>LR990114.1:10000-1260000 GCA_905147225.2 Euproctis similis
TCAAAAGACATCTCAATAGATAGTTCAACACCCCGTCTACCCCTACAAAGTTTTTCAAAACATTTCTACACATAGTTTTCTCTTTGGACCAATTTTCCTTTTTATTTGCGGTTGGTAGCATAAGTGGAAATTTTTTGTCTCGCGCATTAAGTGGACGCATACTACTCCATACGTAAAATTCCATATAGACTAGATAGTGCATTTAATCAGCTGCCTAAATCAACAATTTTCCGCATAAAAAGTGAAAAGTGAAAGCGTCTGCACGAGTTTTTCCAAAACTCGAACTCGGCGGTGAACTCGCGATAAAGTTGTCGTGCGGCTCGAGCGGCGAGCGGCGAGGTCACCGCATTCCAATGCACGTTATAAGACAAAAGTTTTAAAGTGAAAAATTACGCTTGTTAAACTGAGGGAGGTAGGCAGGTGGAAGTTTTGGACATATATACATTTTTGAATAGGGTAAATGACACAGTGTGACGTAGTGTTAAGCATTTTTAATTTTAAGATGGTATTTTTATGCCCTTTTGCCAACCCATTTGAATAGGGTAAAGGACAAAGTGTGACGCAGAATTAATTATTTTAGATTTTAAGAACATTTTTATTTTTATTTTTATTTACCTTCCTGCATAACCCCGTAGAGACCGGGTTTAAAGTTGGGGCTGTACTCTAAGCTATTTTTAAGAAATCTAGTTCTCTTATGTATTATCACCTAAAATACAGTTGGCATATTTCACTGCCTATCCTGTTGGGATAGTGAGCAGCAACAGCGCGCAAACTTTCATTCCAAGATACTTGTATAACTAACATACAAATATTTAACTTCACAACCTGATTTTAATTTAATTTCAATTTAATTTAATTTCATTTCATTTGTAAATAGATCTTCTGTCTACCCCGTACGGGACTAGGCGTGAAGCATAAAAGTGGGCGGGCCTCTGAACGACCCGAGGTTCGTATCCACCAAAACGAGAAAATTTTTTAAATTCTTAAATTTGTTTTTTTTTTGGCCTTTAATTACATTGTCCATAATCTTGGTGTATTTTTGGGGAAATCTTGCTGGAAAAATCCACAAGAATCACCCAAAATTTTTAAATTAAAATTTTATTTATAATTTTGTTCAGTTTTTGAGTTTGGCACGTTAAAAAGAGCCGACAGCCGAGCTGGTGGGCATATGTTAGTAAATAACATAAACACATATAATTTTGTCACTTTTGAGAGAAAGTAATACGTAAATTTAGAGAAACAGTAACTTTTAGTCTTCATACATTTATAAATTTTGTAACGCCTGTAGACACCGCAGAGCAATTACCACCTGCTGTAAATAGTTGGGTGCAAAAGCTGTAGGTGCTGACCTGGTGCTACTAAGTTCAGCGGCCCAGCTGGTAAACCCCTGCTGGGGTTAACTGTGCCCTCCATCGACTAATTATTTATTTATTTGCTCGCATTATTTGTTAATAGGCAAGGCTAGACTTGCAGACAGGTGATACTCAGGCACAGCCTGTCTCAATACTCTGGCTCCTGTGGAATCTTAGCTCGCAAAACACGCAACGCCCTATTTTGCACAGTTAATGATTAATTATATTATTTGATAATCCCCTATCGGGGATAAAACATAAAACCTATTACCTACCAATAGACTGCGCTGGCAACAGTTGATCATTATTGACTTAGGTACTTACTGAACTAGGTGCTATATTTTTACAGTACCTAACACTAATTAACATATATGCAGAGTCACAACCATAATTATAATAGCAATATACACAAAAACTCAGAACACTATTCTGCAGGAACAGGATACAATCTGTAACATTTAATAACATTTAATAAAATCCTATTAAACTACCCCCTTAGATCAGCCTAAGGGTGCAAATAACTACTATTGTTAGCACTTAATATATATTGCATACAATTGACTATAGTGTAACAATTTGAAACAAAATTTGACTTATATTATATTAGAGGTTATATTAATGTAAACAAACATAAGATTACACAAACTTTACCTGATTAGCTGTAAGACTGTAGTCTGCTGGTAACTACAACTATATATAAGACAAGCCCTATTGGGCATACTTACTTGATGCATTCCACACTATTTACAAGAGATACAATTCATGGTGGAATGCTAACAAAGAAAATTTTAGACTATTGATGGTTATCCATTTTGATATATACAATTGATATTTGTTGCCTCTGACTACCATTAGAATATTAGGATATTATATATTATAAGACTAGCCCCTATTGGGCATAATATAAGTAGCATATATTGATACTGTGAATATCACACTCTACATGTGTATAAACTTAAAACTTATAAACACTATGATATAAAACCAGTACCAGGACTGTATATGTGCTTTACAAACATACTTAGACTAGGCCCTATTGGGTGAATTAATTTTAGTAGGTAAATAAAGCTCAATAGCTTATTAAATTGTAATATTATTGACAAGTGCTTGGCCTTTTACACCAACACTTACATAATTACAATACCACTCTGTGCCTGTTGACAACAACACTGACAATCAATATATATCACAAAAGTAAAATATATACTACATTATTCTTATTTATTTAAAAAACAACTAATATATATTGTATCATTGCATCACAAACTAACTAACATACTAAATATTTTATCTATACAAAACCTATCATCTATATACAACATATTAATAATATTTTATCAAACATTAAAGACTATAATACTATAATATTGTATCTATTGGTAACAATATAAACAACTATACTCACTATACTAGTAAACTGCAAATTATAGTTGTTTACTATATAATCCTCACTTTACAGTACTATACTACAACCTATATATGCTGGTGTGTGCTGGAAAATATAGTGAAACATAATATCTTGGACCCAAATAATAATATATAATAAAATAACATATATATAAACTAAATAATATAATATAATAAACTAAATAATATACAAAATATACATAAAATAATATATATATATAAACAAATATAGTATATCCAATAAAATACACATATAATACTACTTTAACAAATTTATAAATATTTATTTAGTACACAATACATAGAACCAATATAGTATATCCAATAAAACACACATACAATACTACTTTAACAAATTTATAAATATTTATTTAGTACACAATACATAGAACCACATTGTGGATATCGATAGGCACAACTTGACTAATTATTTAAAACATGAGCAGTCCCGCGACCAAACCCTCCACGGGTCGTACCTCCAGCGGAGGTGCGGTAAAGGCTAGCTGGTCTGAGAAGGCAGCAGCATTGGGCAAAGCGGCCAAAAGCTCCCTAGGTGAGGCCAGAAACCTCAAGTCTGAGATAAAGCTAGCGGTCTATAACACTATCGATAAAATGGTTGCTCTTGTCAAAGAAATGGAGGCAGTCCATAAGCACGAAAAAGGGTCGCCTCAACCTTCCCCAATAATCATGGAAAGGTATGACGCCATGATAAACTCAAACCTCAAAATCACAAATCAAGTCGGAAAAACAATAGAAGAATTTGCCAGAATTTTAAATGAAGACAAGGAGTTGGTGGAAGAAGTCAAGAGCAACCAAGATCGATATAAACAGGAGCTTGACGATCAATTGGCCAGAGTCGAGGAGACAACTGTCAGCATGCTCCAAGAGGTGCGGGAGTGCAGCAAGCTCTGTGGCGACAAACTGATCGAGATTGAGAGAACAATGGGGGCGAGGTGTGAAAGCGCCCCGACATATGCCCAAGTCCTGGTCCAGTCGCCCGCTAAGCCACCAACACAGCAGCTGCACTCGCTGATAGTTACCCCAACTGACTCACAAAACACTAGTGCACAAACAATTGACCAAATAAAAAACACAGTAAATGCGAAGCACAGCGGTGTGCGTGTAGAGAGGGTACGGAAGATCAGGGACGGCAGGGTGGTGTTAAGCTGCGCTAGCAGGGAGGAACTCCAAAAAGTTGGAGCCTTGTTGGAGGCTGAAAAACAGCTGAAGGTGGAACATGCCACCAACAAGCGCCCCCTCGTCGTGCTGAAGAATCTTCTAGCCCATAATACGGACGCAGATATCGAGACCGCCTTACTACGACAAAACGAGGACCTGATGGAGGCGCTGTCGGCGGACGAGGCCAAAGTGGAGGTAAGATACCGGAGGAGGGCGAGGAACCCCATGGAGTGCCATGCTGTTCTCCGGGTCTCGCCGAAGCTCTGGCAACGGCTTACGTCCGCGGGCAGGGTCTACATAGACCTCCAATCCATCAAAGTGCAGGACCAATCGCCTCTGGTGCAGTGCACGAGGTGTCTCGGTTTCGGGCACGGGCGGAAGCTCTGTACCGAAAATGTGGACCTCTGCAATTATTGTGGAGGTCCGCATCTAAAGTCTGAGTGCACGCAGCTGCTCGAGGGCCGGGAACCCTCGTGTAAAAACTGCGCTAAGGCGAAATTGGTAATAAATAACCACACGGCGTATAGCGACGACTGCCCAGTTCGCAAAAAATGGGACGCACTGGCAAGGTCTGCCGTTGCGTATAGCTAGCATCCCAAAAACAGGCGAGTCGCTTACTCAAATTGGGCGCTATTTAATGTAAATGGCGACAATTTAATTATAAACCAATCCAAAAAACATTAATACGAAACTTAAAATCAAACAACGAAATTATGTTGAAACATATATTATTTAATATATACTCACAGCATATCAAAACCAACACAACAAAAGAATATAAGGCAGGTTGAAATTAATAAACATAAAGTACAAGCACTGCACACAACACAGGACTTAATTAAACATCAAAACAAACAGTAGAGTCGTAGACAAAAATAAATAACTTAATTAAAATTTAACCGTCTGTAGCATTACCACCAACAGCACCGTACATAAGCTTAATAAATAGGATGTAAGTTAAATAATATCAAGTAAAATAATTGTTATCAAGATAAGTATAAGGATAAGCATATAAAATATATATATATATAAGCAAATATAAATATTTTATAATAAAGAATGTCAAAAATTGTAGAAACAACTACAACCAAGAAATTGCCAAAATGTGTTACTGCAATAACCAAAACCATTGCAAGTAAAACCCTAACAATAAAAAAAATGTAAACAAAATTAAATGTAAGTAAAATAAGATAGAATTAAATAATGTAAGAAATAAAAGTGTACTAGCTCTAAGAAAGAAAGCAAAACCAATGTTAGACTAAGAAGTTAATAGTGTATAGATGTCAAATGCCCTGTTAATCCAATAATGCCATACCTATGTATTAGAATAAGACCAGTTTATAGATGACGTAGGCATAAACATTAAAAAACCGCATCGCTGAAAAACTTATTACCCCCCTAAATAAGGTCTCCGCTTACGGTGGAGGAAAAGTTCGCGGGCCGGGCCATATGCGCCCGGATAAAAAAAAAAAAAAAAAAAAAAAAAAAAAAAAAAAAAAAACCTAACCTGGGGGGCTGGGTGGGAAACCTCCACGTTGGTGCACCGTTTCTCGTGCCCTGGAAATCGCTTGCGATCTCCGGGTAAGGGAAGCGGTGTTCTGGTGCTCCCTGGACAGCGGTCGGATTCGTTCCGCCCCGTATTTATACGGGAGGAGGGTTTCTGGCCGTTGACTGATATCCCACCGGTTGACCCGCGGAGGGGTCGTGGTATGGCGGACCTGCAAGGTCCGCGGCGGTGCTTCGCCACCGCGAGTGTCGGCGACTGCCCCGCTCCCGGTACTACTCTGATCATCAGAGCTGACTGGCGATGCGGGGCGGTCACTCCCGACATCGGGCGCCGCTCCGGCGCGAGAGCGCTTCGCTCTTTTAGGGTCCTTCATGGACAGCGGTCCTTTTGGACGTGGTTGTGGGCGGGAGTACCCCGCGGCTCGGCGGTCCCTCTGGATGCGTTAACTCGTGTTCAGGGGGATGTCCCCTTCCCGGGGACAACGTCGAGCAACCTGTTTCGGCGTCGCGTGTCGTTGTCATGTCTAGCGGCGTGGCGCCGGGACAGGGGGCTTGCCTTAATTGGCCGGCCCGAGACAAGGAAAAGTCAATAACACCCGACAGCAAAGTCGTAAAAACCCGCGGAAACTGGCGGACCTCCGTGTGTATATACGCCCAAGCTAGTACAGGGGGCTCTGCTAGTCTTGGTAATCCTTTCCCCCATACTCGTGGGACTCAATATGGATCTTTTATCAAAACAAAACAAAACACTTAGGATTAAGGAAGAGAGGAGGAGCGATTCCTCGGAGGGGGTTGGGGAGGACGGGGTGTCCTCAAGGACAAGGGCCTCGGCCCTTGTGGAGAGAGAGAGGGTGCCGCGCGTGGTGCTCGCGCGCTGCGAGCTGCAGGCGCCGCAGGAGTTGCGGCTGTCCGAGTCTTCGGACAGCTGCATGTCAGTGGGGGAGCGCTCAAGATCGAGCTCCCCCTCCTCGATGGGCCGCTTGTGGCGGAAGCGGCCTCTAGAGGGTGAAGAGGTGGCCCTAGCCAGAACTGGCGCGCGGCCAAAGCGAGGTCGAGGTCGCCCGCCCACAACGGGCGAATACGTCGGCCTCGCTAAGGCCAAGGCCGAGCTGTGCGCTCAGCGCGAGCGCGAGCTCCAATTGCGCGCCGAAGAGGAACTGGCGGCCGAGGTGGCCGCGAAAAAGGCGGCCCTGCGGGACCGGTCCCGGGCGGCGACGCCGGCGGACCCTGCCCGGGAAGGGGAGATGGCGGCCACGTGCGGTGCCGACGAGCTTGTGGGGGTGGCCGAATCAGCCTTGGAGCTGATCGGTTCGCTTGCCCGCAAGCAGACGAGGATGAAGTGCCAGCACGTGGCGGAGATCAGGAAGGCGGTGGCGACGGCGGCAGAGGCTGTGCACAAGCTCGCCGCCAGGAAGGAGTCGGAGGAGGTCGCCCAGCTTCGGGCTGAAATCCTCGCCCTCAGGGCCGAGGTCGAGGCCCAGAGGCGAGTGGCGGCCTCCGTCCCCGCCCCGGCACCCGAAGCGATGACCAGGGAGGAAATCTTCTTCCTGGTCGACGCCAGGATGTCGGGGATCCAGGACCGACTCCTGCCGGAAAAGCGAGTGTCCCCGCCGATAACGGCATACGCGCGCAAAACACCGGAGCGCGGTGCCCCGGCACCTGCGGTTGACGCCTCTGCCGCCCCGCCGGCGTTGGCCTCCCCGGCGCGCGGCCCTGCGCCGACGGCCGCAACCTCCTCCGCCCCCGCCGCAACATCCAATGCGGGGGCGAAGGGTCAAAAGAGGGGTGGCAGGAGGAGCCTGGCGACCCGCGAGGCCGAGGCGGCCCGCGGAGCCGCTCCTCCGGCCCCGACTCGTCCCGCCATCCGGCCTGCTCCGCCGCCGCCGCCTCTCAAAGAGGCGTGGAATGTGGTGGCGCGGGGGGGCCGGGCGCCGAGGCCGGCTTCCCCGGCATCTCGGGCTCCGAGGCCAGCCGCTCCGGCGTCCCGGGCGCCGGCTGCTCCAGCGGCCCAGCAGCCCAAGCGGAAGAAGAAGCGCAGCCGTCGTCTGCGAGTTCCGGCGTCAGCCGCGGTGGCGATCACACTACCGCAGGGCTCGGCGTCGAGCTACGCGGACGTGCTGTCCAGGGCCGAGAAGGGCATAGACCTCGCGGCCCTGGAAATTAGCGGGCTGCGCTTCCGCACGGCCCGCACTGGGGGCCGGCTGCTGGAGGTGACCGGCGCCGATAGGGTAAAGAAGGCCGACGAGCTCGCCTCAAAACTACGCGAGCTCGTTGGCGAGGTGGCCCGCGTCTCCAGGCCGGAGCGCTGCGCAGAAATGCGCATCTCCGGTCTGAGTGACGCGGTCACGAGGGAGATGGTGGCCGCAAGAGTGGCCGAGGTGGGGGGATGCCCCCCCGTGTCGATAAAGGTGGGCACTATTAACCGCCCACCTGGCCGCCCGGGGACCGTCTGGGTCAAGTGCCCGGTCCTGGCGGCCAAAACGATCACGGGGGCCGGCCGCCTCACCATAGGCTGGTCGATGGCCAGGGCCGCGCTCCTCGACGCGCGGCCCCAGCGGTGTTACCGCTGCCTGGTGCCAGGGCACCTGGGGGTGCAGTGCAGCTGCGAAACGGATCGCAGCGCACTGTGCTTCCGGTGCGGCCAGCCGGGCCACAAGGCGGCCACCTGCGTCGCCGACCCCAAATGCGCAATCTGCGCGACCGAGGGCGGCGACGCCGGCCATCGCCTCGGGCACAAAAAGTGCCCGGCGATGGCCAAGAAGAAAAGGACGGGCGGGGGTAATCGCGACACCCCCGCCGCGTCTGCGACGGCTCCAAGAGCCGCTGAGGAGGCGATGGACACCGCCACCAATTAAATGGCTCACGGGGTCTCCATCCTGCAGGCGAACGTGAACCACTGCGCGGCCGCACAGGATCTGCTTCTCCAGACGGCTGCGCAGTGGCAAATCGACGTCGCCATAGTCGCCGAGCCGTACCGCGTCCAAGCCCGCGACAACTGGGCGGGCGCCGACGACGGTTCGGTGGCTATCGTCGCCTGGCAGCGCGACGCTTCGCTGTGCCTCCCCTTCCGCAGGGTGCGGAGGGGGCGCGGATGCGTCCTCGTGCTGCTGGGCGACGTTGCAGTGATAGGGGTGTACTTCTCTCCGAACAGGACCCTCGCCGACTTCGAGCGTCTGCTGGTCGAGGTCGGCGACCTGGTCCAGGAAGTGCACCCCACCCCTGTGGTGGTCGCCGGAGACTTCAACGCCAAATCCCGTTCGTGGGGATCTCCGGCGACCAGCGCCAGGGGGGAGACCCTGGAGGAGTGGGCGGTGTCCACGGGAATGGTCCTCCTGAACCGGGGGGCGGTCCACACGTGCGTGCGTCAACAGGGCGGGTCGATCGTCGACATCTCGTTTGCGAGTCCCGCCCTGGCCCGCCGCGCAATCGGGTGGCGGGTTGAGGAGGGGGTGGAGACGTTGTCGGACCATTTATACATAAGGTTCGACCTAGTCCCATCCCCTTCGGACGCCGGAGCGGGCGGTGTGGACCGACCCCGGTCGGAGGAGGGTCCGCGGTGGCGGTTGTCCACCCTGGACCCGGAGCTGGCCACGGAGGCGGCCATCGTGGAGCGATGGGCCGCCGCAAACGCCGATAGCGGCCCGGACGTAGACGCGAGATGCGAGAGGCTCTCTGGAGCGCTGTCTCGCGTCTGCGACGCGGCGATGCGACGAGCGGGTCCCTCTCAAAGGCGCAGGCAGGTGTACTGGTGGCGGCCCCACCTCACGGGGCTACAGGCCGAGTGTGCCTCGGCCCGCCGCCGGTGCACCAGAAGCCGGAGAAGAAGCGCCAGGGACCCGGCACACGAGGAGGTGTTGCTCGCCGCGTACCGGGCCGCTCGCGCGGCCCTGACCTCCGCTATAAGGGCCGCCAAGGCGGAGGCCTGGCAGGGGTGGGTCGAAAGCATCGACGGGGATCCGTGGGGGCGCCCGTACAAGGTCGTGAAGCAGAAGCTTCGACCCGCGGCGCCCCCGCTGACGATGACCCTTGACCCCCCCCTGCTGGAGCGCGTGGTCAGCTCCCTATTCCCGAGCCCAGAAGAGGAATGGGTGCCGCCCAGGATGGCGGCACCGACTCCCGAAGGAGGACCGGTCGCGGGCGAGGTCGTTCCGCCCGTGTCCGAGGACGAGCTCGGGGCCGCGGTTCAGACGCTCAAGCTGAAGAGCCGCGCCCCGGGTCCGGACGGGGTTCCCGGGCGGATCCTCGTCCGCGTGATGCCGGTCCTCGGGGAGGTGACGCTGTCCCTCATGTCGGAGATGATGGCGTCCGGCACGATCCCGCGGCGGTGGAAGTCGGGGAAGCTCGTGCTTCTCCCGAAGCGCGGGCGACCCCCCGACTCGCCGTCGGCCTACCGCCCCATCGTTCTGCTCGATGAGGCGTGCAAACTCTTCGAGCGCGTGCTCGCTGCGCGCCTCGTCGAGCACCTGGAGGCGGTAGGCCCGAATCTAAGTGACGGCCAATTCGGCTTTCGCCGCGGGAGGTCCACGCTGGACGCCGTCTCTCGGCTGCGGGACAGCGTCGAGAGCGCTGTCTCCCGGGGGGAGGTGTTGTTGGCGGTGTCGCTCGACATCGCCAACGCCTTCAACGCCATCCCCTGGGAGACAATCGCGGAGGCCCTGAGGTACCACAACGTCCCGTGGTACCTCAGGCGCGTCCTTGCGGACTATTTCGCCGACCGGGCCATCACATACCCGGTCCCGGGGCGAGTAGTCCGCAGGGCGATGGGGTGCGGTGTTCCACAGGGGTCGGTTCTCGGCCCACTCCTGTGGAACATCGGCTTCGATTGGGCCCTGCGCGGCGCTAATCTTCGGGGGGTCGGCGTAATATGCTACGCCGACGATACCCTAGTGACCGCGCAGGGCAAAACGTTTAGGGACGCGGGCGTGCTCGCCACGGCGGGCACGGCCCATATTGTCGGCCGCATCAGGGCCCTCGGGCTGCGGGTAGCCCTCGAGAAGTCCGAGGCCCTGTTCTTCCATGGGCCTCGGACGAAGCCCCCCCCGGGGTACTTCATCACGGTGGGCGGAGCCCGCATCGCCGTCGGGGAGACCATCAAATATCTCGGTCTCGTCCTCGACGGTCGGTGGGGGTTCAGCGGGCATTTCCGTGCGCTGGCGCCAAAATTGGTGTCGTGCGCGGGAATGCTCGCACGCCTACTCCCCAACTGTGGGGGGGCGGGGAGTGTCGGCCGCCGCCTTTATGACGGTGTGGTTCGCTCCATGGCGCTCTACGGGGCGCCAATATGGGCGGCGGGGGCCCTCAGTGCCGAGAACGTGGCCCTGCTGCGGCGTCCGCAGCGGGTCATGGCACAGAGGGCCTCCAGGGCGTACCACACCGTCTCCTACGAGGCGGCGTGCTTGATTGCCGGGAGCCTCCCCTGGGACCTCGAGGCCGGGGTCCTGGCGGAGGTGTACCGAAGGAGGGCCCTGATGCGGCAAACATCGTCGGAGCCCCTCGCGGAAGAGATCGTTCGCTGGAGGAGCGAATGTCGCGAGGATCTCTTCCAGCGATGGGCTCAAAGGTTGGAGGACCCCTCGGCGAGCAGGCAGCTCGCCGAGGCTGTCCGACCCGTACTGCGCCAATGGGTCGAGGCGAGGCACCGGGCTCCCACTTATTGGCTCACCCAGCTTCTCACAGGTCACGGCTGTTTCAGCAAGTACCTGTGGGAACTGGTGGGCATCCTCGCGGAGCCCGTGTGCCACCACTGTGCGTCCGGGGCCGTGGACACGGCCGAGCACACCCTGGCCGTGTGCACGGGCTGGGGCGCCCAACGCGCCAGGCTCATTGGCGCAGTCGGGGCGGACTTGTCGCTGCCGGCTGTCGTCGCTGCCATGGCCGGCAGCGACCAGTGTTGGGCCGCCGTCGCCTCGTTCGCTGGCGAGGTGATGGCGGCCAAACGCGAAGCCCTGCGGGAGCGCGAGCGTGCCGGCGGCACGCTCCCGCCCCGCCGGGCCCCGGTCCGGGGCCGCCGTCGAGTCTGATGGCGGCCCCGGCCGGGACACAACCCCACGCGCGGCGCGTCGTAAGACGCATCGCGCCGTGGAAACGGCGGACGACCCCTCCTCAGTCTTAGGAGTGGGTCGTTCCACGTCGGGCCCCGACGCAAAGGGGCCCCCCCTTGCCGGGCCGCGGACGTATACTAACGTAGTTCCCGCGGCCCGGTAGGGCAAAAGGCGGAATTTTTAAAAAAAAAAAACCTAACCTAACCTAACCTAACCTAACCTAACCAGTATTGGCCCGACAGCCACCCGAAACACCACGTTTCCACGTCGCTCCGTACTTCAAAAATTCATAACTCCGGTTTTACGAGTGCTACAACCTTGTGCTATACACCGAAAGTTGCGCCTCTGTGGGGCGCACATAGTGATAACTTCAAAGTGCATTTTAGTGTTGTGCCCGAAGTAGGAGAGCCGAAAAACCACCAATTTTGAGGTTGTTTTTGTTTTTAAAGTTCAGTTTTTCGGCAATAACTTTTCATGGTGAAGTGCGATCATCCTACAAAAATCACCGTCGTGTGGGGCTAGTTTGCCCCCACCTCCAGACACATCGCACGTCGCGAAAGGTTAAGGCCCTGAAGTAGGAGGGGCCTTAGCATCTTTTTGCAAAAACCACGAGGTCGGTGAAGGAGTGGCTGCTGGAAGTCGGAAAAAATCCTGGACATAGTGCTCAGTGAGTAGACTAATTTTCCACTTCCAGAAAAATTTTAAGTGTTATAGTCGAGGAGTAAAAAATTATTTTCTGTCGAAATTTTGACTGTTAATAACTCCACAAAACGATCGACGACATATACTTTTTATGGTGAATCCTGCTGCGCTCTCGTTAGAAGAAAAGAACTATTTTAGTTTTAGATTTTTGTGGCCAATACTTTTATTATTATTTTTAAAAAACTGCCAAAAATTAATTTCTTTAATAACTCTTTAGCTATAAATTGTTTGTTCTGTGATATTAGCTTAGATAGTTAGAGCCTTAATTTACACATTTTTAGAGGTGTCGTTTATATTTTTAGCATAAATAGTTTTAAAATTATTCAATTTTTTCTGTTTTTTCGTTATTTATTATATTATTATTATTTTTGTGTGTTCCATCGTTTTATACACCTCAAGACCTTTCAGTAGAACCCAAACTTGGGTACTCTATCTTTAATAGCGGCCGAGATAGTCGCATTCCACGCGACCGGCGGCCATCTTTGAAATTTCAGCATAATTTTTGGCAGTGAATATCTCCGGTGTTATTGGTCGTAGGGCGTTGCGGTTTTCTCTGGGGATAATAGGGGATACAATTCTACCTTATCCCAGGGGTATTTTCCAAATTGGGGTTGTCAACATTTTTGGCCTAAATTTTGACACAGACGGACTGACAAGACCGAGCACTTCTAGGAGAGACCAAACACGACCAGTCTGCGACCACTGGGGCCTGAGATATTCTAGGTTAAAGTTGGAGTGGCGGCCATCTTGAAAATTTTCAAGGGGTCATATCTCTGGAGATATTCGTCGTGGAGCGGTGCGGTTTCCACTGGTAAGCAGGGTGGGCCCTTCGGAATCGAGTGCGTCTAACTTTTTCAAGTTTGGGGGTAAAAATTTTTGGACCTTAGTTTCCACCAGATTTGTATAAAGCACACGATTCCGAACCAGGGGAGTCCAAACTCGACTACTCTGCGACTTGTAGATCCTGAGATATCCGAGGGCTAATAAAAAGCGGCGGCCATCTTGGAAAATTTCAAACGGCCATAGCTCCCTTAGTATTAAGGCTACAGGGACGCGGTTTTCTCTGGGGTACTTGGCACGCTCCAGAGCATCCTTTGGGATCCTTTTGGACCCTATCCCCCCCACTCCCCCTTCCCAAAATTTTTCTATTTTATTTATTTTTCCGGAATTTTTGCTGGTTGATAGGTGGTAACAATTGGTAATTGTCCTGACAATTGACCATCTTGTGCCACCTCAGACCGGCATACAAAATTAAATATTAAATTTATAAAACCAAATCTCCTCACCTTTCTTGCTCGCATCGAGTCCGGTTGCCTCTTACAGTGCTTCGGAGGCCGCCTCCCTGTAATTGAAAATATTGTTGACCAAAGTTATATGTTTGTGTTGTCCTAATTTGAATTTGAATTGCAATTTTATTTTTAATATTGTACTTATTATTTATTGACCACTGTTCGGGCTTTTTACACCCACAGTGCAATTATTGACTAAGTTGACTATATTTCTACTAATTCTAATTTTATTTTATTTAATTTGTATATTTGACAACTGTCGGGCCGTATACACCCGCAGTCTCTATAAGTTTAAATTGACATCTGTGGGCTTTACACCCCAGAATTTAGAATAGTTGATCTCTCCATCTTTTAATTACAAGAATTTCTCCAAATTGACATACTTGCCTCTATTGTTGAGTATCTCCTTCCGTTAAACCGACTAATAGGTATTGTTTGCCCGACGAGGGCTGTATACACCCGGGACAATGATCCCACGAAGGACCCCACCTCCATCAAAAATGAAAAGAACACCTCCTAAAATAAACCTAAACCAAACGGTCGACATAGGTGCACCCCACGCAAACAGCCCAGACATACTAAAGCGTGAAAGTGGGGACGGTAGAGTAAGTGTGGGTGAGAGGGTGGCGGCGCTGGACCCGAGAGCAGCAGCGACTCCGCCTGCGGCAATAAACACCACGTCGCGGACCTCTGTGCCCAAGGTAGTCGGAGATAAAAAGGGGAGAAGGGGAGAGACCGAGAAGACCTCAGTATTGGACCCGCCGACTGAGCCGCTGGTGGGGGCTGGTGGCCCGTTCACCGACAGAAATGCAGAGGCTGCTGCCCTGCGACAGCTAGTGAACGCGACAATGGCCTCCAACAGGAACTTGCGCGTCGACGTTAAAAAATGCATAGTTTCTGCTATGGAACGGTTTGTGGGCCTGGTGAGGGAGTCTGAGAGGGAGAGAGAGCAAGAGAAGAGAAATAACAATGCAGTCAGAACATCAGGAGTGATAGAAAGAGACGTGAACGAGAAGAAAAAGCCAGATAGCAAAACAGACGGGTTATTGGACATGATGCAAAAGGTGTACGAGATGACTGAGAGCATAGGGAAAGATATAAAGAAGCAAACGGTCATTATGAAAACCGTAGAGAAAGCTGTGGAGAGCGCGCCTGTCGGGTCGGACGGTGACGGGCGTCACGGTGGCGGGGTTGGGGTCATTGAACTTAGGGAATTGAAAGAGGTGGCCACGGAACTCAGGGGTCAGCTCTCCGATATAAACAAAGGAACCACCACATATGCGGAGGCCTTGTCAAGACCCTGGACCCGAATGGACCAAAGCCCCAATTGCTCCGTCATCGTGACGTCAGAAACCGAAACCGAAACCGGCGATAAAGTAGTGGAAAGGATCAGGGAAGCGCTGAACGCAAGGGATGGCGGGCTCCAAATCAAGAGAGTGCGGAAAGCTCGGGACGCAAAGGTGGTCGTTAGTTGCCCATCCCAGCAGGAGCTGAAAAAGGCGACCGACCGAATCGGGGCAGCTTCGGGTCTTAGAGTGGAGCCGGCGCGGAACAGGGATCCACTTGTGATCCTACGTAACGTGCTGGCCTACAACAGGGACGAAGACATTCTGATTGCCCTGAAGCGTCAGAATAAACATCTCTTGGAGGGTCTGACGGCCGAGGAGGCCACTGCCGAGGTGAGATATAGGAGGAGAGCGCGAAACTCTCTGGAGTGCCACGTGGTCCTCCGTACTGCACCGAAACTTTGGCAGAGGCTCACCTCGGCCGGCAGGCTCTACATAGACATCCAGCAGGTAAGAGCTGAAGATTGGAGCCCGCTAGTCCAGTGCACAAAGTGCCTATCTTTTGGGCATGGACGGAGGACTTGCACGGAGACCGAGGACCTCTGTAACTACTGTGGAGGCAAACACAAAAGGTCAGAATGTGGTGAGATAGCGGCAAGCAAACCGCCCTGTTGCAGAAACTGCAGCAAGCTAAAATACACCGAGACCAACCACACAGTGTACAGCGGTAGCTGCCCGGTCCGACGCAAATGGGACGCCTTAGCGAGGGCCACGACAGCGTATTGCTGAGGGCGCCCCGGATGGATTACAAGGGCCGTGCACGAAGAGGTACCTCGTCCTGCAAGCTAATCTCCAGCGCAAGGAACTGGCGACTCTGGAAATAATGATGGAAGCTGGCAAGCGCAAGGCGGCATTTGCTTTGCTTCAGGAGCCATATGTAGGCGCTATTAAGGTGATGAAGGCATACGGCCCGGCGAGGATATTCCAGAACGCTCGCTGCGATGGGGGTACTGTGAAGGCGGCGATAGCGGTGTACGACCCCGATATCGTCGCCACACAGTGCGCCCATCTCACCACAAACAACATTGTTGTGGTGAAATTGCAGATTGGCGTCCGGAATGTCATCGCCGTGTCGTGTTACTTCGAACCTGACCAGCCAATCGAGCCATACACCCGGCATGTTTCCAGAGTCGCCAGACATTTCGGTGCGGGCTACATGGTCGTTGGAGGCGACGCTAATGCGAAAAACCCGTGGTGGGGTGGTAGCGCTCTTGACGAGAGGGGAGAAGTAGTGATGGGTATGCTCGACGAACTAAACCTTCAGGTGCTCAACAGCGGCAGCACTCCCACCTTCGACACTATTAGGGGAGAACGCCACCTTACCAGCTTCGTGGACGTTACAGCGTGTGGTGAGGACCTGTTCGGCCTGGTTGACGGCTGGAGGGTAGACACCGGGCTGACCAGCTCCGACCACAACGGAATTCTTTTCGAAATCAAAACCGGTAGAGCCAATAGCGTGATCGTCACTAGGACGACACGCAAATACAACACCAAAAAAGCTAATTGGGACAATTTTAATGAAAAATTGACCCAATTAAAAATAGAAAACAACCTTAACATTGCAAAAATTAACAGTATAACCAACAGACATGACCTTGACCAATTTATCAATAACGTAGAGTCAATAGTTACCTCCGCATGCGACAATAGTATTCCCAAACTGAAACCAATTCAAAAACTCTCTGTACCGTGGTGGTCGGGCGAGTTAGAGGTGTTGAGGAAGAGAGTCGTCACCAGGAAGAACAGAATCCGCTGCGCACGGCCTAGTCGGAGACCTGCTGTCGTTGCTGAGTACCTGGAGGCAAAACAAGAGTATGAGGTTCGTGCAAAACAAGCTCAAATCAAGAGCTGGAAGGAGTTTTGCCAAAAACAGAACAGAGAAGGAATGTGGGCAGGAATTTACAGGGTCATACGCAAAACCAGGAAGAGAGAGGAGGACCTGCCTCTTAGCAAGAACGGCGCGGAACTGGACCCCGAGGCCTCGGTTGCCCACCTGGCGGAGGTCTTCTTCCCGGATGACACGGGCGAGGATGATGAGGACCACCATCGACGGCTGCGGATTCTCGCGGACAATGTGAGGTACCCGGTTGGGAACCCGGAACCGGAGTTCACGTCCGCGGAGCTAAAGTCGGCGATGGTGAGTTTCAATCCTAAAAAGGCCCCAGGAGCCGACGGCTTCACGGCTGACATCTGCGCCCGTGTGATCGGGGAGGACCCAGATCTCTATCTCCGGGTGTACAACCGATGCCTCGAGCTGGGCCACTTCCCACGCGCGTGGAAAACGGCAACCGTAGTCGTACTGCGAAAGCCCGGCAAAGCTGACTATTCAGGTGCAAAATCCTACAGACCCATAGGTCTGCTGCCAGTGATGGGGAAAATACTGGAAAAGATGGTGGTCAGGAGGTTGATGCACCACCTGGTGCCCCGTCTGAGCCCCCGCCAGTACGGCTTTATGCCCCAGCGCAGCACGGAGGACGCCCTCTGTGACCTACTGGCCCATGTGAGAGGTCTCCTCGTGAAGAGGAGGCTAATCGCCATGGTGTCCCTGGACATAGAGGGCGCCTTCGATAGCGCTTGGTGGCCTGCAATAAAGCTTAGGCTGGCGGAGGAACAGTGCCCGGGAAGGCTGGGTGGTCTCTTGGCCGACTACCTCCGCCATCGAATGGTTAGGGTCCTGTACGCCGGCTGCGAGCACACGAAGGGCACAAGCAGGGGCTGCATACAAGGTTCCATTGGGGGTCCCATTCTTTGGAATCTCCTACTGGACCCGCTGCTGAAAGGTCTCACGGAGATGGGCGAGTACTGCCAGGCTTTCGCCGATGATGTGGTGCTCGTCTTCTCCGGGGACACAGCGGCGGAGATCCAGAGCCGCGGCAATGCCGCCCTCGAATATGTTCGGGATTGGGGCGTCCGAAACAAGCTGAGGTTTGCGCCACATAAAACCAACATGATGGTGCTAACCAATAAGCTCAAGTACGACGTCCCACATCTCAGCATGGGCGGGGTTGACATTGCAGTGGCTAAGGAGATTAAACTCTTGGGGCTTGTTATTGACAGCAAGCTGACGTTCAGTGCCCACACCGCACATGTGTGCGAGAAGGCACTGGGCGTCTATAAGCAGCTGTCCAAAGCCGCCAGAGTCAGCTGGGGCCTCCATCCGGAGATCATCCGGACCATTTATGTGGCCACTGTGGAGCCCATAGTCTGCTACGCGGCCGGCGCATGGGCCCCTGCCACCAGTAAACTCGGGGTGAGGAGACGGCTGGACGCTGTCCAGCGGTCCTTCGCCCAAAAACTCTGTAAGGCGTATCGCACGGTGTCTCTGAACGCTGCGCTGGTTCTGGCCGGGGTGCTACCCCTCGACGCAAGGATAAGGGAAAATGCTTCCCTTTATCTGGCGAAGAGGGGGGCGCCGCGGCCGGAGCTGGCAGACAGGGAGATCGAGAGACCGTGACAGGCGGGGCCGAGACGAAGTCCCTTAAGCTAAAGCTGTCGGATTACTGCACTGTCTACCAGGCCGAACTGCTGGCCATATGCAAGGCGGCGGAGATGGCGGCCAAGGGTGTGGGCGAGGGATACGCTATCATCAGCGACAGCCGCTCCGCGCTCGAGGCTGTCGTCAACGACGACGCTCCCCATCCACTGGCAGTTAAGGCCAGGGAGTACCTGAGTAGGAAAAGCAACCAAATAAAATTATATTGGGTTAAGGCCCATGTAGGTATCGCAGGCAACGAGAGGGCGGACGAACTGGCAAAGGCGGCGGCACTCGCGGTCAAGACCAAACCGGTCTATGACAAGTTTCCGGTTTCCTTCGCCAAGCGACTCATCCGCAAGGAAACGCTTGGTGAATGGAACCGGAGATATCAGGAGGGCTTGACCGCGAGTGTCACAAAAGTATTTTTCCCCGATGCCACCCTGGCATTTAAAACAGTTAGGGCGTTGCAGATCGACTCGGTGCTGACCCAGGTGCTTACTGGGCATGGCGGGTTCTCCGAGTACCTAACTAGGTTTAAGTGCAAGGAGGACCCGTCGTGCGCCTGCGACTCGGTCAGTAGCGAGTCGATCCTGCACTTAATACTCGACTGCCCTATCTTCGGGAGGGAGAGGTTCAACATAGAAGGCAAAATAAACATGAATCTTAAGATGGAAAACCTTCACAACATAATAAAGAGCAAACAAATTAATCATGAATTCCTAGAATACTGCAAGAATGTAGCCAAAGCAGTAATAAATAAAAATAAATAGAACTTACACCTTACTGTATGTAATGTATAATAAGAAACAATGTGTAATAAGAATAAATATAGTAATGTTAAGTAATATGTGATGTAAATATAATCAACAAATTGTAACGATATAAAAATAATTTCTAAAATAGTAACAAGATCAATGACAATTTATGAAATAATGTGAAACTATGTAATGTATAACTATATAATGTGTAACTGTATAATGTAATGTATAATAATATAATAATGTGAAACTATGAACCAATAATTGTAACTAATTGTAATGTACACAATGTATAACTATATAATATGTAACTGCATAATTTAATGTATAATAATGATTGTAACAAAGTAAAATACACTTAATGACCGTATAATGAAATAAAAACATAAATAAACATAATAAAGAACCGAAAAGGGCAAAGACCCTACTTGAAAAACTTATTGTCCTAATAAAAGAAAAAGTTGACTAAAGGTCCTAATTATGTTAGGAGTGTATTCGCGGGCCGGGCCAAAGCGCCCGGACAAAAAAAAAAAAAAAAAAAAAAAAAAAAAAAAAAAAAAAACCTAACCTAACCTAACCTTTTTTTTTTTTTTTTTTTTTTTTTTTTTTTTTTTTTTTTTTTACGCGAGGAAATGCTTTATGCACACCCCCCGCCTGGGGACGGCAGGGGGTAGTGTGGGACTCCCAAAACAGTAAACTGAAATCCGATCCTAGGGTTACCCACTAAAACCTCGCGGCGGCCTTCCTCCGGCGTTGGGGTGGTCCAGGATTCGGTTAAACCCCTCTGGTCCACCCCGCCGTCGCCCCCCCTCTGTCACGAGGGGGTGCTCATCCTCGGGGAGCCTGGCGAGGCTCCCCCGGGCGGGGCGGCTCCGACCGCGCGCTGTAAAGAGGCGCGCGGCCGGCGGCGCCCCGGACGACCCTCCCCGGCCGCACCGGGGGGTCATCCTTCCCGGGCCGCGACCCGGGCGCACCCGCGGGGTGTGCGCCCTCGCGGCCCGTCGGCGGCGGCGATCACTGAGCTCGCCGCCGCCGCCTTCGAGCGGGATCGGCTCTCTCCCGACCCCGCTCGGCGGCCTCCTTCTGGAGCATGACTGCTTCGCAGAAGGAGGCCACAGCCCTCCACTCCTCCTCGCCCGCCAGCATTGCCGCGACCAACGCCGGCGGGGACAAGTCTCGCCCGATCCCGTCGACCAGGACTCGGCGCTCGTCCGCCCAGGCCGGGCAGACCTCCAGCGTGTGCTGGGCCGAGTCCAGGTCGGATGCGCAATGGTGGCATCTCGCCGTCTCTTCACGTTTTATTCGACTCAGATACTCACCGAAGCACCCGTGCCCGGTGAGTATCTGAGTCAACCTGTAGGTGACAGTGCCCCATTTGCGGAGCACCCAGGCCTCGAGGTGGGGCAGGACGGCCCCGACGGCGCGCGAACGCGTACCGCCCTGGAGGACCAGCGCGTCGCGCCAGTCCCCCAGGACCCGCCGGAAGGCCTCCCGCCTCCGCACTTCGTGTCCCCGCGTGTCCCCCCCTCCCCGGCCGAGATCGTACGCGGCTGCGTACATCTCGGCCAGGATGATGAAGGGGGGATAACTCGCGAGGACCGTCGCCGCCTCGTACGAGATTGTACGGTAGCCCCGTACGATCCGTATGGCCATGATCCGCTCCAGGCTCCTCAGCAGAGCCCTGGAGCGGGAGGCCCCCGCGAGGTCTCGCGACCAAACGGGGGCCCCGTACAGGGCCACGGACCGCACGACGCCACCGTAGAGGCGGCGAACTCCCTCCCCCGGTCCCCCGAGGTTGGGCAGCAGGCGGTGTAAAGCGCCCGCCACCCGTCGCGCTCGGGGGACCATCCGTACGAAGTGCTCCTCGAAGCTCCAGCGGCCGTCCAGGGTGAGGCCGAGGTACTTCATGTACCGCCCCACCGGGACAGCCGTGTCACCCACCTGGATCCGCGAGGCCGGGGGTTCCCTGCCTCTGGTGAGGCGGTGGAACCATAGCGCCTCACTTTTGTGAGGCGCCACCTCCAGGCCCAGCCCGCGGATCCGTCTGACGACGATTGCCACCCCCAGCTCGGCGAACCTGAGCGTCCGCTCGAAGTCGGGCCCCGTGGCGACCACCAGAGTGTCGTCTGCGTAGCAAACTACACTCACGCCACGGGGCAGACTGGTGCGGAGGACCGGATCATAGGCGAGGTTCCACAGCAGGGGCCCGAGCACGGACCCCTGCGGAACCCCGCACGTCACCGCCTTCCTCTGCTCCGTCCCGTTCCGGTCGACATAGTCCACCCGTCTCTCCTGCAGGTAGGCCCCGATGACCGACCTTAGGTAGGGAGGCACCTCGTGGTATTCGAGGGCCTCCCTGATGGCCGGCCAGGGGAGGGTCCCGAAGGCGTTGACGATGTCTAGCGACACCGCCAGCGCGACCCCCCCCGATCGGACTGCCGGTTCCGACAGGGCCCGCACCCGACGCACCGCGTCGATGGTCGAGCGCCCCTGCCGGAACCCGAACTGGCAGTCCGATATGTCCGGGCCCACCTGCGACAGGTGGCTGCTGATACGGGCGGAGATAACCCTTTCGAAGAGTTTCCCCGCCTCGTTCAGCAGGCATATCGGCCGGAACGACGACGGAGCGTCTCCGGTCCTCCCTTCCTTCCTGATGAGCACCAGTCTCGCCGACTTCCAGTCGAGGGGGAACACCCCGCGGCGGAGGCAGCTGGTGAACAGCTGCCTCGCCTTGTTCCCTAAGACTCCCAGAGCGAGCGCCAGGACCCGGCCCGGAACTCCGTCCGGGCCGGGAGCGGCGCTGCGGGAGGCGAGCCGTGCGACGGCCCGCCCGAACTCGTCCTCCGTCACCTCCAGCTCGTCGGACCACGGAGTGTGGTCCGACTGTGACGGAGGAACCGAGGGACCGCCCTGGACCCTGGGGAAGAGTGCGTCTACGACTCTTCCCACGACTTCCGGGTCCAGGGATTCCGTCAACGGAGGGACCCACGGGGTCAGCTTGCCCAGTACCATCCTGTACGGGCGTCCCCATGGGTCCCTGTCCAGTCCCTCGACGAGCTCGTTCCAGGACCGCTCGCGAGCCGCAGCGATGGCGACGCATACGGCGTGCGCGGCGGCCCCGTATTCCCGTCTGGCTCTGAGAGCCTCCTCGACCGTGGTTCGCCTTCTCTTCCGGGCTCTCAGGTACCGGCGGCGAGCGACGAAGGCGGCCTTCTGCAGCCGTTCGATCTCCTCGCTCCACCAGTACACGGAGCCCCGCTGGGGCGGCCCGACTCGCTGCATCGACGCGTCGCAGATCGACGTCATCGTGTCGCGCAGCCAGGCCGCTTGCGCCTCGGGATCGGGCGGTACCGCTCTCTCCGTCCAGTCCGCGACGCTGGCGGCGGCCACGACCATATCCCGGTCGAGCCGCTTGAGAGACCAGCGCCGCGGAGGGCCGCTAGTCTGGCGCGGGCGGCTGGGGCGGCGGAGCGACACATCCAAAAAGATGTGTCGGTGGTCAGATAAATTGACCACCTCCTCCGCCACCCGCCATCCGGTCACCGTGGCGGCGGCCGAGGGAGTCGCCCACGATAGATCGATGATCGACTCCCCCTGCCACCGCACAAAGGTGCTGACCGACCCCCGGTTGAGCAACCGGAGGTCGAGTCCTGCCGCCCACTCCAGAAGCGTCTCTCCTCTGACGTCGTCCCGGGCGTCGCCCCACTCGCTCGAGTGAGCGTTGAAGTCGCCCAGGACGAATACCGGACGGGGGGCGCAACCGCGAAGGCGGTTCGCCAGCCCGTCCAGGTATGCCTCGTACGCGGCGAGGCCGCTGTTCGGAGAGACGTAGCAGCCCACTACGACCATGGATCCCCACTCCACGGCGACGTAGCCTGGACCTTTCCACAGGAGGGAGCAGTAGCTCCCTTCAACCCAGTAAACGGCCACCAAGCCCGCGTCGTCCCCGAACCATCGCGGGTGGACGGGGACGTGATGGGGCTCGGCGACCACCGCCAGGGCAACCGAATGTTCAACCACCGTCTGCGCAAGCAGGTCTTGCGCAGCGCGGCGGTTGTTCAGGTTGCCCTGGAGGAAGCGAGCGTGGAGGTCCGTTATTGGACCTCCATTGATCCGCCCGCCTGTCCCCTAGCAGGGGAGGGTGGCCTCGCGGCCGCCGCCTTCCTCTTGGGAGGGGAACACTTTTTCCCCCCCATCCTGTGGTCCGCCCTGCAGCCCAGGTCTGAACAGACCGGGCAGCGAGGAGCGGGCGCTGTGCAGGCGCTGGCGATGTGGCCCGCCACGCCACACCGGTAGCACCGCCCGCTCCTGTCCACGGCGCAGGGGCACCTCGCGCGGACGTGCCCCTTCTCGAGGCACCGGAAGCACTGCAAAGGCCGTGCCGCCAGCGCCTCGACGCGCGCCGAGGACCACCCGATCAGGAGCCGCCGCTGAGCCGCCAGTTTCCTGGCGACTCCGAGCGGGCACCTGACCCAGGCCGAGCCCAGCCGAGACGGGCTGGAGCGGATCTCCCCGACCTTTACGTCGGTCGGGGCGCATCCGCCCGCCTCGGCGACCACAGTGGCGACGGTCGCGGGGGTGATGGACTCGTCCAAGTCCATCACCCTCAAGTCGCCCATTTTGCACGGACGCGAGATAATCGCGCCCGTGTCGGCGACGGCCACCCTCATTTTGTCGGCCAAGGCTTCGGCCTTGGCGGAGCTGTCCGGACCGGGGATCTCGAGCAAGAGAGCCCCGGTCATCGACCTTCGGACCTTCAGCCCCCCTGAGATGCCAAGATCCGCCAGTTTGATCCGGCTCTTGGCAACCTCCATCACCGCCGCGAGCGTGGTGTCGGCGCCCGGAGGCACCGTCACCATCACCGCGGCGGTACTGGGGGGCTTCGGCAGCCCCGCAGGTTTGGCCTTCACCTTAGCCTTCGTTTGCGCCGGTGCAGGAGCGGCGGCGGCGGCGCGAGCCTTCCTGGCGGCGGCAGCGGCCTTGCGGCCCACCACCGTCGCCCAGGTCTCGCCACCAGATCCCGCTCCCGGCGCAGGCCCGTCTGCAGGCGCAGGCGGAGGCGGCGGCGCCCGCGAGCGTTCCGCGGCGGCCGTCGGCCTCTCCTGCGCGTTTTTCCTCTTCTTCTTCTTTTTCTTTCCCCCCTGGGGCATTTGCGGCCCCGCCGGCGGCGGATTCGCCGCGGCGGGCCGCTCGTGCCTCAAGGGAGGCTTCTTCCCCGCGTCGGGGAAGAATTTCGCCATCAGTTCTGACTCCAACCGGGCCATGAACCGGTTGCAGTCAGAACAGCCATGAATCGGTGGCGCCGTAGAGGCCTCCGGTGGTTTCACGGGGCTCGGCGTGTGGTCCGTCTTTTTTTGCTTCTTTGCGGGTGGGGGCACCACCGGGGGACGAGTGTCCTCCCGGGATGTCCCCGCCGCCCGCGATTGCGGCCCGTCAAGTTTGGCCGCCATGAGTGCCATCTTGGCCCGAAGTTCTGCGTTCTCGTTGCCGAGTTCGATCATTCGCGCCGACAACCCAGACATTTGTGATCGAAAACTTTCATTTTCACGATCCTGGGTGTCGGCCCTGGCACACAGTTTCGAGATACACTCTCTCGCTCGGTCCATTCCTGAGCGCACCACCCTGGCGACATCCGCCTTCGAGCTCTTCGCCCTCTCGGCGGTGCGCTCCATCCTGTCCAGGATCTCGAAGACCTCGGCGCCTATGTCGGCCGAGGTCTCCAGAGATTCTTCCACTTCCACGTTTTTGCTGGTGTTGCCAGCAGGTCGCTTCTTATGGACTCCCAGGTCCACGGGACTGCGCGGTTTCCGCTTTCGCGTCCGCTGCGTCCCGGGTCCCTCGGAGGCCACAGAATGCGAAGAGAAGACGGAGACGGCAGACATAGCGCTATCGCTATCCCCGCCGCCATCCGCCCTCTCTATTCGTCCAGCCAGTAGCGGAGACTTGGGCCTCTTAAATTTGAGGCTCAAGCTCTTGGTCAAGTCCGATGTTGAGGACGAACGGGACCGCCCAGAGCTGGGCTCTCCCTCGTTTCCTCCTTCACCCCTCCAGAAACGTCCGGAGGTGGGTGGATTGTCTAGTCCGGTGATAGTCGGGGTGCCGGCTTCAGCCGCGACGCCCGTAGCTCCTTCTTCTGTGTTGTCCCTGACGACAACGTGGCAGTAGGTGCCCCCCTCACATACGGTGGGGCTGCCTGGCGGGACTCCGCCAGGGTGGGATTCCCCAGCCGCATCGCAGCTGGGACCCACGTGAGGACATTTGTTTTCGCTAGTTGCCATTGATATAATACTTTTATTAACGAGGGTGAGTTCCCTCGGCTTTTTTCCCTCCTGCCCAGGGGTGAGCTCCCCTAAAGTGATGCCCTCGGGTCCGACCTCCGCGTCGAACATGCATCCCCTCGCCGGGCATCAGAACTTGGGATTCACGGATTTTTTATAGTGGTTTACTCCACGCGGTCCGACGACCCCCGCGCCTCTCAATGAGGGTTGCGGGCCGGGCCGAGCGGCGGGGTCTACGACCCACGGTCCGTCGCCCCGGAGCGCCTTCCTCGGAGAGGACCGAGTGGGGGGGTTAGCAACCCCTGGTCCACCGCCCCTCTCCAGAAGACCGTCCCGGGTAGGGCCGAGCGGGGGGGTTCACAACCCCTGGTCCGTCGCCCCTTCCCTCCTCGAATACCGGGACAGGCCGAGCGGGGGGGTTCACAACCCCTGACCGACGCCCTGTCCCGCGCTCCTTCGTTTCGGTAGGGCCGAACGGGGGGATTCACAATCCCTGGTCCGTCGCCCCCACCCCGAAACACGCTGCAGGCCAAACGGGGGGGTCCACGACCCCTGGTCCGTCGCCCTGAGCCGTGGCAAACTGCCACCCTACGCGGTAGCGTCTCACTCTACACTCTGATACGCAGAGGGTAGGCGGAGCTCCACAAGGTGATTTTTTATAGAGGTTTTCTTCCTCGCGGCCCCCTTGCGGCGGCCATCGTCCCAGCCCCACGGACTGGATTACGATTACGCGACTGGTGTCAGACTCTCAGCCAGGACCCGACGGAATTTACTCCGCCAGGTCCTGCCCAGGGGGCACCGGCCCGGAAGGAGCGTCCGGGCGCACGTGGAGGTGGTCTGACGGCGCCCCCCAACCTAACCTTTTTTTTTTTTTTTTTTTTTTTTTTTTTTTTTTTTTTTACGCGAGGAAATGCTTTATGCACACCCCCCGCCTGGGGACGGCAGGGGGTAGTGTGGGACTCCCAAAACAGTAAACTGAGATCCGATCCTAGGGTTACCCACTAAAACCTCGCGGCGGCCTTCCTCCGGCGTTGGGGTGGTCCAGGATTCGGATAAACCCCTCTGGTCCACCCCGCCGTCGCCCCCCCTCAGTCACGAGGGGGTGCTCATCCTCGGGGAGCCTCGGCGAGGCTCCCCCGGGCGGGGCGGCTCCGACCGCGCGCTGTAAAGAGGCGCGCGGCCGGTGGCGCCCCGGACGACCCTCCCCGGCCGCACCGGGGGGTCATCCTTCCCGGGCCGCGACCCGGGCGCACCCGCGGGGTGTGCGCCCTCGCGGCCCGTCGGCGGCGGCGATCACTGAGCTCGCCGCCGCCGCCTTCGAGCGGGGTCGGCTCTCTCCCGACCCCGCTCGGCGGCCTCCTTCTGGAGCATGACTGCTTCGCAGAAGGAGACCACAGCCCTCCACTCCTCCTCGCCCGCCAGCATTGCCGCGACCAACGCCGGCGGGGACAAGTCTCGCCCGATCCCGTCGACCAGGACTCGGCGCTCGGCCGCCCAGGCCGGGCAGACCTCCAGCGTGTGCTGGGCCGAGTCCAGGTCGGATGCGCAATGGTGGCATCTCGCCGTCTCTTCACGTTTTATTCGACTCAGACACTCACCGAAGCACCCGTGCCCGGTGAGTATCTGAGTCAACCTGTAGGTGACAGTGCCCCATTTACGGAGCACCCAGGCCTCGAGGTGGGGCAGGACGGCCCCGACGGCGCGCGAACGCGTACCGCCCCGGAGGACCAGCGCGTCGCGCCAGTCCCCCAGGACCCACCGGAAGGCCTCCCGCCTCCGCACTTCGTGTCCCCGCGCGTCCCCCCCTCCCCGGCCGAGATCGTACGCGGCTGCGTACATCTCGGCCAGGATGATGAAGGGGGGATAACTCGCGAGGACCGTCGCCGCCTCGTACGAGATTGTACGGTAGCCCCGTACGATCCGTATGGCCATGATCCGCTCCAGGCTCCTCAGCAGAGCCCTGGAGCGGGAGGCCCCCGCGAGGTCTCGCGACCAAACGGGGGCCCCGTACAGGGCCACGGACCGCACGACGCCACCGTAGAGGCGGCGAACTCCCTCCCCCGGTCCCCCGAGGTTGGGCAGCAGGCGGTGCAAGGCGCCCGCCACCCGTCGCGCTCGGGGGACCATCCGTACGAAGTGCTCCTCGAAGCTCCAGCGGCTGTCCAGGGTGAGGCCGAGGTACTTCATGTACCGCCCCACCGGGACAGCCGTGTCACCCACCTGGATCCGCGAGGCCGGGGGTTCCCTGCCTCTTGTGAGGCGGTGGAACCATAGCGCCTCACTTTTGTGAGGCGCCACCTCCAGGCCCAGCCCGCGGATCCGTCTGACGACGATTGCCACCCCCAGCTCGGCGAACCTGAGCGTACGCTCGAAGTCGGGCCCCGTGGCGACCACCAGAGTGTCGTCTGCGTAGCACACGACACTCACGCCACGGGGCAGACTGGTGCGGAGGACCGGATCATAGGCGAGGTTCCATAGCAGGGGCCCGAGCACGGACCCCTGCGGAACCCCGCACGTCACCGCCTTCCTTTGCTCCGTCCCGTTCCGGTCGACATAGTCCACCCGTCTCTCCTGCAGGTAGGCCCCGATGACCGACCTTAGGTAGGGAGGCACCTCGTGGTATTCGAGGGCCTCCCTGATGGCCGGCCAGGGGAGGGTCCCGAAGGCGTTGACGATGTCTAGCGACACCGCCAGCGCGACCCCCCCCGATCGGACTGCCGGTTCCGACAGGGCCCGCACCCGACGCACCGCGTCGATGGTCGAGCGCCCCTGCCGGAACCCGAACTGGCAGTCCGATATGTCCGGGCCCACCTGCGACAGGTGGCTGCTGATACGGGCGGAGATAACTCTTTCGAAGAGTTTCCCCGCCTCGTTCAGCAGGCATATCGGCCGGAACGACGACGGAGCGTCTCCGGTCCTCCCTTCCTTCCTAATTAGCACCAGTCTCGCCGACTTCCAGTCGAGGGGGAACACCCCGCGGCGGAGGCAGCTGGTGAACAGCCGCCTCGCCTTGTTCCCTAACACTCCCAGAGCGAGCGCCAGGACCCGACCCGGAACTCCGTCCGGGCCGGGAGCGGCGCTGCGGGAGGCGAGCCGTGCGACGGCCCGCCCGAGCTCGTCCTCCGTCACCTCCAGCTCGTCGGACCACGGAGTGTGGTCCGACTGTGACGGAGGAACCGAGGGACCGCCCTGGACCCTAGGGAAGAGTGCGTCTACGACTCTTCCCACGACTTCCGGGTCCAGGGATTCCGTCAACGGAGGGACCCACGGGGTCAGCTTGCCCAAGACCATCCTGTACGGGCGTCCCCATGGGTCCCTGTCCAGTCCCTCGACGAGCTCGTTCCAGGACCGCTCGCGAGCCGCAGCGATGGCTACGCATACGGCGTGCGCGGCGGCCCCGTATTCCCGTCTGGCTCTGAGAGCCTCCTCGACCGTGGTTCGCCTTCTCTTCCGGGCTCTCAAGTACCGGCGGCGAGCGACGAAGGCGGCCTTTTGCAGCCGCTCGATCTCCTCGCTCCACCAGTACACGGAGCCCCGCCGGGGCGGCCCGACTCGCGGCATCGACGCGTCGCAGATCGACGTCATCGTGTCGCGCAGCCAGGCCGCTTGCGCCTCGGGATCGGGCGATCCCGCTCCCTCCGTCCAGTCCGCGACGCTGGCGGCGGCCACGACCATGTCTCGGTCGAGCCGCTTGAGAGACCAGCGCCGCGGAGGGCCGCTAGTCTGGCGCGGGCGGCTGGGGCGGCGGAGCGACACATCCAAAAAGATGTGTCGGTGGTCGGATAGATTGACCACCTCCTCCGCCACCCGCCTTCCGATCACCATGGCGGCGGCCGAGGGAGTCGCCCACGATAGATCGATGATCGACTCCCCCTGCCACCGCACAAAGGTGCTGACCGACCCCCGGTTGAGCAACCGGAGGTCCAGTCCTGCCGCCCACTCCAGAAGCGTCTCTCCTCTGACGTCGTCCCGGGCGTCGCCCCACTCGCTCGAGTGAGCGTTGAAGTCGCCCAGGACGAATACCGGACGGGGGGCGCAACCGCGAAGGCGGTTCGCCAGCCCGTCCAGGTATGCCTCGTACGCGGCGAGGCCGCTGTTCGGAGAGACGTAGCAGCCCACTACGACCATGGATCCCCACTCCACGGCGACGTAGCCTGGACCTTTCCACAGGAGGGAGCAGTAGCTCCCCTCAGCCCAGTAAACGGCCACCGAGCCCGCGTCGTCCCCGAACCATCGCGGGTGGACGGGGACGTGATTGGGCTCGGCGACCACCGCCAGGGCAACCGAATGCTCAACCACCGTCTGCGCAAGCAGGTCTTGCGCAGCGCGGCGGTTGTTGAGGTTGCCCTGGAGGAAGCGGGCGTGGAGGTCCGTTATTGGACCTCCATAGTCCCGCCCGCCTGTCCCCTAACAGGGGAGGGTGGCCTCGCGGCCGCCGCCTTCATCTTGGGGGGGGAACACTTCTTCCCCCCCATTCTGTGATCCGCTCGGCAGCCCAGGTCAGAGCAGACCGGGCAGCGCGGAGCGGGCGCGGTGCAGGCGCTCGCGATGTGGCCTGCCACGCCACATCGGTAGCACCGCCCGCTCCTGTCCACGGCGCAGGGGCACCTCGCGCGGACGTGCCCCTTTTCGAGGCACCGGAAGCACTGCAAAGGCCGTGCTGCCAGCGCCTCGACGCGCGCCGCGGTCCACCCGATCAGCACCCGCCGCTGAGCCGCCAGTTTCCTGGCGACTGCGAGCGGGCACCTGACCCAGGCCGAGCCCAGCCGAGACGGGCTGGAGCGGATCTCCCCGACCTTTACGTCGGTCGGGGCGCATCCGCCCGCCTCGGCGATCACAGCGGCGACGGTCGCGGGGGTGATGGACTCGTCCAAGTCCATCACCCTCAAGTCGCCCATTTTGCACGGGCGCGAGATAATCGCGCCCGTGTCGGCGACGGCCACCCTCATTTTGTCGGCCAAGGCGTCGGCCTTGGCGGAGCTGTCCGGACCGGGGATCTCGAGCATGAGAGCCCCGGTCATTGCCCTCCGGACCTTCAGCCCCCCCGAGATGCCAAGATCCGCAAGTTTAATGCGGCTCTTGGCAACCTCCATCACCGCCGCGAGCGTGGTGTCGACGCCCGGAGGCACCGTCACCACCACAGCGGCGGTATTGGGGGGCTTCGGCAGCCCCGCAGGTTTGGCCTTCGCCTTGGCCTTCCCCTGCGCCTGTGCAGGAGCGGCGGCGGCGGCGCGAGCCTTCCTGGCGGCGGCAGCGGCCTTGCGGCCGACCACCGTCGCCCAGGTCTCGCCACCAGTTCCCGCACCCGGCGCAGCTCCAGCTGCAGGAGCAGACGGAGGCGGGGGCTCTTGCACCCGCAAGCGCTCCGCGGCAGCCGCCTTCCTCTCCCGTTTTGTCTTCTTTTTCCCCCTCTGGGGCACTTGCGGCCCCAGCGCCGGCGGATTCGCCGCGGCGGGCCGCTCGCGCCCCAGGGGAGGCCTCTGTCCCATCTGGCGGTAGAATTTCGCCGCCATCTCCGACTGGAACCGGGCGAAATCTCTGGCCATATCAGCCATGGCCCGGGTACAGTCGGAGACGGCGGAGGGCCGCGGCGGAGCGTCCGCGGCTATCGCGGGGCCCGGAGCAGTCTTCTCTGCGCCATCCTTTTTCTTTTTCGCAGGCGGCGGCGCCACCGGGTGAACAGTGTTCCCCCGGGATGTCCCCGCCGCCTGCGACTTAGGCGCCTCCAGACTGGCCGACATCTCAGCCATCTTGGCCCGCAGCTCCGCGTTCTCCTGGGCCACCTCTATCACTCGGGCCGACAACTCCGACATTTGGGTCCGGAAGTTCAAATTCTCCCGGTCCTGGGTGTCGGCCCTTGCGCAGATCTCCGTGACGCTCTCGCGGAGCCTCTCGATGCCTGTGCGCACCACCCTGGCAACGTCCGCTTTGGAGCTCTTGGCCCTCTCGGCGGTACGCTCCATGTTTGCTAAGACCTCGAAGATCTCAGCGCCGAGTTCCGCCGAACTCGGCGCTTCCACCTCATCAGCGAAGTTTGTACTGCCGGTAGGCCGCTTCTTAGCACCCCGTGTGTCCACGGGGCTCTTGGGCTTCCTCTTTCGAGGTCGTACCCCCTTGCTACTTGAAGCCTCTGAGGCGGCGGAGACGGCGGACATAGCGCTGTCGCTATCGCCGCCGCCGTCCGCCGTCGAGACCTTCTGCTTGGGTCGAGGTGAGTCTGGCCGCTTGAATTTCAAGACGAGACCTTGTTCACCCTCTTCCCTCCGGTCTTTAGAGGAGGAGCGGGAATTGCCCGAACTGGGCTCTCCCCTCTCCGACTCTCCACCCTTCCAAAAACGGCCTTGCGTGGTGACGCTTGTCGCGTCGGCCGTAACAGCAGTGCTGTCCGTGAGGACAGCATGGCAGTAGGTGCCCCCCTCAGATACGGAGGGGCTGCCTGGCGGAAGTCCGCCAGGGTGGGATTCTCCGGCTACGCCGGTACCCACCTGAGGAATTGTGTTTTTTCTAGTTGCCATGATGTTTTTACTTTGATTAACGAGGGGGAGTTCCCTCGGCTTTTTTCCCTCCTGCCCAGGGGTGAGCTCCCCTAAAGTGATGCCCTCGGGTCCGACCTCCGCGTCGAACATGCATCCCCTCGCCGGGCATCAGAACTTGGGATTCACGGATTTTTTATAGTGGTTTACTCCACGCGGTCCGACGACCCCCGCGCCTCTCAATGAGGGTTGCGGGCCGGGCCGAGCGGCGGGGTCTACGACCCACGGTCCGTCGCCCCGGAGCGCCTTCCTCGGAGAGGACCGAGTGGGGGGGTTAGCAACCCCTGGTCCACCGCCCCTCTCCAGAAGACCGTCCCGGGTAGGGCCGAGCGGGGGGGTTCACAACCCCTGGTCCGTCGCCCCTTCCCTCCTCGAATACCGGGACAGGCCGAGCGGGGGGGTTCACAACCCCTGACCGACGCCCTGTCCCGCGCTCCTTCGTTTCGGTAGGGCCGAACGGGGGGATTCACAATCCCTGGTCCGTCGCCCCCACCCCGAAACACGCTGCAGGCCGAACGGGGGGGTCCACGACCCCTGGTCCGTCGCCCTGAGCCGTGGCAAACTGCCACCCTACGCGGTAGCGTCACACTCTACCCTCTGATACGCAGAGGGTAGGCGGAGCTCCACAAGGTGATTTTTTATAGAGGTTTTCTTCCTCGCGGCCCCCTTGCGGCGGCCATCGTCCCAGCCCCACGGACTGGATTACGATTACACCACTGTTGTCAGACTCTCAGCCAGGACCCGACGGAATTTACTCCGCCAGGTCCCGCCCAGGGAGCACCGGCCCGGAAGGAGCGTCCGGGCGCTCGTGGAGGTGGTCTGACGGCCCCCAACCTTTTTTTTTTTTTTTTTTTTTTTTTTTTTTTACGCGAGGAAATGCTTTATGCACACCCCCCGCCTGGGGACGGCAGGGGGTAGTGTGGGACTCCCAAAACAGTAAACTGAAATCCGATCCTAGGGTTACCCACTAAAACCTCGCGGCGGCCTTCCTCCGGCGTTGGGGTGGTCCAGGATTCGGTTAAACCCCTCTGGTCCACCCCGCCGTCGCCCCCCCTCTGTCACGAGGGGGTGCTCATCCTCGGGGAGCCTGGCGAGGCTCCCCCGGGCGGGGCGGCTCCGACCGCGCGCTGTAAAGAGGCGCGCGGCCGGCGGCGCCCCGGACGACCCTCCCCGGCCGCACCGGGGGGTCATCCTTCCCGGGCCGCGACCCGGGCGCACCCGCGGGGTGTGCGCCCTCGCGGCCCGTCGGCGGCGGCGATCACTGAGCTCGCCGCCGCCGCCTTCGAGCGGGGTCGGCTCTCTCCCGACCCCGCTCGGCGGCCTCCTTCTGGAGCATGACTGCTTCGCAGAAGGAGACCACAGCCCTCCACTCCTCCTCGCCCGCCAGCATTGCCGCGACCAACGCCGGCGGGGACAAGTCTCGCCCGATCCCGTCGACCAGGACTCGGCGCTCGGCCGCCCAGGCCGGGCAGACCTCCAGCGTGTGCTGGGCCGAGTCCAGGTCGGATGCGCAATGGTGGCATCTCGCCGTCTCTTCACGCTTTATTCGACTCAGATACTCACCGAAGCACCCGTGCCCGGTGAGTATCTGAGTCAACCTGTAGGTGACAGTGCCCCATTTACGGAGCACCCAGGCCTCGAGGTGGGGCAGGACGGCCCCGACGGCGCGCGAACGCGTACCGCCCTGGAGGACCAGCGCGTCGCGCCAGTCCCCCAGGACCCGCCGGAAGGCCTCCCGCCTCCGCACTTCGTGTCCCCGCGCGTCCCCCCCTCCCCGGCCGAGATCGTACGCGGCTGCGTACATCTCGGCCAGGATGATGAAGGGGGGATAACTCGCGAGGACCGTCGCCGCCTCGTATGAGATTGTACGGTAGCCCCGTACGATCCGTATGGCCATGATCCGCTCCAGGCTCCTCAGCAGAGCCCTGGAGCGGGAGGCCCCCGCAAGGTCTCGCGACCAGACGGGGGCCCCGTACAGGGCCACGGACCGCACGACGCCACCGTAGAGGCGGCGAACTCCCTCCCCCGGTCCCCCGAGGTTGGGCAGCAGGCGGTGTAAGGCGCCTGCCACCCGTCGCGCTCGGGGGACCATCCGTACGAAGTGCTCCTCGAAGCTCCAGCGGCTGTCCAGGGTGAGGCCGAGGTACTTCATGTACCGCCCCACCGGGACAGCCGTGTCACCCACCTGGATCCGCGAGGCCGGGGGTTCCCTGCCTCTGGTGAGGCGGTGGAACCATAGCGCCTCACTTTTGTGAGGCGCCACCTCCAGGCCCAGCCCGCGGATCCGTCTGACGACGATTGCCACCCCCAGCTCGGCGAACCTGAGCGTACGCTCGAAGTCGGGCCCCGTGGCGACCACCAGAGTGTCGTCTGCGTAGCAAACGACACTCACGCCACGGGGCAGACTGGTGCGGAGGACCGGATCGTAGGCGAGGTTCCACAGCAGGGGCCCGAGCACGGACCCCTGCGGAACCCCGCACGTCACCGCCTTCCTCTGCTCCGTCCCGTTCCGGTCGACATAGTCCACCCGTCTCTCCTGCAGGTAGGCCCCGATGACCGACCTTAGGTAGGGAGGCACCTCGTGGTATTCGAGGGCCTCCCTGATGGCCGGCCAGGGGAGGGTCCCGAAGGCGTTGACGATGTCTAGCGACACCGCCAGCGCGACCCCCCCCGATCGGACTGCCGGTTCCGACAGGGCCCGCACCCGACGCACCGCGTCGATGGTCGAGCGCCCCTGCCGGAACCCGAACTGACAGTCCGATATGTCCGGGCCCACCTGCGACAGGTGGCTGCTGATACGGGCGGAGATAACCCTTTCGAAGAGTTTCCCCGCCTCGTTCAGCAGGCATATCGGCCGGAACGACGACGGAGCGTCTCCGGTCCTCCCTTCCTTCCTGATGAGCACCAGTCTCGCCGACTTCCAGTCGAGGGGGAACACCCCGCGGCGGAGGCAGCTGGTGAACAGCTGCCTCGCCTTGTTCCCTAAGACTCCCAGAGCGAGCGCCAGGACCCGGCCCGGAACTCCGTCCGGGCCGGGAGCGGCGCTGCGGGAGGCGAGCCGTGCGACGGCCCGCCCGAGCTCGTCCTCCGTCACCTCCAGCTCGTCGGACCACGGAGTGTGGTCCGACTGTGACGGAGGAACCGAGGGACCACCCTGGACCCTAGGGAAGAGTGCATCAACGACTCTTCCCACGACTTCCGGGTCCAGGGATTCCGTCAACGGAGGGACCCACGGGGTCAGCTTGCCCAGTACCATCCTGTACGGGCGTCCCCATGGGTCCCTGTTCAGTCCCTCGACGAGCTCGTTCCAGGACCGCTCGCGAGCCGCAGCGATGGCGACGCATACGGCGTGCGCGGCGGCCCCGTATTCCCGTCTGACTCTGAGAGCCTCCTCGACCGTGGTTCGCCTTCTCTTCCGGGCTCTCAGGTACCGGCGGCGAGCGACGAAGGCGGCCTTCTGCAGCCGTTCGATCTCCTCGCTCCACCAGTACACGGAGCCCCGCCGGGGCGGCCCGACTCGCGGCATCGACGCGTCGCAGATCGACGTCATCGTGCCGCGCAGCCAGGCCGCTTGCGCCTCGGGATCGGGCGATACCGCTCCCTCCGTCCAGTCCGCGACGCTGGCGGCGGCCACGACCATGTCTCGGTCGAGCCGCTTGAGAGACCAGCGCCGCGGAGGGCCGCTAGTCTGGCGCGGGCGGCTGGGGCGGCGGAGCGACACATCCAAAAAGATGTGTCGGTGGTCGGATAAATTGACCACCTCCTCCGCCACCCGCCATCCGGTCACCGTGGCGGCGGCCGAGGGAGTCGCCCACGATAGATCGATGATCGACTCCCCCTGCCACCGCACAAAGGTGCTGACCGACCCCCGGTTGAGCAACCGGAGGTCGAGTCCTGCCGCCCACTCCAGAAGCGTCTCCCCTCTGACGTCGTCCCGGGCGTCGCCCCACTCGCTCGAGTGAGCGTTGAAGTCGCCCAGGACGAATACCGGACGGGGGGCGCAACCGCGAAGGCGGTTCGCCAGCCCGTCCAGGTATGCCTCGTACGCGGCGAGGCCGCTGTTCGGAGAGACGTAGCAGCCCACTACGACCATGGATCCCCACTCCACGGCGACGTAGCCTGGACCTTTCCACAGGAGGGAGCAGTAGCTCCCCTCAGCCCAGTAAACGGCCACCGAGCCCGCGTCGTCCCCGAACCATCGCGGGTGGACGGGGACGTGATGGGGCTCGGCGACCACCGCCAGGGCAACCGAATGTTCAACCACCGTCTGCGCAAGGAGGTCTTGCGCAGCGCGGCGGTTGTTCAGGTTGCCCTGGAGGAAGCGGGCGTGGAGGTCCGTTATTGGACCTCCATAGTCCCGCCCGCCTGTCCCCTAACAGGGGAGGGTGGCCTCGCGGCCGCCGCCTTCCTCTTGGGGGGGGAACACTTCTTCCCCCCCATTCTGTGATCCGCTCGGCAGCCCAGGTCAGAGCAGACCGGGCAGCGCGGAGCGGGCGCGGTGCAGGCGCTCGCGATGTGGCCTGCCACGCCACATCGATAGCACCGCCCGCTCCGGTCCACGGCGCAGGGGCACCTCGCGCGGACGTGCCCCTTTTCGAGGCACCGGAAGCACTGCAAAGGCCGTGCTGCCAGCGCCTCGACGCGCGCCGCGGTCCACCCGATCAGGACCCGCCGCTGAGCCGCCAGTTTCCTGGCGACTCCGAGCGGGCACCTGACCCAGGCCGAGCCCAGCCGAGACGGGCTGGAGCGGATCTCCCCGACCTTTACGTCGGTCGGGGCGCATCCGCCCGCCTCGGCGATCACAGCAGCGACGGTCGCGGGGGTGATGGACTCGTCCAAGTCCATCACCCTCAAGTCGCCCATTTTACACGGGCGCGAGATAATCGCGCCCGTGTCGGCGACGGCCACCCTCATTTTGTCGGCCAAGGCGTCGGCCTTGGCGGAGCTGTCCGGACCGGGGATCTCGAGCATGAGGGCCCCGGTCATTGCCCTCCGGACCTTCAGCCCCCCCGAGATGCCAAGATCCGCAAGTTTGATGCGGCTCTTGGCAACCTCCATCACCGCCGCGAGCGTGGTGTCGACGCCCGGAGGCACCGTCACCACCACAGCGGCGGTATTGGGGGGCTTCGGCAGCCCCGCCGGTTTGGCCTTCGCCTTAGCCCTTGCCTGCGCCGGTGCAGGAGCGGCGGCGGCGGCGCGTGCCTTCCTGGCGGCGGCAGCGGCCTTGCGGCCCACCACCGTCGCCCAGGTCTCGCCACCAGATCCCGCTCCCGGCGCAGGCCCATCTGCAGGCGCAGGCGGAGGCGGCGGCGCCCGCGAGCGTTCCGCGGCGGCCGCCTGCTTCTCCTGCGCGTTCTTCTTCTTTTTCTTTTTTTTCTTCTTGTTCCCCTGGGGCATCTGCGGCCCCGGCGGCGACTGATTCGCCGCGACGGGACGGCCCCCAACCTAACCTTTTTTTTTTTTTTTTTTTTTTTTTTTTTTTTACGCGAGGAAATGCTTTATGCACACCCCCCGCCTGGGGACGGCAGGGGGTAGTGTGGGACTCCCAAAACAGTAAACTGAAATCCGATCCTAGGGTTACCCACTAAAATTGTGGTTGTGGGCGGGAGTACCCCGCGGCTCGGCGGTCCTTCTGGATGCGTTAACTCGTGTCCAGGGGGATGTCCCCTTCCGGGGACAACGTCGAGCAACCTGTTTCGGCGTCGCGTGTCGTTGTCATGTCTAGCGGCGTGGCGCCGGGACAGGGGGCTTGCCTTAATTGGCCGGCCCGAGACAAGGAAAAGTCAATAACACCCGACAGCGAAGTCGTAAAAACCCGCGGAAACTGGCGGACCTCCGTGCGTATATACGCCCAAGCTAGTACAGGGGGCTCTGCTAGTCTTGGTAATCCTTTCCCCCATACTCGTGGGAACAAACATGGACAATTTAAAAACAAATAAAACTACACCAATAGACGAAGAGAGGAGAGATTCCTCGGTGGAGACGAGGAGCCGGTCCGGGAGCGCGAACTCCGAGGACAAGGTCTCCGTGGAAACGACGGCCTCGGCCGTTGTGGAGCAGGTGAGGGTACCGCGCGTGGTACTCTCACGTATCGAACTGCCGCAGGAGCTGCGGCTGTCCGAAACTTCGGACAGCAGCATGTCGGTGGGGGAGCGCTCGAGATCGAGCTCCCCCTCCACGTTGGGCCGCTTGTGGCGGAAGCGGCCTCTAGAGGGCGAAGAGGTGGCCTTGGCCAGGACCGGCGCGCGGCCTAAGCGAGGACGAGGGCGCCCGCCCACAACGGGCGAGTACGTCGGCCTCGCGAAGGCGAAGGCCGAGCTGTGCGCTCAGCGCGAGCGCGAGCTGGAGCTGCGCGCCGAGGAGGAGCTGGCGGCCGAGGTCGCGGCGAAAAAGGCGGCCCTGCGGGAGCGGTCCCGGGCGGCGACGCCGGCGGACCCTGCCCAGGAAGGGGAGGTGGCGGCCACGTGCGGCGCCGACGAGCTTGTGGGGGTGGCCGAATCAGCCTTGGAGCTGATCGGTTCGCTTGCCCGCAAGCAAACGAGAATGAAGTGCCAGCACGTGGCCGATATTAGGAAGGCGGTGGCGACGGTGGCGGAGACCGTCCGCAGGCTCGCCGCCAGAAAGGAGACGGAGGAGGTCGCCCAGCTTCGGGCTGAAATCCTCGCCCTCAGGGCCGAGGTAGAGGCCCAGAGGCGCGTGGCGACCTCCGTCCCCGCCCCGGCACCCGAGACGATGACCAGGGAGGAAATCTTCCTCCTGGTCGACGCCCGGATGTCGGGGATCCAGGACCGGCTCCTGCCGGAGAAGCGGCTCGGGCCGCCGATAACGGCGTTCACGCGCAGGACGCCGGAGCGCGGTGCCCCGGCTACGGTGGTCGGGGCTTCTGCCGCCCCGCCGGCGGTGGCCTCCCCGGCGCGCGGCGGCCCTGCGCCGACGGCCGCGACCTCCTCCGTCCCCGCCGCAACATCCAATGCGGGGGCGAAGGGTCAAAAGAGGGGTGCCAGGAGGAGCCTGGCGACTCGCGAGGCTGAGGCGGCCCGCGGAGCCGCTCCTCCGGCCCCAACTCGTCCCGCCACCCGTCCTGCTCCACCGCCGCCGCCTCTAAAGGAGGCGTGGAACGTGGTGGCGCGGGGGGGCCGGGCGCCGAGGCCGGCTTCTCCGGCGTCTCGGGCGCCGAGGCCGGCTGCTCCGGCGTCCCGGGCGCCGGGGCCGGCTGCTCCGTCGTCCCGGGCGCCGGCTGCTCCAGCAGCCCACCCCAAGAAGAAGAGGAAGCGCAGCCGTCGTCTGCGGGTTCCGGCGTCGGCGGCGGTAGCGATTACGCTACCGCAAGGCTCGGCGTCGAGCTACGCGGACGTGCTCTCCAGGGCCGAGCGGGGGATTGACCTCGCGGCCCTGGAAATTAGCGGGCTGCGCTTCCGCACGGCCCGCACTGGGGGTCGGCTGCTGGAGGTATCCGGCGCCGACAGGGTGAGGAAGGCCGACGAGCTCGCGGCCAAACTGCGCGAGGTCGTCGGCGAGGTGGCCCGCGTCTCCAGGCCGGAGCGCTGCGCAGAAATGCGCATCTCCGGTCTGAGTGACGCGGTCACGAAGGAGATGGTGGCCGCAAGAGTGGCCGAGGTGGGGGGATGCCGCCCCGAGTTGATAAAGGTGGGCGTAATAAATCGCCCACCTGGCCGCCCGGGGACCGTCTGGGTGAAATGCCCGGTCCTGGCGGCCAAAAAGATCACCGGGGACGGCCACCTCACCATCGGCTGGTCGATGGCCCGGGCCGCGCTCCTTGACGCGCGGCCGCAGCGGTGTTACCGCTGCCTGGTGCCGGGCCACCTGGGGGTGCAGTGCAGCTGCGAGGTAGACCGCAGCGCGCTGTGCTTCCGGTGCGGCCAGCCGGGCCACAAGGCGGCCACCTGCGTCGCCGACCCTAGGTGCGCAATCTGCGCGACCGAAGGCGGCGACGCCGGCCATCGCCTCGGGCACAAAAAGTGCCCGGCGATGGCCAAGAAGAAGAAGACGGGCGGGGGTAATCGCGACGCCCCCGCCGCGTCAGTAACAGCTCCGAGAGCTGTTGAGGAGGCGATGGACACCGCCACCAATTAAATGGCTCACAGGGTCTCGATCCTGCAGGCGAACGTCAACCACTGCGCGGCCGCACAGGATCTACTTCTCCAGACGGCTGCGCGGTGGCAAATCGACGTCGCCATAGTCGCCGAGCCGTACCGCGTCCATGCCCGCGACGACTGGGCGGGCGCCGACGACGGTTCGGTGGCTATCGTCGCCTGGCAGCGCGGCGCCTCGCTGTGCCTCCCCTTCCGCAGGGTGCGGAGGGGGCGCGGATGCGTCCTCGCGCTGCTGGGCGACGTTGCAGTGATCGGGGTGTACTGCTCTCCGAACAGGACCCTCGCCGACTTCGAGCGTCTGCTGGTCGAGGTCGGCGACCTGGTCCAGGAAGTGCACCCCACCCCTGTGGTGGTCGCCGGAGACTTCAACGCCAAATCCCGTTCGTGGGGATCTCCGGCGACCAGCGCCAGGGGCGAGACCCTGGAGGAGTGGGCGGTGTCCACGGGAATGGTCCTCCTGAACCGGGGGGCGGTCCACACGTGCGTGCGTCAACAGGGCGGGTCGATCGTCGACGTCTCGTTCGCGAGTCCCGCCCTGGCCCGCCGCGCAATCGGGTGGCGGGTTGAGGAGGGGGTGGAGACGTTGTCGGACCATTTATACATAAGGTTCGACCTAGTCCCATCCCCTTCGGACGCCGGAGCGGGCGGTGTGGACCGACCCCGGTCGGAGGAGGGTCCGCGGTGGCGGTTGTCCACCCTGGACCCGGAGCTGGCCACGGAGGCGGCCATCGTGGAGCGATGGGCCGCCGCAAACGCCGATAGCGGCCCGGACGTAGGCGCGAGATGCGAGAGGCTCTCTGGAGCACTGTCTCGCGTCTGCGACGCGGCGATGCGACGGGCGGGTCCCTCACAACAGCGCAGGCAGGTGTACTGGTGGCGGCCCCACCTCACGGGGCTACAGGCCGAGTGTGTCTCGGCCCGCCGCCGGTGCACCAGAAGCCGAAGGAGAAGCGCCAGGGACCCGGCACGTGAGGAGGCGTTGCTCGCCGCGTACCGGGCCGCTCGCGCGGCCCTGACCTCCGCCATAAGGGCCGCCAAAGCGGAGGCCTGGCAGGGGTGGGTCGACAGCATCGACGGGGATCCGTGGGGGCGCCCGTACAAGGTCGTGACGCAAAAGCTCCGACCCGCGGCGCCCCCGCTGACGATGTCTCTTGACCCCCCCCTGCTGGAGCGCGTGGTCAGCTCCCTATTCCCGAGCCGAGAAGAGGAATGGGTGCCGCCCAGGATGGCGGCACCGACTCCCGAAGGAGGACCGGTCGCGGGCGAGGTCGTTCCGCCCGTGTCCGAGGACGAGCTCGGGGCTGCGGTTCAGAAGCTCAAGCTGAAGAACCGCGCCCCGGGTCCGGACGGGGTTCCCGGGCGGATCCTCGTCCGCGTGATGCCGGTCCTCGGGGAGGAGACGCTGTCCCTCATGTCGGAGATAATGGCGTCCGGCACGATCCCGCGGCGGTGGAAGTCGGGGAAGCTCGTGCTCATCCCGAAGCGCGGGCGACCCCCCGACTCGCCGTCGGCCTACCGCCCCATCGTCCTGCTCGACGAGGCGTGCAAGCTCTTCGAGCGCGTGCTCGCTGCGCGCCTCGTCGGACACCTGGAGGCGGTGGGCCCAAACCTCAGTGACGGCCAATTTGGCTTTCGCCGCGGGAGGTCCACGCTGGACGCCATCTCTCGACTGCGGGACAGCGTCGAGAGCGCTGTCTCCCGGGGGGAGGTGTTGTTGGCGGTGTCGCTCGACATCGCCAACGCCTTCAACGCCATCCCCTGGGAGACAATCGCGGAGGCCCTGAGGTACCACAACGTCCCGTGGTACCTCAGGCGCGTCCTTGCGGACTATTTCGCCGACCGGGCCATCACATACCCGGTCCCGGGGCGAGTAGTCCGCAGGGCGATGGGGTGCGGTGTTCCACAGGGGTCGGTTCTCGGCCCACTCCTGTGGAACATCGGCTTCGATTGGGCCCTGCGCGGCGCTAATCTTCGGGGGGTCGGCGTAATATGCTACGCCGACGATACCCTAGTGACCGCGCAGGGCAAAACGTTTAGGGACGCGGGCGTGCTCGCCACGGCGGGCACGGCCCATGTTGTCGGCCGCATCAGGGCCCTCGGGCTGCGGGTAGCCCTCGAGAAGTCCGAGGCCCTGTTCTTCCATGGGCCTCGGACGAAGCCCCCCCCGGGGTACTCCATAACGGTGGGCGGAGCCCGCATCGCCGTCGGGGAGACCATGAAATATCTCGGTCTCGTCCTCGACGGTCGGTGGGGGTTCAGCGGGCATTTCCGTGCGCTGGCGCCAAAATTGGTGTCGTGTGCGGGAATGCTCGCACGCCTACTCCCCAACTGTGGGGGGGCGGGGAGTGTCGGCCGCCGCCTTTATGACGGTGTGGTTCGCTCCATGGCGCTCTACGGGGCGCCAATATGGGCGGCGGGGGCCCTCAGTGCCGAGAACGTGGCCCTGCTGCGGCGTCCGCAGCGGGTCATGGCACAGAGGGCCTCCAGGGCGTACCACACCGTCTCCTACGAGGCGGCGTGCTTGATTGCCGGGAGCCTCCCCTGGGACCTCGAGGCCGAGGTCCTGGCGGAGGTGTACCGAAGGAGGGCTCTGATGCGGCAAACATCGTCGGAGCCCCTCGCGGAAGAGATCGTTCGCTGGAGGAGCGAATGTCGCGAGGATCTCTTCCAGCGATGGGCCCAAAGGTTGGAGGACCCCTCGGCGAGCAGACGGCTCGTCGAGGCTGTCCGACCCGTACTGCGCCAATGGGTCGAGGCGAGGCACCGGGCTCCCACTTATTGGCTCACCAGCTTCTCACAGGTCACGGCTGTTTCAGCAAGTACCTGTGGGAACTGGTGGGCCTCCTCGCGGAGCCCGTGTGCCACCACTGCGCGTCCGGTGCCGTGGACACGGCCGAACACACCCTGGCCGTGTGCACGGGCTGGGACGCCCAACGCGCCAGGCTCATTGGCGCGGTCGGGACGGATTTGTCGCTGCCGGCTGTCGTCGCTGCCATGGCCGGCAGCGACCAGTGTTGGGCCGCCGTCGCCTCGTTCGCTGGCGAGGTGATGGCGGCCAAAAGAGAAGCCCTGCGGGAGCGCGAGCGTGCTGGCGGCGCGCTCCCGCCCCGCCGGGCCCCGGCCCGGGGCCGCCGTCGAACCTGATGGCGGCCCTGGCCGGGATATAATCCCACGCGCCGCGTGGGAAAACGGTGGACGACCCCTCCTCAATCTTGGGAGTGGGTCGTACCAAGTCGGGCCCCGAAGGAAAGGGGCCCCCCCCTTGCCGGGCCGCGGACGTATACTAACGTAGTTCCCGCGGCCCGGTAGGGTAGAGGAGGCAATTTTGAAAAAAAAAAAAAAAAAAAAAAAAAAACCAGTCACTCCTCAGCGCCGGTAGCGACCGTCACGATTTTAACCCGCTCCGCGCTCAAAAATTCAAAGTTGCATCAAAGTTTCGCCAAAAAACTCAATTTTATAGTCAAAAGTTGCGCGCTAATTAGTGCTAAATAACAGTGAAAAAATTTCTTAAATAACGCTAATAGTTTCGCTATAATAAAATAAAAACTGTTTTCGATATATAAACAATCATCAAGATAGTGCTGAGAAAATATTAAAGTGGCTATAACTTTTAATTTCCAGTGGACGCTTGTGTATCGGAGACTGTGGGCCTCTGAAGAAACCTTAGGAGCACCCCTGTGCCGATTTTCGGATTTTTTGGACTGATACTCTACGAGTTATCCGCCAAAAACCGAAATCGGTACATACTCGGAGCTCCGGTTCTGGTCTTCGGGGACCAACACTGCTGGTGCACCTGGATAGAAGGCACTCTGGGCTTCCATTTGACACATCGCCTGTTAAATTTGGAGGCTCGGCAGCGAAGTTATTCAAGAAAAACGGTCAGTGATTTTCGGGGCTCCATAGCTCTGAAACTAGATCGGTGACCCCCCAGCGTTTTTAGTGCTTTGAACTGACAGTCTAAGTGAGTACAATCGGTGAAAATTCTAGATTTTTTAAACAAGTGCAACCCCCTTTTATAAACTAATTTTGTGCATATGGAAATAGACCAAAAGTGACAGTGACATTTTATAACAAACTATTATTAATTATTTGACACGGAACCAGGGGCCGAACGGTCCCTAAAGTTACCCCTAGTTACAAGTATATACCCATAATACTCCCAAAAATATTTCAAAACTTTCCGATTATTATTATAAGTTCTAGACCCTTTACCATCTTTTTTTGCGGTTTAGAATAGTGTAAACAAAAACTTTGTGCTAGCGTTTAAGTGTGTAAATAATTAAAATTTTACAATATTTTTATAGACATAAGTAGCTTAACTCATCAGGATTCCCATACACTAGCTGTGACCTGCATTCGGGACCAGGAGGATCACCTAGAGGACCTGAAAAGGAAGACGGGAATAGGCGCCGACTACGCGTTAACTTGGCGTTCGTCGAACGGCGCGAGCGGCGAGGTCAACCGCATTCCTGAGCACGTTATTAGCACAAAGTTTTAAAACGAAAAATTACGCTTGTTAATCGAAGGGAGGCAGGCAGGTGGAACTTCTGTACATGTATATATTTTTAAATAGGGTTAACGACAAGGAGTGGCGTAGTCTTAAGTATTTTTAATTCTAAGTAAGTTGCTTTTACACCCTTCTTTGCTAATCCCGAAAAGACCGGGCACAAAGTTGAGGCTGTATTTCTAAGATTATTTTGCCTGTACTGTGTACGTATGTGAAGCGGATGGTGTAAGTTGTTTTAGCTAGTCATAGTATTTCTCTGCCTATCTCGCTCAGAGAAATCGCGTAAGGATATGCGATCTTCCTGAGCACTCTAATAAACACATCCTCTGCCTACCCTGTATAGGACCAGGCGTGAAGTGTAAAAGTGGGCGGGCCTCTGAACGACCCGAGGTTCGTACCCACCAAAACGAGAAAATTTTTTAAATTCTTAAATTTGTTTTTTTGGCCTTTAATTACATTGTCCATAATCTTGGTGTATTTTTGGGGAAATCTTGCTGGAAAAATCCACAAGAATCACCCAAAATTTTTAAATTAAAATTTTATTTATAATTTTGTTCAGTTTTTGAGTTTGGCACGTTAAAAAGAGCCGACAGCCGAGCTGGTGGGCATATATTAGTAAATAACATAAACACATATAATTTTGTCACTTTTGAGAGAAAGTAATACGTAAATTTAGAGAAACAGTAACTTTTAGTCTTCATACATTTATAAATTTTGTAACGCCTGTAGACACCGCAGAGCAATTACCACCTGCTGTAAATAGTTGGGTGCAAAAGCTGTAGGTGCTGACCTGGTGCTACTAAGTTCAGCGGCCCAGCTGGTAAACCCCTGCTGGGGTTAACTGTGCCCTCCATCGACTAATTATTTATTTATTTGCTCGCATTATTTGTTAATAGGCAAGGCTAGACTTGCAGACAGGTGATACTCAGGCACAGCCTGTCTCAATACTCTGGCTCCTGTGGAATCTTAGCTCGCAAAACACGCAACGCCCTATTTTGCACAGTTAATGATTAATTATATTATTTGATAATCCCCTATCGGGGATAAAACATAAAACCTATTACCTACCAATAGACTGCGTTGGCAACAGTTGATCATTATTGACTTAGGTACTTACTGAACTAGGTGCTATATTTTTACAGTACCTAACACTAATTAACATATATGCAGAGTCACAACCATAATTATAATAGCAATATACACAAAAACTCAGAACACTATTCTGCAGGAACAGGATACAATCTGTAACATTTAATAACATTTAATAAAATCCTATTAAACTACCCCCTTAGATCAGCCTAAGGGTGCAAATAACTACTATTGTTAGCACTTAATATATATTGCATACAATTGACTATAGTGTAACAATTTGAAACAAAATTTGACTTATATTATATTAGAGGTTTTAATAATGTAAACAAACATAAGATTACACAAACTTTACCTGATTAGCTGTAAGACTGTAGTCTGCTGGTAACTACAACTATATATAAGACAAGCCCTATTGGGCATATTTACTTGATGCATTCCACACTATTTACAAGAGATACAATTCATGGTGGAATGCTAACAAAGAAAATTTTAGACTATTGATGGTTATCCATTTTGATATATACAATTGATATTTGTTGCCTCTGACTACCATTAGAATATTAGGATATTATATATTATAAGACTAGCCCCTATTGGGCATAATATAAGTAGCATATATTGATACTGTGAATATCACACTCTACATGTGTATAAACTTAAAACTTATAAACACTATGATATAAAACCAGTACCAGGACTGTATATGTGCTTTACAAACATACTTAGACTAGGCCCTATTGGGTGAATTAATTTTAGTAGGTAAATAAAGCTCAATAGCTTATTAAATTGTAATATTATTGACAAGTGCTTGGCCTTTTACACCAACACTTACATAATTACAATACCATTCTGTGCCTGTTGACAACAACACTGACAATCAATATATATCACAAAAGTAAAATATATACTACATTATTCTTATTTATTTAAAAAACAACTAATATATATTGTATCATTGCATCACAAACTAACTAACATACTAAATATTTTATCTATACAAAACCTATCATCTATATACAACATATTAATAATATTTTATCAAACATTAAAGACTATAATACTATAATATTGTATCTATTGGTAACAATATAAACAACTATACTCACTATACTAGTAAACTGCAAATTATAGTTGTTTACTATATAATCCTCACTTTACAGTACTATACTACAACCTATATATGCTGGTGTGTGCTGGAAAATATAGTGAAACATAATATCTTGGACCCAAATAATAATATATAATAAAATAACATATATATAAACTAAATAATATAATATAATAAACTAAATAATATACAAAATATACATAAAATAATATATATATATAAACAAATATAGTATATCCAATAAAATACACATATAATACTACTTTAACAAATTTATAAATATTTATTTAGTACACAATACATAGAACCAATATAGTATATCCAATAAAACACACATACAATACTACTTTAACAAATTTATAAATATTTATTTAGTACACAATACATAGAACCACATTGTGGATATCGATAGGCACAACTTGACTAATTATTTAAAACATGAGCAGTCCCGCGACCAAACCCTCCACGGGTCGTACCTCCAGCGGAGGTGCGGTAAAGGCTAGCTGGTCTGAGAAGGCAGCAGCATTGGGCAAAGCGGCCAAAAGCTCCCTAGGTGAGGCCAGAAACCTCAAGTCTGAGATAAAGCTAGCGGTCTATAACACTATCGATAAAATGGTTGCTCTTGTCAAAGAAATGGAGGCAGTCCATAAGCACGAAAAAGGGTCGCCTCAACCTTCCCCAATAATCATGGAAAGGTATGACGCCATGATAAACTCAAACCTCAAAATCACAAATCAAGTCGGAAAAACAATAGAAGAATTTGCCAGAATTTTAAATGAAGACAAGGAGTTGGTGGAAGAAGTCAAGAGCAACCAAGATCGATATAAACAGGAGCTTGACGATCAATTGGCCAGAGTCGAGGAGACAACTGTCAGCATGCTCCAAGAGGTGCGGGAGTGCAGCAAGCTCTGTGGCGACAAACTGATCGAGATTGAGAGAACAATGGGGGCGAGGTGTGAAAGCGCCCCGACATATGCCCAAGTCCTGGTCCAGTCGCCCGCTAAGCCACCAACACAGCAGCTGCACTCGCTGATAGTTACCCCAACTGACTCACAAAACACTAGTGCACAAACAATTGACCAAATAAAAAACACAGTAAATGCGAAGCACAGCGGTGTGCGTGTAGAGAGGGTACGGAAGATCAGGGACGGCAGGGTGGTGTTAAGCTGCGCTAGCAGGGAGGAACTCCAAAAAGTTGGAGCCTTGTTAGAGGCTGAAAAACAGCTGAAGGTGGAACATGCCACCAACAAGCGCCCCCTCGTCGTGCTGAAGAATCTTCTAGCCCATAATACGGACGCAGATATCGAGACCGCCTTACTACGACAAAACGAGGACCTGATGGAGGCGCTGTCGGCGGACGAGGCCAAAGTGGAGGTAAGATACCGGAGGAGGGCGAGGAACCCCATGGAGTGCCATGCTGTTCTCCGGGTCTCGCCGAAGCTCTGGCAACGGCTTACGTCCGCGGGCAGGGTCTACATAGACCTCCAATCCATCAAAGTGCAGGACCAATCGCCTCTGGTGCAGTGCACGAGGTGTCTCGGTTTCGGGCACGGGCGGAAGCTCTGTACCGAAGATGTGGACCTCTGCAATTATTGTGGAGGTCCGCATCTAAAGTCTGAGTGCACGCAGCTGCTCGAGGGCCGGGAACCCTCGTGTAAAAACTGCGCTAAGGCGAAATTGGTAATAAATAACCACACGGCGTATAGCGACGACTGCCCAGTTCGCAAAAAATGGGACGCACTGGCAAGGTCTGCCGTTGCGTATAGCTAGCATCCCAAAAACAGGCGAGTCGCTTACTCAAATTGGGCGCTATTTAATGTAAATGGCGACAATTTAATTATAAACCAATCCAAAAAACATTAATACGAAACTTAAAATCAAACAACGAAATTATGTTGAAACATATATTATTTAATATATACTCACAGCATATCAAAACCAACACAACAAAAGAATATAAGGCAGGTTGAAATTAATAAACATAAAGTACAAGCACTGCACACAACACAGGACTTAATTAAACATCAAAACAAACAGTAGAGTCGTAGACAAAAATAAATAACTTAATTAAAATTTAACCGTCTGTAGCATTACCACCAACAGCACCGTACATAAGCTTAATAAATAGGATGTAAGTTAAATAATATCAAGTAAAATAATTGTTATCAAGATAAGTATAAGGATAAGCATATAAAATATATATATATAAGCAAATATAAATATTTTATAATAAAGAATGTCAAAAATTGTAGAAACAACTACAACCAAGAAATTGCCAAAATGTGTTACTGCAATAACCAAAACCATTGCAAGTAAAACCCTAACAATAAAAAATGTAAACAAAATTAAATGTAAGTAAAATAAGATAGAATTAAATAATGTAAGAAATAAAAGTGTACTAGCTCTAAGAAAGAAAGCAAAACCAATGTTAGACTAAGAAGTTAATAGTGTATAGATGTCAAATGCCCTGTTAATCCAATAATGCCATACCTATGTATTAGAATAAGACCAGTTTATAGATGACGTAGGCATAAACATTAAAAAACGGCTTCCTTTACGTCGGTCGGGGCGCATCCGCCCGCCTCGGCGATCACAGCGGCGACGGTCACGGGGGTGATGGACTCGTCCAAGTCCATCACCCTCAAGTCGCCCATTTTGCACGGGCGCGAGATAATCGCGCCCGTGTCGGCGACGGCCACCCTCATTTTGTCGGCCAAGGCGTCGGCCTTGGCGGAGCTGTCCGGACCGGGGATCTCGAGCATGAGAGCCCCGGTCATCGCCCTCCGGACCTTCAGCCCCCCCGAGATGCCAAGATCCGCAAGTTTAATGCGGCTCTTTTTAAAGATTTATTTAAAGATTTAAAGATTTAAAGATTTTTTTAAGATTTAAAGATTTATTTATTTCACAACAAACAATTTTTTTTCTACAAAGATTCGCGTGAGTCTATCTTTTAGGTATTGAATACCTGTACCAGATAGACTCCGCTCCTCCTTAACTTAACATAACATTAAAATAATACTATACAAATAATACAAATCTAACACCGCATAATATAAAAATTATATGTTACTTTCAAATTTTGAGGGTAGGCAAAAGATTAATTTCAATCACTGTGAGCAATCACTGTAGTTACAAGTATTGTCGGCGTTATTAGTACATAGTTTTATTTCATTTGTGGTGTGGTCCAAGTTATGAGAATATGTACATGTAATCCTCCTAAATTTGTTTTGCCATATCATGAGCACACGGCGTAAGATGACGTGGGATAAGTTGAATTTGATTTCGTTAAATAACTAAAACGATTAAACACACTATAAAAATCAAATAACCAGCTACACCATCTATACTATTCACAATGGTATACATTGATATAATGGGACACATAATTAAATATGTAAATTAATTATATAATAATAATAATCTTGGCAACCTCCATCACCGCCGCGAGCGTGGTGTCGACGCCCGGAGGCACCGTCACCACCACAGCGGCGGTATTGGGGGGCTTCGGCAGCCCCGCGGGTTTGGCCTTCGCCTTGGCCTTCCCCTGCACCGGTGCAGGAGCGGCGGCGGCGGCGCGAGCCTTCCTGGCGGCGGCAGCGGCCTTGCGGCCCACCACCGTCGCCCAGGTCTCGCCGCTAGCTACCGCTCCCTTCGCAGGCCCGGCTGCAGGCGCTGTCGGAGGCGGCGGCGCCCGCGAGCGTTCCGCGGCGGCCGCCTGCCTCTCCTGCCTATTTTTCTTCTTTCTCTTCTTTTTTCCCCTCTGGGGCTCTTGCGGCCCCGGCGGCGGCGGATTCGCCGCGGCGGGCCGCTCGTGCCTCAGGGGAGGCTTCTTCCCCGCGTCGGGGAAGAATTTCGCCATCAGTTCTGACTCCAACCGGGCCATGAACCGGTTGCAGTCAGAACAGCCATGAATCGGTGGCGCCGTAGAGGCCTCCGGTGGTTTCACGGGGCTCGGCGTGTGGTTCGTCTTCTTTTGCTTCTTTGCGGGTGGGGGCACCACCGGGGGACGAGTGTCCTCCCGGGATGTCCCCGCCGCCCGCGATTGCGGCCCGTCAAGTTTGGCCGCCATGAGTGCCATCTTGGCCCGAAGTTCTGCGTTCTCGTTGCCGAGTTCGATCATTCGCGCCGACAACCCAGACATTTGTGATCGAAAACTTTCATTTTCACGATCCTGGGTGTCGGCCCTGGCACACAGTTTCGAGATACACTCTCTCGCTCGGTCCATTCCTGAGCGCACCACCCTGGCGACATCCGCCTTCGAGCTCTTCGCCCTCTCGGCGGTGCGCTCCATCCTGTCCAGGATCTCGAAGACCTCGGCGCCTATGTCGGCCGAGGTCTCCAGAGATTCTTCAACTTCCACGTTTTTGCTGGTGTTGCCAGCAGGTCGCTTCTTATGGACTCCCAGGTCCACGGGACTGCGCGGTTTCCGCTTTCGCGTCCGCTGCGTCCCGGGTCCCTCGGAGGCCACAGAATGCGAAGAGAAGACGGAGACGGCAGACATAGCGCTATCGCTATCCCCGCCGCCATCCGCCCTCTCTATTCGTCCAGCCAGTAGCGGAGACTTGGGCCTCTTAAATTTGAGGCTCAATCTCTTGGTCAAGTCCGATGTTGAGGACGAACGGGACCGCCCAGAGCTGGGCTCTCCCTCGTTTCCTCCTTCACCCCTCCAGAAACGTCCGGAGGTGGGTGGATTGTCATGTCCGGTGATAGTCGGGGTGCTGGCTTCAGCCGCGACGCCCGTAGCTCCTTCTTCTGTGTTGTCCCTGACGACAACGTGGCAGTAGGTGCCCCCCTCACATACGGTGGGGCTGCCTGGCGGGACTCCGCCAGGGTGGGATTCCCCAGCCGCATCGCAGCTGGGACCCACGTGAGGACATTTGTTTTCGCTAGTTGCCATTGATATAATACTTTTATTAACGAGGGTGAGTTCCCTCGGCTTTTTTCCCTCCTGCCCAGGGGTGAGCTCCCCTAAAGTGATGCCCTCGGGTCCGACCTCCGCGTCGAACATGCATCCCCTCGCCGGGCATCAGAACTTGGGATTCACGGATTTTTTATAGTGGTTTACTCCACGCGGTCCGACGACCCCCGCGCCTCTCAATGAGGGTTGCGGGCCGGGCCGAGCGGCGGGGTCTACGACCCACGGTCCGTCGCCCCGGAGCGCCTTCCTCGGAGAGGACCGAGTGGGGGGGTTAGCAACCCCTGGTCCACCGCCCCTCTCCAGAAGACCGTCCCGGGTAGGGCCGAGCGGGGGGGTTCACAACCCCTGGTCCGTCGCCCCTTCCCTCCTCGAATACCGGGACAGGCCGAGCGGGGGGGTTCACAACCCCTGACCGACGCCCTCTCCCGCGCTCCTTCGTTTCGGTAGGGCCGAACGGGGGGATTCACAATCCCTGGTCCGTCGCCCCCACCCCGAAACACGCTGCAGGCCGAACGGGGGGGTCCACGACCCCTGGTCCGTCGCCCTGAGCCGTGGCAAGCTGCCACCCTACGCGGTAGCTTCACACTCTACCCTCTGATACGCAGAGGGTAGGCGGAGCTCCACAAGGTGATTTTTTATAGAGGTTTTCTTCCTCGCGGCCCCCTTGCGGCGGCCATCGTCCCAGCCCCACGGACTGGATTACGATTATGCTACTGGTGTCAGACTCTCAGCCAGGACCCGACGGAATTTACTCCGCCAGGTCCTGCCCAGGGGGCACCGGCCCGGAAGGAGCGTCCGGGCACACGTGGAGGTGGTCTGACGGCGCCCCCCAACCTAACCTTTTTTTTTTTTTTTTTTTTTTTTTTTTTTTTTTTTTTTTTTTACGCGAGGAAATGCTTTATGCACACCCCCCGCCTGGGGACGGCAGGGGGTAGTGTGGGACTCCCAAAACAGTAAACTGAGATCCGATCCTAGGGTTACCCACTAAAACCTCGCGGCGGCCTTCCTCCGGCGTTGGGGTGGTCCAGGATTCGGATAAACCCCTCTGGTCCACCCCGCCGTCGCCCCCCCTCAGTCACGAGGGGGTGCTCATCCTCGGGGAGCCTGGCGAGGCTCCCCCGGGCGGGGCGGCTCCGACCGCGCGCTGTAAAGAGGCGCGCGGCCGGCGGCGCCCCGGACGACCCTCCCCGGCCGCACCGGGGGGTCATCGGGGATCGGCTCTCTCCCGACCCCGCTCGGCGGCCTCCTTCTGGAGCATGACTGCTTCGCAGAAGGAGGCCACAGCCCTCCACTCCTCCTCGCCCGCCAGCATTGCCGCGACCAACGCCGGCGGGGACAAGTCTCGCCCGATCCCGTCGACCAGGACTCGGCGCTCGTCCGCCCAGGCCGGGCAGACCTCCAGCGTGTGCTGGGCCGAGTCCAGGTCGGATGCGCAATGGTGGCATCTCGCCGTCTCTTCACGCTTTATTCGACTCAGATACTCACCGAAGCACCCGTGCCCGGTGAGTATCTGAGTCAACCTGTAGGTGACAGTGCCCCATTTGCGGAGCACCCAGGCCTCGAGGTGGGGCAGGACGGCCCCGACGGCGCGCGAACGCGTACCGCCCTGGAGGACCAGCGCGTCGCGCCAGTCCCCCAGGACCCGCCGGAAGGCCTCCCGCCTCCGCACTTCGTGTCCCCGCGTGTCCCCCCCTCCCCGGCCGAGATCGTACGCGGCTGCGTACATCTCGGCCAGGATGATGAAGGGGGGATAACTCGCGAGGACCGTCGCCGCCTCGTACGAGATTGTACGGTAGCCCCGTACGATCCGTATGGCCATGATCCGCTCCAGGCTCCTCAGCAGAGCCCTGGAGCGGGAGGCCCCCGCGAGGTCTCGCGACCAAACGGGGGCCCCGTACAGGGCCACGGACCGCACGACGCCACCGTAGAGGCGGCGAACTCCCTCCCCCGGTCCCCCGAGGTTGGGCAGCAGGCGGTGTAAGGCGCCCGCCACCCGTCGCGCTCGGGGGACCATCCGTACGAAGTGCTCCTCGAAGCTCCAGCGGCTGTCCAGGGTGAGGCCGAGGTACTTCATATACCGCCCCACCGGGACAGCCGTGTCACCCACCTGGATCCGCGAGGCCGGGGGTTCCCTGCCTCTGGTGAGGCGGTGGAACCATAGCGCCTCACTTTTGTGAGGCGCCACCTCCAGGCCCAGCCCGCGGATCCGTCTGACGACGATTGCCACCCCCAGCTCGGCGAACCTGAGCGTCCGCTCGAAGTCGGGCCCCGTGGCGACCACCAGAGTGTCGTCTGCGTAGCAAACGACACTCACGCCACGGGGCAGACTGGTGCGGAGGACCGGATCGTAGGCGAGGTTCCACAGCAGAGGTCCGAGCACGGACCCCTGCGGAACCCCGCACGTAACCTCCTTCCTTTGCTCCGTCCCGTTCCGGTCGACATAGTCCACCCGTCTCTCCTGCAGGTAGGCCCCGATGACCGACCTGAGGTAGGGAGGCACCTCGTGGTATACGAGGGCCTCCCTGATGGCCGGCCAGGGGAGGGTCCCGAAGGCGTTGACGATGTCTAGTGACACCGCCAGCGCGACCCCCCCCGATCGGACTGCCGGTTCCGACAGGGCCCGCACTCGACGCACCGCGTCGATTGTGGAGCGCCCCTGCCGGAACCCGAACTGGCAGTCCGATATGTCCGGGCCCACCTGCGACAGGTGGCTGCTGATACGGGCGGAGATAACCCTTTCAAAGAGTTTCCCCGCCTCGTTCAGCAGGCATATCGGCCGGAACGACGACGGAGCGTCCCGGAACTCCGTCCGGGCCGGGAGCGGCGCTGCGGGAGGCGAGCCGTGCGACGGCCCGCCCGAGCTCGTCCTCCGTCACCTCCAGCTCGTCGGACCACGGAGTGTGGTCCGACTGTGACGGAGGAACCGAGGGACCGCCCTGGACCCTAGGGAAGAGTGCGTCTACGACTCTTCCCACGACTTCCGGGTCCAGGGATTCCGTCAACGGAGGGACCCACGGGGTCAACTTGCCCAGTACCATTCTGTACGGGCGTCCCCATGGGTCCCTGTCCAGTCCCTCGACGAGCTCGTTCCAGGACCGCTCGCGAGCCGCAGCGATGGCGACGCATACGGCGTGCGCGGCGGCCCCGTATTCCCGTCTGGCTCTGAGAGCCTCCTCGACCGTGGTTCGCCTTCTCTTCCGGGCTCTCAGGTACCGGCGGCGAGCGACGAAGGCGGCCTTCTGCAGCCGTTCGATCTCCTCGCTCCACCAGTACACGGAGCCCCGCCGGGGCGGCCCGACTCGCGGCATCGACGCGTCGCAGATCGACGTCATCGTGTCGCGCAGCCAGGCCGCTTGCGCCTCGGCATCGGGCGATCCCGCTCCCTCCGTCCAGTCCGCGACGCTGGCGGCGGCCACGACCATGTCTCGGTCGAGCCGCTTGAGAGACCAGCGCCGCGGAGGGCCGCTAGTCTGGCGCGGGCGGCTCGGGCGGCGGAGCGACACATCCAAAAAGATGTGTCGGTGGTCAGATAAATTGACCACCTCCTCCGCCACCCGCCTCGAGGCACCGGAAGCACTGCAAAGGCCGTGCCGCCAGTGCCTCGACGCGCGCCGCGGTCCACCCGATCAGGAGCCGCCGCTGAGCCGCCAGTTTCCTGGCGACTCCGAGCGGGCACCTGACCCAGGCCGAGCCCAGCCGAGACGGGCTGGAGCGGATCTCCCCGACCTTCACGTCAGTCGGGGCGCATCCGCCCGCCTCGGCGAAACCTTTTTTTTTTTTTTTTTTTTTTTTTTTGTTCACGCAGTGTAATGCCAGGGTTTACGCATTGCCCCGCCGGCGCCGGCCTACACCGGACCACCGACGAGGGGATGTGGGGCTCACGCGGCGTGGAAGCCGGAATACCCACTAAACCACTGCGGCGCACTTCTCCGTCTTGATGGGGCGCCAGGGGGTCGCGGTGAGCATTCTACCCTGTCACGCCCCGACGGCAGCCAGACCGGCCCCGCAGCGCGCGAGCGCAGGGGGGGACCAATCAGGCGAAGACCTGGGCATCGCCCGCCACCCAACGCGGAGCGCAGAGCTGACAGACAAGGCCGCGACTTGGAATCTTCTTCTATTGGGACCCAGTTCGCCGCGCAGAAGGCGACGAGCCGAGGCCCGGACCTCGTCCCACACGCAGGTTGCGCGCACCTGGCGGGGACGTTCGCCGCAATGTCTTAAGACGACATCGCGGCCTCGTCTTCTACATTTTGGGCCCTAGGTGCCGGTTCTGAGGGCGCGGTCTTCTCTGAAACTGCAGCCGGTTTCTTCTTCACTTTGGGAGGGACGCAATTGCGTCCTCCCATGTAGTGTGCCGACGGCCTGTTGGCGGCGGAGCACACTGCGCAGTGCAGAGATGCGCGGCACTCCATCGCCTGGTGGCCCGTCTTCCCGCAGCGGAAGCACAGTCTGGACCGGTCGACACCAGTCGGGCAGACTGCTCCCGTGTGGCCCAGGGACATGCACCTGAAGCAGCGCATAGGTCGCCGCTCCAGGAGATGAACCCGGGCTGAACACCAGCCGATCTGGAGCCTCCCCATTTCCGCAAGCTTCTTCGCGACGGGGATCGCACACCGCACATGAGCAGCGGCCATCCCCGAGCGGCCTTCCCAAATTTGGCCCACTGACACGTCGTTGATTGTGCAGCAGCCTGTCGCTTTGGCGATGGCTTCAGCCACTTCCACACTTTGTTGCACCGTTTCCGCGAGACCTGTGACTCTTAGGGTCACGAGAGTCTGCGGAACGTCGGCGATGATTTGACCGCCAAGGGCTTCCTCGATCTTTTCTCCAAGCTTCTCCACCGCCTGCGGGCACTGGGACTTGGGAAACGCCAAGACCCGTGCACCAGTGGCACTGCGGCGAATGCGCATGCCCTCTCCGATGCCTAGCGACTTTAGGTCTACCCGCTTTTGCGCAGCGGTGAGCACCTTTGCATAAGTAACCCCCTTCTTTTCAGCTTCGGGGTGAAGCGGCAAGATTAGCGCCGGAGGGCGCTCAACTAATCTCCGCTTTCGCGGCTTCCTCTTCTTTTCACTTTTGGCGCCTTGCTGAACCTGAGAAGCAGCAGCGGACGCTGTCTGTGCAGACCCGTTCGGCGACTTTTTCTTCTTTTTAGCCACCGTGGCCCACGATTCCTCTCCAGGGGTCCCACTAGGAACCGGTGCCGGGGAGGCTGCCACGGTGGCTTTCGGCGACCCTGCTTGTATGACATCAGGGCTCTTCGTCGGACGCGACGAGCCAGTATTTTCATGCGTCTGGGCGGACTTCTTGCCCTTTTTCTGGGCAGAAACGCTGGCGCTAGCTGACATCTCCATACTCCTTTCTGCTAAGGATGACGGGCGGGGGGACTTCTGCGGAAGCAGCCTGTTCTCAATGCCCGCCAGGCGTGCGTCTATGATCTCTCCCAGCGAGCGCGTGAGAGAGGTCTGAAGCTCCTTTATTGTTACGTCTGCAACATCGTTTGACGGGACGGCAATGCTGCTTAACTTTGAAGTTCCAGCTCTAAACCTGGCGAACTCCTGCCTGTGCGCCTTTAGTTCTGCCTCCAGCGCCAGTATGCGTCTCTGTTGTTGAGCCAGCTGAGCTCTAAGGCGCTGGTTCTCCTCGTTTTCTTGGCGGGCTGTGAGCTCCGCGACCACGCAGGTGTATAAATTTGCACTGTTCTTAAGCCGTTTCACGAAGGTGCCTTTTAGGTGTCCGGACTTTGCGGCAACCGACAGGATCGCCGCCGAGGCCTTTCCCCCGAGGGCTCGCAGCTTCTCCGGACCCAGAGATCGCAGGTCCGGAATGACGAAGTTTGCGGTTTCATCATCTTCGTCTTCGGCTTCAGTGGTGGACATTGGAGCATTTTTGCCAAACTCCATGTGTAGAAGCTCCCTTGTTAAGGCCTCCTCTTCCTCTTCTGTTCCTGTCCGTCCAGGTTTAGACTGGGCTCTAGTTGAGCCCGTCTTCTTGTTCTTGCCTCTGGCCGATGGCTTCTCCTTCCGGAGAGGCTCGCCATCGAGCTCAGGGCTCAGTAGGTCGCTGACCCTCAGACTCCGTGATCTTTTAATCCCCGACGGGATTCTGATATCATCTTCGGAAGAGTAATCCTCCGAGTCGTTATACTTTTTCGTCGAGCTGGACGGTCTTGAAATGAACCGCCCAGCTGAGTCGCGTGGAGGTAGTCGCGCTGGCGTCGAGTTTTGTGATTTCCTGTGCGTCGAATCCAAATCAATAATGGGATCGGTAGTCCGTGGTGGATGCAGTGGTCGTCGGGCAGTAGTTGCGGTCGCAGCTACTGAAATGGCATTACTTGCCCCCCTCGGGGCAGACGGAAGGCAGTGTCGACGACGAATCGCCAGCACTACCCTCCGTGAGGGATTCCCCCGCCAGGCGGGGACCCTCCCGAGGAATCCTAGTATTTTTCGGTTCTGCCATGCTGTCGGTTTTTTTCAAATTCTAGTGATTTTTTATAGAGGTTTTCTTCCTCGCGGCCCCCACTGGGAGGTGGCGGCCCTCGTGCCGACCCCACGGGTCGGGTTACGAGTCGGGCCGGGCGACGGCCTGTACCAGACGCATCCGCCCGCCCCTAACTGCTAGTGATTTTTTATGGAGGTTGTCTTCCTCCTGTCAGACTCTTCGCCAGGGCCCGAGGGAAATGATTCCGTCAAATCCGTCAAGCCCTGCCCAGAGAGCACCGTCCCGGGTAAATGCATCCGGGCGCACGAGGAGGTGGTCTGACGGCGCCCCCCGGCGAAACCTAACCTTTTTTTTTTTTTTTTTGTTGTTTTTGTGCGGGGACGGTTCACCGCAACGCCTTAGCACATTGCGGCCTCCTCTACTGCCTCTTCTTCTTCGGCCCCTGGGGCCAGTTCTGTGGGCGTGCTCTTCTGGGCACGATTCGGCCTTATCTTCGGAGGAACGCAATTGCGCCCTCCCGTTATGTGTGTAGAGGGCTTATTGGCAGCGGCGCACACAGCGCAACGTACTGTCGCGCTGCTGCATTCCGCCGCCTTGTGGCCCTCGACTCCGCATCGGAAGCAGAGTCCGGACCGGTCGACGCCGGTCGGACAGAGCGCTCCGGTGTGGCCCAGGGACAGACACCTGAAGCAGCGCATTGGGCGCCGCTCCAAGACCCTCACCCGGGCCGAACTCCAGCCGACCAGCAGTCTGCCGGTCTCGGCGAGCTTTTTTGCGGCGCCGACAGGGCACCGCACGTGGGCTGTTCCCATCATCGAGGGGCCCTCCCTAATGGGGCCCACCTTTAGGCTGGCGATGGCGCAGCCTGTCACCTTTACGATGGCTGTCTCGATGTCTTCTTTAGTGACCGTGTCGTCGAGACCTGACACCCGCAAGCCCACGAGGGTCTGCGGGACACGGACCTGGACCACGCCGTCCAGGACTTGATCCAGCTTTTCTGCCAGCTTATGCACCGCCTCGGAGCATTGGGTCCTGGGAAACTGAAGAACCCGTGCACCCGTGGCGCTGCGGCGAAAGCGAATTCCTGGCTCGATACCGAGCGAAGACAGGTCCACCTGCTCACTCGCGCGGGTGAGCACGCGGGCGTAAGTTACGCCCCGCTTCTCGATCTCCGGCGGGATTGTGAGAACCACCGCCGGAGGGCGTTCGACGAACCGCTTCCGTTTACGCGGCTTCCTCCTTTTCTTCTTTTGCTGCTGAGGGGCAGCAGCGGGCACGGGCTGTGCCGACTTCTGTGGAGGCTTCTTTTTGGCCTTCTTCTTGGCCACCGTGGCCCACGACTCCTCCTCGATGGCTTTAGACGAGCCTTCGGTCGGCTGCGTGTGGGCGGACTTCTTGCCCTTTTTCCCCTGGGCAGGTGTGCTTGCGCCCACCGAGGTCTCTTTGCTTTTGTCAGCTGCGAGGGGCGGGCTTTCAGACTTTTGCGGAATCAGCCTGTCTTCAATGCCCGCCAGGCGTGCGTCTATCATCTCCCCCAGCGAGCGCGTGAGGGAGGTCTGTAAATCCTTTATGGTTATGTCCACGACATCGTTAGACGGGATACTGCTCAGCTTTGAAGTTCCAGCTCGGAACTTCGCAAACTCCAGCCGGTGGGCCTTGAGTTCCGCCTCCAGAGCCTCAATTCGCCGCTGCTGTCGAACCAACTGACCTCTGAGCCGCTGGTTCTCTTCGACTTCTTGTCGAGCTGTAAGCTCAGCCACTACGCACGTATACAGGTTGGCGCTACTCTTCAGCCGCTTTACGAATGTGCCCTTCAGGTGGCCGGACCTAGCGGCGACCGACAGGATCGCCGCCGAGGCCTTCCCCCCGAGGGCACGCAGCTCTTCTGGACCCAGTGACCGGAGGTCCGGGACGACGATGTCATTGGTCTCGTCCTCTTCTTCTTCGTCGTCCTCTTCTTCTTCGTCGTCCTCTGTGGCTGTGGTAAAAGAGTATTCCTCGCCACAAAACTCTTTCATGAACTCTCTTCTGATGGCTTTTTGTTCTTCCATCGATCGTCCGGTTCCGGAAGGGGTCTGGTTGAGCCGGACGTTTTCGTCTTGCCCCGACCCGAAGGCTTCTCCTTCCGCAGAGGTTCGCCTTCGAGCTCGGGGTTCAAAAGGTCGCTAACCCTGACGCTGTGCGATCTCTTGATCCCGGATGGGATCCTCACATCGTCCTCGGAGGAGTAGTAGTCGTCCGAGTCTTTATGTTTCATAGAGCTGGACGGTCTCGACATGAACCGCCCAGCAGTGTCGCGCGGTGGTAGGCGCGCCGGCGTCGTGTTATCTTTCGTCGGTGCCGTATCGCATGTCTCGGTTGTCCGTTTGGTGAGCTTTGGTCGTCGTGCAGTAGTTGCGGCCGCAACCACTGTTTTGGCAGAAGTTGCCCCCCTCGCATACATGGGGCAGACGGGGGGCAGTGACGACGACGGATCGCCGGCACTGCCCTCCGTGAGGGATTCCCCCGCAGAGCGGGGACCCTCTCGAGGATTCCTTGTACTTTTTCTTCTGTCCATTTTGTAATCCAGTTCGTTGTTTGTAATTTTTTATAGAGGTTTTCTTCCTCGCGGCCCCCACTGGGAGGTGGCGGCCCTCGTGCCAACCCCACGGGTCGGGTTACGAGTCGGGCCGGGCGACGGCCTGTGCCAGACGCATCCGCCCGCCCCTAACTGCTAGTGATTTTTTATGGAGGTTGTCTTCCTCCTGTCAGACTCTTCGCCAGGGCCCGAGGGAAATGATTCCGTCAAATCCGTCAAGCCCTGCCCAGAGAGCACCGTCCCGGGTAAATGCATCCGGGCTCACGTGGAGGTGGTCTGACGGCGCCCCCCGGCGAAACCTAACCTTTTTTTTTTTTTTTTTTTTTTTTTTTTTTTTTTGTTCACGCAGTGTAATGCCAGGGGTTTACGCATTGCCCCGCCGGCGCCGGCCTACACCGGACCACCGACGAGGGGATGTGGGGCTCACGCGGCGTGGAAGCCGGAATACCCACTAAACCACTGCGGCGCACTTCTCCGTCTTGATGGGGCGCCAGGGGGTCGCGGTGAGCATTCTACCCTGTCACGCCCCGACGGCAGCCAGACCGGCCCCGCAGCGCGCGAGCGCAGGGGGGGACCAATCAGGCGAAGACCTGGGCATCGCCCGCCACAAAACGCAGAGCGCAGAGCTGACGGACAAGGCCGCGACTTGGAATCTTCTTCTATTGGGACCCAGTTCGCCGCGCAGAAGGCGACGAGCCGAGGCCCGGACCTCGTCCCACACGCAGGTTGCGCGCACCTGGCGGGGACGTTCGCCGCAATGTCTTAAGACGACATCGCGGCCTCGTCTTCTACATTTTGGGTCCTAGGTGCCGGTTCTGAGGGCGCGGTCTTCTCTAAAACTGCAGCCGGTTTCTTCTTCACTTTGGGAGGGACGCAATTGCGTCCTCCCATATAGTGTGCAGAGGGCCTGTTGGCGGCGGAGCACACTGCGCAGTGCAGAGTTGCGCGGCACTCCATCGCCTGGTGGCCCGTCTTCCCGCAGCGGAAGCACAGCCTCGACCGGTCGATGCCGGTCGGGCAGACTGCTCCCGTGTGGCCCAGGGACATGCACCTGAAGCAACGCATAGGTCGCCGCTCCAGGAGATGAACCCGGGCTGAACACCAGCCGATCTGGAGTCTCCCCAATTCAGCAAGCTTCTTCGCGACTGGGATCGAACACCGCACATGTGCGGCAGCCATACCCGAGCGGCCCCCCCAGAGTTCGCCCACTTCTACTTCATCAATAGTGCAGGAGCCTGTTGCTTTGACGATGGCTTCAGCAACTTCTGTGCCGTTTTTCACAGTCTCTGCGAGACCTGTGAGTCTTAGTGTCACGAAATTCTGCGGGAATTCGACGATGACCCGATCGCCGACGGCTTCATCAATCTTTTCTCCGAGTTTCCTCACTGCCACGGGGCACTGGGACTTGGGGAATGCCAAGACCCGTGCACCTGTGGCACTGCGACGAATGCGCATGCCTGCGCCGATACCCAGCGATTGCAGATCTATGCGTCTTTGCGCAGCGGTGAGCACCTTTGCGTAGGTGACCCCCTTCTTTGCAGCTTCGGGGTCAAGCTTCAAGATTAGCGCTGGAGGGCGCTCAACTAATCTCCGCTTTCGCGGCTTCCGCTTCTTTTTACTCTTGGCGCCTTGCTGGATCTGAGAAGGAACAGCGGGCGCAGGCGGCGCCGCCGTCTGTGCAGACCCCTTCGGCGGCTTTTTCTTCTTTTTAGCTACCGTGGCCCACGATTCCTCTCCGGGGGTCCCACTAGGGACCGGTACCGGGGAAGCTGTGGCTGTCGACGGCCCTGCTTGGGCGGTACTAACGTTGGTCTGCTTACTCTTTTTCTGGGTGGAAGCGCTGGACGTCTCCTTACTCCTGCTAAATGTTGATGGCGGCTGTGGAAGCAGTCTGTTCTCGATGCTCGCTAGGCGTGCGTCTATTATCTCCCCCAGCGTGCGCGTCAGGGAGGTCTGTAGCTCCTGTATCGTCATGTCCTTGTCCAGGTTTGATGGGACTGCAATGCTACCCAATTTTGAGGTCCCAGCTCTAAACCTGGCAAACTCCTGCCTGTGGGCCTTTAGTTCCGCCTCCAACGCCACTATGCGTCGCTGTTGTTGAGCCAGCTGTCCCCTCAGGCGCTGGTTCTCCTCGTCCTCTTGGCGAGCTGTGAGCTCCGCCACCACGCAAGTGTAAAGATTTGCGCTCTTCTTTAGCTGCTTCACGAAAGTACCCTTCAGGTGGCCTGACTTAGTGGCGACTCGGAGGATCACCGCCGAGGCCTTCCCCCCGAGGGCACGCAGCTCCTCCGGAGCCAGGGATCGCAGGTCCGGGATGACGGAATCAGAATTTTCATCCTCTTCTTCAACATTGCCGGCGGAGGGCATTGGAGCGTCCGCGTCCAGAGCCCTCTGGAGCTCCCTTGTGAGGGCTTCTTCCTTGTCTGCCTCTCTTCTGGTTGATTCGGACCGAGCTCTGGTGGAGCCGGTCTTTTTCTTGCCTCGGGCCGACGGCTTTCCCTTACGGAGAGGTTCGCCATCGGGATCAGATCGGTCGCTTTCTAGACCCGGTGTGTAACTGGGGTCACGTGGTCTCTTCGTCCCCGAGGGGAGTACAAATTCTTCCTCAGATGAAATGTCATCCGATTCTGAGTCAAACTTCTGGCGGCAGGACGATTTAATAAACCGCCCGGCCGCGTCACGCGGTGGTAGGCGTGCAGGCGTCGTGCACGCCGGATCATGAGCTGTATCGGAGGTCATGTGTGAGTGCGAGAGTCGTCTGGTTTCCATTTTCGTCGTATCCAAGTCAGTGGAGTCCGAGTTCCGTTGAACGTGCTTGAGTCGTCGGGCAGTAGCTGCGGCTGCAGCTACCGATATGGCATTACTTGCCCCCCTCGTATACACGGGGCAGACGGGGGGCAGTGTCGACGACGAATCGCCAGCACTACCCTCCGTGAGGGATTCCCCCGCCAGGCGGGGACCCTCCCGAGGAATCCTTGTCTTTTTATGTTCTGCCATGTTTTCGGGTTGATCGCTTCTAGTGATTTTTTACAGAGGTTTTCTTCCTCGCGGCCCCCACTGGGAGGTGGCGGCCCTCGTGCCGACCCCACGGGTCGGGTTACGAGTCGGGCCGGGCGGCGGCCTGTACCAGACGCATCCGCCCGCCCCTAACTGCTAGTGATTTTTTATGGAGGTTGTCTTCCTCCTGCCAGACTCTTCGCCAGGGCCCGAGGGAAATGATTCCGTCAAATCCGTCAAGCCCTGCCCAGAGAGCACCGTCCCGGGTAAATGCATCCGGGCGCACGAGGAGGTGGTCTGACGGCGCTCCTACCTAACCTAACCTAACCTAACCTTTTTTTTTTTTTTTTTTTTTTTTTTACGCGAGGAAATGCTTTATGCACACCCCCCGCCTGGGGACGGCAGGGGGTAGTGTGGGACTCCCAAAACAGTAAACTGAAATCCGATCCTAGGGTTACCCACTAAAACCTCGCGGCGGCCTTCCTCCGGCGTTGGGGTGGTCCAGGATTCGGTTAAACCCCTCTGGTCCACCCCGCCGTCGCCCCCCCTCTGTCACGAGGGGGTGCTCATCCTCGGGGAGCCTGGCGAGGCTCCCCCGGGCGGGGCGGCTCCGACCGCGCGCTGTAAAGAGGCGCGCGGCCGGCGGCGCCCCGGACCGAGAGGGGAATAAACCTCGCGGCCCTGGAGATCAGCGGGCTTCGCTTCCGCACGGCCCGCACCGGGGGACGGCTGCTGGAGGTGTCCGGCGCCGACAGGACGAGGAAGGCCGACGAGCTCGCGTCGAAGCTGCGCGAGGTCGTCGGCGAGGTGGCCCGCGTCGCCAGGCCGGAGCGGTGCGCAGAGATGCGCATTTCCGGCCTGAGTGACGCGGCCACCAAGGAAATGGTGGCCGCGCGAGTGGCCGAGGTGGGGGGATGCCGCCCCGAATCGGTAAAGGTGGGCACCATTAACCGCCCACCTGGCCGCCCGGGGACCGTCTGGGTGAAATGCCCGGTCCTGGCGGCCAAAACGATTACGGGGGCTGGCCACCTCACCATAGGCTGGTCGATGGCCAGGGCCGCGCTCCTAGACGCGCGGCCGCAGCGGTGTTACCGCTGCCTGGTGCCGGGGCACCTGGGGGTGCAGTGCCGCTGCGAGACGGACCGCAGCGCGCTGTGCTTCCGGTGCGGCCAGCCGGGCCACAAGGCGGCCACCTGCGTCGCCGACCCCAAGTGCGCGATCTGCGCGACCGAGGGCGGCGACGCCGGCCATCGCCTCGGGCACAAAAAGTGCCCGGCGATGGCCAACACAAAGAAGAAAAGGACGGGCGGGGGTAATCGCGACGCCCCCGCCGCGTCAGTAACAGCTCCGAGAGCTGTTGAGGAGGCAATGGACACCGCCTCCAATTAAATGGCTCACGGGGTCTCGATCCTGCAGGCGAACGTGAACCACTGCGCGGCCGCACAGGACCTGCTTCTCCAGACGGCTGCGCGGTGGCAAATCGACGTCGCCATAGTCGCCGAGCCGTACCGCGTCCAAGCCCGCGACAACTGGGCGGGCGCCGACGACGGTTCGGTGGCTATCGTCGCCTGGCAGCGCGACGCTTCGCTGTGCCTCCCCTTCCGCAGGGTGCGGAGGGGGCGCGGATGCGTCCTCGTGCTGCTGGGCGACGTTGCAGTGATCGGGGTGTACTTCTCTCCGAACAGGACCCTCGCCGACTTCGAGCGTCTGCTGGTCGAGGTCGGCGACCTGGTCCAGGAAGTGCACCCCACCCCTGTGGTGGTCGCCGGAGACTTCAACGCCAAATCCCGTTCGTGGGGATCTCCGGCGACCAGCGCCAGGGGGGAGACCCTGGAGGAGTGGGCGGTGTCCACGGGAATGGTCCTCCTGAACCGGGGGGCGGTCCACACATGCGTGCGTCAACAGGGCGGGTCGATCGTCGACATCTCGTTCGCGAGTCCTGCCCTGGCCCGCCGCGCAATCGGGTGGCGGGTTGAGGAGGGGGTGGAGACGTTGTCGGACCATCTCTACATAAGGTTCGACCTAGTCCCATCCCCTTCGGACGCCGGAGCGGGCGGTGTGGACCGTCCCCGGTCGGAGGAGGGTCCGCGGTGGCGGTTGTCCACCCTGGACCCGGAGCTGGCCACGGAGGCGGCCATCGTGGAGCGATGGGCCGCCGCTAACGCCGATAGCGGCCCGGACGTAGACGCGAGATGCGAAAGGCTTTCCGGAGCACTGTCTCGCGTCTGCGACGCGGCGATGCGACGGGCGGGTCCCTCTAAAAAGCGCAGGCAGGTGTACTGGTGGCGGCCCCACCTCACGGGCCTACAGGCCGAGTGTGTCTCGGCCCGCCGCCAGTGCACCAGAAGCCGAAGAAGGAGCGCCAGGGACCCGGCACACGAGGAGGTGTTGCTCGCCGCGTACCGGGCCGCTCGCGCGGCCCTGACCTCCGCCATAAGGGCCGCCAAGGCGGAGGCCTGGCAGGGGTGGGTCGACAGCATCGACGGGGATCCGTGGGGGCGCCCGTACAAGGTCGTGACGCAGAAGCTCCGACCCGCGGCGCCCCCGCTGACGATGACCCTTGACCCCCCCCTGCTGGAGCGCGTGGTCAGCTCCCTATTCCCGAGCCCCAGAGAAGAATGGGTGCCGCCCAGAATGGCGGCACCGACTCCCGAGGAAGGGCCGGCCGCGGGCGAGGTAGTTCCGCCCGTGTCCGAGGACGAGCTGGGGGCCGTGGTTCAGACGCTCAAGCTGAAGAAGCGCGCCCCAGGTCCGGACGGTGTGCCCGGGCGGATCCTCGTCCGCGTGATGCCGGTCCTCGGGGAGGAGACGCTGTCCCTCATGTCGGAAATGATGGCGTCCGGCACGATCCCGCGGCGGTGGAAGTCGGGGAAGCTCGTGCTTCTCCCGAAGCGCGGGCGACCCCCCGACTCGCCGTCGGCCTACCGCCCCATCGTCCTGCTCGATGAGGCGTGCAAACTCTTCGAGCGCGTGCTCGCTGCGCGCCTCGTCGAGCACCTGGAGGCGGTGGGCCCAAATCTCAGTGACGGCCAATTCGGCTTTCGCCGCGGGAGGTCCACGCTGGACGCCATCTCTCGGCTGCGGGACAGCGTCGAGAGCGCTGTCTCCCGGGGGGAGGTGTTGTTGGCGGTGTCGCTCGACATCGCCAACGCCTTCAACACCATCCCCTGGGAGACAATCGCGGAGGCCCTGAGGTACCACAACGTCCCGTGGTACCTCAGGCGCGTCCTTGCGGACTACTTCGCCGACCGGGCCATCACGTACCCGGTCCGGGGGCGGGTGGTCCGCAGGGAGATGGGGTGCGGTGTTCCACAGGGGTCGGTTCTCGGCCCACTCCTGTGGAACATCGGCTTCGACTGGGCCCTGCGCGGCGCTAATCTTCGGGGGGTCGGCGTAATATGCTACGCCGACGATACCCTAGTGACCGCGCAGGGCAAATCGTTTAGGGGCCCGGCTCATTGGCGCGGTCGGGATGGACTTGTCGCTGCCGGCCGTCGTCGCTGCCATGGCCGGCAGCGACCAGTGTTGGGCCGCCGTCGCCTCGTTCGCTAGCGAGGTGATGGCGGCCAAACGCGAAGCCCTGCGGGAGCGCGAGCGTGCTGGTGGCACGCTCCCGCCCCGCCGGGCCCCGGCCCGGGGCCGCCGTCGAGTCTGATGGCGGCCCTGGCCGGGACACAACCCCACGCGCGGCGCGTCGTGAGACGCGTCGCGCCGTGGAAACGGCGGACGACCCCTCCCCACTCCACGGGAGTGGGTCGTACCACGTAGGGCCCCCACTAAAAGGGGCCCCCCCTTGCCGGGCCGCGGACGTATACTAACGTAGTTCCCGCGGCCCGGTAGGGTCTGAGGCGGCAGTTTGGAAAAAAAAAAAAAAAAAAAAAAAACCTAAAAAAAAAAAACCTAACCTAACCTAGTCACTCCTCAGCGCTGGTAGCGACAGTCACGTTTTTTAACCGCTCCGCGCTCAAAAATTCAAAGTTGTGCCAAAGTTACAGTTAAAAACCCAAAATTAGTCTTAAAAGTTGCGCGCTAATATTATCTAAACAACAGTGAAAAAATTTTTAGCATATCTTGCATACTTTTGCTACAAAACAACAAAAACCAATTTTTTACAACATCGTCTATGTACGCAAAATATAAAAGTGCCTTTTTCTCAAAAATTCCAGCGGACCATCGTGTTTTGGAGACTGTGGGCAGCTGCGGTATCCGAAGGTGCACCCTGGTGCAAAATTTTGGAGTTTTTGGACGAAAGCTCGACGAGTTATTCACCAAAAACCAGAATTGGTACTAACTTGGAACTTCGGCCCTGGGCATCGGAGGCCTACGGTACTGGTGCAGCTACGTAGGGGCCAGCCAGGGCTTCTCTAGGACATATCGCATGTCCATTTTGGAGGCCTGGTTCAGAAGATAATCGAGGAAAACCGTTCAGTATTTTCGGGGCATTATAACTCCGAAAGTGGATCGGCAACCCCCGAGCGTTTTTGGTGTAACTGATAGATAATACATGTGAGTACAATCTGTGAAAATTTTAGAATTTTTGGACACCTCTAACCATATTAAAAAACAATAAATAGGGGACGAGAAATTAAATCATAAGTGTATGTGCAAATAGAAAAAAGTGCCTCCCTCGGGAACTATTGCCCAGATAGCTCCCAAACTACTACAGTTAGACAGTGACCATCTCCTCTATCTACTACAAATTTTTCATAAATTTTCCACAAATAGTTTTACAGTGAGACCGTTTTTCTTTCTATTGTGCGGTCGAAAAATATGTAAACAAAAAATTTGTGCAAGTGTTCAAGTGCTTTGTTATTAATTTATAACAAAAATTTTATAAACATTAGATAGAGTGTTAAATCAGGATTCCAAATATATAACTGTGAACCATATCAGAGATATAGGAAGCTGCCTACAGGACTTTTTCTGAACATTGGGATCGGTGAAAAACCGCAGTGCAAACTTGTCGTTCTGGCGACCAAGCGAGCGACGGGGTCACCGCATTCCAGTGCGCGTTATTAGACAAAAGTTATTAAACGCAAAAATTACGCTTGCTAAATGACGGGGGGTAGGCAGATGTGACAATATTAACTATATATATTTTTAGATAGGGTGAACGATAAGGAGTGACTTAATATTAAGAATTTAGATTTTAATTATACTAAAAATTTGTCATATTATTTTTCTTTAATAGGTATTTTTAGCAACCAAGGTGGTGCGAGTGTGTGGAACTGGAGCTTGCTATCTATTTATTTACTAACCAAAAATTTCATTTAATTTTATCATTTTCTGATTATCCTGTTCATAGATTTTGTTTTAACGACATACTAAATTTCAGAATGAAATAAAATCTCATTGGATTATTTAAATATTTTTCGTAAACTTGCTGAGTTAAAACACTTCACTTCATTTTATAAACTATCAAAAATTTTATCAATAATTATTCTTATAATTTAATTCCATTTTAATTCATTTCAATTTATATCTCTTACCATTATCTACAATGTAGATAATGGTAAGAGATATAAATTGAAATCGCGGGAAATTGAAATTAACGAGAGCAATATGTAGATTCTACATATTGCTCTCGTTACATCCCAAAGTACTACAAAAAGAACTCTTCTGCTGACCCCATAAGGGATAAGGCGTGAAGCCGGTCAAGTGGGCGGGGCTTCGGAACTGCCTAGGTTCGCGTCCACGAGACGGTAAAATTTTTGTATAGACCAACATTTTACTTTACAGTTTTTAGTTTTGTTTTTATTTTATAATTCACACACTTCATTTAAACCATCAAAATTTTATCAATAATTAATTAAACAAACACATACTTATTAATAAACATTCATATTTTTACAAATATCCATTGTTCAAATTAAGAGAAATACGAGACTCCACACTCTCACAGGCAGTAGAAGCGCCTACCACAAAATAATAGCACTACACAGAAATAAATAAACTGCTAAGGGATAACCTAAAAACCCAATGTAAACAATACTTTAATTTGACTACTGAGACTTGATTCTATCAAACTCTCACTGGGGAATAATACTACAAACGGGGACATGAATTATATTTGTTGTTAGAACGATAATTTATAGAGAGATCAAGTCTCTGAGACTTTTACAGGTTATAACCAATGTAAACAAACTCAGTTTATATATATTATCCATCTCCTAAATTAATTAAAGTTAAGACTGTGTATTGTTATTTAGACAAGCCCTATTGGCACAAATAGTATAACTTAAGCTATTATAATAAGCTGGTAAGCAACAATTGGTCATAAGTGTTTGGCTTTTACACCATCACTAAGATAATTGCAATAACATATTATACTTGTTGGCAACAATTGACAATAAACATCTCTACTATATAAGTATAATAAAACTATAGTACATATCTATTTATAAGGTGATTATATATACTGCACTTAAATATAACATACTATTTACTCTCTTTTACTAAATAAATATCAATAATATCTCTTTTTGTTTTAAACTTGTGTGTTGGATTGGATGTGTACTGCACTATCATACTGCATGCACACTTGTTCAATATATAAATAATAGAACTTGAATCTAAATTTAAGTACCTCCATGCTTGCAGTACATGTTGATTGACCTAATTCTGTCAACATGTATACATTGTAATTTTATATTAAACTATATATCCAAATCTTAAATAATATTATTTCTGTATACTATCATTATCTCTATATATTAATTAAAGTAGATCTACCAACATATATACATTGTATTCTATACTAAAACTACATATTAAAATTTCTATATAATATTACTTCTGTATACTATCATCATTTCTATATATTAATTAAAGAAGACCCACCAACATATATACATTGCATCTTATACTGGAATTACACATCCAAATTTCTATATATTAATAAAATACTTTAAATAAATTATTTACATTAAGTACACAGAGTCAAAGTGTTGTTAGCTGCAGCAGGTGCAATCTGAGTGAAAGCTTGGGTGAATAATAACTTGGTAAACCTGCTATCTACTTATATTTGGAATCCTTGCCGGTTTTTAGGGGGCAACAACTGGTAATTGTGTTGACAATCCACCATCTTGTGCCACCCAGGCCGGCATACAAAATTAAACTATACATAAAAATAACTTTCTCTGTAAAATATAAATTTGACCAAGCTTATCAGCGTGTTGTGTTGTCCTTATTTTTATTATAATTTTATATTTAAAATATTGTATTTATTATTGTATTTGACTACTGTTGGGCTCTTTACACCCACAGAAATTTTTTTTTTTTTTTTTAAATTGACTGTTGCTATAACTATAAATATTGTTTATTTGATTTTGATTTTACGTCTGTCTCAGTGTATACACTCCACCCTGTACTTACAGTATACACTACACAATATCTTCCATACAAACCCCTTTTCGATTACAGACAGACTTGACAGTCCGGAAATATGGCTAGCCCCAATTTCCCATCAAAACGCAGATCCACCGGGGACTCAGAAATGCTGTCTGATAGAATGACCGCCCTCGCCCAGAAAGCAAAGGCCACGCTCAACGAGGGTCGCAACATTAAGACTGAAATAAAGACAGCTACATTTGCAATTATTGACCAGATGGTGGCACTTGTCAAGGACTCCGACAAGCTCCATAAGAACGAAAAAGGGGCTTCTCGGGCCCTCTTCATGGAGTGCCTCCAAGAACTGGGAGTGGTCAAAAAGGCCATTTCCAGTTTGCAGGAGCACCAGGTCAGCAGGGAGGAAGACTCCACGCGGACCATGCAGTCCCTGGTGGACGCAGTATATCAGAGACTGGAACAGACAGACAGACTTAACAGATCACTAGAGGACCAAACTGAGAGAGTGCGACAGATCGCGGGAGAGATAAACGCTCAGGAGGAGCTTATAAACACGATCTCTAAACAGCTCAGGGAGGGAGTAGAATCGGTGAACTCCACACAGCAATTATGGGAGCGTCTGTCTGCTGAGCAGACAGACACCCATAAACAGATAGCTAGAGAGACCGTGAAGGCTGTGGAGCTGGCCATCACCGAATCTCTTACTAATGTCCCCCCCTCTTACGCCGAGATCGCTGCGCGTCCCCTGGAAACTCGTCCCCCTCCCCCTGTATTTCAATCCTTTCACTCAGTTTTAATAACACCTACTGATCCGATTGAGACAAGCCAGCAAGTCATCGACCGAGTGAAAGGAGTTCTCGACGCCAAAAACAACGGCCTTAAGATCGAGAGAGTCCGCAAGATAAAGGACGGGAGAGTCGTCCTTAGCTGTGCCACCAAAGCGGAGCTCGATAGAGCAGAGACGCAGCTAAAGACCAGCAAACACCTGCAAGTGGTGGGGGCCACGAACAAAAACCCCCTGGTCGTACTCAAACATCTACAGGCGCATAACACAGACGATGACATTATACAAGCCATCACCCGTCAGAATAGCCACCTGCTGGAGGGTCTCTCGGAGAGTGAGGCCAAAGCCGAGGTCCGGTACCGGAGGAGAGCGAGGGACCCCTCGGAGTGTCACGCAATCCTCCGAGTGGCGCCGAAGCTTTGGCAGCGACTCACCTCTGCCGGGAGACTGTACGTTGACCTGCAGGTGGTCAAAGTGGCGGACCAATTCCCTTGGTGCAGTGCACTAGATGCTTGGGCTTTGGTCATGGGCGGAAGCTCTGCACGGAGAGTGTGGACCATTGCAACTATTGCGGAGGTCCGCACTTGAAGGCAGAGTGTCCCCGTCTATTGGCGGCCCAGGCACCGACGTGCAAGAACTGCACCTTGGCGAAATGTCCAGACACAACTCACCACGCATTTAGTGATGAGTGTCCCATCCGCAGAAAGTGGGATGCCTTGGCGAGGGCGTCAGTCGCTTACAGCTGACGCTCCTCCGCGGGCGTACCACCGATGGCGGCTGTGACAACCATCACTACTGACACACATCACGCACACTCACACCCTACACTCACTAATACACGCAACATAAACAGTGACACACCAAGTCGACCAGACTCCACTCTCCACTCCCCACTCAAACACTCCACACATCCAGCACACAATTAGGCCATAATTGATTGTAAATTTATTCAAATTTATCAACAATTAAATCCAAATTACATTTACACTAGCAATACACAAACATGCACAACTCACACAGCCTGTCAAAATATTTATTGATAAATATATTATTGACTCATACAGTCACCAACACGCAAATGCAATAAACCACAAGCACATTCATACAGACATATTAACACAGTACACAACACAAACCGATGACTAGCAGACGAATCTCTCTGAGGGTCATGATCCCCAGTTTCTCGAAAGTTACAATGTCCTAGTTAGACAAAATATCATAATTGTTCAGCAATATTGAAACATGGATAGCAATATAATTGATAAGCTTGACGTACTATTTGACTTATTGTGTATCCAATTTACAAAATGCGTCCTATGCAAGGACTATATGTGTTCCATACGAGTAACAAACTATGCCTGTACAAGGAAACAAGTAATATTAAGACACTAAATTAAGAAATTAGAATAATAAGGTATTAAATTCAGAACCGTATTATGTATTACTATGTTTATATTAGATACATAAAATAATGATATGAATGTAAAAGTAAACCAAGGAAACGAAATCAACCTGTAAACAAAAAATAGAAAAGGTAAAGAACAAATAAAATAAGAAACAAATGTATAATTACTAAATTAAGCGATAGGTATATGAAATGTATGTTACTTCAAAATAAAGAACCTCACGCTGAATAACTCATTCCAAAACAAGGTCTCTGATCATGTCAGAGGAAAGTTCGCGGGCCGGGCCATATGCGCCCGGACTAAAAAAAAACCTTTTTTTTTTTTTTTTTTTTTTTTTTTTTTTTTTTTTTTTTTTTTTTTTTTTGACGCAGTGGAATGCATTTACGCATACCCCGACGTCCCCACGGACGGCTCCGTGGCGACTTCGGGGGTATGTGGGACTCACCGGCTGGTGTGCAAGGCCGGAATACCCACTAAACCACTGCGGCGCACTTCTCCGTCTTAGTTGGGGCGCCAGGGGGTCGCGGTTAGCATTCTACCCTGACGCCCCGACGGAACCCGGCCAGCCACGGAGCGCGCGAGCGCGGAGGGTGGCTTAGCCGGGCGACGACCTCATCGTAGGTACGCCCATTTAGGGCGGGGGGAGAAGGCGATCGTAGTGACGTCGCCTCCTCGCTGGCCTCGCTCGGCGGAGCGGGTCTGCGTCGGCAGCGTATTCACGCTCCCGCTCCGCGACCTCCTTTTGCGAGATCACCGACTCGCTGAAGTCGGCGACTGCCTGCCAGCACCTGTCGCTGCTGACCATCGCGCTCACCACTGCCGGCAACGACAGGTCCCCGCCTATGACGGCGATGAGGTCGTTCCTCTGCTCCTCCCAGGCGGCGCACACCTGGAGGGTGTGGCGCGCCGTGTCTTCAGGCGCGCCACACTCGACGCAGCCCGGAGACCTCTCTCTCCGGGCGATCTGACACAGGTACTTACCGAAGCAGCCGTGCCCGGTAAGCACCTGCGTCAGTCGGAAAGTCAAAATTCCGTGACGGCGGCCAACCCATCGACTGAGGACAGGAAGCACCGCCGCCACGGTTTCCGCTCCTGCAGAAGGGGTTCTGAGATGTTGACCCCATCTGCATAACATTACGTTTTGGGCCGCAGCCCTTACCCTCCCAGGATCAGGAACCTCGCCCCTACCGCGTGCCTCCGCGCGGTGGTGGTAGACCACTGCCAGGACGCGGGCCTGAAGCTCCCACGGTGGGTCGCCCGCCAGGACCGTAGCAGCCGTCCACGACACGGTACGGTACGCCCTGATATTCCTCGCCGCTATGACTCTCTGAGGAGCTCTCAGAAGGGCCCTGTTCCCTCGAGCGGCGAGGGAGTCCGCCCATATTGGCGCACCGTATAGTGCCATGGAGCGGATTATTCCGCTGTAAAGCCTACGGCAAAGCGACCCAGGGCCGCCAACATTTGGCAGCAGTCTACCGAGTGACGCGGCCGCTTTCTCTAATTTCGGGGCGAGCCGGGTGAAGTGCGGCCCAAACTTCCATCTTCCGTCCAGGTGCAGGCCCAGGTATTTCATGTCGGTTTGCACCGGTACCTCCACACCTCTCAGGGAGAGCTTCGCTCCTCGGGGGGGACCACGGCGCGGGCCATGGAAGAGGAGGGCCTCCGTCTTACCGACAGAGACCCTCAGGCCCAGCATGCCTATCCGGTCCATGACGAGCTCCACTCCGACCTCCGCTAGACGGGTCACTGCCGCGAGGCTGTCTCCCCTGACCGTGACAAGGGTGTCGTCCGCGTAGCAGAGTACACCCATGCCAGGCAGGAGAACCCCGCGCAGGACCCAATCGTATCCGACGTTCCACAGAACGGGGCCGAGGACCGACCCCTGCGGAACGCCGCACGCCATACGATGCCGGAGCAGACGCCCGTCACCCCCCTGCCAGACGACGTACCTGTCCTCGAGGTACGCCCCCAACAGCCTCCGCAGATACGGAGGCGCTCCATGGTATCTGAGCGCCTCCCTCAGCGTCTCATAGGGGAGGCTGTTGAAGGCGTTCTCAATGTCGAGCGAGACTGCCATTACCACCTGTCCCGCAGCCACGGCCTCAGTGGCGAGGGACTTCAGGGCGGCTAACGCGTCGGTCGTCGACCGACCCGCCCTGAATCCGTACTGGTGGTCCGACAGCCCCGGACCGACAACCTCGAGGTGCCGGACGAGACGGTCGGCCAGTATCTTTTCAAACATTTTGGCCGTCTCGTCCAGCAACACCAGCGGTCTGTACGCTGACGGGGCGTCAATCGGACGCCCCTCTTTCCGCAACAGGTACAGTCGTCCGACTTTCCACTCCTTCGGGAACCGCCCTGTCCGCAAGCAGACGTCGAGCAGTTCCCGATAGCTCCCCCTGAGCGCTCTCATGGCGATGCCGAGGACCTTTCCAGCGACGCCATCGGGGCCGGGCGCCTTCCCACTCTTGAGCCGGGCCAGAGCACGATCGAGCTCATCATCTTCGACGGGGGGTATCGGTTCCTCCCCCCGTTCCGGAGCTGCCGGAGCCATGGCCGGGGGCGTGTGTCCCGTAGTGTTCGGGAACAACGCCCCCACCAGTCTCAACAAGGTGCCCTCTTCAAGGGTCTCCGTGACAGGGGGCCCGCAAGTGCGAAGCTTACGCTGCGCCGCAATATACGGGCGCCCCCATGGGTCCCTGTCGAGACTCTCCAGCATCTCCTGATGAGCTTCGCTCTTGGCCCGGCGAATGGCCAGCTGCAGAGCCTTCTTCGCCTGTTTGTATTCGCTCTGCAGCCGGTGCTCAGTAAAGGCATCCCGACTGCCACGACGGCGGTGGCGTTTCAAGACGCGCCGCGCCCGGCCACAGGCCGTCCGGAGGTCGTCGATCTCACGAGACCACCAGTAGACCTGACGGCGCGTCGGCCCCCGCCGACCCCTCGGCATCGCCGCATCGCATATGGATGTGAGAGCTCTCTTAAATTTGCCCGCAAGCTCATCCGCCCCCAGGTCAGCGCGGTCCCGACTCGAGAGACCCCATTGCTGTACTATGGCCGCCTCCAGGGCCACCTCTCGATCCAACTGACCGATGGCCCATTTCGGGAGGCGGCCGTAGCCACGGCCAGGGTGCTGTGGCTGTGGCCCCATGAGGAGATTGGAGACGCTGAATCTGATGTATTTGTGGTCCGACAGCGTCTCCACGTCCTCCTCCACTCTCCAGTCGCTCACCCCACGCGCGACAGAGGCCGTAGCAAACGAGAGATCCACGATGGATCCCCCGTTCTGCCGCTCGCAGGTGAAAGCCCTTCCCCTGTTAAGCAAGAAGAGGCCGGAGAGCAGGGACCACGTCTGGGTGACCAAACCTCTCGCGTCCGTGACGGGACTACCCCACGCATGCGACTTCGCATTAAAGTCGCCGAGAACAAGTGTTGGCCTCGGCGACAGACGGCCAACTGCCGCCCCGACAGAGTCGAGGAAGGCCTCATACTCAACCAGGGGGCGGTTTGGGGAAAAATAAATCCCCACAACCGCAAAGTCGGGGAACCCCGCCACGACGAATCCGCTGCCTCTCTCTATGAGAGAGGGAGGGCCGGAATTTGCACGAGTCAGGATCGCCACCGTTCCGGTCGAGTCGCCCACCCAGTTAGGCTGGCTGGGGACGGAATATGGCTCACTGGCCACGGCGACATCGATGTTCCACTCCGCCATGGACAGGACCAGTAGGTCCTGTGCCGCAGCGGAGTGGTTCAGATTAGCCTGTAAGATGCTATGATGCCTCTGGTTCATGAGGACATCACAGCACACTCCTCAGCCTGAGAGGCTGAAACTGCATGAAACCTAACCTAACCTAACCTAACCTGGGGGGCTGGGTGGGAAACCTCCACGATGGTGCATCGTTTCTCTTGCCCTGGAAATCTCGCGATCTCCGGGTAAGGGAAGCGGTGTTCTGGTGCTCCCTGGACAGCGGTCAGATTCGTTCCGACCCGTATTTATACGGGAGGAGGGTTTCTGGCCGTTGACTGATATCCCACCGGTTGACCCGCGGAGGGGTCGTGGTATGGCGGACCTGCAAGGTCCGCGGCGGTGCTTCGCCACCGCGAGTGTCGGCGACTGCCCCGCTCCCGGTACTACTCTGATCATCAGAGCTGACTGGCGATGCGGGGCGGTCACTCCCGACATCGGGCGCCGCTCCGGCGCGAGAGCGCTTCGCTCTTTGAGGGTCCTTCATGGACAGCGGTCCTTTTGGACGTGGTTGTGGGCGGGAGTACCCCGCGGCTCGGCGGTCCCTCTGGATGCGTTAACTCGTGTTCAGGGGGATGTCCCCTTCCCGGGGACAACGTCGAGCAACCTGTTTCGGCGTCGCGTGTCGTTGTCATGTCTAGCGGCGTGGCGCCGGGACAGGGGGCTTGCCTTAATTGGCCGGCCCGAGACAAGGAAAAGTCAATAACACCCGACAGTGAAGTCGTAAAAACCCGCGGAAACTGGCGGACCTCCGTGTGTATATACGCCCAAGCTAGTACAGGGGGCTCTGCTAGTCTTGGTAATCCTTTCCCCCATACTCGTGGGAACAAATATGGAACCAATTAATAAAACTTCTAATAAAAAAGACGTAGGGAGGAGAGATTCCTCGGTGGAGACGAGGAGCCGGTCCGGGAGCGCGAACTCCGAGGACAAGGTCTCCGTGGAAACGACGGCCTCGGCCTTTGTGGAGCAGGTGAGGGTACCGCGCGTGGCACTCTCACGTATCGAACTGCCGCAGGAGCTGCGGCTGTCTGAAACTTCGGACAGCAGCATGTCGATGGGGGAGCGCTCGAGATCGAGCTCCCCCTCCACGTTGGGCCGCTTGTGGCGGAAGCGGCCTCTAGAGGGCGAAGAGGTGGCCTTGGCCAGGACCGGCGCGCGGCCTAAGCGGGGACGAGGGCGCCCGCCCACAACGGGCGAGTACGTCGGCCTCGCGAAGGCGAAGGCCAAGCTGTGCGCTCAGCGCGAGCGCGAGCTGGAGCTGCGCGCCGAGGAGGAGCTGGCGGCCGAGGTCGCGGCGAAAAAGGCGGCCCTGCGGGAGCGATCCCGGGCGGTGTCGTCGGAGGGCCCTGCCCAGGAAGGGGAGGTGGCGGCCACGTGCGGCGCCGACGAGCTTGTGGGGGTGGCCGAATCAGCCTTGGAGCTGATCGGTTCGCTTGCCCGCAAGCAGACGAGAATGAAGTGCCAGCACGTGGCCGATATCAGGAAGGCGGTGGCAACGGTGGCTGAGGCCGTCCGCGGGCTCGCCGCCAGGAAGGAGACCGAGGAGGTCGCCCAGCTTCGGGCTGAAATCCTCGCCCTCAGGGCCGAGGTCGAGGCCCAGAGGCGAGTGGCGGCCTCCGTCCCCGCCCCGGCACCCGAGACGATGACCAGGGAGGAAATCTTCCTCCTGGTCGACGCTAGGATGTCGGGGATCCAGGACCGGCTCCTTCCGGAGAAGCGTCTGTCTCCGCCGATAACGGCGTTCGTGCGCAAGACGCCGGAGCGCGGTGCCCCGGCTCCGGTGGTCGGGGCTTCTGCCGCCCCGCCTGCAGTGGTCTCCCCAACGCGCGGCGGGCCTGCGCCGGCAGCTGCGACCTCCTCCGCCCCCGCCGCAACATCTAATGCGGGGGCGAAGGGTCAAAAGAGGGGTGGCAGGAGAAGCCTAGCTACCCGTGAGGCCGAGGCGGCCCGCGGAGCCGCTCCTCCGGCCCCGACTCGTCCCGCCGTCCGACCTGCTCCGCCACCGCCGCCTCTCAAAGAGGCGTGGAACGTGGTGGCGCGGGGGGGCCGGGCGCCGAGGCCGGCCTCTCCGGCATCTCGGGCGCCGAGGCGGGCTGCTCCGACGTCCCGGGCGCCGGCTGCTCCAGCGGCCCAGCAGCCCAAGCGGAAGAAGAAGCGCAGCCGTCGTCTGCGGGTTCCGGCGTCAGCCGCGGTGGCGATCACGCTACCGCAGGGCTCGGCGTCGAGCTACGCGGACGTGCTCTCCAGGGCCGAGAGGGGCATAGACCTCGCGGCCCTGGAAATTAGCGGGCTGCGCTTCCGCACGGCCCGCACTGGGGGACGGCTGCTGGAGGTGACCGGCGCCGACAGGGTGAAAAAGGCCGACGAGCTCGCCTCAAAACTGCGCGAGCTCGTCGGCGAGGTGGCCCGCGTCTCCAGGCCGGAGCGCTGCGCAGAAATGCGCATCTCCGGTCTGAGTGACGCGGTCACGAAGGAGATGGTGGCCGCAAGAGTGGCCGAGGTGGGGGGATGCCGCCCCGAGTTGATAAAGGTGGGCGTAATAAATCGCCCACCTGGCCGCCCGGGGACCGTCTGGGTGAAATGCCCGGTCTTGGCGGCCAAAAAGATCACCGGGGACGGCCACCTCACCATCGGCTGGTCGATGGCCCGGGCCGCGCTCCTTGACGCGCGGCCGCAGCGGTGTTACCACTGCCTGGTGCCGGGCCACCTGGGGGTGCAGTGCAGCTGCGAGGTAGACCGCAGCGCGCTGTGCTTCCGGTGCGGCCAGCCGGGCCACAAGGCGGCCACCTGCGTCGCCGACCCTAGGTGCGCAATCTGCGCGACCGAGGGCGGCGACGCCGGCCATCGCCTCGGGCACAAAAAGTGCCCGGCGATGGCCAAGAAGAAGAAGACGGGCGGGGGTAATCGCGACGCCCCCGCCGCGTCAGTAACAGCTCCGAGAGCTGTTGAGGAGGCGATGGACACCGCCACCAATTAAATGGCTCACAGGGTCTCGATCCTGCAGGCGAACGTCAACCACTGCGCGGCCGCACAGGATCTACTTCTCCAGACGGCTGCGCGGTGGCAAATCGACGTCGCCATAGTCGCCGAGCCGTACCGCGTCCAAGCCCGCGACGACTGGGCGGGCGCCGACGACGGTTCGGTGGCTATCGTCGCCTGGCAGCGCGGCGCTTCGCTGTGCCTCCCCTTCCGCAGGGTGCGGAGGGGGCGCGGATGCGTCCTCGCGCTGCTGGGCGACGTTGCAGTGATCGGGGTGTACTTCTCTCCGAACAGGACCCTCGCCGACTTCGAGCGTCTGCTGGTCGAGGTCGGCGACCTGGTCCAGGAAGTGCACCCCACCCCTGTGGTGGTCGCCGGAGACTTCAACGCCAAATCCCGTTCGTGGGGATCTCCGGCGACCAGCGCCAGGGGCGAGACCCTGGAGGAGTGGGCGGTGTCCACGGGAATGGTCCTCCTGAACCGGGGGGCGGTCCACACGTGCGTGCGTCAACAGGGCGGGTCGATCGTCGACGTCTCGTTCGCGAGTCCCGCCCTGGCCCGCCGCGCAATCGGGTGGCGGGTTGAGGAGGGGGTGGAGACGTTGTCGGACCATTTATACATAAGGTTCGACCTAGTCCCATCCCCTTCGGACGCCGGAGCGGGCGGTGTGGACCGACCCCGGTCGGAGGAGGGTCCGCGGTGGCGGTTGTCCACCCTGGACCCGGAGCTGGCCACGGAGGCGGCCATCGTGGAGCGATGGGCCGCCGCAAACGCGAATAGCGGCCCGGACGTAGACGCGAGATGCGAGAGGCTCTCTGGAGCGCTGTCTCGCGTCTGCGACGCGGCGATGTGACGAGCGGGTCCCTCTCAAAAGCGCAGGCAGGTGTACTGGTGGCGGCCCCACCTCACGGGGCTACAGGCCGAGTGTGTCTCGGCCCGCCGCCGGTGCACCAGAAGCCGAAGGAGAAGCCCCAGGGACCCGGCACGTGAGGAGGCGTTGCTCGCCGCGTACCGGGCCGCTCGCGCGGCCCTGACCTCCGCCATAAGGGCCGCCAAAGCGGAGGCCTGGCAGGGGTGGGTCGACAGCATCGACGGGGATCCGTGGGGGCGCCCGTACAAGGTCGTGACGCAGAAGCTCCGACCCGCGGCGCCCCCACTGACGATGACTCTTGACCCCCCCCTGCTGGAGCGCGTGGTCAGCTCCCTATTCCCGAGCCGAGAAGAGGAATGGGTGCCGCCCAGGATGGCGGCACCGACTCCCGAAGGAGGACCGGTCGCGGGCGAGGTCGTTCCGCCCGTGTCCGAGGACGAGCTCGGGGCTGCGGTTCAGACGCTCAAGCTGAAGAGCCGCGCCCCGGGTCCGGACGGGGTTCCCGGGCGGATCCTCGTCCGCGTGATGCCGGTCCTCGGGGAGGAGACGCTGTCCCTCATGTCGGAGATAGTGGCGTCCGGCACGATCCCGCGGCGGTGGAAGTCGGGGAAGCTCGTGCTCATCCCGAAGCGCGGGCGACCCCCCGACTCGCCGTCGGCCTACCGCCCCATCGTCCTGCTCGACGAGGCGTGCAAGCTCTTCGAGCGCGTGCTCGCTGCGCGCCTCGTCGGGCACCTGGAGGCGGTGGGCCCAAACCTCAGTGACGGCCAATTTGGCTTTCGCCGCGGGAGGTCCACGCTGGACGCCATCTCTCGACTGCGGGACAGCGTCGAGAGCGCTGTCTCCCGGGGGGAGGTGTTGTTGGCGGTGTCGCTCGACATCGCCAACGCCTTCAACACCATCCCCTGGGAGACAATCGCGGAGGCCCTGAGGTACCACAACGTCCCGTGGTACCTCAGGCGCGTCCTTGCGGACTACTTCGCCGACCGGGCCATCACATACCCGGTCCGGGGGCGGGTGGTCCGCAGGGAGATGGGGTGCGGTGTTCCACAGGGGTCGGTTCTAGGCCCACTCCTGTGGAACATCGGCTTCGACTGGGCCCTGCGCGGCGCCAATCTTCGGGGAGTCGGCGTAATCTGCTACGCCGACGATACCCTGGTGACCGCGCGGGGCCAATCGTTCAGGGACGCGGGCGTGCTCGCCACGGCGGGCACGGCCCATGTCGTCGGCCGCATCAGGGCCCTCGGGCTGCGGGTGGCCCTTGAGAAGTCCGAGGCCCTCTTCTTCCATGGGCCTCGGACGAAGCCCCCCCCGGGGTATTCGATTACGGTGGGCGGAACCCGCATCGCCGTCGGGGAGACCATGAAGTATCTCGGTCTCGTCCTCGACGGTCGGTGGGGGTTCAGCTGGCATTTCCGCGCGCTGGCGCCCAAACTGGTGTCGTGCGCGGGAATGCTCGCACGCCTGCTCCCCAACTGTGGGGGGGCGGGGTGTGTCGGCCGCCGCCTTTACGACGGTGTGGTTCGCTCCATGGCGCTCTACGGGGCGCCAATATGGGCGGCGGGGGCCCTCAGTGCCGAGAACGTGGCCCTGCTGCGGCGTCCGCAGCGGGTCATGGCACAGAGGGCCTCCAGGGCGTACCACACCGTCTCTTACGAGGCGGCGTGCTTAATTGCCGGGAGCCTCCCCTGGGACCTCGAGGCCGGGGTCCTGGCGGAGGTGTACCGAAGGAGGGCCCTGATGCGGCAAACATCGTCGGAGCCCCTCGCGGAAGAGATCGTTCGCTGGAGGAGCGAATGTCGCGAGGATCTCTTCCAGCGATGGGCTCAAAGGTTGGAGGACCCCTCGGCGAGCAGGCGGCTCGCCGAGGCTGTCCGACCCGTACTGCGCCAATGGGTCGAGGCGAGGCACCGGGCTCCCACTTATTGGCTCACCCAGCTTCTCACAGGTCACGGCTGTTTCAGCAAGTACCTGTGGGAACTGGTGGGCCTCCTCGCGGAGCCCGTGTGCCACCACTGCGCGTCCGGTGCCGTGGACACGGCCGAACACACACTGGCCGTGTGCACGGGCTGGGACGCTCAACGCGCCAGGCTGCGGGAGCGCGAGCGTGCTGGCGGCACGCTCCCGCCCCGCCGGGCCCCGGCCCGGGGCCGCCGTCGAGTCTGATGGCGGCCCTGGCCGGGACATAACCCCGCGCGCGGCGCGTCGTGAGACGCGTCGCGCTGTGGAAACGGCGGACGACCCCTCCCCACTCCATGGGAGTGGGTCGTACCACGCAGGGCCCCGACTAAAAGGGGCCCCCCCTCGCCGGGCCGCGGAGGTCATACTCACGTAGTTCCCGCGGCCCGGTAGGGTATAAGGCGGAAATTGGAAAAAAAAAAAAAAAAAAAAAAACCTAACCTAACCTGGGGGGGGGGGCTGGGTGGGAAACCTCCACGTTTTTTTTTTTTTTTTTTTTTTTTTTTTTTTTTTGTCCGGGCGCTATGGCCCGGCCCGCGAACTTATCCCCTAACGTTATCAGGGTTCTTATGGTTTCCATGCAAATGATTTAACGCTATATCTTTATTAGTTATGTTTTGGGCCATTCATCTGATTGGCAGTACATTAATTATTCGACTAGTGTTGAACACAATACTATACAATGGGGTTTGATTACTATAATTACAGAATATGATAACAATAATGAATTAATAATAAGTAATAATAATGCCCTTTCTGATATCTGCGATCTTGACTATGCAAGATGCAGTATCAGTGGACATTTGGCTAATTTGGTATTATATAAATTAAATGGTATATACAATTTCATCAGCAGCTGTTTACGTTAGAAAAGAGCTGGATGTGTAATAAGCAATGAGAAAAATACGAATAATTATAATTAATAAATAAGTTACATTCGGTAAGATATAAAATTAATTAGATATAACCTAGCCAGTTTCTATCATCTTGGCTGGGCAAGATGTAGCACTGGTGGTTTTCTCTTTATTTAAATATTACATTAATATAAATATTATAAATTACAATTTCATCAGCGTCTATTTACTTCGTAAATAGCCGGATGTAAGACTAATCCTGGCATTAACTATTTACATAAATTACATTTCTATATTTATTTCATCATCGGCTATCTACACAACAGATAGCCGGATGTACTGATACATAATAATTAATTAGTTCATATTTTCAAGAATAACAATTATAACAATATACAAACATTTGATTAGGAATAAGAATTACATTAATTAAAATAAACTCTATAATATAACCTGACCAGTTTCTGTCATCTTGCCTGTGCAAGATGCAGCACCAGCGGTTTTTCTTTATTTGTCTCTGGCATGTTTATTTAGATAAAATTATTTCATCAACAGCTCTTTATATGGTAAAGAGCTGGATATATTTATACAAAGGGCAAGAAAGAAGAAAGAAAAACAGATAAGATCAAGATTTAGTATTCACACGCACAACAAGTAGAGTAGGTATATTAGGCAGTAGTAGTAGGGTAGACAATACAATAGTAATACGACACACATATTCACATAACATAACAAATAAATACATCAGAAATTCACTTTACATCAATCATTCGGAATCTATATCATTACCTAAATATTATTCAAGTTTAAAGATTTAAAAATGGACTATATCATAACATACATTATACGCAGATAAATTATACATCATACATACATACACATATATACGTATTTCAAACTAATTGAGATGCCCCAAAGTTAATGAGATTAATCGGAAAGATTTCCCAGGAATTGTGATTGTCTGCATGGTCGTACCCTATCTCCTCGTTAGGGGTGAATATTTGGCATTTAGCATCATTTACTGTCGCTTTAGCGTTTTAACATGCTCTCCCTGTGCTCCGCCCATACCCCAGGCTACGTTTAGCAAGATTACCAGATCCTAAGCCTTCTTAAGTTTTATTTCTTTCTAGGAGGATCCCTGCTAACTTTCTAGCATATTGCAGAAAATGACCCCGCATTTTCTCATCAGACATGATTGTGGATAAATTCCCCACCGTCACTCTCTCGTTCATTCTCTGCTCAACCTCGTACCTGTCCCGTGAGTGTATTGGGCAGTCAACCAGCACGTGTATTATCCCCTCCAGACTATCAGGCTGGCACAGACACGAGGGGCTAGTCTTACATTTAAACCTGTATAAGTATTCAGAAAAGCCCCCGTGCCCAGTCAGGATCTGTGTTGTAATCCCGTCTAGTGTGATCTTACGAATAACTGGATAGGCGCTCCTTGCATCAGGAAAGAACACTTTGGTGGTTGCAGCAACTGTGCCCTGCCGATATTGTTGGTTCCACTCCTCTATCGACCCCTGCCTTATGGTGTTCCTCACAAACGACACCGGACACCTGTCATAGTCTGGCCTAGTCTTAATATTTTGAGCAGCATCTTTGGCCAGTTTGTCCGCCCTCTCGTTGCCTTGGAGGCCCACATGTGCCTTAATCCAGTACAGGGCTATTGACTTCCCCTGTGCGGCACCTTTGTCAAGGTTATCTCTGGTTTCGCATGCAAGTGGATGGAGCACGCTATTATTTATGACCGCATCCAGCGCTGCTCGCGAGTCACTAATGATGTTATACTTTTGCCGTTTACCCTTCGCCGCCTGCTCCGCAGCGCATCTCAACGCCAGGAGCTCGGCCTGGAAAACTGTACAGTAGGACGACAGTTTCATCTTTTTGGTCATTATTTCGGCACCTTCATGCCAAACAGATAAGGCCGCACCCACCTCACCTCCCATTTTGCTACCGTCCGTGTAGATATTTATTGCGTTATCGTCCATAGCCGTGACCTCTTCTTCGTGTGCTAGGGAGGCATAATCGCGCCCGATATGCGCCGCAGGGTGCGGTCTACTCCGGAACTGTACCGGCCTCTCCATTACTCTGCCGATGGGGATATTGTGGCTTGAAACTCCTCGTTTGGCTTCATAGAGGGCAGCGTGCTCTCTCACTCTGATATCAAGGGGCAGCATCCCGGAAAGAATCAGTGTCGCATGGAGAGATGTCGTTCTATAGGCTTTGCAGATCTTCTGCATGCAAGACCGTTGTAGCCCGTATAGCTGTTTCTTGATCGCGACCTTATGTGTTGCCGGTGCCCAGACACTAGCTGCATAGCTGATTATGGGCTCTACAGCTGCCACATAGATAGTCCTCACTATATCTGGGTGAAGACCCCAGCTCACTCCGGCAGCTGAAGACAGGCGCTTGCTGATACCCATCGCCTTTCTACACACATTAGCCGTATGTGGTCCGAATGTTAATCCACTATCTATTGTTAGTCCCAGGATTTTCATTTCATTAGTCATGGTTACACAGACTCCTCCCATGCTCAGCTGTGGAACATCGTATTTAAGTTTCCTTGTTATAGTCATTGCGCAAGTTTTGTGCGGGGCAAATTTGAGCTTGTTCCTATCTCCCCACTGTCGGACACGCTCCAGGGCATTGTTGCCTCTCCTCTCTATGTCTGCCGCCACGTCTCCACTAAAGACGAGGACCACGTCGTCCGCAAAAGCCTGGCAGTATTCCCCTTCTGAGCTGAGGTCATTTAGCAAAGGGTCGAGGAGCAAATTCCAAATAATTGGCCCTCCCACTGAGCCCTGGACACATCCCATTTTTGCTTGTTTTTTATACTCGATTCCCGCGTATCGTACCCTCACTTGTCTATTTTCCAAATAGCTGCATATGGCTCTTCTAAGTTTTCCAGGGCATTGCACCTCAGCCAGCCTTACCTTCACTGCAGGCCACCATGCGCTATCGAAGGCTCCCTCTATGTCCAGCGACACCAATGTAATGAGTTTTTTCTTCTTAAGTTCGGTCTTCACAAGGGTCATTAAGTCATAGAGGGAGTCCTCAGTACTGCGCTGTGGGAGGAATCCATATTGACGAGTACTCAGTACCGGAAGGATATGCCACGTCAGTCGCTTTATTATGATTTTTTCATATATTTTTCCGAATACTGGCAACAAGCCAATTGGTCTATAGCATTTTGGGTTTTCATAGTCCGATTTGCCCGGTTTCCTAATCGCTATTACCGTGGCTTCCTTCCAAGGTGTTGGGAAATGGCCGTGCCTCCAACACTGGTTTAACAGAGCAAGATTCATCTCCATATCAGGGGATATAACTTGTCGGCAGATGTCGGCTGTGATTCCATCCAGTCCCGGAGCTTTCTTCGCACTGAATGACATCATCGATGTCTTCAGCTCCTCTGCGGTGATCTCTGGTTCGGATTCATCTTCATTTATGTTTGTGTGCTCCTCTGCCATCGCTCTTATCCTCCGATGATGGATATCGTCATCTGACTTTGAATCATCTCTATAGAAAGTGTCAGCCAATAGCTTAGCAGACCCCTTTTGCCCGACCCTGTCACCGTTATCAACTAGTGGTATTTCATCAACTCTGGTATCAGTTTGCTTCAGCATTCTGTAAATCCCTGCCCACATGGTTTCTCCGTCCTGTTTCTTGCAGAACTGCTTCCAGCTCGTAATTTGTGCTTCGCGAACCTGCGCTTCATATAACTCCTTTGTTTCGAGGTATTCAGCCACAACCCGTTCCCTTCGCACTCGCGCAGCGCATCTAATGCGTCTCTTTTTCGTGGCCAATTTGCGCTTGAGGTTAGTGAGCTCAGGGGTCCACCATGCTGGTGCAAGTCTCTGCAGTGCTTTTTTGCGTGGTATCCTCCACGTTGGTGCACCGTTTCTCGTGCCCTGGAAATCGCTTGCGATCTCCGGGTAAGGGAAGCGGTATTCTGGTGCTCCCTGGACAGCGGTCAGATTCGTTCCGACCCGTATTTATACGGGAGGAGGGTTTCTGGCCGTTGACTGATATCCCACCGGTTGACCCATGGAGGGGTCGTGGTATGGCGGACCTGCAAGGTCCGCGGCGGTGCTTCGCCACCGCGAGTGTCGGCGACTGCCCCGCTCCCGGTACTACTCTGTTCATCAGAGCTGACTGGCGATGCGGGGCGGTCACTCCCGACATCGGGCGCCGCTCCGGCGCGAGAGCGCTTCGCTCTTTGAGGGTCCTTCATGGACAGCGGTCCTTTTGGACGTGGTTGTGGGCGGTAGTACCCCGCGGCTCGGCGGTCCCTCTGGATGCGTTAACTCGTGTTCAGGGGGATGTCCCCTTCCCGGGGACAACGTCGAGCAACCTGTTTCGGCGTCGCGTGTCGTTGTCATGTCTAGCGGCGTGGCGCCGGGACAGGGGGCTTGCCTTAATTGGCCGGCCCGAGACAAGGAAAAGTCAATAACACCCGACAGCGAAGTCGTAAAAACCCGCGGAAACTGGCGGACCTCCGTGCGTATATACGCCCAAGCTAGTACAGGGGGCTCTGCTAGTCTTGGTAATCTTTTCCCCCACACTCGTGGGAACAAAAATGGATACAACTAACAAAACAACCAAACTTAGAATTAAGGAAGAGAGGAGGAGCGATTCCTCGGAGGGGGTAGGGGAGGACGGGGTGTCCTCAAGGACAAGGGCCTCGGCCCTTGTTGCAAAGGAGAAGGCGCCGCGCGTGGTACTGGCGCGCTGCGACCTGCAGGTGGCGCAGGAGCTGCGGCTGTCTGAATCTTCAGACAGCTGCATGTCGGTGGGGGAGCGCTCAAGATCAAGCTCCCCCTCCCCGATGGGCCGCTTGTGGCGAAAGCGGCCTCTAGAAGGTGAGGAGGTGGCCTTGGCCAAAACTGGTGCGCGGCCTAAGCGGGGACGAGGGCGCCCGCCCACAACGGGCGAGTACGTCGGCCTCGCAAAGGCAAAGGCCGAGCTTTGCGCCCAGCGAGAGCGCGAGCTCGAATTGCGCGCCGAGGAGGAGCTGGCGGCCGAGGTGGCCGCAAAGAAGGCGGCCCTGCGGGACCGGTCCCGGGCGGTGTCGCCGGCGGACCCTGCCAAGGAAGGGGAGGTGGCAGCCACGTGCGGCGCCGACGAGCTTGTGGGGGTGGCCGATTCAGCCTTGGAGCTGATCGGTTCGCTTGCCCGAAAACAAACGAAAATGAAGTGCCAGCACGTGGCGGACATCCGGAAGGCGGTGGCGACGGTGGCAGAGGCCGTGCACAAGCTCGCCGCCAGGAAGGAGTCGGAGGAGGTCGCCCAGCTTCGGGCTGAAATCCTCGCCCTCAGGGCCGAGGTCGAGGCCCAGAGGCGAGTGGCGGCCTCCGTCCCCGCCCCGGCACCCGAAACGATGACCAGGGAGGAGATCTTCTTCCTGGTCGACGCCAGGATGTCGGGGATCCGGGACCGGCTCCTGCCGGAGAAGCGACTGTCCCCGCCGATAACGGCGTACGTGCGCAAAACGCCGGAGCACGGTGCCCAGGCACCTGCGGTTGACGCCTCTGCCGCCCCGCCGGCGGTGGCCTCCCCGGCGCGCGGCGGCCCTGCGCCGACGGCCGCGACCTCCTCCGCCCCCGCCGCAACATCCAATGCGGGGGCGAAGGGTCAAAAGAGGGGTGGCAGGAGGAGCCTGGCGACCCGCGAGGCCGAGGCGGCCCGCGGAGCCGCTCCTCCGGCCCCAACTCGTCCCGCCGTCCGACCTGCTCCGCCACCGCCGCCTCTCAAAGAGGCGTGGAATGTGGTGGCGCGGGGGGGCCGGGCGCCGAGGCCTGCTTCTCCAGCGTCTCGGGCGCCGAGGCCGGCCGCTCCAGTGGCGTCCCAGGCGCCGGCTGCTCCGGCAGCCCAGCCCAAGCGGAAGCGGAAGCGCGGCCGTCGCCTGCGAGTCCCTGCGTCGGAGGCAGTGGCCATCACACTGCCGCGGGACTCAACGGTGACCTATGCCGACGTGTTATCCAGGGCCGAGAGGGGAATAAACCTCGCGGCCCTGGAGATCAGCGGGCTTCGCTTCCGCACGGCCCGCACCGGGGGACGGCTGCTGGAGGTGTCCGGCGCCGACAGGACGAGGAAGGCCGACGAGCTCGCGTCGAAGCTGCGCGAGGTCGTCGGCGAGGTGGCCCGCGTCGCCAGGCCGGAGCGGTGTGCAGAGATGCGCATTTCCGGCCTGAGTGATGCGGTCACCAAGGAAATGGTGGCCGCGCGAGTGGCCGAGGTGGGGGGATGCCGCCCCGAATCGGTAAAGGTGGGCTTACGGGGGCTGGCCACCTCACCATAGGCTGGTCGATGGCCAGGGCCGCGCTCCTGGACGCGCGGCCGCAGCGGTGTTACCGCTGCCTGGTGCCGGGGCACCTGGGGGTGCAGTGCAGCTGCGAGACGGACCGCAGCGCACTGTGCTTCCGGTGCGGCCATTCGGGCCACAAGGCGGCCACCTGCGTCGCCGACCCCAAGTGCGCGATCTGCGCGACCGAGGGCGGCGACGCCGGCCATCGCCTCGGGCACAAAAAGTGCCCGGCGATGGCCAACACAAAGAAGAAAAGGACGGGCGGGGGTAATCGCGACACCCCCGCCGCGTCCGCGACGGCTCCAAGAGCCGCAGAGGAGGCGATGGACACCGCCACCAATTAAATGGCTCACAGGGTCTCGATCCTGCAGGCGAACGTGAACCACTGCGCGGCCGCACAGGACCTGCTTCTCCAGACGGCTGCGCGGTGGCAAATCGACGTCGCCATAGTCGCCGAGCCGTACCGCGTCCAAGCCCGTGACGACTGGGCGGGCGCCGACGACGGTTCGGTGGCTATCGTCGCCTGGCAGCGCGACGCTTCGCTGTGCCTCCCCTTCCGCAGGGTGCGGAGGGGGCGCGGATGCGTCCTCGCGCTGCTGGGCGACGTTGCAGTGATCGGGGTGTACTTCTCCCCGAACAGGACCCTCGCCGACTTCGAGCGTCTGCTGGTCGAGGTCGGCAACCTGGTCCAAGAAGTGCACCCCACCCCTGTGGTGGTCGCCGGAGACTTCAACGCCAAATCCCGTTCGTGGGGATCTCCGGCGACCAGCGCCAGGGGCGAGACCCTGGAAGAGTGGGCGGTGTCCACGGGAATGGTCCTCCTGAACCGGGGGGCGGTCCACACGTGCGTGCGTCAACAGGGCGGGTCGATCGTCGACGTCTCGTTCGCGAGTCCCGCCCTGGCCCGCCGCGCCATCGGGTGGCGGGTTGAGGAGGGGGTGGAGACGCTGTCGGACCATCTGTACATACGGTTCGACCTAGTCCCATCCCCTTCAGACGCCGGAGCGGGCGGTGTGGACCGACCCCGGTCGGAGGAGGGTCCACGGTGGCGGTTGTCCACCCTGGACCCGGAGCTGGCCACGGAGGCGGCCATCGTGGAGCGATGGGCCGCCGCTAACGCCGATAGCGGCCCGAACGTAGACGCGAGATGCGAAAGGCTCTCCGGAGCACTGTCTCGCGTCTGCGACGCGGCGATGCGACGAGCGGGTCCCTCACAACAGCGCAGGCAGGTGTACTGGTGGCGGCCCCACCTCACGGGGCTACAGGCCGAGTGTGCCTCGGCCCGCCGCCGGTGCACCAGAAGCCGAAGAAGAAGCGCCAGGGACCCGGCACACGAGGAGGCGTTGCTCGCCGCGTACCGGGCCGCTCGCGCGGCCCTGACCTCCGCCATAAGGGCCGCCAAAGCGGAGGCCTGGCAGGGGTGGGTCGACAGCATCGACGGGGATCCGTGGGGGCGCCCGTACAAGGTCGTGACGCAGAAGCTCCGACCCGCGGCGCCCCCGCTGACGACGACCCTTGACCCCCCCCTGCTGGAGCGCGTGGTCAGCTCCCTATTCCCGAGCCCCAGAGAAGAATGGTAGCCGCCCAGAATGGCGGCACCGACTCCCGAGGAAGGGCCGGCCGCGGGCGAGGTCATTCCGCCCGTGTCCGAGGACGAGCTGGGGGCTGCGGTTCAGACGCTCAAGCTGAAGAACCGCGCCCCAGGTCCGGACGGTGTCCCCGGGCGGATCCTCGTCCGCGTGATGCCGGTCCTCGGGGAGGAGACGCTGTCCCTCATGTCGGGGATTATGGCGTCCGGCACGATCCCGCGGCGGTGGAAGTCGGGGAAGCTCGTGCTCATCCCGAAGCGCGGGCGACCCCCCGACTCGCCGTCGGCCTACCGCCCCATCGTCCTGCTCGACGAGGCGTGCAAGCTCTTCGAGCGCGTGTTCGCTGCGCGCCTCGTCGAGCACCTGGAGGCGGTGGGCCCTAATCTCAGCGACGGACAGTACGGCTTTCGCCGCGGGAGGTCCACGCTGGACGCCATCTCTCGGCTGCGGGACAGCGTCGAGAGCGCTGTCTCCCGGGGGGAGGTGTTGTTGGCGGTGTCGCTCGACATCGCCAACGCCTTCAACACCATCCCCTGGGAGACAATCGCGGAGGCCCTGAGGTACCACAACGTCCCGTGGTACCTCAGGCGCGTCCTTGCGGACTACTTCGCCGACCGGGCCATCACGTACCCGGTCCCGGGGCGAGTGGTCCGCAGGGCGATGGGGTGCGGTGTTCCACAGGGGTCGGTTCTCGGCCCACTCCTGTGGAACATCGGATTTGACTGGGCCCTGCGCGGCGCCAATCTTCGGGGGGTCGGCGTAATTTGCTACGCCGACGATACCCTGGTGACCGCGCAGGGCAAATCGTTCAGGGACGCGGGCGTGCTCGCCACGGCGGGCACGGCCCATGTCGTCGGCCGCATCAGGGCCCTCGGGCTGCGGGTGGCCCTTGAGAAGTCCGAGGCCCTCTTCTTCCATGGGCCTCGGACGAAGCCCCCCCCGGGGTATTCGATCACGGTGGGCGGAGCCCGCATCGCCGTCGGGGAGACCATGAAGTATCTCGGTCTCGTCCTCGACGGTCGGTGGGGGTTCAGCGGGCATTTCCGCGCGCTGGCGCCCAAACTGGTGTCGTGCGCGGGAATGCTCGCACGCCTACTCCCCAACTGTGGGGGGGCGGGGTGTGTCGGCCGCCGCCTTTACGACGGTGTGGTTCGCTCCATGGCGCTCTACGGGGCGCCAATATGGGCGGCGGGGGCCCTCAGTGCCGAGAACGTGGCCCTGCTGCGACGTCCGCAGCGGGTCATGGCACAGAGGGCCTCCAGGGCGTACCACACCGTCTCCTACGAGGCGGCGTGCCTTATTGCCGGGAGCCTCCCCTGGGACCTCGAAGCCGGGGTCCTGGCGGAGGTTTACCGAAGAAGGGCCCTGATGCGGCAGACATCATCGTCGGAGCCCCTCGAGGAAGAGATCGTTCGCTGGAGGAGCGAATGTCGCGACGATCTCTTCCAGCGATGGGCTCAAAGGCTGGAGGACCCCTCGGCGAGCAGACGGCTCGCCGAGGCTGTCCGACCCGTACTGCGCCAATGGGTCGAGGCGAGGCACCGGGCTCCCACTTATTGGCTCACCCAGCTTCTCACAGGTCACGGCTGTTTCAGCAAGTACCTGTGGGAACTGGTGGGCATCCTCGCAGAGCCCGTGTGCCACCACTGCGCGTCCGGTGCCGTGGACACGGCCGAACACACCCTGGCCGTGTGCACGGGCTGGAGCGCCCAACGCGCCGAGCTCGTTGGCGCAGTCGGGACGGACTTGTCGCTGCCGGCTGTCGTCGCTGCCATGGCCGGCAGCGACCAGTGTTGGGCCGCCGTCGCCTCGTTCGCTAGCGAGGTGATGGCGGCCAAAAGAGAAGCCCTGCGGGAGCGCGAGCGTGCCGGCGGCACGCTCCCGCCCCGCCGGGCCCCGGCCCGGGGCCGCCGTCGAGTCTGATGGCGACCCTGGCCGGGACATAACCCCAGCACGTCCTGGGAAAGGGCGGACGACCCCTCCCCATTCCATGGGAGTGGGTCGTACTAAGTCGGGCCCCGAAGTAAAAGGGGCCCCCCTTGCCGGGTCGCGGACGTATACTAACGTAGTTCCCGCGGCCCGGTAGGGACATGGTGGCCGCCGTCGAGTCTGATGGCGGCCCTGGCCGGGACATAATCCCACGCGCGGCGCGTCGCAAGACGCGCCGTGCCTGGAAAATGGCGGACGACCCCTCCCCAATCCCGGGAGTGGGTCGTTCCACGTCGGGCCCCGAAGCAAAGGGGCCCCCCCTCGCCGGGCCGCGGAGGTCATACTCACGTAGTTCCCGCGGCCCGGTAGGGCATAAGGCGGAATTTGAAAAAAAAAAAACCTAACCTAACCTAACCGGAGATTATGCTGGAAGCCACAAACCGTAGGGCAGCAATCGCCTTACTCCAGGAACCGTACGTGGGGGGAATAAAGGCCATGAAGGCGTACGGACCGGCGAGGATACTCCAGAACGCTCGCCGCGATGGAGGCACTGTGAAGGCCGCGAAAGCGGTGTTCGACCCCGATATCGCCGCCACACAGTGCGTCCAATTCACCACGAACAACATCGTAGTGGTGAAACTGCAGACCAGCGCCTGGAGTGTAATCGCCGTCTCGTATTACTTCGAGCCTGACCAGCCCATCGCGCCTTACCTGGAGCATATCTCCAGAGTAGTCAGACAGTTCGGTGCCGGGAACATGGTGATTGGCGGCGACGCCAATGCTAAGAATCCATGGTGGGGCAGTAAGGTCCTTGACGAGAGGGGGGAGCACTTCATCGGGATGATCGACCAACTGGGCTTGCAGGTGCTCAACAGCGGCAGAGTCCCCACGTTTGACACGGTGAGGGGCGGACGCCGCATCACCAGCTTCGTCGACGTCACGGCGTGCGGGGAGGACCTGTACGGACTGGTCGAAGACTGGAGAGTGGACACCGGCCTAACTAGCTCCGACCACAACGGAATAGAGTTCAAACTAAACGTGAGAAAAGGAAAGGGAATCACAGTGGAAAGAACCACAAGGAAATACAATACCAAAAAAGGGGACTGGGAGAAATTTAAACAAAACATCAAACAATTTAAACAAGAAAACAATATAAATATGGAAACAGTTAGAAATATTAAAAATAAAGAAGGCATAAACGAACTTATAATAAAAATTAATAACATGATCACAGAAGCTTGCGAGATTAGCATGCCTAAGCATAAAAATGCACATAGACTCACCGTTCCGTGGTGGTCGGAGGAGTTAGAGGCGATGAAGAAGGGTGTGGTGACCAGGAAGAACAGGATCCGAAACGCACGTCCGAACCGGAGGTCCTCTGTCGTTGAAGAGTACCTGAAAGCAAAAGAAGAGTACGAAATTAGTGCTAAAAAAGCGCAAATTTCCAGCTGGAAAAATTTTTGCCAGAAGCAGGATAGAGAAGGGGTTTGGGAAGGTATATATAGGGTAATAAAAACTACCAAAAAAAGAGAAGAGGATCTGCAGCTGATAAAAAGTGGTCAGGTGCTGAACCCTCAGGAGTCGGTCGAGCACTTGGCGGAGGTCTTCTTCCCCGATGACACGGGGGCGGACGATGATGACCACCATCGACGGCTGAGGATTCTCGCGGACAATGTGAGGTACCCGGTTGGAGAACCTGAACCGGAGTTCACGCCCGCGGAACTAAGGTCGGCGATGGTGAGTTTCAATCCAAAGAAAGCCCCCGGAGCGGACGGCTTTACGGCGGACATCTGCGCCCGTGCGATCGGGGAAGACCCAGGCCTCTACCTTCAGGTGTATAACCAGTGCTTACGACTCAAATGTTTTCCCCAAAAGTGGAAGGTGGCCACCGTTATAGCCTTGAGAAAGCCGGGAAAGGACGATTACACGCACGCGAAATCCTACAGACCCATAGGCTTGCTACCAGTGCTGGGTAAAATGTTGAAAAAGATGGTGGTCAGGAGGCTGATGTTCCACCTGGTGCCCCGACTAAGTCTCCGGCAATATGGCTTTATGCCCCAGCGAAGTACGGAGGACGCCCTCTGTGACCTTATGGCCCATGTGAGGGGCCTCCTCCTGAGGAAGAAGTTAATCACACTGGTGTCCTTGGACATAGAGGGCGCCTTCGACAGCGCTTGGTGGCCAGCCATTAAGGTCAGGTTGGCGGAGGAACAATGTCCCGGGATGCTGGGTGGACTATTGGTCGACTACCTCCATCATCGGGAGGTCAGGGTCCTATATGCCGGCTGCGAGCATACGAAGGGCACAAGCAGGGGCTGTATACAGGGATCGATCGGGGGACCCATCTTATGGAATCTCCTACTGGACCCGCTGCTGAAAAGCCTCACGGGAACAGGCGAGTACTGCCAGGCATTCGCCGATGACGTAGTGCTCGTCTTCTCTGGGGACTCAGCGGCGGAAATCCAGAACCGCGGCAATGCCGCCCTCGAACGCGTTCGAGAGTGGGGTGTCCGAAATAAGCTGAAGTTCGCACCACATAAAACAAGCATGATGGTGCTAACAAACAAGCTGAAGTACGACACTCCGCACCTCAGCATGGGCGGGGTCGACATTGCAGCGGTTAAGGAGATCAAACTTCTGGGGCTTATCATAGACAGCAAGCTGACGTTCAACGCCCACACTACACATGTGTGTGGAAAGGCGTTGGGCGTCTACAAGCAGCTGTCCAAAGCCGCCAGAGTGAGTTGGGGACTTCACCCGGAAATAGTGCGGACCATGTATACAGCCGCTGTGGAACCCATTGTGTGTTATGCGGCCGGAGCGTGGGCCCCTGCCACCGCGAAACAGGGCGTCAGGAAGCGGCTGAATGCAGTGCAGAGATCTTTCGCCCAAAAACTCTGCAAGGCGTATCGCACGGTGTCTCTCAACGCTGCGCTGGTCCTGGCCGGGATACTGCCCCTTGATGCCAGGGTCAGGGAAAATGCTTCGCTGCACCTGGCGAAGAGGAGTGGGTCCATGCCGGAGCTGGCGGACAGGGAAATGGAGAGGCCGTGCAGGTATGCCGAGATGCCTCACCCTGCTGAGCATATAGACCGGCAGTTCCTGAGGCTTGAGACGGAAGGAGAAGTGGCCGACATGTTAGGCAGTGCAGTACTAATTTTTACCGACGGAAGTAAGATTGAGGGCAAGGTCGGAGCCTCGCTATCCGTCTGGACTGGCGGGGTGGAGACGAAGTCCCTCAAACTGAAACTGTCGGACTACTGCACCGTCTATCAGGCCGAACTGCTGGCGATATGCAAGGCGGCTGAACTCGCATCGAGGGGTGTGGGCGAGAGGTACGCCATAGTCTCTGACTCTCGGGCGGCACTGGAGTCGGTCGTCAACTGCGGCGCCCCCCATCCACTGGCGGTAAAAACTAGAAGTCTCCTCTCAAAACAGGATGAAAACGCGGTCCAACTGTGTTGGGTCCGGGCCCATGCGGGCATACCGGGAAATGAAAGAGCAGACGAATTGGCTAAAGCGGCGGCACTTGCGGTCAGGACCAAACCAGTCTATGACAAGTTTCCGGTCTCCCTCGCCAAGCGACTCATCCGCAAGGAAACGCTTGCCGAGTGGGGCCGGAGATACGATGAGGGCCTGACCGCAAGCGTCACAAAAATTTTCTTTCCGGACGCGGTGGAAGCACACCAGACAATTAGAAAATTAAAAATTGACTCGACACTGACCCAGGTGCTAACGGGGCATGGCGGGTTCTCCGAGTACTTGACTAGATTCAAGTGCACGGATGACCCGTCGTGCGCTTGCGACTCGGACAGTGTCGAGTCAATTATCCACCTTATATTGGAATGCCCAATCTATGCCACTATTAGATATAACATTGAACAAAAAATAGATATAAGTATAACAAAAGAAAACATATGTAAAATTATAAGAAATAAAAACATAAGAAGCGAGTTTCTAAAATACTGTACAGAAATAGCGCAAAAAGTAATAACTAAAAACAAAGATAAATAGGATAAGAAGAATATAACTAGATGTAAGAATTGTAAATATAACTTAAGACTAAATTGTTAGAAAATATTATTAGAATAAGATGACAAGGCTTTTGCCGCTTAATGTATATTAATAGTTTTATTGACTAAAAACCTTAATTGTAAGAAGTGAAAATGATTATACAGCGAATTAGTTTTAAGTTAGACATAAGACTAAACCCACAAAGGGCAATGTAAGAAACACAATAAAATAAAACTGTACACTAGAATTAAGAATTCGCCGAAAATAATAAAACCTGTAAAGCCCATGAGGCTCCTGAAAAACTCATTTACCCCTTAAAATAAAAAGATAAATAAAGGCACTAATAACGTTAGTGGAGATTCGCGGGCCGGGCCCTGCTAATGGCGCCCGGACAAAAAAAAAAAAAAAAAAAAAAAACCTAACCTAACCAGTATTGGCCCGACAGCCACCCGAAACACCACGTTTCCACGTCGCTCCGTACTTCCAAAATTCATAACTCCGGTTTTACGAGTGCTACAACCTTGTGCTATACACCAAAAGTTGCGCCTCAGTGGGCCGCACATAGTGATTGCTTAAAAGTGAATTTTAGTGTTGTGCCTGAAGTAGGAGAACCGAAAAACCTCCAATTTTGAGGTTGTTTTCTGTTTTTAAACTCAGTTTTTCGCCTATAACTTTTGTGGTGAAGTGCGATCATCTTGAAAAAATCACCTTCGTGTGGGGCTAGTTTGCCCCCATCTTCTGACACATCGCACGTCGCGAAATATCAAGACGCCGAAGTAGGAGGGCGCTTAGCATCTTTTTCCAAAAACCACGAGGTCGGTGAAGGAGTGGCTGCTGGAAGTTGGAAAAAATCCTGAACATAGTACTCAGTGAGTAGACCAATTTTCCGTTTCAAGAAAATTTTTAAGTACTATAGTCGAAGAGCAAAAAATTACAAACTTTCGGAATTTCGAACTTAAATAACTCCGAATCAAGATCGACGACATATACTTTTTATGGTGTAATCTGCTGCGCGCTAGCTGACAGAAGAGGACAGATTTAGTTCTGTATTTTTATTGCCAATACTTTCATAATTATTTGTAAAAAACTGCCAAAAATTAATTTTCACGATAAGTCATCTTTATTATTATTATTTAAATGTGACACTAGTTATATAGGTTAGAGCAAGAATTTACATATTTTTAGAGGTATCAGTCATAATTTTAGCATTTATAGTTTTTGAATTATTTATTTTTTTTCAAATTATTCATTATTTATTTTATTATTATTATTTTTGTGTGTCCCATTGTAGTCTACACCTTGAGACCTTTAAGTAGAACCCAAACTTGGGTATTCTACCTCTAATAGCGGCCGAGATAGTCGCATTCCACGCGACCGGCGGCCATCTTTGAATTTTCAGCATAATTTTTGGCAGTGAATATCTCCGGTGTTATTGGTCGTAGGGCGTTGCGGTTTTCTCTGGGGATAATAGGGGATACAATTCTACCTTATCCCAGGGGTTTTTTCCAAATTGGGGTCATCAACGTTTTCGGCCTAAATTTTGACACAGACCGACAGACAAGACCGAGTACTTTCAGGAGAGACCAAACACGACCAGTCTGCGACCACTGGGGCCTGAGATATTTTAGGTTAAAGTTGGAGTGGCGGCCATCTTGGAAATTTTCAAGGGGTCATATCTCTGGCGATATTCGTCGTAGAGCGGTGCGGTTTCCACTGGTAAGCAGGTGGGGCCCTTTGGAATCGATTGCGCCTAGTCTTTCAAGTTTGGGGGTAAAAATTTTTTGGACCTAAGTTTCCACCGGATTTGTATAAAGCACTCGATTCCGAACCAGGGGAGTCCAAACTCGACTACTCTGCGGCTTTTAGATCCTGAGATATCCGAGGGTTAATGAAAAGCGGCGGCCATCTTGGAAAATTTAAGGTGGCCATAGCTCCTTTACTATTAGGCTTACAGGGACGCGGTTTTCTCTGGGGTACTTGGCACGCTCCAGAGCATCCTTAGGGTCCCTTTTGGACCCTATCCCCCCCACTCCCCTTCCCTAAAATTTTTCTATTTTACTTATTTTTTCGGAAATTTTGCTGGTTGATAGGTGGTAACAATTGGTAATTGTCCTGACAATTGACCATCTTGTGCCACCTCAGACCGGCACACAAAATTAGATATTAAATTTATAAACCCAAATTTCCTTACCTTTCTCGCTCGCATCGAGTCCGGTCGCCTGTTACAGTGCACCGGGGGCCGCCTCCCTGTAAGTGAAAATATTGTTGACCAAAGATATATGTTTGTGTTGTCCGAAATTTGAATTTTATTAATTATTATTATTGAATATTGTATTGTATTATTATTGTTTGACAACCGCTCGGGCTTTTACACCCGTAGCTCTTATTTTGAATTGACAGTCTGCGGGCTTTACACCCCAGACCTTCCTTATTACACACTGACTATTGTTTCGGACACTTTACACCCGGAACCTAAAATAGGCTACTGACTTGGTTTTTAATTTTAATATTGATTAAATATTACCAACACCTGACCAGGGTCCTTTACACCCAGGTCACACTACAAAACATTGATTAATTGAACGCGAACACCCAACATGAATAGAACGCCACCTAAAAAGCCTTTGATCAGGTCAGCAAAGGGAACAATGAATACCACCATTGATTTGCCTACTTCTTCCCGAGCTCTACCAGCCACGACTGCTATGCTGTCACCAGGTGTTTTGAGCCCATCTCACCAGGATGGCAAAGTTAGTGTAGGGGACAGAGTGGCCGAGTACGGACTACGAACCGGTGCAGCACCCAAATCAGGAGCGTCAGCACAAAAAACGGAAGTAGCAACCGAAACCTCGCCATCGAGAAAAATTTATAAAAGCAGGCGAACTGAAGCGAACGCCCTCCTACAAAAAGGAAACAAAGCTCTGGCAACCTCCAAAAACATAAGAACGGACATAAAAAAGGAACTGACCGCAGTCATAGACCGGTTAGTAGCACTGGTGGGGGAGTCAGAGCGTGACCTGGTGAAGGGCAACCACCTGCTAACTACACATTCCCCGTCAAAGAAAGACATAGTACAGGCTAATGGAGAAACAGAAATAAGCACAAACTTGGCCCGACAACTGGAAGCCCAATCCAAGCAACTTGAGCAGCAGGGTTTGGAGATTGTGGCCATAAGAAAGGCCATGGAGACAATCTCGGTGGCGCATGGCGATTGCGGGGCGCGCGGTGGTGGCGAGCTTCTCACTGCGGCTGAGGAGCTGAAGCAGACAACCCGAGAGGTCGTGGAACATGTCTCGGCGCTAAAGGTGCGTTCGCCTACATACGCCGAGGCACTATCCTCACCTCAAAACGCTGGGCTGCATAGGCCATCACCCAAACCGAGGCACTCCATCATCGTGTCCTCCGCGGCTGGACCAGTCACCGGTGCCGACGTAGTCGATAGGATTAGGGGCGCACTCGATGCCAAACAAAACGGTCACCAAATAGAAAGGCTTAAAAAGACCAGAGACGCCAAAGTTGTTATTACTTGTACCAGCCAGAAAGAGATAGACCGAGCTGCGGCCAGGCTTCGGAAATCGAAAGACCTCATAGTTGAGGAGGCGAAACACAAGCATCCGTTGGTTGTCTTTAGAAACCTCCTCAACTATAACACCGATGAGGACATAATAACTGCCTTAAGACAGCAAAACAAGCGCCTGTTGGAGGGTCTGACGGCCGAGGAGGCCGTCGCAGAGGTGCGGTACAGGAGGAGAGCGCGTAACTCTCTCGAGAGCCACGTAATCCTCCGTACCGCGCCAAAGCTGTGGCAGAGGCTAACTTCGGCCGGCAGACTCTTCATCGACATCCAACAGGTAAGAGTCGAGGACTGGAGCCCCTTGATACAGTGCACCAGGTACTTATCTTTCGGCCACGGACGCAGGACCTGCAAGGGGGACGAGGAGCTGTGCAACTACTGTGGCGGCGAACACAAAAGAGACGTATGCCCGAAAATTGCATCGAGTGAGGCACCTTGCTGTAAGAACTGCAGTAAGGCCAAATATGCAGACACCGCACACACAGCCTATAGCATAAATTGTCCTGTAAGACGCAAATGGGATGCTCTGGCAAGAGCCACCACGGCGTATTGCTAAGGGCGTCCCGGGCGTATTGCAGGGCCTCCGTGACGAGCAGTTCCTCGTCCTCCAAGCAAACCTCCAGCGCAAGGAACTGGCGACTCTAGAAATAATGATGGAAGCTGGGAAGCGCAAGGCAGCATTTGCCTTGCTTCAGGAGCCGTATGTAGGCGGCATAAAGGTGATGAAGGCATACGGCCCGGCGAGGATATTCCAGAGCGCTCGCTGTGATGGGGGTACTGTGAAGGCGGCGATAGCGGTGTACGACCCCGATATCGCCGCCACACAGTGCGCCCATCTCACCACAAACAACATTGTTGTGGTGAAATTGCAGATCGGCGTCCGGAATGTCATCGCCGTGTCGTGTTACTTCGAACCTGACCAGCCGATTGCGCCATACATCCAGCATGTTTCTAGGGTCGCCAGACATTTCGGTGCTGGCTATATGGTTGTTGGCGGAGACGTCAACGCGAAAAACCCGTGGTGGGGTGGTAGCACCCTTGACGAGAGGGGTGAGGCCGTGATGGGTATGCTAGATGAACTAAACCTTCAGGTGCTCAACAGCGGCAGCATTCCCACCTTCGACACGATTAGGGGAGATCGTCACCTTGCCAGCTTTGTGGACATTACAGCGTGTGGCGAGGACCTGTTCGGCCTGGTTGACGGCTGGAGGGTAGACACCGGGCTGACCAGCTCTGACCACAACGGAATTCTTTTCAAGATCAATACCGGTAGAGCCAATAGCGTGGTCGTCACTAAGACGACACGCAAATATAACACCAAAAAAGCTAATTGGGACAATTTTAATGAAAAATTGACCCAATTAAAAATAGAAAACAACCTTAACATTGCAAAAATTAACAGTATAAACAACAGACAAGACCTTGACCAATTTATTAGTAAAGTAAATTCAATAGTTACCTCCGCTTGTGACAATAGTATTCCCAAACTGAAACCGTTTCAAAAACTCTCTGTTCCGTGGTGGTCGGGTGAGTTAGAGGAGTTGAGGAAGAGAGTCGTCACCAGGAAGAACAGGATCCGCTGCGCACGTCCTAGTCGGAGACCTGCTGTCGTTGCTGAGTACCTGGAGGCAAAGGAGACTTATGAAAACCAAGCAAAAAAGGCCCAGATAGACAGCTGGAAAGAGTTCTGCCTAAAGCAAAACCGGGAGGGACTTTGGGAAGGAATTTACAGAGTCATGCGACAAACACGAAAAAGAGAGGAAGATCTACCCCTATATAAGAACGGCGTGGAACTGGACCCCGGGGCCTCGGTTGCTCACCTGGCGGAGGTCTTCTTCCCGGATGACACGGGAGCGGATGACGAGGACCACCATCGACGGCTAAGGATTCTCGCGGACAATGTGAGATATCCGGCTGAGAACGCTGAACCGGAGTCCACGTCCGCGGAACTAAAGTCGGCGATGGTGAGCTTCAATCCCAAAAAAGCCCCAGGAGCCGATGGCTTCACGGCAGACATCTGCACCCGTGTGATCGGGGAGGATCCAGATTTCTATCTCCGGGTGTACAATCGATGCCTCGAGCTGGGCCACTTCCCACGCGAGTGGAAAACTGCGACCGTAGTCGTGTTGAGGAAGCCCGGAAAGGATGACTATACAAGTGCGAAGTCATACAGACCCATAGGCCTGCTGCCAGTGATGGGGAAAATACTGGAAAAGATGGTGGTCAGGAGGCTGATGCACCACCTGGTGCCCCGTCTGAGCCCCCGCCAGTACGGCTTTATGCCCCAGCGCGGCACGGAGGACGCCCTCTGTGACCTATTGGCCCATGTGAGAGGTCTCCTCGTGAAGAGGAGGCTAATCGCCATGGTGTCCCTGGACATAGAGGGCGCCTTCGATAGCGCTTGGTGGCCTGCAATAAAGCTCAGGCTGGCGGAGGAACAGTGTCCGGGAAGGCTGGGTGGTCTCTTGGCCGACTACCTCCGCCATCGAACGGTTAGGGTCCTGTACGCCGGCTGCGAGCACACGAAGGGCACAAGCAAGGGCTGCATACAGGGTTCTATTGGGGGTCCCATTCTTTGGAATCTCCTACTGGATCCGCTGCTGAAAGGTCTCACGGAGATGGGCGAGTACTGCCAGGCTTTCGCCGATGACGTGGTGCTCGTCTTCTCCGGGGACACAGCGGCGGAAATCCAGAGCCGCGGCAATGCCGCCCTCGAATATGTTCGGGATTGGGGCGTCCGAAATAAGCTGAGGTTTGCACCACATAAAACCAATATGATGGTGCTTACCAATAAGCTCAAGTACGACGTCCCACATCTCAGCATGGGCGGGGTCGACATTGCAGCGGCTAAGGAGATCAAACTCTTGGGGCTTATCATCGACAGCAAGCTGACGTTCAATGCCCACATCGCGCATGTGTGCGAGAAGGCATTGGGCGTCTATAAGCAGCTGTCCAAAGCCGCCAGAGTCAGCTGGGGCCTTCATCCGGAGATCATCCGGACCATTTATGTGGCCACTGTGGAGCCGATAGTCTGCTACGCGGCCGGCGCATGGGCCCCTGCCACCAGCAAACTCGGGGTGAGGAGACGGCTGGACGCTGTTCAGCGGTCCTTCGCCCAAAAGCTCTGCAAGGCGTATCGCACGGTGTCTCTAAACGCTGCGCTGGTTCTGGCCGGGGTACTACCCCTCGACGCAAGGATAAGGGAAAATGCTTCCCTCTATCTGGCGAAGAGGGGGGTGCCGCGGCCGGAGCTGGCAGACAGGGAAATAGAGAGGCCGTGTCGGTTCGCCGAAAAGCCTCATCCTGCCACGCATATCGGTCGGCAGTTCCTGAGGCTTGAGTCTGAGGACCAAGTGGCCGACATGGTGGATAGTGCAGTACACATCTACACCGACGGCAGCAAGCTTGAGGGCAAGGTCGGAGCCTCGCTATCTGTATGGATAAACGGGGCCGAGACGAAGTCCCTCAAGCTAAAGCTGTCGGATTACTGCACTGTCTACCAGGCCGAACTGCTGGCCATATGCAAGGCGGCGGAGATGGCGGCTGGGGGTGCGGGCGAGGGATACGCGATCATCAGCGACAGTCGCTCCGCGCTCGAGACTGTCGTCAACGACGACGCTCCCCATCCACTGGCAGCCAGGGCTAGGTGGCACCTAAACAGAAAACCGGGCAAAATAAAATTATATTGGGTCAAGGCCCACGTAGGAATTCCGGGGAATGAAAGAGCGGACGAGCTGGCAAAGGCGGCGGCACTTGCGGTCAAGACCAAACCAGTCTACGACAAGTTTCCGGTTTCCTTCGTCAAGCGACTCATCCGTCAGGAAACGCTTGGCGAATGGAACCGGAGATACCAGGGGGGCTTGACTGCGAGTGTCACCAGAGCCTTTTTCCCGGACGCCATATCGGCCTTTCAAATCGTTAAGAAGTTGCGGATTGACTCGGTGCTGACCCAGGTGCTTACCGGGCATGGCGGGTTCTCCGAGTACTTGACTAGGTTCAAGTGTAAAGAGGACCCGTCGTGCGCCTGCGACTCGGTCAGCAGCGAGTCGATCATGCACCTGTTACTGCATTGCCCAATTTTCGCAAAAGAAAAATTCGACACGGAAAGCAAAATAAATATAGAAATAAAGCTAGAAAATTTAAATAAAATAATAAAAAACAAAAAGATTAATAACGATTTCCTCAAATACTGCAGACATGTAGGGCAGGTTATAATAAATAAAAATAAGTAGCATTAAGACACAATGCATGTACTATAAGGTGGAACTGATAATGTGTGTATGTGGCGTTTATATAGGATATAATTATAATACATAAGATTAAGATAATCTCGATAGATGTTGATAAATGTTAATTAATAAGTAATTGTAATAAGTAATTGTAATTGTAATATGTAATGGAAATGATATAAATAATTGTAATAGTTAATGATAAAAATAATATAAATAATTGTAATAATTAATGATAAAAAAGTAATTGTAATAATTAATGATAAAAATAGAAAAATAGAACGTGTTCTGGAGGAAGGTGATGTTAAGAGCCTCAAAAACCGACGCGCGTGCATGAAAAGAGTTATGAAAGTCAACGAAGCGAGTGAGGTGTGTAAGAATCGTGCCCTATGGCGCTCTGTTCTCTCTGCCTACCCCGCAAGGGATTTGGCGTGAAGTTATGTATGTGTATGTAATGATAAAAATAATTGTAATAAATGACGATAAGAATGTATTGTGATAAGAAAATGTATAAAGGAATGTAAACAAGTAGGGTAATAGGATAAGAAATAATAATAGTAACTCATAATAAATAAGACGAAATATAAATGTATGGAGATATAATTATAGTGTAATAATATAAATGTAACAAAGATTAAAATAAACTCGACAAGGGCGAAGACCCTACTGAAAAACTTATTCCCCTTATACCACAATGTAAAGAAACTAAATAAAGGTCCTAATTATGTTAGGAGTGTTTCGCGGGTAAATAATAAAAAAAAAAAAAAAAAAAAAAAAAAACCTAACCTAACCAACCAAGTCTTTCAGAAATAAGTTCAGCTTCAATGATATTATTCGATAGCTGTTTTACGATCATTCTAGTTCCATTACATAATTTTGGGGAGTTGAGATTTCTGAGTAGTATGATTGGAGTTCCAATTTTCAGACGAAGGCAGTGTAATGGCATTCCTGGTACCTACTTGTAAAGAGTTTAGAAATTCAGTGGGGAAGTTGACACTTTCTTCAATGGATACCATCGTGTCGATCGATTTATATATTTTCTCTTCACCAGGTATTTTCTTTAGAATATTAAAATTGATATCGTCAACAATATTATTTTTAGTGGCCAAAATTGCTCTTTGAAATAACCACTCTGCATTAGTATAGTTCTGAATAATATTTGGATAAATTTTGTCGATTAGTTCGTCTTCAGTAGTGGCTATATTACAGAAATCACTATTAAGTTCAATGAGGCCGGTCGTTTGGTCAGTAGGATATGTACCTTCGCCGATTTGTAAAAGTATTTTAGCAAATTGTGCTGTTGTTTCATCTCTTGATAATTCAACTCTCATGTTTTTTGTTAATTGCAGTATTTGTACTTGTGGCCAGAGATGTGATTTTTTCAAGCATGCATTGATCTCGTCTGCTGATGTTGACTTGGGAATAACTGGAAGTGTTTGTCGAAAATCTCCTGAGAGTATGAGTAGAGCTCCTCCCATTATTTCAGAGTTTTTTCGCAATTCTTGTAATGTTCTGTCCATGGATTCTATAAATTTTTTATGGGCCATGGTGCATTCATCCCAGATGATAATTTTAGCTTGTTTTAAAATTTGACCACGTCCAGATTTTCCTGAAATTTTACATACCGGGAATTGTTGTTCGGCTATATTCAATGGTAGTTGTAAGGCAGAATGGGCAGTTCGTCCTCCTTCCATAAGTGTGGCTGCAATGCCAGATGATGCTAGTGCCAGTGCGATGAGTTTTTTAGCACGTATTTCCGCCAGTATTAGATTTATGAGAAACGTTTTACCAGTGCCTCCTGGTGCGTCCAAGTAAATGATTCCACCAATATTGTTATTTATCCGGCTCATTATAACGTCGTAAACTTTTTTTTGATTGTCATTGAGAAGTGGTTTGTTGTGAGCAATGTATTCAAGTAGTTCATTGATGTTGTAACTTTTTTCCTTCATAATTTCGTAGTTTAGCACACTAAAAGCATTTCTTTGTGGTGCTGGCATTCCAAGTTCTACTAAGGCCTGATTATTTATTGCTAAACATTTATCTTCTAAGCGAATGAGTGTTTCATTGAAGATCTCGTCATTGAATTCTATAGTCAGTTCAGGATTAGCTTGTCGGACTTGGTACAATATATCATCACTCATACTCCTTTTGAAAGAGTCCCATAGCTGTTTTGGGTTTGATGGGTTACATGTTGTTAATATTATAGCGAATAACTCTCGAATTTGTTCAGCTGAAGCTGTGAGTGTGGCTTCTTGTAGTGTTAATTCCCAGTGGTTGTCGTTTTCCAATAATCCTAAGCGTTGACATGCTTCTCTGTAAGTCTGGCATAGGTAGCCATTAACGGTCCTGAGATCTGTAAAACTTGTTGGTCCCCGTATTTCGTGTAACAACATCCGGAGATAAAAACATTCGGCATTGTTTGGATGTACAGTGAATACTCGACCTATTGCGTTAGTTTTTTTGATTTCTGGATGACCCTCCTCTGGCATTCCTTGTTTCCGACGTTGAAAAATTTTCCTTGTTTTGTCCCACGTATAATAAATAGGGACGTCGACATACAATAACTTTCTGGCGAATGGATCTGTTTGACACAGTTGGATTCTAAAGCTGTTAATGTTGTGTTCTGAGGTGGTTCGCTTGCAATTTTTCTAGCCGAGTCTTTTGTGAAGTAAACTCCAAAAAAAAAGTCATTCTCCAAATGTACTGCTAGATGTTGCACAGCTGGTTCGCGTTCATGTATGGGAAAACTAAAAATCCTCCACGCTGCTTCGTTACTGTTGATGTATCTTCCCATTTGGTACATGAGGATCTCATCATTTCTGTTATTTTGTTCGCTATTTGTTTTGTTTACCTTTGTTTACGTACTTACATATATATTTAGTAGATTTTACTGAATTGCAGTATTCAACGTTTATATGTGCTTGGAACATTTTGGAAAGTAGTGGATTATACGGTACTACCCATTGATTATCTATTTCCAGTTCGTCTCTGCCTTGTATTCGTATTTTTGCTGTGAAGCCACCGTTTTTCGGTGATCGTCTTCTATATTTGGATAGCCGTCATCTTCAGTTTTGGTATCGTCCAAGTACGGTTTTGGATATTTTTTCGTACATTTTCCATCACTCATGCATGGCGCATTGAAATTTAATGATCCACATGGTCCGTGAATCATGTTTTTCTCTACTATGTTGTAAAGCTCCGGATCTTTTTGTGGATCAGGAAATTCAGCTCGGATGATTTTGTCGATATCCGTGGGATAAATTTTATCGTGTAGCCATATGAGATTGTGTGAGTGAGGTAATCCTCGTTTTTGCCACTCAATTGATATCCAGCCATCCAGGAAATAACAGTTCCAAAGATGTGATATTTTGTGATGACTTCACGAATCGTATTTGTTTTTGTCGAAAAACTCGGGCTATTATATCGTGTCGATCTATGGAGGTTTGTCCGTATTTTAGTTGTTCTTTGATCTCTGGCCATGATGAATTGCATGTAAATGTTATAAAGAGATCAGGTCGTCCATATTTTCTTACGTAGGTCATGGCATCTTGTGTATATTCGTGCATATGTCTTGGACTTCCTATGTATGATGAGGGTAAGATTACCATTGTTCCAATATCGTCAATATTGCGGTCATTCATGATCGCGTCTCGAAGGTGGATGTATTCTTCTGTGCGTAGTTTTTTCTGATTCAATCTTATGTAAAGCATCCGTTCTCCTTCTATTTTTGCGTACATATCTACCAGAAATTGTTGGAATAAACGGCGAGTGTTGAGTATGTGATTATATGTTTCATTGTCTCTGATCACTAAGCGGTAAGCATAGAACTCCTTAGAAGTGACTTTTTTGTTTGTTTCTATGCCTGTTTCAGGATGAATTTGTTTTATATTGAAATGGTATCCGTCCTCTCCGTGCAGAAATATTAACGGATATTGATGAGCATCATATGAACGGTGTGTCTCTGCAATGCGTTGTAGTCTTTTTCTTCTTCGATGTACAATTATGTCACGGCTTGTATTATTTTCATTATCCACAACTACAATGGCGACTTCATCTACCTGAGGTGCATTAAATCTGCGTTCGTGTTCTCCACGTGGTCTTTTATCGGCTCGAATTACAATTTTATAGTCATCAGAAATTATGCGGTCTAATGTTGTTTTGAATATATAAATCAGTTGATTATACTTGTGTAAGATCCTCTGTACATCTTGGATTATTTCGCGTCTCAGTCCATTAAAATTTGTGCATCGTTGATCAATTTCTTGTTCTTCATTTCCGATGAAATATACTTGTAGAAATTTATGGTCTTCGTTAGGCATTGGCAGTAACGATCCTATTTTGTGATAAATTTGCCCTTGAATTGAAAATACATATTCAAATTCATTTCTATTAGTGTTAGTCGAAGTAGCACCGAAAGAAGTCATTTGAAAGCAGGAGTTATATGATCTTATATTTTGAAGAAAGTGTTTTGATTCTAGTGTTTCCCCGAGCATGTAATGCAGAAATTCCTGCGGAGGTGCTTCAATTGGTGGTAATCGAATTTTTCCATTCATGCAACAGAGACCTGGTGTTTCTTTACTGAATTTTTTTGCGTGGCAAACTGGCAAACGTTATTCATTTTTCCAATAAGAACGTATTTATGATTGTAATATTTTTTCGTCGGTTCGTAGTGGAATGCTTCCTTTGTTAGATTATCTTTTAAAATTCTCGACTCTTCAGTACTTTTATTTGCTGTTCTTTCTTCGCTTCTTCTGCTTCTCAGGTTACTCATTCTGGTCCGTTGATTCTGTACACGTGCTTCGTGCTCTTCTTCCGTTTCATTTCTTCGAGATTCTTTTTGTTTCCGCCGTTTCGCTGCAGAACTGGCCAAATCTCCTCCTCTCTTACGTCTGGGCATTGTATTCTATAAAATATAAATTAAATAAACATTTTATAGATAATTATTTTGTAACGGAAACGTGGCGTATGTTGTGACAAAAAAAAATATATTTAACCTTCAAGCGGTCGAGCGATATTTTGTTTACGGCCAAAAGTATATAGAAGGCATCAATTCAACGCCGCGCGACTTTTTGAAGGTTAAGAAAATTACAATTTAAAGAAAAAAAACCATTAGAATTAATTAAACACTATTAAAAATACTCACATTTGAAATTTCACGATAAAAACCCACAAATAACTTTTTTCTATTTCGTTTCAAAATCGAGAGTTAATTAAACACACTATTAAAAATGTGAGTATTTTTAATAGTGTGATACTTCTAAATAAAGGCTCACAGATAACTTCTCTTCTTTTCGTTTTGAAATCGCTCGTTTCGCTGTTCAAATTAAACTAACTCTGGTGAGCGACACCGGGCTCTTATATATTCAGAGAGCTAGGCTCTAGAATATTCGAGAAAATTTGAAAATATTTTCTCTCTCACACCTTCTAGAGTATTCTGGTCATTATCGTCCGCCATAATAAAAGGTTCTGTAGCGGTAGCGTTTGTAGTAAAAGCGCGAAATTTAAAAACCTAAATTTTTTAATGTTTTGAGAACTAATTTGGATAACTAAAATTATGTCGCTTTAACTCCAAAATATAAGTTAGCTAATGACGTATAAATACACAAAATTTAATAACTTTATTATAGCAACAAATTAAATTTAAGACTTTATTGAAATTGGAATTTTAAATTTCGCGCCACTACTACACATGCTACAATTGCTCGCAACGCTTTTGGAAATGCAACCCAAACAATCGTTGTCCTGAATGAAGTTCAAATATTCGATAACAGATGGCGCCACTATACTTAATTTCCAAGTTGTAGGGTTGGAAAGTTCCTTATATCTTTAGAAACACGCCCTTTAGATTAAAACGGGAACTTTCTAGCTTCTGTAGCGGTAGCGTATGTAGTAAAGGCGCGAAATTTAAAAACCTAAATTTTTAAATATTTTGAGAACTAATTTGGATAACTAAAATTATGTCGCTTTAACTCCAAAATATACGTTAAATAAAGACGTATAAATACACAAAATTTAACAACTTTATTATAGTAACAAATGAAATTTAAGATTTTATTGAAATTGGAATTTTAAACTTCGCGCCACTACTACACATGCTGCAATGGCTCACAACTATGGAGACTATACACTATGACTATTGGAGTGTATAGTCTCCATAGTTGTCTTGAACGAAGTTCAAATATTCGATAACAGATGGCGCCACTGGACTTAATTTCCAAGTTGAAGGGTCGGAAAGTTCCTTATATCTTTAAAAACATGCCCTTTAGATTAAAACGGGAACTTTCTTGTTCGAGGAGGGATAAAGCACATTTTATCGACTTAGTTTTATTATATATATATATAGATATAGATTTACAAAAAACCTGTATACACTCAACAAAAATAATCGTCGCGACACCACACTGTTCAATGCGAAATAGAAATGAACATATCTGGCTTGCTTTCTATAAGAGAGAGAGAGAGAGAGAGAGAGAGAGAGAGAGATAGATAGAGAGAGCTAAAAAAACATATATAAAATATGTAAACATGGAAAATAAAACTTCAAAAAGAGTATACCGGGATTCGAACCCGAGCCCCCTGTATAAGATCAAGGTATCCCAGCCACTAGACCATTAGAGTAGTTATACATTTTTCTAAATAAGCCGATACTTGAAAGTGACCTAAACATATATAAAATATGAAAACATGGAAAATAAAACTTCAAAAAGAGTTCCGATACCGGGATTCTAACCCGAGCCCCCTGTATGAGAGCAAGGTATCCCAGCCACTAGACCATTTAGGTAGTTATACATTGTTCTAAATAAGCCAATAGAAGATGTATTGTGTCGTGACAACTTTTCATAAGATTTTTTTCCGTCTAGCCCCCTTTCATAACGCGCGATAAAGAACTTCGTTCCAATATACTATTAACAACTTGTGAGTTCCTTAGTGTACCAATAGCGATACTTTTTATATCTAATCTTGCTCAAAAGTACATGTTTTGCAATTGTTTTTCTGGTTGTCCTATACAAACGCATCCACCATATCATCAACGCTCCTCAAAATTGAGAATTCCTCACCCCAAGGAACAGACTTGGTTCACTTATAACTTTATTAAAATCTGCTTTGTAAAAATTATACTTAACGCTGGCAATTCTGGGGGAAAGTTCTATTTTAGGTTATTGCGATAAGACGAATTCTAAAGGTATGGTATGGCTCAATGTTGCTGAGAACGTATTTGCTTTCTAGCATATGGTCATGGTTATATATTTATACTAGCAGACCGCGCGAACTTCGTACCGCCATATTTTATACATTTTCCACTAAAAAGATTATTGCCGCAATCATATTAATACCCCAAAGCTTTCCTCATAAATGGACTATCTAACACTAATATTTATTTCAATTCAAGTTCTTGATACATACATACATAACTTCAGGCCAGATCCCTTGCAGGGTAGGTAGAGAGAACGAAGGGCCATATGGCACGATTATTACACAACTTACTTGCTTAGCTGTTGATATTAGTGACTAACAACCAAGATATATTATGGTGATAATATTATCAATTTCAATCAACACTTTATAAGTAATATTAATAGAATGTCAGGGACTTAGTCCGAAGCTTTTTGACAACTTTTAGTTTTTTTTTTTAATACTACTTAAACCTTTTTTTTATTTGGTCATTGTCTTTCTACAAAAAAAAAGACCGGGTCACCACATGTTTTAACCAGCATGTGTTTTTTATAATTTAAATGGCGTCGATTTGGCACCTTGGTATTACTCTTATCAAAATAAATTCACTACATTTTAAAAGAGATCACGATATTAAAAATGTTTATAGATGGGCAACTCTATGTGGTATGCTGAAGACCGTAAAGTCTTTATATTTTAGCAAAATACGCCAAGTCGAGGTGCGTGGGTATATCTTGCGCTTCGTCCATATAAATGAAGTTGCAATATTGTAAAGAATTAAAAATAATATTATCATATCTTCTTAGGGAAGTAACTGTGAACTAACGCTAACTTTGACCCCAGGACTTTGGTTACATAGATAAAATATTTTTAAATAGTACGTTCGTTTTAGATATTTAGATCACATTAAAGGAATTAGGTACTCTTAAATAGACAGTGGTAGAACCAAGCAGTTCGCTGCATGTATGGGCCGGCTCGACCGGTGAAATACCACGACATAAAGGGGCTGATGCCGCGTTTCGTTAGGTGAGAGAGGTACCCGGAGGCCCATCCACCTTTCCCCATCCTTTCCTTTCCCCTATCCCTTAAAGGTCGGCAACGCAACAGTAACATTATATGTGTTGCTGGTGTCCATGGGGGGCGTTGATTGCTTACAGTACGCATTGCATACGCCTGCTCGTTTGCCCTCCTATCCTATAAAAAAATACAACTTTTAGGGTTTCGCGTTGCATATTACATAAATATAATGAACGGGAAATAACGCGACACGTTTAGGTAAACAAATAATCCAAAAATATATAAAAATCTAATTTACGTGTCTTATTAGACTCGGAAATCATCATCATTTAGCAGACCGCGCGAACTATGCACCGCCATATTATAAACATTTATAACTAAAATTTATTGTCCCACTTTTATTAATAACTTAAACTTTCCTCAATAAATGGACTCTCTAAAATTAATATTTTTTCAATCCAAACCAGTAGTTCCTGATACATACATACATAAATTCTCGCCAAATTCCTTACGGGGTAGGCAGTTAGAACAAAGTGCCATAAGGCACGATTATTACACGCCTCACTCGGTTAGCTAGTATGTATTAGCGTATTGACAACCAAGACATTGATAATATTTACAACTTCAAAGAAAGCTATATTAGCAATGCCACTTATGAACAATGAATATAGCAATGAGCTTGTCCCAAGTTTTTTGTCAACCTTTAGTTTTTTTTAATACTACGTAAACAACTTTTTTTATTTGGTCACTATTGTTGACTTCAACGAAAAAAACGGGACACCATATGTTCAAACCGGGGTAGCTAACTCACAGTGAGTGTTTTTTTTTATAAGTCAAATGATGTCAGTTTTGCGATTAAGCTTATCGAAATAAATTTACTACATTTTAAAAGATATCACGATCTTAAAAATGTGAAGTTTATTACATATATCTAGAATGTATTATAAATCAGTCACATCAGTCACACCTTGTCAGTGGTAAAATCACGCAGTTCACTGCATGAATGGTCCGGCTCGACCCGTGAAATACCACGACCTCTCAGATTATCGCTGAAAAGTGGCCTTAGCCGCGTTTCACTAGCTGAGAGAGGTATTCGGAGGCCCAATCCCTTTCCCCCCCCCCTTCCGAAACCCACTCCCGACCCCACCCATAGCCCATTGTAAGGGCCGGCAACGCAACTGTAACACTGCATGTGGTGAGGTGGCCATGGGCGGCGTTTGTAACTATCATAAGCCTGCTCGTTTGCCCCTTATACAATAAAAATGTTACCTAATTCCATCCTATCCTACTTCTAATATATAAAATTCTCGTGTCACAAATTTCGTTCCCATACGAAACGGCTTGACCGATTCTCATGAAATTTTGTATGCATATCGGGTAAGTCTGAGAATTTTCAACCCTCTACGATCAACCCCTATTTTTTAAATTTTATTTTTTGGCAAGAACGTTTTTTTAGTGAAGTAATTTATTTTAAGGAGAATTAATATCAAGGTACAAAATGAAGCATTTTTATAACGACATCAATTTAATTATTTTAAAAAATTCAAAAATCACTTATTGTGAGATAACTACAATAGTTAGACATATGACGTCGCGGACTTTTTATAGACAAATTTATGTTCTGTAAAAATGTAGTACATTGTTTTGTTCTAGAATCAATAGTTTTCGCAGCGTTCACGATGTAAGAATTATTTTCGAGTCATTTTCTTACACCTTAGGTTACATTATTGGATTTATAGTAAGGATCCCTAATTAATTTGAAAATATAATATAGCCTAAAGCCTTCCTCGATAAATGGACTATATACCACTGAAAGAGTTTTTAAAATCGGACTGGTGGTTTCTGAGATTAGCGCGTTCAAACAAACAAACAAACTCTTCCGCTTTATAATATAAGTACAAATAAATAAAAATAAAAAGCCTTTTATTTCCAGTTCACAATGCATCCTAAAAGTTACTTACTACCTATACTACGCTAACAAAATAAATATAAATATTAAAAGATAGAGACAGTAGTATTTTTACAATTAATCTAGTATATAATCTAAGTGGATGTCTAATTATCTATATCTATATTATATATAATAAAACTAAGTCGATAAAATGTGCGTGCCGATAAAACTTAAAAAGGAGTCCCGACACGATAAAGGGACTTATGTGGTGTGATAGCCCTTTATCCCTCCTCGAACAAGAAAGTTCCCGTTTTAATCTAAAGGGCATGTTTTTAAAGATATAAGGGACTTTCCGACCCTTCAACTTGGAAATTAAGTCCAGTGGCGCCATCTGTTATCGAATATTTGAACTTCGTTCAAGACAACTATGGAGACTATACACTCCAATAGTCATAGTGTATAGTCTCCATAGTTGTGAGCCATTGCAGCATGTGTAGTAGTGGCGCGAAATTTAAAATTCCAATTTCAATAAAATCTTAAATTTCATTTGTTACTATAATAAAGTTGTTAAATTTTGTGTATTTATACGTCTTTATTTAACGTATATTTTGGAGTTAAGGCGACATAATTTTAGTTATCCAAATTAGTTCTCAAAATATTTAAAAATTTAGGTTTTTAAATTTTGCGCCTTTACTACATACGCTACCGCTACAGAAGCTAGAAAGTTCCCGTTTTAATCTAAAGGGCGTGTTTCTAAAGATATAAGGAACTTTCCAACCCTACAACTTGGAAATTAAGTATAGTGGCGCCATCTGTTATCGAATATTTGAACTTCATTCAGGACAACGATTGTTTGGGTTGCATTTCCAAAAGCGTTGCGAGCAATTGTAGCATGTGTAGTAGTGGCGCGAAATTTAAAATTCCAATTTCAATAAAGTCTTAAATTTAATTTGTTGCTATAATAAAGTTATTAAATTTTGTGTATTTATACGTCATTAGCTAACTTATATTTTGGAGTTAAAGCGACATAATTTTAGTTATCCAAATTAGTTCTCAAAACATTAAAAAATTTAGGTTTTTAAATTTCGCGCTTTTACTACAAACGCTACCGCTACAGAACCTTTTATTATGGCGGACGATAATGACCAGAATACTCTAGAAGGTGTGAGAGAGAAAATATTTTCAAATTTTCTCGAATATTCTAGAGCCTAGCTCTCTGAATATATAAGAGCCCGGTGTCGCTCACCAGAGTTAGTTTAATTTGAACAGCGAAACGAGCGATTTCAAAACGAAAAGAAGAGAAGTTATCTGTGAGCCTTTATTTAGAAGTATCACACTATTAAAAATACTCACATTTTTAATAGTGTGTTTAATTAACTCTCGATTTTGAAACGAAATAGAAAAAAGTTATTTGTGGGTTTTTATCGTGAAATTTCAAATGTGAGTATTTTTAATAGTGTTTAATTAATTCTAATGGTTTTTTTTCTTTAAATTGTAATTTTCTTAACCTTCAAAAAGTCGCGCGGCGTTGAATTGATGCCTTCTATATACTTTTGGCCGTAAACAAAATATCGCTCGACCGCTTGAAGGTTAAATATATTTTTTTTTGTCACAACATACCCCACGTTTCCGTTACAAAATAATTATCTATAAAATGTTTATTTAATTTATATTTTATAGAATACAATGCCCAGACGTAAGAGAGGAGGAGATTTGGCCAGTTCTGCAGCGAAACGGCGGAAACAAAAAGAATCTCGAAGAAATGAAACGGAAGAAGAGCACGAAGCACGTGTACAGAATCAACGGACCAGAATGAGTAACCTGAGAAGCAGAAGAAGCGAAGAAAGAACAGCAAATAAAAGTACTGAAGAGTCGAGAATTTTAAAAGATAATCTAACAAAGGAAGCATTCCACTACGAACCGACGAAAAAATATTACAATCATAAATACGTTCTTATTGGAAAAATGAATAACGTTTGCCAGTTTGCCACGCAAAAAAATTCAGTAAAGAAACACCAGGTCTCTGTTGCATGAATGGAAAAATTCGATTACCACCAATTGAAGCACCTCCGCAGGAATTTCTGCATTACATGCTCGGGGAAACACTAGAATCAAAACACTTTCTTCAAAATATAAGATCATATAACTCCTGCTTTCAAATGACTTCTTTCGGTGCTACTTCGACTAACACTAATAGAAATGAATTTGAATATGTATTTTCAATTCAAGGGCAAATTTATCACAAAATAGGATCGTTACTGCCAATGCCTAACGAAGACCATAAATTTCTACAAGTATATTTCATCGGAAATGAAGAACAAGAAATTGATCAACGATGCACAAATTTTAATGGACTGAGACGCGAAATAATCCAAGATGTACAGAGGATCTTACACAAGTATAATCAACTGATTTATATATTCAAAACAACATTAGACCGCATAATTTCTGATGACTATAAAATTGTAATTCGAGCCGATAAAAGACCACGTGGAGAACACGAACGCAGATTTAATGCACCTCAGGTAGATGAAGTTGCCATTGTAGTTGTGGATAATGAAAATACAAGCCGTGACATAATTGTACATCGAAGAAGAAAAGGACTACAACGCATTGCAGAGACACACCGTTCATATGATGCTCTTCAATATCCGTTAATATTTCTGCACGGAGAGGACGGATACCATTTCAATATAAAACAAATTCATCCTGAAACAGGCATAGAAACAAACAAAAAAGTCACTTCTAAGGAGTTCTATGCTTACCGCTTAATGATCAGAGACAATGAAACATATACTCACATACTCAACACTCGCCGTTTATTCCAACAATTTCTGGTAGATATGTACGCAAAAATAGAAGCAGAACGGATGCTTTACATAAGATTGAATCAGAAAAAACTACGCACAGAAGAATACATCCACCTTCGAGACGCGATCATGAATGACGGCAATATTGACGATATTGGAACAATGGTAATCTTACCCTCATCATACATAGGAAGTCCAAGACATATGCACGAATATACACAAGATGCCATGACCTACGTAAGAAAATATGGACGACCTGATCGCTTTATAACATTTACATGCAATTCATCATGGCCAGAGATCAAAGAACAACTAAAATACGGACAAACCTCCATAGAACGACACGATATAATAGCCCGAGTTTTTCGACAAAAACAAATACGATTTATTGAAGTCATCACAAAATATCACATCTTTGGAACTGTTATTTCCTGGATGTATACAATTGAGTGGCAAAAACGAGGATTACCTCACTCACACAATCTCATATGGCTACACGATAAAAATTTATCCCACGGATATCGACAAAATCATCCGAGCTGAATTTCCTGATCCACAAAAAGATCCGGAGCTTTACAACATAGTAGTGAAAAACATTAAAAAATTTAGGTTTTTAAATTTCGCGCTTTTACTAGAAACGCTACCGCTATAGAACCTTTTATTCTCTCTGAATATATAAGAGCCCGGTGTCGCTCACCAGAGTTCGTTTAATTTGAACAGCGAAACGAGCGATTTCAAAACGAAAAGAAGAGAAGTTATCTGTGAGCCTTTATTTAGAAGTATCACACTATTAAAAATACTCACATTTTTAATAGTGTGTTTAATTAACTCTCGATTTTGAAACGAAATAGAAAAAAGTTATTTGTGGGTTTTTATCGTGAAATTTCAAATGTGAGTATTTTTAATAGTGTTTAATTAATTCTAATGGTTTTTTTTCTTTAAATTGTAATTTTCTTAACCTTCAAAAAGTCACGCGGCGTTGAATTGATGCCTTCTATATACTTTTGGCCGTAAACAAAATATCGCTCGACCGCTTGAAGGTTAAATATATTTTTTTTGTCACAACATACCCCACGTTTCCGTTACAAAATAATTATCTATAAAATGTTTATTTAATTTATATTTTATAGAATACAATGCCCAGACGTAAGAGAGGAGGAGATTTGGCCAGTTCTGCAGCGAAACGGCGGAAACAAAAAGAATCTCGAAGAAATTAAAACGGAAGAAGAGCACGAAGCACGTTTACAGAATCAACGGACCAGAATGAGTAACCTGAGAAGCAGAAGAAGCGAAGAAAGAACAGCAAATAAAAGTACTGAAGAGTCGAGAATTTTAAAAGATAATCTAACAAAGGAAGCATTCCACTACGAACCGACGAAAAATATTACAATCATAAATACGTTGTTATTGGAAAAATGAATAACGTTTGCCAGTTTTGCCACGCAAAAAAATTCAGTAAAGAAACACCAGGTCTCTGTTGCATAAATGGAAAAATTCGATTACCACCAATTGAAGCACCTCCGCAGGAATTTCTGCATTACATGCTCGGGGAAACACTAGAATCAAAACACTTTCTTCAAAATATAAGATCATATAACTCCTGCTTTCAAATGACTTCTTTCGGTGCTACTTCGACTAACACTAATAGAAATGAATTTGAATATGTATTTTCAATTCAAGGGCAAATTTATCACAAAATAGGATCGTTACTGCCAATGCCTAACGAAGACCATAAATTTCTACAAGTATATTTCATCGGAAATGAAGAACAAGAAATTGATCAACGATGCACAAATTTTAATGGACTGAGACGCGAAATAATCCAAGATGTACAGAGGATCTTACACAAGTATAATCAACTGATTTATATATTCAAAACAACATTAGACCGCATAATTTCTGATGACTATAAAATTGTAATTCGAGCCGATAAAAGACCATGTAGAAGACCGGTGCGTGGAGTGGCAGACGTTAGGAATACTTCAATTAAAATACTTTTTTCTCTTTTAAAAATCACACCGTTGTTCTGAGACCTTGCTTGCATGTAGGTGAGGTACGAACTGAACATATGCGCGCGGGGCGCGGGACCTTACGTGAGCAAGATATCAAAACAACGACGGTATTATCGTTTATTATAATATCATAATACAGGTACATATGCATCACATTAATAGGTACAGGTAGGTAGGCTTATTTTATTTACATCAATTTATTAAAGGTAAGTGGGTAGACCGGCGAGACTCAACAATCGTTTAACCTACAATCAGTTTTATTTAAGTTGTAGGTTTGCACGTTTTGTCGCACTGATCTACGAAACTGCTAATTTATTTTTGATAATTCACCATACACTACACTGTTCACACACACACTCGTTTTACGTCCTTTACAATCTCCCCCCAGTGTCGCTTCTGAGACACTAATCCTTCGTTGGGAGAAGTGCTAAACGAGTGGTCGGTCTCACCAATAGACCTGTCTTGGTTTTTACTTGGGCTGTGCGTACCCGACCATCCTTTCCTGGGTATACGTTCTCCACTACGCCTCTTGGCCAGCTGTTACGAGGTAAGTTGGGGTCCACAATAATGACTACGTCTCCGGGGCTCAGGTTGTCACCCTCTCGGCACCACTTTTGCCGCGGTATAAGTGTTGGCAGCACTTCCTTTACCCATCGCTGCCAAAACATATCTGTCAAGCGTTGAGCTGTTCTCCACATCTTTCTCAGGTGCAGGTCTTCGTTATTAAATTTTCCAGGCACGGGTAAATTCGAAGAGGTACCTAGCAAGAAATGGTTTGGAGTAAGTGCTTCCATATGCTGGGGATCCACCGACACGTGAGTCAAGGGTCTGCTGTTAACTATATTTTCTATTTCAGCTAGTAAAGTCGCCAGAGTCTCCTCACGTGGCGCTCGTTCCTTTAGTACTACCTTTAAAGCAGTCTTAACGCTTCTAATTAGTCGTTCCCATGCTCCGCCCTTATGAGGGCTGCTTGGTGAGTTAAACAACCACGTGACTCCATTATTTGTCATCTCGGTTTTGATCTGAAGTTGGTTTAATTCTAGGAACGACTGTCTCAATTCTTTTTCAGCTCCACGCAGGTTCGTGCCGTTATCTGAGTACATATACTGTGGCCAGCCTCGTCGCGATGCCATTCTCCTGAGTGCCATAATGAATTTTATTTTATTTTATTTTATTTGGTCAATCAACAATTGTATATACTAATACATTTGAAAATTATAAGCACACAATCAATCCACGAGTATAACAATTAATTATAGGTTAACACCGCATGCAAATTACGGACAATATTATTGACGATTAAAAATGTGATTATTAAAAAATATTAAATTGGGAAATTACAAGAGACAACAATTATTAAAAAAATATTAAATAGAATTCAGATCAAATTACACAGATATCAAATAAAATTAAACAGAAATCAATCAAATCAAATAAATTAAAATGTCACAGTAAAATACAATTATAATCGAATTAAAATTTAAAATTGAAACAAATCAAAAACCAGACAGAGAATCAAAACAACATTAAAATTAAAACAATATCATACATAACAATAACAATTGTCAGCTAAGAATGTTAGCTATATTAAATAAAAGAATAAATATAAATAAAAATGCAATCATCATTTCCAATCTTAACATTGATGAGATCCAAAAGTACACAACAAAAAAAATTGGAAAAATAAGAATTAATTTAAAATAATTAAATTACAATACATGCATTTTATTGTCAACCTAAATTTTTGTAATGTTGTATTATGCCTGCAACAATTTTGCCTTTGGTGTCAAAATTAATATCCACTATGTCACTACATTCATTCAGAACTTTGCTCATCCTAAGTATGGGTGAATTTGCTCCCAGTACAGTCCTTCTAAGTGGCGGACACAGTGGTGTTATACGATGACGGGGGTATCTGGTGGGGACTCGAAATCTAAAGAGACCTAGTAACTCTGGACAGTCAATTTTATTCTGCAGAAGTTTGTGGGCAAATATACCATCTGCTATGTTTCTCCTTAGTGACAATTCGTGTACCCCGAAATACTGCAGTCGTAAGTTGTAGGAAACCAGCAGTCTTGTTTTATTTAGTGCAAAAGCAAGATGCCAAAGAAAACGCTTTTGGACTCTTTCTAAGCGCAAACTGTGTACGGCGTAATGGGGCCTCCATACAACGCTGCAATATTCTAAAATGCTCCTAACAAGACTGTTAAACAATAAAATCTTTGTGCGACTTTTCCGGAATTCCTTTGTACTACGTATTACAAACCCCAACATTCTTGATGCCCTTGTAATAATATTATCGATGTGGGGAATGAATGTTAGCTTGCTATCGAAAAGTACTCCTAAATCGCGAATAGTTCCCTGCTCTTGAACTAGTTGATGTCTAATATAATACTGTGAACTTATATTTAGGTGTTTCCTTGAAAATTTAACATGTTTACATTTTTTAACTTCTCTCAGTCAGCCGGGAGCGAAAGAAAAACATATGGCTGACAAGCTTACACAGCACTACACCGAAGAATGGCGGTATAACCATTCATAAAATATGGGTCACCCTAAATGTTCTTGGTAGGGGCGGGCAGCAGCGTCCCTATCTAAAAAAGGTTTACCCCTGCGGTCTCCAACCCGTTTGCCCAGCGTGGGGACTATGGGCATAAACCTCCCAAATGAAAATGGCACCAATGCAACGGCCCCCAGTTCCCGGTGGTCCCACTATTCCCGGCCAAGGCAGCGGTCGTGGTAACGGTGGGACAGGGGGTGCTAAGAATCTCCGGGTTACGGCAGGCTGCCAAAAACAACTACTCGTGGCCACTTATAACGGACGCAGTCTTCGGCTGGACCAACACCTCACCGAACTCGAGGTAGAGCTGGGCTGCTTGAACTGGCATATTCTAGGGCTATCTGAAGTCCGGCGAGAGGGGGAGGACACGATAACCCTACAGTCAGGCAACTTACTCTACTTTCGGGAAGGTGACCAGCTCTCCCAGGGGGGTGTCGGTTTCCTCGTTCACAAGGACCTCGTTAGCAGCGTTGTGGAGATCAGTAGTGTGTCGACCAGGGTAGCGTACCTTGTACTGAAACTTACCAACAGGTACACCCTGAAGGTAATACAGGTGTATGCGCCGACCTCGACATACTCTGACGAGATAGCCGAGGCGATGTACGAAGATATTGCAAAAGCAATACATGGTACCGCCAAGGCTCACTACACCGTTGTTATGGGGGACTTTAATGCCAAAGTGGGAGTACAAGAACGCGGCGAAACGAAAATCGGTCCATATGGCTTGGGGTGCCGAAATCACAGGGGGCAGATGCTGGTCAACTTCCTGGAGTCTGAAGGGCTTTTCTTGATGAATTCTTTCTTCAAGAAGAGTCTCCACAGGAGGTGGACTTGGCGAAGCCCCGATTCTGTGACAAGGAACGAGATAGATTTTATCATTACGGATAGTAAGCATATATTTAGAGATGTCTCTGTGATCAACAGGTTCAATACTGGAAGTGATCACCGACTTCTTCGAGGCTCTCTAAACATTAACTTCAAAGCTGAAAGGACCCGGAAGATAAGGTCTATTCTCCGACCTACGCCACTCCAAATAGCCGAAACCGAAAAGTTCCAAACGGAACTTAAAAATCGATTCGATCTGCTGGAAACCACAGGCAACGTGGACGAAAAAGTCGACACTGTGGTCAACACGCTGAGGAAAGTGTCTCAAAGGCTGTTCCCGAGATCGCAGAAAAAGGAGTCCAAGCTCTCTGCTGAGACACTTGAGCTGATGAGGCAAAGGCGAGAAACTCCATCCGATCAGCTGTCTTCGTCAGAATGGAAAAGCCTAAACCAGCGTATTAGAAAGCTGATGGGGCGCGACCTTCGTCGATCGAATACTCGAGCAATCGAGGACGCGATCGACCGCAACAAAGGGTCGAAAGTGTTCGCTCAGCAGCTTGGAAGGCCCCATCTGACGAAGCTGAAAACTGCGGATGGACGTGTCGTCACCTCTAAGCCTGAGATTCTCGCAGAGATAGAATCTTTTTATGGGCTCCTTTATTCCACACGGATGACCAAGCCGACGAGACACAGCGATGATGACCACAGAGCCCCGCTAACGCGTCACTATAGTGAGGACATTCCCGATGTCACTGAAAGCGAGATTAGTGCGGCTCTCGGGCAACTCCAGAACAACAAGGCACCCGGTGATGACGGAATTACTACAGAACTTCTAAAAGCCGGCGGGACTCCTATCCTAAAGGAATTAGCAAGTCTTTTTAATTCCGTCATACACCAGGGCATAACACCACAGGCTTGGGGCAGGAGTGCGGTGGTGCTGTTCTTCAAAAAAGGTGATAAAACCTTACTGAAGAATTACAGACCCATCTCACTCCTGAGCCATATCTACAAGTTGTTCTCGAGGGTCGTCACGAATCGTCTCGCTGTAAGACTCGACGAATTCCAGCCCCCGGAGCAGGCCGGGTTTCGAAAAGGCTTTAGTACGGTGGACCACATCCATACTGTTCGGCAGATTGTACAGAAGACCGAAGAGTACAATCAGCCGCTGTGTATGGCATTCGTGGATTATGAAAAAGCCTTCGACTCCATCGAAACTTGGGCAGTTCTGGATGCATTGCAGCGATGTCGGATTGACTGGCGTTATATCGAGGTGTTGAGATGCTTGTATGACACCGCCACGATGGCTGTCCAGATACAGGACCAGGTGACGAACTCTATCGAGCTGAATCGAGGTGTAAGACAGGGAGATGTCATATCTCCCAAACTCTTCACCAACGCTCTAGAGGACGTCTTCAAGACCCTAGATTGGACTGGACAGGGTATCAACGTGAATGGTGAGTACATCTCACATCTTCGGTTTGCCGACGATATCGTTGTAATGGCAGAGTCGCTGGAACAGTTAAGCGGAATGCTGCGCAGCCTGGACGAGTCCTCCCGGCGTGTCGGTTTGGGCATGAACTTGGACAAGACCAAAGTCATGTTCAATGAACATGTCGTGCCCGGACCGATAAGCGTCGAAGGGTCAGTTCTCGAAGTCGTAAACAAATACGTCTACTTAGGCCAAACTATCCAGGTAGGTAGACGAAACTTCGAGAAGGAGACCGAAAGGAGGATTCAGCTGGGTTGGGCTGCATTTGGCAAACTGCGTCGGGTCTTCAGCTCGCCTATACCGCAATGTCTGAAGACCAAAGTCTTTGACCAGTGCGTCCTACCGGTAATGACCTACGGTGCCGAAACGTGGACACTCACGGTGGGGCTAGTCCACAAATTTAAAGTCGCTCAGCGAGCTATGGAGCGGGCTATGCTCGGGGTATCTCTGAAGGATAAACTCAGGAATGAGTATATCCGCCAGAGAACTGGGGTAACCGACATAGCTCGTAGAATAAGCTCGCTGAAGTGGCAATGGGCTGGTCATATCTGCCGAAGGACCGACGGTAGATGGAGCAAGAAGGTCATTGAGTGGAGACCGCGTCTTGGTAAACGTAGCGTAGGACGCCCACCAGCCCGATGGTCAGACGACCTCAGAAAGGCTGCTGGAAAAGACTGGATGCGGAAGGCAGAGAATCGGATGTTGTGGCGCACATTGGGAGAGGCCTATGTCCAGCAGTGGACTGCAATAGGCTAATGATGAATGATGATGACATTTTTTAACGTTGAGTTCCATTTTGTTATAAGTACACCAGTTCACAACTCTATTTAAGTCCGCTTGCAATAGTTCACAATCACGTTTAGACACTATCTCTCTGGCAAATTTAAGGTCATCTGCATACAAAAAATACCGTGAATGGTGGAAGCAATTAGTGAGATCGTTGATAAAAATATTAAAGAGCGTTGGAGCCAAGTGCGAACCTTGCGGGGCACCAGATGTAATGCCACAATTTTGAGATCGGAATCCGTTTACGACGACATAAAACTCCCGCTCCGACAAATATGACTGAAACCACTTCAGCAGAGAACCAGTTATACCGTACCCCGAAAGCTTAAGAATAAGTATAGAGTGGGGAATTCGATCAAAAGCCTTGCTGAAATCTGTGTAGATCACATCATACTGTTTATTTGCGTCCAAAGTCTGTGTTACAGACTCTGTGAATGTGAGCAAATTTGTGGCTGTAGATCTTGAAGCTACAAATCCGTGTTGATGTTCACTGATATACAGATTAAAATGACGCTGGATATGTGGACATAACATAGATTCGAAAACCTTGGCAAATGTCGATAGAATCGATATGGGTCTATAATTATTAATAAAATCCTTGTCGTCCGACTTATGTACAGGTACGACTTTGGCCTTTTTCCATTCCTGAGGAAAGATACCAGACGACAATGATTTGTTATAAATGTCTAATAGGGGAGATACCAGGGCTGTTGCGCATGTTCTTATGAAAAACGGAGGGATTCCATCAGGGCCTGCGCCCTTATTAGGGTCTAAGGATTGCAGTTTTTTGAGTAGGGTTTCATGATCTAATGTTATGTTTAACAGACACTGGCTATTAATTTCAAAACAATTATGGTGGCCAGAGTCATAGTTTTGTGTGCGTATGTCACCATCACTGGCGTACACAGAAGAGAAGTAGTTAGCAAAAAGTTCGCAAATAGCAGTACCATTCGAAGTTGTAGTCTGTCCGTCTGTCATTGTTAAGGGATAGCTACCAAAACCACCACGTTTAGTTTTGACGTGAGTCCAAAACAATTTTGGATTTATTCGTATCTGCTTTTCTATGTCTTTCATATATTTATTATATAATTCTTTGGCAAGCTTCTGGCATCTATTGGCAATTAATTTTAGCTCTATTTCATCCCTGGGATTTTTGTATTTTTTAAAACGTTGCCTGAGTTTATTTTTTTCCTTCAGGGATGTTATTAGGACTTTGTTAAACCATGGCGGAAAGCTGTTGTTTTTAGGTTTCACATTTGGTACATATCTGTCGATAGCAGAATTTATGATACTATAGAGTTTAGCCAACATCTCATTAACATCAATTTTACTTTCAAATAGTTTAATCCAATCATTATCGTTAATATGTTCGATTATCTGTTGATAATCAGCTCTGTAAAAATTTGGCCTGGCATTGGAAGTGTTGAATGGAAGATTACGGTTATTTGATAAGGACAGTGAAATTTCTATTGGCGGATGTAGTTTATCAACAGTTGTAAGAGACGCGCATGCTTCAGAAACGGAACACAAAGGAACGTTCGACAAAACCAGATCCAGTATACGTTCAGAGCAGTTTTTCACAGTATTGTATTGAGTTAAGTTACAGATATTCATAAAATCAAGTAAACATTGACAAACACCGGGTAGAGATGTATTATCCGCATTTATATTCCAATTTATATTAGATAGGTTAAAGTCTCCGATTATAGTCAAAGGCATATCGCTGCTTTCAAAGACATAATTACAACGCTCGATAAAGTATTCGAGTGTGGATAGACTCACCGGTGGTGGGAGGTATACAGCGCAAAAAGCCATGTGAATGAGTCAGTAGTCAACGTCGGCACCATTTCAATGTGTACTGCTCTCACTGTCATGCATGTAAACAGCACGCCGTATCGTTTGTCTTTCCGACGGCCGACCGTGACTTCCATGGGGCCGAATAGGTCCACCCCACAGTGAGTGAAGGGCCGTGCACCGTGCGCCAATCTTCCTTCGGGTAAGTCCGCCATACGTGGTGTAGACGGTACGACTGTTCTTATACGGCAGTAGGAACACTTGGCGGCGACCGCACGAACTGTCGGTCTGAGGCGCAGTATCCAGTATTTTTGTCGCAGTTCATTCACTATGGTTTCTCTGTATGCGTGCGAAAATCTCTCATGGAAGCTTTTAGTAATAAGCCTGGCCACAGGATGTCGCCCATCTAATATTATGGGGTTCTTCGTCTCGTCTGTGACGTCACGGGCAGCTCCTATTCTTCCTCCGACGCGCAGTAAGCCCAATTTATCCAGGTAAGGCGTAAGTGTTCGCAATCTACTATTGGTTTGAATATTTTTATTATTCTTCAATAAATGTATTTCTTCCGCGAACGATTGTCTTTGCGAGTGACGTAACAGCAATGTCTCGGCTTTATTTAACATTTCTATGTTTATTTCCGAATTATATGTTTTTCTGCATTTTTCAATAAAGAGTAACACCGCAGCGGTACTTCTCAATAATCTGTTCCACGAAGAGAATCTGTCTATATCTGGCACAGGCAAGATGTTTTCGGAAATATCGTGTATGTGATACAATCTTATTTTTTCCTCATTAGTATCTATATTTTCTTTTACAGGAAGTGGCGTGAACCAGCTATCGAACTCACTATACAAAAACCTCGGACCTTGAAACCATTCACAGTTGTTATTCAATTCGTAGCTCATGTTCTTTGTAGCTACATCAGCTATGTTTCGATCTGTGGAAACGTAATGCCACTCGTTCGCGTCAGTCAATTCATCCATTTCGCCGAGCCTATTTGCTACAAATACGTTGTAGTTTCGATCTTTATTATGAATCCAATGTAGTACAGTCGTGGAATCGCTCCAAAAATACCGCTTCATAGGTTTTAGAGTATGCTCCAGCTGTATAGTGGTTGCAAGGCGGCATGCGAGCACAGCGGCTTGGAGTTCTAATCGCGGGATCGTCACGTGTTTTATCGGCGCCACTCGGCATTTAGATGCGATGAATGACACGCACACTTCTTTATTCACACAAACACGCCAGTAGGCGACTGCTGCGTATGCGGCGGGCGACGCGTCACAGAACATATGAAGTTCTAGTGTCTCGCTCGCTCGCGCCCTGAAATTACTGTTTACGTAATTACTGTGCGCGCGAAAATACCATCTTGGTATTCTTAATTCTTTAATTTGTTTTAGTTGGGTTACCCAATCTCTAAATATATGGAAATGTGTAGACTCCATCGTTTCATCTCATCTTAAATTTGTTTTCCATAAATTCTGCATTAATATTTTCGCCTTTATTGTGAAAGGTGATATCAGGCCATATACATCAAATATAGACATTACTATCCGCAACAGTTCGCGTTTTGTCGGTTTCGTTTCACCAGAAAGCAGCTCGGGAGGGATATGAGGAAGTAGCAAATTGAACCCGAACGTATCGGTCTTCGGATACCACAGGAGACCCAGCGTGCGCTCGCCTTTATTGTCTTCTTCGATTTTGAACTGCACGGCTGTGGCGCAACTACCTCCGGTCTCGCTTTCGCACACTCGTGCCTCGTTCGATGTCCAATTGCGAATTTCAAATCCTCCCTGTTGGTGAATATAGGAGACCTGCCTTTTTAGTTTAATCGCATCTTCATGATTTTCAAAACAGGCGATGTAATCATCCATAAAATGGTTTTTTATGATGGCATTCACGGCCTCCGGCATCCTTTTCTCGAATCGACGCGCGTTCTTATTCTTTATGTGTTGCGCAATAAATGGCGAACAATTAGCTCCAAATATAAGTGAGGTCATGACGTACTTTTTAATATCCTCGCTATTATTATTTCGCCATAAAAATCTTAGTGAGTGTTGATCACTAGATCGTATTTTAATACGAAGGAACATATCTTTTATATCGCCGGTAAGCCCGACGGGCCCTTCTCGGAACCGCAACATAATGCCTAATAATGATTCCAACAAGTTGGGTCCGGGTAGTAAATAATCATTTAATGATTGTCCGGATGAGCAGGCGGCCGCGTCGAACACCAGGCGTAACTTCCCTTTATTTGGATTGTCCACTCCGAAGTGAGGTAAGTACCATATTTTTGAATGTATCTTCTTATCCTCTTCAGGCTCCAATATACGGGCATAATCATTTAAAAACAAATGATGTACTCTTTCTTTGTACCTCGCAGCGTAACCTTCGTCGGTATTTATCTTCCTTTCTATAGTTTTCAGACGTTTGTAAGCGTTACAGTAAGAATCAATTTTTATATCTGTGTTTTCGCTTTTCCAGGGCAAGCCAACCTCCCAGCTCCCGTGTATGAATTTTGCCGAATTATCCACCATTTGCATGGCCCTGAGATCACTCTTATTTACACGGGGCTTGAGGCACACTCCTATACTTTCTAACATAAATGACCTCCGCACCATATTATGTAGACGCTCGTCATTCTCACCGTCCGTGTGTATCACACGCTGCGAGCATTCACACTCGCACGCTTGTGTGCACTGCGACGCGTCGGCCGGAGGTACGCATGCACTTGTGTGCGTAGTCGCCAATGGTTTAGTGGTGGCGGCGGCACATATGCAAGTGTGGCAGGTTTTCTTATTTTCTACTAACATTGCGTACTCTGACGATCTAGAAGGGGGTTGTCCTGGGCAAACTCCGTGCACACACCAACCCAGTGGTGTTAGGGTAGCACACGGTTGGTTTTTCTTGCCTAAAATCACTTTCTTAGGTGCAATGATGTGATAATTATCTTGCCCAATCAATACTTCCGGTCTTGCACTGAAAGATGACGAAGAAATGCCGCTTAATTGAGATAAGTGAGTATTGTTCTTCAAGTCGCGTTCGCTCAAAGTTTGTGCTGGTAGATCTAGTTCATTTATTATTTTTGCACTTAACTTATATAATTTATTGTCATTTATGCTTGAAATTTCACAACATACATTTTCGCTTTCACACATTAGTTCAGTGTCCCACGCGCCGCGAATGCACAGTTTTTGTTTGTGTCCTTTAAGGTCTATTTGTTTTGCTAGATCAGCTGATATTAACGACACGCTCGCACCGTCATCGAGCAGCGCGTACGTACTAATGCTGCCGCCCGGTCCGTGAATGTTTATTGGCACTATTTTTAATAACACACGATTTTTATTGTTTATATACACATTATTAACGGATACACTGTTAGCTGAAGGCTCGCTGATTGTCTTATCGTCACTTGATGGAGATTTATTTTCCATATCACGTGTTGGACTCGTGATTTTTCTGCGACGCCAATGTAAGAGATGATGATGTGGAAGATTACAGCCGTCTATACTGCACTCGGGTGCAGGACATACATCCCTACTGTGTGACGAGTCCAAACATTTGTGGCATAGGCGGTTCACGCATACGAAGAGCCATCTGTCTCTCGTTTGAGCGCGTTTAAAGCGAGGGCATTTTGTCAATTTGTGTTTATTGATTCTACAGAATTTGCAGTTCGGTAACTCCTCCTTTTCTTGCCGCGGAGCTCCTTCGCTGACCATCAAGGCATGGTGTCGACGATCTTCATAGTTTCTCCTATAATCTGCTTGGTAATTTATGTGGGATATTCCTGCCGTGGATATTTTGTTGGCTTCCTCATACAAAAAATCAGCCAAGGTTTCCAATTTTGCCGTATCCATGCTATAGTTGCAGTTGTGGTAATCTGCCCATTTGGTTAGCAGAGGACTTGGCAACTTTGACAGGACCAAAGTGACTAATTCAGGACTTCGCAGGTAGTCGGTTTGGTTCACCGCTTTTACTGTCGCAACAACGTTTTTTATTTTGATAGAAAACGGCACGATGTCACGGTGATAGCTATGGGGTAGTGCTGGTATTTTCTTCAGCTGCTGCATGACCTTGTGTGTTATTGTTTCGGGTCTACCGAAACGGAGCTTTAACGCCTCCATCACGTCGTCTGGTGACGTGTTTCCCATGAGCAGCGCTGATACTGTCTCCTTGGCCTCCCCACGGAGAGATTTCCTCAATCTCCACATATTCTCGGCGTCGCTGTATCTGCAAACTCTTTTGGACTCTTCATATGCCTGTTCGTATGCAAGCCACTCGAGAGTGTCTCCATCAAAGGATGGTAAGTCTTTTGATGTTGCAATACGAGACATAAGTCTAGAGTTCTGGTCGTTTGTTAGGTGTACCGCGCTGACTAATTGTTTCACTTCATTACGGGTAGTTTCATTTTCTAAGTGGGTAGTTTCGTTTCCGAAGTAGGTAGGTTGATTTTCTGAGCGAATAATTTTCTTTTCTACGTGGGTAGTATTTTTTCTGTAACTTGCTTCTGAAATATGACTACCCTCGAGCCACTGCTGTACCTTTTCTACTGGTGCAATCTCTTCCTGGTGGCAGAAGCTTCGTTGGCTGCCAGATTGAGAGCTCAGGGCGGCCAGATCGGCTGCCAATTTCAAGTCTACTAGCCTTTTTTTTCTTTCTTCTGATCTCTTTCTTTCTTCCGCTTCCCTTTCTCTGGCCTCTTTCTCTATCTCCGCTTTTGCCTTGGCTGCTTCATATTCGAGCATCATTTTTTGTGCCTTTATGGATCCCGACGACGACTTGTAACTCATGTGGCTTACGGGGTTCTCTTTGATGGCGCTCACTTTCAAGTGGTCTGTTCCCGCCCGCTCTGGTAGATTGATTTTCTCATCCTTTTCTTTGCATTTTTCGGAGTTCGCAGTCTCTTGCATCTCTTTCTTCTGCACACGTCGTGTGCGAATGGTTGCTTCGAAAGGATGGCTCGAATGAGGTGGTGAGTTGAACATTTTCCCTCTGTCTAGCGTACTTAGGGTTCCACGTGGTAAAAATCCGGCTGAAGGACCAGCTTTGTAGAAGACCGGTGCGTGGAGTGGCAGACGTTAGGAATACTTCAATTAAAATACTTTTTTCTCTTTTAAAAATCACACCGTTGTTCTGAGACCTTGCTTGCATGTAGGTGAGGTACGAACTGAACATATGCGCGCGGGGCGCGGGACCTTACGTGAGCAAGATATCAAAACAACGACGGTATTATCGTTTATTATAATATCATAATACAGGTACATATGCATCACATTAATAGGTACAGGTAGGTAGGCTTATTTTATTTACATCAATTTATTAAAGGTAAGTGGGTAGACCGGCGAGACTCAACAATCGTTTAACCTACAATCAGTTTTATTTAAGTTGTAGGTTTGCACGTTTTGTCGCACTGATCTACGAAACTGCTAATTTATTTTTGATAATTCACCATACACTACACTGTTCACACACACACTCGTTTTACGTCCTTTACAATCTCCCCCCAGTGTCGCTTCTGAGACACTAATCCTTCGTTGGGAGAAGTGCTAAACGAGTGGTCGGTCTCACCAATAGACCTGTCTTGGTTTTTACTTGGGCTGTGCGTACCCGACCATCCTTTCCTGGGTATACGTTCTCCACTACGCCTCTTGGCCAGCTGTTACGAGGTAAGTTGGGGTCCACAATAATGACTACGTCTCCGGGGCTCAGGTTGTCACCCTCTCGGCACCACTTTTGCCGCGGTATAAGTGTTGGCAGCACTTCCTTTACCCATCGCTGCCAAAACATATCTGTCAAGCGTTGAGCTGTTCTCCACATCTTTCTCAGGTGCAGGTCTTCGTTATTAAATTTTCCAGGCACGGGTAAATTCGAAGAGGTACCTAGCAAGAAATGGTTTGGAGAAAGTGCTTCCATATGCTGGGGATCCACCGACACGTGAGTCAAGGGTCTGCTGTTAACTATATTTTCTATTTCAGCTAGTAAAGTCGCCAGAGTCTCCTCACGTGGCGCTCGTTCCTTTAGTACTACCTTTAAAGCAGTCTTAACGCTTCTAATTAGTCGTTCCCATGCTCCGCCCTTATGAGGGCTGCTTGGTGAGTTAAACAACCACGTGACTCCATTATTTGTCATCTCGGTTTTGATCTGAAGTTGGTTTAATTCTAGGAACGACTGTCTCAATTCTTTTTCAGCTCCACGCAGGTTCGTGCCGTTATCTGAGTACATATACTGTGGCCAGCCTCGTCGCGATGCCATTCTCCTGAGTGCCATAATGAATGAGTCAGTAGTCAACGTCGGCACCATTTCAATGTGTACTGCTCTCACTGTCATGCATGTAAACAGCACGCCGTATCGTTTGTCTTTCCGACGGCCGACCGTGACTTCCATGGGGCCGAATAGGTCCACCCCACAGTGAGTGAAGGTATTCTTAAGCTTGGTATTCTTAACACGTGCACCGTGCGCCAATCTTCCTTCGGGTAAGTCCGCCATACGTGGTGTAGACGGTACGACTGTTCTTATACGGCAGTAGGAACACTTGGCGGCGACCGCACGAACTGTCGGTCTGAGGCGCAGTATCCAGTATTTTTGTCGCAGTTCATTCACTATGGTTTCTCTGTATGCGTGCGAAAATCTCTCATGGAAGCTTTTAGTAATAAGCCTGGCCACAGGATGTCGCCCATCTAATATTATGGGGTTCTTCGTCTCGTCTGTGACGTCACGGGCAGCTCCTATTCTTCCTCCGACGCGCAGTAAGCCCAATTTATCCAGGTAAGGCGTAAGTGTTCGCAATCTACTATTGGTTTGAATATTTTTATTATTCTTCAATAAATGTATTTCTTCCGCGAACGATTGTCTTTGCGAGTGACGTAACAGCAATGTCTCGGCTTTATTTAACATTTCTATGTTTATTTCCGAATTATATGTTTTTCTGCATTTTTCAATAAAGAGTAACACCGCAGCGGTACTTCTCAATAATCTGTTCCACGAAGAGAATCTGTCTATATCTGGCACAGGCAAGATGTTTTCGGAAATATCGTGTATGTGATACAATCTTATTTTTTCCTCATTAGTATCTATATTTTCTTTTACAGGAAGTGGCGTGAACCAGCTATCGAACTCACTATACAAAAACCTCGGACCTTGAAACCATTCACAGTTGTTATTCAATTCGTAGCTCATGTTCTTTGTAGCTACATCAGCTATGTTTCGATCTGTGGAAACGTAATGCCACTCGTTCGCGTCAGTCAATTCATCCATTTCGCCGAGCCTATTTGCTACAAATACGTTGTAGTTTCGATCTTTATTATGAATCCAATGTAGTACAGTCGTGGAATCGCTCCAAAAATACCGCTTCATAGGTTTTAGAGTATGCTCCAGCTGTATAGTGGTTGCAAGGCGGCATGCGAGCACAGCGGCTTGGAGTTCTAATCGCGGGATCGTCACGTGTTTTATCGGCGCCACTCGGCATTTAGATGCGATGAATGACACGCACACTTCTTTATTCACACAAACACGCCAGTAGGCGACTGCTGCGTATGCGGCGGGCGACGCGTCACAGAACATATGAAGTTCTAGTGTCTCGCTCGCTCGCGCCCTGAAATTACTGTTTACGTAATTACTGTGCGCGCGAAAATACCATCTTGGTATTCTTAATTCTTTAATTTGTTTTAGTTGGGTTACCCAATCTCTAAATATATGGAAATGTGTAGACTCCATCGTTTCATCTCATCTTAAATTTGTTTTCCATAAATTCTGCATTAATATTTTCGCCTTTATTGTGAAAGGTGATATCAGGCCATATACATCAAATATAGACATTACTATCCGCAACAGTTCGCGTTTTGTCGGTTTCGTTTCACCAGAAAGCAGCTCGGGAGGGATATGAGGAAGTAGCAAATTGAACCCGAACGTATCGGTCTTCGGATACCACAGGAGACCCAGCGTGCGCTCGCCTTTATTGTCTTCTTCGATTTTGAACTGCACGGCTGTGGCGCAACTACCTCCGGTCTCGCTTTCGCACACTCGTGCCTCGTTCGATGTCCAATTGCGAATTTCAAATCCTCCCTGTTGGTGAATATAGGAGACCTGCCTTTTTAGTTTAATCGCATCTTCATGATTTTCAAAACAGGCGATGTAATCATCCATAAAATGGTTTTTTATGATGGCATTCACGGCCTCCGGCATCCTTTTCTCGAATCGACGCGCGTTCTTATTCTTTATGTGTTGCGCAATAAATGGCGAACAATTAGCTCCAAATATAAGTGAGGTCATGACGTACTTTTTAATATCCTCGCTATTATTATTTCGCCATAAAAATCTTAGTGAGTGTTGATCACTAGATCGTATTTTAATACGAAGGAACATATCTTTTATATCGCCGGTAAGCCCGACGGGCCCTTCTCGGAACCGCAACATAATGCCTAATAATGATTCCAACAAGTTGGGTCCGGGTAGTAAATAATCATTTAATGATTGTCCGGATGAGCAGGCGGCCGCGTCGAACACCAGGCGTAACTTCCCTTTATTTGGATTGTCCACTCCGAAGTGAGGTAAGTACCATATTTTTGAATGTATCTTCTTATCCTCTTCAGGCTCCAATATACGGGCATAATCATTTAAAAACAAATGATGTACTCTTTCTTTGTACCTCGCAGCGTAACCTTCGTCGGTATTTATCTTCCTTTCTATAGTTTTCAGACGTTTGTAAGCGTTACAGTAAGAATCAATTTTTATATCTGTGTTTTCGCTTTTCCAGGGCAAGCCAACCTCCCAGCTCCCGTGTATGAATTTTGCCGAATTATCCACCATTTGCATGGCCCTGAGATCACTCTTATTTACACGGGGCTTGAGGCACACTCCTATACTTTCTAACATAAATGACCTCCGCACCATATTATGTAGACGCTCGTCATTCTCACCGTCCGTGTGTATCACACGCTGCGAGCATTCACACTCGCACGCTTGTGTGCACTGCGACGCGTCGGCCGGAGGTACGCATGCACTTGTGTGCGTAGTCGCCAATGGTTTAGTGGTGGCGGCGGCACATATGCAAGTGTGGCAGGTTTTCTTATTTTCTACTAACATTGCGTACTCTGACGATCTAGAAGGGGGTTGTCCTGGGCAAACTCCGTGCACACACCAACCCAGTGGTGTTAGGGTAGCACACGGTTGGTTTTTCTTGCCTAAAATCACTTTCTTAGGTGCAATGATGTGATAATTATCTTGCCCAATCAATACTTCCGGTCTTGCACTGAAAGATGACGAAGAAATGCCGCTTAATTGAGATAAGTGAGTATTGTTCTTCAAGTCGCGTTCGCTCAAAGTTTGTGCTGGTAGATCTAGTTCATTTATTATTTTTGCACTTAACTTATATAATTTATTGTCATTTATGCTTGAAATTTCACAACATACATTTTCGCTTTCACACATTAGTTCAGTGTCCCACGCGCCGCGAATGCACAGTTTTTGTTTGTGTCCTTTAAGGTCTATTTGTTTTGCTAGATCAGCTGATATTAACGACACGCTCGCACCGTCATCGAGCAGCGCGTACGTACTAATGCTGCCGCCCGGTCCGTGAATGTTTATTGGCACTATTTTTAATAACACACGATTTTTATTGTTTATATACACATTATTAACGGATACACTGTTAGCTGAAGGCTCGCTGATTGTCTTATCGTCACTTGATGGAGATTTATTTTCCATATCACGTGTTGGACTCGTGATTTTTCTGCGACGCCAATGTAAGAGATGATGATGTGGAAGATTACAGCCGTCTATACTGCACTCGGGTGCAGGACATACATCCCTACTGTGTGACGAGTCCAAACATTTGTGGCATAGGCGGTTCACGCATACGAAGAGCCATCTGTCTCTCGTTTGAGCGCGTTTAAAGCGAGGGCATTTTGTCAATTTGTGTTTATTGATTCTACAGAATTTGCAGTTCGGTAACTCCTCCTTTTCTTGCCGCGGAGCTCCTTCGCTGACCATCAAGGCATGGTGTCGACGATCTTCATAGTTTCTCCTATAATCTGCTTGGTAATTTATGTGGGATATTCCTGCCGTGGATATTTTGTTGGCTTCCTCATACAAAAAATCAGCCAAGGTTTCCAATTTTGCCGTATCCATGCTATAGTTGCAGTTGTGGTAATCTGCCCATTTGGTTAGCAGAGGACTTGGCAACTTTGACAGGACCAAAGTGACTAATTCAGGACTTCGCAGGTAGTCGGTTTGGTTCACCGCTTTTACTGTCGCAACAACGTTTTTTATTTTGATAGAAAACGGCACGATGTCACGGTGATAGCTATGGGGTAGTGCTGGTATTTTCTTCAGCTGCTGCATGACCTTGTGTGTTATTGTTTCGGGTCTACCGAAACGGAGCTTTAACGCCTCCATCACGTCGTCTGGTGACGTGTTTCCCATGAGCAGCGCTGATACTGTCTCCTTGGCCTCCCCACGGAGAGATTTCCTCAATCTCCACATATTCTCGGCGTCGCTGTATCTGCAAACTCTTGTGGACTCTTCATATGCCTGTTCGTATGCAAGCCACTCGAGAGTGTCTCCATCAAAGGATGGTAAGTCTTTTGATGTTGCAATACGAGACATAAGTCTAGAGTTCTGGTCGTTTGTTAGGTGTACCGCGCTGACTAATTGTTTCACTTCATTACGGGTAGTTTCATTTTCTAAGTGGGTAGTTTCGTTTCCGAAGTAGGTAGGTTGATTTTCTGAGCGAATAATTTTCTTTTCTACGTGGGTAGTATTTTTTCTGTAACTTGCTTCTGAAATATGACTACCCTCGAGCCACTGCTGTACCTTTTCTACTGGTGCAATCTCTTCCTGGTGGCAGAAGCTTCGTTGGCTGCCAGATTGAGAGCTCAGGGCGGCCAGATCGGCTGCCAATTTCAAGTCTACTAGCCTTTTTTTTCTTTCTTCTGATCTCTTTCTTTCTTCCGCTTCCCTTTCTCTGGCCTCTTTCTCTATCTCCGCTTTTGCCTTGGCTGCTTCATATTCGAGCATCATTTTTTGTGCCTTTATGGATCCCGACGACGACTTGTAACTCATGTGGCTTACGGGGTTCTCTTTGATGGCGCTCACTTTCAAGTGGTCTGTTCCCGCCCGCTCTGGTAGATTGATTTTCTCATCCTTTTCTTTGCATTTTTCGGAGTTCGCAGTCTCTTGCATCTCTTTCTTCTGCACACGTCGTGTGCGAATGGTTGCTTCGAAAGGATGGCTCGAATGAGGTGGTGAGTTGAACATTTTCCCTCTGTCTAGCGTACTTAGGGTTCCACGTGGTAAAAATCCGGCTGAAGGACCAGCTTTGTAGAAGACCGGTGCGTGGAGTGGCAGACGTTAGGAATACTTCAATTAAAATACTTTTTTCTCTTTTAAAAATCACACCGTTGTTCTGAGACCTTGCTTGCATGTAGGTGAGGTACGAACTGAACATATGCGCGCGGGGCGCGGGACCTTACGTGAGCAAGATATCAAAACAACGACGGTATTATCGTTTATTATAATATCATAATACAGGTACATATGCATCACATTAATAGGTACAGGTAGGTAGGCTTATTTTATTTACATCAATTTATTAAAGGTAAGTGGGTAGACCGGCGAGACTCAACAATCGTTTAACCTACAATCAGTTTTATTTAAGTTGTAGGTTTGCACGTTTTGTCGCACTGATCTACGAAACTGCTAATTTATTTTTGATAATTCACCATACACTACACTGTTCACACACACACTCGTTTTACGTCCTTTACAATCTCCCCCCAGTGTCGCTTCTGAGACACTAATCCTTCGTTGGGAGAAGTGCTAAACGAGTGGTCGGTCTCACCAATAGACCTGTCTTGGTTTTTACTTGGGCTGTGCGTACCCGACCATCCTTTCCTGGGTATACGTTCTCCACTACGCCTCTTGGCCAGCTGTTACGAGGTAAGTTGGGGTCCACAATAATGACTACGTCTCCGGGGCTCAGGTTGTCACCCTCTCGGCACCACTTTTGCCGCGGTATAAGTGTTGGCAGCACTTCCTTTACCCATCGCTGCCAAAACATATCTGTCAAGCGTTGAGCTGTTCTCCACATCTTTCTCAGGTGCAGGTCTTCGTTATTAAATTTTCCAGGCACGGGTAAATTCGAAGAGGTACCTAGCAAGAAATGGTTTGGAGAAAGTGCTTCCATATGCTGGGGATCCACCGACACGTGAGTCAAGGGTCTGCTGTTAACTATATTTTCTATTTCAGCTAGTAAAGTCGCCAGAGTCTCCTCACGTGGCGCTCGTTCCTTTAGTACTACCTTTAAAGCAGTCTTAACGCTTCTAATTAGTCGTTCCCATGCTCCGCCCTTATGAGGGCTGCTTGGTGAGTTAAACAACCACGTGACTCCATTATTTGTCATCTCGGTTTTGATCTGAAGTTGGTTTAATTCTAGGAACGACTGTCTCAATTCTTTTTCAGCTCCACGCAGGTTCGTGCCGTTATCTGAGTACATATACTGTGGCCAGCCTCGTCGCGATGCCATTCTCCTGAGTGCCATAATGAATGAGTCAGTAGTCAACGTCGGCACCATTTCAATGTGTACTGCTCTCACTGTCATGCATGTAAACAGCACGCCGTATCGTTTGTCTTTCCGACGGCCGACCGTGACTTCCATGGGGCCGAATAGGTCCACCCCACAGTGAGTGAAGGTATTCTTAAGCTTGGTATTCTTAACACGTGCACCGTGCGCCAATCTTCCTTCGGGTAAGTCCGCCATACGTGGTGTAGACGGTACGACTGTTCTTATACGGCAGTAGGAACACTTGGCGGCGACCGCACGAACTGTCGGTCTGAGGCGCAGTATCCAGTATTTTTGTCGCAGTTCATTCACTATGGTTTCTCTGTATGCGTGCGAAAATCTCTCATGGAAGCTTTTAGTAATAAGCCTGGCCACAGGATGTCGCCCATCTAATATTATGGGGTTCTTCGTCTCGTCTGTGACGTCACGGGCAGCTCCTATTCTTCCTCCGACGCGCAGTAAGCCCAATTTATCCAGGTAAGGCGTAAGTGTTCGCAATCTACTATTGGTTTGAATATTTTTATTATTCTTCAATAAATGTATTTCTTCCGCGAACGATTGTCTTTGCGAGTGACGTAACAGCAATGTCTCGGCTTTATTTAACATTTCTATGTTTATTTCCGAATTATATGTTTTTCTGCATTTTTCAATAAAGAGTAACACCGCAGCGGTACTTCTCAATAATCTGTTCCACGAAGAGAATCTGTCTATATCTGGCACAGGCAAGATGTTTTCGGAAATATCGTGTATGTGATACAATCTTATTTTTTCCTCATTAGTATCTATATTTTCTTTTACAGGAAGTGGCGTGAACCAGCTATCGAACTCACTATACAAAAACCTCGGACCTTGAAACCATTCACAGTTGTTATTCAATTCGTAGCTCATGTTCTTTGTAGCTACATCAGCTATGTTTCGATCTGTGGAAACGTAATGCCACTCGTTCGCGTCAGTCAATTCATCCATTTCGCCGAGCCTATTTGCTACAAATACGTTGTAGTTTCGATCTTTATTATGAATCCAATGTAGTACAGTCGTGGAATCGCTCCAAAAATACCGCTTCATAGGTTTTAGAGTATGCTCCAGCTGTATAGTGGTTGCAAGGCGGCATGCGAGCACAGCGGCTTGGAGTTCTAATCGCGGGATCGTCACGTGTTTTATCGGCGCCACTCGGCATTTAGATGCGATGAATGACACGCACACTTCTTTATTCACACAAACACGCCAGTAGGCGACTGCTGCGTATGCGGCGGGCGACGCGTCACAGAACATATGAAGTTCTAGTGTCTCGCTCGCTCGCGCCCTGAAATTACTGTTTACGTAATTACTGTGCGCGCGAAAATACCATCTTGGTATTCTTAATTCTTTAATTTGTTTTAGTTGGGTTACCCAATCTCTAAATATATGGAAATGTGTAGACTCCATCGTTTCATCTCATCTTAAATTTGTTTTCCATAAATTCTGCATTAATATTTTCGCCTTTATTGTGAAAGGTGATATCAGGCCATATACATCAAATATAGACATTACTATCCGCAACAGTTCGCGTTTTGTCGGTTTCGTTTCACCAGAAAGCAGCTCGGGAGGGATATGAGGAAGTAGCAAATTGAACCCGAACGTATCGGTCTTCGGATACCACAGGAGACCCAGCGTGCGCTCGCCTTTATTGTCTTCTTCGATTTTGAACTGCACGGCTGTGGCGCAACTACCTCCGGTCTCGCTTTCGCACACTCGTGCCTCGTTCGATGTCCAATTGCGAATTTCAAATCCTCCCTGTTGGTGAATATAGGAGACCTGCCTTTTTAGTTTAATCGCATCTTCATGATTTTCAAAACAGGCGATGTAATCATCCATAAAATGGTTTTTTATGATGGCATTCACGGCCTCCGGCATCCTTTTCTCGAATCGACGCGCGTTCTTATTCTTTATGTGTTGCGCAATAAATGGCGAACAATTAGCTCCAAATATAAGTGAGGTCATGACGTACTTTTTAATATCCTCGCTATTATTATTTCGCCATAAAAATCTTAGTGAGTGTTGATCACTAGATCGTATTTTAATACGAAGGAACATATCTTTTATATCGCCGGTAAGCCCGACGGGCCCTTCTCGGAACCGCAACATAATGCCTAATAATGATTCCAACAAGTTGGGTCCGGGTAGTAAATAATCATTTAATGATTGTCCGGATGAGCAGGCGGCCGCGTCGAACACCAGGCGTAACTTCCCTTTATTTGGATTGTCCACTCCGAAGTGAGGTAAGTACCATATTTTTGAATGTATCTTCTTATCCTCTTCAGGCTCCAATATACGGGCATAATCATTTAAAAACAAATGATGTACTCTTTCTTTGTACCTCGCAGCGTAACCTTCGTCGGTATTTATCTTCCTTTCTATAGTTTTCAGACGTTTGTAAGCGTTACAGTAAGAATCAATTTTTATATCTGTGTTTTCGCTTTTCCAGGGCAAGCCAACCTCCCAGCTCCCGTGTATGAATTTTGCCGAATTATCCACCATTTGCATGGCCCTGAGATCACTCTTATTTACACGGGGCTTGAGGCACACTCCTATACTTTCTAACATAAATGACCTCCGCACCATATTATGTAGACGCTCGTCATTCTCACCGTCCGTGTGTATCACACGCTGCGAGCATTCACACTCGCACGCTTGTGTGCACTGCGACGCGTCGGCCGGAGGTACGCATGCACTTGTGTGCGTAGTCGCCAATGGTTTAGTGGTGGCGGCGGCACATATGCAAGTGTGGCAGGTTTTCTTATTTTCTACTAACATTGCGTACTCTGACGATCTAGAAGGGGGTTGTCCTGGGCAAACTCCGTGCACACACCAACCCAGTGGTGTTAGGGTAGCACACGGTTGGTTTTTCTTGCCTAAAATCACTTTCTTAGGTGCAATGATGTGATAATTATCTTGCCCAATCAATACTTCCGGTCTTGCACTGAAAGATGACGAAGAAATGCCGCTTAATTGAGATAAGTGAGTATTGTTCTTCAAGTCGCGTTCGCTCAAAGTTTGTGCTGGTAGATCTAGTTCATTTATTATTTTTGCACTTAACTTATATAATTTATTGTCATTTATGCTTGAAATTTCACAACATACATTTTCGCTTTCACACATTAGTTCAGTGTCCCACGCGCCGCGAATGCACAGTTTTTGTTTGTGTCCTTTAAGGTCTATTTGTTTTGCTAGATCAGCTGATATTAACGACACGCTCGCACCGTCATCGAGCAGCGCGTACGTACTAATGCTGCCGCGCGGTCCGTGAATGTTTATTGGCACTATTTTTAATAACACACGATTTTTATTGTTTATATACACATTATTAACGGATACACTGTTAGCTGAAGGCTCGCTGATTGTCTTATCGTCACTTGATGGAGATTTATTTTCCATATCACGTGTTGGACTCGTGATTTTTCTGCGACGCCAATGTAAGAGATGATGATGTGGAAGATTACAGCCGTCTATACTGCACTCGGGTGCAGGACATACATCCCTACTGTGTGACGAGTCCAAACATTTGTGGCATAGGCGGTTCACGCATACGAAGAGCCATCTGTCTCTCGTTTGAGCGCGTTTAAAGCGAGGGCATTTTGTCAATTTGTGTTTATTGATTCTACAGAATTTGCAGTTCGGTAACTCCTCCTTTTCTTGCCGCGGAGCTCCTTCGCTGACCATCAAGGCATGGTGTCGACGATCTTCATAGTTTCTCCTATAATCTGCTTGGTAATTTATGTGGGATATTCCTGCCGTGGATATTTTGTTGGCTTCCTCATACAAAAAATCAGCCAAGGTTTCCAATTTTGCCGTATCCATGCTATAGTTGCAGTTGTGGTAATCTGCCCATTTGGTTAGCAGAGGACTTGGCAACTTTGACAGGACCAAAGTGACTAATTCAGGACTTCGCAGGTAGTCGGTTTGGTTCACCGCTTTTACTGTCGCAACAACGTTTTTTATTTTGATAGAAAACGGCACGATGTCACGGTGATAGCTATGGGGTAGTGCTGGTATTTTCTTCAGCTGCTGCATGACCTTGTGTGTTATTGTTTCGGGTCTACCGAAACGGAGCTTTAACGCCTCCATCACGTCGTCTGGTGACGTGTTTCCCATGAGCAGCGCTGATACTGTCTCCTTGGCCTCCCCACGGAGAGATTTCCTCAATCTCCACATATTCTCGGCGTCGCTGTATCTGCAAACTCTTGTGGACTCTTCATATGCCTGTTCGTATGCAAGCCACTCGAGAGTGTCTCCATCAAAGGATGGTAAGTCTTTTGATGTCGCAATACGAGACATAAGTCTAGAGTTCTGGTCGTTTGTTAGGTGTACCGCGCTGACTAATTGTTTCACTTCATTACGGGTAGTTTCATTTTCTAAGTGGGTAGTTTCGTTTCCGAAGTAGGTAGGTTGATTTTCTGAGCGAATAATTTTCTTTTCTACGTGGGTAGTATTTTTTCTGTAACTTGCTTCTGAAATATGACTACCCTCGAGCCACTGCTGTACCTTTTCTACTGGTGCAATCTCTTCCTGGTGGCAGAAGCTTCGTTGGCTGCCAGATTGAGAGCTCAGGGCGGCCAGATCGGCTGCCAATTTCAAGTCTACTAGCCTTTTTTTTCTTTCTTCTGATCTCTTTCTTTCTTCCGCTTCCCTTTCTCTGGCCTCTTTCTCTATCTCCGCTTTTGCCTTGGCTGCTTCATATTCGAGCATCATTTTTTGTGCCTTTATGGATCCCGACGACGACTTGTAACTCATGTGGCTTACGGGGTTCTCTTTGATGGCGCTCACTTTCAAGTGGTCTGTTCCCGCCCGCTCTGGTAGATTGATTTTCTCATCCTTTTCTTTGCATTTTTCGGAGTTCGCAGTCTCTTGCATCTCTTTCTTCTGCACACGTCGTGTGCGAATGGTTGCTTCGAAAGGATGGCTCGAATGAGGTGGTGAGTTGAACATTTTCCCTCTGTCTAGCGTACTTAGGGTTCCACGTGGTAAAAATCCGGCTGAAGGACCAGCTTTGTAGAAGACCGGTGCGTGGAGTGGCAGACGTTAGGAATACTTCAATTAAAATACTTTTTTCTCTTTTAAAAATCACACCGTTGTTCTGAGACCTTGCTTGCATGTAGGTGAGGTACGAACTGAACATATGCGCGCGGGGCGCAGGACCTTACGTGAGCAAGATATCAAAACAACGACGGTATTATCGTTTATTATAATATCATAATACAGGTACATATGCATCACATTAATAGGTACAGGTAGGTAGGCTTATTTTATTTACATCAATTTATTAAAGGTAAGTGGGTAGACCGGCGAGACTCAACAATCGTTTAACCTACAATCAGTTTTATTTAAGTTGTAGGTTTGCACGTTTTGTCGCACTGATCTACGAAACTGCTAATTTATTTTTGATAATTCACCATACACTACACTCTTCACACACACACTCGTTTTACGTCCTTTACAGACCACGTGGAGAACACGAACGCAGATTTAATGCACCTCAGGTAGATGAAGTCGCCATTGTAGTTGTGGATAATGAAAATACAAGCCGTGACATAATTGTACATCGAAGAAGAAAAGGACTACAACGCATTGCAGAGACACACCGTTCATATGATGCTCTTCAATATCCGTTAATATTTCTGCACGGAGAGGACGGATACCATTTCAATATAAAACAAATTCATCCTGAAACAGGCATAGAAACAAACAAAAAAGTCACTTCTAAGGAGTTCTATGCTTACCGCTTAATGATCAGAGACAATGAAACATATAATCACATACTCAACACTCGCCGTTTATTCCAACAATTTCTGGTAGATATGTACGCAAAAATAGAAGCAGAACGGATGCTTTACATAAGATTGAATCAGAAAAAACTACGCACAGAAGAATACATCCACCTTCGAGACGCGATCATGAATGACGGCAATATTGACGATATTGGAACAATGGTAATCTTACCCTCATCATACATAGGAAGTCCAAGACATATGCACGAATATACACAAGATGCCATGACCTACGTAAGAAAATATGGACGACCTGATCTCTTTATAACATTTACATGCAATTCATCATGGCCAGAGATCAAAGAACAACTAAAATACGGACAAACCTCCATAGATCGACACGATATAATAGCCCGAGTTTTTCGACAAAAACAAATACGATTTATTGAAGTCATCACAAAATATCACATCTTTGGAACTGTTATTTCCTGGATGTATACAATTGAGTGGCAAAAACGAGGATTACCTCACTCACACAATCTCATATGGCTACACGATAAAATTTATCCCACGGATATCGACAAAATCATCCGAGCTGAATTTCCTGATCCACAAAAAGATCCGGAGCTTTACAACATAGTAGTGAAAAACATTAAAAAATTTAGGTTTTTAAATTTCGCGCTTTTACTACAAACGCTACCGCTATAGAACCTTTTATTCTCTCTGAATATATAAGAGCCCGGTGTCGCTCACCAGAGTTCGTTTAATTTGAACAGCGAAACGAGCGATTTCAAAACGAAAAGAAGAGAAGTTATCTGTGAGCCTTTATTTAGAAGTATCACGTGTGAGTATTTTTAATAGTGTGTTTAATTAACTCTCGATTTTGAAACGAAATAGAAAAAAGTTATTTGTGGGTTTTTATCGTGAAATTTCAAATGTGAGTATTTTTAATAGTGTTTAATTAATTCTAATGGTTTTTTTTCTTTAAATTGTAATTTTCTTAACCTTCAAAAAGTCGCGCGGCGTTGAATTGATGCCTTCTATATACTTTTGGCCGTAAACAAAATATCGCTCGACCGCTTGAAGGTTAAATATATTTTTTTTTGTCACAACATACGCCACGTTTCCGTTACAAAATAATTATCTATAAAATGTTTATTTAATTTATATTTTATAGAATACAATGCCCAGACGTAAGAGAGGAGGAGATTTGGCCAGTTCTGCAGCGAAACGGCGGAAACAAAAAGAATCTCGAAGAAATGAAACGGAAGAAGAGCACGAAGCACGTTTACAGAATCAACGGACCAGAATGAGTAACCTGAGAAGCAGAAGAAGCGAAGAAAGAACAGCAAATAAAAGTACTGAAGAGTCGAGAATTTTAAAAGATAATCTAACAAAGGAAGCATTCCACTACGAACCGACGAAAAATATTACAATCATAAATACGTTGTTATTGGAAAAATGAATAACGTTTGCCAGTTTTGCCACGCAAAAAAATTCAGTAAAGAAACACCAGGTCTCTGTTGCATAAATGGAAAAATTCGATTACCACCAATTGAAGCACCTCCGCAGGAATTTCTGCATTACATGCTCGGGGAAACACTAGAATCAAAACACTTTCTTCAAAATATAAGATCATATAACTCCTGCTTTCAAATGACTTCTTTCGGTGCTACTTCGACTAACACTAATAGAAATGAATTTGAATATGTATTTTCAATTCAAGGGCAAATTTATCACAAAATAGGATCGTTACTGCCAATGCCTAACGAAGACCATAAATTTCTACAAGTATATTTCATCGGAAATGAAGAACAAGAAATTGATCAACGATGCACAAATTTTAATGGACTGAGACGCGAAATAATCCAAGATGTACAGAGGATCTTACACAAGTATAATCAACTGATTTATATATTCAAAACAACATTAGACCGCATAATTTCTGATGACTATAAAATTGTAATTCGAGCCGATAAAAGACCACGTGGAGAACACGAACGCAGATTTAATGCACCTCAGGTAGATGAAGTCGCCATTGTAGTTGTGGATAATGAAAATACAAGCCGTGACATAATTGTACATCGAAGAAGAAAAGGACTACAACGCATTGCAGAGACACACCGTTCATATGATGCTCTTCAATATCCGTTAATATTTCTGCACGGAGAGGACGGATACCATTTCAATATAAAACAAATTCATCCTGAAACAGGCATAGAAACAAACAAAAAAGTCACTTCTAAGGAGTTCTATGCTTACCGCTTAATGATCAGAGACAATGAAACATATAATCACATACTCAACACTCGCCGTTTATTCCAACAATTTCTGGTAGATATGTACGCAAAAATAGAAGCAGAACGGATGCTTTACATAAGATTGAATCAGAAAAAACTACGCACAGAAGAATACATCCACCTTCGAGACGCGATCATGAATGACGGCAATATTGACGATATTGGAACAATGGTAATCTTACCCTCATCATACATAGGAAGTCCAAGACATATGCACGAATATACACAAGATGCCATGACCTACGTAAGAAAATATGGACGACCTGATCTCTTTATAACATTTACATGCAATTCATCATGGCCAGAGATCAAAGAACAACTAAAATACGGACAAACCTCCATAGATCGACACGATATAATAGCCCGAGTTTTTCGACAAAAACAAATACGATTTATTGAAGTCATCACAAAATATCACATCTTTGGAACTGTTATTTCCTGGATGTATACAATTGAGTGGCAAAAACGAGGATTACCTCACTCACACAATCTCATATGGCTACACGATAAAATTTATCCCACGGATATCGACAAAATCATCCGAGCTGAATTTCCTGATCCACAAAAAGATCCGGAGCTTTACAACATAGTAGTGAAAAACATGATTCACGGACCATGTGGATCATTAAATTTCAATGCGCCATGCATGAGTGATGGAAAATGTACGAAAAAATATCCAAAACCGTACTTGGACGATACCAAAACTGAAGATGACGGCTATCCCAAATATAGAAGACGATCACCGAAAAACGGTGGCTTCACAGCAAAAATACGAATACAAGGCAGAGACGAACTGGAAATAGATAATCAATGGGTAGTACCGTATAATCCACTACTTTCCAAATTGTTCCAAGCACATGTAAACGTTGAATACTGCAATTCAGTAAAATCTATTAAATATATATGTAAGTACGTAAACAAAGGTAAACAAAACAAATAGCGAACAAAATAACAGAAATGATGAGATCCTCATGTACCAAATGGGAAGATACATCAACAGTAACGAAGCAGCGTGGAGGATTTTTAGTTTTCCCATACATGAACGCGAACCAGCTGTGCAACATCTAGCAGTACATTTGGAGAATGACTTTTTTTTTGGAGTTTACTTCACAAAAGACTCGGCTAGAAAAATTGCAAGCGAACCACCTCAGAACACAACATTAACAGCTTTAGAATCCAACTGTGTCAAACAGATCCATTCGCCAGAAAGTTATTATATGTCGACGTCCCTATTTATTATACGTGGGACAAAACAAGGAAAATTTTTCAACGTCGGAAACAAGGAATGCCAGAGGAGGGTCATCCAGAAATCAAAAAATCTAACGCAATAGGTCGAGTATTCACTGTACATCCAAACAATGCCGAATGTTTTTATCTCCGGATGTTGTTACACGAAATACGGGGACCAACAAGTTTTACAGATCTCAGGACCGTTAATGGCTACCTATGCCAGACTTACAGAGAAGCATGTCAACGCTTAGGATTATTGGAAAACGACAACCACTGGGAATTAACACTACAAGAAGCCACACTCACAGCTTCAGCTGAACAAATTCGAGAGTTATTCGCTATAATATTAACAACATGTAACCCATCAAACCCAAAACAGCTATGGGACTCTTTCAAAAGGAGTATGAGTGATGATATATTGTACCAAGTCCGACAAGCTAATCCTGAACTGACTATAGAATTCAATGACGAGATCTTCAATGAAACACTCATTCGCTTAGAAGATAAATGTTTAGCAATAAATAATCAGGCCTTAGTAGAACTTGGAATGCCAGCACCACAAAGAAATGCTTTTAGTGTGCTAAACTACGAAATTATGAAGGAAAAAAGTTACAACATCAATGAACTACTTGAATACATTGCTCACAACAAACCACTTCTCAATGACAATCAAAAAAAAGTTTACGACGTTATAATGAGCCGGATAAATAACAATATTGGTGGAATCATTTACTTGGACGCACCAGGAGGCACTGGTAAAACGTTTCTCATAAATCTAATACTGGCGGAAATACGTGCTAAAAAACTCATCGCACTGGCACTAGCATCATCTGGCATTGCAGCCACACTTATGGAAGGAGGACGAACTGCCCATTCTGCCTTACAACTACCATTGAATATAGCCGAACAACAATTCCCGGTATGTAAAATTTCAGGAAAATCTGGACGTGGTCAAATTTTAAAACAAGCTAAAATTATCATCTGGGATGAATGCACCATGGCCCATAAAAAAATTATAGAATCCATGGACAGAACATTACAAGAATTGCGAAAAAACTCTGAAATAATGGGAGGAGCTCTACTCATACTCTCAGGAGATTTTCGACAAACACTTCCAGTTATTCCCAAGTCAACATCAGCAGACGAGATCAATGCATGCTTGAAAAAATCACATCTCTGGCCACAAGTACAAATACTGCAATTAACAAAAAACATGAGAGTTGAATTATCAAGAGATAAAACAACAGCACAATTTGCTAAAATACTTTTACAAATCGGCGAAGGTACATATCCTACTGACCAAACGACCGGCCTCATTGAACTTAATAGTGATTTCTGTAATATAGCCACTACTGAAGACGAACTAATCGACAAAATTTATCCAAATATTATTCAGAACTATACTAATGCAGAGTGGTTATTTCAAAGAGCAATTTTGGCCACTAAAAATAATATTGTTGACGATATCAATTTTAATATTCTAAAGAAAATACCTGGTGAAGAGAAAATATATAAATCGATCGACACGATGGTATCCATTGAAGAAAGTGTCAACTTCCCCACTGAATTTCTAAACTCTTTACAAGTACCAGGAATGCCATTACACTGCCTTCGTCTGAAAATTGGAACTCCAATCATACTACTCAGAAATCTCAACTCCCCAAAATTATGTAATGGAACTAGAATGATCGTAAAACAGCTATCGAATAATATCATTGAAGCTGAACTTATTTCTGGAAAGACCAAAGGACAGACAGTATTTATACCTAGAATACCTCTGATCTCTTCGGAATTGCCATTTCAATTTAAAAGACTGCAGTTTCCAATAAAATTAGCCTTTAGTTTTACAATTAACAAAGCGCAAGGACAAACTTTAAAATATTGTGGCATTAACCTCAAAGAATCCTGCTTCTCTCACGGTCAGCTATATGTAGCTTGCTCAAGAGTAGGAAATCCAAAAAATTTATGTATATATACTCCGGACAACAAAATGAAAAATGTTGTTTATAAATAAGTATTGTAAATAATGAGAAAACGTTTTCAATAAACTTTTTTTTACTTTTTACGTCATAGTTTATTTTTTTATTTCGACTCTACCACGTCATCTCATATCAACTCCCGGGCGAAGCCGGGTTTTTTAGCTAGTCTATTATAAAATAATATCTAAATGTAATCTAATTTATAAATCTAGTATCTAAGCGGTGATAATTATAGGTAGGCAGTAGCAATCTATTTGTACCGGAACCCCTCTCAGGTGAAGGCCTCCTCCAAAGCATTCCATTTCTCTCTGTCTTGAGCTATTCGTTGCCAATGTGGACCAGCAATTTTTTTGATGTCGTCTTCCCACCTTGTGTACGGTCTGCCTCTACGGCGTTTTCCAGGTGGGCCTTTCCATGATGTGACTGCATTTGTCCATCTGAGATCTTTCATTCTTGCTATATGACCGGCCCATTTCCACTTTAGCTGTTGGCTGTAGGTGAGAGCATCTATTGCATTTGTTTTCTCTCTTATTTTGTTGTGGTTTATTTTTTGTATTCTCCTTTTTCTTAACATACTGCGTTCCATTCCTCGCTGGCAAGTGATTATTTTATTCGTTACTGCATTGGTAAATTTCCATGTTTGGCATGCATATGTCAGACAAGGAATGAGACACGAGTCCATTACTCTTTTCTTCAATTTGATAGGCATGTCGCTCTTAAATACCTCCTTGTAGCTCCAATATTTTTTCCAAGTTTGTTTCACTCTTCTCTCCACTTCCAATACATTGCTGTCCACGTCAAATCCAATTTGTTTACCCAAATATATATATTGGTTCACATAATCTAATGTGTCGTTATCGACTTTAAATTGTGATTTGGTGGAATTGGTCATGACTTTGGTTTTACTGATATTTATTTCTAATCCCACTTTCCTGCTTGCTGTATGTAGAGTTTTTAACATGTATTGGAGTTGTAGACTCGATTCTGACAATAAAACCAAGTCGTCTGCAAATCGTAGGTGGCTTAGATATTTTCCATGGATGTATAAACCACAGTTTCCCCAGTCTAGTTTGCTTATGATCGATTCTAATACTGCGATAAAAATTTTTGGAGATAAGGGATCTCCTTGCCTAACTCCTCTTTGGACTGGAAAGTATGGGCCAGTTGTTTCCAGTTTGACTCTACTTCTGCAGTTATTGTATAAGTGTTTGAGAATCGTTATATATTTCGGCTTTACATTTTGGGTTTTCAGCGCGTTCCATATACTTTCATGTGAAATTGTGTCAAAAGCTTTTTGGTAGTCAATAAAGGAAATATGCAGTGGTCTCTGTTGCTCCCGATACTTTTCAATTATTAGTTCTAGTGTGTGTATGTGATCTATAGTAGAAAAATTCTTTCTGAATCCTGCTTGTTCAATAGGTTGATTTATATCCAATGTCATGCTAATCCTTTGGTTTACTATTGTAGAGAAAATTTTATATATAGTTGGTAATAGGCTTATAGGCCGATAGTTGCTGACGTATTTTGGGTCTTCTTTCTTATAAAGCAGGACAATATCGGATTCAGACCATTGAGAAGGTGTATCACCAGTTTCCAGGATCAAGTTAAACAATTTGGTTAATGGAGCAGCTAGTGTGAAGCAGGCGGTTTTTATGGCTTCGTTTGTTATATTATCTGATCCTGGACTTTTATCTGATTTTAGTCTATTTATTGTATCAATTATTTCCTCACGTTGTATTGTTTCAAATGGGGCTTGTAGCGCTTCGATATCAGTGTGGTTATTACCAATGTGGCTCGTGTCTCTGGCTATGTCTGGTGTACTGTATAGTTCTTTATAAAAGTTAGTGGCGATGTCGATTATGTCTTTTCGATCGTATGCAATGTCTCCTGAATTCTTCAAACCTTCAATCCATGTTTTGCCTCTTCGTAGCTCTTTATATCCCCTTTTTAGACTTCCAGTTTGTTGCAAATGATTTTTAATTATATTAATTCTGTGATTTTTGTAGTCTTTTTTTATATACTTGCTTTACAACTTGTATAGTGCTTTGAGTTCATTTTTCATTGCTCTCGTTTTATTTTTAGTTCTTTGTAATTCCTGTCTACGTTTTAAAAGCCTTTCTGTATTCTCCGTGAGTACACTACGCACATTCATAGAGTTTACAGTTCGCGCGACTTGTAAACTAGCTGTTATATTTTTTGTTAGTTTATCATAGTAGTCCTGTATGTCCACGTTATTTTCGGTTTGGAGAAGAGATATTTGGGTTTTCAAGTGTTCCTTATACAATTTTATTTCGTGTTCATTTGCGAGTACACTGTTTTGCGTGTTTACAAACTTGGCTCGTGTTTTACAGGTTTATCAAGTGATAGTTTGGCTCTGAGTGGTCTGTGGTCCGATGTAAAGTTTATACTTATTGTCTCAATGTTATGAAATGAGCAGGGATGTTTTGACAGTATGTAATCTATCTCGTTTTTATGTTGACCATTCGGAGACTGCCATGTCCATTTTCTATTATCTCTTTTCTTATAAAAGGTGTTGATGACAGCCAGGTTATTTTCCATTGCAAAGTCTATAAGTCTTTGACCTCGAGCGTTCCTTCTTCCGTATCCATACTGTTTCATTATTAGGTGTTCATCTTTATGTGGTTTCCCAATTTTCGCATTAAAATCACCCATCAAAATGAAATCTTCGTAGGATTTATTAATTGCCTTATAGACCATGCCATAGAAAAAATCTACTTGTTCTTCCTCTGCCTCTTCTGTTGGAGCGTATACTTGTATAATGGTCAGTCTCTTTCCTGATATGTTCAGATTTAACAAAGCTACGCGTTCCGATACCCTGATATAGCTTTCTATATACCGTTTTAGATATTTTTTTATTATGAAACCGACTCCGTATTTACCCTGTGTTTGTCCTGTGCTGCAGAGAATGAATTCATTGTATTCTTTTATATTATTTCCTAGGCGCCGGACTTCTGATATTCCTATTATATCGTATTTTAAGTGTTTTATTGCTTGTTCAAGTTCTATTAGTCGTTCGTGCGATAGTAGAGTTCTGACATTATATGTTAGTAAATAGAGGTATTTATTTTTTTCTTTCTGATCTATCTTTGGAGGGTTATGGTCATAATCTTCCGCGGTGACCAGCCGGCTTGGAAGATGTTTTAATTTTGGCGTATTTTTAGTGTGGTTTTGGACGTGAGAGGGGTTAATGAGCTGCTATATGTCATTAGATTTGGTTCCTTGGTATCTCGCAGCGTGGGTTGGATGTTTTGTCTGGAAGAAGTTCAATATACCAGGTTTTATTGGCCCCTCTGATAGACTGGATGATCGTTGTAAGGAAATCTCAGTTTTATTTTTCTTGTTTGTCTGCGTTTTGTGTTCGTGGCTTGAGTTTGTGTGTGTAGTAAAACTTTCAGGGGAGTTTGAAAGCAATCTTTTACTATGACTTGATGTATTTGACTTTTTATTCACAATTACAATTTTATCATATTTTATTCTAACTAAGTTTCCTTTCTCTTTTTCAATTCGCACTTGCTCTTGCAGCTCTTTCCTTATTTTTAGGACTTATAATGGGTAATCTTCTTTTATATAGTAAGGGGTATCATCCAGTACTTTCTTATGCTTAAATATAGATATTTTTATACCAAGTGTTGAAACAGTGATAATTATTGGCCTTGGCCTATCCCCTTTTTTTCCAATTCGCTTAGCTTCCTGTATGTCTTTTTGGTCTATCTTTAAGGAGAAACGCTCGTTAATGAAATTCATAATAATATTTTCTAAGTTGTGGTATGATGTTTCAGTTTCCTTTAGACCGAAGAGAACTATGTTTCTTTGCCTAGCCTGTTTTTCAAGAAAATATAATCTTTTCTCCTGTTCTTCCACTCTATCTTTGAGGTTTTCATAATTTTCTTCAAAGTTCTTAAATTTCAAATCTAATATATTATTTATGTTTTGTGTTACTTGCTCTGTTACGTTTTCTCCGCTTTTCTGGATAGTTATTTTTTGTTCATCTAACTCTTTTTGAATTTTTAGTAATGCTTTTAATACTTCTTCCATGCTAGAATAAGGTTGTTTTCAATTTTTTGTTGCTAACAGCGCCCTCGCGTGATCCGTTGCCGAGTTATTATGAATGAATTCTGTCTATTGATCGATAAGTGATTCCCTTGTTTTCTCTTGACGTAGTAGTTCCTGTGCACTTCAAGAGATGGCGCTGTTTGCCAATATATGATGATTTATTTAATAAATTTGGCTTTAATGTGTCTTAGCCAGTCTTCACTATTTGTTTATACACTTCGCGTTGCGTACCTGTGTCTAGTCTCTCAATTTGGCTTTTGTTTCGTGAAATTAGGCACTTTTTAGGCATTACAACAGTTTAATTAGCTTGGTGCTATTTCCAGGTTTATTGTTTGTTACACTCGTTTTTAGGCACTGTCCACAACGCACATTGAGAATTTAATGTTTTTTTACTACTTTCTTCTTGGAAATAGATTTTTACGCACTTTTACTAAATAATCAGAAAAAATATTCGGGAGACAGCAAACAGTCGCAAAATAGCAGATACCCTATAATATAAGTATAGATATATTATTATTTAAATTTATTTATAATATCCAAACTTATAGCCCAAATTAGTATTGGTCGAATGCCGAATAATAGGCGGCCACTAGTTATATTTAATAGGTGGCATGGTTTCTGTGCTTTTTATGTTTTACTTGATATAACTATTTGATGATTAATTATTTTTTCTGTTATTTTAATGTGGTAGTAAATTATTTTTATTGTATTACCCATTAAATATTGGCATGCCAAAATGTGATTTGTGTTAAAATCATTCAACAATGACGGTCTGTAACAAATGAAAAATGTCCTACATATCTCGCGATATAAAACCCTTTCTTTCTTTCGTTCTTGAACGCCCTAATCTCACTAACATGAAAATTCTTTTCATTCCTCGATAGTTCATTTATCGAAAAAGGCTATGGGGTATATTATTACTAACAAACTTAAATATGACTGTTATTATTTTTTCATGTTTCTATTGTATATCTAGTTTTAGTTTCAGTTCCAGTTGTAGATACGACGCGGCGACGTGGACCGGATGGCATATTCATTAAAAATCATGAATTCTAATATCGTTAAATTTAACCCCTATTATGTGTTAATCAATATAATATATACTAAATATATACTAAATATATACCTAATATATTTAGTATATATTGAGGTTCATAGATATTACCTATGAAATAGGTCCCGAACACCGCCGTTAACAACACGGTGTCAAGTAATTAAAAGCCGGTTAATTACGCCGAATCTTGTGAGACGTTATTGTTCTTGTTAATCGCCGCTCTTAGCTAACGTACTTACGTGTTGTGAATTAATTAGTAGATAAGGATTAGTTTGTGCGTCTTCACTTCACTCGACTACTGCTAGTACCTACTAGTGGTGAGCTAGCAAATATTCAGTCGCTAGGTAGTAACGCAGCCGGCGTAACACTGTCTAGATCCTGCTAGAACCACTCTAGGTGGAGGACGTACTGGAGATAGGCCATGGCGCTACTTCGCCATACCAACAACGCGGTCGGCGGTCTCCCCATGGCCAGCGAGCTGTCCGAACAGGAGAACGCGCCAGCATCAGACGAGAACAGCCCAGCACTCGGCGTGGCCAAGTACGAGTGGAACGTCGTGTGGAGGAACGTGCTCATATTCATAGTTATGCACGCTGCAGCTGTGTACGGACTGTACCTGTTTATATTTAAAGTTACGTGGTACACATTTTTCTACAGTAAGTACCCTTAGGTATAAGAAACGATACACTATCATTATTTAAATAGTTGTAATTGTGTACCCACCTTATATGTAGGTGGCGTGGCTTGTATGGCGGGGATGCCTGCCCTACCGGATAGTGCCACCTCATCCTCATGCACCGCAATAACACGAATAGTATCATATATTTGTTAGTTTTGCGACAGGCTACAATATGACCTCCGTGTCTGGACTGGGGGTGACGGCGGGCGCGCACAGGCTTTGGGCTCACAGGTCCTATAAGGCACGTTTGCCCCTACGAATACTACTCGTGTTACTCAATACGATGGCTTTACAAGTAAGATTCACTACTGACTACTACTAACTTCTACCAGCTACCACTTTCATTTACACTTACTATTTATCTCACAGAGTTGAGATATATGCAACATAATTATTAAAATTTTGTGAAAATATACGCGACACAGTGACGGGTAATGAGTCTCTACTATTTCTGACTGAAGTCTGTATATGAACCATCATTGATAACGTCATTTATTGTATATTGCAACAGAAACACTTTCAACAATGACAGGGCCTCGCATTGCGCTGCACGAAGGAGCCGGCTCGACTGGTCAAATACCAGAAACACTTCCAACAATAACAGGGCCTCGCATTGCGCTGCACGAAGGAGCCGGCTCGACTGGTCAAATACCACCTATCACAAAACATGACGCGTTTCGCTCGGCGCGCTCTCAGCCGGCAGGGCTCCATTCTGTGCGGTACTCTATACCGGATCCCCGAACTCTGTTGTAATGCTCATATTCTATTTGAAGGACCCAGTGATCCACTGGGCGCGTGATCACCGCCTGCACCACAAGTACTCTGACACCGACGCGGATCCTTACAATTCCAGAAGAGGATTCTTTTACTGTCACATGGGCTGGTTGTTGATTCGCAAACATCCTGATGTTGCGGCCAAGGGCAAAACTATCGACATGAGCGATCTTACTAACGATCCCCTTCTGAAACTACAAGAAAGGTAATATCACTCGGCCACAGAGCGCAGAACCGATGAGCCGGTCTGCTAATCTGCTGCGCGTTGTGTTGAGTGTCATGTAGGACAGACACACAGAACGACATCGAATGATTGTAATATTTCATTTGCAGGTATTATATCCCATTGGCGTTTTTCATGTGCTTCGTGTTACCTCCGTCTGTCGCCACCTTGTGGGGGGAGAGCGCGTGGAACGCATTCTTCGTGTGCTCGATGATGCGTTACGTGCTCGTGTTGCACGGGACCTGGTCAGTCAACTCCGTCGCCCACATGTGGGGGGACAGGCCTTACGACAAGACCATCAATCCAGTTGAAAATAAATTGGTATCCTGGTTAACTAACGGTGAAGGATTCCACAATTTCCACCATACCTTCCCGTGGGATTACAAGACGGGCGAGTTGGGGGGATACAGGTTAAACTTTACGAAGTTGTTTATCGATACGATGGCAGCCATCGGGTGGGCGTATGATTTAAAATCTGTGTCAGGTGACGTCGTTCAGAAACGTGCGCTGAGAACCGGCGACGGCACTCGTCCAACATAATACTTGGTGCCTGCTACCCGCCACCCATATATTGTTATATCTTTAAAATTACGCAACGAATTTATATGCGGTTTTTTTAATAGTTAGAGGTATCAACGGGGTGGTTTTGATCTATAATTCATATATGATGTTGAAAAGAAAAAATGTTAATTTTCGAGATTTGGCATTTTAATTGCAAACGCTGGCTGAACCCTAAGTGATAGATCAAAACAATATTCTACATTATTAAACACCTTCAGAAGGTCTAAAACAAGCGCGAAAGAAAAAGTAAAAATGGTTATTGCGGGTTATCCCCAAGAGATTGAAATATGCCCATATTTCTATCTCTTAGGGATAAACCACAATTACTTTTTACGAGAAATAATGGCTTATTTACGAAGCAATTTTAAACATTACAGCATTAATTTTCATTAGTCCAGTTAATTTGTGCTTTTAATATAAATCAATATGGCTCTTTACTGGCTGTATGTTATTTAAACGAATATTTACGAAGATATTACAGTATTAACATAGCGGGACATAGCAGTTGCGTTGCGCGCCAGAACGCGTGCCGATAAATAGCACAAATTGAAATTTTCAAGATCCAAATTTTACTCATTTATTACTTTTGATGCGGAACAAAGTTCGCCGGGTCAGCTAGTACATTAAAAAATTGTTAGGTGTATCCCCGTCCCATTATCTTTATTTTTTTAGGAGTATTTAATTGATCGATGCCCAACACTGAACACAGTGTGGTTATTAATTTACAGTGGTAATTCTTCACAAGTAATCAATGCATTGATTCTACCTATCAGCTTCCGATTTTATATTAGAAAATTATTATATATCTTAATTTTAATTGCCAGACACTTAGCATGGTTGCAACCCCTTGCGAGACAATCTTTATGTTCATGAAATTAAACATGACCTACTTTAGATAAGTAGGCTTAAGGTCTAGGTAGGTACATGATCTACTTTTATCAAAGCTTAAAGCCTCATTCTTGGATATTGCCTTCAAAATATTATTAGAAATCACGTTTTCCATTGCCAGACACTAAGCGTCGTAATAACCCCTAGCCTGACACCCCTCATGTTTATATAATTACAGGTATCTAATTCTATGTACGTCAAACTGGAAAGCTTCATATTTGGTAATCACCTTTAAAATATTATTAAAAATCACACTACGTCATTTTATTTTCTTTTTTTATTTATGGGATAGGAGGGCAAACGAGCAGGCGTGTCACCTGATGGTAAGCAACCAACGCCGCCCATGGACACCAGCAACACATATAGTGTTACCGTTGCGTTGCCGACCTATAGGGGATATAGGGGATAGGGAAGGACGGGAAAGGGCCTCTGGATACCTCTCTCACCGAACGAAAAGCGGCATGAGCTACTTTAAGTCGATCTTCTGAGAAGTTGTGATATTTCACCGGTCGAGCCGGCCCATTCATGCAGCGAACTGCTTGGCTCTACCACTGTTCTACCATCATACAGCCACGCAGTTCGCTGCATGTATGGGTCGGCTGGACCGGTGAAATAGTACGACCTCTTAAAATATCATCGAAGTGGCTCATGCCGCGTTCGGATCGGGGAACGGTGAAAGAGGTATCCGGAGGCATATATTTATGGTGTGGGTGTTACTGAGAAAGCTTCTTGTCGTCAGATGTATCCTACGATATTTTTAAAGGCTGCAAATATTTACATTTATAAGCAGTGACGATGACTTATTGCCGAAGAGGTGATCATTAGGAGACAGGGTCGAGGGTGGCCTGTCGCGTGACGCTCCGGACACTGCGTAACGTGGGTGTGCTGTGAGTGCCGTGGCCGGACGAGCGCCGCTCCTTCACGAAGTACTGGAATCATAACATGTGTCGTATAGCTCGTGTAGTGTGGAGAACTTCCACCAAAACAATATTTTCATAATTTATATAATTATATTTAAGATCAATATTTCTCATTTACCTCATGATGCAGTAACTACCACCAAATAATACAATCATACAAAACAATGAACTCATTCATCCGATCAAGTCACAAACAGTCGCACACCTACTAGAAGACCGTTCATACGTATTTATAATAAATTTCTCGCCACTCTCAATGTAAACAAAACCATATACAAAGACTCATTATATTCGTAATTCAGTGCAGTGTAAATAATACTCAATATCGTTCAGAACATTAGACTGTTAATCTATACTTATATTATAAAGCGGAAGAGTTTGTTTGTTTGTTTGTTTGTTTGTTTGTTTGAACGCGCTAATCTCCGAAACCACCGGTCCGATTTTAAAAATTCTTTCAGTGGTATATAGTCCATTTATCGAGGAAGGCTTTAGGCTATATTATATTTTCAAATTAATTAGGGATCCTTACTATAAGTCCAGTAATGTAACCCAAGGTGTAAGAAAATGACTCGAAAATAATTCTTACATCGTGAACGCTGCGAAAACTATAGATTCTAGAACAAAAAAATGTACTACACTTTTATAGAACATAAATTTGTCTATAAAAAAGTCCGCGATGCCATATGTCTAACTATTGTAGTTATCTCACAATAAGTGTTTTTTGAATATTTTAAAATAATTAAATTGATGTCGTTATAAAAATGGTTTATTTTGTACCTTGGTATTAATTCTCCTTAAAATAAATTACTTGAATAAAAAGATAGTTTCAATACCTTTCTAGAACTTTTTGAATAATTCAATTCGGACATTTAATTCAAAAGGTATCGCAAAATACAAAATGTAAGTATTCATTTCATAGGGAAATATTTAGTTACACTACGGAAGATGTATCCGACTCGGACAGCTCGGACCGCGACAGCTATCAGGTAGATTTTTTTACGTTCGTTTCTTGCTAAAAGGTATCGGTGGTCCAATTGTCGAGAACCCCATTTCTGAATAAAGTAGTCGTAGGTTCGAATTCTGGCTCACACCAATGACTTTTTGAAATTGTTTTCGGAAGTTATATGTATTTAGATATCGATGACTATAAACTTTGTGAATGGTATGGCAATAAGTTCGCCACCTATTGCATTTGGGATGAAAACATAGTGGCGAAACGAGGTTTAACAGCCGCTGCCTACATCTTCGAGTAGAAAAGGCGTGAAGTTATGTTGTGTTGTTGTTTCTCTCTTTGTCATCATATCGCTCAATACTTTAATTAGAATTAAAAATTTGTAGTATTTAATCCTATTTTGTGGTATTTTTATTTATAAAAGTTACTAGCTTTTACCCGCGGCTTCGCTCGCATTAAATCCATTAAATAGGTATCAAAGATCATTACTATAGAAGTTAATCAATATGATAACTCTGTTTTATTGCTTAGCTGGAATTATTAATTTTTAAAATTATTACATACAATGACGTTTAAAAAACTAACAACATTTTGGCTGATTTATAATACATTCTAGATATATGTAATAAACTTTACATTTTTAAGATCGTGATATCTTTTAAAATGTAGTAAATTTATTTCGATAAGCTTAATCGCAAAACAAACAGACATCATTTGACTTATAAAAAAAAAACATTCACTGTGAGTTAGCTACCCCGGTTTGAACATATGGTGTCCCGTTTTTTTCATTGAAGTCAACAATAGTGACCAAATAAAAAGAGTTTTTTATGTAGTATTAAAAAAAACTAAAGGTTGAAAAAAAACTTGGGACAAGTTCATTGCTATATTCATTGTTCATAAGTGGCATTGCTAATAAAGCTTTCTTTGAAGTTGTAAATATTATCAATGTCTTGATTGTCAGTACGCTAATAGATACTAGCTAAGCGAGTGAGGCCGTATGGCCGAATCGTGCCATATGGCACTTTGTTCTCTCTGCCTACCCCGTAAGGAATTTGGCGAGAATTTATGTATGTATGTATCAGGAACTGGTTTGGATTGAAAAAAATATTAGTTTTAGAGAGCCCATTTATTGAGAAAAGTTTAAGTTATTAATAAGAGTGGGACAATAAATTTTAGTTATAAATGTATATAATATGGCGGTGCATAGTTCGCGCGGTCTGCTAAATGATGATGATTTCCGAGTCTAATAAGACACGTAAATTAGATTCTTATATATTGTTGGATTATTTGTTTACCTAAACGTGTGGCGTTATTTCCCGTTCATTAGATTTATGTAATATGCATACGCGATAGCCTAAAAGTTGCATTTTTTTATGAGATAGAAGGGCAAACGAGCAGCCTGTCACCCATAGTAAGCAATCAACGCCGCCCATGTAAACCAGCAACACATATAATGTTACTGTTACGTTGCCGACGTTTAAGGGATAGGGGAAAGGAAAGGATGGGGAAAGGGGGGTGGGCCTCCGGGTACCTCTCTCACCGAACGAAACGCGGCATGAGCCACTTTACGTCGATCTTCGGAGAGGTCGTGGTATTTCACCGGTCGAGCCGGCCCATACATGCAGCGAACTGCTTGGTTCTACCACTGTCTATTTAAGAGTACCTAATTCCTTAAAGGAATATTTAATGTGATCTAAATATCTAAAACGAACGTACTATTTAAAAATATTTTATCTATGTATCCAAAGTCCTGGGTCAAAGTTAGCGTTAGTTCACAGTTACTTCTCTAAGCAGATATGATAATATGTATTATTTTAAATTCTTTACAATATTGCAACTTCATATAAATGGACGAAGCGCAAGATATACCCACGCACCTCGACTTGGCGTATTTTGCTAAAATATAAAGACTTTACGGTCTTCATCATACCACATAGAGTTGCCCATCTATTAGTATTTTTAATATCGTGATCTCTTTTAAAATGTAGCGAATTTATTTTAATAAGAGTAATACCAAGGTGCCAAATCGACACCATTTAAATTATAAAAAACACATGCTGGTTAAAACATGTGGTGACCCGGTCTTTTTTTTGTAGAAAGACAATGACCAAAGAAAAAAAAAGGTTGTTCAAGTAGTATTAAAAAAAAAACTAAAAGTTGACAAAAAGCTTCGGACTAAGACCCTGACATTCTATTAATATTACTTATAAAGTATTCATTGAAATTGATAATATTATCACCATAATATATCTTGGTTGTTAGTCGCTATTATCAACAGCTAAGCAAGTGAGGTGTGTAATAATCGTGCCTTATGGTCCTTTGTTCTCTCTACCTACCCCGCAAGGGATCTGGCGTGAAGTTATGTATGTATGTATCAAGAACTTGAATTGAAATAAATATTAGTGTTAGATAGTCCATTAATGAGGAAAGCTTTGGGGTATTAATATGATTGCGGCAATAATCTTTTTAGTGGAAAATGTATAAAATATGGCGGTACGAAGTTCGCGCGGTCTGCTAGTACATTATAAACTTAATTTGTGAAATAAGAAATTATATAACTATCTTTATAACATACATAGTTGTGTCATTTAAATCTCGATTAATAAACATAATTTATAGGTGATAACCAATGCCCTATAGTAGCATCATCTCCGATAGCTGTATCGGTGGTGACCCACGATAAAACAACAAGCGGATACACTCACTTTAAAGGCCTGTCGGAATTTGCGGGACATAAGGCTGTATATAAGCGGATTGACAGCCGTGGACATGTAGCCGATGTAGCAGAAGTAGGTGACCACGTTCCACGCCTGAAACACATTCAAAACGTTCACTTCACTTACATACTTACAATATGACAAGCGAGTACAAGTCAAGATATACATATAAATATAAACATATTGGTTTCGCTTAGGGCCATGTTATTATTACGGATTATCCGTTGAAAATAATCATTATTTATGTTTCGCTTCTTGAATTTGCTGAGTTTTATTTCCACTTTTATAAAACTGAATATAAAAATACTTAATATAAAAATCGGCTGTTAAGACTCGTCTCGCCGTTATGTTTACGTCCCAAATGGAATAGGTGGCTAACCTATTGCCATAGTGCCACCGGGCACAAAGGTTTTCAATCATCGATATTTATCACACAGAAGAATTTCGAAAATTAATTGGTGTGAGCCAGGATTTGAACCCGCGACTTCTTGATTTAGAAGCGGAGTGCACGACCACTGGACCACCCAGTCAATTAATAGAACGATATTAATGAAATGCAAATGAATGGCACCTACAATGAGTGAACTCTAGCAGCACTCCAATATATTTTTTTCTGATAAAAATGACCTCTAGATGTCTCTGTGCGATTAATCCTATTCACATGAGGTTTGTTTCTTTATTTTAATTGGCATTAAAAAGAATGATTAAAATGCGTCGCAATTTTTTTGCACTTTGTAATGACTGTGAACAGAAATTCTTCAGTTTCCGTCGCTAATTGAACACAATTGTAATTGATGAACCGACCCAGTCTAACTACTCGGTAATTTTGTGCGTTTTGAGACTGAATATTCCTGACATTTGTTTATTGGCAACTTAAGTACATTTGTTATTAAGCCGTCCATGCGATGCGAGTTAATTAGTGAACATAATTCTGTTTTACCAGCTTTGTTGATTGTGCTACCAGATAGTGGTTGTTACGGACTTGGCCTACACTAAAATCTGCTGAGCCAGATCATCTTGCAACATATCGATACATATTCGGTTTGGATCAGAATCGATGTTGAAATCATTCGTCAGCAATATCGACACCTGCTGTCGAGTCACAGGAAGACCGGACCACCGATGTCGCGATTGCGACATCCAAGCAATCTCCCACTTACTTAGTATTGTAATTTGCTTTATTAATTTTGTATAATTTTATTAACACTTCGGTACTAACATTGTCCAAGTCTAGACATAAGTTTAGTTTTAAATAAATTAGTTTAATTTTAATTTGGTTTTTTTAAGTCCTCCGGCTGTCGGAATCATAATTTGGTCATAAATAGTTTTTGTTTTTATTTACTTATATTATTTGCTTATAAAAATAATTTTCAATGTTTAAACGTCTATTTTATAATAAGTTGATGCTGAAAGTTGCAATTTTATAGGAAAATACAAAATCAGATCATTACATAGTCATAGTCTCGGTGGTCCAGTAATACGAGCACACGGCTTCTGATCCAGAGGTCCAGGTTCGAATCCTGACAGTGGCTCACACCAATGACTTTTCAAAATTGTTTTCGGAAGTTAAGTCTGATAAATATCGATGACTGAAAACTTTGTGCCCGGTATGGCAATAGGTTCGCCACCTATTCCACTTGGGACGTAAACATAACGGCGAGACGAGGCTTAACAGCCGCTGTCTACACCTTCGGGTAACAAAAGGCGTGAAGTTATGTTATGTATGTACATAGTATAAAATAAAGTTGCTCTCCGCTGTCAGTCCCCTTATATGCTTATATCTTTTAAACTACGCAACGGATTTGAAGCGGTTTTTTTAATAGATCAAGGGTATCAACGGGGTGGTTTTTGAAGTGGAACTTCTAATGTCTCTTGCGAAAGCATTTAACGCATTTAACGCCCCCTCGCGGGTATTATAAATAATATTTAGGACTAGAACTTAAACCGGCTTATATAAACCAAGGAAGAGAATTTGCATAGCGTGATTAAAAACAATACATAGACATCTAGTAGCTAGTAGCGGAACTGTTTTTATCGCACCATGCCCTTAAAGTACTAACTGCATAAAAAATATTGTTTTTAATATTTAAATTTATATGCAACTAAAAAATAAAATAAACCAATTCAGACAGTGGTAGAGCCAAGCAGTTCGCTGCATAAATGGGCCGGATCGACCGGTGAAATACCACGACCTCTCAGAAGATCGACGTAAAGTGGCTCATGCCGCGTTTCGTTCGGTGAGAGAGGTACCCGAAGGCCCACCCCCTTTCCCCATCCTTTCCTTTCCCCTATCCCCTAAAGGTCGGCAACGCAACAGTAACACTATATGTGTTGCTAGTGTCCATGGGCGGCGTTGGTTGCTTACCATCAGGTGACACGCCTGCTCGTTTACCCTCCTATCCCATAAAAAAAAACCAAATAATTTATATAATAGGTTGGGGAAAAAGTATTTTCGTATTTTTGTATGAAAAGTCAAGACATTTTTTTCAAAGTTTATTTACATTTATTTACAATATATATGTACCGTTTTGTTGAATAACTTTCTGCCATTTTGTGGGCAGAGACATTATCCCGTTACTGTAGAAACTTTGGGACTTCTGATCAAAAAAACGGGACAAATAGTTTTGGCAGTCCTCTCTTGAGGTCAACCTTACAGAACCTAAAGAATTCTGAAGAGACCGAAACAGGTGAAAATCTGAAGGCGCAAGGTCAGGGCTATATGGTGGATGCACTAGGACCTCCCAGTCGAACTCTCTTAATTTTTGCTGAGTGGCTAAAGATGTGTGTGGTCTAGCGTTATCGTGATGAAAGACCACACCCTTCCTGTTGATCAATTCCGGCCGTTTTCTCTCGACTGCTTCCTTTAATCTCATCAGTTGCTGGCAGTAAAGATCAGAATCGATGGTTTTGCCGGACGGTAAAAGCTCATAATGAACAATGCCCTTCCAATCCCACCATACACACAGCATCACCTTATTTCGTGTTAGGCCAGGTTTGGCCACAGTCTGTGAAGCCTGGCCAACTTTCGACCACGACCTTTTTCGCACGTTCTTGTCGTACGTGATCCACTTTTCATCGCCAGTTATCAATCTCTTCAAAAACGGCTCGGTTTCATTACGTCTCAATAATGAATCGCAAATGAGTACACGGTTCATTAAGTTTCTTTGAGTGAGCTCGTGTGGCACCCAAATATCGAGCTTTTTTGTATAACCAGCTTTCTTCAAATGGGTCAAAACTGTTTTGTGGTCAATTCCCAGTTCTTCAGCTACATCGTAACTACTAATATGCCGATCTTGCTCCACTCTTTCAAAAATGGCGTCCATTTTATTCGTAACAGGGCGACCAGAGCATCTTTAACATCAAAATTTCCGGACTGAAAACGTTTGAACCAAATTTGTGCTACTCTTACTGACACTGCATCAGGTCCATAAACATCACAAATTTTTTTCACTGCTTGAGTTGCATTTTTGCCTTTTTTATAATAAAATTTTAAAATGTATCGAATTTCTTCATTAGATTCACTCATTTTTACGGAGAGAAAAACAAATGAAAAATAGCGGGAAACAACTTTTTTTTTTTTTTTTCTTTTCTTTATAATGTAACCTTTTTAATGTTACCAAAACCAGCCAGACACAAATAGTACAGTCAAAGAAATTTTATAATAAGTTTATACCTACGTTATGCGAAAAGACTTTTTCCCCGACCTATTATTATTAGGAATATACAAACAAAAAATTTGTTTGAACATTGTTGAATGTTATATTATATTATAATATTAACAAGTAATAATTAGTTTGACGTCGCTATAACCGAAAAGCCAACTTTGGGAATTTTGCATAATAGAAGTATAGAATAGTAATCAATTAATCAATCAATCATTTATTCACATATTTCTGGGTATTTGCAGTATGGTGACATGACGTAAGTATCCATCTCTAAAATTTGACTAGTAAGGCGTGTGATATGTACGTGCAGTTGTCAATATACAATAAATAATAAAATTATTACATGTAACATGTCAATAATAATAATAAATAATAATAATGAAACAATGTCATAGCTATTAGAAAATAGTCTGCAAATAAAAAAAATCTATGTATGTCCATAAACTAAGCAATGTAATTACAAAAAATGTTTGTCAAAAATTGATTTATACAATATTCATCTAAAAAAAGTCAATGTATATGATCAATGTTCACATGCTTAGTGAACATTTAATGATTCGTAAATAAATAATATAGTTATTAAAGTGCAATAAGTAGCAGGTCAAATAACGGCTTTTTTAGTTCTATTTTTATTACTGTATTTCATCTTCTTAATTATATATAAATCTCCTGTCACGATGTTTGTCCGCGATGGACTCTTAAACCGCTTAACAGATTTCGTTCAAATTTGCACGCAATATGCAGTTTGGTCCAACTTGAAAGATAGGATAATTTATATCTCAATTTATTAGGTCGGGGAAAAAGTCTTTTCGCATAACGTAGGTATAAACTTATTATAAAATTTCTTTGACTGTACTATTTGTGTCTGGCTGGTTTTGGTAACATTAAAAAGGTTACATTATAAAGAAAAGAAAAAAAAAAAAAAGTTGTTTCCCGCTATTTTTCATTTGTTTTTCTCTCCGTAAAAATGAGTGAATCTAATGAAGAAATTCGATACATTTTAAAATTTTATTATAAAAAAGGCAAAAATGCAACTCAAGCAGTGAAAAAAATTTGTGATGTTTATGGACCTGATGCAGTGTCAGTAAGAGTAGCACAAATTTGGTTCAAACGTTTTCAGTCCGGAAATTTTGATGTTAAAGATGCACCTCGCTCTGGTCGCCCTGTTACGAATAAAATGGACGCCATTTTTGAAAGAGTGGAGCAAGATCGGCATATTAGTAGTTACGATGTAGCTGAAGAACTGGGAATTGACCACAAAACAGTTTTGACCCATTTGAAGAAAGCTGGTTATACAAAAAAGCTCGATATTTGGGTGCCACACGAGCTCACTCAAAGAAACTTAATGAACCGTGTACTCATTTGCGATTCATTATTGAGACGTAATGAAACCGAGCCGTTTTTGAAGAGATTGATAACTGGCGATGAAAAGTGGATCACGTACGACAAGAACGTGCGAAAAAGGTCGTGGTCGAAAGTTGGCCAGGCTTCACAGACTGTGGCCAAACCTGGCCTAACACGAAATAAGGTGATGCTGTGTGTATGGTGGGATTGGAAGGGCATTGTTCATTATGAGCTTTTACCGTCCGGCAAAACCATCGATTCTGATCTTTACTGCCAGCAACTGATGAGATTAAAGGAAGCAGTCGAGAGAAAACGGCCGGAATTGATCAACAGGAAGGGTGTGGTCTTTCATCACGATAACGCTAGACCACACACATCTTTAGCCACTCAGCAAAAATTAAGAGAGTTCGACTGGGAGGTCCTAGTGCATCCACCATATAGCCCTGACCTTGCGCCTTCAGATTTTCACCTGTTTCGGTCTCTTCAGAATTCTTTAGGTTCTGTAAGGTTGACCTCAAGAGAGGACTGCCAAAACTATTTGTCCCGTTTTTTTGATCAGAAGTCCCAAAGTTTCTACAGTAACGGGATAATGTCTCTGCCCACAAAATGGCAGAAAGTTATTCAACAAAACGGTACATATATATTGTAAATAAATGTAAATAAACTTTGAAAAAAATGTCTTGACTTTTCATACCAAAATACGAAAATACTTTTTCCCCGACCTATTATTATCGCGATTTTATTTTTTTGCAAATTATTTGTCATTTTATTTGTTAACTCCAAACTATTCTAACAGATGGCGATTTTTTTTTATGGGATAGGAGGGCAAACGAGCAGGCGTGTCACCTGATGGTAAGCAACCAACGCCGCCCATGGACACCAGCAACACATATAGTGTTACTGTTATGTTGCCGACCTTTAGGGGATAGGGGAAAGGAAAGGATGGGGAATGGGGGTGGGCCTCCAGATACCTCTCTCACCGAACGAAACGCGGCATGAGCCACTTTACGTCAATCTTCTGAGAGGTCGTGGTATTTCACCGGTCGAGCCGGCCCATTCATGCAGCGAACTGCTTGGCTCTACCACTGTTGAATATCTGTTGACTAACGTTTGTCTACTTCATTTATTGGTTCCAAGCAATTCTAACAGATGGTGATCAAATTAATAAATTATTTGTCTTTCATTTCTTTTAGCGATAAGGATATTAAACAAAATATCTTTATCGCTTGGTATATTAAGCAGGACAACGTCTGTTGGGTCCGCTAGTTGTGTTATAAAAACTAAATTTTGATTTGTCTTAATTATTTTTACCTTATGTACACAAACGGTTGTCATTAGTGTACATGTACAAAAGTTTAATTAGATTACAAATACATATATGGTAGGTATAAAAAACAAAATGGGTAAAATAAATAATTTCTTTCTAATGGACCGCGTAATAATCTATGCATATAATTAATTTGTAGGAAAGGTGAAACTCTACATTGAATATTTTATTTTTATAGTTCTTGGGACATGTTCTACAATTGATACCGAACCCTAAAATATAGTGTTTAGAATTTTTGTCTATTTGTCTGTATGTTCATTACGGGTAAACTGTAAAAGTACTACATCCTTTTACGTCCAATTTTACACAAATATAGCCAAGAGGTCGATTCAACACATAGGCTAAATATTGTCACGCTGTCACTAATTGGGGGTGAGCAATGAACCCGTATAATGGCACAGGTACAGTATTTTTGCTGTTTCTAGCGTCCACGCAGCTGAAGTAGCGGGCAATAACTAGTACAGTTATTAAAATGCAATATGTACCTGGTCAAATAATGGTTTTTTAAATTATATTTTTATTGCTGTGTTTCATTTCATTATAAAAACTAAATTTTGATTTGTCTTAATTATCTACTTATTTATATATACTTTATTGTACACAAGAGATAATGGATACACAGAAAGAACCTTATAATTATGGGCATAGAAGAAGGCATAGAAACAAAAATGGGTTAAATAAATAATTTCGTGCTAATATTACTTTTTGTGCTATCTGTACTAGTACATTTTTTTGTAAATATGTATTTTTTTTTGTAAAACATCAAGTACCTAGTTACGAAGCGAGTGCTGGTCATGGCGGACGCGTCCCGTACTGTTAATATTTGATATTACAAAGATAATTAAATCGACATTTTTAATTTTGCAATGTATATACAGGCTGGAATCCAGTCATATGTAGTAATTGATACCAGATGTAGATCATAATTTCAGTAAACGTTGTACAAAATATTAAGACGATCGGTACAGTAATTAGGTCAATAACGACAGTTTTCATTTTTATGTAATTGAACACTCCCTATAAATGTATGAACTGGAATAAACTCTTCTCAGCTGTTCGTCCTGTCAAGGCCGCTTCGACTTTGTCATAAACGAAAAATAAACGTTGCCACTATGTGCATTCGTAACGCTTGTATTGTATTCACAAAGAAGCCGACGTGTGCGCATAAGGCGGGCGCGGGTTGAAGTGCGTGGCCCCCCCGCTTGAAGTACGGGGCGGGTTTTGAAATTAGAGGCACGAAACAATTAACGTCCGTCTCACCTTAGAAATTAATAAAAAATACTGAAGTAGTTTTATGTGTTGGGATTTTCATTCAATTTATAATTAATGGAATTTATAGCTTTAGTTACATTTTATTTTCAGAAATATTATAACTGTAATCATTTTAAAGAATTGACTAAATATCTAACTAAAGTACAAAACTTTAAAAGCTTACATTTACTCGTTGTTATGATATTTCTGAACAAAGGAGAACAGTTTAAAGAATTGTATTTATGACAATGTTATTTAAGGAAATATCCCCTGGACAAATCAAATCTAATTAGACAGTAGGTATGTACCTTAGTTTATTACATAGTAGAATAAGATAAATCGTGAAAAAACCCTTTTAATATCATTTCTTTTATGATACAACTTTTAAAAACGTAATAACACAAATATTCTTATTCTAACTAATGTAATTATAATTTTTCTAAAGCGCATTGACATAAATATGGTCGTTTACCCTATCTACCTATAATTTTCGACGGATTTTTTATTTCCAATAATTTTGCTTTTAGTTGACCGCCTGTTCCGCTTTGTGTGTGACGTATCGCTGAAATTTGCATTCGCCTGCAAATTACTCTTTTCGAATTTGTATTATTTATTAGTCTAAGTTATTTTATTGTTTTTTTTTTATTAACAGTTAGTTATTTGAGTTTTTTGTGTGTTAAAGTGTTATTTATAGTAAAACACTTTTGTGCAACTTTTATAAAATGCCACGACATTTTTTTAACGCTAGTGAATATACGGACATGGTACTTATGTATGGTGAGTGTGGGCAAAATGCTGCGTTAACCCTGCGTACTTATCGTGAGAGATACGGCGACACTCGCATATGCCCCACTAATACTCAGACAATTATAGGAGCTATCCTATAGGCCTAGCTATGGACATTTTGAAAACTTGAAGATTTAATTTTGTGCCTACATAATCCGCTTTAACGGAATTTAGTTAGTTCAGTGTAGTTAACATTAATTCATGTTAACAATAGACGTAGGTATCTATTCGTAAAATGACAAATTACTATCAACTAGTGACAGTGAAATTTGATAGTCAAAAGAAAAGTCAGTGCCACACGTACACGTTGCCACATCGCCAGAGGTCAAGGTACGTTCTCTATACGGGTGATTTAGTTTTAATGCATTTTAATGCGATTTAGTTTGTTTGAAATTTGTATTTTTTTTAAATTCGCCCAGGAGTTAAAATGTTATTTTTAAGAGACTCCTATGGACTAGTACTACATCTGATTTCGTTTATATCATAAGAGTAAAATCCATATTGTATATGTCATATATTTTGTATGTATATATTAAGTATGTAATAAAAATGTATTATGTAGTTCTTGAATCATAGAACTCCATTTTGAAGTTTTTATACACGCTAAGTTTGGATGATATTATTAACAGTCGTAGAGCCACGTAGTCCGCTGCATGAATGGGCCGGCTCGACAAGGGAAATACCACAACCTCTCATTCTGAGATAGTTTTAATGCTTTTTTACAATATGGGTATCAAATGGGCTTGAGCTTGGGGGAGTAACTAAATCAAAGAATAATTAGGCGTCGATTAAGGCAGATCCTCCTAAATAGAGGAGTAGTTACCAAATCCTACCCAGATTTATACTCGAGTGGGGATCGAACCCGCCAATCTCCATTCCACAGTCGGTAATTTTACTAATGCACCACGAGGCCCGTCCTAATGTAAGATGTGCTCTTTTTAAATTAAACGTGTTTTTTTTTATTGGATAGGAGAGTAAACGAGCATGCGTGTCACCTGACGGGAAGTAACCAGCGCCACCTATGGACAACTGCAACACGTTTAGTGTTACAGTTGCGTTGCCGACCTTTAAGGAAGTAGGTAGGGAAAGGATAGGGAAGGGAGGTGGGGCTCCGGGTACTTTGCTCACCGAACGAAACGCGGCATGAGCCACTTTACGTCGATCTTCTGAGAGATCGTGGTATTTCACCGGTCGAGCCGGCCCATTCATGCAGCGTACTGTTTGGCTCTACCACTGCTAGAACCTACATGTATGTTTGTGACAAAGTTTCACTTCTCTAGCGCGGCGGGACTCCACGCACGTTTTTTTTATCTATAATTCGTGTATGATGTTGTAAAGAAAAATTCATAAATGCAAAGTTCGCCGGGTCAACTAGTCAGGTATATATTACTAGCTGACCCAGCAAACGCGTCTCGTTAAACGATTAAAAACAACGAAGTTTTTAATCAACAAATAAGAAATCGGGTTTATCATAGACAGGTAAAAAATTTCGGTTTTTAAGATTATTTAAAAAAAATTTATACCTAATAAAATAGTATAATGAAAATTGAGGTGGTCCAGTGCTCAAGCACCCTGCTTCTGAATCAAGAGGTCGAATCATAACATAACTTCACGCCTTTTTCTACCCGAAGGTATAGGCAGTTGCTTTTAAGCCTCGAATCGCCGTTGTGGTTAAGTCCCAAATCGAAAAAGAGCGAACGTATTGCCATACCGAGCACAAATTTTCATACACGTTAGAGGTCTGCCCAGTCTGGGCGGCCGAGCGTAGAGTCCTGGTCGACGGAATAGGGCGAGACCTGTCCCCGTCAGCATTGATCGTGGCACTGATGGCGGGCGAGGAGGAGTGGAGGGCTGTGGTCTTCTTCTGCGATGCTGTGATGATCCAGGTGGAGGCCGCCGAGGGGGTTCGGGAGAGAGCCGATCTCCTTCAAAGGCGGCGGCGGTGGGCTTAGTGATCGCCGCCACCGGGGTTTTAGTGGGTAGCCCTAGGATTGGATTGCAGTGTGCTGCTTCGGGAGCCCCTGCTGCTTCGGGAGCCCCTGCTGCTTCGGGAGCCCCTCACTACCTCCTGCCGTACCCAGGTGGGGGGTGAACATAAAGCATTTCCTCGCGTTAGAAAAAAAAGGTATTCCAAATGATGTGCCAATATGACGTAGCGCCGCCGCGCCTTGGCGGCGGAGCGGATTCATTATTCATCTGATATTTTTACAAACAAATATGGAATACATACGAATGTTCCGTGTGTTAAGTGCATCGTAGTCTAGGAGACTTACAGTTTGATTATCCTCATAGTTGAAGTCGGGATAGATCATCATGATGCGTATCACGCAGTACGGTGTCCAGAAGATAAAATATGACGAAGCAACAGCCGCTGAAGAGCATAAAAATAAAGGTGTAAACAGATAGCACACAATTTGATTATTTATTTGAAATTTCTGGCTCACCTCTTTCGATAGTTGCAGCGGTTAAGTTACTCTCTCGAGAGAGTGGCGATACACAACATGTACTTGATCACACACAATCAAACTGACCAGTTTGGCACAAAATTGTGAGTATTGTCGAACTGGCCATCGATGTCATATAACCAGCGATGTGTACAAGGGGGGAGGAACGAAGCTACCAACAAAGTGTGAACTCACCGAGCATTCTAACAGCCTTATCGCGATTCTGTCTCCCGTTCACCGGGCTGTCCCGCAGCTTGGCGTGGGCGGATCTCAAGTGGCGCGTGATCAGCAGATACAGCACGATGACGGTGGTCATAGGGATGAAGTAGAATACGAACATCTCGACGCCCACCATGATGCTGGGTATGTATGACAGCGAATAGTAACAGAACACGTACTTCTTCCTCTCCAACAGATCTATATAGAATATGTCGGGCAGACAGAAACTCAACGAGATCATCCAAATCACACCGAGTATTTTGAACACTCTGGAGTTGAGCAACATCTTTTGGCGAAGAAACGGTTTCTTCACGACGACGTACCTCTCTATAGTGAACGCAGTGATCGTGAGAAGATTGCAATTGCTGAGCACGTCCAAGATGATGAAGTGCATCCGACATCCGACCTCGCCGAGCGGATAGAAATCTGGTATCCAGATGACATATATCTCTATAGGTATGAAGAGAGAGATGAGCAGATCCGTGATGGCAATGTTCGCCAAGTAACAGTTGGTGGGAGTCCTCATGGCGCGGTCTCGCGCGATCACCGTGCACGTGCCCACGTTGCCGACCACGCTGAGCACCATGGACGCGAGCAGCATCATGGTGAGGACTATCTTGATGGTGCACGTGTCGACCCTGATGATGCTCGTATCCTCGCCGTCGTAGAAAGCCACCCCGAACGCACCGAACAGCGCCAGCGACGCGTTCTGCACGCTCTCGTTCTGCATTCTCAATACGGATACCGTCATTAATTAATTATGAAGTTATATACGTCGTGTCAGTCGGTACAGTCGGTGTAGTCGGTACGCATTCAATTATATGAAAGTGTCCCCACGGCCCGGGGTGAGAGAGAGACACTGCGCTTCGCACAAGCGTCAGGGGAATACTAATAACACTGACATTTTCGTAGAAGCTTTGACGCACCCTGTATGTATACAACTTGATACCAAAATGATTTGTGAATATTAATTATTAAATGTAACAGATGTTTTATATGTTGTGTAAAAAAAATAAAATTAACACCAAGTATAATTATTCTACATATGTTTTGAACAAATAAATGAATTTGAATTTGTGACACGTAATATTACAACAAGTACTTGTGTGGTATGTCCGTGTTTGCATAGGACAGGACAGGAATCGTTGATCATAGCATGCCGAAGATAAACAATCAATTCGGACACGTGTGTGCGGCCAAGAGATGCTTAGTGCTGTTGTGCTGTGAAACTGAAGCATTTCTTAAAATCCGCCAACCTGAGATTCAATATTTCGTATGGCGAGACGAGGTTGCGCAGCCTAAACGCTCCAATTTTAACAGTGTCAACGTCAAAAAAGTTTTTGTAGAAAAAATATTACATATTGTTTTTTTTTTGTTCAAAAAATTGTTGATAGATCCACGCTTCACGATTGGGTCGACTCGACCGGTGAAATGCTACGACCTCTCAGATGGTCCATGGGCGGCGTTTGTTGCTTGTCATCCGATGACACGCCTGCTCATTTGCCCTCATATTACATAAAAGAAAACAGCATCAAAATATATACACTGCTTATAAAATATGTTTTAATCAGCACAAACATAAGAGCAGCCTGTAGAAAATAGTAATTGACTTGATCTAAACAAGTGACCAAATTGGCGGCAACCATAAAGTGCACGAGTGTGCTCACACCCTAATTGAAATTACACCCTGTATATACGTATGTGTGTAATATCTATACAATGTGTACTTAGTGCACGCCTCAGCCTTCGTCTTATACTACGAGAGTGTGCGACTCTCAACTCGGCATTTCTCTTGCGTTTCGAACGTTTCGCACGAATGGGCCGGCTCGACCGTTGAAACAACGACAACACATCGCAGCTCCTGCGTTGCCTTCAGTGAGAGATCTACCCGGAAGCCGACGCTATCCCCCCCTCTCCCATTCCCGAACCTAAGAATACTAATAGGTTGGGGGAAAAGTCTTTTCGTATATAGTACGTGAGAACTGGCTCTAAAATCTCTTTGGCTAACACTATTTGTATCTGGCTGGTTTTGGTATAATTAAAAAGTTTTAATTTTAAAGAAGACAATTTCAAATTCAAAATAAGAATATTATTGATTTTAATTTGTTTTTTATTGTTAAAATGAGTGAATCTCATGAAGCAATCGGTACATTTTAAAATTTTACTAGAAAAAGGAATAAATTCAAAACAAAGCCGGGAAAAAATGTGATGTTTATTGACCTAATGGTAGTATAGTAGTTTGCAGTAATTGATGGTATATTTGAAAGAGTGGTGCAAGATCAGCATATTAGTAGTTTGGATGTAGCTGCAGAGCTGGGAATTGGCCACAAAACAGTTTTGGCGCATTTTATAAAAGCTGGGTACTGTGAGGATGATGTGAACTCTTTGGTATTTTTAAATATAAACTCTTTTACATGTTTCGAAATTTTCATTTTTGAATTTTTAAAAAGATATTTTTGATTGATAGAATTTTCTGATTAAAATAGAATAAAATAGGGATTGTAAATTCAAAGTCAAAGTCAAAGTCAAAGTGGTTTTATTTTCATAGGTCCTCACAGACACTTAAAAATAGTCAATGTACAAAAATGTTTAAAATTAAATTAATATTTAAAAAGCTAAGCCACGAGCGCTTGAAGCAAGTGCCTCCGTGGAACAAAAAAACACGGAAGCAATCGCCACGAGCGGCCCGATTCCGAGTGTAGGGGCTTTCATGAGAAGAATCGGGCAAGAAACTCATGTGCCAATACTCTTTTCAAAACCATTGAAAATTTACAGAATAGTATTATCAACGCTACTGAAAAAATATCACATAAAAGGTGCAGCAGCCAGACTACTCGACAATCACAGTTATGATCCAACCAACTTAAAATCATCGTAGTACAAGTAATGAGAGAAATTATATGATATTAGTCGAGCACAACTGACGCGACATCTTCTATTTAGAATGGTAACGCTGTGCAACAAGTAAGTGCAATAATAAAAATTATATATAAAGCTTTTATCAAAACAACATCAATTCAAACTCATAATAAGAAATGTTGATTACTATTAGAAATATTTGCAGCACGTCTCCACTCCAAAATAAGTGAACAAATTCCAACACGCAAACTACACAATCCGCGTTGAGCAAGCAATTTGACGGTCCCAAGACGACTTGTCCGTCATGAAGTCATTGATGGTGTAATAAGCACCGGCAACGAGACGATCCTTCACAGCCCGCCTAAACCGATCGAAAGAGAGAGCCAGAATATGCGCAGGGATCCTATTATAGAACTGTACACCCATTCCCAAAAACGACTTATGTACTTTGTGCAGGCGATGACACTTCAACACAAGTTTATGCTTGCCTCTGGTATTAAAATTATGTACATCACTATGTTTAGTATATCTATTTATGTTTTTTCTAACAAACATTATATTGTCATATATAAATTGAGAAGCAACTGTTAATATTCCAATTTCCTTAAACCGTTCTCTAAGGGAGACTTTGGTCCCCAGATTATAAATTGCCCGAATAGCTCGTTTTTGAAGCACAAAAATAGACTGAATTTCAGCTGCTCTACCCCACAGCAAAATGCCATAAGACATGACACTATGAAAATAACTGAAATAAACTAGTCTGGCGGTTGCAACATCAGTAAGCTGTCGAACTTTTCGAACCGCGTAGGCAGCAGAGCTAAGTTTTCCAGCTAAACATTTTACTTGAGGTCCCCATTGGAGCTTATTATCTAAAGTAATACCTAAAAATACAGTTGTATTTACTGGGTCTAGAATTCTGTTATTTAAAGATAAATTTATAACCTGACCTTTAACATTGGGCATAGTAAACTTTATTATTTTGGTTTTATTCGAATTTAGGACTAAATTATTAGCTGTAAACCAATCATGGACTTGTAAACCAATCTAATCTCAATAAGAGAACATCATTTTTTTTAAGATACCAAGATTACGGAGTTCATGTTAATATAATAAAAATATAAAACGAATTATAAAGAAACTATGATATATAAAAATAAAACGACGGAACGAGACATTTGAGAAGGAGAAGAATATAGGAGGAGCTGGGATCTAGACGAGGCGCCCAGGGATAAAGCAGTAAAGAAAACCCATGTTAAATATCTGGCACGTATCTAATTTTATTTTAATACTTTGAATAATATGATATATTGAGATCTTCTGGTGTTATTATTTATCACACATGCACTGAGCTCATAATTACCCTTATAGCAGATTAAATTAATTATATATCTCATTTAATGGAGGTTCTCATGTCGGCGTTCCTTGTATTCAATAAATTGAGGAGCTGAGAAACGAACCCTTCATATTACATAACAGACTCGATACGTACGAGCTCGTTACATTGGTGGAGGCGCCCTTACGATCTGAATGCATGTGTTGAATGTATAATTTATGTATATATTTTGTGTCCTATTGAATATTATTATTGGAGAGCATCTGTAATATAAATAGACTAGACTGGAACTATCCAGAGAAAGCAGTAGACCAATTAGATTTATATTTTATTTTAAATGCGGTTGAAGATAAAAATAAGTGTGCCATTCTAAAACACTTATTACCAGAAAAGCTGCAAAACATATTTTTCCTAGAGTTTGTCGGCAATGAAAGAAATTATGAAGAGGTAAAGAAATTTATCATTAGCAAATGTGAGAGTAAAACCGACCTGGAAAAATTCTTCGCATTAAGGATGAGAGAGGAAGAAGGTCCAGAAGAATTCTGGTTAAGGTTACTAGTATTGGCCAAAACAGCGAGTATTGTAGATGAAAAGGTGATAATCCGAAAATTTGAAGAAAGTTTGACGTATATATGGAAAAACAAATTGGAGAAATGCGTATATAAAAGTATTGAAGATAAAACATATGGTAAAACATATGAATAAAAACCTTGACGAGAAAAGAAAATGTCAAAATCAACAAATGAATAAAGAAAAAAATGATGAAAGAAAATATTTTCAACATCAACAAAGGAACAAAGAAAAGAATGAAGAAAGAAAATATGTTCAAGACAATCAATTTAATTGGTGGAGAAGGGCACAAATGGACAATAGAAATAATAATAGTGGTGAAATGTCTATGATGAGAAGACAAAACATACCACAGAATGGGGAAACTAAACAGATTAATTTTAATAATAGGAATATTGTAATTAATAATAGATTAGTTAGGTATTGGAATGAATCCCAATCTATCAAGTTGAGAAATGTTCCAAAGGACGTTTATAACCTGTGTGCAACTAAAATTTTGCGGGAGGACCCGTATGACAGTTGTGACAGTTTAGTTGAGTTTAGCATCTTTTCAGTTCAAATTTGATGGAAAGTTATGTTTTCAACAAAATTAAGAGTTAAATTAGGATTTTAATGGGGTATGAAAGGTGTTTTGCATTTCAGAAAAATCAGTTGGGCAGATGTAGCATTGTTCCAATTAGTATAGATTTGGTAGATGATGTTCCGATTTTTCAACAGCCATATAGAGCCATGTTAGCCGCACAAGCGAGTATAATTGACGAACAGATTGATGATATGTTAGGTATGGGAGTAATTAGTGAGTCGTATAGTAGTTATGCTAGTCCTGTTGTGTTAGTGAAAAAGGAAGATAATACGTGGAGATTTTGTGTTGATTATAGGAAGTTGAATAAGAAGACGAAAGAGGTAAGATATCCAATTCCTAGGGTGGATGATATTTTACAGAAGTTGAAGGGAGCAGAGTATTTTTGTGAGTTAGATTTAAATTCTGGCTATTTTCAATTAGGTGTTCAGGAGAGTGAGAGACACAAGACTGCGTTTATTTGTCATAGAGGTGTTTATCAATGGAATGTTTTGCCATTCGGTCTGCGAAATAGCCAATCTTTTTTTCAAAAGACAATGGATGTAGTATTTAGAGATTTAATAGGTAAAGGAGTTCTTATTTATGTAGATAATTTAGTGTTGTATCATAAAACTTTCAATGGTTTATGTGAGGTGTTGAGTAAGGTATTAGATAGGTTACAGGAGGTTAATTTGACATTGAAACCATCAAAGTGTTCATTTGGATTTCAGGAGTTGAATAATTAGAACATATGGAGGTTTAGAAGAAATTGTGACAGATCGAGCATCAGTTTTTCGTTCCAGGAGTTTCAATACAAGATTGAACGAGTTGGGAATTAGACATATATTTAGTAGTCTAAGTCATCCCATGTCTAATGGTTTATCTGAGGTCGCTATTAAAAGTTTGACGAATATGTTAGCAAAGTATGATTCTGAAGAACAAGAGAATTGCGATAGGATGGTGAGTGAAGTTTGTCATGCATACAATATCTCAAGACAACATTCCACAAGAGTTAGTCCGTTTGAAATTTTTTTTAGCAAGGAGTCCAAAAATCCCATTGGATAATGCTTTACATCTGACAGGTCATGTACCAGTAAGGAACCAGATGGAGCGGATGGAATATATGAGGCGTCTGAAAAATCTAGTAAGAAGAAATATGACAAGAGCTCAAGGAAAGCAAAAGAATCAGTTTGATAAGAAGGCTTCTCCAAAAGTAATCAACGTTGGAGATCAAGTATTATTACACTCATATAAAAGGAGGAGTGGTTATTCAGATAAATTAAGGAAGGTATATGTAGGACCATATGCTGTTATCCAGACTTTACCACACAATAATTTGGTGTTAAGGAAGATAGGATCTAATAGGATAACGCGTCCCATTCATAGGAATAGGGTTAAAATTTATAAAACTAGAATGCCACTTAATTAGTAGACTTATTAATTAGTAGTTAGTTAATGGTAGTATTAGAAAATTGGAGTAGAATTTTATTTTGTTCATTCTTTTATATATATATGTAGAAAAGTATGTTTAATATAAAATGATTTAACTTATAGGATGGAGAAAGTAGCAAATGATATGGTTATGGTTATGGTATGTAATATGATTATGAATAGTTAATGATGGTATTTGATATGATATTGGTTCGACATATGGTTTGGGGGAGTTATGAATCCATAGTAGTTTCAATCCTCTTATGGATGATACATGAATGGTGGTGTGAAGTTATGTTGGTATATGGAAGGAATAGGTTGATATAATAAAACATATGTTCATTATATTAATTGATGTGATAGGAATGGTATAATTATTTTCAAAGGTACTGTATTTAATTCACTGTATTTAATTTAACTTAAATGAATTAATTTAGTATATTAAAATAAAATTTGTTGATAATAATGTTTTAAATTGATTGATATATTGGGATTTGATGTTACTATGATATTCGATTGTCATATATTGTTATTTGATTAATTTAATTTCTTTTAAGTGTATATCCCATGATTTATTATAGATAATATTTTGTGTGATTTTTCAATTTCTCAAAGATAACTTGTGTAATATTTTGTGTGATTTTTCAAGACATATTGTATATTTCTTGAACAGTTTTATGTAGCTTGATTTGAATGTTTCAGAGACAATGGATTCGTCAAATGTTAGGTCGGGTAGGTAGAGTTAGATGAGGTAAATAAAAAAATATATAATATTGTTTGTGTAGGGGTGAGGACCCAAACATTGTATTGTTAGGAGTTTTCCCAGTGTCAAGCTTTTCGTGGGGTTTTGCTTGGCAAAATTTATTCAAGGAGGTTGATATACTGCTTGAGTAAATTCTACATCTTGAGTGGCTGGCCTAGGACATCCCCTGCAATAGGTAGGGCATCGTTAAGTCTGTCGGGGCATCATCCTCATTAATAATTGTATTTTGTTGGCCATGATTAAACGCTTAACAGCTATAATCCAAGCTTTACTAAGGGGGGGATGATGTGAACTCTTTGAAATTTTTAAATATAAACTCTTTTACATGTTTCGAAATTTTCATTTTTGAATTTTTAAAAAGATATTTTTGATTGATAGAATTTTTTGATTAAAATAGAATAAAATAGGGATTGTAAATTCTAATCTCAATAAGAGAACATCATTTTTTTAAGATACCAAGATTACAGAGTTCATGTTAATATAATAAAAATATAAAACGAATTACAAAGAAACTGTGATATATAAAAATAAAACGACGGAACGAGACATTTGAGAAGGAGAAGAATATAGGAGGAGCTGGGACCTAGACGAGGCGCCCAGGGATAAAGCAGTAAAGAAAACCCATGTTAAATATCTGGCATGTATCTAATTTTATTTTAATACTTTGAATAATATGATATATTGAGATCTTCTGGTGTTATTATTTATCACACATGCACTGAGCTCATAATTACCCTTATAGCAGATTAAATTAATTATATATCTCATTTAATGGAGGTTCTCATGTCGGCGTTCCTTGTATTCAATAAATTGAGGAGCTGAGAAACGAACCCTTCATATTACATAACAGACTCGATACGTACGAGCTCGTTACAGTACCTACACAAAAAGCTCGATATATGAACGTCTCATGAGCTCACTGAACGTCATAAACCATGTACTCATTTGTGGTTCTTTATTACGACGTAATGAAACCGAACAATTTCTGAAGAAGCTGATAACCGGTAGTGGAAAGTGCGACAAGAACGTGCAAAGAAGATCGTGGTCATAGGCCAGTCTGGCTTCACAGACTTTACAGACGAAACCCGGTTTAACTCGCAGCAAGTTGAAGCTGTGTGTACGGTGGGATTGCAAGGGCATTATTGATTATGAGGTGTTGCTGCCAGGCTGGACTATTGATTCTGAACTGTACGGCATACAACTGACGAGATTAAAGCACAAAGTTGAGAGAAAGCTGTCGGAATTAATAAACTGCAGGTGTCATGGGCGGCGCTAGTCACTTATCACCACGTGTGAGTTTGCCCCTATCTCATAAAAAATGAAGGAAAATGTACAAGTTAATAGTCTCTGTGGTCCAGTGGTCGAACATCCCGCTTCTGAATCAAGAAGTCGTGGGTTCCAATCCGGGTTCACATTTTTCGAAATTCTTTTCGGAAATGATGCGTGATAGAAATCGATGTCCAATAACTTTGTGTCTGGTATGGCAATAGGTTCTTCACCTATTCCATTTGGGATTCAAACATAACGGCGAGTCGAGGCATAAGCTTAATATAACACCTGTATATTTTTTTACGACATTTTTACAAATCAATATTACTTACTACTTACCTACACACGCTAAACAAAAGTAAAGCTGCAAACAACTATACTTCTTAACGCCAGCGAAGCCGCAGTCAAAGGCTAGTCTTAATATAAAATCCTATATAAGCTTAATATAAAATGTATCACTTGTAATGCATCACTACGACACGTTACAGTAGGTAGGTAGTCCTAGTCCATTTTTGTTAAGTATATGTATTAGTAGTTATGTGTTAGTATTTCTGTATATATTACTGTACAAGTACTACCTTATCGAATTATTATGTGAGATAGTATATATAATAAACTATACAATTATTTATTTTGTGTATATATTTATTTTATTGGTTGTATCTATATATATTTATAGTGATACCTAAAATTACCCGTTTCTTTTAGGCACTGTTGCATTTCCAAATGTTGCCTATTAGCGATAAGGCCGCCTGTCGCCGCATACTCCTAACGCCATCTAGCATGCCTCGGGAGAAGTGCGCGGCGTGAAAGAAGCCCATAAATAAACGTTCAAATTCATTTGTATTCACCATTCAATCATCATTCGTATTCATATTCACACATTGTTAAACGTTACTCGTCTCTCTTCAAATTAAACGTCTTGTAAAACTAAACATAAACGTATTATTTCTCACACATCAAACATAGGAAATAGAAGATTAGAAACCCCCTATACTGACTACCGCCATTATACCTTAAGTACATAATCTTGTCAATAATTTATGTTTTCTTTTTTGTAATCTATGTGATGTAACTAAAGAATTATCTATTTATCTATCTAAAAGCCGCTGCCTACACCTTCGAATATTTGACTGACTGATCAACAGCTTAATTCGCGGATTGTTGACCCCCGAACCTTAGGTGTGTTATTTGGATAATGTATAAATACAATAACAAAGGATTTTCTGAAATTCTACCGCAAAGAAAGTAAAAATGGGGGCAAAATTAGTGTGAGGAAAAGTGATCACTCAGCCTAATCCTGTTAATTATTTGTTACACTTCGTCATATGCTATTAATATAAGTATAAATAAATAATAAAATTTATTCAATATCAACATTTTAAAATACTAGCTTTTGCCCGCGGCTACGCTCGCGTTATGAGGTATAGTTTTTTGCAGCTTTACTTTTGTTTAGCGTGTGTAAGTAAGTAAGGAAGGTTATTGTAGCTCTAGTGGATTTATCCAAGGCCATATCTACAATCAATGCAGATTTATCAAAGATAGAGAAATGGGCCTAAAGATATGGGATCAATTAATATGAAAAAGACAGCTGATTTATGGGGCATTTCTGTACATATTATAAAACCTTTATTTAACACTATTGTTCCCGCCTTAATTCTGATATTGACTGACTGACTTGATGAAATTAAGTAAAATCATTCCATTATTTAAATCGGGTAGTACATTAGACCCCACTAACTTCAGACCAATATCAGTACTACCGACAATAAGTAAAATTTTCGAAAAGCTAATCCTCGCACAGAAATACTTTAATGATAATAATCTGCTGCACAATAAGCAAATCGGTTTTACGCGCGGGCGGTCAACATGTGATGCTAGGGTAAAATTATTAGAATGTATATTTGAAGCCTGGGAGGAGTCATGGGATGCCTATGAATATTTTGTGACTTGTCTAAGGCTTTTGATTGTGTGCAGCATGAAACTCTGGTCAGAAAATTACACCACTACGGTATAAGAGGCATCGCTTTGGATCTTTTCTTTTCTTATCTGAGTGATAGGATTCAAAGAGTGTATGTTAACGGAAAGCTATCACATGGATCAGCTGTAGCAATGGGAGTGCCACAAGGCTCTATTTTGGGACCTTTCCTGTTTCTTTTGTACATTAATGATCTACCATATCTTGTGAAAAATAATCATGAAATAGTTTTGTTTGCAGATGACACTTCTTTAGTCTTTAAGGTTAATAGACAACAGACAGTAATTGACGATGTAAACAATGCTCTTTCTAAAATAGTAAACAGGTTTAGTGATAATAATTTGCTTTTAAATGGTAATAAAACTAAATGTGTTATTTTTTTTACAAAAATGTTAAACAAGTAAAAACCAGTGTAGTGATGGACAATGAGAGATTGGAATTGGTCAATAAGGTTGTCTTCTTTGGTATAACATTGGATTCTAAATTACAATGGGGCCCACATATAGAAACGTTGTCAGATAGACAAAGCTCGGCAGCTTACGCTGTAAGGAAAATACGTCAACTGACCGATGTTGATACTGCGCGTTTAGTTTATTTTAGCTATTTCCACAGCATTATGTCGTACGGCTTATTGCTTTGGGGTAGTACCGCGGATGCAGATTCGGTTTTTGTGCTCCAGAAACGAGCCGTTCGTGCTATCTATATGATGAGTCCCAGGGATACACTAAGAAATAAATTCAAAGAGATAAGAATTATGACATTTCATTCGCAATATATTTATGATAATCTTATTTATGTTCATAAATATAAAACTAAATTTAAGAAAAACTGCGATATTCATAAACTAAATTTAAGAAATAAAAACAAACTGGCTGTGCTGTGCTCTACTAGGCTCCATAAAATCTCTAACTCGTTCCCAGGTCAATGTATACGCTTCTACAATAAACTTCCAAACGACGCGGTTGAATTATCCATGGGTAAATTTAAGAATTATTTTAAAAGTAGATTATATTAAAGGGCTTACTATTGCAACGCAGATTATATAAACGATAAAAAAGTTTGGAATTGAACTGCTCCTTTTGTGTTGTGATGATTGTAATTATTATATTTTGTTAAACTGGAAATTGAAAAGAGTCGGCCTTGAGTTTCTTGCCAGTTCTTCTCAAGAAGCCTTGACGTCGGAACTGGCACTTAGATTCGCTTTCACATTCAAGACAGTTTGATGAAAGGGAATCTAAGCTCCGCGTATTTTAGCTAGTAGTTTTGTATGACGATTCTAAGTACTTTGTAAAGTCTAAGGAATAAAGATATTTTGAATTTTTGTGTTTTGATATGGTATCTTAGTGAATTCAAGAAAAACATAGGCGATTGTGATTGGTACCTCTCGACAGCTGACCAAAGTTGACATAGTAACGTAATTGCCTAAAGTAATATTTAACGGTAGCACGATCCTTTATAGCGAAAAAGAAAAATATCTCAGAATTTATTTCGACAGTACACTTTCGTGGTCGGCTCAAATAGAAACTATCAGCCGCAAGGTGTTCGGCTCTGCAGGATCTCTAAGAATCCTCTACCCGTTACCACCAAAACTGCACTTGCACAATCTGTTCTCTTTCCTATTCTTGACTATGCTTGATACCAGCTATTTCGACCTCACTGAAAACCAACTTGATAAACTCAAGCGTCTCCAGTATCTTTGTATTAGGTTTATATTTGGTTTACGCAAATATGACCACATCACCGAATTGTGTAATAAGCTCAGTGGTTGCCCATTTGCCTTCGAAAGCCCTGCGGATTTTCAAGATCGTCTGTATTAACCATAGTATCAATCGAAGTACTATTGTTCGCCCTCAAACGACATGATCAGGATATCTTTGATAGCTGCTGCTTGATCCTTCTTTGAAGTATGGCACGCTCTGTAGTGTGTCTACAGTCAGGGAAGTACGATAATAAAACCACCGTACTAGTGAATTGCTGTAGTGCAACTGTGTATTGCTATAATTACTTGTGCCCACACAGCAAGGCACATGTGTTGTACATAAACATTGTACATCCTGCCGACTCAAGGAAAGGACATCAAAATTCTATTTAAAACAATTTCAAATAAGTATAGGTAAAAAATGATTACAAAAAGGATAATCTAAACAAAGTATAAAGTAAATCCCACACAAATATTTACATTCTCACATCAAAAACAAAATATTAATTAATCATTAAAACATAAGAAAAGGTCTAAAGTAAATAGTATAAATCTATAGTGCATTTATTGCCACTATTCACTATCACTCACTACCGGAATATTAAGTCGAACCGACCGCGGGGTGGTTATTTGCTTTGGTAAAGAGATTTTACTCATATCCCGCACTGCACTCATCACTTCACTATCACTGGAGATAGAGGTGCGGGGTGCGGGTGCTGGGGCTGAGCCCGCACACTGTTCTGCCCCCGCCGCCGCTGCCGTTGTTGCTGATGCTGTCGATGCTACGTGGCTCCCCACCTTTCTCTTTCGCCAACGAATAATCACGTATAAAGAGGCTCCGATTATCAGTATGAGCATGATGGTATATAGCATGGAATACTGGTGTATATCATGTACACTCAGAGGCGTATCCGCTTCGTCTTTCATATCTTCAATGACTGCTTGAGTCTTATTCCATGTGAGGTCATGGTTCTCTGGGACGAATGGCGCAGGCGAGGGGAAATTAACAATATGGTTCAAAATGGAGACGTCGGCTCCTTCTCCAGTGTTTTTATTTATTTCTACAGAACTCATAAAGTTGTTGTGTCCAAAAATCATTATTGTTTCGCTCTTTATACTGCAACCTTGACCTATATCGATAAGTCCATTTCCGCTTAATGTAGTAACTTCCATACCACCTGGACAAAAAATGCGAAGTGTGCATTTATCACAACACGAGAATAGCCACCTGTTATTGTTATGTAATTTAATCCACCTCTCTTCACAATGGGATAGTTTTGTGTTACATAATGTTTTATTGTTTATAATTACGGCGCATATGTTTGAGGATATTTGTATGCTCAGTATTGGCTTGTCATATGAACATATAATTCTATCCGATGAAGTATGAATGCAGTTGCGTAAGTCGCTATCTGTAAGCGTTAAAAGAAGATCCTTTTGTAAATTAAAGGCTAAATATGACATCAGGAACCCTGTAGTATAGCCATTGACGTAAAGGCTGATCGGTCGATCTACTTCGAAGATCTATAATCATAAATCTGTTACTTATTTTAGCCTTATATTTCATGAGTTTGTAGAGCTCATTTATATCCTTTTGATTAGTAGGCAATAATAAATCGGTCGGTAAGTGCGTCGATATTATATTCATTTGGTTTTCTAATTGCTCGGGAGGCAAAAGATGCGCGTCCATGTGTCCTTGCCATAAGTTTGTTATAGTGTTCAGCAAGTCTCTTTGAATTTCTTTCAAATTGGCTATGATTATCTGGGCACTTAGAGACGAAGATAAATAGTAAAGTTCATTATTAGTCTCCGCCTGTACGCGATTAATAGCCAGAGATGCATTTTTTAAATGAGCTCGTATTAAACTGAACTGTCTGTTCATTATATCTTCATTTCTGTGCAATATATTATTATGGGCCTCTATGACGAAAGCCGTAAGTGATTTTCGTTAAACGATATTTTGTCTATATCCTTTTCATATTGCTTTAAAAATCGGTCATCCAGCACTCCAAATAAAGAATTAGCAATATAACCGACTCCGTTAATTATCCTCTTTCTTGTCGAGATCTGCTATTATGGAACATGAGAATCTGATTGTAGTGTTCTATTTCAGTTAGCTCGTGTTGAAGTTGATATAAAATACTTCTGTATTGAATTGTCATATCGGCAGTTTGTTGGGATTTCTCCAAGTTCGTGACGTAATTTTGCACATGACGTAGACCTGTCCAATATGTTGTCATATTGTAGTATACTACCAATTTCCACTCGTCACGAATAAGATGCAAATTGTATAATTTGTCAAAATAAATTTGTTGATTATTGTTTAAATTAGTAACGTTAAAAAGACAATTTGCAGATGGGATAGAGCACATAAAGAGCAACATAAACATGATTAAATTGTATAGACAATTTTTTTTCATAGTTCTAGTTCCTCTTTCTGTTTCTTTTTGTTCTACATGACCCGTGTTCGGGTTTTTATCTGTACTGACTTGAGTCGAGCTTCTATCCTCTAGAGATTCTTCTTTCACAGGGAGAAGTACGAGTTTTAAGATCGGTCTTTTGATAATTCCGTTTTTTGTTTTTAATGTTACTACTCGGACATAACCGTCTCTTCCAGGGTGTACTTCTGTGACCTTTCCTAATATCCACTTCCCAGGAGGAACGTTCTCTTCTTTGATAACCACTACGTCATCTATTTCTAAATTCTTGGAGGGGGACCTCCATTTTGAACGTCTTTGGAGTTCTTGAAGATAGTCTGCTGACCACTTATTCCAGAAATGTTTATTCATTGACTGGACCATTTGCCATCTCGTGGTTAGGTTAATAAAATCCGGCTCTGTTTGAGGTCTGGATAAGAGGGATCCGCCAATGAGGAAGTGACCTGGGCTAAGAAATTCATCGTCTGCACCTTCAGTTGGGGCGATAAGTGGTCTAGAATTAAGGCATGCTTCTATCTGATGTAGCAGAGTACAGAACTCTTCAAAGGTAAGTTTCTGTTCTCCAACTACTCTTTTCAGGTGGTACTTCATTCGTTTTACTGCTGATTCCCACAAGCCTCCTGCTGACGGAAAGGATGGAGCATTGAAATGCCATCTTATATCAAACTCTGTTATTTTTGTAACGAAGTCTTGGTTTATAGTATTGATGATCTGTTGGTATTCCTTTTTTAGGAGCCTGTTAGCACCAACAAAATTAGTACCGTTATCACTGTAAATGTGACTAGGTGTTCCACGCCGGGAACAGAACCGCCTGAATGCAGCTAAGAAACTCTGGGTACTCAAGTCACTGACGAGTTCCAAGTGCACGGCTTTCGTAACTAAACATACAAATACAGCTACATATCCTTTTGACGTCCGGATACCCCGACCTTTATTCATTTTAATATCAAAGTGACCTGTGAAGTCTACGCCTGTATGGGTAAATGGTCGCGAAGGAGTCACTCTCGGCTCTGGTAGATCTGCCATTAGTTGATGTTGCTTTACTTCACTAAATCGGCGGCATTTCACACATTTTTGAAGCTGTGTTTTTACTGTTCGTAAGCCGCTGATGATCCAGTACTTATCTCTAATGTATGTTAATGTAAGCCGTGGACCACCATGCAGAGTAAATAAATGTGCGTCTTGTACTTATTATAAGTTCCGTTAGTCGACTGTGACTAGACAATATAATTGGGTTTTTTGCAGATGGACTTAAAAGGGAATTGTTAAGACGGCCCCCAACTCTCAACAATCCGTATTCGTCGATGAAAGGGTTGAGACAGTCTAGCCTGCTACCCTTACGTACATGTTGTTTAGTTTTTATAAAAATATAATCTTCTCTAAAATCCTTTAATTGAGTGATTCGTATAATCAAGTTATATGAACTCTGCATTTCTTGTTTAGTAAGGTGGTTGACTTTTAGTGCAGTACAGCAGTACAGCCATGCTATTGTTACAGCGGCCCGTGTCAGTGAACTGGATTCATTTAATAATTTATTAATAAACACTTGATTATCGTTTTGGTGTAAAGCGGCGTTTACACTAGCTCCTTTTATTTCGATTGCTGGAGATGGATAATTAGTTTGTTCTGGTAAATTTGTTTTTATGTTAATAAGCCATCTTGGGCCTTCCCACCACAGTGGATGTTCTATGAGATGAGTCGCTGTAATACCTCTGGTGGCACAATCAACTGGATTATGTTCTGTACGAACATGCTGCCAGCAAGTGACTGGAATAACTTTGGTGATTGCGCGTACTTTATTGGCCACAAACTGTTTCCATCTGTTAATGTCACCATGAATCCAACCTAATACCACCATTGAATCAGTCCAAGCGTATATCTTAACTTGCTCATCTTTGAATGAATCTTTAACCTTTTCCAGGAGTCTTGAGAGTAAATAAGCACTGCATAATTCCAACTTTGGTAGCGTTAATTTATTTTTGATTGGAGCCAACTTTGTTTTCGCTGTCAATAAACGTGATGTATTCTCTCCTTTATAGTTAGTCGTAATATAAATTGCGCTAGCGTAAGCTTTTTCCGATGCATCGCAAAAGCCGTGTATTTCGTAGGTTTGTTTGTTACCTAAATACCGAGGTATTATGAACTTATCTAGCTTTTGAAAATCTAACTTTAGTTGTATCCAATTTTCTTTGATTTCTTCTGTCAGCTCTTGGTCCCAGGAGTCACCCATATCTATCCATGTTCTTTGAAATAAAAGTTTGGCTCGTATGGTGAGTGGTGATAGCCACCCAAGCGGATCAAATATCTTAGAAATATTAGATAATAATTGTCGTTTTGTTAGCCGTTTGTCAGCAATTGTGTCAAAAGTATTTTGAAAAGTAAATGTATCCGAATCAGGGTTCCAACGTAGTCCTAACGTTTTTCTAGATTCGGTAGATTTGAAGTCTAATGGAGTGTCCAACTGTTCCGCGGGTAAATTAAGAATAAGGTCCTTATTATTACTTGACCATTTACGTATGTTCATACCTGCCCCATTTAATATGTTTATCAGCTGTAACTGTAGTTCCCTTGCTTTTTCCAAATTGTCGTGGCCTTCTAAGAGATCATCCATATAAAAGGACTTCGTCAATGCTTCTGCCGCCAAAGGATATTTTTGAGCGTCATCTAAAGCTAATTGTTTTAGGGTTCGCATGGCGAGGTAAGGAGCTGCTTTAGTTCCGTAGGTAATTGTGGTAAGCTGGTACTCCTTTAAATCGGTAGACACTGATGGCCGCCATACGATACGTTGGAGATTTTGGTCAGATTCTCTGACAAATATTTGACGGTACATTTTTCGATGTCCGCAGTTATGACGTACTTGTGCTGACGCCACCTCAATATAAGACTGTGTAGGTCTTTTTGTAGATTCGGACCCCGTTCCATAAGATGGTTGAGGCTGTAACCAGTGGAAGTTCTCGAGGAAGCATTGAACACCGTCCGTAATTTTGTAGTTGTGGAGTCAGCTTTGATAACACCGTGGTGAGGAAGATAACATGACACAGGCAGCTGTTGCTTGTCGATCGTAGGTTTCATGTGACCTAGCCTTTCGTAATCCAACATAAACTGAATGTAGCTTTGTGACAATTTATTATTATTCAGCATCCTACTCTCTAATTTATAAAACTGCGCCTCTGCTCGTTTTTTAGATGATCCTAGTTTCTGTTCGAATCCAGGTTTCATAGGTAAGGCGACTTCATATCGGCCGTTTGATAAGCGCCTCGTAGTATTTTGGTATAAATCTTCACAATACTGATCTTCTTCCGTAAGTTCTGGAGCCAAGTTGTTTATTTCTTCTAATTCCCAGTAGTGCGACATATCAGATAAATTATTTAATACGACATGACAGTTAAAAGTTTTCACATTTCCTGACAATATCCAACCTAGTCTGGTTTGTTGGGCTATGGGTGCCCTGTTTGGACCTTTGATTAATCCATCCATAATGATATCTGAATATACGCTGGCATCAAGAAGTATGTCTACTGGTTGGCACACATTGTATGTCGGATCCGCTAACTGTAGATGTTGTAAGTGTGGCCAAGATTGTTTTGTAAAAGTTTTGTTTGGTAAATTGTTTATAACTCTTGAAATAACTAACGCCTGTGTTTGAAATTGATAGTCTCCATATATCGACTCACAATCAAGGTCCACCATACCTTTGCTCTGTCTTGAGCTGTATCCAATCCCAGATACTGAGGCGGAATAATGTCGCCTTGATAGCCCTAGCAATTGTGCTGCGTTTTCTGATATAAGAGATATTTGCGATCCCTGATCGAGAAGAGCTTTAAATGTGATATAAGTTCCGTCGCCAGCTCGAACCTTAAGGGACAACGTTGTTAGTAAAATTTCTTCTTCTTCATTTGATACATAATTTACGTTATGTTGTTTTGAAGTTGTGGGTGAAAATATTGAATGATTTTCAGATTGTACATTTAACGACGTACGAGTATCGGAACTTGAAGTGTTATAATTGTTGACGCATGCTTCATGTAGTATGGTGTTATGCGAACCTTTGCACAATCTACAACGATTAATTGAATTGCATACATTGTCATTATGCTTGTAAAGGCAATTTTGGCATACCTGTAGTTTCGTAACTGTCTTTAATTTGTCACTCGGCGATAATTTAATAAATTTATTACATTTAAACAGAACATGTTTTTGCTGACACAGAGGGCAATGCCATGTGCATGTTGCAATAACTTGATATTGTTTTTTGTTATGAAACTTGCTATATCGATGTGCTTGATAATGTTGATTGTTCATCACTTTTGAAGTAGGTAATTTCTGCGAAATATTTTGACTGTGTAAATGGTATGCTTCTTGCTTTTCTTTAATTTGAAAGGGTTCTAATGCTGTAAATTTATTTTCGAGGAAATCCATTAGTTCACTTAAAATTGGTAATTCTCGTGGAGACTTACGAGCACATTTGTAATCTTGATAAGTTTCGGCATCTAATTTTTTGGTAATTATATGAACTAGTATAGGATCCCACGTGGAAATGTCGATCCCCAGATTCCGTACGGCGTGTATAGCTTCCATACTTGTATTATAGAGGCGTTTGATTTCACTAGCTGTTTGCTTATGAATCGTGTTTTGATTTAAAAGGGTTTCTATGTTATTTGTGAATAACACTTGAGGGTTATTATATCTATGGGTGATCAGTTCCCATGCCGTGTCATAGTTTTCTGCCGATATATTCAAATGCTGTTTAAGTCGCTCAGCTTCACCTTTTAATTTTCCTTTAAGATGTTGCATTTTTTGACACTTGGACAATATGTTATTGTTATGGATGCTTTCAGTATATAAATCATAAAAGGTAGGCCATTGAGAGTACCTGCCTGAGAAGATTGGAATGTCCAACTTAGGCGTTGCCTGCTGTAAATGGGCTTCGGCTGCCATCTTTTGATAAAACGCCCTTTTTTGCTCTTTATACCGGGCTTCATAATAACTAAATTCCCCGTCATACTGTAAGTCTGACCCTTGTAGTAAATGATCTATTTTTAAATGTAGCAAATCTATGTCATTCCAGCGGTGTTGTAGGCTGCGTAATTCGTCTTCGAACTCCCATTTTTCGGAGATGCTATTGACGTCCGTGGCTTTTATCAGCCTAGCTAATGCTCGAAAGTTAGTACGCTGTTGCCTTATGAGCTGTGTATGTTCCACGTTATCCCCAGCAGTCTGTGCTGACGTGGATGGTTTAACTGTGTAATTGTAATTGGACTAGGTGCTGTTGCGCCTGGATTCCCTGTTTGGGATTCGGATGCCCTTATGGTATCCTGCTCAGTGTCACGTGGCTGTTGGTAGGATGAAATCCTGTATCGAACCTCATTAAAATACGCCCGCGCCTGATCATACTGACTGTTATTAAAATAATCAATGTCCTCGTTAGTAAATGGGGACAATTTTGACACGATGACCCTGTTAGGTCGGGTTTCGGCACCAATAACTGTAGTGTGTCTACAGTCAGGGAAGTACGATAATAAAACCACCGTACTAGTGAATTGCTGTAGTGCAACTGTGTATTGCTATAATTAATTGTGCCCACACAGCAAGGCACATGTGTTGTACATAAACATTGTACACGCTCACATAACCATTCAATAGGCTTGTCATGTAAGTATAAGAATAATGTCTGGATAAACTATAGACAGCAATTCTTTAACCGTAGTAACAACTATGTACAATTGTTCCGGGATAGTTATCATACCATCAAACGATGGAAAATTACCATTACCGATTTTAAGAAGGAGATCTGAAAATCTACCAGCAGACTCATCCCAACACAAATGTAAATAAATTTTAGAGTAATATCCCTATTATTTAAAAAGAAAAAGGGATAAGGCGACGCAACACGGTAATGACGTTCAGTTTGTTAAATCAGAAATTGTTCGTTATGTTTTGAATGCAATATGTAAAAGCAAATCGCGAATTTTCTTGTAACTACGTTAACTATGTAATCTAAAATAAAACACTAAAAATTACTTTGTTCGTCTTAATTTAATAGTTCTATTAGGGACTGATAGGTTCAAACTAATACATTTACATCCTCCATCATCACCTATTTTATCCCCTTGGGCGTAGAATTGATCAAAAGCTTTATGTACGCAAAGTCGCAGCCCGATCGGCTTAAGGTTGATACAATTTCATATAAACTTTAATCCCTAAAGGGATAAAATAGGGGATTAAATAAGATTCAATTTAGAAGATTAAAAAGGATTAAATAATAGTTAAAGTTTATATGAAATTGTGTATGTTTAAAATGAATGAATTGGTGTATGAAATTGTGTGTGTGTTATTTATATGAATGTGTGAATCCCTTTAGGGATAAAATTGACCGAAATCCTTGCTTCAAAGATGCCTAGGTCGTAGCTTTATGTATGCCATGATCGGCTTAAAATTTACAAAATTTCATCCCTTATTTTATCCCTTTGGAGGTAAAATTAAACAAAATCCTTTCTTGGCAGATACCGACGTCATATAAGTGTTATGCATGCGACATAACATCTGTCTGCATGCCAAATTTCAGCCTCATCCGTCCCATGGTTTGGTCTGTACGTTGATATGTTACTATGTCAGCCACTTTTGAGTTTTATATATTTATATAACTTTAAATCCGACCAGAGATCCTATTTAAGCAATGGGCTTGTAATTAGTCTAGTTTTCCAATTACAGCATTTTAGCGCATTATGCGGCATAATGCTTAACGTTGACGTTCCAACTATAACATCGCTACGCACAATCGGGCACTCCAAAAAGTAGTGCTTTCACATTATGTGTGCCATGGATACCAACATTACAAACTCATTGGGATACCAACATTACAAACTCATTGAGAGAAAATTAAAGTGTTTTTTTCTTTGTGGTGGCATAGATCGCAACATTTTAAATATAATACTTGTTTAAAAAAAATATAGCTTTCGTTTCTTTGTAGTTTTTTGGTTAATTCAAAGTTAATTCAAAGTTAACCTGTGTTAAAAAAAGTAATATAAATATGGATAAAGGTACAAGCGTTGACTTTTTTTATTCCACATTTAATGAGAACACTGAACTTAGCGCACTCTACTGACGCATTTTAACACCAATTCGCGTTCCAATTAGGCTTCACATAATGCTCTGTAATTGGAAACTAGGAGGATTTCTGCTCTTCCATTACTCATGTTCTTATATTAATCTATGTTCTTCAAAAATAATTATTAATTAATTCATATTATTTTGAATTTTAATGTTGCTACTGTTCTGTGCAGTTGTTGCACATGATGGTCAGTCTACCTTTAGATTTTAATTTCGGTATCTGCACTACAAATGTGTTCTTTCTCTGTGTCCGCTTCATAACATCATATGTCAGCGATTTGATTAGTAAATGAATTATATATAGCTTCCTGACCGAAACTATGTTACTGATATTATAAATTATGTCTGTAGAGCAGCGGTCGCCAATTAACTTCGGTTGGGGTCCATTTTAAAAAATGAAATGACTTTCGCGATCCACACTTTTTATATAAAAAATATTTAAAACAAAGGTTAAAGAAATAACAAAGGTGTTTTACATATCAATAAGAACGATATCATCATCATCATTCATCATTAGCCTTTTTGAGGGCCACTGCTGGACATAGGCCCCCCCCATAGAGCGCCATAACTGCCGGTCCGCTAAATCATGGGGGGTTTTTACCATAATCGCCACGCTTGGCAGGCGGGTTGGCGATCGCAGTAGGCTGTATTTTCTTTAGAGAGAATGCTGCTACCCATTCTTCTAACTTTTCCCTTAGTCGCCTTTTACGACACCCACGGGAGGAGATGTGGTGGCGGTATTCTAAGCCGGCGCCACACAGCAGCAACGATATATACATATCAATTCGTTACTTCGCCCGGCCTTTTCTGTATTGCCGTCAGCAAAAATGTTGCGCGGGATATATTTTATATATCGTAATGTAATCGTAACGTAATGTAATAAATATATTGTATATTTATTACATTACGTACTCTGTAGTGCAAGTTGCTGAGTTTTCGCGGTCCACACATAATGACTCGGCGGTCCGGATGCGGACCGCGGTCCGCCATTTGACGACCCGTACTGTAGAGTCATTTTTTAAAATACATGGTTTAAATCAGTGCACGTTGTGACCGCTAAAGCGTAATAAATTTAGTTTTTAGAGCTCCACCCCAAACAGGTATACAATACTACATCAAAATAGACTGTGCCAAAGCCACATAAATATAATTTAGTACATTGCGAGAGGTGTGTAAGCTTCTTTTAGGTACGGCGAAGAGTTTTAAATATCCGTATAAGCTTTCTTATTCTACTTGACACTTGCTCTAAGTGTGGGTACCATGACAGCTTGTAATCAACAATTACCCTATTATTATTAATATTTGGTTTGTGATATCTTATTAATACTGGGACAGTTACGATCTGAGCAAGCATTAGCATTGATTAACATCACAACATTGTTGTGATGTTCATCCAGGTAGGCAAGTGCTCATTGTCCTGGTTTAGATTATGAGTGGATTGAGACTTATAATTTACACAGCGCCATACTTATATATACACATAGCTTCACGCAAAGTCCCTTGCGGGTTGCCAGAAATAAATAACAGAGCTCCTTAAGCCACGGTTCTTACACACCTCACTCGCTTCTTTGATAATATATATTGGTTTTATAATTTGGATTGTTGTCATACTTTATGAAACCATCCAAATTTTAAAACCAATAGATTGCAGTCCCCTTTACAGGTATTTCACTACCTTAGAAAAAAATATAATTGAGTTAAATATAATTGAGTTGAGTTAATAAGAGATCATTTTCATTTTCACTCTGTAAAGAGTTCGAAACGTCGGGAAATTAATAAATTTAATAAACGCGATATAGTCCTAAAGTTTGTTTTAATGTCATGAACGTGATTCGCGAAAGTCTTAGAGATAAATAATTGAGTGATGTCTTCTATGACATAAAAAAATTATTACAAAGTGATTATTGTAATTTCCCTAGTGATTTCCCCTCTTAAAATATCTTACCCTACTAAAAGCAACTTTTGTATCAATAAATTATATTAAAAGACATAAGAAAAAACTAATATTGTTTGCGATTTGTAAATAACTAGTTACTAATTTAATTATGTCCATCAAATTAAAATAGCTTTATTTTCATAGTATAGGTCTTCACACACAAAAACAAGTCAGTAAATACAGATTTTTCATCATCAGCATCCACTGTTGGACATAGGCATCTCCCAATGTGCGCCACAACATCCGATTCTCTGCCTTCTGCATCCAGTCTTTTCCAGCAGCCTTTCTGAGGTCGTCTGACCATCGGGCTGGTGAGCGTCCTACGCTACGTTTACCAAGACGCGGTCTCCACTCTATGACCTTCTTGCTCCATCTACCATCGGTCCTTAGGCAGACATGACCAGCCCATTGCCACTTCAGCGAGCTTATTCTGCGAGCTATGTCGGTTACCCTCATTCTCTGGCGGATATACTCATTCCTGAGTTTATCTTTCAGAGATACCCCAAGCATAGCTCGCTCCATAGCTCGCTGAGCGACTTTGTGGACTAGTGTCCGTGAGTGTCCACGTTTCGGCACCGTAGGTCATCACCGCTAAGACGCACTGGCTTTGGTCTTCAGACATTGCGGTTTAGGCAAGCTGAAGACTCGACGCAGTTTGCCGAATGCAACCCAACTGAATCTTTCTGTCGGCCTCCTTCTCGAAGTTTCGTCTACCTAACTGGATAATTTGGCCTAGGCAGACGTATTTGTTTACGACTTTGAGAACTGACCCTTCGACGCTTATCGGTCCGAGCACGACATGTTTACTGAACATGACCTTTGACTTGTCCAAGTTCATGCTCAAACCGACACGCGGGAGGACCTGTCTAGGCTGCACAGCATTCCGATGACAGTTCCAGTGACCCTGATATTACAACGATGTCGTCGGCAAATCGAAGATATGAGATGTACTCACCATTCACGTTGATACCCTGTCCAGTCCAATCCAGGGTCGTGAAGACGTCCTCCAGAGCGTTGGTGAAGAGTTTGGGAGATATGACATGTCCCTGTCTTACACTTCGATAGAGTTCGTCACCTGGTCCTGTATCTGGACAGCCATCGTGGCTGTGTCATACAAGCATCTCAACACCTCGATATAACGCCAGTCAATCCGACATCGCTGCAATGCATCCAGAACTGCCCAAGTTTCGGTGGAGACGAAGGGTTTTTCTTAATTCACGAATGCCATACGCAGCGGCTGATTGTACTCTTTTGTCTTCTGTACAGATTTTTAACTTATTCTTATAGTTAAAACATAACATATCTACATATTAGGAACACTAGCGCTTGAGGAAAGTGCCTCCGTGGAACAAGAACACACAGACGCAACCGCCACGAGCGCCCCGATTCCAAGTGTATCTTGAGAGATGCTTTCATGACAAGAACCGAGTAAGAAACTATTTATAATATTATCTATTTATTATTTAATAAGATTCTGATTGGTAGTTAAACGACATGATTTTAGCATTAGCATATAAATTGTGCATAATAATGCTAATGCTAATAATAATGCTATAGTTGATACTTGAAATTCTCAAGGAAAAATTATTTTATTCTTGAAAAATATCGATGACTGAAAACTTTGTGCCCGGTATGGAAATAGGTTTGCCACCTATTGTATTTGGGACGTAAACATAACGGCGAGACGAGGCCGCCGTCTATACCTCCGGCTAGCAAGAGGCGTGAAGCTACGTTATGTTACGTTAATATGCAACATATTTGTGTTAAGTAAATGTCTCTTACGTTAATGTTTCCCTTTCTACATGTCCAAATCGGAGCGTTCCCTTTCTTTACGTTTACACCGACACTCTTATCGGTGTCTGTGTGGATTGGTTTTAGAATTGTAATATGCCATCCATAGCGCCAGTCGTCCTGTACAATGAATTGAGACTCCGCGTACGTACAATAATATATCTAGCGCATTTAAATTACTAATTACTTATTTACTGTTGACTACGGATGAACACATTAGGTCGTCGTCATTATGATAGATAAGATACTTTCGTTGAGTGCCGGCACGTGACATACATTACATATACAATTAAGTAATTAGATAGGAGTCCAATATGTTAAATGGTCTCGTTGTATCGAATTTCATTTAATATATTAACAATATATTAGTGCCCCGTGCACGGCCCACGACCCGCAGCTACCTAACCATATAATTATACCTACTAATGTTATGACACGCCATTATTCATAAACTGAATTAATTCGAAATTGCTATTTTGTGGAAAATAGCATTTGAAATTTGACGTGTTTACATTGATGATTTAAAAAATTCATGAAAAATCATTAGGTGACTTAAGTCATTTAATAAAACCAATAATATGTATGGCATTGTTAATGAAGTATTAGATAATGATTTGCACAAATCTAATCATATTATATTTTACTAATAATAATGCTGTGTGGCGCCGGCTTAGAATACCGCCACCCCATCTCTTCCCGTGGGTGTCGTAAAAGGCGACTAAGGGAAAAGCTAGAAGAATGGGCAGCAGCATTCTCTCTGAAGAAAATACAGCTTACTGCGATCGCCAACCCGCCTGCCAAGCGTGGCGATTATGGCAAAAACCCCCCATGATTGCGCGGACCGGCAGTTGTGGCGCTTTATGGGGGAGGCCTATGTCCAGCAGTGGACCTCAAAAGGGCTTATGATGAATAATAATTCAGCAGCGATCATAATTTTTATAGCGCCGACAACCTCTATTCTCTCTTTCTTTCCGTCCAGTGGTTGTCCGGAAGAAATTGCTTTGTGCGATAGGACCGCCAATTGTACAAATTTAATGTAATCATGCTTTTATATTTCTGTAAATTCTTTAATTCGGTGTACAATAAAGAGTATTTATTATTATTATTAATACCTCTTAGAGAGGAGTTTTAAAAAAAGTTCGTAGTTATTTAAATTTTGTCTAAAATATTTTACCGAATAAAATCAAGACACGCGGCCGCGTATCAGTCATGTTCAGGCAAGGAACTGGCTAGAGAGCGCGCAAGTGTATCATTACACGAATCACTTAGTGAATCACTTTAACGCAATAAAATGAAACTACGTGTGTAACATTATATCTATAAGGACACCTAGAAGCCCAAAATTCATGAAGCTAGCTCTTACGGGTATAAAGATATGAAGGTCCAAAAGTCGCAAAAATTCATACTAACTGATTTATATATAGTAGCTTAACCTAACCTACTTCCAGATGACTTAGAAGGATGCAATTTGGAATCCAGCTCGATAATTGTATGTAAGCTAAGGGAAAAATCTGAAAATAAAAAAAGGTTAAAAAAGGGGGTCCTCATACATTTTTTTTTTTCAATTGTAGATATCGTTGGAAACAATCTCAATACATGTAAATAGATATTATGTTCACTGTAAAAGAGAAAAAAAAAGAGTTAATGTATATATTAATATTAGAGATGTGACGGATAGTAGTTTGGCCGGATACCGGATATTTGGCCAACCATGTGGCCGAATAGCCGGATATTCGGCGGAACTTAGCCGTTTGGTGCATTGCACATTTGCGTAGGCGGCGCGCGAACGATCGGGTGGACTCGGTTAGATTCGGGTCTTTTCGTGAAGAAAGAAATGCGATAATCTGTGAGCTGGATTTTTATCTCAGATAAGTGCGATTTGATCGCAATCGTGACCCTTATTCTTGGTGGGCAGCTAAAGGCAAATAATACCCAAATTTAACGAAGTTTGTCAAGATCTATCTTTCAGCACCTTGCAGCAGTGTGTAGGTACAGCGAAAGACTTTTTCCGCTTGCTACCTCTCAATGCAGAGAAATTAGTATTTATTCACCATAATTTGCCCTTAGTACAGTATGAGTACTAATTAATTAATTTTCTTTCTATTACATTCATTTTGCAATTGTGTGATTAATAATATCTTTGGCCGGATACCTATCCGGCCAAATAGTAATTATACAGTATTCGGCCGGATAGTGTTAAGGTCACCGGATAGGCCGGATACCAGATAGTTACCGGATATCCGTTTCATCTCTAATCAATCAATCATTTATTTATTCATTACATTTTGGGTTATCAATACAAGATCACAATTTACATTTTGTGGCATATAAATATTTTTACATTATTTAATGATATCAAATACTAAAAAAACTATATATATGAGCAAATCTATGTACAATCTAAATTATTAATATATGAATTAGCAAAAAAAAAAAACAATTAAAAAAATTCAGTGAACTTAAAACATTATGTTATGATTGTTAGTAATCACAAATTAATTAATCAAATAGAGGTGGGTAGTTGCTTATTTTACATAGCGAGTTGATGCCAAAGAGTAATAAATAATAGTTTAAAAAAACTAAAAAACACGCTTTTTATAGAAAACCGAACTAAAAAATAGAAAATATATTTTAATGAATTTAAATTAAGAAAATAGTGTTAAAAATTTCAATGAATATAAATTAATAATAGTGTGAATAAAAAAAAAAAAATTATTTAAAAAAAAGCGTGGGGTGCATGGTGTCAACAGTTATAAATATTTTATTGACAGATATGAGTAGAGTGATTATCATTTCGATAATATCTTAAAAAGCACCCCACGCTTTTTTTAAAATAAAATAATTTTTTTTTATTCACACTATTATTAATTTATATTCACTGAAATTTTTAACACTATTTTCTTAATTTAAATTCATTAAAATTTATTTTCTATTTTTTAGTTCGGTTTTCTATAAAAAGCGTGTTTTTTAGTTTTTTAAACTATTATTTATTTTATATTTTTTAGTTTGGTTTTTTATAACAAGCGCGTTTCTTAGTTTTTTAAACTATTGCTTAACTATTTTAAAGCGTGCTAACAACGGATATCAAAACCGAATTTGAGGAATAGCGCCATCTGTGACTTATACAAGGAACTCGTTTCAAGTTGATAACGTAGACTTTCCGCTGATTGCCACTAGATGGTGCGAGAAGTGAACTATGAACACTAAAAAATTAACAAAAATCATATTTTGCAAATTGAAGAATGGAATAATTTTATCAAATTAGTGTATTGTCATCGGTCCTCAATAAATCTACAAAGTTTGAACGAAATCTAGCCGTTTAAAGTGGGTCAAAATCGCGCCCAAAGAAGTCGGTTACAAACAAACATACAAACATACAGGTGAAGCTAATAAAATGCTAATAAAAAATAAATAACATTAGTCTAATCATGTACAGTTATTCATATTTCATAACATGTCAGGAAACAAATTAAACCTATAAAGTGACATAGGTAGGCAACAGCATCGTGTGAGTATAGACACTCACAAGTATAGATGCACAGACAGGATATTAGCATTCTTTTGATGTTTAAATAAATAGTTATAATTTTCAAGTGCTACTCAACTACTGTTTATCTATCAAAAAATCATTAATGTTATAGTAACATTTCTCTTGTAAATATGCTTTTAAACTTCGTTTAAAAAGTGCCATGCTTAATTCCTTTATATGTTTTGGTATTTTGTTATAAATGATCGGTGCCATGCAGAAAACACTTTTATTTTTACGTGTGTAAAGCTAGAAAGGTCAAGTCAGCAGAATCACTTGTTTTATATCTCAAAATTTAGTGCTCATTTAGTGCTAATTTAGTGTTGATAACAGATATTTAGTGCTGTGATAGGGGGACTGAAAATGAGAACACTGCTAACTTTACATTAAGCTAGCAGTGTACCATTCGTCTCAGTCTGTCTCAGTCGGCAGAATCACTCGTTTTATATCTCAAAATTTAGTGCTCATTTAGTGCTAATTTAGTGCTGATAACAGATATTTGGAGCTGTGATAGGGGGACTGAAAATGAGAACACTGCTAACTTTTCATTAAGCTAGCAGTGTACCATTCGTCTCAGTCTGTCTCAGTAGGCAGAATCGCTCGTTTTATATCTCAAAATTTAGTGCTCATTTAGTGCTAATTTAGTGCTGATAACATATATTTCGAGCTGTGATAGGGGGACTGAAAATGAGAACACTGCTAACTTTACATTAAGCTAGCAGTGTACCATTCGTCTCAGTCTGTCTCAGTCGGCAGAATCGCTCGTTTTATATCTCAAATTTAGTGCTCATTTAGTGCTAATTTAGTGCTGATAACAGATATTTAGTGCTGTGATAGGGGGACTGAAAATGAGAACACTGCTAACTTTTCATTAAGCTAGCAGTGTACCATTCGTCTCAGTCTGTCTCAGTCGGCAGAATCACTCGTTTTATATCTCAAAATTTAGTGCTCATTTAGTGCTAATTTAGTGCTGATAAAAGATATTTGGAGCTGTGATAGGGGGACTGAAAATGAGAACACTGCTAACTTTTCATTAAGCTAGCAGTGTACCATTCGTCTCAGTCTGTCTCAGTCGGCAGAAACACTCGTTTTATATCTCAAAATTTAGTGCTAATTTAGTGCTGATAACAGATATTTCGTGCTCTGATAGGGGGACTGAAAATGAGAACACTGCTAACTTTTCATTAAGCTAGCAGTGTACCATTCGTCTCAGTCTGACTCATTCGGCAGATTCACTCGTTTTATATCTCAAAATTTAGTGCTTATTTGGTGCTAATTTAGTGCTGATAACAGATATTTAGTGCTGTGATAGGGGGACTGAAAATGAGAACACTGCTAACTTTTCATTAAGCTAGCAGTGTACCATTCGTCTCAGTCTGACTCAGTCGGCAGATTCACTCGTTTTATATCTCAAAATTTAGTGCTCACTTAGTGCTAATTTAGTGCTGATAACAGATATTTGGAGCTGTGATAGGGGGACTGAAAATGAGAACACTGCTAACTTTTCATTAAGCTAGCAGTGTACCATTCGTCTCAGTCTGTCTCAGTCGGCAGAATCACTCGTTTTATATCTCAAAATTTAATGTTCATTTAGTGCTAATTTAGTGCTGATAACAGATATTTAGTGCTGTAATAGGGGGACTGAAAATGAGAACACTGCTAACTTTTCATTAAGCTAGCAGTGTACCATTCGTCTCAGTCTGACTCAGTCGGCAGATTCACTCGTTTTATATCTCAAAATTTAGTGCTCATTTAGTGCTAATTTAGTGCTTATAACAGATATTTGGTGCTGTGATAGGGAACTCAAAATGAGAACACTGCTAACTTTTCATTAAGCTAGCAGTGTACCATTCGTCTCAGAAATTAATGTAATCAAATGACGTCACCATTTAGTGCTTCAATTAGTGCTGTCAGTACAGCAAAAGATTAAAAAAAAATTAGAAAAACGGTTCACCCTAAAGGCCATACCTGCACCTTCCCGCTAATTCGATTTCTGGGCGCTTAAAATTCTATTTATGACATTTTAAAGATTTTTGAGCTCAAAATATAATTTATTTGATATTTTGAGCTCACTGAGTTCAAAGAAATAATATTTCTATGCATTTGAGCTCTCCCAGCTCAAAAGTCTGATAGAAGTTTCATAGAACACTATTTTTGGAATTTTCAAAACGCAATAACTTTTAAGTGGATCAATCAATTTTCACGCGGTTGGCGGCATTCGACGCAGTTTTATTGTCCTCATAAGTTATTTTCAGGATTTCATTGATCGAACCAAAACTTTCGGAGTAATCCCGAAAAAACACTTTTTCGGTTTTATTTCGTTCACGATATCTCTCGAACGAATTAACTGATTTTGACCGGATTAGCGACGACGATCGGCGAGGTTTTTCAAGCTTAAGGGCGGATTAGTTTTTAAAGTTGATCGATAGAGCCGTTTAAAACATATTCCAAAAAAACGACTTTAAAAAATGATTTTTTCTCATTTTTTTGAGATTTTTCAAGATTTCTTAAAGTGGTTATCAGCACTAAATTAGCACTAAATGAGCACTAAATTTTGAGATATAAAACGAGTGAATCTGCCGACTGAGTCAGACTGAGACGAATGGTACACTGCTAGCTTAATGAAAAGTTAGCAGTGTTCTCATTTTGAGTCCCCTATCACAGCACCAAATGTATGTTATCAGCACTAAATTAGCACTAAATGAGCACTAAATTTTGAGATATAAAACGAGTGATTCTGCCGACTGAGACAGACTGAGACGAATGGTACACTGCTAGCTTAATGAAAAGTTAGCAGTGTTCTCATTTTCAGTCCCCCTATCACAGCACTAAATATCTGTTATCAGCACTAAATTAGCACTAAATGAGCACTAAATTTTGAGATATAAAACGAGCGATTCTGCCGACTGAGACAGACTGAGACGAATGGTACACTGCTAGCTTAATGAAAAGTTAGCAGTGTTCTCATTTTCAGTCCCCCTATCACAGCGCCAAATATCTGTTATCAGCACTAAATTAGCACTAAATGAGCACTAAATTTTGAGATATAAAACGAGTGATTCTGCCGACTGAGACAGACTGAGACGAATGGTACACTGCTAGCTTAATGAAAGGTTAGCAGTGTTCTCATTTTCAGTCCACCTATCACAGCACTAAATATCTGTTATCAGCACTAAATTAGCACCAAATAAGCACTAAATTTTGAGATATAAAACGAGTGAATCTGCCGAATGAGTCAGACTGAGACGAATGGTACACTGCTAGCTTAATGAAAAGTTAGCAGTGTTCTCATTTTCAGTCCCCCTATCAGAGCACGAAATATCTGTTATCAGCACTAAATTAGCACTAAGTGAGCACTAAATTTTGAGATATAAAACGAGCGGTTCTGCCGACTGAGACAGACTGAGACGAATGGTACACTGCTAGCTTAATGAAAAGTTAGCAGTGTTCTCATTTTCAGTCCCCCTATCACAGCTCCAAATATCTGTTATCAGCACTAAATTAGCACTAAATGAGCACTAAATTTTGAGATATAAATAGAGTGATTCTGCCGACTGAGACAGACTGAGACGAATGGTACACTGCTAGCTTAATGTAAAGTTAGCATTGTTCTCATTTTCAGTCCCCCTATCACAGCACGAAATATCTGTTATCAGCACTAAATTAGCACTAAATGAGCACTAAATTTTGAGATATAAAACGAGTGATTCTGCCGACTGAGACAGACTGAGACGAATGGTACACTGCTAGCTTAATGAAAAGTTAGCAGTGTTCTCATTTTCAGTCCCCCTATTACAGCACTAAATATCTGTTATCAGCACTAAATTAGCACTAAATGAGCACTAAATTTTGAAATATAAAACGAGTGAATCTGCCGACTGAGTCAGACTGAGACGAATGGTACACTGCTAGCTTAATGAAAAGTTAGCAGTGTTCTCATTTTGAGTCCCCTATCACAGCACCAAATGTATGTTATCAGCACTAAATTAGCACTAAATGAGCACTAAATTTTGAGATATAAAACGAGTGATTCTGCCGACTGAGACAGACTGAGACGAATGGTACACTGCTAGCTTAATGAAAAGTTAGCAGTGTTCTCATTTTCAGTCCCCCTATCACAGCACTAAATATCTGTTATCAGCACTAAATTAGCACTAAATGAGCACTAAATTTTGAGATATAAAACGAGCGATTCTGCCGACTGAGACAAACTGAGACGAATGGTACACTGCTAGCTTAATGAAAAGTTAGCAGTGTTCTCATTTTCAGTCCCCCTATCACAGCTCCAAATATCTGTTATCAGCACTAAAATAGCACTAAATGAGCACTAAATTTTGAGATATAAAACGAGTGATTCTGCCGACTGAGACAGACTGAGACGAATGGTACACTGCTAGCTTAATGAAAGGTTAGCAGTGTTCTCATTTTCAGTCCCCCTATCACAGCACTAAATATCTGTTATCAGCACTAAATTAGCACCAAATAAGCACTAAATTTTGAGATATAAAACGAGTGAATCTGCCGAATGAGTCAGACTGAGACGAATGGTACACTGCTAGCTTAATGAAAAGTTAGCAGTGTTCTCATTTTCAGTCCCCCTATGAGAGCACGAAATATCTGTTATCAGCACTAAATTAGCACTAAATGAGCACTAAATTTTGAGATATAAAACGAGCGGTTCTGCCGACTGAGACAGACTGAGACGAATGGTACACTGCTAGCTTAATGAAAAGTTAGCAGTGTTCTCATTTTCAGTCCCCCTATCACAGCTCCAAATATCTGTTATCAGCACTAAATTAGCACTAAATGAGCACTAAATTTTGAGATATAAAACGAGCGGTTCTGCCGACTGAGACAGACTGAGACGAATGGTACACTGCTAGCTTAATGAAAAGTTAGCAGTGTTCTCATTTTCAGTCCCCCTATCACAGCTCCAAATATCTGTTATCAGCACTAAATTAGCACTAAATGAGCACAAAATTTTGAGATATAAAACAAGTGATTCTGCTGACTTGACCTTTCTAGCTTTACAGACGTTTTATTTTTTTAACGCAGTTGTGGACGGTACAATGCACAGACGATCGTTATCTCAACGATTACGTTGAACTACGCTACACAATTTATTAAAAAAATGTGGATTTTTCTTTACAAATATTGCCACCACTAGAATATATAACGATGGGACAGTGAGTATTTTGTATTGTTTGAAATAGGGTCTGCAGCTATTCCGTATGTCCACTCCAAATATTGCCCATATACATTTCTTTTGCGATTTAAAAACTAGATAGTGCCGGGTGTGGGGGGTCATGAAAGTCATAAAAAATCTAAAATTTAGTATTAGTGTTAGTTATACTACGCACGCCGAATGATGATTCCTATGACAGTTCGTTAGCGCTTAACATTGTACTAACGTCCTGTCACAACTGTCCATTAAAAAATCGAAAAATCATATTTGTGTACATTTGTAAATTATAAAAATGATTATTAAGAAATTATTACGTAATGTTCAGAAATAATGAAAAAAAAACTCAATGCAAATGTACATGGTACGTGCTGCAAAAGTTACGTCGTCAAGCTGTTAGCGACTAAGAAGGGACACATCGATAAAAAAAAAATGCGTGGAGTCCCGCCGCGCGTTGGAAGTGTAACTTTGTGTTGTAGAAAGGAAAATAAAAATAAGGTTAGAAATTGATTCAGAAATAGAGAAAAATAATCACTGCATGAATAGGCGGCTCGACAGGTGAAATACCACGACCTCTCAGAAGATCGACGTAAACTAGCTCATGCCGCGTTTCGTTCGGTGAGAGGTATCCGGCAGCCCACCCTCCTTCCCCATCCATTCATATCCTACTCCCTTAGGTTTGCCTTGTATCCCATAAAAAATACCATAGGTTACCTAAAATTAACTATAGTAAGATACCAAAAAAAAATCCGAGAAATCATTGATGTGAGCTCGGAATCGATCCCAGGACTCCAGAATCGGAGAGCTCGACTAGTTAACTGGACCACCGAGACTATTAATACTTATTACTAATATATTAAAGGTACTATAAACTAAAAATGGGACTGATTATGAGAAATGGTAACTAAGTTCCTATCTAATATTTTATTTAAACTTGTGTATAAGAATGCAACATACCGATGAAAATTATTTGAACCGAGGATCATAAACAGATTATTATATAAAAGTTTTTTTATAAGGTTACTTTAACCATCACTATAAATGTGTATCATGTCTTGATTGAAGTTTATTATGTTATAATGTTTTATTCGACTCGGCCATAGAGGTCACTATTCGTCAATTTTAAATCGTGCTATGGTTTCACTCCATGGAGTTTATATAAGTATTTAAGAACATGTTTACAGGTTTTAGTAAAATATTAAAAAAATCAGTTCTACAACACTCAATTATAAATGTTAGGTATTTATTTCTTCAATGGATTTTAGAAATAAAATAATACATTCAATCAAATACAGTTTTAAAGGAATGTAGTTGACACTAAAGGCCGCGTTTCAAGTGTCAATTATAGTACCTCCATACATCTAGTGGCGGGTGGAGGGTACTATGATTAATTTTAAAAAATAATTACAGTACCTAAACCTGCCACTGATATCTGTGTAGTAATGAAATTCAAGCTTAACAAATTGAATGGTAGTGGTGGAGCCAAGCAGTTCGCTGCATGAATGGGCCGGCTCTACCGGGGAAATACCACGACCTCTCGGAAGATCGACGTAAAGTGGCTCATGCCGCGTTTCGTTCGGGGAGAGAGGTACCCGGAGGCGCATCCCCCTTTTCTATACTTTCCTATTCCTATTTCCTTAAAGGCCGTCAACGCAACTGTAACACTATATGTGTTGCAGGTGTCCATGGGCGGCGCTGGTCACTTACCATCAGGTGACGCGCTTGCTCGTTTGCACTCGTTTGCCCGGTATGGCCACCTATTCCATTTGGGACGTAAACATAACGGCGAGTGGAGACTTAAAAGCCACTGCCTAGACCTTTGGGTAGAAAAGGCGTGAAGTTATGTTACTATATGTGCGCGCAATACATATTTGCCTAAAAATCGAATACTTATATCGTGGATATTGCGATATCTTTTGAATTAAATGTCCGAATTAAATAACTCAAAAAGTTCCAGGAAGCTATTAAATCTATCTTGAATTGTAAATAATTTATTTTAATCAGAATTAACATCAAAGTACAAAATAAAGGGCTTTTAAAACATCATCATTCAAATTATTTTAAAAAATTCAATAAACACTTATTGTGAGATAACTACAATAGTTAGACACATGGTGTCGCGACCATTTGTGTAGACAACTATATATTCTGCAAAGTTGTAGTATATTTTTTTGCTCTACAATCAATACTTTTTACAGCGTACACAATGTAAACATTTTTTTAGGTAATTTTTTACACCTTGGGTTACATTATCGGACTTTTAGTAAAGATCCCTAATTGTTTAGAAAATATAATAATACCTAAATCCTTGCTCTATAAATGGACTATCCACCACTGAAAGAATATTTAAAATAGAACCAGCGGTTTCTGAGATTAGCGCGTTGAATGAAACAAACTATTATGCTTTTTAAGTATTAAATGAGTGGTATAGTGCCACCACTAGCTACTAGATGTCTATGTACAGATAAAAATCACGCTTAAGCAATTCTGTTCCTGGATTTATATATAGACTGGTTCAAATTCGTCGTTTTTGTAATTATATAATATGTTGTTAATATGTGGCCGCAAGGGGGCGTTAAAAGCGTTAAACGGTTGCACGAGACATTAGAAGTTACACTTCAAAAAATATCGATAATTTGTTGGAAAAATTTAAATGCTTTGAGTTTGTATTTTATTTATCTGAATCTGATACCGGGTCAAGCGGATCTTTAAAATCTGAGTCTGAACTGCAACTATCCGTGACGTTTGTTATTAACGGTTGGTCAATAATATTGTCGTATTGTACATCTCGATCCCAGTCTTGTAAGCAAATTTTCTTCGTTCTTTCGACCACTTTTCGCCAATCGTCAGCTGTCACTTGAGCGCAAGCTTCTTCCAATAAAACAATCATTTTATTAGCCGTGAATGGCGGAGTTGTGTTATGCCTAGCTGCATAACCTGAAAATATTTGTACATTTAGTAATTATTTTTAGAAATATATGCATATACATAATAGTATATAAATAATATATATTTATATATTTAGTCTCGGTGGCCTAGTGGTCGAGCACACGGCTTCTGATCCAGAGGCCCGGGTTCGATTCCTGACACTGGCTCACAGCAATGACTTTTCGAAATTGTTTTCGGAAGTTATGTGTGATAAATATTGATGACTGAAAACTTTGTGCCCGGTATGGCAATAGGTTCGCCACCTATTCCATTTGGGACGTAAACATAACGGCGAGACGAGGCTTAACAGCCGCTGCCTACACCTTCGAGTAACAAAAGGCGTGAAGTTATGTTATGTTATTATATAAATAAAAAATATAGATACCTTTGATCTGCGCCCATATCAACTCGATTGCATTATACTTAGTCTGGCCATAAATACTATTACAACTAAAAATAAAAAAATAACGTGCGTGGAGTCCCTCCGCGCGAAAGAAGTGTAACTTCGTATTGTAGAAAAAATTTGCATTTCCTCCTGGGACCTCTTAAACCAGTGGAAATGCTTGCCTCATCGTCTCGCCCTTAAAAATGTATTTATCTTAATAACTAGCTGACCGTGGGATCTATCCACGGAACGTATCCACTAAAAGTATATTTGTCGGATCGTTCGCGACTCGACCGAGCAACTGGACGACGGCGGCGGCCGCGCGGAGTGAGGGGGCATCAGCTGTTCTCCGCGCACCTGCATTCAACTTCCATTCGGTCAGCTAGGATACATATGAGCGGTAGCCTGCGCCGGCACATCATATTTTCTTCCTCAATCGCGACTATCCCTGTAAAATAACTTCTGAATAATACCTATAATAATACCTACAATTCCAAATATTTCTACCTACAATGCCAAATCTAAGGTAATAGGTATTAATGATCAGTCGTCTTATTGTTCACAAGGTTGTTCGATATCTTTTAAATCACTTAATGGTGATTATGAAACTAGTATTGACTGCTTTGTCATACCAAAAGTTTCATCATCCATTCCAAATACATTTATCAATCCAAATAGCTTACGTATATCTTCGAACATTCGTCTTGCCGACCCTGAATACTACATACCCTCTACAATCGACATCCTAGTCGGTGCGGAGGTCTTTTGGGATATAATTGGCGCGAATCGTATCGCATTAGGTAAAAACATGCCTTCCTTGTTCGAATCAAGGTTGGGCTGGCTTGTCTCTGGTGCACTTTATCAAGCTAACCCCTCCTTTCATCAATGCATGCATACTGATAAATTAGAAACAGATTTATCTCGATTTTGGAAGTTAGATTCCATAGACTCTCAACATAAACTTACCTCAGAGGAGAGAGCTTGTGAACAACTTTTTATAAACACAACTGTGCGTCACTCAGATGGGCGATTCGTTGTGAATATACCTCTTAAAGAGTCACCCGACGTATTAGGTGATTCTTATATGACGGCTAAGCGTAGATTTTTATCACTCGAGCGTCGCTTAGCTAGAGATCCTGAGTTTAAAAAGATGTATGTTAACTTTATGAACGAATACATAGAGTTAGGACATATGTCTATAAATAATCATCAAATGCATAGTTCTATACGCTCATATTGTATGCCTCATCATGGTGTGTTGAAGGAGTCGAGCTTGACTACGAAGTTACGTGTAGTATTCGACGCTTCGGCTACTACTACTTCAGGCAGGTCCTTCAACGACATTCAAATGGTTGGTATGTCTTTACAAGATGATCTTTTGTCAATCTTACTTCGATTCCGTCAGCATAAGATAGCTATTAGTGCTGACATTGAAAAGATGTATAGGCAGACATTGGTTAGTAAAGTACATAGACCTCTACAACAAATTATTTGGAGAGCCGATCCAAGCCATAAATTCAAAAATTACACTTTAAATACGGTGACATACGGTACGGCCTCGGCACCTTTTTTGGCAACCATATGTTTGACTCAGGTAGCTATGGAATGTACTGATCCAACAATACGTTTTACAATCGCGCATGATTTTTACGTCGACGATTACTTATCCGGTGAATCTTCTATTACAAAAACAATAGATAAGTGTCGTCAGGTCATTGCTATTCTACAGCTAGCAAAATTTAACCTTCGCAAATGGCAGTCAAACTCACAAGAAGTTTTACAAGCCCTTTGTAATAATCGTACTGTATCAGATTTTGTAGACCTAAGCGATGGGAACGAGTTGTCTAAAACTCTAGGACTTAATTGGAAGTGTTCCACTGATACATTTACATTTTCTATTAATTTACGTCCCACTGAAAGAGCTACAAAACGTCAAATTTTGTCAACCATAGCACAGATCTTTGATCCCATTGGTTTACTTGTTTCTTGTATTGTGATAGCAAAAATAATCATGCAAAAGCTCTGGCTTGTCAAATGCTCGTAGGATGAGCCTGTCCCTGAGGAGATTCAGCATGCTTGGAAAACATTTCAGGGTACTCTACCATTTTTAAATAACTTTGAAATTCCACGATGGATATCAATTGATTCGGTGCTTTCCCTACAGCTACATGTTTTTTCTGATGCCTCCGAGAAGGCTTACGGTGCATGTATATATGTTCGCAGCTTATCAACTGATGAAAAAATTTGTGTACGCCTGCTCGCAGCTAAGAGTAAGGTGGCTCCGACTAAACCACTGACTATGCCACGACTCGAACTCTGTGCTGCATTGTTGGGGGCACGGCTTTATCTTAAGGTACGTCAGTCACTTACCTTACACGTACATGATACAGTGTTTTGGTGTGACTCCACCATTGTTTTGGGTTGGCTGCCTGGTCCACCAGCACAGCTAAAGGCCTTTGTTCGCCATCGTGTATCTGAAATTCAGGATACCGTGGGAGAATATTCATGGCGCTATGTTCCGTCACATGAAAACCCCGCAGACCTCGCTTTGCGCGGACTCAGTGCTGACAAACTATTGCATTCTTCGCTATGGTGGTCGGGTCCACCATTTATGCATAAAGATTCCTCATCTTGGCCTCTATTTCCTGCATGCGATCAACCCTCGCAGAGTTCGTTTGAGACACTGGAGGTTATAGCTTCTCACAGTGTAGATACCTCAAAATTTGTTGATAATTTCATTTCATTAATATGCAGAAAATACTCAAGTTTTACTAAGTTACAACGTGTAGTAGCATATATTATACGGTTTCTAAATGAGTGTAGGAAACGTTCATTAGATTGTGGTACACTCACGAATTTAGAGCTAACTACATCATTACATATTTTACTTAAATTTAGTCAGCAGGAGTCGTTTCCTGAAGAATATAATTTATTAACATCAGATAAACAATTGCCTCCTAAAAATAGACTTTTATCACTATCTCCCTTTATAGACAAATCAAGTAAATTAATTCGTGTAGGCGGTAGACTTAATAAATCCTATTATGATTTTAATATAAAACATCCAATTCTCTTATCTAGTTCTCATATTATTTGTATTTTAATATTCAGTATGTATCACATACGCCTTATGCATGCCGGACCTCAACTCTTACTTGCTACCATTCGTCATCATTATTACCCTATCGGTGGTAGGAATTTAGCGAAAAGGATAACACATCAATGCGTGAAATGCTGTAGAATTAAGGCTGCTACTGTCCAACCTATCATGGGTAACCTTCCAGAGCAGCGTTTACATTTAGAATTTCCTTTTCTGGATACGGGTGTGGATTATGCCGGTCCTATCAAGATAGCTGACCGTAAAGGTAGAGGATGTAAGCTTTCTAAATGTTTCATGTGTGTGTTTGTCTACCAGAGAAGTTCACCTCGAACTTGTGTCGGATCTCACAAAGGAAGCTTTCTTAGCTAGCATGAATCGCTTTATTGCTCGCAGGGGGAAGCCGCGTAACGTTTTTTCGGACAACGGTACCACATTTGTAGGGGCGTTCAATGAGTTGTCTGATCTCCTTTCACAGGATTTAAATTTTAGTGACATCGATCCAGGTATCAACTTTTCCTTTATACCAGCCTACACTCCATATTTCGGCGGATTATGGGAGTCTGCAGTTAAATCTACTAAGCACCATCTACGACGTATTTTAGGGTTAACTAACTTAACTTTCGAAGAAATGGCGACCTGCCTGACACAAGTTGAAGCCATTCTCAATTCGAGACCGTTAACTCCCTTATCCAGTGATCCTACAGACCTTACTCCCTTAACACCTGCTCACTTTCTTATTGGGCGATCATTAATCGTGCTGCCACATCCAGAAATTAAGAGCCTCAACGTTACCAATTTGCAACGGTTTCGTCGCATAGAGATGGCATCGCAAGGGTTGCCGATATTCGTACACGCAAGGGTGTCATTCGACGAGCCTTTACTAATATATGCCCTCTTCCAGTACATTCTTTTGAAGACACTTCAACCGGGGGAGTATGTCGGATCGTTCGCGACTCGACCGAGCAACTGGACGACGGCGGCGGCCGCGCGGAGTGAGGGGGCATCAGCTGTTCTCCGCGCACCTGCATTCAACTTCCATTCGGTCAGCTAGGATACATATGAGCGGTAGCCTGCGCCGACACATCATATTTTCTTCCTCAATCGCGACTATCTCTGTAAAATAACTTCTGAATAATACCTATAATAATACAGTCCACCAGCGTTTTATTCTTCTATCGGCAACGACCTCAATAATATTCTTTCTTTTTTAATACTTATTCTACAATTCGAGAACTGCATATTAGAAAAGAAATAAGATTACAATAATTTTATTGTTTGACATAATATAATTATGTACTTTTTTCAAAATATAATACTTTTTGACGAAATCTTCAATGAGTCTCAGTGGTCCAGTGGTTGAGCGTTTGGGGTTGAGAATCTAGGAACATGGGGTCCAAGTACACTCTATAAAGATCTTGCAAAGAAACTGATCGAGGGCTCTCTCGACCACGGGGCTGGTCCATTCTTCGCACAGGGGATTAGCATTGCCATTTGACGGGGCAATGCGGTCGGTCTTCTGGGCACTCTGCCAGTAGATCGAGAAGCGGATTCGAAATCATGCGATTGGGTCTCCAGTTTTCATGCGGCTCGGCGCATTAAGGTCGTTGTCGACGGGTCATGCTCCGACTTAAAATCCGTGAGTGCTGGAGTCCCCCGGGGCTGTGTGCTATCCCCTACGCTGTTTCTTCTGCATATCAATGACATGCTGCATTACAGCAATCTTCATTGTTATGCGGATACGGTACGGGGCTATGCGGTACGGCGGATGCCATATATAGGTACTGGCCACCCGCGGATTTCTCGGGAAAACATCGATTCGTACCGGAATAAACTGTGTCTACAATCGAAACTCTGGCTAGTCAGATTTCGGACTAAGGCCGACTCAACTTAGCTAATTCCACCCTAAGAAGACACAGGTCTGCGCGTTTCCCGCTGAAAAGACACATTTTGTTGCCTCCCTTTTTTGAGGGCACTCGGTTACCCGCCTTAACCGATATCGGAATTCTTGGGGTCGACTTGTTCAGTTTCGCGGTTATCTGGAGGGCAAGGCGAAATTGGCTTAGAAAAAGGACGGTATTTCACGTCAGGTAATCGCTGGCAGCTATATAAAGCGCATTTCCGACCTCACATGGAATACTGTTCTCATCTTTGGGCGGGGTGCCTCTGCCAAAAGATGAGTACCAGCTTACCCCATTTTAACGCATCCAACGACGCGCGGTTCGGCTTGCCGTCAACCAAACTCTGTCAGATCGGCTTAGCCCCTTGGCACTTCTCGCCACGCACTGTTCCGTTATGGAACAAGTTGCCGGCAACGGTATTTCCGGACCGCTACGACCTAGGCACCTCCAAGAAACGAGCTTATTCCCACCTTAAAGGCCGGCAACGCTGATGTGATAACCCTTGTCTTGCAGATGTCCATGAGCGTAGTAGTAGTCGCTAGTAGGTCGTCGCTTTCCATCAGGTGACCCGCAAGCTCCTTTGCCTCCTTATATCATTAAAAAAAAACAATTAAGACCAAATAAGCGAGTGAGGCGTGCAAGAGTCGTGCTTTATGTGTTCTGTTCTCTCTGCCTACTTCGCAATCGATTTGGCATGAGGTTATGTATGTATGTATAACTTTCAAAAATCATTTCGAAAAGTTATTAGTGTGAGCCAGGATTTGAACCAAAAGCGGGGTGCTCGACCACTGAACCACCTATTAAATTTTACCTATAAAATTATAATAACCTATAAAAACTTTAAAATTTTAATACACACGATATATAACAAACTATACTAAAATTGTACTTACAAAAAGAAATGGCATCTTATGAATGAATTTGGCTAAAATTAATCACAAAGTATTTTGAAATGATTATTCAAAATACAAAATACCTCTCGAGAGGTATTTCAAATAAAATACAAAATGCTTTCAACAAAAAGGTATTTAAATACAAAATGGGTATTTTGTATTTGTATTTTAAATAGAAGTATTTCAAATAAGTCACATCTCTGCTTATTTGTACATTGTAGATGTATGTAAATGCGTCAATATATATTTTCTAATTAAAAACAATCAAATAAATCTTCAAGACACGTACCTTGGCATTGTAATTTTATATCCGTCGCATTATCGCTTGGATTGTTATCAATCATTATTTATAAATCTTATCCACTAAATTCGAAAATAAAATCACTGCACTATTAAATTATAAGTGTTAAATTAAATTTAAAAAAAAATTACGATGATATAAATATTATAAATACGTAAACAAACTAATTACACACTGCTAACTTCGCTTCGCGAAAAATCACAAAAAACAATATTTTTTGAGTGATATTGACTCACCCTCTCTCTTTCCTCTTCCCTAACCTTTATCATTCTTTCTCTTTTCCTCTCGTTTTGTAATGTTCTGCCGTCAAAAGAAACAACTAACATTTTTTTTACAAATTGAATTACATACATATTTGGAAACAGGCAAAAAGCCTATGTGCCTATATTTTTTATTATTTTTTTATTATTTAAAAAGAATATATCTGACTTACATTACGACGCGCATAGGAGTGCATTGATAAAAAAAACCGTCTGCGAAATTGAGGTCGGTTCTATCAAACAAATATTTATGATAATCATTATTGTTTGTGTGGTGTCTAGGTGCTTTTCTATGTGTTTTAAGTATATTTTTAGAAAAGAAAATTAGATAAAAAGTATTAATAGCAAGGACATCTACTGGAAACCAGTGGTACTACATCGAAGCGAGTGAAGTATCTATTAAAAAACCGTGTGCTGTGGAATTATCATCAAAACAGTGACTATATATCTTGAAAATTACTTTAACTTCATAATTATAAATGTAGTGTATTTAACCGATGTTCATATTAGATTTTAGTAATATATTCACATAAATATCAACATGTAATTATGTATAATAAATAAATTACCTAAAATGAAAAACGGCTATAGTTGACTACAGTTGCCGCTAGATAGCGCCCTGCGTCAATATTTTAAACTTTATTATATAAAACTGCTGAGTTTAATTTCGGTGACTTTTGTAATATGATGTATAATGTAATCATATATATTTTCACAATATAATAACTTTTACTTTATCTTAATCGTGGTAGCAGCGGGCGTGGCAACATGTAGATTCTAGAAACATCACAATATAAAAAATATTGACTACATAAGCTTTTCTGATTGCAAGGTATGTTTGAACGATGTCTTTGAAAACAGATATTATTATATTTTAGCACATTTTAAATTAATTTTTATCTTTAATATTACTATGGAAACGGATAGTACCTACAATAAGGCAACTGTACTGTTATACGGATTAACACAGGAGTCTTTTTAAAAAATAATTTTATTATTAGCTAAAACACAAATTATAATAAAAATAGAAATTGTTAATTATTAATGCCGATCTCAACTGATCAAGATATAGAAACGGAATTAGTATGATTGACCGAGACTGAGATTAGAACTGAACTGGCACTGAACTCTGAACGAGACTGACTGAAGACTGACGACTTGTAACTGAAGATTGTAAAATGGTAACTAACTGGGCGCTCTCACCCCCGTCGTATATAAAGACTAGTTAATGCTGACACTTAATGTAGGATGTGCTGTATGCAGCCCTATCCCATACATTGCAGGGATATAACAACCCCCCACTGAGACTGAACTTCGGGTGTTATTTAACAGAAGTTCAGGGATTATACAACTTCCCTGAGTCGTGGTAGAGGTATAGGTGAATTTTCTCTAGGGGTTTCAGGATCAGTGGAAATCGGTGATTTAGTACACATTTTACACTTATATCTAGGAAACAATATTTTAAGTAATTTGTAAATTATATATAACATGATAAAAATTGACAATAATGAGGGAAATAATAAGTAGTGTGTTCCGTATCTTTCCAAAAACGGTTGTTTATTTATGATCTCGTCTAATTGAGATATTACGTCTTCTTTTTTAATCGTTTTGGGTAAATCGTCTAAATCAACGTTTTGTAGAGAAATGCGGGGCACACTTTCATTTAACATATCTTTAATTCCTAATTTACAGCAAGAGTCATTTATGATACTAAAATCTAAACTAGGGCTAATTACGCTTATATTTATGTCATTGCGAGACGATATGAGTCTAGTGCTTCTGGTATATACTGTACACTTTTCACCTGGGCTTAACACTCCAGTGCCTGATATAATTATCTCACGTGTTTCGGAATTTCCGCATACAACAGATATTTTATTAGGTTGAGATTGCACGAAAATCCACTGATTGTTTGCCAGTGGTTTCCAAATATCTAAATGACCGGTTAATGTTTTAGTTTCACATTGCACAGGTATAACACTGACTGATTTAGTAAGAAGTTCACTCTCACACGTAGGGTTGCTACCAGACAGTAAGATCGTAGATATATCGCACAGAAAGAACTCAGAGTTTATTATTTTACATTTGTCTAAATTATTTAAATTACAAAAGTTTAACTTATCTCTAGAAACAGCGGTATACAAACTAGAAGGTAAAATAAGGCTGTATACATTGTTATTATTTAGCTTTGCTCCATGCGGAGTTGGTAGACCTATATTATGATATAAAATAAATTCATCATTAGATGCTAAGGGTATGTGTAATACAAATATTAACTTATTATTAAAGTGATAACATGATACAGAGGATATACTTAAAATTAAATGAATGTTTTCTAAGCTTAATGAAATAGGAATACTGCCATCCTTAAGAATGTGGTGATTACTATTAACAAGTTCGTGGTACAACTGGCTAGGCGTTAGTATATTTGGATGTAGGATGTTTTGACTACATAACATAATTGCGTTAGTTAGGTCTTCTACTTGGAACGATAATGTAAGTAACGAACTTTCAAGGCTCGTTAGTATGGAGTTGACTTTTGTTTCAGAAATTAATTTATTAGATATGTTAGTTAAATTATTATTGTATTCTAATAGTGTATTGAGCGCGGTGTTCAGGATTTGTTCGTTTCTTTTTAATTTATTTAAAGTAGCATTATACGAGTGTAAAGTGGAAGTAGTAATTAAAATGTTTTCTTTTATTAAGCCAGCGAGTTTCTTTTGGTCATTTTGGATTGATTCAATGGCGGAGTCGTATTTAAGGGCGTCGTCTTCGTCAAGAGTACCAAAGACATGTTTGAATAGGGTTCCTACACCGCCAAACCACGGGGAACGTTTACTGCGTCTGGGTATTAAGTGGGATATTGATTCGTATTCTCTTTGAATGTCATTGAATCTAGTTGTTAGGGGAGATAAGACGTTTTCACAATGATTATCACCAGTTTGTTGGCATGCTAGCCTTACTGTGCTTAGGATTTGGTTAAGGTTCGTGAGATGCGGGGCTATGTATGAAATATCTAAATAACTAATGATATTTAATTGGCTACTTATTGTTTTAAGGCTTCCTAGTGTTTCGAAGTAGATACCGGAACTAGAAGGATACGGCTTGACAATGTCTTGCTGGGCAATGACGTTGGTGCTGAAAATGAGTTAATTGTCTATTAATTAAGGTGTGTTTAAATATTCGCGGGTTTGATCTGATCGAAATGATGTGTCACGTGACGTCTATTTATTAAGAGAGTGACTGTGTGGTTATTATTTACGTGAATAATTTTATACGGACCTTTCCAGATAGGGGATAGTGCTTTTCTTAACCTTAAGTGGTTCTTAACATAAACATAGTCACCTACGCGATAGGATGGTGGGGTCTTGGTACGTGTGTCGTAATAGGACTTGGAAGATTCTTTTGTTTTGAGGATATTTTCCAACGCTTTCTCTCTGGTGTATCTAAGTTTGTGTTGTAGCATTTTAATATAGTCGGTATATGTGGCGCCAGAGCCACCTTCATATACGGAATTTGGTATAAAAGGCTTGTGACCGAAAACTAGCTCGTAAGGGGTAAATTTTGTTGTAGAATGAGTCGTAGTGTTGTATGTTAGCATAGCAGTATAAACGTATGTTGGCCAATTGTCCTGATTTTCATTAATAAATGATTTTAAATATTCTTTAAGAGTTGAATGGCTCCGTTCTAAAGCGCCTTGGGTTTGAGGGTGGTAAGGTGATGACCACAGTTGTTTGATTTTCAGGAATTGACAAGTATTCTTGAAGAGCTCGGATGTAAAGTTTGTGCCTTGATCCGTGAGGATCGATTTAGGAATCCCGAATAGGGAGATGAAATGGATTAGGCAGTCACTAGTTTCTTCGGCTGTGGTACTTCGTATGGGGTAGGCTACTGAGAATTTTGTGAGGTCGTCTTGAAGAGTGAGGATGTATTTTAGTTGAGCTGTGCCTGATTCAGGCAAAGGACCTACTATGTCCAGTGCAACTCGTTGGAATGGTGTGTTGGATGTGGTTGTTATTTCCATAGGGGCTTTGTTTATTTTTCGTAAGGCTTTATTTTCCTGACATTGTTTGCATTTCTTGACATAGTCTTCTATGTCACTTCTCATGCCTTTCCAATAAAATTGTTCTTTTATCCTACTATACATTCGCGTTGAGCCTAAGTGTCCTGCAATGGGTATATCATGGTTTTCACGTAAAATACGTTGTTTTTCACTCAAAGCTGGATAGATTATGTTATTACGGTATATATGAATTTTTATGTTAGTGTTTTGGAAGATATGAGTGATTATGTTATATAGTTTTGTATAGGAATGTTGGTCAAAAGGATTTTTAAAGTCAGAGATTGCTATGTCGGTAATTTGGTCAGAATTTAGTAGTTCATTTTTCACTGACTTAATAGTGTTGTATATAGTAGGATAGGAAGTTTCGTCGAAGTAATGTACCTTTGTGAACATGAAGTATATGATTTTATCGTTGTAGTTTATTTTGGAGTAACTGTTCAATTGTTTCTCGGAGTTAGTGATTTCATCTTTATTTTCGACGCTATCCAGGATCTCAGAAATATATGGATTGGATTCGTCAAGGTCGATTGATGTAGGAATTAGGATTGTTTTATAGGGACTCTTCAAGAGGTTGTCATTATGTTCAGTTAGTAATGTATTTGGGGCAAGTTTTTTATTAGTTGTAGATTTGAGGAAGTTAGAATAATCGTCATCGCGGACGTCTGGATTGATTTGGACATTTGGATTTGTAGGAGAGGGTATTTCTAGGTTGTCGAAGTCGAGATTGAGATCAGTGCTTTTAGGGCTTAGGTCTAATAGTGGTCCTAAGTCTATTAGGTCAGGGAATGTGTCGTGTGTTTCGATTTCTTGCATAGGAGGGTGCGACGTTGTTGGTTTTGTTGTTTCAGGTATAGTATGTTGGATCGAGTCAGGATTGGTTAATAATTCCTCATTACTAAAGGAAAATGGTATTGGAGATGGTAGATCTGTGGGAAGGTCTTCAGAATGGTTATTTGGATCCATGTCAGAGTCAGCTAGAATATTGGGAGATGTATTAGTTATAGGGTTTACAGGGAATCGAGACAGTGCGTCAGCGTTTGTATTGATTTTGCCCTTTTTGTGAATAATATCGTACTCGAATTCCTCTAATTTAAGTCGCCATCGTATTAATCTGGATCCAGGATCTTTACAATTAAATAACCACTGGAGTGGTTTATGATCTGTGACCATAGTGAAACGGCGTCCGTATAGGTATGGGCGGAAGGCTTTGGTCCCGAAAATAATCGCGAGGCATTCTTTCTCTGTTACACTATAATTGCACTCGGCTTTATTTAGTGTTCGAGAGGAATAGGCAATAGGCCGGTCGCGATTTATGGGACCTTGGGATAGTATGGCGGATATAGCAAAGTTAGACGCGTCGCAAGTTAGTATGAATGGTTTGGTGAAATCAGGATAGGCGAGGATTGGTGATGTTACTAGCTTATCTTTGAGGGTCTCGAAACTCAATTGCTGTTCGTTTTTCCATGAGAATGTTGTGTCTTTCTTTAAGAGAGCTGTTAAGGGTTTGGCTAATTTGGAAAAGTCAGGAATGAATCGTCTGTAATAGGAAACGAGTCCTAGGAAGGATTTTATATCCTTAGGGGATTTAGGAATTGGAAAATCAGTGACGGCTTTTAGTTTTTCTGGATTAGGTTTTACACCTTCTGTATTAATTACATGACCCAGGTATGCTACCTCTTTACGTAAGAATTCACATTTGTCTGGTTGGAGTTTGAGATTGAAGTTTCTTAGTCTGTCAAAGACGTCGGATAGGTTTTGGATGTGGCTGGATAGATCTGGGGAGTGTACAACAATGTCATCTAAATATACAAAACAGCGAGATCCTTGAAGTCCAGATAAGCAAGTGTTCATTAGTTTCTGGAACGTGGCAGGGGCATTTTTCAGCCCAAAAGGCATCCTGTTGAATTGGTAATGCCCTTGTGGTACAGAGAATGCTGTTTTAGGAGCGTCATTTGAGGATATAGGGATTTGATGAAAGCCGGATGCAAGGTCTAGCGTACTAAAGTATTGACTTTTGCCCAATTGATCTAGTATTTCCGTTATCTGCGGGATGGGATACGTTTCCCCGATTGTTATGTCGTTAAGCTTTCTATAATCGATAACTACTCTCCATTTGCGTTGACCGGAAGCATCGTTCTTTTTGGGAACGACCCAGATAGGTGAGGACCATGGTGAATTAGAGGGAGTTATTATCTTTTGTTCGATCATTTTGTCTATTTGTTTTGCAACTTCCTCTTTGTGACACTCGGGAAACCTATAGGATTTAGTTTGAACAGGAATTTGTGTATTTGTAGTGATTGTGTGTTCAATAGCTGTTGTGTGAGTGAGTTGGTCGTCGGGAAGATGGAAAATGTCAGAGTAATTGCTGCAGATACGGAGTAAAGCGTCAGTTTCTTCAGTGTTGAGGTGTGAGATTCGGAGTGATTTAATTAGTTCGTTAGTTCTGTTGAGTACACATGAAAGGGGTTCCCTTTCGAATGACATGTCGCATGTTTTGATTTCTATTGGTTCTAAGTGGAGATTGAGGCCAGAGTGAAGATGAATGGGTTCGTCAGACGTGTTGACTACAGTCAGATTGACTCGGTTATTTTCTTTAACTTGTACTATGCAGTTTGCGACTAATAGTGATTCTGTGACGTGTTGATCTAGGATTATTCCTTCTTTTATGTGTGGGTTGGATACGGTGCATTCTATGACCATTTCGGTTCGGCCTTGAATGGTATATTGTGGTTCAGAGAAATTTAGTTTAATAGACTGGTTTTCTATCCGAAGGAGTCTTTTGTCATAGTTAATGTGACATCCGAATCGTTTTAGTAAATCATTGCCTATAATGCCGTCCTGACTTAAGCTAATATCTTCTACTACGTGAAATTCGTGTTCAAATTTAACAGGGTTGTTTTGGAATATTGGCATTTGAAAACTTCCTAATGTCATTGTAACATCGTCGCCTGGGTCTATACCCTTCAGCATAATTCGCGTATCGCTTAATTCAGGAGTTTTGTCGATTGAGTCTGATTTTAGTAGGCATACGCAGGAACCCGTGTCGATTAAGAATGATAGAGCGCGGTTAGAGACAGGAGTTTGAATCATTATATATGGTAAATATCTTTTTTCGGTGTTCTTATCTATACTGTAGATATTGAATTTATCTGATAGTAAATTTTCCGGCTTTTCCGAAGAGATAGTAGATTTTGTATTTACTGAGTTAGAAGGATTCGGAGGATATACTGGGTTCAGAGGATTCAGAGGTTTTGGCTTTTCTTTATGACACAGAGGATTCAGTGGATTCAGTGATCTACTTTTAAATTTGTTTGATTGCTTTACGTGATTCAGTGGATTCAGCGGATACAGAGGATACAGTGGTATATCATTCGACTCGTTTGGTCGTTTTTTATGATTCAGTGGATACAGTGGATTCAGAGGATTCGAACTAGTAGATACAGTGGCATCGGCTTTGGATTGGTCGTCGTAATTTCCCGGGCGATACCGGACGGGAAATCTTACTCGTTTAAATGGGTATCTACTTCATCGACACCGTCGTCGTAGTAACGTTGAGTGACAGTATTGACCTTAGACGGTCCAGGGTTTGGAGATGTATTAAAAGATTGGGGTCGAGATGTAGGAGGATTAGGATTATTATTATATTTATTGTTATTGTATTGCCGTTTGCGGCAGTTTTCGATAGTATGACCGACGTTCTTGCAATAGCGACATGTAAGATTTGAGTTTGAATCGTTACGTGGTTGTCGTGAAACGGTTGGATTTCTATTAGAGTGAAACTGAGGATCGCGTCTATATGTAAATTTATTCTTGTCGTTATAGTTATTATTGTGACTAGGTTGAGGGGGTCTGTTGACAATCCCAGAGAGGATTTTCTCTTCAGCGACCGCAAAGTTGACTGCTGAATTTAGCGTATCTGGGTTGCGACATCTAATAATTTGCGATAATCGGGGATGTAGTCCTATCATAAATGTGTGTAACGCGAGGTCCTCCATCCCGGCTACGCGACCTGCTACTTCAGCTTTCTTTTTAGTTGGTATAGAAATTTTTATTTCGGTTAATAACTTGGCTAAACATGTTTCTATTCGTAACGCGAACTGGTTGACTGTTTCATTATTGTTTTGTTTGCATCCTTGCAGTTCAGATAAGAGGTGTGTGTAATGTTTTCTTTCCCCGAATTGTTGAGTTAAAAATTCAATAAATTGTTCAAAGGAGTCGAACTCCTTTATACTGCATGTTATTTCGGCACGCCCAATCAATTGACTTAGAATGTATTTGAAAAGAATAGGCTTTTGAAATTTGTCTGCTAGATTGTAAGCATTTTGACAATTAGAGATAAAAGGATTTAATGTGTCCCGTGACCCATCAAATGGCTTAATAAATTTTAATAAAACATTTAGTTCCACTTTCTCTTCGTTGCTTACACTTCTCGTCATCGCGGGAACTTCTAATTTGGTGTTAACTTTTTCAGTTGCCATATTAATAAATTTTTAATAAAATAAAATAAGATATTAAGTTGTACGAAAGCCGTCTCCACACTAGTTAAGCTTAAAGAAAGTTGGTAGGGCGATAAGGCGTTACGGAAGTCTGAAACGCTGTTTGATTCTTATAAGCTACAATGTAACACACGAATATAACATATATACCTAATTAAAAGAGACACACAGAAATAAATTTGGAAATATAATAAATTGTACAAATATAGAAATAGGGCTGGTAAAACTCTGAGCTCGTGCTGGTCTGGTAGCTAAATATCTGTCATATGATTTCACTCACTGTAAGATGATCGACAGCACTAACAGGAACAGCATGGCGGGTACTGGTTGATGGAGGATGCAGTGGTGTACTCCCTCATAGGAGTTAAAACAGGATCAGGGTTACTGTGCTTGTATTGGTTAAAACACTTCACTTGATTTTCACTAGTATGCTTTCACAATCACTTTGAATTGTTTTAAATGTTATACGAATTATATTTATATTGAACTGGGTATCTTCGAAGACGTATTCGGGTGTGGGATTTTTCGATATCCCACCGCTGCCACCAAAATGTTATACGGATTAACACAGGAGTCTTTTTAAAAAATAATTTTATTATTAGCTAAAACACAAATTATAATAAAAATAGAAATTGTTAATTATTAATGCCGATCTCAACTGATCAAGATATAGAAACGGAATTAGTATGATTGACCGAGACTGAGATTAGAACTGAACTGGCACTGAACTCTGAACGAGACTGACTGAAGACTGACGACTTGTAACTGAAGATTGTAAAATGGTAACTAACTGGGCGCTCTCACCCCCGTCGTATATAAAGACTAGTTAATGCTGACACTTAATGTAGGATGTGCTGTATGCAGCCCTATCCCATACATTGCAGGGATATAACAGTACGAATCCCGTGAGTTACTAGGATCAAACATAATTGAGTTAATTATATTTGCAATATAATTAACACCACCCGCTACTACATGTCTATTATTGTACAAAATAATGTTCGTTCTTAATTCGGCGAATATAAACTATTCGCCGGTTTAAAGTCGAAAGGATTTTTTGTTTTTTAATGGCTTTAGCTATAATGTAATCATAAATATTTTCACAAAATAATAATTTTTATCATCTTAGTGGTTGGAGCTGCGGCTATGGCAGCATCTAGCAGCGGATGGTGGTACTATTCTACTCATAATTTATACCTATCAATTATGCGCTAATAGTACCACTATGCGCTACTAGATGTCTATATACTGCGAAAAATCACGCTTAAGCAATTTACTCCGTGGATTTATATATAAACCGGTTCAGTTTCGCCTTTCATACAAATATATAATATATTTAGCGGCCGCAAGGGGGCGTTAAAAGCGTTAAATGGTTGCACGAGCCATTAGAAGTTACACTTCAAAAAATATTACATTTGAATTTGGAATCTGTCATTTTTATACGATTGTTTGTGTTTTCTCGTTTTGGCGCCAATACATTGTACAATATTTTGCGATATTAAAATGGAGTGGGGTGATAAAGAGAACCGAATCGCTGTGATTGCATTACACAAAGTAGGTATGGAGCCAAATGCAATTTTTAAAACTCTCCATACACTTGGTATTAGTCAAATGTTTGTGTACCGGGCTATTAATAGGTACAATGAGACCTCCTCTGTTTGTGACAGAAAAAGATCTGGCCGTTCACGTAGTGTTCGTACGAAAAAGGTGGTCAAAGCAGTAAGGGAAAGAATTCGAAGGAATCCTGTCCGCAAGCAAAAGATTTTATCTCGGGAGATGAAGATAGCACCTAGAACATTGTCGCGTATTTTAAAAGATGACTTAGGACTTGCAGCCTATAAGAGGCGCACTGGTCATTTATTAACTGATAATTTAAAAAATAATAGGGTGTTAAAATCTAAACAACTACTGAAGCGGTACGCAAAGGGAGGTCACAGAAAAATATTGTTTACGGATGAAAAAGTTTTTACAATTGAGCAACATTTTAACACCCAAAATGACCGTATTTATGCTAAAAACTCTAATAAAGCTTCCCAATTAGTTGACAGAGTGCAACGTGGGCATTATCCGACTTCAGTGATGGTTTGTTGGGGTGTTAGCTACGAAGGAGTGACTGAGCCATATTTTTGTGAAAAAGGTATCAAAACATCGGCACAAGTGTATCAAGATACCATTCTTGAAAAGGTAGTCAAGCCCCTTAACAACACCATGTTCAATAACGAAGTATGGTTCTTCCAGCAAGACTCGGCACCGGGTCATAAAGCTCGGTCCACGCAATCTTGGTTGGAAGCGAACGTTTCGGACTTCATTAGAGCTGAAGACTGGCCGTCGTCTAGTCCCGATCTTAATCCACTGGATTATGATTTGTAGTCAGTTTTAGAGAGTACGGCTTGCTATAAACGTCATAATAATTTAGAGTCCCTAAAACAATCCATACGATTGGCAGTGAAGAATTTTCCCATGGAAAGAGTGCGTGTTTCTATTGATAACTGGCCTCAACGTTTAAAGGCCTGTATTGCAGCCAATGGAGACCACTTCGAATAAGCTTTTTATATTTTATATCGTTTTATATTTATGTATTAAAGTAACACACTGTAAAAGTAATAAATGTTATTTGCAATTTAAAAAAAAAAATCTGTGTTACAATATTTATGGCATGAGTATTGGCAGTGATAGGGCGGTAACCGAATTACCGTGTGTCCATTTGATTTGGCCAATTCATCCAAAAAATATGATGGGTGCGTCTGTTGTTTGTATAAGTTCAACAGTCTAACCAACTCTTTTTTTGACATCTGACTGTCAGCTTTCACACCATTGCGTTGTAACCACTCTATAATTTCAGCTTTTTTGTTATTGCGGCTGGGGGTTTGTTAATTTGAACTGAGTGATATGAAGCATTGTCCATTAAAATATAGTGAGGCTCATTCAAATTTTCTAATAGTTTTATAAACCATGTCTTAAAGTTTTCGAAATTCATTTCCTAGTGGTACTCCGTTGTTTTCACTGACTTAAAAGCACACAGGCAATTCGGCACAAAACCTGTAGCTGTGCCAGCGTGGCAAATGATCAAGCGCTGTCCCTTTCCTTTGGGAGTTTTTGCGCTGGATTTGGCTGTGTCATCCGTCCATGCCTTACCTACAGTATGATTGGCGTTCAGCCATGTCTCATGAAGGTATCTTCTCCCAGTTATCAATTTATTTGATTTTGCGAAGAAAATCGCATCGTAGTAAAGCTATGTCAGTACGCTCCATTAATATTTTTCTCTTGCCACATTTTTTATAGCGGAATCCACATTTTTTCAAAACAATTCTAAGGGAAGTAGCGCCGCCTTTGAAGAGTTCTGCAGCTTTTAATGAAGATAATAACTTCTGGCAGGTCGGTAGTTCACCTCGTAGGTAGTAACGATAAATATGATTGCGTATAGCATCTAAATCAAAATCATCAGGTTCTGTTATATGACATAACCTTTTCTTTTTCTTCTTTGGTGTTAATATTTTATTGTCCTCCATGGACGACTCCCCAAATTTTTCCTTTGTTATTCGAGAAACAGTAGCCTTTCCGATTCCTAGAGCATCGGCTACACGATCGCGAACATTGTCAAGCGGTAACAAGGGTCCGCCATTTTGTTGTTCACGAGCAAAATAGTCTCGCAAACGAACTACAAACTCGCGAACTTCACTGTTGAGAACAGTTTTCCGCTGTCTGCATTTCGCAAAACCGAAAATCAACAAACAGGTAACAGAAAATCAACAAATAACACAAAATAACAGCGAAAACAGAAACAAAACTCAGCTAACAAAGAAAGACGTGGCGCATACAAGGCGTTAGAGCACGCGTATGACGATGTGATGCGGTGTGACAAGAAGACAAAACAGACTGACAAGACATGACATGACTGAATTAAAAAAATACGGTAGGTCTGTGGCCTCCTTTTAAATATTTTTCCATGAAGCTGGCAACTATGAATTCTTTAAAATTCAATTCAAAAAGAATTCTAAACTCTTTAAATTATGCCATTTGAATAAAAATTAAAGTATAGTAAAATAAAATAGTTTCGCATCACTAATACAACTGTCAGTTGAAACGTCATAGGATCATCATTCGGCGTGCGAACTATAACATTTATTTTAAGGGAATTTTTTGTAAGTACTGTGAGTACGTACTGTTAAGTAATATTACGCCAACTAAAACATTTTCCACAGGTTGTTGACATAATAAGTAATAAATGTTGAAAAATTAAATGTCAGCTCCGTGATGCAGAGAGTAATACGCGTGATTAAAGTGATGAGCAGGACCCACCGTGGATGCGCCAGATGACCCTTGATTATTAGTCATCCAAAAGATCTATTGAAAACAGATTGTCCTCGATCAACATTTAATCACTCCTTAGAATACCACGGATGGACCATATATAGTTTCACATCACAACAATGTAAATTACATACTTTTAGCATGATTACGTTTCAGTTCCTTGACATGTAAATGACTTGAGAGATATATACAGCGTGTCCCACATTGGGTATATCAAGCCGCGAGGGCTGGATTCAGGATGGAATTGCCTATCGGATGGCTATATTTAAAATGCGATAAGTCGAACTTTTAGATCTGAAAAAAAATTAATAATTCCTACTGAGTCCGCAAATAATAATATTTGACATGGTCACCCTACTATCAAGACTTTCATTGACATCATATACACACATACAAGAAATCGTAACATATGTTACGATTTCTTGAGTACCTACAACACGGATATAAAAATTTAGACCTTACTCTGTTGTAATAGAGCCGATATTGCTAAGTTATGGTGAGATATAAAATAAAATTTTGTATTTCATTCTGATTAAATAAAATTCATTCATAGTTTAATACATATCTAACCAGATTTTTCGTTTACGATTTATGGTGAACACTTACCATTTCTCAGTGTGACTACAAAAAGGTTCAATGTGCTGTCCTCCTCTCGTAACACATAGGTTCACACGCCGCGATACAGATTGTGTGGCGCGGCTCAGACACTCCGGTGTTAGAGTACCACAAGCTTCCACAATTTTTTGGCGCATTTCATTCACAGTTTCACACTGCGTAGCATACACCACACTTTTTAAATATCCCCACAAAAAAAAGTCCATTGGCGTTAAGTCGGGCGACCGTGGTGGCCATGGAACAGTTCCAGAACGACCAATCCACGCACGAAAGCGATCGTCCAGATATTCGCGTACAGAACGACTGTAATGCGCTGGCACCCCGTCTTGCTGGAAAATCATGTCGCGGTAAACTAACAAAGGAAGGCCTTCAAGTTCTTCCTCCAAGGTGGTCCTCAACATTTCCAAGTAGATTTCACCGTTCAACCGGTCCGGCAAAAATACAGGGCCTATCAATTTGTCACCGATGAAACCGGCCCACACATTAATTTTCCACCTGTGCTGAAAACAGCTTTGACGAAAAGCATGTGGATTTTTATGGGACCAGTAATGCTCGTTGTGGCTATTGGATAATCCAAAACGAGTAAAGGTAGCCTCATCAGACCATAAAACCCGAGACGCAAACATATGGTCAGCAGTAACCTGACTACGATACCACTCACAGAATCGTACTCTCAATAAAAAATCTACTTCTGTCAGCTCTTGTGTGCGCTGGTAATGGTAAGGATGCTGACTATCTTTTTTTAAAGTTCTCCATACTTTCATTTTAGACACACCTAATACGACAGAGGCTTTTCTGGTACTTCTAGTTGGATCTTCAGCAAAGTGATCCAAAATATTCTGTTCCACACGGGCATCCGCACGGTCACTCGATCGTCTTTCAGAGTTGGGACTGTGGAAAGAACCGTTTGAGTGCAAACGGTTGACCAGCCTCCTGAAGCATGCATAAGAAGGAAGTCTGCGCTGATTCTCCAGCTCTCTTCCATCAATGTGACGTTGTCGATAAAGTTCGCGCACTGCAGAAAGGATTCCCTCCGATGCACCCACACACATAATCATATCATAGTACTCTGCATTTGAATACTCCGCCATTATAAAATAACGAAAGATAGCACTTGCACTAACTTGACACCGATAGATGATACTGACCGATAGAACAAGCGAACAATAATGAAGAGCATGTAAAAAATGAATCACTAACGAACACTAGTGTCTCTGCCATTTTTAATTTCTTAGGGTACCGTTATACCAAAATACGGAACCTTTATACGATAACTTACTTTTTGATAATCAGTTTAAAAATACTAGTGTCTGTACTACAGAGTCTAGTAGATACTTTAATTTCACTCAAATCTCATTCAAAGCAAATTGGAATAGTATTTTAGAAAATCTCTAAATTTTAAGTAATAATACGCACAATACCGAATACAGGATTTAACATAACTTATCATAACTTCACGCCTATTGTTACCCGAAGGTGTAGGCAGCGGCCGTTAGGCCCCGTCTCGCCGTTATGTTTACGTCTCAAATGGAATGGAAAGTTTTCAGTCATCGATATTTATCACACTTAACTTTCGAAAACAATTTCGAAAAGTCATTGGTGTGAGCCAGTGTCAGGATTCGAACCTGGACCTCTGGATCAGAAGCATAAAATTTAATAAATTAATAAATAATATTAATATTTCAAAATGCCGACAAATTCTTTTTATAAATGCCGCCTGATGAGTTCAAGGTTATCTTGTGCGAGCCGAAAGGCAGGCGGCAATTTTCAAAGGAAGTTTCGGGCGCGTGTAACAGGTCACAGTACGTGTAAGAGGTCATATACACACTGTCAAGTACCTACAAATGAATCAATAAGTAGGGTTCACAGTTTTTTTGTGTAACTTCACGCCTCAAATACATGAGAGTGTAGGCAGCGAAAACTATTTACTGATTATGTTTCATGGTAATTCCATGTGGTTTCTTAAACAGATCAGAATGTAGTCAGCTTAATTTTTTTTTGTAACTTCACGCCTCAAATACATGCGGGTGTAGGCAGCGAAAATTACTTATTGATTATGTTTCATGGTAATTTTATATTATTTCTTATTGCGAACCGAATACAGATAGCTTTTTTTGTGTAACTTCACGCCTCAAATACATGAGAGTGTAGGCAGCGAAAACTATTTACTGATTATGTTTCATGGTAATTTCATGTGGTTTCTTAAACAGATCAGAATGTAGTCAGCTTAATTTTTTTTTGTAACTTCACGCCCCAAATAAATGCGGGTGTAGGCAGCGGAAATTACTTATTATGTTTCATGGTAATTTTATATGATTTCTTATTGCGAACCGAATACAGATAGCTTTTTTTGTGTAACTTCACGCCTCAAATACATGAGAGTGTAGGCAGCGAAAACTATTTACTGATTATGTTTCATGGTAATTCCATGTAGTTTCTTAAACAGATCAGAATGTAGTCAGCTTAATTTTTTTTTGTAACTTCACGCCCCAAATACATGCGGGTGTAGGCAGCGAAAATTACTTATTGATTATGTTTAATGGTAATTTTATATGATTTCTTATTGCGAACCGAATACAGATAGCTTCTTTTTGTGTAACTTCACGTCTCAAATACATGAGTGTGTAGGCAGCGAAAACTATTTACTGATTATGTTTCATGGTAATTCCATGTGGTTTCTTAAACAGATCAGAATGTAGTCAGCTTAATTTTTTTTTGTAACTTCACGCCCCAAATACATGCGGGTGTAGGCAGCGAAAATTACTTATTGATTATGTTTCATGGTAATTTTATATGATTTCTTATTGCAAACCGAATACAGATAGCTTTTTTTGTGTAACTTCACGCCTCAAATACATGAGAGTGTAGGCAGCGAAAACTATTTACTGATTATGTTTCATGGTAATTCCATGTGGTTTCTTAAATAGATCAGAATGTAGTCAGCTTAATTTTTTTTTGTAACTTCACGCCCCAAATACATGCGGGTGTAGGCAGCAAAAACTATTTACTGATTGTTTCATGGTAATTCCATGTGGTTTCTTAAACAGATCAGAATGTAGTCAACTTAAATGTTTTTCTAACTTCACGCCCGAAATACATGCGGGTGTAGGCAGCGAAAATTACTTATTGATTATGTTTCATGGTAATTTTATATGATTTCTTATTGCGAACCGAATACAGATAGCTTTTTTTGTGTAACTTCACGCCTCAAATACATGAGAGTGTAGGCAGGGAAAACTATTTACTGATTATGTTTCATGGTAATTCCATGTGGTTTCTTAAACAGATTAGAATGTAGTCAACTTAAATTTTTTTTGTAACTTCACGCCCCAAATACATGCGGGTGTAGGCAGCGAAAATTACTTATTGATTATGTTTCATAGTAATTTTATATGATTTCTTATTGCGAACCGAATACAGATAGCTTTTTTTGTGTAACTTCACGCCTCAAATACATGAGTGTAGGCAGCGAAAACTATTTACTGATTATGTTTCATGGTAATTCCATGTGGTTTCTTAAAGAATGATCAGAAAGAAGATCAGAATGTAGTCAACTTACATTTTTTTTTGTAACTTCACACAATTATTAAAAATTAGAGATGACAACCCTATTGATGATCGAAATGGAAAAATGAATGAAATACTTTAGGCGAGAAGTCACAATGAACTCAGTTGTCGTAGGTCATAAGTAGGGTGATCATGGTTCATATTTCTGAGGGATAATTTATGTTAAAAAAGTAAAAAAAAATTGTTTTGCTTTTTTTTACTTTCTATAGGATATCTAGATTTCAAAGCGTGTCTAGATTCTAGATATAAGTGGTTAGAATAGGGTCCAAGAAGCACCCTGTATATATATTTTTTTTTATGTAATTCCATGTGGTTTCTTAAACAGATCAGAATGTAGTCAACTTAAATTTTTTTCTAACTTCACGCCCGAAATACATGCGGGTGTAGACAGCGAAAATTACTTATTGATTATGTTTCATGATAATTTTATATGATTTCTTATTGCGAACCGAATACAGATAGCTTTTTTTGTGTAACTTCACGCCTCAAATACATGAGAGTGTAGGCAGGGAAAACTATTTACTGATTATGTTTCATGGTAATTCCATGTGGTTTCTTAAACAGATTAGAATGTAGTCAACTTAAATTTTTTTTGTAACTTCACGCCCCAAAGACATGCGGGTGTAGGCAGCGAAAATTACTTATTGATTATGTTTCATAGTAATTTTATATGATTTCTTATTGCGAACCGAATACAGATAGCTTTTTTTTGTGTAACTTCACGCCTCAAATACATGAGTGTAGGCAGCGAAAACTATTTACTGATTATGTTTCATGGTAATTCCATGTGGTTTCTTAAAGAATGATCAGAAAGAAGATCAGAATGTAGTCAACTTACATTTTTTTTTGTAACTTCACATAATTATTAAAAATTAGAGATGACAACCCTATTGATGATCGAAATGGAAAAATGAATGAAATACTTTAGGCGAGAAGTCACAATGAACTCAGTTGTCGTAGGTCATAAGTAGGGTGATCATGGTTCATATTTCTGAGGGATAATTTATGTTAAAAAAGTAAAAAAAAATTGTTTTGCCTTTTTTTACTTTCTATAGGATATCTAGATTTCAAAGCGTGTCTAGATTCTAGATATAAGTGGTTAGAATAGGGTCCAAGAAGCACCCTGTATATATATACAGCGTGTCCCACATTGGGTATATCAAGCCGCGATGGGTGGATACAGGATGGAATTGCCTATCGGATGGCTATATTTAAAATGTGATAAGTCGAAATTTTAGATCTGAAAAAAAAAAAATAATTCCTACTGAGTCCGCAAATAATAATATTTGACATGGTCACCCTACTATAAAGACTTTCATTGATATCACATACACACATACACAAGAAATCGTAACATATGGTACAATTTCTTGTGTACCTACAACACGGATATAAAAATTTAGACCTTATTCTGTAGTAGTAGAGCCGATATTGCTAAGTTATGGTGAGATATAAAATAAAATTTTGGTTTTTCATTCTGATTAAATAAAATTCATTCATAGTTTAATACATATCTAACCAGATTTTTCGTTTAAGATTTATGGTGAACACTTACCATTTCTCAGTGTGACTACAAAAAAGGTTCAATGTGCTGTCCTCCTCTCGTAACACATAGGTTTACACGCCGCGATACAGATTGTGTGGCGCGGCTCAGATACTCCGGTGTTAGAGTACCACAAGCTTCCACAATTTTTTGACGCATATCATTCACAGTTTCACACTGCGTAGCATACACCACACTTTTCAAATATCCCCACAAAAAAAAGTCCATTGGCGTTAAATCGGGCGACCGTGGTGGCCATGGAACAGTTCCAGAACGTCCAATCCACGCATGAAAGCGATCGTCCAGATATTCGCGTACAGAACGAGTGTAATGCGCTGGCGCGCCGTCTTGCTGGAAAATCATGTCGCGGTAAACTAACAAAGGAAGGCCTTCAAGTTCTTCCTCCAAGGTGGTCCTCAACATTTCCAAGTAGATTTCACCGTTCAACCGGTCCGGCAAAAATACAGGGCCTATCAATTTGTCACCGATGATACCGGCCCACACATTAATTTTCCACCTGTGCTGAAAATGGCTTTGACGAAAAGCATGTGGATTTTCATGGGACCAGTAGTGCTCGTTGTGGCTATTGGATAGTCCAAAACGAGTAAAGGTAGCCTCATCAGACCATAGAACCCGAGACGAAAACATAGGGTCAGCAGTAACCTGACTACGATACCACTCACAGAATCGCAGTCTCAATAAAAAATCTGCTTGTGTCAGCTGTTGTGTGCGCTGGTAATGGTAAGCATGCTGATTATCTTTTTTTAAAGTTCTCCATACTTTCATTCTAGACACACCTAATACGACAGAGGCTTTTCTAGTACTTCTAGTTGGATCTTCAGCAAAGTGATCCAAAATATTCTGTTCCACACGAGCATCCGCACGGTCACTCGATCGTCCTTCAGAGTTTGGACTGTGGAAAGAACCGTTTGAGTGCAAACGGTTGACCAGCCTCCTGAAGCATGCATAAGAAGGAAGTCTTCGCTGATTCTCCAGCTCTCTTCCATCAATGTGACGTTGTCGATAAAGTTCGCGCGCTGCAGTAAGGATTCCCTCCGATGCACCCACACACATAATCATATCATAGTACTCTGCATTTGAATACTCCGCCATTATAAAATTACGAAATAACGAAAGCACTTTCACTAACTTGACACCGATATATGATACTGACCGATAGAACAAGCGAACAATAATGAAGAGCGTCTAAAAAAATAATCACTAACGAACATTAGTAAGGATGTGAAAAAATAATTGATTATTGAAATAATCGATTAAAAATCAACATCTAAAAGTAAAAAAATCTATTAAATTTAGTAATTATTTTTATATGACTAATCGATTAATAACCGATTATTTTATTAATCATTCAATTACATATTACCGACTTTATTTCATCTGCAACGCCCCGATATTAAGTTTGGCCCGGAACGAAAACTACTAAAGAATACTTTTTCCATAATGTTATTTTTAACGCCATCAATGACCGCATTCCTTCTATACCTTTGAAACAGTTTAGTTATTTATTTATTCCAATATTCACTAGATGGAGTCGATGAATAATACAATTTTATCAGCCGACATTTGGTTGATATGTTCTCTTTTATTGTATATTTCCAAATTACTAAATATTACATGGATACTTTTTAAAAGTCTCGGTGGCGCAGTGGGCGAGCGCACGGCCTCTGATCCAGAGGTCCGGGGTTCGATTCCAGACACTGGCTCACACCAATGACTTTTCGAAATTGTTTTCGGAAGTTATGTGTGATAAATACCGATGACTGACAAACTTTGTGCCCGGTATGGCAATAGGTTCGCCACCTATTCCATTTGGGACGTAAACATAACGGCGAGACGAGGCTTAACAGCCGCTGCTTACACCTTCGGGTACAAAAGGCGTGAAGTTATGTTATGTTATGTTACATGGATACTCACTCGCTTCGTTGACTTTCATAACTCTTTTTATGCACGCGCGTCGGTTTTTGAGGCTCCTAACATCACCTTCCTCCATAACACGTTCTATTTGGTCATGTAATGTGTGTCTTGGCCGTCCTCGACTCCTACATCCATCCGCTTTTGCATTGTATATCTGGTCAATCGTGTCAAATGCTCGGTCAGTCTTGCATCATCCATCCTTTCTACATGTCCGAACCATCGAACCAACCATGCCCTTTCTTACTTTTACACCGACACTCTCTTTCAAACCAACTTCCTTCCTTACAACCTTGTTTCCTACGCGGTCAGCGAGAGTCACTCCGCAGATTTTGCGCAGTGACCTCATTTCTACCGCGTTTATTCTACTTTCATGCACACTCTACCATACCCAGCTCTCGTTTCCATAAGTTAGCGTTGGGATCAGGACTGCATTGTGGATTGCTAGCTGGGCTTTCTGCTGACGTTTTTTGCGCCCAGGAATCTGGCCAACGCTCCATTTACGCTATTTCCTATCGCCACTCGTCTTTCTACATCCGTGGTGTACCTTCCATCCCTGCTAAAAGCGCATCCAAGATATACTATTTCATTCACCTGTTCCAGCACTACATCATCAACCATTATCCTTGCATCTGTTCTGGATTCCTCCCTTTCAAACACCATAACTTTCGTTTTCGTCGCATTCAACTGCAAGCCTTTAATCATGCAATCATCTTTCATAGTAGTGACTAGTATTTGCAGGTCCGACGGCAATTCGGCCAGAAGCACGGCGTCATCTGCGTAAAGCAGGCAGCTCACAACTATGTCACCCATTTGCATCACTACATCCATCGATCTCACTCTCTGGAGACAACTGTCCAGGTATAGGATGAACAGTCGAGCGGACAGCACGCAACCCTGTTTGACGCCGATATTGACGTCAAACCAGGGGGACAAGCCGCCGTCAACACGCACACACGCTGTGCAGTCCTCGTAAGTGGACTGCACAGCGCGCAGCAGTGCTCCGCTCACCCCGTAGCCCGGGAGTATATCCCACAGATCCTTTCGTAACACTCTGTCAAACGCTTTTTCCAGATACACAAAACCGCAGAAAACCTTCCGGTTAACAGCCAGTTGTTTCTCCACGATGTCGCGGAGAGAAAAAATCTGATCCATGCACCCTCGTCCGCTTCTAAAACCACCCTGAGCCTCCCACAACACTCCATCAGATATCACCCTCATTCTCCTTTCAATAATTTTCCCATACACTTTTGCTGCTAAACTGATCAAACTGATGGCCCTGTAACTGGCGCACTGCATACGTGATCCCGGCACGTATGCAGTGCGCCTCCAGTCCGTGGGAACCTTACCTGACCTCCAGCACAGATTGCTCAAGGTCAGGAAAGAGTCCCGGGCACAGGTTCCACCGTATTTGATCATTAAGCAGACATCATATCAATTCCAGCTGCCTTGCCAGAAACATAGAAACATACCAGGAACATACTCGTACATTTCCCCAAAATACTCACTCCACCTGCCCAATACATCGCTTGGGTTTGCAAGAATGTCACCAGCCTTAGACATAATTTTGTCCATTCTGGATGTTGACGAAGAACCCCGAGACTTTTTAACTTCCCTCCAGAAGAGTTTGTTATTCGCCTCGAAGTTCTCCGTCAACCTCACTTCCTCATTCGCAACTAGTCTTTCACGCTTCGCTTTCACTAAGGCTTTGGTAACATTCCTGCAGCGGCGGTAGCTCTCATACTTTTTCTCTGTCATACTAACATTCTGATTCAAACTTGAGACATAATCCAACCATGCTTTTTTCTTTCTTTCGACGCTGGATTTCACATCCTCGTCCCACCAGGCATCACCTCTCAGAATCCTATGCCTATGCCTATGCCTCTTTGCACTACCACATACTTCTTTTGCAATATCCACTATACTTTCTTTCATTCTTTCTCAGCATTCTTCAACACCTAAGTCAGAAAGACTCGTCTCATTGAGTCTTTTACTGACTAGGTCTACATACATACTCCGTACACTTTCACCTTCTAATTTCTCACATTTTATCTTTTCAAGCTCTCCGAAATGGGTACGCACTCGCCAGTGTCTCCACTTCTTGAAAGGCCCACGAAACGGCTTACTACCAGGTAGTGGTCCGTATCAAGAGTGGGGCCTCTGTAGGCTCGTGTATCCCTTTAGAGTATTTCGGAGACGACTATCTACCAAAATCAAATCAATCATACTCTTTTGTTCATTCCGACTCCACGTATATGTGTGAATATCTTTATGACGGAATAATGTGTTAGACACATCGAGGTTCCGTTCCAGGCATACGTCCAAGATGGGCTTACCAGCATCATTGACTCTCTTGTCACCATTCGGACCAAGTACAGCCTCCAGGCCATCTCTCTTGGTTCCGACCCATCCATTAAGATCACCACACAGAATTATCCTTTCATGTCCCTTACGGGAGCATAAGCTGCGACCAGGAAAACTCGCGTGATCCCCAGTTTTATTCGACCCCAAAGATGTCTTGGGCCTACCAACTCATAATCTTTCACTCCGGAAGCAAAGTGGGAGGAGAGAACGACTCCAACACCCCCACTAGGACGGACGTCCTGGTCCACTCCGGACCATAGGGCTACCATGCCACCGGGGAGGTCCTCGGTCTCACTCCCCCTCCGCTTTGTCTCCGTCAAACATAAGGCATCCAGGCATCTCTCATTTATTACATTCATCATCTCATTCATCTTTCTGATCATACTACCTCTAACATTCCACGTGCCTATACGGCACTCCCCTCTCCTCGTCCCACCAGGATTGGCGCTGCGTGAAGGGTGGCGTCCCCCTTCGCCGCATGCGCATGCAGCCGCACCGACGGGGGCTAATCGGTGCCCGTCGCTTCCGGGGCACGCCGGAGCAGCCCGTCCGGCTCAGTTTGCTTCGGTCAAGATTGCGTCCCACTGGGACGGCAGGGGTCGCGACGTGCACGCTCTTGACATGACCCCCTAAAACTAATTGTACATATTGCCCAAAAATTTAAAAATCCATTAATTTAAATAAATCGATTATTTTCTTAAATAAATACGATTATTAATTATCGATTTTTTCATTGTAATAAATTAATCGTTTAATCAAAAATCGTTTTCTTATGTTTAATGTCACATTCCTAAATACTAGTGTCTCTGCCATTTTTAATTTCTTAGGGTACCGTTATACCAAAATACGGAACCTTTATACGATAACTTATTTTTTTATAATAACTTTAAAAATACTAGTCGCTGTACTACAGAGTCTACTAGATATTTTAATTTCACTCAAATCTCATCCAAAGCAAATTGGAATAGTATTTTAGAAAATCTCTAAATTTTAAGTAATAATACGCACAATACCGAATACCGGATTTAACATAACATAACTTCACGCCTTACCCGAAGGTGTAGGCAGCGGCCGTTAAGCCCTGTCTCGCCCTTATGTTTACGTCCCAAATGGAATAGGTGGCGAACCTATTGCCATACCGGGCACAAAGTTTTCAGACATCGATATTTATCACACTTAACTTCCGCAAACGATTTTGAAAAGTCATTGGTGTGAGCCAGTGTCAGGATTCGAACCCGGACCTCTGGATCAGAAGCCTTGTGCTCTCCTATTGGACCACCGAGACTCCTAGGATTTACCTACGTAATACTTTTTAAGCTTTCACGTGTTATGCAACATAATGATAATAATAATATACTTTATTAATTTGCGTTGGTACATTAAAATTATACGGACCCATAATAAATAATATTAATATTTCAAAATATTTCACTGTAAATTTAGAAATGCCGACAAATTCTTTTTATAAATGCCGCCTGATGAGTTCAAGGTTACCTTGTGCGAGCCGAAAGGCAGGCGGCAATTCTCAAAGGAAGTTTCGGGCGCGTGTAACAGGTCACAGCACGTGTAAGAGGTGCACACATATACACAGCACATATACACATGACCTACAAATGAATCATTAAGTAGGGTTCACAGTTTTTTGTGTAACTTCACGCCTCAAATACATGAGAGTGTAGGCAGCGAATACTATTTACTGATTATGTTTCATGATAATTTTATATGATTTCTTATTGCGAACCGAATACAGATAGCTTTTTTTGTGTAACTTCACGCCTCAAATACATGAGAGTGTAAGCAGTGAAAACTATTTACTGATTATGTTTCATGGTAATTCCATGTGGTTTCTTAAACAGATCAGAATGTAGTCAGCTTAATATTTTTTTGTAACTTCACGCCTCAAATACATGAGAGTGTAGGCAGCGAATACTATTTACTGATTATGTTTCATGATAATTTTATATGATTTCTTATTGCGAACCGAATACAGATAGCTTTTTTTGTGTAACTTCACGCCTCAAATACATGAGAGTGTAAGCAGTGAAAACTATTTACTGATTATGTTTCATGGTAATTCCATGTGGTTTCTTAAACAGATCAGAATGTAGTCAGCTTAATATTTTTTTGTAACTTCACGCCCCAAATACATGCGGGTGTTGGCAGCGAAAATTACTTATTGATTATGTTTCATGGTAATTTTATATGATTTCTTATTGCGAAACGAATACAGATAGCTTTTTTTGTGTAACTTCACGCCTCAAATACATGAGAGTGTAAGCAGTGAAAACTATTTACTGATTATGTTTCATGGTAATTCCATGTGGTTTCTTAAACAGATCAGAATGTAGTCAGCATAATATTTTTTTGTAACTTCACGCCCCAAATACATGCGGGTGTAGGCAGCGAAAATTACTTATTGATTATGTTTCATGGTAATTTTATATGATTTCTTATTGCGAACCGAATACAGATAGCTTTTTTGTGTAACTTCACGCCTCAAATACATGAGAGTGTAAGCAGTGAAAACTATTTACTGATTATGTTTCATGGTAATTCCATGTGGTTTCTTAAACAGATCAGAATGTAGTCAGCTTAATATTTTTTTGTAACTTCACGCCCCAAATACATGCGGGTGTAGGCAGCGAAAATTACTTATTGATTATGTTTCATGGTAATTTTATATGATTTCTTATTGCGAACCGAATACAGATAGCTTTTTTTGTGTAACTTCACGCCTCAAATACATGAGAGTGTAAGCGGTGAAAACTATTTACTGATTATGTTTCATGGTAATTCCATGTGGTTTCTTAAACAGATCAGAATGTAGTCAGCTTAATATTTTTTTGTAACTTCACGCCCCAAATACATGCGGGTGTAGGCAGCGAAAATTACTTATTGATTATGTTTCATGGTAATTTTATATGATTTCTTATTGCGAACCGAATACAGATAGCCTTTTTTTGTGTAACTTCACGCCTCAAATACATGAGAGTGTAGGCAGGGAAAACTATTTACTGATTATGTTTCATGGTAATTCCATATGATTTCTTAAACAGATCAGAATGTAGTCAGCTTAAATTTTTTTGTAACTTCACGCCCCAAATACATGCGGGTGTAGGCAGCGAAAATTACTTATTGATTATGTTTCATAGTAATTTTATAAGATTTCTTAATGCGAACCGAATACAGATAGCTTTTTTTGTGTAACTTCACGCCTCAAATACATGAGAGTGTAGACAGGGAAAACTATTTACTGATTATGTTTCATGGTAATTCCATGTGGTTTCTTAAAGAATGATTAGAAAGAAGATCAGAATGTAGTCAGCTTAAATTTTTTTTGTAACTTCACATAATTATTAAAAATTAGAGATGACAACCCTATTGATGATCGAAATGGAAAAATGAATGAAATACTTTAGGCGAGTAGTCACAATGAACTCAGTTGTCGTAGGTCATAAGTAGGGTGATCATGGTTCATATTTCTGCGGGATAATTTTTGTAAAAATAGTAAAAAAAAATTTTTTTTGCCTTTTTTTACTTTCTATAGGATATCTAGATTTCAAAGCATGTCTAGATTCTAGATATAAGTGGTTAGAATAGGGTCTGTGAAGCACCCTGTATATATATATATATAAATATATATATATATATATTGTCTAAGATTAGTGTCAATTTAAAATAACAGATGACGCTAGTATGAAAATTGACTCGCGCTATCATTGTGTAACGGCATCTTAGTATAGTTTAAGGAACATTGGAACAATATATGATTCAAGATTCGAAACCACTTCGGACGTTTCATTTCAAACAACCCTCAGGATTAGTAAGCAAGAGTAAGTTGTTCATGGTCCTTCGAGAAACCGGATGGTCAGCGCTGTTTGACATCCACATCACCAGCTTGCGGGCAGTGGATCGCTGCCGCAACCGCAAGCTTACCAGGAGCTAACCGAGGCTGCGAATAGTCATCGGAAAGCTTTAGATCAGTTCTTCGAGTGGAAGGACAGGTCAGGAAACTCAAGGGCGGGGCGCATAAGCACCCTGCACGTCATCGCCACGGAACAGTCTTCAGGGGAGGACATGTCACGGTGGGCGGAAAACGAGGAGCCAGCTCATCTCAGTCACCATCACCCGTGGTGCTGAACAGAGGATCCGCACTGCAGCATCAACCAAGTATTGTCGTGAGTGAGCTCATCACATTGTAAGAACTTTGAACCTTTATTATCACTGTGAACTGTTGAACATTTGAACTTAAAAATTGTGATAATTAGTACTTGAACATTGGAAATAGACTATTTTATTTGCATTTGGACTTGGAAAAAATTAGTGATAAATTATTACTAACTTAGAAAATTTGTTGCATGTTAAAAATTAACTTAGAATAGTTTCAATAAAAACGGAGGTACGGGCAACCTATGCCCAATTTCACCCCGAAACTCCAAACACTTAGAAAATTTTCAGCAAAGATTTTATTGTTAACTTAGCAATTTTAGAACTTAGTTACATTTAGAATAATTGAAAACATGGAGTCATTAATAAATTTGCAAACCGATCTTAATTCTCGAATTGTAAATGCAAAGGTTAACTTTAAAAAATCGCCTAAAGAACGTATAACAAATGAATATGTTGAAGGTCGATTGGAATTGTTAGAACAATTATGGTCAGAGTTTCTGTCAGGGCATAATGATTTAGTAAGGAACCAGTCTTCTAAGGAGTTAAAATCTTCCACATACATAACATTAGAATTGTATGATAAAACTGAGGAAGCGTATATGGATTATAAATGTGAACTAAAGTCAATATTAAATAAGTTCCGCAATCAGGTTTCTGAAATTCAACCTATTAAATCTTTCAACTCACTCACTTTCAACAATTTTGCTCTCAGTCAGTCGGGAGCGAAAGAACAACATATGGCTGACAAGCTCACACAGCACTACACCGAAGAATGGCGGGATAACCATTCCAAAATATGGGTGAACCTAAATGTTCTGGTAGAGGCGGGCAGCAGCGTCCCTATTTTTAAAAGGTTCACCCCTGCGGTCTCCAACACGTTTGCCCAGCGTGGAGACTATGGGCATAAACCTCCCGATGAAAAGAGCACGAATACAACGGCCCCCAGTTCCCGGTGGTCCCGCTATTCCCGGCCAAGGCAGCGGTCGTGGTAACGGTGGGACAGGGGGTGCTAAGAATCTCCGGGTTACGGCAGGCTGTCAAAAACAACTACGCGTGGCCACGTATAACGGACGCAGTCTTCGGCTGGACCAACACCTCACCGAACTCGAAGTAGAGCTGAGTTGCTTGAACTGGCATATTCTGGGGCTATCTGAGGTCCGGCGAGTGGGGGAGGACACGATAACCCTACAGTCAGGCAACTTATTCTATTTTCGGGAAGGTGACCAGCTCTCCCAGGGGGGTGTCGGTTTCCTCGTTCACAAGGACTTCGTTAGCAGCGTTGTGGAGGTCAGTAGTGTGTCGACCAGGGTAGCGTACCTTGTACTAAAACTCACCAACAGGTATACCCTGAAGATAATACAGGTGTATGCGCCGACCTCGACATACTCTGACGAAATAGCCGAGGCGATGTACGAGGATATTGCAAAAGCAATACATGGTACCGCCAAGGCTCACTACAACGTTGTTATGGGGGACTTCAATGCCAAAGTGGGAGTACAAGAACGCGGCGAAACGAAAATCGGTCCATATGGCTTGGGGTGCCGAAATCACAGGGGCCAGATGCTGGTCAACTTCCTGGAGTCTGAAGGGCTCTTCTTGATGAACTCATTCTTCAAGAAGGGTCTCCACAGGAGGTGGACTTGGCGAAGCCCGGATTTTGTGACAAGGAACGAGATAGATTTTATCATTACGGATAGTAAGCATATATTTAGAGATGTCTCTGTGATCAACAGGTTCAATACTGGAAGTGATCACCGACTTCTTCGATGCTCTCTAAATATTAACCTGAAAGCTGAAAGGACCCGGAAGATGAGGTCTATTCTCCGACCTACGCCACTCCAAATAGCCGAAACCGAAAAGTTCCAAATGGAACTTCAAAATCGGTTCGACCTGCTGGAAACCACAGGCAACGTGGACGAAAAGACCGCCACTGTGGTCAACACGCTGAGGGAAGTGTCTCAAAGGTTGTTCCCGAGATCGCAGAAAAAGGAGTCCAAACTCTCTGCTGAGACGCTCGAGCTGATGAGGCAAAGGCGAGAAACTCCATCCAATCAGCTGTCTTCGTCAGAATGGAAAAGCCTAAACCAGCGAATTAGAAAGCTGATGCGGCGCGACCTTCGTCGGTCGAATACTCGAGCGATCGAGAACGCGATCGACCGCAACAAAGGGTCGAAAGTGTTCGCTCAGCAGCTTGGAAGGCCCCATCTGACGAAGCTGAAAACTGCGGATGGACGTGTCGTCACCTCTAAGCCCGAGATTCTCGCAGAGATTGAATCTTTTTATGGGCTCCTTTATTCCACACGGATGACCAAGCCGACGGGACATAGCGATGATGACCACAGAGCCCCGCTAACGCGTCACTATAGTGAGGACATCCCCGAAATTGCAGAAAGCGAGATTAGGGCGGCTCTCAGGCAACTTCAGAACAACAAGGCACCCGGTGATGACGGAATTACTACAGAACTTCTAAAATCCGGCGGAACTCCGGTACTAAAGGAATTAGCAAGTCTTTTTAATTCCGTCATACTTCAGGGCATAACACCACAGGCTTGGAGCAGGAGTGCGGTGGTGCTGTTCTTCAAAAAAGGTGATAAGACCTTACTGAAGAATTACAGACCCATTTCACTCCTGAGCCATATCTACAAGTTGTTCTCGAGGGTCGTCACGAATCGTCTCGCTGCAAGACTCGACGAATTCCAGCCTCCGGAGCAGGCCGGGTTTCGAAAAGGCTTTAGCACCGTGGACCACATCCATACTGTTCGGCAGATTGTACAGAAGACCGAGGAGTACAATCAGCCGCTGTGTATGGCATTCGTGGACTACGAAAAAGCCTTCGACTCCATCGAAACTTGGGCAGTTCTGGATGCATTGCAGCGATGTCGGATCGACTGGCGCTATATCGAGGTGTTGAGATGCTTGTATGACACCGCCACGATGGCTGTCCAGATCCAGGATCAAGTGACGAACTCCATCGAGCTGAATCGAGGTGTAAGACAGGGAGATGTCATCTCTCCCAAACTCTTCACCAATGCTCTGGAGGACGTCTTTAAGACCTTGGACTGGACTGGACAGGGTATCAACGTGAATGGTGAGTACATCTCGCATCTTCGGTTCGCCGACGACATCGTTGTAATGGCAGAGTCGCTGGAACAGTTAAGCGGAATGCTGCGCAGCCTAGACGAATCCTCTCGACGTGTCGGTCTGGGCATGAACTTGGACAAGACCAAGGTCATGTTCAACGAACATGTCGTGCCCGGACCGATAAATGTCGATGGGTCAATTCTCTAAGTCGGAAACAAATACGTCTACCTAGGCCAAACAATCCAGTTAGGTAGACGAAACTTCGAGAAGGAAGCCGACAGGAGGATTCAGCTGGGTTGGGCCGCATTCGGCAAACTGCGTCGAGTTTTCGGCTCGCCTATACCGCAATGCCTGAAGACCAAAGTCTTTGACCAGTGCGTCCTACCAGTAATGACCTACGGTGCCGAAACGTGGACACTTACGGTGGGGCTAGTCCACAAATTTAAAGTCGCTCAGCGAGCTATGGAGCGAGCTATGCTCGGAGTATCTCTGAAAGATAGACTCAGGAATGAGTATATCCGACAGAGAACCGGAGTCACCGACATAGCTCGCAGAATAAGTTCGCTGAAGTGGCAATGGGCTGGTCACATCTGTCGAAGGACCGATGGTAGATGGAGCAAGAAGGTCATGGTGTGGAGACCGCGACTTGGTAAGCGTAGTGTAGGACGCCCACCAGCCCGATGGTCAGACGACCTCAGAAGGGCTGCTGGTAAAGACTGGATGCGGAAGGCAGAGAATCGGATGTTGTGGCGCACATTGGGAGAGGCCTATGTCCAGCAGTGGACTGCAACAGGCTAATGATGATGATGATGAATCTTTCAACAATCAACAATTCAAGTTACCTAAAATTAATATACCTATTTTTTCTGGAGATTATACTAAGTGGCCAACATTTAGAGACATATTCAAGTCAATGATTCATACTAATAATTCACTAACTAATCTTCAAAAACTATCATACCTAAAAAGCTACCTCACCGGTGACGCAGAGCAGCTGCTCAGACACATTCCAATTTCCGACGGTAATTATGAAAGATGTTGGGAATTATTAGATAGAACGTTTATTAATAAAAAATCCATTGTCCATAATATTCTCAAAACTTTGTTCAATCAAAAGGGTATGGTTAAAGAATCTGCAGTCGAACTTAAAAATTTAGTCAACACTACTAACGATTGTCTCTCTAATTTAAAAGGCCAAGGTATAGATGTCACCAGTTGGGACATCATGATAATTCATTTTTTAAGTCAAAGGTTAGACCCAGAAACCAGAAGGCAATGGGAATTTCATTTTACTAATAGTAAATCTTCGGATTAGCTAGCAACATATGAAGAATTTCAGGAATTCATTGCAAATAGATCTAGAGCTATTCAAAATTTGGAGACAGAATCTCATACAACTAAGATTGTTAGTAAGTTTAAGTCTTTACATAGTGCAACTATTTCGTGTGTATTTTGTTCAAATGATCATAAGGTAAGTCAATGTAAAGGGTTCCTTAATGTATCAGTTGAAACTCGCCGCAGTTTCGTCCAAAACAAGAAGTTATGCTTTAATTGTTTAGGTATCAACCATACCGCGACAGAATGCAAAAGTCGCTATAAATGTCGAATCTGCAAGAGAAATCATCATTCTCTCTTGCATCCTGAAGGTAAGGCTGCGGCTGAAGTTAAGGAAACAAGAGTCAACAGTGAGTGTGCTGCCTCTTCATCAAGCCCTTCTTCATTTTCATATTTATTCATATTTATTTCATATTTCTTTGGTTTCATATTTTTCGGCAGGTAAGGTCCATCAACAGGTCTTGCTTGCCACAGCAGTAGTGAAGGCTAACTCACGAAACGGCCAAGAACATAAAATCCGAGCACTTCTGGACCAAGGTTCACAGGCCTCCTTCATCACAGAGTCTACGGTCCAATACTTAGGACTGAAGAAAGCACCAGTCTCCGGTGTAATCACGGGCTTGGGCGGAGATAAGAATGTCACCACTAAATCTGTAGCCAGTCGACAGTGTAACCGCCGCAAAGCGGTGACTGACAGGTGCCCAACTAATGTGTAACGACATTAAGATTAAATCAATAAAAAATCCAAGTTTAGAAATCACCGTTCGGGCACATGTTCTCAAAGGTATCACCTCTCTCTTACCTACGAAAAGAGTTGAAGCATTACCATGGAAGGAATTGTTATCATTACCTCTAGCTGACCCCGAATATCATACTCCTAACAAGATTGACATACTTCTCGGAGCGGAGGTATATAGCCGAATCATACGAGAAGGAGTAAAACGGGGACCTTTGGGCACCCCATTAGCCCAGGAAACTATTTTCGGTTGGATTTTATCTGGTATTCTGGTATTGTGACAAGCCAGAAGCTATAAGTAGTAAATACAAAGCATTATTATGAAATATGAATTTTAATATGAACTCTTTATGAAAATTAACAAAAATTGGGGTTTTTTTTGGGTAGATTGAACAAATTGCACATAAATTACAGTCTGAATTCTAAAATCAAAGGCTTTACTATATAGCATGTACTGTGTACGATATTATAAATATTTCTAATTCTTTTGGCAGTAGTAGGTTTGAACCTTAGTTTATTGGGATGTGTAGCATATCAGTTTGCCATTTCAGCCATAATTTGAAATATGTAATTGTTTAGGCGCGTATCTGTTGTAATAATCCACTAGGCTTTCGACTCTGGGATCAAAAGCAATGTGTGAAAACCAAGCTGGCGACATTGTGTTTACTATTTGTTGTGTCTCCACCTAATACTATGCTTTGCCATAATATTCTGTAAAATTGTCAGTGGCGGAAGGTACTTCTGGTCAAAAGTTATCACACAAGTGTAAACACCCACGTTATGCCAGCTTTTCACCATCAACATCTGAAGCTGGGGGGAATACTTCTCGCTGGTTCCAGCTGATGAGATCTGCTCCAACTCGGACACTTCGTAGCTCCCGTTCAGACAAAGGCCGTTCAGACATAGTTCCTTCGTCATAAGAAGAAAACTCTAAATCAGAAAGGCATCTTTCTTCTGGTGCTCTTATAGTGTCGCGTGACAACATTTTGGTATTTTTTTTTTATAAGAAAATAGTAGTAACCCAATTTGTAACATCAAACAACAAAATTACACCATTTAATTACAATTATAATTTATTTTTAGTAATACCTACACATCAGATATACATCATATGCGCCTGATGTGTTTATTTGTGTACAAATATAGACATCAGATATACTTCATATGCGCCTGATGTGTACATTTGTGTACAAATATAAAAATCACGAAAATTTGTAGAAAAATCAACCAAAAACCAAGAACATAATGTGTAACATACAGACAACAGTATAACACATCAACCTATATTTTTTTCATTACATTTATTTTGATATTTTCAACTTTTTAGAAATATAATATTGACCTTACCCGCACAATTCAAACTTCGGCCGACTACTTGGACAAACTTGATAAAAAAACTGTCTTGAAACGCTAAAAGATGGCGTTGGGAGTATCATTTTCGGTAGTTTAATATGTGAACTAATGAATACAACCGTTTTTAGTTGAAAATAATGTGAAATAATTACTAAAATTAATATTTATATTATATGTGTACAATTGTGTACGCCAGTTCTGAAAGGGTTAGAGATCGCTGAAAAACGTTTAACATCTTTGCAGTATAAATTAAGCAAAGATCAAAATTTAAAGGCTAAATATCAAGAAGTATGATATATATGAATATCTATCTCTCGGTCATATGGAAATAGTACCGAGAAACGAAACTAATAATCCAAAGGCAATTTACTTACCCCATCACGCTGTTGTCCGTGACGTCAAGGCGACAAGGGTAAGGATCGTGTTCGACGCATCGTGCAAAGGTACAAATAATTTATCGTTAAACAATCAGTTACTAATAGGACCTACCTTGCAGCCGGAACTCAGACACATCATAATGAATTGGAGATCGCCACCAATATGTATCTCAGCTGATGTTGTAAAGATGTATCGGCAAGTGAAGGTTGACGCCACCGATACTGACTACCAACGGATACTGTGGAGAAATGAGACAGACGGAAATATGACGCATTATAGACTCACCCGCGTCACATTCGGTACAACTTGTGCTCTCTACTTGGCGGTGAAGTCCCTCCAGCAAGTTGCTCATGATCATGGTACTGAGTACCCTCTAGCTGCTGAAAAAATACTAAATAGCTTTTACGTAGATGATTTTTTGAGTGGCTGTACAAATATTAACGAAGGAATTGAAATCTTTCAGCAAATGAATAAACTATTGGGTAAAGCAGGATTTGAACTACAAAGGTGGAATACTAACAATAACGAATTACTGAAGGTAATGAAGGAAGGTGAAGTAGATTTGGAGGAAGGATTACGGTTAAAAGAAGATGAGTTAACTAAAATTATGGGTCTTACCTGGAACCGATGCGACGACACGTTTCGCTACGTCGTAAATATTCCTCAATTCAAAGAGCCTGTAACGAAAAGAATAATTATTTCAGACATTTCGCGTCTTTATGACCCACTAGGATGGGTAGGACCAAGCATTATAATCGCAAAAATCATGATTCAGAAACTTTGGCTAGCAGGAGTGGATTGGGACGAGGCAGTGCCAGATAACATATTAAGCGAATGGTATACTTACCGTGAACAGCAACAATGTTTTACCGAGCTTCGTATACCAAGATGGATCGGTACTCGTAGCGGTGACCGTGTAGTAGAGTTGCATGGATTCTGCGATGCATCTAAAGCCGCCTACGCTGCCGTTGTTTACTTACGTGTGGTTGATGCCAGTGGTAACGTAAAGGTATCCTTGCTGTCTGGAAAAACAAAGGTCGCACCAGTAAAACAAGTATCGATACCCAGACTAGAGTTGTGCGGCGCTGTGCTCTTAAGTAAATTAATGTTGGAAAATGCTAAAGTTATGAATGTTCAAAAACAAATGTGGCATGCATGGACAGACTCCACCGTTGTCCTTGCATGGTTAAATAAACATCCTAGCAAATGGAGTGTATTCGTGGCAAATCGGGTTTCTGAGATTTTGACTCACCCTGATCCACAAAACTGATCACATGTTCCATCAAAACAGAATCCCGCCGATTGTGCCTCGCGAGGTTTATATCCATCTGAACTCATCACTAATTCCATGTGGTTCAACGGCCCAGAGTTCATCTCACGCGACATAATTGACTACACGAAACCGAAGGAATTAAATACCTACTATAATAGAAATAACTATATAATAGAAATAAAATAACTACCTAATATAATAGAAATAAAATAAGAAATAAACGAAACTTACCAAAACACAGCAAACTTCATTCACTGAGTCCTTTTGTCGACAATGACGGCATATTGCGTGTGGGAGGAAGATTGGAGTTAGCCCCATTAATCTTTGACAGAATACATCCAATTCTAATTCCAAAAACGTCTCATCTCACCAATCTAATTATAACTGACGCTCACACTCAAACACTTCACGGTGGGCCACAACTTACCTTAAATTACATCCATTCCAAATATTGGATACTCGGTGCAAAGCATCTTGTCAAGTCACATTATCGAGCATGTGTAACTTGTTCCAAACATGCAGCGGCAACCAAAACTCCTTTAATGGGTCAATTGCCCAGTGCTCGTGTTACACCTACAAAACCGTTCAATCGAAGCGGAGTTGACTTTGCTGGTCCTATACAACTGCGTACCACAAAGGGGAGAGGTCATAAATCCTACACAGGATATATATGCTTATTTGTTTGCATGGCGACCCCAGCAGTGCATATCGAGGTTGTGAGTAGTCTGACTACTGAAGGATTCTTACAATCTTTCAAAAGGTTCGTCGCCAGACGTGGCCGCGTTTCCGAAGTGTGGAGCGACAACGGCACAAACTTTGTAGGAGCAGATCGAGAGCTCAAAGCTCTAGTAAAAGAAGAACTTCGAGGTCTGCTACCAGAAGTGGCCGAAAAGCTAGCAACGCAAGGTTGCGAATGGCACTTCATACCGCCTCACTCGCCCAATTTCGGAGGACTTTGGGAGGCAGGCGTGAAATCGGTGAAATACCACCTCAAGAGAATCCTGGGTGGTACCACATTAACGTTTGAAGAGATGACAACTCTACTTTGTCAAGTCGAAGCGTGTCTCAACTCACGCCCAATTTCATCCATGTCTACCAATATGGAAGAAGTTGAGGTTTTGACACCAGGCCATTTTTTAGTGGGTGAATCGTCGGTAACCGCGCCTGACCGCCAATTCGAACACATCAACGTTTCCAACTTGAGGAAATGGCAGCATATTCAAAAAATGATGCAAGTTTTCTGGCGGAAATGGTCCAGCGAGTATCTCAATCAATTTCTTTTTAGACACAAGTGGATAAATCGAACACATCCACCCAAACAAGGGGATATTGTTACTTATTTATTTATTTCAAATTAAAAGCATTATGGCACAGTAAAATTACAAATAACACTGAACCCCACACTAGGATGCCCTGTGTCGTGGAGTTCAGTCTCTTTCATCCTCTTTTTTATGTACAACAAATATTTAATTACAAATTTACTCACAGTACAATCATAGTAGCATACATTAGATGTGTGTATGTGTGTGTGCGTGTGTGTGTCTGTGTGTGTGTGTGTGAGTGGTGTTGGTGTTGTGTAAACGGTACACGAGGGTGTGCGATAGTATGTATTGTAGTAAATATACATATATAGATAAAATGGGGGTTCCTGTGATTTACCGGTTATACGTAATGACATTTTCGGTTGCTAGGTAATCTAAGTTCAAGAGCCATTTGATGATTTCCTTTTTGCACTTATATCTAGACTTATCCACTATATTCAATCTATTATTGATTTTGTTGTACAAATAGGGCCCCATAAAGGCAAAGGCTTTTTGTCCGAAACTCAGCCTACACTTCAGATTTCTCCATCTCCAGCTCCTTCGAAGGCGTTCATCGATTAGAACAGTCGAATGAGCCGTTTTATGGAATTTTACGACAGCTGCGAGTATGTAAAGCTGACGAACAGTAAGTACCTTTGATTCCTGATACAGCAGCGTTGTGGGCTGCCTAATTTTTTTGCGAAGCATTACCTTTAAAACCGCTCTCTGTACACTCTCGGTTGATATTAAAAGAGATTTATTAGCTACTCCCCATGTAACAACGCAGTAAGCAAGAATTGACTGGCAGAAGGCATAATAGATCATCCTGAGTGAAGATTTGCCTGCTATCGATCTCAGTCTTCTGAATATAAACATGAGTTTCCGAACACGAGCATTAACTGCTTCTATTTGCTTTTGCCAGGATAGATGTTGGTCAATGATGACACCGAGATACTTTATGTTATCAACCCTATGCAGTGAAGTACACGTGCAGGCACTAGCAGAACATGTTTCGCCTGAGTGTAGCCTCAAGCAGAAATGCATGGGAGCCGAAGTTCTCTTCGTCACACTGAAGTTCAGCATTTTTGTTTTTAGTACGTTAAGCTTCAGCAGATTCTTCTCCAACCAAACACTAACCGTCCGCATACCAATCCCGGCCAGATCGTAAGACTCTTTCCACGTTTTACCGTGAAAAATTATGGCTGTGTCATCAGCATATGCAAATATTTGTGCTTGAGCGAGGTTCAGTAAACATAGTCCATTAATGTAAATTAGGAACAATGTAGGGCCGAGGACGCTACCCTGCGGGACGCCATAGCCAACAAATTCAAAAGAGCTTTGGTGACTTCCAATTGTAATTCTTTGTTTACGGTCCGCCAGATACGAAGTAAACCAGTTCAAGGCAGAACCTCTGATACCTATAAGCTCTAGTTTTCTCAAGAGTATTCGTCTCGAAACCGTATCAAACGCCTTGGCTAAGTCAAGAAAAACACCGACACCTTTCTCCGCCATCAAGTTTCATGGCTACGTAGTCCACTAGACTTGTGATTGCATCCTCTGTCGATTTGCCGTTACGGAAACCAAATTGATTCCTTGACAAGATACTCTTTTTCTCTAGATAATCCAACAGTCTCACATTTGCCAACCTTTCTAATATTTTTGCAACTGATGTCAGAAGAGAGATAGGTCGATAGTTCGACGCTACAGTTGGATCACCCTCTTTAAAGATTGGGCAAACATTGGCTATCTTCATATGAAACGGGACACTTCCCGTTAAAAGACTTAGATTGCAAATGAACGTAATAGGCGCCACCAAATACTTTTGGCCCAGCTTGAGCACTCTATTTGAAATACCGTCCCAACCAGGGGCTGAATCTATTTGTAAGCTGGAGATTATAGCAGACACTTCCATCTCATTAGTAGGTTTCATGAAGAATGACTCAGCAAAAGATACTGGATAGTGCTCTGCCATTCTGGATAAATCTGATTCAGTTTTGTTAATTTTTTTTAAAGTATCATTGGCAAGTTTCTCTCCAACGTTAGCGAAATATTCATTAGCGATGTTTAGTGATGTATCCGGATCTTGGTGTATATTTAGTAATTTAGATGCGCCAGTTGATTTTTTATTTAAATTGCAAATGTTTCTTATTGCAGCCCAAACCTTATTGCCATCACCATTGGCTTTATCTAAAAGTTCTTGATTGTATGTATTCTTTAAATTTTGCATAGTATTATTACAGCAGTTCCTATACTCTTTGTATTTTAGATGTAGTATCGTATTGTTTTTATTAACAGGTTTTCTGGTTTCCATATGAAGCGAGTCTCTTTTTCGAATACATTTTAAGAGGTTATGAGTCATCCATGGTTTCCTTATTTCTTTAGAATTCTTGATAGTGACTTCTTGTGAACATTTTTCTATTCTTTCAGCTAGTTTTGTTGTGAATTCTTCCGTGGCGTTAGTGACATTGTGATGCGTATACAATGAGCTCCAATCTATATCAGCCAACTCCTTTGCCAGGGCGGGATAGTCAATTTTTATCTGATGTTTAAATGAGTTGCTGCTGGATGTAATATTTTTGTTAAAGTCCCTTATTGCAATTATGACTGTATCGTGGTCAGTCAAGCCCGACTCGCAAATTACCACCGTAGCTTTTTTTTTGTCCGAATCATAGCATCATCTAGACATGTACGGTCATGGGTTGGTAGATGGTGGCCAGGATAAAGTCCATAATATCCAGTAACTTCTAAATACTTGCTAGCGCGACTGTCAAGGCTATCAGCATTGATATCAATGTTCATATCACCAGTGATGATAAGAGTAGGCCTATTACGTGATTGCAGTACATTCTCTAATGAGTCACAGAATTTGCCTATGTTATGGATAGAAGGAGATCTATATATAGCGCAAATTGTCACGTCTGCACCAACATCAATAAGCAAGCAATTAGCATCCTCAAAAGGGGGCTCCTCGACAGCTATCTTAAGGTCAGTTTTAGAGAGAATCGCTAGTCCATCATTTTGATTTAGGTAGCGATGGGAGTAGTAACAATCATAGCCATTGAGACTTATCATTGGGGTAGTTTCATTGATACGGCACTCGGTAAGAACCATAATATCCGGCAAAAAGTTTAATCTGGTTAAAAATACTGTAAAATCATCAAAGTTCTTCCGAATGCTTCGTATGTTTTGATTAACTATGGTAAGCTGTGTTTTCACATTGCCAAAAGAGCTTAGACAAAGTGCAGGGTCGTAAATTTTAATGCTAGTATAGATATCCGTGCTGTCAAGGTCTCTTAAGAGTATAATTTGACTAGTCATTATTAAGGTTAAAAGATTGGGTGAGTCCAATGAAATATTCTACATGAAAAAAGTTTTTTTTTGATTGAGTCAATATGAAATTTATAATAACCGTATAATCACGAAATGTAAATAATGACTGTGATGTGTGAGTGTATGTTAACTGTGAAGTAGTAAACTTGCCATTGATACATATTTCAAGTTGAAATCTACAAAAAAACATGCTTGAGTAATGAAGTAGAAGAAACCTAATTAACAGAGTTATGATTTTTACGTATGAGTTGCAAGGTGTTTTCATTTTTTACATGTATGTACTTCGCACCTTCCTCTTTTCGAAGAAAAATCCGCCCATTAGCGATCCAGCAGAATTGGTATTTTTCAGACTGGGCAAAGTCTCTAGCAAGAAAATGCAGTCTCTTGGCTTTGCTGGTAAGATGATCGGAAAAGTAGATGGGTGTCGCAACGGTGTTATAGTAAAGGAAGATGGTTTACCACCTTGTCGTTGGTCGGTACGGTCGAGTCATGTTGCTGCATCCTGGTTTGGACGAAATTGTGAGAGTCGTCACTATTAAAACGAAAAATGGCCTTATAAAACGACCTGTATCTAAACTTTGTTTCTTGCCTGTGCAATAATCTGCACACAATTGTAATTTTACCTATTTTTGTTTCATTTTTGTACGAATTTACTTGTATACTTGATTTCAAGCTATGGCATACAAACTGTCTTTAGTTTACTCTTAGTTATGTTTAAGGACAAAGCTGTTACTTTGCCCTTGGTGGGCGGTATGTCTAAGATTAGTGTCAATTTAAAATAACAGATGGCGCTAGTATGAAAATTTACTCGCGCTATCATTGTGTAACGGCATCTTAGTATAGTTTAAGGAACATTGGAACAATATATGATTCAAGATTCGAAACCACTTCGGAGGTTTCATTTCAAACAACCCTCAGGATTAGTAAGCAAGAGTAAGTTCTTCATATATATTATATATACAGCGTGTCCCACAATGGGTATATCAAGCCGCGATGGGTGGATACAGGATGGAATTGCCTATCGGATGGCTATATTTAAAATGTGATAAGTCGAAATTTTAGATCTGAAAAAAAAAAAAATTCCTACTGAGTCCGCAAATAATAATATTTGACATGGTCACCCTACTATAAAGACTTTCATTGATATCACATACACACATACACAAGAAATCGTAACATATGGTACAATTTCTTGTGTACCTACAACACGGATATAAAAATTTAGACCTTATTCTGTAGTAGTAGAGCCGATATTGCTAAGTTATGGTGAGATATAAAATAAAAATTTTGTATTTCATTCTGATTAAATAAAATTCATTCATAGTTTAATACATATCTAACCAGATTTTTCGTTTAAGATTTATGGTGAACACTTACCATTTCTCAGTGTGACTACAAAAAAGGTTCAATGTGCTGTCCTCCTCTCGTAACACATAGGTTTACACGCCGCGATACAGATTGTGTGGCGCGGCTCAGATACTCCGGTGTTAGAGTACCACAAGCTTCCACAATTTTTTGACGCATATCATTCACAGTTTCACACTGCGTAGCATACACCACACTTTTCAAATATCCCCACAAAAAAAAGTCCATTGGCGTTAAATCGGGCGACCGTGGTGGCCATGGAACAGTTCCAGAACGTCCAATCCACGCATGAAAGCGATCGTCCAGATATTCGCGTACAGAACGAGTGTAATGCGCTGGCGCGCCGTCTTGCTGGAAAATCATGTCGCGGTAAACTAACAAAGGAAGGCCTTCAAGTTCTTCCTCCAAGGTGGTCCTCAACATTTCCAAGTAGATTTCACCGTTCAACCGGTCCGGCAAAAATACAGGGCCTATCAATTTGTCACCGATGATACCGGCCCACACATTAGTTTTCCACCTGTGCTGAAAATGGCTTTGACGAAAAGCATGTGGATTTTCATGGGACCAGTAGTGCTCGTTGTGGCTATTGGATAGTCCAAAACGAGTAAAGGTAGCCTCATCAGACCATAGAACCCGAGACGAAAACATAGGGTCAGCAGTAACCTGACTACGATACCACTCACAGAATCACAGTCTCAATAAAAAATCTCCTTCTGTCAGCTGTTGTGTGCGCTGGTAATGGTAAGCATGCTGATTATCTTTTTTTAAAGTTCTCCATACTTTCATTCTAGACACACCTAATACGACAGAGGCTTTTCTAGTACTTCTAGTTGGATCTTCAGCAAAGTGATCCAAAATATTCTGTTCCACACGAGCATCCGCACGGTCACTCGATCGTCCTTCAGAGTTTGGACTGTGGAAAGAACCGTTTGAGTGCAAACGGTTGACCAGCCTCCTGAAGCATGCATAAGAAGGAAGTCTTCGCTGATTCTCCAGCTCTCTTCCATCAATGTGACGTTGTCGATAAAGTTCGCGCGCTGCAGTAAGGATTCCCTCCGATGCACCCACACACATAATCATATCATAGTACTCTGCATTTGAATACTCCGCCATTATAAAATTACGAAATAACGAAAGCACTTTCACTAACTTGACACCGATATATGATACTGACCGATAGAACAAGCGAACAATAATGAAGAGCGTCTAAAAAAATAATCACTAACGAACATTAGTAAGGATGTGAAAAAATAATTGATTATTGAAATAATCGATTAAAAATCAACATCTAAAAGTAAAAAAATCTATTAAATTTAGTAATTATTTTTATATGACTAATCGATTAATAACCGATTATTTTATTAATCATTCAATTACATATTACCGACTTTATTTCATCTGCAACGCCCCGATATTAAGTTTGGCCCGGAACGAAAACTACTAAAGAATACTTTTTCCATAATGTTATTTTTAACGCCATCAATGACCGCATTCCTTCTATACCTTTGAAACAGTTTAGTTATTTATTTATTCCAATATTCACTAGATGGAGTCGATGAATAATTCAATTTTATCAGCCGACATTTGGTTGATATGTTCTCTTTTATTGTATATTTCCAAATTACTAAATATTACATGGATACTTTTTAAAAGTCTCGGTGGCGCAGTGGGCGAGCGCACGGCCTCTGATCCAGAGGTCCGGGGTTCGATTCCAGACACTGGCTCACACCAATGACTTTTCGAAATTGTTTTCGGAAGTTATGTGTGATAAATACCGATGACTGACAAACTTTGTGCCCGGTATGGCAATAGGTTCGCCACCTATTCCATTTGGGACGTAAACATAACGGCGAGACGAGGCTTAACAGCCGCTGCTTACACCTTCGGGTACAAAAGGCGTGAAGTTATGTTATGTTACATGGATACTCACGCGCTTCGTTGACTTTCATAACTCTTTTCATGCACGCGCGTCGGTTTTTGAGGCTCCTAACATCACCTTCCTCCATAACACGTTCTATTTGGTCATGTAATGTGTGTCTTGGCCGTCCTCGACTCCTACATCCATCCGCTTTTGCATTGTATATCTGGTCAATCGTGTCAAATGCTCAGTCAGTCTTGCATCATCCATCCTTTCTACATGTCCGAACCATCGAACCAACCATGCCCTTTCTTACTTTTACACCGACACTCTCTTTCAAACCAACTTCCTTCCTTACAACCTTGTTTCCTACGCGGTCAGCGAGAGTCACTCCGCAGATTTTGGGCAGTGACCTCATTTCTACCGCGTTTATTCTACTTTCATGCACACTCTACCATACCCAGCTCTCGTTTCCATAAGTTAGCGTTGGGATCAGGACTGCATTGTGGATTGCTAGCTGGGCTTTCTGCTGACGTTTTTTGCGCCCAGGAATCTGGCCAACGCTCCATTTACGCTATTTCCTATCGCCACTCGTCTCATCCGTGGTGTACCTTCCATCCCTGCTAAAAGCGCATCCAAGATATACTATTTCATTCACCTGTTCCAGCACTACATCATCAACCATTATCCTTGCATCTGTTCTGGATTCCTCCCTTTCAAACACCATAACTTTCGTTTTCGTCGCATTCAACTGCAAGCCTTTAATCATGCAATCATCTTTCATAGTAGTGACTAGTATTTGCAGGTCCGACGGCAATTCGGCCAGAAGCACGGCGTCATCTGCGTAAAGCAGGCAGCTCACAACTAGGTCACCCATTTGCATCACTACATCCATCGATCTCACTCTCTGGAGACAACTGTCCAGGTATAGGATGAACAGTCGAGCGGACAGCACGCAACCCTGTTTGACGCCGATATTGACGTCAAACCAGGGGGACAAGCCGCCGTCAGCACGCACACACGCTGTGCAGTCCTCGTAAGTGGACTGCACAGCGCGCAGCAGTGCTCCGCTCACCCCGTAGCCCGGGAGTATATCCCACAGATCCTTTCGTAACACTCTGTCAAACGCTTTTTCCAGATACACAAAACCGCAGAAAACCTTCCGGTTAACAGCCAGTTGTTTCTCCACGATGTCGCGGAGAGAAAAAATCTGATCCATGCACCCTCGTCCGCTTCTAAAACCACCCTGAGCCTCCCACAACACTCCATCAGATATCACCCTCATTCTCCTTTCAATAATTTTCCCATACACTTTTGCTACTAAACTGATCAAACTGATGGCCCTGTAACTGGCGCACTGCATACGTGATCCCGGCACGTATGCAGTGCGCCTCCAGTCCGTGGGAACCTTACCTGACCTCCAGCACAGATTGCTCAAAGTCAGGAAAGAGTCCCGGGCACAGGTTCCACCGTATTTGATCATTAAGCAGACATCATATCAATTCCAGCTACCTTGCCAGAAACATAGAAACATACCAGGAACATACTCGTACATTTCCCCAAAATACTCACTCCACCTGCCTAATACATCGCTTGGGTTTGCAAGAATGTCACCAGCCTTAGACATAATTTTGTCCATTCTGGATGTTGACGAAGAACCCCGAGACTTTCTAACTTCCCTCCAGAAGAGTTTGTTATTCGCCTCGAAGTTCTCCGTCAACCTCACTTCCTCATTCGCAACTAGTCTTTCACGCTTCGCTTTCACTAAGGCTTTGGTAACATTCCTGCAGCGGCGGTAGCTCTCATACTTTTTCTCTGTCATACTAACATTCTGATTCAAACTTGAGACATAATCCAACCATGCTTTTTTCTTTCTTTCGACGCTGGATTTCACATCCTCGTCCCACCAGGCATCACCCCTCAGAATCCTATGCTTATGCCTCTTTGCACTACCACATACTTCTTTTGCAATATCCACTATACTTTCTTTCATTCTTTCTCAGCATTCTTCAACACCTAAGTCAGAAAGACTCGTCTCATTGAGTCTTTTACTGACTAGGTCTACATACATACGCCGTACACTTTCACCTTCTAATTTCTCACATTTTATCTTTTCAAGCTCTCCGAAATGGGTACGCACTCGCCAGTGTCTCCACTTCTTGAAAGGCCCACGAAACGGCTTACTACCAGGTAGTGGTCCGTATCAAGAGTGGGGCCTCTGTAGGCTCGTGTATCCCTTTAGAGTATTTCGGAGACGACTATCTACCAAAATCATCATGTTCATTCCGTCTCCACGTATACGTGTGAATATCTTTATGACGGAATAATGTGTTAGACACATCGAGGTTCCGTTCCAGGCATACGTCCAAGATGGGCTTACCAGCATCATTGACTCTCTTGTCACCATTCGGAACAAGTACAGCCTCCAGGCCATCTCTCTTGGTTCCGACCCATCCATTAAGATCACCACACAGAATTATCCTTTCATGTCCCTCAGCCAGATTCAGAATATCCCTAACAGATTCCCAAGACTCCTCGAGTTCGCGGGGATCCGCGGAGCTTACGGGAGCATAAGCTGCGACCAGGAAAACTCGCGTGATCCCCAGTTTTATTCGACCCCAAAGATGTCTTGGGCCTACCAACTCATAATCTTTCACTCCGGAAGCAAAGTGGGAGGAGAGAACGACTCCAACACCCCCACTAGGACGGACGTCCTGGTCCACTCCGGACCATAGGGCTACCATGCCACCGGGGAGGTCCTCGGTCTCACTCCCCCTCCGCTTTGTCTCCGTCAAACATAAGGCATCCAGGCATCTCTCATTTATTACATTCATCATCTCATTCATCTTTCTGATCATACTACCTCTAACATTCCACGTGCCTATACGGCACTCCCCTCTCCTCGTCCCACCAGGATTGGCGCTGCGTGAAGGGTGGCGTCCCCCTTCGCCGCATGCGCATGCAGCCGCACCGACGGGGGCTAATCGGTGCCCGTCGCTTCTGGGGCACGCCGGAGCAGCCCGTCCGGCTCAGTTTGCTTCGGTCAAGATTGCGTCCCACTGGGACGGCAGGGGTCGCGACGTGCACGCTCTTGACATGACCCCCTAAAACTAATTGTACATATTGCCCAAAAATTTAAAAATCCATTAATTTAAATAAATCGATTATTTTCTTAAATAAATACGATTATTAATTATCGATTTTTTCATTGTAATAAATTAATCGTTTAATCAAAAATCGTTTTCTTATGTTTAATGTCACATTCCTAAATACTAGTGTCTCTGCCATTTTTAATTTCTTAGGGTACCGTTATACCAAAATACTGAACCTTTATACGATAACTTATTTTTTTATAATAACTTTAAAAATACTAGTCGCTGTACTACAGAGTCTACTAGATATTTTAATTTCACTCAAATCTCATCCAAAGCAAATTGGAATAGTATTTTAGAAAATCTCTAAATTTTAAGTAATAATACGCACAATACCGAATACCGGATTTAACATAACATAACTTCACGCCTTACCCGAAGGTGTAGGCAGCGGCCGTTAAGCCCTGTCTCGCCCTTATGTTTACGTCCCAAATGGAATAGGTGGCGAACCTATTGCCATACCGGGCACAAAGTTTTCAGACATCGATATTTATCACACTTAACTTCCGCAAACGATTTTGAAAAGTCATTGGTGTGAGCCAGTGTCAGGATTCGAACCCAGACCTCTGGATCAGAAGCCTTGTGCTCTCCTATTGGACCACCGAGACTCATAGGATTTACCTACGTAATACTTTTTAAGCTTTCACGTGTTATGCAACATAATGATAATAATAATATACTTTATTAATTTGCGTTGGTACATTAAAATTATACGGACCCATAATAAATAATATTAATATTTCAAAATATTTCACTGTAAATTTAGAAATGCCGACAAATTCTTTTTATAAATGCCGCCTGATGAGTTCAAGGTTACCTTGTGCGAGCCGAAAGGCAGGCGGCAATTCTCAAAGGAAGTTTCGGGCGCGTGTAACAGGTCACAACACGTGTAAGAGGTGCACACATATACACAGCACATATACACATGACCTACAAATGAATCATTAAGTAGGGTTCACAGTTTTTTGTGTAACTTCACGCCTCAAATACATGAGAGTGTAGGCAGCGAATACTATTTACTGATTATGTTTCATGGTAATTTTATATGATTTCTTATTGCGAACCGAATACAGATAGCTTTTTTTGTGTAACTTCACGCCTCAAATACATGAGAGTGTAAGCAGTGAAAACTATTTACTGATTATGTTTCATGGTAATTCCATGTGGTTTCTTAAACAGATCAGAATGTAGTCAGCTTAATATTTTTTTGTAACTTCACGCCCCAAATACATGCGGGTGTAGGCAGCGAAAATTACTTATTGATTATGTTTCATGGTAATTTTATATGATTTCTTATTGCGAACCGAATACAGATAGCTTTTTTTGTGTAACTTCACGCCTCAAATACATGAGAGTGTAAGCAGTGAATACTATTTACTGATTATGTTTCATGGTAATTCCATGTGGTTTCTTAAACAGATCAGAATGTAGTGAGCTTAATATTTTTTTGTAACTTCACGCCCCAAATACATGCGGGTGTAGGCAGCGAAAATTACTTATTGATTATGTTTCATGGTAATTTTATATGATTTCTTATTGCGAACCGAATACAGATAGCTTTTTTGTGGAACTTCACGCCTCAAATACATGAGAGTGTAAGCAGTGAAAACTATTTACTGATTATGTTTCATGGTAATTCCATGTGGTTTCTTAAACAGATCAGAATGTAGTCAGCTTAATATTTTTTTGTAGCTTCACGCCCCAAATACATGCGGGTGTAGGCAGCGAAAATTACTTATTGATTATGTTTCATGGTAATTTTATATGATTTCTTATTGCGAACCGAATACAGATAGCTTTTTTTGTGTAACTTCACGCCTCAAATACATGAGCGTGTAAGCGGTGAAAACTATTTACTGATTATGTTTCATGGTAATTCCATGTGGTTTCTTAAACAGATCAGAATGTAGTCAGCTTAATATTTTTTTGTAACTTCACGCCCCAAATACATGCGGGTGTAGGCAGCGAAAATTACTTATTGATTATGTTTCATGGTAATTTTATATGATTTCTTATTGCGAACCGAATACAGATAGCCTTTTTTTGTGTAACTTCACGCCTCAAATACATGAGAGTGTAGGCAGGGAAAACTATTTACTGATTATGTTTCATGGTAATTCCATATGATTTCTTAAACAGATCAGAATGTAGTCAGCTTAAATTTTTTTGTAACTTCACGCCCCAAATACATGCGGGTGTAGGCAGCGAAAATTACTTATTGATTATGTTTCATAGTAATTTTATAAGATTTCTTAATGCGAACCGAATACAGATAGCTTTTTTGTGTAACTTCACGCCTCAAATACATGAGAGTGTAGACCGGGAAAACTATTTACTGATTATGTTTTATGGTAATTCCATGTGGTTTCTTAAAGAATGATTAGAAAGAAGATCAGAATGTAGTCAGCTTAAATTTTTTTTGTAACTTCACATAATTATTAAAAATTAGAGATGACAACCCTATTGATGATCGAAATGGAAAAATGAATGAAATACTTTAGGCGAGTAGTCACAATGAACTCAGTTGTCGTAGGTCATAAGTAGGGTGATCATGGTTCATATTTCTGCGGGATAATTTTTGTAAAAAAAGTAAAAAAAAATTTTTTTTGCCTTTTTTTACTTTCTATAGGATATCTAGATTTCAAAGCATGTCTAGATTCTAGATATAAGTGGTTAGAATAGGGTCTGTGAAGCACCCTGTATAGAGAGAGAGACATCGGAATTTATCATAGACTTAATCTTATAGCTATGTATTGAGATATATTTTGTTTGAACGATAGGCACAATAATATTATTCTTGGTATTGAATCTGTAATCATGTATATCTTTGATAATAGAACCTTAATAATATTCAAACTTAAATTAATTACGGTCCAATGTCGACCACCGCAAGACGAACAAGGATTAGAAATAGAGCAAAGATTTGAAGTCTGAAGATAGATAGTAAGTAACAAAATCTACATGAAATAGGGAAAAAAAATGAACTTTGTTTGTTTTCAAATGCAATCCAGTCCATTTGCCATGTATCATTCATTCGCCATATATTATGCATGACAAGTTAAGATCAAAACAATAATTATTTAATACATCAAAATCGCTTCAAGTCTATTAATTATTATTTTCCTTATAGTAACCAAATTGACATACAATATTAAGCTAATTAAAATAAAAGTGGCAATTAAGTAAATGGAGTGAACCACTAATGTGTCAAACGTTGCACATAAATTGTTGTTTAATAATTCACTCAATGTGAGTAGGCAAAGGTCGTTGACCATACAGCCATTTCTTATGTTATTTTTTTCCTTATGATGAAAATGAAAAATGAAAAATGAAGATGAAAATGGCGTCGCTCCGAAGCGACGCCATTTTTTCTTCGGATTTTCGTTGCACATAAAACATCTGACACATAAGTGGTTCACTCGATTTACTTATTTGCCACTTATACTTTTTTATTCTCATAGGTATAGTAGGTAATCATAGGTATCTCAATGCCAATGAAACAGATATGTGATTTTAAAATACAGATATGTTATGTATACAAATGAGTTATATTTATCGTGATATTACATAACATTACTTCACGCCTTTGTTATTCGAAGGTGTAGGCTGTTAAGCCTCGTCTCGTCGTTATGTTTACGTCCCAAATGGAATAGGTGGCGAACCTATTGCCATACCGGGCACAAAGTTTTCAGTCATTAATATTTATCACACATTACTTCCGAAAACAATTTCGAAAAGTCATTGGTGTGAGCCAGTGTCAGGAATCGAACCCGCACCTCTGGATCAGAAGCTGTGTGCTCGACCACTGGTCCACCGAGATAGTAAATAATTTAAAATAATAACTGTTACCTATTAAATCATACAACTAAGGATCTTTTCAAACAAAATTTTTCTTAGTAAATATATTTTATAAATAAATATTTAATTTTGTTTTCATGGTCTGATCATCATCATCATCAGCCTATTGCAGTCCACTGCTGGACATAGGCCTCTCCCAATGTGCGCCACAACATCCGATTCTCTGCCTTCCGCATCCAGTCTTTTCCAGCAGCCTTTCTGAGGTCGTCTGACCATCGAGCTGGTGGACGTCCTACACTACGTTTACCAAGACGCGGTCTCCACTCTATGACCTTCTTACTCCATCTACCGTCGGTCCTTCGGTAGATATGACCAGCCCATTGCCACTTCAGCGAGCTTATTCTACAAGCTATGTCGTTTACCCCAGTTCTCTAGCGGATATACTCATTTCTGAGTTTATCCTTCAGAGATACCCCGAGCATAGCCCGCTCCATAGCTCGCTGAGCGACTTTCAATTTGTGGACTAGCCCCAACGTGAGTGTCCACGTTTCGGAACCGTAGGTCATCACCGGTAGGACGCACTGGTCAAAGGGTCTGATGTGGAACGCACTGGTCTGATGTGGGTTACCAATAGTAAAAATCATACTTAATAATAAACTTCAACTTTTTGATTTTTATTTACAAAATGTGGGTATTTACTGTAGCAATGAAAATAGCTTCTGAACGACTACCATGTTTTTGTTCATTAATCGTGAACATGATCTCTGTAATGGTCTGTGTCTACCTTTCGTCTATAGACGTCGCTGCATCTTTATCTTTAGAGTAGTTTTAGCTTAAGGATATAGATGATGATCTATACTACGTTAGAATAATTGGTTAATATATTGACTGGATAATTTACTGCCTCTATAACCAACGCCCATTAGCATATTAGACTCGCCGGTGTTGACCGATCACAAAGTTAAGCGACGTCGGGCGTGGTAAGCACTTGGATGAGTAACCGTTTTTGTTTAGGTAAAATTGTTCACAAAAAAGATTTTAAAGCATTGTAGAAAATACGATTATTTAACAAAAATGTAAAAGCCATCAGCAGCTAACGGGGCGTTAAATGCGTTTAACGTTTGCATGTCGTATAAGAAGTTTCACTTCAAAAATATCGATATTTTTTTCGATATATCAAACCACAGTATTGATATTTTTATATATCGATATATCAAAAATCCGATACTTTTAAAAATATCAACAGCCCTAATATACATGACTTTTAACCTTTAGACTGTTCAATAGATATGGGTGATACAAATCGTACATATATACGAAATCAGATTTCATAGCAATATCTAATAATCTGTTACTGGCTCGCACGAAATCTATATATTGCAAAAATCTGTTACTTACAATATCTAGATTTTTACCGTACCGTCAGTACCGTACCGCATCGAATATATAGTTGGAGCAAGTGAGCGCGAGCTATATATATTAGAGTGGTACAGCAATATATGCACGATACCTGTATCAGACAGATTTTAACCTTATTGCTACATCTTTAAAGCTTATTTTAGATTTTTAATGTTGAAAGTAAAAGTTTGGTTGGAGTGAAATAGCAGTATATAGACGATTTGACCGATTTAATATTGTAAATTGAATCTTATTGCCATAGAAATAAAGATGATTTCTTAAAACTGGGATCATTGAAATATATAGTTGGTTAGAGCGGAAAGGCAATATGAGTATTTGACTAACAGAATCAAAATGCTGGTATTCTTAGATTCAGATATTTGAATATCTTCTAGATATTTGAATATCTATATATTTCAATATATAGTTCCGATATCGGATATTGAAAATCTAAATCTGTTATAGATACGGTACTCCGAAAAGGCGATACGACCCATGTCTACTGTTCAATATCAGCTGACGAAAAATTTTTTAATATTTTAATATTTAAAAATTACCCTAACTCAAGTTAGGGTTTATCCGAGTTAGCACATCACTACTCTAAATGCAATATGGCTTAATATATATTTTTATTATTATTGAAGTGGAACTTCTAATGTCTCGTGCAAAAGCGTTTAACGCTTTTAACGCCCTCTTGCGGCCACTATTTAAATTATATAAAGTTAACATAAAAACACCGACTATATAAACCAAAGACGAAAAATAGTATATCGACTTTTAAAACTACCCGTACAGACATCTAGTAGCGGATTATGGTACTAGGTGATCATATAATTGATATTACAAAAATGATAAACTCAGTTAACAACATCTTTTTATATTTATTTCTAAGATTTTCGCGAATCTCACTCATTGATTAAAACAACTTTTAGGATTATATCGCGTTTATTTATTATTTATTTATATTTGTTTCCCGACGTTTCGACTCGTGAAAATGATCTCTGTAAAGAGTTCGAACGCGATATAATCCTAAAAGTTGTTTTAATCAACATCTTTTTACATAACAAATGAATCTACTCGACAATAATACTTGAAAAACAAGTTAAAATTCAAAATAAAAATTTTCGATTATAACACCAGTTTTAGTACGAAATAGTTTGTAAATGTATAAATTACTTATTATAATATTAAAAAATTTCGCTATCTTTCTTTATTATTTTTACTAGGATGTTTTAAAATAAAGTTCTCTTAATTTGCAAATATTACATAGAACGAGTCGATATTATCTAGTATTAAGATATTAACCCTAGAGTGGGCGCACTATGAGCATTTTGCCGCCCGCGCTACAAAACTACTAATAATTTTTAAAACAGTTGATCCTTACACTTAGTAGCTGCGCCTATTCTCATTAGCAACGCGTGTGGAAAGGCTGGACCCCGTCAGTGCATCAGGGACTGTTTGAGAAGAACATTCCAAACATTAGAAGTAGCCGGGCGGCATTTTGCTCACCGCGCGCCCACTCGGGTTAGTAATGTTTTGTACTGTATTTTTGGCAAACTCGAAATGTAGACTATATTTTATGGTGCAATTATAATTTAAACTAATAAAACACATGCTTGTTTTTGGATTTTTAAGTATTCATTGAAAAAAAAATGGCTAAAATAGAAGTTCAAAATTTGTTTTTGCTGGAAAAATTATCGTGTTTTGATTCTATCATACAGATTGGTGACACTGACAAAGTGACAGATATTTATAGATTTACTCATGCTAGTAAGCACAACACGTAAAGGGGATATCAGCAAACAGCTACGCTTTGAAAAATAAAATACCCATGCCAAATGTCGTGCCTTCCGAAATAGCACATATTAGACGCCGGTGGACATCCAGTTCCGATATAAATAGCCGTAAATTAGTGACTTTAGTTATCCGTGAGCCTTAATGTCGTCGTCGTTAACATAAAATACAACCAGTTGGTGATCTTTCTCCAATAAGTTCATACAGCGATGGTGATGAACCACTTCCACAGCTAGTTCGCCTCAGGAATATTGCCATGGTACTTATCAAGCGATATATGACAAGGTCTTCCAAAGATACTTTTAATATTCCTTTGAGAAACCAAATTGCGTGCTTTGTCCCTGTATAACAAGCTTCTTTTTCCAAAAACGGGGAGTAAAGCAGCATTATATCCCTCATAGAAAAACAGGTGCACGAAAAAAGGGTTTCCAGATGCCTAAAGTTACTGTGCAATGAACATTTCACATATGTCTGTGAAGAATGTTTTGATAAAGTGTATCCTGTAGATTTAGAAAATATAGAATTTGATATATTTATTATTGTTTTTGGTAAAATATAGAGTATTATGTGGAGTAAGAGAAAAAAAGTCAATTCAAATATTGAGTTTCCAAAAGTCGTTTGTAAATCAAAAATTTTAAAACAGAATTGAATAAATATATTCATTCATCACCACAAATAGGAATATTATTTAAATTCTTATAAAAAAATAATTAAAATGCTGCATTACTAGTTAAACTGCTCAAAGAAAATGGGGCGGCAAAATGCTCCCCACGCGCCCACTGACGTTTGGAAAAGAGGCGCGCCCACTCTAGGGTTAATTATGGAAATAAATATTATGAATATTCATGCAGCATCAGTATTGATTTAAGCATTTAAACATTAAAAGGAAATATTATCAAAACAGTTACGAAACATAATGAATTGTATAATCACTTAATTATAAATTTCGCGCATTTTACTTAACTATATAATAGATTTTAGTAATATATTGACCAGTTTTAGTACGAAATAGTTTGTAAATATATAAATTAATTATTTTAATAATCAAAAATTTCACTATCTTTCAGTGGATGGCGCTACTAAGATATTTTAAAATTAACATAACATAACATAACATAACATAACTTCACGCCTTTTGTTACCCGAAGGTGTAGGCAGCGGCTGTTAAGCCTCGTCTCGCCGTTATGTTTACGTCCCAAATGGAATAGGTGGCGAACCTATTGCCATACCGGGCACAAATTTTTTATCAGTCATCGATATTTATCACACATAATTTCCGAAAATAATTTCGAAAAGTCATTGGTGTGAGCCAGTGTCTGGAATCGAACCCGGGACCTCTGGATCAGAAGCCGTGTGCTCGACCACTGCGCCACCGAGACTTTGTTAAAATTAAGTTCTCTTAATTTACAAATATTACATAGAACGAGTTGATATTATCTAGTATTATGATATTAATTATGGAAATAATTATTATAGAATATTCATGCAGCATCAGTATTGATAATTGTATGCGGAATTTTAGCTCAATCAGTTGAAAATATAACGTAACTTCACGGCTTTCTCTACCGAAAGGTGTAGGCACTAGACATTACTACAAACTTATTATTTAAAAAAAAAATTGCGTGGAGTCCCGCCGCGCTACAGAAGTGGAACTTAGTAACATGTATTCACAATAGCTTTCTTTATTTTTATAGGTCTTCACCGACACTTAAAAATAGTCAATAAATAATTAACAATATAGATTTATAATATACTGCTAATGTAAGTAAGGGTGAGGTCTGGTGGTGCGTTGGTAAAACTACCGAATGTAGAATCGAGATTGGCGGGTTCGATCCCCACCCAAGTATAAATATTTATCTGGGTCTAGGTAGAATTTGGCTGGAGGCTGCGCCTCACAAAAGTGAGGCTCTGTGGTTCCACCGCCTCACTCGGCGCTGGGAACCACCAGCCGCGCGGATCCAGGTGGGTGACACGGCTGTCCCGGTGGCGAGGTACTCGAAGTACCTCGGCCTCACCCTGAACAGCCTCTGGAGCTTCGAGGAGTACTTCGTGAGGATGGTCCCCCGAGTAGGACGGGTGGCAGGCGCGTTACACCGCCTCCCCCGATATTCGCCGCCTCTACGGTGGTGTCGCGCGATCCGTGGCCCTGTACGGGGCTCCCGCAGTGGCTGTTACGCCTCGACTCGCTGTTTTTTTACGTTCCGATTGGAATAGGTGGTGAACCTATTGTCCTACACAGGGTGCAAAGTTTTCAGCCATCGGTATTTATTACACTCAGCTGTCAAACATAATTTCGAAAAGTCATTTGTGTTAGCTGGGATACGAATACACAACTTTTGATTTAGGAGGGGGGTGCTCAACCACTGGACCGCCGAGACTCCCGAGATGACTACTATCTACTTCCAAATTGAGTACTAATATTCACCCGAACATACATATGTCGGCGCATATAACAGCACGCGTTATGGCGCACAAACGCAACTGCTATGTACCGCTATGTTAATACTGTAATATCTTCGTAAATATTAGTTTAAATTACATGCTGTAAACGGCTATATTGATCTATATTAAAATCACAATCTACTTAAGATAGTTAACTGGATGAAAATTAATGCTGTAATGTTTAAAATTGCTTCGTAAATAAGCCACTATTTCTCGTAAAAATAAAAAAAAAATAAAAAATGGTCATTGTGGGTTATCCCTAAGAGGTATACATATGCCCTTGCGGACTTTTTTGTAGACCTTTTAGAGGTGTATAATAATGTAGTACATTGTTTTCATTTATCACTTAGGGTTCAGGCAGCGTTTTCGATTAAAGTTTTAAATCTTGAAAATTATCACTTTTTATTTCTACACTATACATGAATTATAGATCAAAACCATTTGACGCCGTTGACGCCCTCTAACTATTAAAAAAAATCGCATCAAAATCCGTTGCGTAGTTTTAAACATATGCGCATATAAGGGAAAGACAGCAGAAAGTGACTTTGTTTTATACTATGTAATGATAATAATTGATAACTGTAAGGGATACTACACCTCGTGGCACGTACATGTACGTGCCATCAATAGTATATAACCACTGTACGCACAGTATGCAGTAGTGGTCGGTGTCCAGCGACACACAGTTGGCGCTGACACGAATAAATGACAAGATCATAATTACGTCTTTCATTAACGACCACTCCCTTACCATCATGAAGAAGTACCAACTCGCGAACACCAGCCACCAGCACATTCACCAGTAACGTCATCCGTTACAAACCCTATAAAACTTTATTAGGTAAACTGATTTAATTATGATAACATATTATTAGTCTCGGTGGCGCAGTGGTCGAGCACACAGCTTCTGATCCAGAGTTCCGGGTTCGATTCCAGACTTTGGCTCACACCAATAACGTTTCGAAATTGTTTTCGGAAGTTATGTGTGATAAATATTGATGACTGAAAAACTTGTGCCCGGTATGGCAATAGGTTCGCCACCTATTCCGTTTGGGACGTAAACATAACGGCGAGACGAGGCTTAACAGCCGCTGCCTACACCTTCGGGTAACAAAAGGCGTGAAGTTATGTTATATTATTTATGTCTATATATTACTGAAATATATTTATTATTTAGTTAAGTAAAATACACGAAATTTATAAATAAGTGATTAATTAAGCAATTCATTATATTTAATAACTGCTTTGGTGATATTTCCTTTTATTGTTTAAATGTTTAAATCCATACTGATGCTGCATGAATATTCGTAATATTTATTTTCATGATTAATATCTTAATATTAGATAGTATCAACTCGTTCTATGTAATATTTGTTATATAAGAGAACTTAATTTTAAAACATCCTAGTAGCGGCATCCGCCGAAAGATAGTGAAGTTATTGATTATTAAAATCATTAATTTATATATTTACAAACTATTTCGTACTTAAACTGGTCAAGATATTACTAAAATCTATTATTTAGTTTATAATATTATTTATAATCTATTATTTATAAGTAAAATGCGCGAAATTTATAATTATGTGATTTAACAATTCATGATACGTAACTGTTTTGGTGATATTGCATTTTATTCTTTAAATCAATACTAATGTAGCATGAATATTCATAATAATTATTTTCATAATTAATATCTTAATACTAGATAGTACCAACTCGTTCTATGTAATAATTATAACATATGAGAACTAAATTTTAAAACTTCCTAGTAGCGCCATCCGCCGAAAGATAGTGAATTTGGATTGTTAAATTAAGTAATTTAGGTATAGATTTACAAACTATTTAGCACTAAAACTGGTGTCATAATTATCTAAAATTGTTATTTTGAATTTTAACCTATTTTTCAATTATAATTCTCGAGTAGGTTCACTTGTTGTGTAAAAAGATGTTGTTCATCATTATTGTTATATCAATTATGACCAGCTAGTACCACCATCCGCTACTAGATGTCTGTACGGGTAGTTTAAAAAGTCGCTATGTCTTTTCGTCCTTGGTTTATATGGATCTTGGCTTATTTGTAACCATTATATTATATTAATAGTGGCCGCAAGGGGGCGTTAAAAGCGTTAAATGCTCTTGCACGAGACATTAGAAGTTCCACTTCAATAAAATTCTTAAACACGAGCGCTTGAGGAAAGTGCCTCTGTGGAACAAGAAAACACGGATGCAATCGCCAAGAAGACTCTAAAAGAAGGCCGACGACCGTGCGCCCGGGATGCGGCCCGGGAAGGAGCATGACTTTCAAGTCATCAATGACTTTTCAAAATTGACTGAAAACTCTGTCTCCGGTATGGCAATAATAATAATATATGAAGGAGAGGTGTGTGTGTAGGCGTTTATCTTCACACATCCTTTACAAAACTGTAGGATTTGAAATGACAAACGTTACTTTCAATCACTGTTTTTAATTAAATAATTCACAATAAAACGGGTAGTTGTGCACTTCTCGAGGTCCGACGAGCGAATCCCCTTTGCAATGCATCGGGCGGCTTTTTATACACACGAAGTGGCGTACGGCGTGGCGAACGGCGACGTTCGGTGACGATCGGAGCCATTCGCTATTCGAACACCTGTAGTGATTACGTAGCGAATCGGATGTTGTTTTACCCCGCCACGTGCACTGCTCTAGCCTCGTTTTTAATGTTATTTCGAATACACCCAAGTCGATGTTGGCTTGACAATCCTAATCTCCGACATTTAAATAAAATGGATAAATATATAAATATATATTTATGTGGATAAATTAACATCTGTATACTGGTTACGTCTCAGTGATCATATTGGAGGAACTAAAGGTCTTGTATTTAAAAATGTATTTATAAAGTGTGAATAATAAATAAAGAAGATAATAATATCTTGGACAAAATACAGACAGCGTCCTCTAGTTCCAAGTTAAGCAACTAAATGCTTGTGTTATAGATACTAGATAACGGATATTAATAAAAATATACATAAATTTTCTTTTGTAAATACATACTTATAATACATAGATAAACACCCAGACACACAAATATTCATAAACATAACTTCACGCCAAACCCCTTGCGGGGTAGGCAGAGAGAACGGAGCGCCATAAGGCACGATTCTAACACACCTCACTCGCTTCGTTGACTTTCATAACTCTTTTCATGCACGCGCATCGATTTTTGAGGCTAACATCACCTTCCTCCAGAACACGTTCTATTTGGTCATGAAATGTGTGTCTAGGCCGTCCTCGACTCCCACATCCATCCGCTTTTGAATTGTATATCTGCTTAGTCAATCTTGCATCATCCATCCTTTCTACATGTCCGAACCATCCGAGCATGCCCTTTCTTACTTTTACACCGACACTCTCTTTCAGTCCGACTTCATTCCTTATAACCTTGTTTTCCACGCGGTCAGCGAGGGTCACTCGGCAGATTTTGCGCAATGCCCTCATTTTGACCGCGTTTATCCTACTTTCATGCACGCTCTGTCATACCCAGCTCTTGCTTCCATAAGTTAGCGTTGGGATCAGTATTGCATTGTGAATTGCTAGCTGGGCTTTTCTGCTAATATCTTTTGCGCCCAAGAATCTGCCCAACGCCCTATTTACTTTATTTCCTAACGCTACTCTTCTTTTTACATCAGCGGTGTACCTTCCATCCCTGCTAAAAGCGCATCCAAGATATACAATTTCATTCACCTGTTCCAGCACTACATCGTCAACCATTATCCTTGCATCCGTTCTGAATTCCTCCCTTTCAAACACCATAACTTTCGTTTTCATCACATTCAATTGTAAGCCTTTCATCAAACAATCATCTCTCATAATAGTGACTAGTGTTTGCAGATCAGACGGCGATTCGGCTAAGAGCACGGTGTCATCTGCGTAAAGCAGGCAGCTTACAACTAGGTCACCCATTCGCATCCCTACATTCGTAGATCTCACTCTCTGGAGACAACTGTCCAGGTACAGGATGAACAGCCGAGAGGACAGCACGCAACCCTGTCTGACGCCGATATTGACGTCAAACCAGGGCGACAAGCCGCCGTCAACATGCAACACACGCCATGCAGCCCTCATAAGTGGACTGCACAGCGCGCAGCAGTGCACCGCTCACCCCGTAGCCCGGGAGTATTCCTTTTTTTTTTATGGGATAGGAGGGCAAACGAGCAGGCGTATCACCTGATGGTAAGCAACCAACGCCGCCCATGGACACCAGCAACACATAGTGTTACTGTTGCGTTGCCAACCTTTAAGGGATAGGGGATAGGAAAGGATGGGGAAGGGGGGTAGGCCTCCGGATACCTCTCTCACTGAACGAAACGCGGCATGAGCCACTTTACGTCGGTCTTCTGAGAGGTCGTGGTATTTCACCGGTCGAACTGCTTGGCTCTACCACAGTCCCACAGATCCTTCCGTAACACCCTGTCAAACGCTTTTTCTAGATCCACAAAACCGCAGAAAACCTTCCGGTTAACAGCCAGTTGTTTCTCCACGTTGTTGCGGAGAGAAAAAATCTGATCCATGCACCCTCTTCCGCTTCTGAAACCACCCTGAGCCTCCCACAACACTTCGTCTAATATCACCCTCATTCTCCTTTCAATAATATTCCCTTAAGGCTTAGAATACCGCCACCCCATCTCCCCCCGTGGGTGTCGTAAAAGGCGACTAAGGGAAAAAGCTGGAAGAATGGGCAGCAGCATTCTCTCTAAACAAAATACAGCCTACTGCGATCGCCAATCCGCCTGTCAAGCGTGGCGATTATGGCAAAAACCCCCCATGATGGAACAAACAGATATTACGGCCCCCAGTCACGGCAGCTCCGCTATTCCGTTGGCTCACGGTAGCGGGCTCGGTAAGGGGGTGCTAAAAATCACCGGTCGCGACACGGCTACCATAAAAAACGAACTTTGGCCCTGGTAACATACAACATACGCACGCGTAGGACTGACGAGAGGATCACCGAACTGGAAGAAGAACTGAGTAAGATTCGATGGGACATTGTGGGATTATCGGAAGTCCGTAGACATGGGGAGGATACGGTAATCCTGCGGTCTGGAAACTTGCTCTTCTACCGGGAAAGCGATAACACCTCGCAAGGTGGTGTCGGATTTATCGTTCACCGGTCTCTAGTAGCCAACGTGGAGAGGATCGAGCGTGTGTCGACAAGGGTAGCTTACCTTATACTCAGAATATCCAAGAGATATTCGCTGAAGGTCATACAGGTTTATGCGCCGACCTCGGCACACCCCGACGACGAAGTGGAGGCCTTATACGAGGATATCTCGAAAGCCATCCACTCGTCCAAAACCTACTTCACTGTGGTTATGGGAGACTTCAACGCAAAACTAGGCACGAGGAAAGACGATGAGCTGAGGGTAGGGCAATTCGGCGTTGGACAGTGAAACCAGAGGGGTCAGAAAATGGCTGAATTTCTGGAGAGGGAGGGCCTCTTTATGATAAATTCCTTCTTCAGGAAACAGCCACAAAGGAAATGGACCTGGATCAGCCCCGATGGTTCAACAAGGAATAAGATAGACTTCATCTTGTCAGACAAACGACATATATTCAACGATGTTTCAGTGATCAACAGAGTGAAAACTGGGAGCGATCACAGACTAGTTAGAGGCATGTTGAATCTCTGTGTCAAAGTCGAGCGCTCACGTCGGATGAAGTCTACTTTGCGTCCTTCATCTGTTCAATACCAAAACCCCGAAAACTTTCAGCTTGAACTCCAAAATCGCTTCCAATGCCTAGATGAGTGTGAAACAGTGGACGATATGAAAAACAGGATAGTGGAAGTTGCGCATGCAAACAGAACTCAGAAACTGTCGGAACCTACTCTCAGGCTCATGCAGGAGAGACAAAAATTTCGACGCAGTCTTCGGCCGATTGGTCCAAACTCAGGCAGCTAAATAGGCAGATCTCGAAAAGTGTACATGATATTCGCAAATATAACACCCAGCGGATACAAGAAGCTATAGAGCGTAACCAAGGCTCTAAAGTATTCGCAAAAGATCTGTCTAATAGGCAGAGCCAATTGACTAAATTGAAGAAGGATAACGGCGTCGTTATTTCTTCCAATGATGAGATTCTGGGAGAGGTTCAGAAGTTTTATAGACAGTTGTATGAGTCTTCACAAACTCCTGCTGTCGGCTTGGCTCGAGATCCCAGATCCAAGCTAATTCGGCACTACAGCGAAGACATCCCGGACGTCAGTCTGTACGAGATCAGAATGGCTCTCAAGCAGCTAAAGAACGGAAAGGCACCGGGTGGCGATGGAATTATTACCGAACTTCTGAAGGCGGGTGGTACACCGATCCTTAAGGCCCTTCAGAAACTTTTTAATTCTGTCGTGCTCGGGGGCGACGTTCCAGAGGCGTGGACCAGGAGCATGGTGGTGTTATTTTTCAAAAAGGGTGATACAACCCACTTGGAAAATTATATACCCATCTCGCTAGACATGGCTCCTGAGCCATGTCTATAAGCTGTTCTCGAGGGTCATTACAAATCGACTCTCGCGCAGGCTTGACGACTTCCAGCCTCCCGAACAAGCCGGTTTCCGGAAAGGCTATAGTACCATAGACCACATACACACACTACGCCAAATTATACAAAAGACCGAGGAGTATAATCTGCCTTTGTGCCTGGCGTTTGTGGACTATGAGAAAGCCTTTGATTCCGTCGAAACTTGGGCAGTGCTGCAGTCCCTCCAGAGATGCCAAATTGACTATCGGTATATCGAAGTGCTGCAGTGTTTGTATAGAAACGCCACTATATCAGTCCGGATGGGGTCTGGGAGTACGAATCCCATTCCATTGCAGAAAGGTGTCAGACAAGGGGACGTAATTTCCCCAAAGTTGTTCACCGCTGCATTGGAGGACATATTCAAGCTCTTGGATTGGTCGTGACTAGGCATCAACATCAATGGCGAATACATCACTCACCTTCGATTTGCCGACGATATCGTGGTCATGGCAAAGTCACTGGAGGACCTTGGTACAATGCTCAAGGATCTCAGCAGATTTTCCCAACAAGTAGGTCTCAGAATGAACATGGACAAAACCAAAGTAATGTTCAATGCCCATGTCATTCAAATACCGGTTACTGTTGGCGATGCGGTCCTCGAAGTTGTCGACCACTATGTTTACCTAGGACAAACAGTCCAGCTAGGTAGAGCCAACTTCGAGAAAGAGATAAACCGACGGATTCAACTCGGTTGGGCAGCGTTCGGGAAACTAAGGGAAATCTTCTCGTCCAAAATCCCACAGTGCCTTAAGTCTAAGGTCTATGACCAATGTGTGTTACCAGTGATGACATATGGAGCTGAGACGTGGTCTCTAAATGTTGGCCTCATAACGAAGCTCAAGGTGGCTCAGCGTGCTATGGAACGGGCTATGCTCGGAATCTCTCTGCGAGATAAGATCCGCAATACGGAGATTCGCAAGAGATCTGGCGTGACCGACATAGCCCGTAAGGTTAGCACGCTGAAGTGGAGATGGGCTGGCCACATCGCTCGACGAACCGATCACCGTTGGGGTAGAAAGGTTCTCGAGTGGCGACCACAAACTGGTCGACGCGGAGTAGGCCGTCCCCCCACCAGGTGGACAGACGACCTTGTGAAATCCGCGGGAGGCCGATGGATGCAGGTTGCACAGGACCGGCAGTTGTGGCGCTCTATGGCGGAGGCCTACGTCCAGCACTGGACTTCTAAAGGCTGATGATGATGATGACACATTCGCTGCTAAGCTGATCAAACTGATGGCCCTGTAACTGGCGCACTGCATACGCGATCCCTTACCTTTATACAAGGGCACGATGACAGCATGCCTCCAGTCCATGGGAACCTTACCCGACTTCTAGCAAAGATTGCTCAAGGTCAGGAAAGCATCCCAGACTCAGGTTCCACCGTGTTTGATCATTTCAGCAGACATCATATCAATTCCAGCTGCCTTACCATTTTTCATACTTCGTATCGACCATTCAATCTCTTCCATAGTAATGTCCTCGTCAGATGTTGGCGAAGCGGCGTCAGTCGTAGACATACTCGTACATTTCCCCAAAATATCGACTCCACCGACTCAATACATCGTTTGGGTTTTCAAGAATGTCACCAGCCTTAGACATAATTTTGTCCATCTTGGATGTTGACGAAGAACCTCGAGACTTTCTAACTTCCCTCCAAAAGAGTTTGCTATTGGCCTCGAAGTTCTCCGTCAACCTCACTTCCTCATTCGCAAGTAATCTTTCACGCTTCTCTTTCACTAATGCTTTGGTAACATTCTTGCAGCGGCGGTAGCTTTAATACTTTTTCTCTGTCATATTATCATTCTGATTGAAACTTGAGACATAATCCAACCATGCTTTTTTCTTTCTTTTGACGCTGGACTTTACATCCGCGTCCCACCAGGCATCACCTCTCAGAATCTTATGTCTCTTTGCACAACCACATACTTCTTTTGCACTATCCACTATACTTTCTTTCATTATTTCCCAGCATTCTTCAACACTCAGTACACTAGTCAGAAACACTCGTGTCTTTGAGTCTTTTGCTGACTAGGTCTACATAACTACTCCGTACACTTTCATATTCTAATTTCTCACACTTTAACCTTTTAAGCTCTCCGAACGCACGGGTACGCACTCGCCAGTGCCTCCACTTCTTGAATAGGCCCACGAAGCGGCTCACCACCAGGTAGTGGTCCGTATCAAGAGTGGGGCCTCTGTAGGCTCTTGTATCCCTTAGAGTGTTTCGGAGACGACTGTCTACGAGAATCAGATCAATCATACTCGTTTGTTCATTCCGTCTCCATATATACGTGTGAATATCTTTATGATGGAATAATGTCTTGGACACAAGGAGGTTCCATTACAAGCACACGTCCAAGATCGGCTTACCAGCATCATTCACTCTCTTGTCACCATTCGGGCCAAGGACAGCCTCCAGGCCATCTCTCTTGGTTCCGACCCATCCATTAAGATCACCACACAGAATTATCCTTTCATTACCTTCAACCAAATCCAGAATATCCCTAACAGTTTCCCAAAACTCCTCGAGTTCATGGGGATCGGCGGAGCTGACGGGAGCATAAGCTGCTACCAGGAAGACCCGCGGGATCCCCAGTTTTATACGAACCCAAAGGTGTCTCGGGCCTACCAACTCATAGTCTTTCACTCCAGAAGCAAAGCGGGAGGAGAGAACGACCCCCACACCCCCACTGGCACGGACGTCGAGGTGCACTCCGGACCATAGGGCAACCATGCCACCTGGGAGGTCCTCGGCCTCATTCCCCTTCCGCTTCGTTTCCGTCAAACATAAGGCATCCAGGCATCTCTCATTTATTACATCCATCATCTCATTCATCTTTCTTGTCATACTACCTCTGACATTCCACGTGCCTATACGGCACTCCCCTCTCCTTGCCCCGCCCGCGCTGCGTGAAGGGTGGCTGCCCCCTTCGCCGCATGCGCATGCACGTGCAGCCGCACCGACGGCGGCTAATCAGTGCTCGTCACTGTCGGGGCACACCCTAGCAGCCAGCGTGGCTGTATTCGATTCGGTCAAGATTGCGTCCCTCTGGGACGCAGGGATCGCGACGTGCACGCTCTTGACATGATCCCAAATCCCAAATATTTATGTTTATCACAAATATTTGTGCTCGGGTGGGAATCGAACCCCCGACCTCATTGCTGCAGCCGGTAGTTTTACCAATGCGCCACGAGGCCATAGGTTTGCCACTTATTCCATTTGAGAAAAAAAAAATGCGTGGAGTCCCTCCGCGCGTTGGAAGTGTAACTTCGTGTTGTAGAAAAGAAAATGAAAAGGGTTAGAAATTGATTCAGAAATAGAGAAAAATAATCACTGCATGAATAGGCCTGCTCGACAGGTGAAATACCACGACCTCTCAGAAGGTACCCGGAGGCCCACCCTTCTTCCCCATCCTTTCATATCCTACTTCCTTAGGTTTGCCTTTTATCCCTTAAAAAATACCATAGGGTACCTAAAATTAACTATCGTAAGATACCAAAAAATCCATCATTGATGTGAGCCTGGAATCGATCCCAGGACTCCAGAATCGGAGAGCTCGACTACTTAACTGGACCACCGAGACTATTAATACTTATTACTAATATATTAAAGGTACTATTAAAAATGGGACTGATTATGAGAAATGGTAACTAAGTTCCTATCTAATATTTTATTTAAATTTATGTATAAGAATGCAACATACTGATGAAAATTATTTGAACCGAGGATCATAAACAGATTATTATATATTTTTTTTTTATAAGGTTACTTAACCATCACTATAAATTTATTTTTATTTTATTTATTTATTTATTTATCCATACAATATAACATATTACATAGTTTACATAGTATAGTTAACATATTATATATAGCTACAACATTAACCCCTTGTGTGGTGATGGTATCTGCACTAGGTTGCCCTGTCACGCAGATTACCAGTCCTCTTTTGGAGTTTTTGAGAAAATAAGACATGTTAATAAAAGTACATTATGTCACTTTATAAGTACATACATATGTTTGCGTGTGAGTTTTTTTTTTTTTTTTTATTTTTTTTTTTATATTTCCGCCTTGTACCCTACCGGGCCGCGGGAACTACGTGAGTATGACCTCCGCGGCCCGGCGAGGGGGGGCCCCTTTGCGTCGGGGCCCGACGTGGAACGACCCACTCCCGTGGAGTGGGGAGGGGTCGTCCGCCGTTTCCACGGCGCGTGGGGTTATGTCCCGGCCAGGGCCGCCATCAGACTCGACGGCGGCCCCGGGCCGGGGCCCGGCGGGGCGGGAGCGTGCCACCAGCACGCTCGCGCTCCCGCAGGGCTTCACGTTTGGCCGCCATCACCTCGCTAGCGAACGAGGCGACGGCGGCCCAACACTGGTCGCTGCCGGCCATGGCAGCGACGACGGCCGGCAGCGACAAATCCGTCCCGATTGCGCCAACGAGTCGGGCGCGTTGGGCGCCCCAGCCCGTGCACACGGCCAGAGTGTGTTCGGCCGTGTCCACGGCGCCGGACGCGCAGTGGTGGCACGCGGGCTCCGCGAGGATGCCCACCAGTTCCCACAGGTACTTGCCGAAACAGCCGTGACCTGTGAGAAGCTGAGTGAGCCAATACGCGGGAGCCCGGTGCCTCGCCTCGACCCATTGGCGCAATACGGGTCGGACAGCCTCGGCGAGCCGTCTGCTCGCCGAGGGGTCCTCCAGCCTTTGAGCCCATCGCTGGAAGAGATCCTCGCGACATTCGCTCCTCCAGCGAGCGATCTCCTCCGCGAGGAGCTCCGACGATGTCTGCCGCATCAGGGCCCTTCTTCGGTACACCTCCGCCAGGACCCCGGCCTCGAGGTCCCAGGGGAGGCTCCCGGCAATTAGGCACGCCGCCTCGTATGAGACGGTGTGGTACGCCCTGGAGGCCCTCTGTGCCATGACCCGCTGCGGACGACGCAGCAGGGCCACGTTCCCGGCACTGAGGGCCCCCGCCGCCCATATTGGCGCTCCATAGAGCGCCATGGAGCGAACCACACCGTCGTAAAGGCGGCGGCCGACACACCCCGCCCCCCCACAGTTGGGGAGTAGGCGTGCGAGCATTCCCGCGCACGACACCAGCTTGGGCGCCAGCGCGCGGAAATGCCCGCTGAACCCCCACCGACCGTCGAGGACGAGACCGAGATATTTCATGGTCCCCCCGACGGCGATGCGGGCTCCGCCCACCGTTATGAAGTACCCCGGGGGGGGCTTCGTCCGAGGCCCATGGAAGAAGAGGGCCTCGGACTTCTCAAGGGCCACCCGCAGCCCGAGGGCCCTGATGCGGCCGACGACATGGGCCGTGCCCGCCGTGGCGAGCACGCCCGCGTCCCTGAATGATTTGCCCCGCGCGGTCACCAGGGTGTCGTCGGCGTAACATATTACGCCGACTCCCCGAAGGTTGGCGCCGCGCAGGGCCCAATCGAATCCGATGTTCCACAGGAGTGGGCCTAGAACCGACCCCTGTGGAACACCGCACCCCATCGCCCTGCGGACCACTCGCCCCGGGACCGGGTATGTGATGGCCCGGTCGGCGAAGTAGTCCGCAAGGACGCGCCTGAGGTACCACGGGACGTTGTGGTACCTCAGGGCCTCCGCGATTGTCTCCCAGGGGATGGTGTTGAAGGCGTTGGCGATGTCGAGCGACACCGCCAACAACACCTCCCCCCGGGAGACAGCGCTCTCGACGCTGTCCCGCAGCCGAGAGATGGCGTCCAGCGTGGACCTCCCGCGGCGAAAGCCGTACTGTCCGTCGCTGAGATTGGGGCCCACCGCCTCCAGGTGCCCGACGAGGCGCGCAGCGAGCACGCGCTCGAAGAGCTTGCACGCCTCATCGAGCAGAACGATGGGGCGGTAGGCCGACGGCGAGTCGGGGGGTCGCCCGCGCTTCGGGATAAGCACGAGCTTCCCCGACTTCCACCGCCGCGGGATCGTGCCGGACGCCACTATCTCCGACATGAGGGACAGCGTCTCCTCCCCGAGGACCGGCATCACGCGGACGAGGATCCGCCCGGGAACCCCGTCCGGACCCGGGGCGCGGCTCTTCAGCTTGAGCGTCTGAACCGCAGCCCCGAGCTCGTCCTCGGACACGGGCGGAACGACCTCGCCCGCGGCCGGTCCTCCTTCGGGAGTCGGTGCCGCCATTCTGGGCGGCACCCATTCCTCTCCTCGGCTCGGGAATAGGGAGCTGACCACGCGCTCCAGCAGGGGGGGGTCGAGAGACATCGTCAGCGGGGGCGCCGCAGGTCGGAGCTTCTGCGTCACGACCTTGTACGGGCGCCCCCACGGATCCCCGTCGATGCTGTCGAGCCACCCCTGCCAGGCCTCCGCTTTGGCGGCCCTTATGGCGGAGGTCAGGGCCGCGCGAGCGGCCCGGTACGCGGCGAGCAACGCCTCCTCGCGTGCCGGGTCCCTGGCGCTTCTTCTTCGGCTTCTGGTGCACCGGCGGCGGGCCGAGACACACTCGGCCTGTAGCCCCGTGAGGTGGGGCCGCCACCAGTACACCTGCCTGCGCTTTTTAGAGGGACCCGCTCGTCGCATCGCCGCGTCGCAGACGCGAGACAGTGCTCCAGAGAGCCTCTCGCATCTCGCGTCCGCGTCCGGGCCGCTATCGGCGTTAGCGGCGGCCCATCGCTCCACGATGGCCGCCTCCGTGGCCAGCTCCGGGTCCAGGGTGGACAACCGCCACCGTGGACCCTCCTCCGACCGGGGACGGTCCACACCGCCCGCTCTGGCGTCCGAAGGGGATGGGACTAGGTCGAACCTTATGTATAGGTGGTCCGACAGCGTCTCCACCCCCTCCTCAACCCGCCACCCGATTGCGCGGCGGGCCAGGGCGGGACTCGCGAACGAGATGTCGACGATTGACCCGCCCTGTTGACGCACGCACGTGTGGACCGCCCCCCGGTTCAGGAGGACCATTCCCGTGGACACCGCCCACTCCTCCAGGGTCTCCCCCCTGGCGCTGGTCGCCGGAGATCCCCACGAACGGGATTTGGCGTTGAAGTCTCCGGCGACCACCACAGGGGTGGGGTGCACTTCTTGGACCAGGTCGCCGACCTCGACCAGCAGACGCTCGAAGTCGGCGAGGGTCCTGTTCGGGGAGAAGTACACCCCGATCACTGCAACGTCGCCCAGCAGCACGAGGACGCATCCGCGCCCCCTCCGCACCCTGCGGAAGGGGAGGCACAGCGAAGCGCCGCGCTGCCAGGCGACGATAGCCACCGAGCCGTCGTCGGCGCCCGCCCAGTCGTCACGGGCTTGGACGCGGTACGGCTCGGCGACTATGGCGACGTCGATTTGCCACTGCGCAGCCGTCTGGAGAAGCAGATCCTGTGCGGCCGCGCAGTGGTTCACGTTCGCCTGCAGGATGGAGACCCTGTGAGCCATTTAATTGGTGGCGGTGTCCATTGCCACCTCTGCGGCTCTTGGAGCCGTCGCGGACGCGGCGGGGGTGTCGCGATTACCCCCGCCCGTCCTCTTCTTCTTGGTGTTGGCCATCGCCGGGCACTTTTTGTGCCCGAGGCGATGGCCGGCGTCGCCGCCCTCGGTCGCGCAGATCGCGCACTTGGGGTCGGCGACGCAGGTGGCCGCCTTGTGGCCCGGCTGGCCGCACCGGAAGCACAGTGCGCTGCGGTCCGTCTCGCAGCTGCACTGCACCCCCAGGTGCCCCGGCACCAGGCAGCGGTAACACCGCTGGGGCCGCGCGTCGAGGAGCGCGGCCCTGGCCCTCGACCAGCCGATGGTGAGGTGGCCGTCCCCCGTAATCTTTTTGGCCGCCAGGACCGGGCATTTCACCCACACGGTCCCCGGGCGGCCAGGTGGGCGATTGATCACGCCCACCTTTATCGACTCAGGGGGGCACCCCCCCACCTCAGCCACTCGCGCGGCCACCAATTCGCTGGTGACCGCGTCGCTCAGACCGGAGATGCGCATCTCTGCGCAGCGCTCCGGCCTGGAGACGCGGGCCACCTCGCCGACGACCTCGCGCAGTTTGGCCGCGAGCTCGTCGGCCTTCCTCACCCTGTCGGCGCCGGATACTTCCAGCAGCCGACCCCCAGTGCGGGCCGTGCGGAAGCGCAGCCCGCTAATTTCCAGGGCCGCGAGGTCAATCCCCCGCTCGGCCCTGGAGAGCACGTCCGCGTAGCTCGACGCCGAGCCTTGCGGTAGCGTAATCGCTACCGCCGCCGACGCCGGAACCCGCAGACGACGGCTGCGCTTCCTCTTCTTCTTGGGGTGGGCTGCTGGAGCAGCCGGCGCCCGGGATGACGGAGCAGCCGGCCTCGGCGCCCGGGACGTCGGAGCAGCCGGCCTCGGCGCCCGAGACGCCGGAGAAGCCGGCCTCGGCGCCCGGCCCCCCCGCGCCACCACGTTCCACGCCTCCTTTAGAGGCGGCGGCGGTGGAGCAGGACGGGTGGCGGGACGAGTTGGGGCCGGAGGAGCGGCTCCGCGGGCCGCCTCAGCCTCGCGAGTCGCCAGGCTCCTCCTGGCACCCCTCTTTTGACCCTTCGCCCCCGCATTGGATGTTGCGGCGGGGGCGGAGGAGGTCGCGGCCGTCGGCGCAGGGCCGCCGCGCGCCGGGGAGGCCACCGCCGGCGGGGCGGCAGAAGCCCCGACCACCGTAGCCGGGGCACCGCGCTCCGGCGTCCCGCGCGCGAACGCCGTTATCGGCGGCCCGAGCCGCTTCTCCGGCAGGAGCCGGTCCTGGATCCCCGACATCCTAGCGTCGACCAGGAGGAAGATTTCCTCCCTGGTCATCGTCTCGGGTGCCGGGGCGGGGACGGAGGTCGCCACGCGCCTCTGGGCCTCCACCTCGGCCCTGAGGGCGAGGATTTCGGCCCGAAGCTGGGCGACCTCCTCCGTCTCCTTCCTGGCGGCGAGTCTGCGGACGGTCTCCGCCACCGTCGCCACCGCCTTTCTGATTTCGGCCACGTGCTGGCACTTCATGCGGGTTTGCTTGCGGGCAAGCGAGCCGATCAGCTCTAAGGCTGAGTCGACCACCCCCACAAGCTCTTCCGCGCCGCACGTGGCCGCCACCGCCCCCTCCTGGGCAGGGCCCTCCGACGACACCGCCTGGGATCGCTCCCGCAGGGCCGCCTTTTTCGCCGCGACCTCGGCCGCCAGCTCCTCCTCGGCGCGCAGCTCGAGCTCGCGCTCGCGCTGAGCGCACAGCTCGGCCTTCGCCTTCGCGAGGCCGACGTACTCGCCCGTGGTGGGCGGGCGTCCTCGACCTCGCTTGGGCCGCGCGCCGGTTCTGGCCAAGGCCACCTCCTCACCCTCCAGAGGCCGCTTCCGCCACAAGCGGCCCAACGTGGAGGGAGAGGTCGAGCGGGCGCTCCCCATCGACATGCTGCTGTCCGAATCCTCGGACAGCCGCAGCTCCTGCGGCAAATCTATGTGCGAGAGTGCCACGCGTGGCACCCTCACCTGCTCCACGAGGGCCGAGGCCCTCGTACTCACGGAGACCATGTCCTCGGAGTTCGCGCTCCCAGACCGGCTCCTTGTTTCCACCGAGGATTCCCTCCTCTCTTCGTCGTTTTTAAAAGTTTTGTTAATTTGTTCCATGTTTGTTCCCACGAGTATGGGGGAAAGGATTACCAAGACTAGCAGAGCCCCCTGTACTAGCTTGGGCGTATATACGCACGGAGGTCCGCCAGTTTCCGCGGGTTTTTACGACTTCGCTGTCGGGTGTTATTGACTTTTCCTTGTCTCGGGCCGGCCAATTAAGGCAAGCCCCCTGTCCCGGCGCCACGCCGCTAGACATGACAACGACACGCGACGCCGAAACAGGTTGCTCGACGTTGTCCCCGGGAAGGGGACATCCCCCTGGACACGAGTTAACGCATCCAGAAGGACCGCCGAGCCGCGGGGTACTCCCGCCCACAACCACGTCCAGAAGGACCGCTGTCCAAGAGGACCCTCACTGAGAGCATGCACTCTCGCGCCGGAGCGGCGCCCGATGTCGGTAGTGACCGCCCCGCATCACCAGTCAGCTCTGATGATCAGAGTAGTACCGGGAGCGGGGCAGTCGCCGACACTCGCGGTGGCGAAGCACCGCCGCGGACCTTGCAGGTCCGCCATACCACGACCCCTCCATGGGTCAACTGGTGGGATATCAGTCAACGGCCAGAAACCCTCCTCCCGTATAAATACGGGTCGGAACGAATCTGACCGCTGTCCAGGGAGCACCAGAACACCGCTTCCCTTACCCGGAGATCGCGAGCGATTTCCAGGGCACGAGAAACGGTGCACCAACGTGGAGGTTTCCCACCCAGCCCCCCATGTTTGCGTGTGAGTAGTGTTGGTTTGTATTTGTGTGTGTGTGTATATCTGTGTGTTTGTGGGAATATATAAATATACAATGCTACTACATATATATATAAAGATAAATAAGTAAATTATTTAGATACGTACTATTTCCAACTATCAAGACGCCACAGTTATTAATTGCTCAGTGGTGTCATAATCTAGTTTCTGTAAATATTCATGGAGTCCTCTTTTACATTGTGATTTAGTTAAGGGGTATATATTCAGTAGCATATTTATCTTATTATATAGGTAATTACTAAGGAAAGAATAGGATCGATGGGCTAGACTGTACCTATGTGATATTATTGGGCAAACTTTAGTTTTAATGCGATCCTGGGAGCGTATATTTAGATCATAGGGTAACAGCGAATGTTTGTGCAAAATGATTTGTGAAATAAAGAGTTGACGAACGGTAAGGACATTGCAAGTAGAGTATAGGTCTGTGGTAGGATGTAGGAATAGAAGATTGTTTGAAACTTTCAAAACAAGTCTTTGAGCTCGTTCAAGTTTCAAAAGATGAGTCTTCGCAGCACCTCCCCAAACCAATAAACAGTAACTGAGCAAAGACTGGCAGAGTGCAAAATAGATGGGTTTCAGTATCTCCCAGTTCGCCACATTTCGGAGGTTTTTGAAAATGTAAATGATTTTTCTTAGACGCTTGGTTACAAGATCAATATGTTTATCGTATCTGAGATGACTATCGAGGACTACTCCTAGGTATTTAATGTCCTGAACTTTTTGTATTGTGGGACATACACATGAAGTAGCTGGATAATTAGAGCATGAATGGGCTGTAATAACATGATTTGGGTTGCATGGTTGGAGTGAGTTTGATAAAGTAAAAGTTATGTATTTGGTTTTATCCGTATTTAATGATAATGAATTGTCTTTCAACCACATCGCTACCCTAGAGAATCCAATCTGGGCATGATGGTAAACATCCTCCCACGAATCCCCATAGAAAAATAGCGCTGTATCATCGGCAAAAGAAATTATTTTCCCGTTAGTTAAAGGCAGCTGACAAAGATCGTTGATAAAGACTAAGAATAACGACGGACCTAGTATACTGCCCTGTGGTAATCCAATATTAGCAATAGATTCATCGCTAACCCAGTTATCGACGACCACCCGTTGGGTACGATTGCTCAAGTAGCTCTTAATTGAGTGCCACGTATTCCCATTAGTTCTAGTTTTTTTAATAATAGAGAAGGGGATATAGTGTCGAACGCCTTGGCCAAATCGATGAAAATTGTTAATATTTTTTTATTTCCTTCGAGTTTGCCAACTATATTATTAGTAAGTTCTAGAACAGCATCGCGGGTAGATCGTTCATGCCTAAATCCATATTGATTGTTAGACAAGAGATTAATGGATTCTAAATATTTTGTTAGCTGGGTATTAATCACTTTCTCTATGATTTTGGAGATCGTGGGTAAAATCGATATGGGACGATAGTTTCCGATTTGATTTCTGACACCACTTTTGTAAATGGGGTGGATGATGGACTTTTTGTAATCGTCGGGAAATATACCTGTGGCAAAGGAGGTGTTACAAATATGGGTAATAGGGCCTATTAATAAACTGGCGTATCTTTTAATGAGAGTACTAGAAATATTGTCGTATCCAGATGTGTGGCTGGTCCTAAGGTTAGCAATCAATGTTCGTATCTCATTGGTATCAGTGGGTAATAAGACAAATGAGCGTAGACTTGAATGTGATGGTACATTTAAATGAACGGGAGAATGGGTTCTAGGGATGGATTGAGCCAGTAACCTACCAACATTACTAAAATATAAATTTATGGTATTTACTGAATGTTGTGGGTTTTGAGAATCTATCAGGTCAGTCGCCGGTGTACGTTTCTTAGTAGAGTACGTGATATTTTTAATAGTGGTCCATAACTTTTTTGCATTGGTTCCACAGCTGGCTAATTCGGCTTTGTCATATTCACGTTTTATGTTTTTGAGTAATTTATTACAAAAATTCCGATAGCGAGTGTAAATTAATTTTACTGTAGTGTCTTCTGGGTTCTTTTTACATTTGAGATGTAGCTTATCCCTATTACGCATACATCTTAGTAGCCCTGGTGTAATCCAGGGTTTTAGTAGTCGTTTACGTCTCGATGTAATGTATATCCTGGTGCATTTTTCTATATTTCCGGTTATTGTTGTCTGTAAAAGGGCGGTCGCATCATTTAGATCGCTAATGGAATATATTGAATTCATGATCTAGATGGTTGATGTCATCGTGAGGCAGATGTTCTTCGGTGATGGTAAATGAGTGGCCGATAAATGAAAGACTTAATAATCATCTTGTCATTTATTTGTGTCAGCGACAACTGTGTGTCGCTGCACACCGACCACTACTGCATACTGTGCGTACAGTGGTTATATACTATTGATGGCACGTACATAAACGTGCCATGAGGTGTAGTATCCCTTACACAAATATTTTTAATTTTATCATCAAACGCATGTTAGTCGAGTACTTTAGTAGTAGTTTTTGGTTTATAAGGTGAACAGTTTAGGGTGATGTTTATGATAATAGAATGGTGGTCCGTTAGTGTAGTATGGGCTACCAGGCTTATTACGGGAAGTCTGGATTTGATAATGACATGATCAAGACAAGTTTGAGTATGTGTTGGAGTATAGAATGCAGGTAGCATGCCAGGAGATGCTAAGAGATTAAGGTAAGGTTCTACTCGGTTATCGGCCGAAGATGTAGATATATCGATATTTAGATCGCCAGTTAAGAATACATTTTTGTAACAGGAAAGGGAAGTTAGTAGACTATTTAAAGACTCGAGAAAATTGGTAATTTGCCTTTCACTTGGTGGGCGATACACTGCTATCACAACCGAGTTAGGATTTAGTTCGATCACCAAACAGTTAGCGTCAGTTAGAGGGAATTCTGATATTTTACATGCGAGATGCGACCTGTAGTAAACAATTACACCCTCATTTTGGCTTCGGACATAATTTGTGTGGACCGATAAGTATCCACTGATGGGAGGTATAATAGGGTTATTATATAACCAGCATTCGTTCAAGATTATCAAGTCCCAGTCGATACCGGATCGATGCAGCAGAGTGAGCAATCCCGTTAAATTACGTTTTATACTTCGGATATTCTGAATAATCATGTTTATGGATGAACTATCATTATTAATTAATTTAGGACAAGTTTCAATATCACAAGTAGCAGTTTCCGCAACAGTTAATTCGTCCAATTCGTGATTTAATATATTATTTGAAATATGATCGAAGATGACAAAGAATAAAATAATCATTTTAATGTCGTATGTCTATAAATATCGACAACCATGCATACCCTATATACACTGAATTCGATATACTTTTCGCTAATATTTTGATAGAAATAGAATAACTGTAATAGTAAGTCTTATATCCCAAGGGTAAATATATATGATACATATATTTTAGAACGTTAAGTGATATATCTGTATATTTTTGTTGATACTCTTTGTATGAGAATGTGTATGGAGTATAAATGCACAAATAAACAAAATTAAATATAGAAATGGGGTAGTTGTACACAAAGCCTCGCTCACAATATATAATGTTATTTGTATAACTATTACAAAGATCCGATAAAAGAATAAAAGATGAAGAAGTTGTATGAGGGTATTTGTATAAATAAATCAAGAGTAGGCGATTGATGTACATAGGTGAAAAAACCTGTTGTTCAGCCCTGGCGCACACTTGGCCGATGTTTGACGAAGTACGCCGAGCGACCACGATCGTCTCACAGAACACAGCTGTTTTTGGTATCGCACTTTGCAGCCCGCATTCACACAACATGAACTTGTAAATGGATAAGCTCGAGTCTATTTCCTTGGATAGGTTTATATTGGTACCACCTATAAAAATAAAATATTCATAAAATATAATTCTTAATATAATATTTATCCTTTTGTCCATACTGTCGTATATCAATGCCAGTAATTGAATGAATTGTTTTCGGAGGGATTTTAAGTTCAGGTATTGAATGTTGAAGGCAGTAGTAATAAGTAGTAGTTCAATTTCTTGAAATATAATGTAGTCCATATCGTTGTTATCGAAAATATTGTTTAAGTTATGGAATTTTATTGTGGTTTGTTAATCACATAGTGTGGTATCTCAGATTGTACGGACGTGACTACATATTTGTAATGACATTATTGTATAGCAACTTGATATCATTTTGAGTTTTGATGCGTGTAATCTTCTCATTTTCACCCTTTTTTACCAAAATGCTAGAATTTTGTATCCAGATATATTTGTAAATATTCTTTAATTGAGTTTTAGTTTCATAGAAAAGTTGTTTAGTCGCTTTGGTTAAGTCCTCGTTTATGTACACAGGCATTTTATTTTCTGTTCCGTATATTTCACCATTTGTTGAGTGAATTTTACGTTTTTGTAACCATTGGTTCCGGGCATACTTAGATCGCAGTTGGACTACGATAGGACGCGGTCTGTCTGCTACCGGTAATTGTGTTCCTATTCTTTCTACACTTTCTATATCTGCAGGGTTTAGTTTAAGCTTCAATGCAAGCTTGTTTACGACTACTTTTATATCCTCGTTTTCAGTTATTTTCTGTAGGCACGAAATTTAGATATTTTTTTCTTTTTCTTTTTTTTTCTAGTCGTACTACCCTCTCTTCTAGGGCAATGTTGCACTTTTCAAGGTAGATATTTCTTTGTTCTATTATTTTTATCTTATTTTCGGCACTTTTCTTAAAATCAATCATTTCTTGATATTTTTCAGCATAAAAATCTACCGTCTCAGTGAGGTCATCTAGCTTTTGTTCCAGTTTGAAGATTATTTCCAGCTTCTTATTCATTTCCACGAGCAGCGTTTCGACCGTGATCTTATGTGGATCGATATCTAGAATAGGCTTCTGAGGCTTTTGTATGGGACTAGACTTTTGGCAGTCACCACACATCTCAGTCTGCAGGAAATGCTTCTTAACGCATTTTTTATGATATACATTTTCACATTCTTTGCATTTCACAACATCGTCTTTTGATGTTGACAAAAATAATTTACACTTTTTACACTGCACCATTGTAGGAATAATTTACAGCGTGCAACAGGGCTCGTTTAATACGTCTACTCTCAGAGCGCGCACCACGCGTACATCATGTATCATGTCTTGATTGAAGTTTATTATATTATAATGTTTTATTCGTCTCGGCCATAGAGGTCACTATTCGTCAATTTTAAATCGCGCTATGGTTTCACTCCGTGGAGTTTATATAAGTATTTAAGAACATGTTAGTAGGTTTTGGTAAAATATTAAAAAAAGTAAAAGTGTGTGTCCGCTCCGACGCACGACTGGAGTTTACTCCTCAAGAACGATTATAAAATAAAAAAAGTAAAAGTGTGTGTCCGCTCCGACGCACGACTGGAGTTTACTCCTCAAGAACGATTATAAAATAAAATAATAAATATTTACTGTCTACAAATATGAACACATTTCTTCGTAATAGAGAATGGCGTATCGCTATAAAGAGTGTTTCTATAAAGAGCTCAGGACATTGTATGGAGTGCCGACTCTTATTTATATGCTCTGTGACTATAAAGAGCTCAGGACATTGTATGGAGTGCCGACTCTTATTTATATGCTCTGTGACTATAAAGAGCTCAGGACATTGTATGGAGTGCCGACTCTTATTATTATACATTGTAAATCGATTCTTAAGGAGTAAACTCCAATAATAAATATATACTAATATATACTATGTACTAACATATTATATTAGAAACAAATAGTAATTAGTTAACAACGCCATCTGCTGGAATTAGTTAACAACGCCATCTGCTGGAATAGCTTTAGTGTTGTTGTCGTTAAAGCAAGTTAAGTGCTCACAATTTAAAATAATTCACATTCGCCAATAGATGTCAGGAATTCCAATAAAAAAGTAAGTTGATGTTTAAGTTAATTATCGATAAAACACGATAAAATGAAATTTTCTAAAAATGATTCCTAGCTAGATCGATTTATAGCCCCCGAAACCCCCTATATACTAAATTTCATGAAAATCGTTGGAGCCGATTCCGAGATTCACACACTTTTTATTAGGAGTACGATGTTGGCGATGCTACTGTGGCGCCCCTCGTTTCATTACCAAAGATCGAAAAATATTATTGATATTTCATTATTTTATTAGTATGTAATTCGTACTTAAATATAATTTTCAAAAAACACAATTTATAAAAACACAATTTATAAATAATATAATTTTTTTTTTTGGAGTTTACTCCTTAAGAATCGATTTACATATATAGGCCCGGGGTATGAAAATTATGGGGACCAAAATCGTACTAGAGAGTATAGCATGTCACACGAAATGCGTTATGCGCTATAGTCACAGAGCATATAAATAAGAGTCGGCACTCCATACAATGTCCTGAGCTCTTTATTATTTTATTTTATAATCGTTCTTGAGGAGTAAACTCCAGTCGTGCGTCGGAGCGGACACACACATTTTTCTCCGCCTGCAATACGTACTTACGTATGTACTTATGTATGTATGTAAAAAACAAACAAACCCGATCCTAGAAAATGTGTCGAAATTGGTAAAGAGGACGGTAATTAGACGATTATACATACGGCCCTCGTGGTGCATCGGTAAACCGCACTACCGATAACACAAGGTCGGGGCGGGTTCGATCCCTCGTCTGGGGGTGTTTTTTTCTACATGTTTTTACGGTATTTATTTACAAAAATAAATATTTACTGTCTACAAATATGAACACATTTCTTCGTAATAGAGAATGGCGTATCGCTATAAAGAGTGTTTCTATAAAGAGCTCAGGACATTGTATGGAGTGCCGACTCTTATTTATATGCTCTGTGACTATAGCGCATAACGCATTTCGTGTGACACTCACGTGACTAGTACGATTTTGGTCCCCATAATTTTCATACCCCGGGCCTATATATGTAAATCGATTCTTAAGGAGTAAACTCCAAAAATCAGTTCTACAACACTTATAAATGTTAGGTATTTATTTCGTCAATAGATTTTAGAAATAAAATAATAAATTCAATCAAATACAGTTATAAAGGAATCTAGTTGACACTAAAGGCCGCGTTTCTAGTGTCAATTATAGTACCTCCATATATCTAGTGGCGGGTGGAGGGTAGTATGATTGATTTTACAAATCAATTATAGTACCTTAACCTGCCACTAATATCTGTGTAGTAATGAAATTCAAGCTTAACAAATTGAATGGTAGTGGTGGAGCCAAGCAGTTCGCTGCATGAATGGGCCGGTTCTACCGGTGAAATACCATGACCTCTCGGAAGATCGACGTAAAGTGGCTCATGCCGCGTTTCGTTCGGTTAGAGAGGTACCCATACTTTCAAATTCAAATTCAAATTCAAAATATCTTTATTCCATAGACTTTACAAAGTACTTAGAATCGTCACATAAAAAAACACGGAGCTTAGATTCCCTTTCATCACACTGTCTTGAATGTGAAAGCGAATCTAAGTGCCAGTTCCGGCGTCAAGGCTTCTTGAGAAGAACTGGCAAGAAACTCAAGGGCGACTCTTTTCAAATATCCAGTTTAACAAATAGTGATAAGTACAAACAATACAACACAAAAGGAGCAGTTCAATTCCAAACTTTTTTATCGTTTATATAGTCTGCGATACAATATGCCCTTTGATATAATCTACTTTTAATATAATTTTTAAATTTTCCCATGGATAATTCAATCGCGTCGTTTGGGAGTTTCCTATTTCCTATTCCTATTCCCTTAAAGGTCGGCAACGCAACTGTAACACTATATGTGTTGCAGGTCTCCATGCCCGGTATGGCCACCTATTCCATTTGGGACGTAAACATAACGGCGAGTGGAGACTTAAAAAGCCTAGACCTTCGGGTAGAAAAGGCGTGAAGTTATGTTACTATATGTGCGCGCAAAACATATTTGCCTAAAAATCGAATACTTTTAACGTGGATATTGCGATATCTTTTGAATGAAATGTCCGAATTGAATAATTCAAAAAGTTCTAGAAAGCTATTGAATTTATCTTGAATTGTAAATAATTTATGTTAAGCAGAATTAACACCAAAGTACAAGATAAAGGGCTTTTAAAACATTATCATTCAAATTATTTTAAAAAATTAAATAAACACTTATTGTGAGATAACTACAATAGTTAGACACATGGTGTCACGACCATTTGTGTAGACAACTATATATTCTGCAAAGTTGTAGTACATTTTTTGCTCTACAATCAATACTTTTCGCAGCGTACGCAATGTAAACATTTTTTTACACCTTGGGTTACATTATCGGACTTTTAGTAAAGATCCCTAATTGTTTAGAAAATATAATATAGTCTAAATCCTTCTTCTATAAATGGACTATCCACCATGAAAGATTTTTTAAAATAGAACCAGCGGTTTCTGAGATTAGCGCGTTCAAAGAAACAAAATATTATGCTTTATAAGTATTAAATGAGCGGTATAGTGCCACCACTAGCTACTAGATGTCTATGTAGAGATAAAAATCACGCTAAAGCAATTCTCTTCCTGCATTTATATATACACTGGTTCAAAGTCGTCCTTTTTATTATTATATATTATGTTTTGTGGCCGTTAAAAGCGTTAAACGGTTGCACGAGACATTAGAAGTTACACTTCAAAAAGAGAAAAAGGGGTAAACGGGCGTGCGGGTTACCTGATGGAAAGTGACCGCCGCCGCCCATAGACAACCTCAATTCCAGGCGCGTCGAATCAGCATTGCCGGACTTTTAAGAGAGGCAGTATGCTCGTTTCTTGAAGGTCCCTAAGTCGTCGGTTAGGGCTGTTGATGTTTTTAAAAATATCGGATTTTTGATATATCAATATTTTAAAAATATCAATATCGGGGTATTATATATCGACAAAAATATCGACATTTCGATATATCGATATTTTTAAAGTGAAACTTCTTATACGACGTGGAAACGTTTAACGCCCCGTTTGCTGCCGTTTTAAATTAATCGTATTTACTACAATGCTTTGAAATATTGTTTGTGAACAATTTTACCCAAACAAAAACGGTTACTCTTCCAAGTGCTTACCACGCCCGACGTCGCTTAACTTTGTGATCGGTGAAGACCAGCGAGTCCAATATGCTATGGGCGTTGGTTAAAGAGGCAGTAAATTAACCAATCAATATATTTACCAATTATTCTAACGTATCACCATCTATGTCCATAAGCTAAAACTACTCTAAAAATTACTGATGTAGAATTGATTTTATTGAAGATGTAGTGACATCTATGGGCGAAAGGTAGTAAATAAAGATCATAATCAAGGGGCGAAATCTCCTTACAACAGCCATCTATGACATATATATTAAGTACTATCTATCAGATTTTATCATATTATATTATCATCATCATCATCAGATATTATCATCTATGATTTGAACGGCGTAATATACATTTGTGCCAGTATTTTGTTTTTTTAAGTAATTTTAGTGTAAATGTTACTTTTGATGAGCAACTAGCGAGTGTTTAAACTAACACTACTATAATTAATCGTGAAAAACCAAGAAAAACACAAATCTATTACTTGTTACTTGATATATATACTTAGTCATGCCATAAATATAGTAACAAAGATTTTTTTTTTTAATTGCATATAACATTTATTACTTTTACAGTGTGTTAGTTTAATACATAAATATAAAACGATATAAATTATAAAAAAGTAAAAGTGTGTGTCCGCTCCGACGCACGACTGGAGTTTACTCCTCAAGAACGATTATAAAATAAAATAATAAATATTTACTGTCTACAAATATGAACACATTTCTTCGTAATAGAGAATGGCGTATCGCTATAAAGAGTGTTTCTATAAAGAGCTCAGGACATTGTATGGAGTGCCGACTCTTATTTATATGCTCTGTGACTATAAAGAGCTCAGGACATTGTATGGAGTGCCGACTCTTATTATTATACATTGTAAATTGATTCTTAAGGAGTAAACTCCAATAATAAATATATACTAATATATACTATGTACTAACATATTATATTAGAAACAAATAGTAATTAGTTAACAACGCCATCTGCTGGAATTAGTTAACAACGCCATCTGCTGGAATAGCTTTAGTGTTGTTGTCGTTAAAGCAAGTGCTCACAATTTAAAATAATTCACATTCGCCAATAGATGTCAGGAATTCCAATAAAAAAGTAAGTTGATGTTTAAGTTAATTATCGATAAAACACGATAAAATGAAATTTTCTAAAAATGATTCCTAGCTAGATCGATTTATAGCCCCCGAAACCCCCTATATACTAAATTTCATGAAAATCGTTGGAGCCGATTCCGAGATTCACACACTTTTTATTAGGAGTACGATGTTGGCGATGCTACTGTGGCGCCCCTCGTTTCATTACCAAAGATCGAAAAATATTATTGATATTTCATTATTTTATTAGTATGTAATTCGTACTTAAATATAATTTTCAAAAAACACAATTTATAAAAACACAATTTATAAATAATATAATTTTTTTTTTTCTCCGCCTGCAATACGTACTTACGTATATGTATGTATGTAAAAAACAAACAAACAAACAAACCCGATCCTAGAAAATGTGTCGAAATTGGTAAAGAGGACGGTAATTAGACGATTATACATACGGCCCTCGTGGTGCATCGGTAAACCGCACTACCGATAACACAAGGTCGGGGCGGGTTCGATCCCTCGTCTGGGGGTGTTTTTTTCTACATGTTTTTACGGTATTTATTTACAAAAATAAATATTTACTGTCTACAAATATGAACACATTTCTTCGTAATAGAGAATGGCGTATCGCTATAAAGAGTGTTTCTATAAAGAGCTCAGGACATTGTATGGAGTGCCGACTCTTATTTATATGCTCTGTGACTATAGCGCATAACGCATTTCGTGTGACACTCACGTGACTAGTATGATTTTGGTCCCCATAATTTTCATACCCCGGGCCTATATATGTAAATCGATTCTTAAGGAGTAAACTCCAAAAATCAGTTCTACAACACTTATAAATGTTAGGTATTTATTTCGTCAATAGATTTTAGAAATAAAATAATAAATTCAATCAAATACAGTTATAAAGGAATCTAGTTGACACTAAAGGCCGCGTTTCTAGTGTCAATTATAGTAGGTACCTCCATATATCTAGTGGCGGGTGGAGGGTACTATGATTGATTTTACAAATCAATTATAGTACCTTAACCTGCCACTAGTATCTGTGTAGTAATGAAATTCAAGCTTAACAAATTGAATGGTAGTGGTGGAGCCAAGCAGTTCGCTGCATGAATGGGCCGGTTCTACCGGTGAAATACCATGACCTCTCGGAAGATCGACGTAAAGTGGCTCATGCCGCGTTTCGTTCGGTTAGAGAGGTACCCATACTTTCAAATTCAAATTCAAATTCAAAATATCTTTATTCCATAGACTTTACAAAGTACTTAGAATCGTCACATAAAAAAACACGGAGCTTAGATTCCCTTTCATCACACTGTCTTGAATGTGAAAGCGAATCTAAGTGCCAGTTCCGGCGTCAAGGCTTCTTGAGAAGAACTGGCAAGAAACTCAAGGGCGACTCTTTTCAAATATCCAGTTTAACAAATAGTGATAAGTACAAACAATACAACACAAAAGGAGCAGTTCAATTCCAAACTTTTTTATCGTTTATATAGTCTGCGATACAATATGCCCTTTGATATAATCTACTTTTAATATAATTTTTAAATTTTCCCATGGATAATTCAATCGCGTCGTTTGGGAGTTTCCTATTTCCTATTCCTATTCCCTTAAAGGTCGGCAACGCAACTGTAACACTATATGTGTTGCAGGTCTCCATGCCCGGTATGGCCACCTATTCCATTTGGGACGTAAACATAACGGCGAGTGGAGACTTAAAAAGCCTAGACCTTCGGGTAGAAAAGGCGTGAAGTTATGTTACTATATGTGCGCGCAAAACATATTTGCCTAAAAATCGAATACTTTTAACGTGGATATTGCGATATCTTTTGAATGAAATGTCCGAATTGAATAATTCAAAAAGTTCTAGAAAGCTATTGAATTTATCTTGAATTGTAAATAATTTATGTTAAGCAGAATTAACACCAAAGTACAAGATAAAGGGCTTTTAAAACATTATCATTCAAATTATTTTAAAAAATTAAATAAACACTTATTGTGAGATAACTACAATAGTTAGACACATGGTGTCACGACCATTTGTGTAGACAACTATATATTCTGCAAAGTTGTAGTACATTTTTTGCTCTACAATCAATACTTTTCGCAGCGTACGCAATGTAAACATTTTTTTACACCTTGGGTTACATTATCGGACTTTTAGTAAAGATCCCTAATTGTTTAGAAAATATAATATAGTCTAAATCCTTCTTCTATAAATGGACTATCCACCATGAAAGATTTTTTAAAATAGAACCAGCGGTTTCTGAGATTAGCGCGTTCAAAGAAACAAAATATTATGCTTTATAAGTATTAAATGAGCGGTATAGTGCCACCACTAGCTACTAGATGTCTATGTAGAGATAAAAATCACGCTAAAGCAATTCTCTTCCTGCATTTATATATACACTGGTTCAAAGTCGTCCTTTTTATTATTATATATTATGTTTTGTGGCCGTTAAAAGCGTTAAACGGTTGCACGAGACATTAGAAGTTACACTTCAAAAAGAGAAAAAGGGGTAAACGGGCGTGCGGGTTACCTGATGGAAAGTGACCGCCGCCGCCCATAGACAATCTCAATTCCAGGCGCGTCGAATCAGCATTGCCGGACTTTTAAGAGAGGCAGTATGCTCGTTTCTTGAAGGTCCCTAAGTCGTCGGTTAGGGCTGTTGATGTTTTTAAAAATATCGGATTTTTGATATATCAATATTTTAAAAATATCAATATCGGGGTATTATATATCGACAAAAATATCGACATTTCGATATATCGATATTTTTAAAGTGAAACTTCTTATACGACGTGGAAACGTTTAACGCCCCGTTTGCTGCCGTTTTAAATTAATCGTATTTACTACAATGCTTTGAAATATTGTTTGTGAACAATTTTACCCAAACAAAAACGGTTACTCTTCCAAGTGCTTACCACGCCCGACGTCGCTTAACTTTGTGATCGGTGAAGACCAGCGAGTCCAATATGCTATGGGCGTTGGTTAAAGAGGCAGTAAATTAACCAATCAATATATTTACCAATTATTCTAACGTATCACCATCTATGTCCATAAGCTAAAACTACTCTAAAAATTACTGATGTAGAATTGATTTTATTGAAGATGTAGTGACATCTATGGGCGAAAGGTAGTAAATAAAGATCATAATCAAGGGGCGAAATCTCCTTACAACAGCCATCTATGACATATATATTAAGTACTATCTATCAGATTTTATCATATTATATTATCATCATCATCATCAGATATTATCATCTATGATTTGAACGGCGTAATATACATTTGTGCCAGTATTTTGTTTTTTTAAGTAATTTTAGTGTAAATGTTACTTTTGATGAGCAACTAGCGAGTGTTTAAACTAACACTACTATAATTAATCGTGAAAAACCAAGAAAAACACAAATCTATTACTTGTTACTTGATATATATACTTAGTCATGCCATAAATATAGTAACAAAGATTTTTTTTTTTAATTGCATATAACATTTATTACTTTTACAGTGTGTTAGTTTAATACATAAATATAAAACGATATAAATTATAAAAAAGTAAAAGTGTGTGTCCGCTCCGACGCACGACTGGAGTTTACTCCTCAAGAACGATTATAAAATAAAATAATAAATATTTACTGTCTACAAATATGAACACATTTCTTCGTAATAGAGAATGGCGTATCGCTATAAAGAGTGTTTCTATAAAGAGCTCAGGACATTGTATGGAGTGCCGACTCTTATTTATATGCTCTGTGACTATAAAGAGCTCAGGACATTGTATGGAGTGCCGACTCTTATTTATATGCTCTGTGACTATAAAGAGCTCAGGACATTGTATGGAGTGCCGACTCTTATTATTATACATTGTAAATTGATTCTTAAGGAGTAAACTCCAATAATAAATATATACTAATATATACTATGTACTAACATATTATATTAGAAACAAATAGTAATTAGTTAACAACGCCATCTGCTGGAATTAGTTAACAACGCCATCTGCTGGAATAGCTTTAGTGTTGTTGTCGTTAAAGCAAGTGCTCACAATTTAAAATAATTCACATTCGCCAATAGATGTCAGGAATTCCAATAAAAAAGTAAGTTGATGTTTAAGTTAATTATCGATAAAACACGATAAAATGAAATTTTCTAAAAATGATTCCTAGCTAGATCGATTTATAGCCCCCGAAACCCCCTATATACTAAATTTCATGAAAATCGTTGGAGCCGATTCCGAGATTCACACACTTTTTATTAGGAGTACGATGTTGGCGATGCTACTGTGGCGCCCCTCGTTTCATTACCAAAGATCGAAAAATATTATTGATATTTCATTATTTTATTAGTATGTAATTCGTACTTAAATATAATTTTCAAAAAACACAATTTATAAAAACACAATTTATAAATAATATAATTTTTTTTTTTCTCCGCCTGCAATACGTACTTACGTATATGTATGTATGTAAAAAACAAACAAACAAACAAACCCGATCCTAGAAAATGTGTCGAAATTGGTAAAGAGGACGGTAATTAGACGATTATACATACGGCCCTCGTGGTGCATCGGTAAACCGCACTACCGATAACACAAGGTCGGGGCGGGTTCGATCCCTCGTCTGGGGGTGTTTTTTTCTACATGTTTTTACGGTATTTATTTACAATAAAATAATAAATATTTACTGTCTACAAATATGAACACATTTCTTCGTAATAGAGAATGGCGTATCGCTATAAAGAGTGTTTCTATAAAGAGCTCAGGACATTGTATGGAGTGCCGACTCTTATTTATATGCTCTGTGACTATAAAGAGCTCAGGACATTGTATGGAGTGCCGACTCTTATTTATATGCTCTGTGACTATAAAGAGCTCAGGACATTGTATGGAGTGCCGACTCTTATTATTATACATTGTAAATCGATTCTTAAGGAGTAAACTCCAATAATAAATATATACTAATATATACTATGTACTAACATATTATATTAGAAACAAATAGTAATTAGTTAACAACGCCATCTGCTGGAATTAGTTAACAACGCCATCTGCTGGAATAGCTTTAGTGTTGTTGTCGTTAAAGCAAGTTAAGTGCTCACAATTTAAAATAATTCACATTCGCCAATAGATGTCAGGAATTCCAATAAAAAAGTAAGTTGTAGTTTAAGTTAATTATCGATAAAACACGATAAAATGAAATTTTCTAAAAATGATTCCTAGCTAGATCGATTTATAGCCCCCGAAACCCCCTATATACTAAATTTCATGAAAATCGTTGGAGCCGATTCCGAGATTCACACACTTTTTATTAGGAGTACGATGTTGGCGATGCTACTGTGGCGCCCCTCGTTTCATTACCAAAGATCGAAAAATATTATTGATATTTCATTATTTTATTAGTATGTAATTCGTACTTAAATATAATTTTCAAAAAACACAATTTATAAAAACACAATTTATAAATAATATAATTTTTTTTTTTCTCCGCCTGCAATACGTACTTACGTATATGTATGTATGTAAAAAACAAACAAACAAACAAACCCGATCCTAGAAAATGTGTCGAAATTGGTAAAGAGGACGGTAATTAGACGATTATACATGCGGCCCTCGTGGTGCATCGGTAAACCGCACTACCGATAACACAAGGTCGGGGCGGGTTCGATCCCTCGTCTGGGGGTGTTTTTTTCTACATGTTTTTACGGTATTTATTTACAAAAATAAATATTTACTGTCTACAAATATGAACACATTTCTTCGTAATAGAGAATGGCGTATCGCTATAAAGAGTGTTTCTATAAAGAGCTCAGGACATTGTATGGAGTGCCGACTCTTATTTATATGCTCTGTGACTATAGCGCATAACGCATTTCGTGTGACACTCACGTGACTAGTACGATTTTGGTCCCCATAATTTTCATACCCCGGGCCTATATATGTAAATCGATTCTTAAGGAGTAAACTCCAAAAAGCTTATTCGAAGTGGTCTCCATTGGCTGCAATACAGGCCTTTAAACGTTGAGGCCAGTTATCAATAGAAACACGCACTCTTTCCATGGGAAAATTCTTCACTGCCAATCGTATGGATTGTTTTAGGGACTAAATTATTATGACGTTTAGAACAAGCCGTACTCTCTAAAACTGACTACAAATCATAATCCAGTAGATTAAGATCGGGACTAGACGACGGCCAGTCTTCAACTCTAATGAAGTCCGAAACGTTCGCTTCCAACCAAGATTGCGTGGACCGAGCTTTATGACCCGGTGCCGAGTCTTGCTGGAAGAACCATACTTCGTTAGTGAACATACTGTTGTTAAGGGGCTTGACTACCTTTTCAAGAATGGTATCTTGATACACTTGTGCCGATGTTTTGATACCTTTTTCACAAAAATATATCTCAGTCACTCCTTCGTAGCTAACACCCCACCAAACCATCACTGAAGTCGGATAATGCCCACGTTGCACTCTGTCAACTAATTGGGAAGCTTTCTTAGAGCTTTGAGCATAAATACGGTCATTTTGTTTGTTAAAATGTTGCTCAATTGTGAAATCTTTTTCATCCGTAAACAATATTTTTCTGTGACCTCCCTTTGCGTACCGCTTCAGTAGTTGTTTAGATTTTAACACCCTATTCTTTTTTAAATTATCAGTTAATAAATGACCAGTGCGCTTCTTATAGGCTGCAAGTCCTAAGTCATCTTTTAAAATACGCGACAATGTTCTAGGTGCTATCTTCATCTCCCGAGATAAAATCTTTTGCTTGCGGACAGGATTTCTTAGAATTCTTTCCCTTACTGCTTTGACCACCTTTTTCGTACGAACACTACGTGGACGGCCAGGTCTTTTTCTGTCACAAACAGAGGAGGTCTCATTGTACCTATTAATAGCCCGGTACACAAACATTTGACTAATATCAAGTGTATGGAGAGTTTTAAAAATTGCATTTGGCTCCATACCTACTTTGTGTAATGCAATCACAGCGATTCGGTTCTCTTTATCACCCCACTCCATTTTAATATCGCAAAATATTGTACAATGTATTGGCGCCAAAACGAGAAAACACAATGAAAAATCGTATAAAAATGACAGATTCCAAATTCAAATGTAATATTGACTAAAACAACTTTTAGGATTATATCGCGTTTATTTATTACTTATTTATATTTATTTCCCGACGTTTCGAACTTTTTACAGAGATCGTTTTCAACAAGAGCTCAAGCATTGGCGAAAGTCCTCTCACAACTTCGAGGACATACAAGTGCGTTTGTAAAAGACTCATACCACTTTGTCAGTGAGATTAAAGATTTTTCATCTCGCAGACAATGAAACAATGGTCAGCTTTGGTGTTCAGTCCTTATTTACTTGCCTACCTGTACAGGACTGCATTAATATTATATCTAAGAAGCTAGCAGAAAATCAAATAGCCAAAGAATACACTGAACTATTAGAACACTGCCTCACGTCTGGCTACCTACTGTGGAAGGACAAATTCTACAAGCAAATAGATGGAGTGGCCATGGGCTCACCGGTCTCTCCTGTCGTGGCCGACATATTCATGGAGGACTTCGAGGAGACTGCTTTAGTGAGTTCACCTGTAAATCCCCGTTTCTACAAGCGGTATGTAGATGACACTTTCACAATTTTACCATCTGACAAAGTAACTGTATTCTTAGACCATCTTAACTCCATAAATCCCAAAATACAATTCACAATGGAACTGAAGTCTAACAATTCTCTAGCATTCTTAGATGTGTTAGTTATTCGTAACTCTAATAACACCTTGAGTCACACTGTGTATCGAAAGAAAACCCATACAGATAGATACCTGAATGGTGAATCCAGTGCTGCCAACTCTACCAACTTTTCGGTAGATCTACCAACTTTTAGTGTCGTAGTCAAACCTACCACCTTGTACCAAAAATCTACCAACTTTTAAAGTTTTCAAAAATCCCAAATCAAACCTCCATGAAAATAATATTGAAACTATAATTTTTTTTTCATTTTTCGTAATCTTTCTCTTGCTTTTTTACCCTTTGATGGATCCATCGAATTTACTCGAAAATAGAGGGCGTTACAGGTTGATGTACAGCAGTGCAATTCACTAACTGACAAATTCGTCGCCGTAAGCGGTGACGAGCTCGTCTACGAGTCAGCCACAATAACGTCCTTAAAAACCTCGCCGTCAAAAATGGTATTCACTAAAACATTTTCCCGCTGCGTCGATCTGAAACTCGTCGCTGTTTAATGAACGAGTTAGCGCTTGACTCAAATTTATATCGGTTTACATCGGTTAATTTAAACTCTCAAAATATTGCTATATTTCAGGAAAATAGAACAAAATATAGTGATATTTATAAGTAGTAAGCCATAATATAGTTATTCTTGTTTGTTCTTCGAAGATTCATAATATTTTATTGGTCTGCTAACACGGCTGAACGACGGTGTCATTGCTTGCGCAATTAAAAAAAAAAAACTTTTAACGTCTTCAAAGTCCAACCGTGAATCTCACCACCATCCTTCACAGTTAGCTGCCGTGTCAAAATCTTTGTTTCAGAGAGCACGAGGGATTTGTGACCAGGAACACATAGCAGAGGAGATTCAGCATGTGAAAAAAGTCTTACATGCCAATCAGCTTAAAGTTCCCAGAAATCATCACAAAAACCGAGTTAAGCAAGCACAGTTGAGCGCCAACCTGCCATCTTGCCGTACATAAAGGGAATCACTGACAAAATTGGCTATATTTTAAAACGTGCTTCGATTAAAACATACTTTAAGCCACCCAAGAAAGTTAGTCAATTTCTACAATCTGTCAAGTGCCACATCCCCTTGCAAGATCCAGGAGTATATAAGCTGGACTGTGATTGTGGATTCTCTTTTATCGGACAAACAAAGACGTCCATTAAAACCAGGATCAAAGAACACATAGCGGATGTGAAACACAATCGCTATAATAAGTCTGCTGTTTCTGAACACTGTAGGGAGGGCCCAAAACACTACATCAGGTTTGACAAACCACAAATCCTCGCCAAAGAACAACATTATCGTCCCAGGATGTTACACGAGGCTATTGAAATCAAAAAACATCCAAAGAATTTCAATAGAGAAGATGGCTGGAAACTATCACCTAGCTGGAACGCAGTCATAAGTCTCATCAAACCTAGCCCACAATCAAACAGCTCAAGACAGCGAGATACTATTAGTATAGTTTGCAGGTCAGACCCACATCAGAAACCAAAATAATGTAGAAATTTGAGTAGGAAGTGCCGCGCGTTGGAAGTGTAACTTTGTGTTGTAGAAAGAAAAATGAAAAGGGTTAGAAATTGATTCAGAAATAGAGAAAAATAATCACTGCATGAATAGGCCGTCTCGACAGGTGAAATACCACGACCTCTTAGAAGATCGACGTAAAGTGGCTCATACTGCGTTTCGTTCGGTGAGAGAGGTACCCGGAGGCCCACCCTCCTTCCCCATCCTTTCATATCCTACTCCCTTAGGTTTGCATTTTATCCCATAAAAATAGCATAGGGTACCTAAAATTAACTATAGTAAGATACCAAAAAATCCATCATTGATGTGAGCCTGGAATCGATCCCAGGACTCCAGAATCGGAGAGCTCGACTACTTAACTGGACCACCAAGACTATTAATACGTATTACTAATATATTAAAGGTACTATTAAAAATGGGACTGATTATGAGAAATGGTAACTAAGTTCCTATCTAATATTTTATTTAAATTTATGTATAAGAATGCAACATACTGATGAAAATTATTTGAACCGAGGATCATAAACAGATTATTATATATATTTTTTTTATAAGGTTACTTAACCATCACTATAAATGTGTATCATGTCTTGATTGAAGTTTATTATATTATAATGTTTTATTCGACTCGGCCATAGAGGTCACTATTCGTCAATTTTAAATCGCGCTATGGTTTCACTCCATGGAGTTTATATAAATATTTAAGAACGTATTTACAGGTTATGGTAAAATGTTAAAAAAATCTGTTCTACAACACTTAATTATAAATGTTAGGTATTTATTTCTTCAATGGATTTTAGAAATAAAATAATACTTTCAATCAAATACAGTTATAAAGGAATGTAGTTGACACTAAAGGCCACGTTTCAAGTGTCAATTATAGTTCCTCCATACATCTAGTGGCGGGTGGAGGTACTATGATTGATTTTAAAAATCAATTACAGTACCTAAACCTAAACTGATGTCTGTGTAGTAATGAAATTCAAGCTTAACAAATGGAATGGTAGTGGTGGAGCCAAGCAGTTCGCTGCATGAATGGGCCGGTTCTACCGGTGAAATATTACGGCCTCTTGGAAGATCGACGTAAAGTGGCTCATGCCGCGTTTCGTTCGGGGAGAGAGGTACCCGGAGGCGCATCCCCCTTTCTCATACTTTCCTATTCCTATTTCCTTAAATGCCGGCAACGCAACTGTAACACTATATGTGTTGCAGGTGTCCATGGGCGGCGCTGGTCACTTACCATCAGGTGATGCGCTTGCTCGTTTGCCCTCGTTTGCCCGGTATGGCCACCTATTCCATTTGGGACGTAAACATAACGGCGAGTGGAGACTTAAAAGCCACTGCCTAGACCTTCGGGTAGAAAAGGCGTGCAGTTATGTTACTATATGTGCGCGCAATACATATTTGCCTAAAAATCGAATACTTATATCGTAGATATTGCGATATCTTTTGAATGAAATGTCCGAATTAAATAATTCAAAAAGTTCCAGGAAGCTATTGAATCTATCTTGAATTGTAAATAATTTATGTTAATCAGAATTAACACCAAAGTACAAGATAAAGGGTTTTTAAAACATTATCATTCAAATTATTTTAAAAAATTAAATAAACACTTATTGTGAGATAACTACAATAGTTAGACACATGGTGTCACGACCATTTGTGTAGACGACTATATATTCTGCAAAGTTGTAGTACATTTTTTGCTCTACAATCAATACTTTTCGCAGCGTACGCAATGTAAACATTTTTTTACACCTTGGGTTACATTATCGGACTTTTAGTAAAGATCCCTAATTGTTTAGAAAATATAATATAACCTAAATCCTTCCTCTATAAATGGACTATCCACCACTGAAAGAATATTTAAAATAAAACCAGCGGTTTCGTTCAAAGAAACAAACTATTATGCTTTATAAGTATTAAATGAGTGGTATAGTGCCACCACTAGCTACTAGATGTCTATGTACAGATAAAAATCACGCTTAAGCAATTCTCTTCCTGGATTTGTATATAGACTGGTTCAAATTCGTCATTTTTATTATTATATTTTATGTTTTGTGGCCGCAAGGGGGCGTTAATAGATATGGGTCGTGTCGCCTTTTTGGAGTACCGTAACTATAATAGATTTAGATTTTTAATATCCGATATCGGAACTATATATTTAAATACATAGATATTCAAATATCTAGGAGATATTAAAAAATCTGAATCTAAGAATACCAGCATTTTGATTCTGTTAGTCAAATACCCATATTGCCTTTCCGCTCTAACCAACTATATATTTCAATGATCCGAATTTTAAGAAATCATCTTTATTTCTATGGCAATAAGATTCAATTTACAATATTAAATCGGATAAACAGCTATATACTGCTATTTCACTCCAACCAACCTTTTACTTTCAACATTAAAAATCTAAAATAAGCTTTACTCATGTAGCAATAAGGTTTAAATCTGTCTGATACAGGTATCGTGCAATATATTGCTGTACCACTCTAATATATATAGCTCGCGCTCACTTGCTACAACTATATATTCGATGCGGCACGGTACTGACGGTACGGTAAAAATCTTAGTTAATGTAAGTAACAGATTTTTGCAATATATAGATTTCGTGCGAGCCAGTAACAGATTTTTATAAATTGCTACGAAACGCATTTGTATTTCTGGAGAAGGCCTATGATCGTGTATCCAGGAATGAATTATGGTCAACGCTGTCGAATACATATGGGGTTGACGAGCGCCTGGTGCGGGCTTTAAATTCTCTATATGAGAATTCTAGAGCCTGCATCAGGGTGAATGGGGCGCACTCAGACTGGTTTAACATCTATAAAGGTGTTCGACAGGTATATGGTCCGTCACCATGGCTCTTCAATCTCTATATGGATAGTTGACTGACAAATCTGAAAGAGACTGAATGTGGTTTAAGCATGGAAGAGGTGCGTGTCAAGTGCCTACTGTACGCCGATGACCAGGTATTACTTGCTTCGTCGGCGTGGGAGTTACAAGACATGCTAATCTTGGTGAGTGAAGGGTTTAGAGAAAGAGGTATGAAAATAAATGTAAGCAAGACGAAAGTTATGGTTGTGGAGAGAGAGAAAGAGGTCACACTGTGTGATATGATATTGGATGGCGAGAAATTGGAGCAAGTGAATGAGTTTGTATATTTGGGAAGTATGTTTACAAGAGACGGAAATGTGAGGATGATATTGAAAGGAGAGTGACTGCGGGTAACAGAGTTAATGGTGCACTGCATACCTTGATGCGTAGTCAGGCTGTGTCTGAAAAGGCACGCTTGACGATTCACAATGGTGTGTTGGTACCAACTCTGACATACGGGAGTGAGTGTTGGGTGTGACAGGCGAAGCATGAAAGTAAGGTGAATGCAGTGGAAATGCGTTCTCTGAGAAGTATGTGTGGAGTCACCATTGCGGATCGAATGAAAAATAGCGTGATAAGGGAGAAATGCAAGTTGAAGGATGATGTGGTGACCAAAGTGGAGAGAAGTATGTTAAGATGGTTTGGTCATATTGCAAGAATGGATGAAAGCCGAATGACTAAAAGAGTATACGAAGCGAATGTGAGTGGCAGGGTCGGGATCGGGAGACCAAGACGGAGCTACCACGACCAAATAAGTGGTCTGTTTAAAAAAGGCAAAATGCGTAGCACCCGAAACCGACGTAAATGCATGACGAGATGTATGACTGTGGATGAGGCGAAAGTTGTGTGTCAGGATCGTAGCTTGTGGAAAGCCAAAGTCTCTGCCTACCCCCATGGGATACAGGCGTGAGCTTATGTATGTATGTATGCTACGAAATCGGATTTCGTATCTATGTACGATTTGTATCACCCATATCTAGGCGTCAAAAGCGTTAAACGGTTGCACGAGACATTAGAAGTTACACTTCAATAATTTTTATTTTTATTAATCTGGAAACCAAGTTCCTTTCTTTTTTCTCAAAAAATTTATAAATAATAGTAATATCAATAGCCCGTTCAAAATGAAATAATAATCAGTTTTGAAGAACAGCCGCTGAGTTTTCTTGCTGGGTCTTTCTCAGGACTGGCCGCGTTTTTGACCCAATGGTAGATTTTTTAACAAATACTTTACCTTTTAATTTAAAATCAATCAATATTTAATAATAGTTATACTTTGATCTCAACCAACTTAGAAAAATAAGATAATAAAGAAACTGCACGAAATGGCTTGACCGATTTTGATGAAATTTTGTGTGCATTTTAGGCCTAAGAATCATTTGAATCCGTTCGTGAAGGCCCAAAAGAAATATTCGCATTCGCATTTGCGAATGTTTTTCAGAAATATTCGCATTCGAATTCACGAATGTCCAAAATCCAACATTCGTAACATCACTAGTAGGTACATATAAAAATACATATTCCTAAAAATGCATGTACAGAAAATTCATATTTTACGTCTATTAATAGAAAGAGGGTGTTGTTCAAAGAGTTTTCCATAAGGCCTGCAAAAGTGTCTTTTAGCAAAAAAAAAACAATAATACGCGATACCTATATACTTATAGTTATATCTTATATGTATATTAAAAGTTGTTATTATTAGTCTCGGGGGTGCAGTGGCTAGCACCCCGCTTCTGATTCAAGAAGTAGTGGGTTCAAATCCTGGCACACACCAATGACTTTTCGAAATTTTCGGAAGTTACGTGTGATAAATATCGATGACTGACAACATTGTGCCCGGTATGGCAATAAGTTCGCCACCTATTCCATTTGGGACGTAAACATAACGGCAAGACGAGGCTTAACAGCCGCTGCCTACACCTTCGGGTAGGAAAAGGCGTATATATACGCGATACACTTATCAGTTATAAATTGATGGAAAATTTATTCATTGCCAAGAATTAGGTTGAGCTCTTAAATTAAGGGGCGCTGTTTGTCATTGCTCATGGGATGACTTGACGATTGTTCATCAGTTTTTGTAAATACAGTATATTAAGAATAGAATAGAATACGCTTTATTGTACGCCATTTATAGGAGACATTGAACTAATTATTACATAGTAAATGTCGATCAAGTACAAAAGACTGTTTTATCGCATGTTGCGATCTCTTCCAGACAACCTTAAGTTTAGAATGACGTTTTAATTTGTTATTGTCTCCAAAAAAAAATTTTTCATAAAAATATCGAAAGTCGATATGTACATTTCAATATCGAACTATCAATGTATCGTGAATAAAAATATCGTTGATAAATATCGATATTTTTTTTTAAATATGGATATTTCGATATATTGATATTTAACAACAGCCCTAGTATCGGTCCGAGAATATCTTTGGCGGCAACTGATTCCATTTAGTTTACGTGCGTGGTAATGTTGGCGCGACGTGCAGGTGATGGACGACGACTCTCATTCAGCCGGGAGCGAAAGAAAAACATATGGCTGACAAGCTTACACAGCACACAACACCGAAAAATGGCATATAAATTTAAAAAAAGTAAAAGTGTGTGTCCGCTCCGACGCACGACTGGAGTTTACTCCTCAAGAACGATTATAAAATAAAATAATAAATATTTACTGTCTACAAATATGAACACATTTCTTCGTAATAGAGAATGGCGTATCGCTATAAAGAGTGTTTCTATAAAGAGCTCAGGACATTGTATGGAGTGCCGACTCTTATTTATATGCTCTGTGACTATAAAGAGCTCAGGACATTGTATGGAGTGCCGACTCTTATTATTATACATTGTAAATCGATTCTTAAGGAGTAAACTCCAATAATAAATATATACTAATATATACTATGTACTAACATATTATATTAGAAACAAATAGTAATTAGTTAACAACGCCATCTGCTGGAATTAGTTAACAACGCCATCTGCTGGAATAGCTTTAGTGTTGTTGTCGTTAAAGCAAGTTAAGTGCTCACAATTTAAAATAATTCACATTCGCCAATAGATGTCAGGAATTCCAATAAAAAAGTAAGTTGATGTTTAAGTTAATTATCGATAAAACACGATAAAATGAAATTTTCTAAAAATGATTCCTAGCTAGATCGATTTATAGCCCCCGAAACCCCCTATATACTAAATTTCATGAAAATCGTTGGAGCCGATTCCGAGATTCACACACTTTTTATTAGGAGTACGATGTTGGCGATGCTACTGTGGCGCCCCTCGTTTCATTACCAAAGATCGAAAAATATTATTGATATTTCATTATTTTATTAGTATGTAATTCGTACTTAAATATAATTTTCAAAAAACACAATTTATAAAAACACAATTTATAAATAATATAATTTTTTTTTTTCTCCGCCTGCAATACGTACTTACGTATATGTATGTATGTAAAAAACAAACAAACAAACAAACCCGATCCTAGAAAATGTGTCGAAATTGGTAAAGAGGACGGTAATTAGACGATTATACATACGGCCCTCGTGGTGCATCGGTAAACCGCACTACCGATAACACAAGGTCGGGGCGGGTTCGATCCCTCGTCTGGGGGTGTTTTTTTCTACATGTTTTTACGGTATTTATTTACAATAAAATAATAAATATTTACTGTCTACAAATATGAACACATTTCTTCGTAATAGAGAATGGCGTATCGCTATAAAGAGTGTTTCTATAAAGAGCTCAGGACATTGTATGGAGTGCCGACTCTTATTTATATGCTCTGTGACTATAAAGAGCTCAGGACATTGTATGGAGTGCCGACTCTTATTTATATGCTCTGTGACTATAAAGAGCTCAGGACATTGTATGGAGTGCCGACTCTTATTATTATACATTGTAAATCGATTCTTAAGGAGTAAACTCCAATAATAAATATATACTAATATATACTATGTACTAACATATTATATTAGAAACAAATAGTAATTAGTTAACAACGCCATCTGCTGGAATTAGTTAACAACGCCATCTGCTGGAATAGCTTTAGTGTTGTTGTCGTTAAAGCAAGTTAAGTGCTCACAATTTAAAATAATTCACATTCGCCAATAGATGTCAGGAATTCCAATAAAAAAGTAAGTTGTAGTTTAAGTTAATTATCGATAAAACACGATAAAATGAAATTTTCTAAAAATGATTCCTAGCTAGATCGATTTATAGCCCCCGAAACCCCCTATATACTAAATTTCATGAAAATCGTTGGAGCCGATTCCGAGATTCACACACTTTTTATTAGGAGTACGATGTTGGCGATGCTACTGTGGCGCCCCTCGTTTCATTACCAAAGATCGAAAAATATTATTGATATTTCATTATTTTATTAGTATGTAATTCGTACTTAAATATAATTTTCAAAAAACACAATTTATAAAAACACAATTTATAAATAATATAATTTTTTTTTTTCTCCGCCTGCAATACGTACTTACGTATATGTATGTATGTAAAAAACAAACAAACAAACAAACCCGATCCTAGAAAATGTGTCGAAATTGGTAAAGAGGACGGTAATTAGACGATTATACATACGGCCCTCGTGGTGCATCGGTAAACCGCACTACCGATAACACAAGGTCGGGGCGGGTTCGATCCCTCGTCTGGGGGTGTTTTTTTCTACATGTTTTTACGGTATTTATTTACAAAAATAAATATTTACTGTCTACAAATATGAACACATTTCTTCGTAATAGAGAATGGCGTATCGCTATAAAGAGTGTTTCTATAAAGAGCTCAGGACATTGTATGGAGTGCCGACTCTTATTTATATGCTCTGTGACTATAGCGCATAACGCATTTCGTGTGACACTCACGTGACTAGTACGATTTTGGTCCCCATAATTTTCATACCCCGGGCCTATATATGTAAATCGATTCTTAAGGAGTAAACTCCAATAAACTCCAATTAAAAACTATATTTTTTATGCAGCCAGTACTTTTGAGACACGGTGCGAGAAAAACAGTGCCGCTACTAACTACTAGATGTCTATGTACAGTTTTTAATCACGCTATGTAAATTCTCTTCCATGGTTCATATAAGTCGATTTATGTTCTAGTGTATTATATTACTAATAATACCCGCGAGGGGGCGTTAAAAGCGTTAAACACTTTTGCAAGAGACATTAGAAGTTCCACTTCAAAAATATAACTCATCAAGCAACATTATTAGAGTATATGAATCCTTCGACATCAAAATAACTTTCTCTTTCGGTTACACTATAGTAAAAATTTTTCTTCTAAATTATTGTTTTCTTAAAACTCTGGTCCCGATTAAACATACTTTATATGTATTTATATGCAAATTTGAACCCCGACTTACGCGAATTCGACCTACGCGGCAATCGCTCGGACCCACCTATCGCGTAAGTCCGGGGTATTACAGTACTACATTCAAGTCAAGCCGACTACAAGAAACAATATATTTAACATAACATAACTTTAAATTCACTTCAATTTTCTACTTTTCACTTACACTTTTCACTTTTCTACTTCACTTTTCATGCAAAATGGCATCAAGCTTTAAGCAGGAATGTTATCAAACCTGGGCAAACGCTGTGAAGTCTAGGGACCTAAACACCGTGCATTTACAAGAAGAAGTACAACTATGCCTCCAGATCCTTCAAAAGAGTGTTAGCCGTAGCAAAGTCTAAGTACATAGGCAAAATTGGCGAGAAACTAATTCGCCTTCCCTCGGGACCTCGTGCGTTCTGGTTCTCTTCCTACTTTGCACAGGGAGGACCAGTTATTGGCCCACGACGCTAAAGAGAAAGCCGATCGTTTGGCACTCTTTTTGCGTCCAACTCAACTTTGGACGACAGGGGAAAATTCCACCTCTAATACCACGGTGTGACTTCTCCATGCCAGACATTTATTTCCAGAAAGATACTGAGCGGTGCATACTTTTCTCCCTGGATGTCCACAAGTCGAGTGGGCCTGACGGAATCCCAGCAATAGTGTTGAAGACCTGTGTGCTCCAGAGTTGGCACCGGTTCTAACGCGTCTTTTCCGGTACTCTTACTCTGTCGGCGCCGTACCATCATCATGGAAGGTTGCTTTAGTCTACCCAATTGTATCTGAAATTAAAACTCTGCTTAGTCAAGTCTCGCACTGGGGCCAAATAAACTTAGTCCAATTCAACCCCAAAAAGACACAGGTATCCGCATTTGCCACTAAAAAGCCATCCTTTGTCGTAGCTCCCTGTTTTGGGAACACTCCCTTGACACCGTCAGCTCATATCGGAGTTCTTGGTGTCGACGTGTCGAGCAACGTCCAGTTTTGCGGTCATCTGGAAGGCAAAGCCAAACTAGCCTCAAAGAAGCTCGGTGTGCTGAATAGAGCGGGACGTTTGTCATCGATTGCAACTTTATAAAGCGCTGGTAAGACCTCACGTGAAGTACTGTTCCCATCTTTGGGCAGGAGCGCCCAGTACCAGCTTTCTCCATTTGACCGCATTCAACGACGGGCGGTTCGGCTCGTCGACAACCAGGCAATTTCCGATGGGCTTGATTCCCTGGCACTGCGGAGAGACATTGCTTCTTTGTGTCTCGGATATCGCATCTACCACGGGGAGAGTTCCCAGGAATTGTTCGGACTAATACCACCCGTTGACTTCCACCAACGCATCATCTTCATCATCAGCCTGTTGCAGTCCACTGGTGGACATAGGCCTCTCCCAATGTGCGCCACAACATCCGATTCTCTGCCTTCCGCATCCAGTTTTTTTCAGCAGCCTTTCTGAGGTCGTCTGGCCATCGGGCTGGTGGGCGTCCTGCGCTACATTTACCAAGACGCGGTCTCCACTCTATGACCTTCTTACTCCATCTACCGTCGGTCCTTCGGCAGATATGACCAGCCCATTGCCATTTCAGTGAGCTTATTCTACGAGCTATGTCGGTTACCCCAGTTCTCTGGCGGATATACTGATTCCTGAGTTTATCCTTCAGAGATACCCCAAACATAGCTCGCTCCATAGCTCGCTGAGCGACTTTAAATTTGTGGACTAGCCGCACCGTGAGTGTCCCCGTTTCGGTACCGTAGGTCATCACAGGTAAGACGCACTGGTCAAAGACTTTGGTCTTCAGACATTGCGGTATAGGCGAGCTGAAGACTCGACGCAGTTTCTCGAATGCAGCCCAACCCAGCTGAATCCTCCTTTCGGCCTCCTTCTCGAAGTTTCGTCTACCTAACTGGATAATTTGGCCTAGGTAGACGTATTTGTTTACGACTTCGAGAACTGACCCTTCGACGCTTATCGGTCTGGGCACGACATGTTCATTGAACATGACCTTGGTCTTGCCCAAATTCATGCCCAAACCGACACGCCGGGAGGACTCGTCTAGACTGCGCAGCATTCCGCTTAACTGTTCCAGGACAGCGACTCTGCCATTACAACGATGTCGTCGGCAAACCGAAGATGTGAGATATACTCACCATTCACGTTGATACCCTGTCCAGTCCAATCCAGAGTCTTGAAGACGTCCTCCAGAGCGTTGGTGAAGAGTTTGGGAAATATGACATCTCCCTGTCTTACACCTCGATTCAGCTCGATAGAGTTCGTCACCTGGTCCTGTATCTGGACAGCCATCGTGGCGGTGTCATACAGGCATCTCAACACCTCGATATATCGCCAGTCAATCCGACATCGCTGCAATGCATCCAGAACTGCCCAAATTTCGATGGAGTCGAAGGCTTTTTCGTAATCCACGAATGCCATACACAGCGGCTGATTGTACTCTTCGGTCTTCTGTACAATCTGCCGAACAGTATGGATGTGGTCCACGGTACTAAAGCCTTTTCGAAACCTGGCCTGCTCCGGAGGCTGGAATTCGTCGAGTTTTGCAGCGAGACGATTCGTGACGACCCTCGAGAACAACTTGTAGATATGGCTCAGGAGTGAGATGGGTCTGTAATTCTTCAATAAGGTTTTATCACCTTTTTTGAAGAACAGCACCACCGCACCCTTGCTCCAAGCCTGTGGCGTTATGCCCTGGTGTATGACGGAATTAAAAAGACTTGCTAATTTCTTTAGGATAGGAGTCCCGCCGGATTTTATAAGTTCTGTAGTAATTCCGTCATCACCGGGTGTCTTGTTGTTCTGGAGTTGCCCGAGAGCCGCACTAATCTAGCTTTCTGCATAGTCAGGAATGTCCTCACTGTAGTGACGCGTTAGCGGGGCTCTGTGGTCATCATCGCTGTGTCCCGGCGGCTTGGTGGAATAAAGGAGCGGTGTGGATAAAAAGATTCGATCTCTGCGAGAATCTCGAGCCTAGAGGTGACGACACGTCCATCCGCAGTTTTCAGCTTCGTCAGATGGGACCTTCCAAGCTGCTGAGCGAACACTTTCGACCCTTTGTTGCGGTCGATCGCGTCCTCGATTGCTCGAGTATTCGATCGACGAAGGTCGCGCCACATCAGCTTTCTAATTCGCTGGTTTAGGCTTTTCCATTCTGACGAAGACAGCTGATCGGATGGACTTTCTCGCCTTTGCCTCATCAGCTCGAGTGTCTCAGCAGAGAGCTTGGACTCCTTTTTCTGCGATCTCGGGAACAACCTTTGAGACACTTTCCTCAGCGTGTTGACCACAGTGTCGGCTTTTTCGTTCACGTTGCCTGTGGTTTCCAACAGGTCGAATCGATTTTTAAGTTCCATTTGGAACTTTTCGGTTTCGGCTATTTGGAGTGGCGTAGGTCGGAGAATAGACCTTATCTTCCGGGTCCTTTCGGCTTTCAAGTTAATATTTAGAGAGCCCCGAAGAAGTCGGTGATCACTTCCAGTATTGAACCTGTTGATCACAGAGACTTCTCTAAATATATGCTTACTATCCGTTATGATAAAATCTATCTCGTTCCTTGTCACAAAATCGGGGCTTCGCCACCTCCTGTGGAGACTCTTCTTGAAGAATGAATTCGTCAAGAAGAGCCCTTCAGACTCCAGGAAGTTGACCAGCATCTGGCCCCTGTGATTTCGGCACCCCAAGCCATATGGACCGATTTTCGTTTCGCCGCGTTCTTGTACTCCCACTTTGGCATTGAAGTCCCCCATAACAACGTTGTAGTGAGCCTTGGCGGTACCATGTATTGCTTTTGCAATATCTTCGTACATCGCCTCGGCTATCTCGTCAGAGTATGTTGAGGTCGGCGCATATACCTGTATCACCATTCAGGGTGTACCTGTTGGTGAGTTTCAGTAGTTTCAGAACAAGGTACGCTAGCCTGGTCGACACACTACTGATCTCCACAACGCTGCTAACGAGGTCCTTGTGAACGAGGAAACCGACACCCCTCTGGGAGAGCTGGTCACCTTCCCGAAAGTAGAGTAAGTTGCCTGACTGTAGGGTTATCGTGTCCTCCCCCTCTCGCCGGATAGCCCCAGAATATGCCAGTTCAAGCAACTCAGCTCCACCTCGAGCTCGGTGAGGTGTTGATCCAGCCGAAGACTGCGTCCATTATAAGTGGCCACGAGTAGTTGTTTTTGGCAGCCTGCCGTAACCCGGAAATTCTTCGCACCCCCTGTCCCACCGTTACCACGAACGCTGCCTTGGCCGAGAATAGTGGGACCACCGGGAACTGGGGGCCGTTGTAAGCGCGCTTTTCTCATCGGAGGTTTTTACCCATAGTCCCCACGCTGGGCAGACGTGTTGGAGACCGCAGGGGGTAAACCTTTTAAAAATAGGGCGCTGCTGCCCGCCCCTACCAAGATCATTTAGGTTGACCCATATTTTTTAATGGTTATACCTTTTTAATTTTTAAATTTATATGCTACTTAAAAAAAACAAACCAAAAAATTCAAATATTACTAGGAATATACAAACAAGGCATTTTTTTAATGTTATATAATAATAATAACAAATAATAATTAGTTTGACGTCGCTATAATTGAAAAGCCAACCTTGGGAACCTTAATAAAAAGTATCCATATAGATACAGGAGTAACAACTAATTCAGTATTAGAATTTTATTGTAAAACATGTTTAGTAAATATTTAGTAATTAGTCAATAAATAATATTATTATTAAAATGCAATAGGTAGCAGATAAAATAATGGCTTTTTATTTCTGTATTTATTACTGTTTTTAATTTCATTATATAAACTCAATTTTAATTTGTCTTAATTATTTTTACCTTATTGCAACCAGTAGTGTACATGTACAAAAGTACAATTAGATTACAAATTCGTTTAAGAAGTATAAAAAACAAAATGGGCAAAATAAATAATTTCTTTCTAATGTGCCGCCAAATAATCTATAAATGTAATAAAACTGTAGGATAGTTGAAACAATACATTGAATAATTCATTTGTATAATTCTTGGGATATGATCTACAATCGATACCGAACCCAAAAATATAGTTTTTAGAATTTTGTCCGTTTGTCTGTATGTTTGTTACGGATAAACTGTAAAAGTACTGCATGCTTTTACGTCGAAGTTTGCTTAAATATAGCCAAGAGGGTCGGGTCAACACATAGGCTAAATATTATCACGCTATCACTAACTGGGGGTGAGCGATGAACCCGTATAATGGCACGGGCACAGTATTCTTCCTGCTTTTTTGGCGTCCACGCAGATGAAGTAGCGAGCAACAACTAGTATAGTTATTAAAATGCAATATGTAGCTGGTAAAATAAGGGCTTTTTAATTTCTTTGTATTTAATTTCATTATGTAAACTAAATTTTGATTTGTCTTTATTTTTACCTTATTGCAATTTCTTTCTAATTAATTCTTTTTGTGCTATCTGTACTAGTACTTTTTTTTGTAAATCTCTAATGTTTTTGTAACACAACAAGTAGTTACGAAGCGGCTACCGAATATGCCAGACGTATATTTGTTATTATAAAGATAATTAAATCGATATTTGTTATTTTGCAATGTATGTATGTAAGTATCTAAGGATGTACCTATATAGTATGTGATAAATATTTAATATGTATTGAATCTTAGAACTCAATTTTAAAGTTTTTATACACGCTAAGTTTGGATAATATTATTAACAGTCGTAGAGCTAAGCAGTCCGCTGCATGAATGGGCCGGCTCGATCGGTGAAACTCCACCGCCTCTCATTCAAATATAGTTTTAATTCTTTTTTACAAGGGTATCAAATGAAAGGGCTCTTCGATAGTAACTTGAAAATGTGACGTCATTGTAAATCGAATGCTATAAGTATTTTAATGCATTTTACAATATGGGTATCGAATGGGCTTGAGCTTGGGGGAGTACCTAAATCAAAGAACAATGCGACGTCGAATATGGCAGATGCTCCTAAATAAAGTAGTCACCAAATTCTACCCAGACCTATATTAAGAACTAGCAGACCGCGCGAACTTCGTACCGCCATATTTTAGACATTTTCCTCTAAAAAGATTATTGCCGCGATTATAATAGGTTGGGGAAAAAGTATTTTCGTATTTTTGTATGAAAAGTCAAGACATTTTTTTCAAAGTTTATTTACATTTATTTACAATATATATGTACCGTTTTGTTGAATAACTTTCTGCCATTTTGTGGGCAGAGACATTATCCCGTTACTGTAGAAACTTTGGGACTTCTGATCAAAAAAACGGGACAAATAGTTTTGGCAGTCCTCTCTTGAGGTCAACCTTACAGAACCTAAAGAATTCTGAAGAGACCGAAACAGGTGAAAATCTGAAGGCGCAAGGTCAGGGCTATATGGTGGATGCACTATGACCTCCCAGTCGAACTCTCTTAATTTTTGCTGAGTGGCTAAAGATGTGTGTGGTCTAGCGTTATCGTGATGAAAGACCACACCCTTCCTGTTGATCAATTCCGGCCGTTTTCTCTCGACTGCTTCCTTTAATCTCATCAGTTGCTGGCAGTAAAGATCAGAATCGATGGTTTTGCCGGACGGTAAAAGCTCATAATGAACAATGCCCTTCCAATCCCACCATACACACAGCATCACCTTATTTCGTGTTAGGCCAGGTTTGGCCACAGTCTGTGAAGCCTGGCCAACTTTCGACCACGACCTTTTTCGCACGTTCTTGTCGTACGTGATCCACTTTTCATCGCCAGTTATCAATCTCTTCAAAAACGGCTCGGTTTCATTACGTCTCAATAATAAATCGCAAATGAGTACACGGTTCATTAAGTTTCTTTGAGTGAGCTCGTGTGGCACCCAAATATCGAGCTTTTTTGTATAACCAGCTTTCTTCAAATGGGTCAAAACTGTTTTGTGGTCAATTCCCAGTTCTTCAGCTACATCGTAACTACTAATATGCCGATCTTGCTCCACTCTTTCAAAAATGGCGTCCATTTTATTCGTAACAGGGCGACCAGAGCGAGGTGCATCTTTAACATCAAAATTTCCGGACTGAAAACGTTTGAACCAAATTTGTGCTACTCTTACTGACACTGCATCAGGTCCATAAACATCACAAATTTTTTTCACTGCTTGAGTTGCATTTTTGCCTTTTTTATAATAAAATTTTAAAATGTATCGAATTTCTTCATTAGATTCACTCATTTTTACGGAGAGAAAAACAAATGAAAAATAGCGGGAAACAACTTTTTTTAATTTTTTTCTTTTCTTTATAATGTAACCTTTTTAATGTTACCAAAACCAGCCAGACACAAATAGTACAGTCAAAGAAATTTTATAATAAGTTTATACCTACGTTATGCGAAAAGACTTTTTCCCCGACCTAATATTAATACCCCAAAGCATTCCTCATAAATGGACTATCAACACTATTTTTTTTTCAATTCAAGTTCCTGATTTATACATACATAACTTCACGCCACTTGCGGGGTAGGTAAAGGGTACAAAGCGTCATAGGGCACGGTTATTACACACCTTACTTGCTTAGCTTTTGATATTAGCGACTAACAACCTATATATGATGAACATAATGGCAGTTAAAATATTAAGCAGTTGAATGAATGCATGAATGGGCTCAACCGGTGAAATACCACCACCTCGCAGAAGATCGACGTAAAGTGGCTCATGCCGCGTTTCGTTCGGTGAGAGAGGTAGGTACCCGGAGGTCCACCTCCCTTCCCCATCCTTCTCCCTTAAAGGTCGGCAACGCAACGGTAACACTATAAGTGATGCCGGTGTCTATGGGCGGCGCAGGTTGCTTACCTTCAGGTGACACGTTTGCTCCTTTGCCCTCCTATCCCATAAAAAAAAAATATTATCAACTTCAATCAATAGCAATACCAGGGACTTTGTCAGAAGTTTTTTGTCAATCTTTAGTTTTTTTTAATACTACCTACTTGAACCTTTTTTTTTTAATTTATCATTGTCGTCGATTTAAAAAAAACGTGGTCACCACATGTTCTTACCAGTATGGCTTACTCACAGTGAGTGTTTTTTTTTATATTTTAAATGATGTCGATTTGGCACCTTGGTATCACTCTTATCAAAATAAATTCACTAAATTTTAAAAGAGATCACGATATTAAAAATGTAAATATAGATGGGCAACTATGTGGTATAGTCCAGTCATTATAGTAAGTTCACCTCGGAATTCGAGATACCCAGCTGTAAATCTGTAAATACTTGTATATTGACACCCTAAAAGTTGTCTGAAAACCTACATATGGCAGGGTGTAAGCAACTATTAAATTTCAAGGTCAAAAGTCACAAAAATCGTTTTTTTGCGCTTTTTTTGGAATTATCTCATTTCCTATGGGTTTTTTGCTATTTGTATTTATTATCAATATTGAAGAATACAACATTTTCTACAAATTTTGTTGAAATTTTTTTTTTATACGGTGAACCGATTTCGAGATAGAGGGCGGAGAGCGCGCGGTCACCGCATCACTTCAGGTCAACCGGTGCCTCCGGTCGAAAACGCGTCATATATAGTATAGTTGATGAACTATCAATAAATCAATGATTATAAATATTTGTTAATTTTTATTAACTATTATGTTATATTTTATCATTTTCTTCATGCATTAAATCTATATCTATTCAATAATACTGATAACCGTTTACTAAATTTAAAAAATAATTAAGAGAAAAACTTTTTTTTTCTTCTTTCGTTATGGGAAGAGAAAAACTTAAGTTAAAATATAATTATATTCCCATTTACACTAATGACATTTTAAATAGAAAATAATTTAGTGCCTCTTTAAAATCTACAAAGTCAAAGTCTACAAAACTTATAAACCTGTGCAGCTTTCAAATATTCCACCAACAAGTGCAGCTGCTCAAGTTGAAACTTGGTTAGGACATGATTTGGAACCCCAGGTATGGGGTTGGGCAATGCGAAATGATTTTCTGGAGCCTATCATGACAATTTTACCACCTGCTCCAGAAGATTTGCTAAATACAATTTTCTGCAACTGCAAAAATGGTTGTGGTTCGCGATGCGGATGCAGGAAAGCGGGCTTGCAATGCTCTTTAGCTTGTGGCCAATGTAATGGGCAAGCTTGTCTCAATGCTCTACCATATCAGAGCGACATTAATCTTTGATCCCGAAATCTTGGAAGAACTTGAGACAAATGTCGTTGAAGATGATAATCAAGCCCAGTTTGAAATTTACCAGCAGCCAGAAGACGACGATGAAGAGGAAGAAGATGATTAAAATTATAAATTGTAGTTTTTGTACCCTTTATTCCATTTTTTAACTTTCAATAAAAAAAAAATCAATGATATTTTTTAATAAAAAGATTAATCCATAATTTATTTGTTTTTTTTTCATCATGTAAGAAGTTATTAATATTAATTAGGTTAAAATTCAAATATAATTCTTATATTTTCATTAACAATTCTGCAATTACATGGGCAGGTAAGTGTTGTTAAATAAATTAATACTGAATAAAAAGTGGATAGGTTAGGAAAAAAATGATAAAATATAATATAATAGTTTATAAAAATTGACAAATATTTATAACCATTGATTTATTCATAGTTCATCAACTATATATGGCGCGTTTTCGACCGGAGGCACCGGTTGACCTGAAGAGATGCGGTGACCGCGCGCTCTCCGCCCTCTATCTCGAAAACGGTTCACCGTATAAAATGTTTTGTTAAACAAAATTTGTAGAGAATTTTGTATTCTACAATATTGATAACAAATACAGATAACAAAAAACCCATAGGAAATGAGATATTGCCAAAACAAGCGCAAAAAACCGATTTTTGTGACCTTTGACCTTGAAATTTAATAGTTGCTTACACCCTACCATATGTAGGTTTTGAGACAACTTTTAGGGTGTCAATATACAAGTATTTACAGACTTACAGCTGGGTATCTCGAATTCCGAGATTCTTACCTAATTTAAGCTTAAATGACTGGATTAGTATGCAGATGTGTAACAAACTCGCTAAGTCTTTATATTTTAGAAAAAGACGCCAAGATTGAGGTGCGTAGGGATATCTTGCGCTTCGTCCATTTATATGAAGTTGCAATATTGTAAAGAATTATAGATAATGTTATAATATCTGCGTGAAGAACTAACTGTAAACTAACTGTAGCTTAGACCCATGACTTTGGTTACTTAAGTATGAAAATATTTTTAAATCTTTTAATATTCGCGTTCCATATTACTTAAATAAATACATTGAACGGAAAATAACGCGACACATTTAGGTAAACAAATTATCTGTCTGCTTGTGACTATGGCCAGTGCAACCAGGCCGAAACGTCAAGCCAATAATAAAAGTAAGTATTTCTTTACCTGCACTTTTCGTGTTATTTCCCGTTTATTATACTCTTAAATAGATCAAATTCTAATCTAATGTGTCTAAATAGACACGGGGTCACAGATGTTACAGGTTCGCATCACCTATTAATTAATACAAAATAAATACACATATACCTCAAAAGACGATTAAATACTACAAACTTATTATAACAAAAAGAAAAATAAAATCTAAGAAAATTAAAAAAAAAATTACCTGCCAGCTATGAGCGGCGCTAATGACCGAGTAGGGCGGGTCTCCCGATCATATATATGTGCGCGGAATATTTGCCTAAGAAACGTATACTTACATTTTGTATTTTGCGATATCTTTTGAATTAAATGTCCGAATTGAATCATTCAAAAAGTTCTAGAAAGATATTGAATCTATCTTTATATTGAAGTAATTTATTTTCAGTAGAGTTAATACCAAAGTACAAAATAAAGAACTTTTATTACATATAATTATTTTTAAAAATTCAAAAAACACTTATTGTGCGATAACTACAATAGTTAGATATATGGCGTCGCGAACTTTTCTGTCGATAATTGTATGTTCTGTGAAAGTGTAGTACATTGTTTTGTTCTATAATCAATAGTTTTTGCAGCGTTCGCGATTTAAGATTTTTTTTCGGGTCTTTTTCTTACACCGTGGGTTACACTGTTGAACTTATAGTAAGGATTCCTAATTTATTTGAAAATATAATATAGCCTAAAGCCTTCCTCGATAAATGGACTATACACCAGAGAAAGAATTTTTGAAATCGGACCGGTGGTTTCTGAGATTAGCGCATTCAAACAGACAAACTCTTCCGCTTTATAATATAAGTATAGATTATACTCGAGTGGGGATCGAACCCGCCAATCTCCATTCCACAGTCAGTAGTTTTACCGTGTATTGGTAAAACTATCGACTGTGGAATGTAAGTAAGTTGTGCTCTTTATAAATTAAGCGTGTTATAAATGTACGTCTGTTAAAAAGTTCCACTTCAGTAGCGCGGAGTTTAAAGTCTTTAATTATATTCAGTTTACACTCCAAGCGTTTTTATTTTCTTGTTATACGCCAATGACTCATTTTTTGGTCGTTTAGACGACATAATTAGAGGTTATGAAAAACCGCGTATCTCCGAATTCGCGTAAAACGGGGTAGCGTAAGTCGGGGTATTACTGTAATTTATTATGAATTGCATACATAGTACATGGACCTATACCATAGTTTTAATTTTTTGTCTGCTGTCTTTATTTGCTAACCAGCTTCTAAAAAAGGAGGAGCTTCTCAATTCGTCACGATATTTATTTATTTAAAAAATATCTGTAGTGGTGATATATATTTATTATTATTAATTATTTATTTATTATATGATTATAACCTAATCTAAATAATATCTATCAACTATCAACAATCTTAACTAATCTAATCTAATTTTATATATAATTAATTTTCATAACTTAATTAAATTATTTCACCAAACACACATACAACAGGCGACGATTTTATATATACGGAAACCGATGCCGGCCGATCGTCCTCCCCTATTGTTCTCGCAAGTACACATACGAGCGCTGGCCGCCGTCTTGCGGGAGCGCAACGCATTGGTTCGCTAGCTCGACTCGCTAATATCACATCGTATTGTTCCGCTATCCTCACGCCTACTAAATTTAATCACGGACAGTTATCTTGTGTGTCTCTGTTTCTATGTGCTATCGCTATTCTTAATCTAATTTCTCACTCCTTCTGTTCTATTTCTCTTGACTATATTTCATAGTGCTGTGTGTAAGACTTTTGTGCTTAATAAAATATTTCTACCTTCATCTACTAAGTGTGTCTACTTATTTTATACGTCTCAATCTTTAACTACGTTCGCCAACTATAACCGGCGCACACTCACACACCACCCGCTATATATCTACAGAAGGTAGGTTCGCGGAAGGTGTATGACCTTCCTATACAGTTTGTTGAGTCATCGGTAATAGCGTCCTAAACGCCAGCTTAGGTTAGGTTAACAGGGAACCTCTGTGTGGAAGGACCCGGGTTTAAATAAAAGAGAAACTATATAATATTCACACAATAAATAACCACCAATATACGATTAATTTAATTTAGTGAAAAATAAATAGATTTATCACAATTTCTCGACACATGTGTATATCGCTCTGTTGACAAAGAGTGTCCCTCCCTACAAATATATACACATATTCGTCTGGCTGTCTCTTTTGCTATTTAGGAGTCACGAATCTCGACAAATAATTTAATATCTTTGATATCAAACTGACACGTATCTAATTACAAACTTAATATATAGATATACTAGAATATCATATAGTGTATGTAGGTATTGGACGTACATTGCCAAATGATTTAAGGAAAAATGAGCTATTGTACTGTTTAAATTTGCTTTTGACAGTGACCGACAGTGTCCGACAGTGTCCGAGAGTGGCCGACACTCGTCCAACATCACGGTGAACTTCCCCGGCTCTATGATGATCTATCAGGTGTATTGTCTACTGTGATTGAATGTTCACGTTGTACTGCTAGAGCTAGTTGCCGTGTACACTTACTTGGCATTGCTTAAATACCCACACTAATAATACATACACAAGACATACATTATATAAATTACGAACTACGTCTTATTGTTACGATCGTTCACACTGAAGTAAGATTCCTTTCGGTCATTCAGTCTTGTCAGGATTGATGATGGAGGCTGCGGCTCTGTCCTCGGCCGGCACCAGGGTGTCGTCCCAGCCCCACACCGGGTGGCTGCCGTCACCGGTCCTCTTCACGCGTTTCTGGATAACGTCGGTGGACACGGTTTTAAGATCGTAGGCCCAACCGATACTCGCCATAAAGTCGATGAACATTTTGGTAAAGTTGAGCGAATAATCGCCGAGCTCTGCAGTTTTGTAGTCCCACGGGAAAGTGTGGTGATAATTGTGGAATCCTTCACCGAACACCACCAGAGACACGGGCTTCACTTCTACGGGATTGATGTTCTTATCGTAGGGCTTGTTGCCCCACAGGTGGGCGACCGAGTTCACCATCCAGGTCACGTTCAGCACCCACACGTAGCGGAATATCGCGCACACGAAATACCCGTTCCACAGCGACTCGCCCCACAGCGTGGGGATGTACGAGGGCAGGATGAAGCACGTCAGGGGCATCAGTATCAAGTAGTGTCTGCAAACAAAATAACAAATATTTTTGTAGGAACCAGTTGTTGTCGGCGACTTTGCTCGCGCCTAATGTCATCATTGCGAGTAGCAATACCGATTAATGACGTTAACTCTTGACTACTTGTAGTTAGTCATGACCACGCAATCCCTGGAATGATAATAAAATCATTGGGAACAAATCATGGCATTATCTGCGAAAACTAATTTGGCTATTGAAATTTATAACGCCGTGCTAGGTGTACCTCTATTTAGGCAGTACATCAGGGCACTAGCCACATACATAGATACCATCGGCGCTTATATACGTTATAAGTTGCCGGCCCTTACAATGGGATATGGCGGGGGCTGAAGTAGGATAGGAAGGGGAGGGGAAAAGGAGTAGGGCCTCCGGATACCTCTCTCACCGAGCGACACGCGGCAATAATCTGAGAGGTCGTGGAATTTCGCCGGTCGCGCCAGCCCATTTACGAAGCGAACTGCGAGGCTCTACCAGTGCAGAATAAATAATGTAGTAGCAATGATCTCAACTACGATGTTTCTAACAGTATCCTTCTCTTTGTTCAGAGGATAAAGGGTCTTCGTGTCAAATATAGCCGCGAAAAGCTGCTCTTACTTTTTCTGAAAACGAAGAACGGGATCAGACTTGAGATCGCTCATGTCGATAGTGTTTCCTTTGGCCTTGATCTGCGGGTGTTTCCTGACGAGCAGCCACCCGATGTGGGAGAAGAAGAAACCTCGTGTCGCGTTGTGAGGATCGGCGTCGGTTTCCGAATACTTGTGGTGCATCCTGTGGTCTCGCGCCCAGTCGATGGCAGCATCCTGCCATTGTACAAATACCAACAGTTTACCACTTATTTTCCCTTCGTAAGTTTTGTGCGATCTTCACAAAATTTCATTTTATCAAAACATTCGAAAGCGCAGGAAAGGGGTTCTTTTCATTTGACAACTTCATAAAATTAATCTTTTTCCTTGTTACACCTTCGAATGTTATGGCAGAAAGATGATTTGCAAATGTAATGGCATATTGTAATAACACATTGATAACGTGGACAAGTGTGTGTGTGTGTGTGTGTGTATGTAATAAGATAACCAGATTGGTAATTGGGGGTGATAGGTTATCATCATCACCATCACCATCACCGGTGCTCACACGTGATAGTCGCACGACTTTTAAACGTGTTTTTTATCAAGTGGACGTTGAGATAATAGTGCAGTGTTTACGAACATAACATTGTCAATGACAAACGTGATATTTGACATTGATTCAGGCTATAATAACCAAGCCGCCAAGATCGTCCATGTCAGTGACCGCCTGATGCGGGCCTGCCGTTCCAGGTGTTACCGGTGTTCTTCTAGTACCTTTTGTACTTTGATTGAAAAGTGGTTGTGGCACTTACTTGGAATGCCAGGGTGTTGAAGATGCACAAAAGAATCCTGAGCGGCAGACGAGCCTTGTAGGACTTGTGGGCCCAAAGCCTGTGCGCGCCCGCGGTGATGCCGAGCCCCGAGCACAGGTACAGCGCAATAGCTACACACGGACAAAACAATAATTGCTATTAGTAAGTACCTGGCTACTTAGATCGGTAGCATCTAAGACATGCCTAGCTAGATGACTCACCAAATAAGTTAGTTCTCCACATGGCTTTGAACACGAAGAGGTAGGCTCCGTAGACGGCCCCAAGGTGCAACATCGCGAACAATATCACATTCCGCCATACGATCTTCCTGGGGGTGTCGTCAGCGGACGGAGGCACCACGCCTAATGCTGCACCACCCTCACTAGTCACCGCTTCCGATTCGAACAGCACCCAAGATCCCTTTGTCTGTCCTTGAGGAGGCATTTTAACTGTTCAACAGATAAATTTCATATTAGGTACCACCACAACAAACTAACACTTTCCAAATATTCTGAAGAGCTATGCATACGGGTCACTTGGTGGTAAGCGAGTAGCGCCACCCAGTTACAACGCCGAAAGGCTGACAGTTGCGTTGCCAGCCAATGAGCTGAGAAAGGGAAGGAAGGGCAGTGGGGATAGATATATATAGCCCATAGGTGAGAGATACCTTTCTCACCGAATAAAATGGAGACGGAGATTCTATGAGCGGTCGTGCTGTGTCACTAGTGGCCTATTCATTCGGGAACTGCTTGGCTCTACCACTGCTCAGTTTTTTCAGGTTAAATGTTTTAAAGTAAAATTCTTGTCTAAAATATATTTGGGTATAATAAAAAATAAATCAAGAGCAGTGACCAAATAGAACGTGTTCTGGAGGAAGGTGATGTTAGGAGCCTCAAAAATCGACGCATCATCATCATCATCAGCCTATTGCAGTCCACTGCTGGACATAGGCCTCTCCCAATGTGCGCCACAACATGCGATTCTCTGCCTTCCGCATCTAGTCTTTTCCAGCAGCCTTTCTGAGGTCGTCTGACCATCGGGCTGGTGGGCGTCCTACGCTACGTTTGCCAAGACGCGGTCTCCACTCTATGACCTTCTTGCTCCATCTACCGTCGGTCCTTCGGCAAATGTGACCAGCCCATTGCCACTTCAGCGAGCTTATTCTACGAGCTATGTCGGTTACTCCAGTTCTCTGGCGGATATACTCATTCCTGAGTTTATCTTTCAGAGATACCCCGAGCATAGCCCGCTCCATAGCTCGCTGAGCGACTTTAAATTTGTGGACTAGCCCTACCGTGAGTGTCCACGTTTCGACACCGTAGGCCATCACCGGTAAGACGCACTGGTCAAAGACTGTAGCTGAAGACATGGCAAGTCGGCCGGAAGTTCAAAGATTTAGTTTAAGTTTTCCAATCAAATCATTTTTCCGCTGTCTATCCCCTTATATGCTTATATCTTTAAACTACGCAACGGATTTTGATGCGGTTTTTTTTTAATAGTTAGAGGGTGTCAACGGGGTGGTTTTGATGTAATTATACATCAAAACCACCCCGTTGACACCCTCTATATATGATGTTGTAAAGAAAAAATGATAATTTTCGAGATTTAATACTTTAATTGTAAACGCTGACTGAACCCTAAGTGATAGATCAAAACAATGTCCTACATTATTAAACACCTTTAGAAGGTCTACAAAAAAGTCTGCGAGGACATATGTCTATCTCTTAGGGATAACCCACAATGACCATTTTTATTTTTTTATTACTTTTACGAGAAATAATGACTTATTTACGAATTGATTTTAAACAATACAGCATTAATTTTCATCAAATTAAGTGTCCTTTGCAGCATGCAATTTAAACGAATATTTTCGAAGATATTGCCACTTTGACATAGCGGGACAGCAGTTAAAGCCGATAAATAGCACAAATTGAACCTCATGATATTCAAAATTTTCCCAATTATTACTTTTGACGCGGAACAAAGTTTGCCGGGTCAGCTAGTTTATAATAAACTAGCTCACCCTGGGAACTTTGTTCCGTATCAGAAGTAATTTTTACAGCGTTTCCAATTACAGTGCTAAATTTGGAAAATTAGCAATTGTTCTTTACCACATTATACATGAATTGTACATACAAACTACCCCGTTGTCACCTTCTATCCATTTAAAGAAATAGCATCAAAGTCCGCTGCGTAGTTTAAAAGATATAATCATATAAGGGGACAGATAGCGGAAAGCGACTTTGTTTTACAATATGTAATGATACTGTTGTTGTATTTAAGCGATCAAACAATTTGACATGATAATTTATAACTACACAAATTGAGAACCCATTGTTAATCCAATTTGACGTATTTACGACTGCTGCACGGCCCAGGTGCCGAGTAAAGCTAGTACGTAATATTTGACAAACAAACAATCTGAAAGCAATATATATTTATATATATACCTACCTGAACAGCCAGAAAATAACAAAATCAGGTTGGCTGTGTCTCGACAGGACTGACTACAGGACGGCAGGACGAGACGACGACAGGACGCGATCTGAACTATTGCTGAAAACTATCTCTGAAACACGTCTGCGGAGGCGGCGGGGGTAGCGGGGGTGGCGGGGGTAGTCGCGTGCGAAAACTATTTGTGATGTGGAAACACAAAGAAATACAATAAAATTGATGTCATTAGGAGCATTCGGCGCAAGTGAGTACGTGGCTCGTTCACGTCGCTACCTAAAGTCTCTTTGTAGGTATCTAACACCGATACTTGTAAAGCCACGCAGTTCGCTGCATGAATGGGCCATGACGAGTGGCTCATGCAGCGTTTCACTCGGTGAAAGAGGTATCCTCCTTCCTTATCTTTCTACCTTCCTATCGCCGTATTAACTTATATGTGGTCGTCTGTATTTACGTGATAGTTTAACAGCCGCAACAGAATATACCTAGTAGTCCAGTTGAAATATACGAGTGGAGACTAACAAACACGCACACACACACCGTTTCGTCAAGTCGGTTAAAATGATGAGCGAGAAGCGAGCGTATTGTACTGCGGTGACACATTATGTCGTAACAATTATTTATCTGAACATTACTAACTCGCTTGTAGTTCTATTAGAACAATGGCGACACTAGACGCACACGCGGCGTCGCACGCCTTCCAAACATATAATAACATAAGGCTTCGGAGACTGTTCTGTAAAACTGTACGGGACTCTACAAGTTCAAATTTGAAGTCGGCTTCCTTTTTTTAACAATACCTAATAGATAGAATATTTGCTAAATCTTTATAAACTATGCACTCAATCACGGCTTTGTAAAGAAATAAACTCTATCGATAGGTGAAAAGCACATCAAAATTACTTGATCTATTCGTCATAACCCTGATCACAGGACACACACTGATGGAGTTCAGATATTCCACTGTGTTTCTTCGTCGTAACAGTGTTATGTATGTATGTATGTATGTGACGGCGTCTTAATATATGATAGTATTGTTTGCTTCTAAACAGAAGGTTCACACGATCTTGACTTACATCAAGTCGAACACAGACGGAGCCGCGTGCTGCAATAGTGTCACATACATTTTCAAATACATAGATAGATTCTTGTTTTACGGCTACAGAGGCGTCCGTCTCATGATAGTGTCATAAATTCATAAAGAAGATGAGGTAAAAAGATTAAGAAGGTGAGCGGTGTTTTAGACAAATCGACATCGGTTAGATTATTGTGCCAAACAAAACATACATTTCTATTCACTTAATTACTTTTGTAATGATGATACAATTAAAACATAATTATTTGGCCAGGTTGTCACAAAGATGGTTTTATTGCTCCACAATTAAACTGAATCATTTACCCACAGTTACTGTACGTACTGTAGGCAGCTACTAGATAATAGCGACGCATGTGGGGCCGGCGTGCACGACACACTAACAGCGACCGGTCTATAATTAAATATATTCAACAAATTATAACATTACCTAACTCTCTAAATAAACTTAGCATTATCTTCTAATTTCGAAAACAATTTAAAATAATTAAGTTCGCGTCTCCAGGACATTTACATTTCGAATAAATCCATATTATAAATTTAACTTCTGTTTTAGTCGCTTACACTAGCTGTGGCACGCGACTGCGTTCACGAAATATCTTTTGACAAACGAACAGGTGGCAGCAGCAAATGACACAGCACTCGAGTCTCGCCCCCAATATTATGACGTATGAGAACTCATTAGAAAATAATTAAAGTGCATGGGAATTTGAAGACGGGACCTTGAAAACTGAAATCCACGTGATAAATAACGTTATATAATCAATGAGGCAACTTATCTATTTAATTTCTAATTGGAATGTTATCAACGTTCTACTACACGTACATAACAATATTAATAATAGACGAATTTGTAAAAACAAATCATAGATAATGACTGGCGAAATAATTATTTGATTACAAGATAACTGCACAGCTTTCGCGATTATCAAAGTATATCAGTATTTATCTGATAAGCTTGCACGTGTGTAGTTAAACATATTTATAATATATATACTCATTTAAAAATATTAATTTTATTATCAACTAGCTGACCCGGCGAACTTTGTTCCGCATCAAAAGTAATAAATGAGTAAATTTTGGATATCATGAGGTTCAATTTGTACTATTTATCGGCTTTAACTGCTGTCCCGCAATGTTAATACTGCAATATCTTCGAAAATATTCGTTTAAATTGCATGCTGTAAAGGGCCAGGATCATCTATATTACATGCACAATCTATTTAATACACTTAATTGGATGAAAATTAAAGCTATAATCTTTAAAATCGCTTCATAAAATTAAATAAGCCATTATTTTGTCGTAAAAATAAAAAAATAAAAATGGTCATTGTGGGTTATCCCTAAGAGATAGACTTAAGCCCTCCTGGATTAATTTGTAGAAGTTCTGAAGGTGTTTAATAATGTAGAACATTGTTTTGATTTAACACTTAGGATTCAGCCAGCGTTTGCAGTTAAAGTGCTCAATCTCGAAAATTATCATTTTTCTTTAGAATATCATATATGAATTATAAATCAAAACCACCCCGTTGACACCCTCTAACTATTAAAAATAACTGCATCAAAATCCGTTGCGTAGTTTTAAAGATATAAGCATTTAAGTGGACAGACAGCGGAAAGTGACTTTGTTTTATACTATGTAATGATAATGATTGTTAATAAACAAATCACACACAAACAGATGTTTTTCTTTCCGAATCTAATAAACGTACATACGGCTTCAAAAATTCTCTTTATTATATTATCGCAATCAGTGTTTATTGTTATGTTTATCTTTACGCGTGTATGACTCATGAGTGCAGGCAGTGTTCGTGCGACTGCTCCAATTCAATGTTTACTCGGTTGATGTTGGGTGTACATACACAATCCTCCATATTGTCATCACACTAAACTCGAACCTAAGACCATCCGAGCAGAGGGGTCCTGCACTACTCACATTTGCTGTGCTATCAATATAAAACGTTACTTTTACAGCGAGTGCGATACAACACATCTTTTAACTTGCGTCAGAAACTGTTTATTTGAAAATTTAAAACGCTTAAAATTGTAGACAGGGGCCGCCTTTGTTCATATAATTATTAACTAATTTAATTGACCAATTACCAACAGGCCAGTTTGTTACTGTTAGCTAGCTAGGTGAACTGCCTTACCGAAATGCATACCACGCAAAAAGAGAGAAAGATAGAAGTACAAGTGATGTCGCCTGGATCTTTGTATATGGATGTACCGAATGACTTGAGAATGACGATAATACTGTCACTGTCACTTGACGACCAGCGAGCAAAATGCTTCACAAATGAAATATTTGCTCCCATGAATGACCGACCGGCGCATTTCGACAGATAAGAGGGACACAACTAGTACACAGCCAGTACCTACTCACGTAAGAAAAGAACAGAAGCAACCCAGGTGCCGAGCCACTAGTACAACGATATTGGAAACAGCAAACAAAAATACATACAACCCTAAATTTTTACCCCTTTACGATAAACTACTATTTTTTTTTTAGTTGATCAACTTAATTTTTTGATAATACGACGTTTGTTGGGTCAGCTGATGATATATACGTTTATCTGTTTATTAAAGTGGTAGCGATGGTGAGCGAGGTGATGCCTGCAGCACTCAGTACATTGGGGATAATATGTGGTGCTCACAGATCTATAGATACAGGTGGAACCAAAACCATACCGAACTGTCGACTTGCTTTATTCAAACGCCTCAGACGATAGTCAATATTATATCCAATTGTTCGGTGGTGTTTACTAGTGGCCGTGTCGGTCGTGTGTGTGTCTCTCATCTCAGTGTGATTGCGCGGACGTGGCGCGATCCCGCTGTGATGCGACCGGCCGCGTGTAGTCAAGGAGCCACCACACACAAACCCACAACACCAACATATCTCGCTCACACATCATATGGACATATCTCACTAACAAATGTCCTCGAATCAAAGCCCAAATCGATGCATCATTTTAAGTGCATACACACATACTTAACTTTACGGCAAGTCCCTCCTCGGGATGGACAGAGAAAACAGAACACACGATTAACTATAAGGCACTAAATTGGTACTAATTTATATACAAATCGTGCGGTATGCTTTTACTGTCATATTAATTATATATAATGAAATTATAAGTTGATAGTTAACATTTTTGTGGAAAAAATATGTAGATATTTTTAGAGCGTTTAATTAAAACGTTTTTTAAAAAAATATATTTAAAAAATACGAAATTATCATATAATAATCTATCTCCCATCATGATTAAAATACAATAATAATTGGAGTAACGTGTCTTGTGATACATATGAGAGGACGTCTCCCACTCTACTGTCCGGTGACTCCCGGGGTACGTACTGTCTGTAATCATGGCTGGATCACGAGATAGCCCCCCGCGCCTGTGTGCGTATCCTCGTGTCGCACAAAAGAGCTGATGACATGATGATATGATGACCAGCGACAGACCAGTGCATTGTAATCATAACTAAAACATCCATAGTTCAGCTCGGGGAGCAACTGATATTGAAATACGTACATATGTATATAACTCGTATAACCAAATAATTACACGTCTTGAATAATACACATAAATATACTACAGCGATATTTGTAGCTTCACGCCCTTAGTAGCAGAATGTGTAGACACTATTCTCGCTTTGTCCGCCAAATAGGCACAAACTTATTGTTGTCCAGTTCCATGTACGTAGTAATGTAGTACTATATAGTTCTAGTTCAGCTCGTGTTCTATCACGTTTAGGAGCCTCGGCTCCTACTGCTTCGACTCATAACATCGTCAACCAATAAGTGCATATGACATGGCTCTACTTTCAGTCGGTATAGGGACACAACACAACAGGGATTTGCGCAAATCCACGATTAATAATGTTAAAATATAATTAGCGATTAGATCAGCGATGATTGCATGTTATCAATATGGATGAATGTCTCATTTATGACTTGTAATTGTTTTCAGACATCGAGTGATCACTTGAAGCATTTTGAGCATTTCCCTTGAACATTGGAAACTATTTGTGAACTATCTTTTTAATTCAAACGCACTTCTCCTGTTAGAACCGGAAGGTGGATAATAAGTCAGAATGGGTTTCCGGAGTGTGTGTATGTGTGTGTAGTAAGGAGAACAAGAAAATATCAAATAGAAATCTGGATCTTAAGATCTGAATTTTAAGGAAAACAACTTGGTGTAGGTCGGGTTTAAAAGGGCGTAAAAGCTTTAATAACGGAAGCAGAAAATTTCAACTGAAGCCCTCGTACAAACGGAGATGATAAAGGAAATTAATATATAATAATATATATAATTATATACACGACGCTGCCCACGCCTCAACGTATTTTAAAAATAGGGGTAAATACCTTCTATTAAATAAAATGTGTTCACTTACCGCTCAAACGAAGTTGCAAAAAGCCCAATATCACTAGTATCAGTTCCTCTGTCAGTGGATGCAGTAGATAGGCAGGTAGTTTAATCACCGACACCCAAATATGTACTGAGACGCTACATTTAGTACATCAACGATTATATATGACTGAGTTTACATTACACGCATGTATCACAGTAGGTATGTTGGGGGCGCCGAGCGACTGACCCTCTTGAGGGATACAACACTGGAGCGATACGCGACCTGCACAGCGCGCCGGAGAGGACTGACCGAGACCTGGCGTGCAGGCGTCGTGTGCTGACCAGCCCCTTGGATCCGTTCACCATCTGTTCGGTCACAATATGTCTGTCTGCATACGTGATACTCATCAAAACGACTCTATAAATTTTTATGCTGTAATCTATCTATAGAATGTTTCATGAGAAAAATTTCAGTGTATATTTTAATAGGTGTCCCGGCGTACTTCTCGCTGCCATATTTCCTATGCCTTTAGCATTAAAAGATTCAGTGTCAACGGGTGGCTCGTATCGAGATTTAGCACTTTAATTGTAAACGCTGTAAAAAATACTTTTGATGCGAAACAAAGTTCGCGGGGTTAGCTAGTCTTCTTGATATAGAAAATTCTCGTGTCACAGTGATAGTTACCATACTCCTCCGAAACGGCTTGATCGATTCTCATTAAATTTTGTGTGCATATCGGCTAGGTCTGAGAATAGGACAACATTTATTCTTCATCCACCTAAATGTTAAGGGTAGTCTAACCATAAATTATTTATCCTAAATTTTCATCCCTCCACGATCAACCCCCTTTTTCATATGCTAAAACAACGTTTGCTGGGTTAACTAGTATTACATATTTATAAATGTCCAGTAGTGGTTCAGTTTATTACTAACTAACAAAAATATAATGCTTTCCTCTTTATGATATTACTATATTATTGATGGAGGGTTTTGTTGACTATCTGATATATGATGATGCACAAAGCATTTCCTCGCGTTACTAAAAAAATAGCAAGTGTCTAACATTTAAGAGTGGTAGCACCTCGCAGCTCGCCGCATGAATGGGCCAGTGAAATACCACCACCTCATATGTGGCGGAGGCAGGAGGCCCAACCTCTTCTCTCAAATGACGACAACGCTACTGTAACATGATGTGTGTTGCAGTCGTCCATGGGCGGCGATAGTTGCTGACCATATGGTGACTCGTATGTTCGTTCCCCCCACCCCCATATCCCATAAAAGTATATATTGTATCAATTTTAAATGGTTTGAAAAGAGTATTTGGCACATGAGTTTCTTGCGCGATTCTTCTCACGATAGCCCTACATTCGGAATCGGGCCGTTCGTGGCGATTGCTTCCGTGTTTTCTTGTTCCACGGAGTTACTTTCCTAAGCGCTCGTGTTTAACAATTTTGTACATTGACTACTTTTAAGTGTCTGTGAAGACCTACGAAAATAAATCTACTTTGATTTTGACAATTACTCTAGACCAGGTTATAACCAGAGTAGTTGTGTCCAAATATCGCGAGTTATCTTTGAATGGAAATTTGTCCTTCGGTGACAGATATTTACCAAATAGAGTGCATCTAGTGAGTATAGTACATTCGTTTCTAAAGCCAATAAAATCCATACAAAGGATATTGAGTGTGTCGGTAAACAACCATTCCCACATAAAGCGCTAGATAATGATTTGTGATTAGATTTGTAGTAATCAATATATTGTACCAGAGGTGGAAGTCTGATCAAGGTGGACCGACACTTCCGCCGATATTGTGCTAAATGCTAACACCGCAATAATCTCTTTCTATTGCAGGTACCGAGTTCCACTGAAAAATAAGTGTTACAGTCTATTCGTAAAGCAGGTGTGTCCTGTATGAACAACGTAATATGAAATATTGTATAGTCAGGGTGGAACCTCTGGCTTCCTATATAAGAGTATTCGAGGGCTGCCTGTTATTGTGGAGCACTAACAAATATTCCATAATTACAGTAATCATTTGTGTTCGCAACGAGATCGCGACGTCAGTTCGTTTGAGTGACGTCAATTGCGTTTAGTAAATATATAATTGTAATAATAATAAGATTATAATCGAAGTTGATAACCCTCCTACTAATATATCAGAATACGCTTCCGGTATTTGACGAATTGTTCAACTACATTTGTGCTAAAATAATTACATCAATATCAAAATAAGCACACAAGTGTCTATACGTAACATACAGTTGTATGTACATAATGTTTTATTTAATAACAATCTTTATTACATATAACAATATAATATGTCATTTAAGTACTGGGAAAAACAATTTCTACTCGTGTTCCTAATATTGTGCGGGTTCCGCAATGTGGACGTAGAAGTAGCCTGTAACAAATAGTTAAACTGCAAATAGAAAAAGACAAATACCTGCCTACCACCTACATTATCCTGCTGCACTATCCTGCAAGCTAGACGCTGCAAGGTCTACGCAGCCCAATGGACTCGGGCACCTATCAATGGCAATAGCAAAAGCAACAGCACGAATAAAAAATAATGTGATCTTCGCCGCATGGTTACCCGTAGTACCTGTGTACCTGTGGAGAGTGATAGTACACCTCCATGTGTTGTGGCACTTGTATCAGTCAATTGATGATAAGGGTGTAGGCAGCGTAGATAATACCCGGGAGCATACGTGACTGAAGCAGTGTAGATATCGATATCACTATATTATTTGTACATTATGTACAATCTCCAGGTGTACAAGGTCCAGGTTGACAATGTCCAGGAGTACACAGTGTGGTCACTGTCTGTAGGAATCTCTTTTGTCGTGTCCCCAGACTCCTGTCGGAGATATCTACATGAACATGCCCGATTGTTCGAATGCTTATCAGCTCTCGTGGACTACTACTACCCAATGAAGTAGAAAGCCAAGTCAATGCTAGTACCAGCTCCTAGTACCCCACTAGGACACTTCAGACACTCTTTAGATGGTCACAGGTTGTATGTCATGGCACACTTTGTTTTAAATAAAAACAGTCGGCCCTGAGTTTCTTGCTAGTTCTTCTCAAGAAGCCCTGACGCCGGAACTGGCACTAAGATTCGCTTTCACATTCAATATAGCATGATGAAGGGGAATCTAAGCTCCGCGTATTTTATATAGATATAAGTATTTTATATTAATACTAGTTGTTCAGTACATGAACATATATTGTAAGTTGGCAGCATTAGTTTCATTTTTGTATGCTGGCAACATTTTTTTTTCTACTTTTTTTCTCTTTGTTGCAAATGGTACATCTGTCATTTAATTATTATACAAATAAAGATATCAAGTAAAGTTCAAACCTTTCATGGACTTATTTATGGCAGTAATTGATAACAACAAAAAATTGTCAAATGTTCAAAAATTATTTTACCTACTTGAGAAAATATGTAAATAATGATTCCTTGTCAGTAATTGCAAATTTACCACTTGTCAATGAATCATACCCTGAGGCACTCACACTTTTGAAAAAACGGTTTGATAATAAGGCGCGCCTTATTTCAAACCATATTAACATATTGTGAGACTTGCCTCAGATGCAGAAGGGTACTGCATCAGCCACTCATGCTCTCAAAAATTTAGAGCAACCTCTAAGTAACTGGGATATGCTATTGATATCCATTTTAAGTCGTAAATTAGACACATATACAAACAGGGCATAACACCTCGATAGAGTTTTCCAAAAAGGATATAAATTCACCAATGGTTGGTAAAGTGTCAGTTACCAACCATTGGTGAATTTATATCCTTTTTGGAAAAGCGTGCTATGGCGCTGGAGGATAGCTCTCCACAAAAAAGTACTTCCAGTGAAAGTACTAATAAACTTAAAACTAACTTAGATAAAGTTAATAATTTTGTATCAAAGAATACACAAAACTTGTGTGTATTTTGTGAAAAACAAGCACATCCCATATATTTGTGTTCAAAGTTTAAAATGGCAACTGTCAAAGACCGTTTGCAGTTTGTAGAAATCAATAATTTATGTAAAATATGTCTTAAAATACATACCAACAAATGTAATCAAACTTTTAAATGTAAACATTGTAAACAAAGTCATAATACACTTCTGCATGAGGACAAGCCTATAAAAGAACAGATTATTTCACTGCATTCTAATAATAATGCATATAAAAATGTTTTATTACCTACTATACAGGTAAGACTAGTTGCCAAATTTGGAAGAGAGATTTTTGTTAAGGCTCTGCTGGATAATGGAAGCCAAGCTTCTCTAATTTGTATGTTATTAGTTGAAAAATTAAATTTGTGTTCTATGACTCATTTTACCAATATTATTGGTATAGGCAATAATGCTAATAAATTAAATACCTAAATGTGTAAAAATAGTATTACACTCAAGTGTACATAATATAAGGTTTGATATTAAGTGTCATGTTGTAAGTTCTATAACTAAAAAATTGCCTCAAAATTATATTATTGTGTGTGATATTATCATTCCAAAAAATTTCACATTAGCAGATGGAGATTTTAATAGATTTTAAAAGCTAACAGTGGTAGAGCCAAGCAGTTCGCTGCATGAATGGGCCGGCTCGACCGGTGAAATACCACGACCTCTCAGAAGACCGACGTAAAGTGGCTCATGCCATGTTTCGTTCGGTGAGAGAGGTACCCGGAGGCCCACCCCCTTCCCCGTCCTTTCCTATCCCCTATCCCTTAAAGGTCGGCAACGCAACAGTAACACTATATGTGTTGCTGGTGTCCATGGGCGGCGTTGGTTGCTTACCATCAGGTGACACGCCTGCTCGTTTGCCCTCCTACCCCATAAAAAAAAAAAAAAAAAAATATTCCATCAGAAATTCCAATATTGGATGGTCACATTAAACTTGATAATGGACCCTTATTGCAGAACACCTTGTTTGGCTATATTGTTGGCGGTTCTATGATCCAGAATCAACCAATTCAACCACTAGATACAAATATAGTTTCAAATTTTGCAATCAACGATGATAGTAGGAATTTGCAGAATATAATGCAACAATTCTGGTTATCTGAACATATAGGTACCTGAGGAGTTGAATGATGACATAGCTGAATTTCAAAGAGCTGAAGAGTGTTTTAAAAGTTCAGTTAAGTTAGTACACAACCGATTTCATGTTGATATGCCTCTGAAGGTTCCAGTGTCTGAAATTCAGTTAGGTGACTCATTCTGTATAGCCCTACAGAGATTTTATGCTTTAGAAAGGAAATTTAATTCTGATTTTGTGTTTTTTCAGAAATATAAGAAATTTATTGATGAGTATTTATGGGACATGCCAAAATTGTGGATATCAGCAACTATGATGTGAGTAAAGATCCTGTTTATTTCCTTGCGCATCATGCAGTCATGAATAAGGATAGCAGAACAACCAAATTAAGAGTGGTTTTTGATGGTAGTATGAAGACTAAAGCTGGTGTTAGTCTTAATGATGTCATGTTAAATGGACCTATAGTCCAGAATGAGCTTTTTGACATACTTATCTTATTTAGAACTTATCGCTACACTTTAATAGGTGATATAGAAAAAATATTTAGGCAGGTTCGTATTAACACAACCACCAACTAAGTCTGCAGAATATTCTATGGAGGGATAACCCAACCAGTCCTATAAGTTGCTTGCAGTTACAAATAGTAACATAATGGTCTTAAAGCCTCTACTTTTCTGAGCACTAGGTGTCTTGTAGAGCTTGCTCTCAGATATAAAGAATTCCCACTTGCCTCAAAGGCCATCATACGAAACATGTATATCGATGATATAATAGCTGGGTGTGATGAAGTAAAACAGGTTCAGGATCTAAAAAATCAACTAATACAATTGTTGAAACTAGGTAGTTTTAGCTTACACAAGTGGTGTTCTAATTCTGAGGATGTACTCAATGATGTACCCACCCATAGAAGGTTCTTTGAAGAAATAGAAATAAAAAAAAAATGTTATTAAAACCTTAGGCTTGAAGTATAATATACTTACTGACACATTTACATTCACTAGCCCTATGGCTAGTGAAAAGGAACTCCTTACCAAAAGGGAAATTTTAAGTTTTATAGAGAAAATGTTTGATCCACTAGGCTTGATTGGTCCTATAATAGTAAAAGCAAGGCTTTTCATGCAGGAGTTATGGAGTTTAAAATTAGACTGGGACTGTAAATTGCCCAACAAACAAATAGAGTACTGGCAAAATTTTTTGCATAGTTTAAATGATATGGGAACTGTTGTAGCACCTAGGCACCCACCTCTACAGATTCTGTATAACTATCAGTGATACAGAATCTGTAGAGTTGGTAGGTTGTTCTGATGCATCATTCAAGGCTATTGGTTGTCTTTATTTGCGTATCTTCTATAAAAACGGTAGGGTAGAGGATAACTTATTGTGTTCAAAATCACGGGTGGCACCACTTAACAAAACATTAACCATACCGAAATTGGAGCTTGAAAGTGCACTCCTACTCTCCCTATTGGTAAACAGAGTCCATATGACTTTGCAATGCAAATTTTCCTCAAGAGTAGTTTTATACACAGATTCTCAAATAGTGTTAGCGTGGCTAGGTTCTAATAATTTGAAGGGTAATATTTATGTCTCCAATAGAGTTCAACAGATTAAAAAATTAACTAAAAGGTCTTATGTTAAGAGTTCTGAAAACCCTGCTGACTTATTGTCACGGGGTGTTGAGCCCCAGAAATTACAAGGCAATGACTTGTGGTGGTATGGCCCACAGTATTTGTCTACTGCAGAATATCAACACAAAATTGTTGAATATAAAAATCATATATCTTCAGATTTAGATGTAAAAGTAACACTACCTACTAACTTTTGTAACGTTCAAACCACTGAATTTGAACTCTTAGATAAATACTCAGATATTACTAAGCTGCAGAGAATCATAGCAATAATTTTGCGGTTTCGACACAATTGTACAAACTCTTCAAAGAATGTTGGTTCTCTGTCTCCCAAGGAATTGCACAATTCTTTGTTATTAATTATAGGCAACTTCAGTTACAGTATTTTCCGAGAGAAATAGAGTCTATATTAGCTGGCAAGCCTATTAAAACAGGCTTGAGCAAGTTGCACCCATTTTTAGATCAGAATAATCTGCTGAGAGTGGGAGGTCGATTACAAAATGCAACAAATATTTCATATGATAAAATGTATCCTATTTTTCTTCCGAAGTGTTGTCACATAATACACATGATAATTCAGAGAGAACACTTATGGCTTTTGCATGCTGGACCAAAGTTAGTGTTAAGCTCTCTCTCACAGAGATTTTATTTGGTAAATGGTATACAAGAGGTAAAGAAGTTGTTGCATAAATGCATCAAGTGTTTTCACATCAAAGCTGTAGCTGCTAAGCAACTGATGGGATCTCTACCTTCTCAAAGAGTTACACAATCTAGACCTTTTTAGACTACAGGGGTTGACTTTTGTGGGCCATTTAACATGAAAATAGCAAAGATTAGGAAACCACTTATTACTAAAAGTTAAATAGCACTTTTTGTTTGTTTTGCAACCAAGGCAATACACGTGGAACTGGTAAGTGATCTCACAACTGCTGCATTTTTGGCATGTCTTCAACGTTTTATTACAAGGCGTGGAATGCCTACTCAGATTTTTGTGACAATGCAAAAACCTTTAAGGGAGCATCTAATTATTTAAAGCAATTATATGAGTTACATACATCAAGGTCTCATAGAGATTCCATAAAAAATTATTGCTCTATGAATTATATAAAATTCAAATTTATTCCAAGTTACTCTCCAGAATTTGGAGGCCTCTGGGAGGCTGGTGTCAAAAGTGTTAAGTACCACCTCAAGAGAGTTGTTGGTAATATGTGTTTAACTTTTGAAGAACTTTATACAATTATTGCACAGATAGAGGCAATTCTAAATTCAAGGCCGATCCTACCTGTGTCCTCTGATATAAATATTTAACACCTGTGCACTTTCTCATAGTCACTTCTGTAACCACTTATCCAGAGCTCGATCTTTCAGAAACTAACATAAATAGACTAAAATTTTGGGATGAAATCCTGTTTTAGTTTAGTGCAAGTACTAAACTAAAACAGGATTTCTGGAAGGTCTGGTCAAAAGACTACTTGACATAATTCCAAAGTAGACCAAAGTGGAGGTATAGTGGTGCTAACTTGATGGAAGGAGACCTTGTTATTGTAAGAGTAGACCAGGCTGCTCCATTAAATTGGCCTATGGGTCGAATTGTAAAAACATTTTCCGGACCTGACGACAAAGTGAGAGTAGCCGAGGTAAAAATAGGCAATAAAATTTATACTAGGTCCTATAGAAAACTATGTCCACTTCCTGTTGATGACAATTAAATAAAATAAGATTATACGAGTTGATTGTCATTGGTAGGGAGTGAGATTTTATTATAGATAGTTATTAGTTGTTCTTGCTGGACCCAACTATGTTCAGTACATGAACATATATTGTAAGTTGGCAGCATTAGTTTCATTTTTGTATGCTGACAATTTATTTTTTCTACTTTGTTTTCTCTCTGTTGCAAATGGTACATCTGTCATTTAATTATTAAACAAATAAGGATATCAAAAACCCAATAAAAGTTCTTATGTTTCTTTTAACGCAACACTAGTTGACCCAGCGAACTTTATATCGCCTTAAATAAAAATGGTCATTGTGAGTTATACTTATGATTATTACTATGCCATTATTATACCATTACTATTATTATACTTATATTATTATGCCATTGCGGACTTTTTTGTAGAATTTTTGTAGGTTTATACGTTTTTTTTATGGTGTTGGGAGGCAAACGCGAATATTTTTTTCATAAAACAGAAATACAAACAAGCCAAAATTCTCGCCTCTGTATGATCAACCTAATTCTTAATTGTTGCCAAGACGATAATTTTCTGTCGTCAGCTAGTACTTTCGAATAATTTCGATATTTCATTCTCTATCGCTTTATGTATGTCAGCTGTAACGATAGTTCAAGGATGTAAATAAATAAATAAATTTATTCCAAGTGAATTGTGGTGATGTAAAATTATTTAAATATATGTATTAAGTTTCAGAAACACATGTATGTAGGTATATATTGAATAATTCAGATAGATGTTCACACGAGTACTTCCTCATAAAATTCTCTTCGATGGTCAAAGGTGGCCGATAGTGGAGCGCGAACTATTGTGTGTAAATAACGAGTGTGTGGTGTGTGTGTGTGTATGTGTGTGTGTGTGTGCGTGTGCGTGTGTGACAACTAACGACCTTGGTCAATGTTACATCCAGTTTGCGAGTTCGCGTCTTATCATATTACTAGCTGATCGGGCGAACTTTGTTCTGCATCAAAAGTAATAAATGAGTAAAATTTGGATATTAAAAAGTTCAATTTGTGCTATTTATCGGCACGCGTTTTGGCGCGCAACGCTACTACTATGTCCCGCTATGTTAATACTGTAATATCTTCGTAAATATTCGCTTAAATTACATACTGTAAAGGGCAATATTGATCTATATTAAATGCATAATCTATTTAATACACTTAACTGTGTGAAAATTAATGCTGTAATGTTTCAAATCGCTTCGTAAATAAGCTCTTATTTCTCGTAAAAAGTAAAAAAATAAAAATGGTCATTGTGGGTTATCCCTAAGAGATAAACATAGGCCATCGCGGACTTTTTTATAGATCTTTTGAAGGTGTATAACAATGTAGTACATTATTTTGTTTTATCACTTAGGGTTCAGGCAGCGTTTGCGATTAAAGATCTAAATCTTGAAAATTATCACTTCTTTTTACTACACTATACATGAATTATAGATCAAAACCACCCAGTTCATCATCATCATCATTTGCCTTTTGAGGTCCACTGCTGGACAGGCCTCCCCCATAGAGTGCCACAACTGCTGGTCCGTTCACTCATGGGGGGTTTTTGCCATAATCGCCACGCTTGGCAGGCGGGTTGGCGATCGCAGTAGGCTGTATATTTTGTTGAGAGAGAATGCTGCTGCCCATTCTTCCAGCTTTTCCCTTAGTCGCCTTTTACGACACCCACGGGAAGAGATAGGGTGGCGGTATTCTAAGCCGGCGCCACACAGCATAAAACCACCCAGTTGAGACCCTCTAACTATTAAAAAAACCGCATCAAAATCCGTTGCGTAGTTTTAAAGATATAAGCATATAAGGGGACAGACAGCGTAAAGTGACTTTGTTTTATACTTGTAATGATATTCAGACGTAACAAATAACATCATTTTCACGAGTGATGAACGAAAAGATGGTAGTTGTTCAAAAGCTATTTTCATTGATACCTACAGGGAGCACCCACTCTCTCTCAGAAATAAAAATCAAAAAGTTCATGTTGAAAATATGATTTTTACTATTGGTAACCCACATCATGATATGACCTCATAATGAGCATGCTCTTTGAGCATGTTCATTATTAGCATGTGTAACAGTACCTATATTGTGAATGTTTTCAGAGTTTCGCACATTATATCACTGAAGGTTCCGTTTCGTCATTTTCGTCACCTGCACCCTAACTGCGCCTGCAAGATATATAAATATCTTGCAGGAGCCGCTCCTGTTATTTATCTCCTGGACGGTACCCAGATTTAACTTCAAATGTTGAGATCATGGCCAGTAAACAAATTTGAAAAATCGGATGGACTTTGAGCAGGCCGATAACCTCTGAGCTGGCTATCATGAATTACCTGGTGTGGTGATACCACGTCCCCCTCATTGTGGTGGCGTGAGTCGTGACAGATTATTTATACTTTGTGTTTCAATAACACATGCAACGCGGCGTGCTGCGACCCTGGACTTCATCACCAAAACAGCTGATAATATAATTCACTATTTTTAATGTATTTTTTATCGTGTTTTCTAAATATAGTTTTTAAAATATGTACCTGTTGGTACATAATTTAAAAATTCAATAATTGGTATTAAAAATAATTCATTAGCCCTACATACAATACTTCACACCAAGTTCCCTACGGAGCAGACAGAGAAAAGGGCACGCTACCATAACACAGCTCACTCCCTAACCTCGCTAATACTTTGACTTTCATAACTCTTGTCATGCATAGCAGTGCCGGCCGGCTCGACCGGTAAAATATTACGAACTCTCAGGATATTAACGTAAAGTTGCTCATACCGCGATTCGTTATGTTATGTTAGTATTCCACGTTATGTATGTGTTGAGCACGCGAAGTGACTTACGCGGGTGAAACCCGGTGATGATGGTAGTACTCGTGTCCACAATAACGTTAATACGAGTATCATTAAATTAATTGCGATATCGTGTCCCAGTGTTGCCGCTGATTCGTGTCTCAAGAATAGTCCTTACTCGTCTGTAGGTACTGCAATAGTTCATAAAAACTGAGCCGGATCAATGTAGAGATATAAAAATGCAGACATATGTCACCTACAAGTACAGTAGTTACAGCTCCCGTCGCGATGGTAAGTAAATGCACATACTAATAAACTTAACGAAGCACTAAGAGAAATAAAGATTATTTGGCACATTCGTTTCTTGCCCAATTCTTCCCCTTATACTCGGAATCGCTGCGTCCGTGTTTTCTTGTTCCACGAAGGCACTTTTCTCAAGCGCTCGTGTTTACGTTATTATTGCATTTTAAATAAGAAGTTAACTCTTTGTACTTGTCGCCTATATTAAAGTGTCTGTGAAGACCTATGAAAATAAAATTTCTTTGACTATCAGCAGTCGCTGGCGGTGCCAGTCGAGCTGCCAGCCAGATACAACTGGTAAACTTAGGTACAGCTGGGGACATTTTATTAAGGGTTCATTTAAATTTACACTGAAGGTCTCGGTGGTCCAGTGCTCGAGAACCCGGTACTAAATTTAGAGGTCGCGGGTTCGAATCCACACACTGGCTCACACCAATGACTTTTCGTAGTTCTTTTCGAAAGTTATGTGTGAAAAATAGCGATGACTGAAAACTTTGTGCCCGGTATGGCAATAGGTTCGCCACCTATTCCATTTGGGACGTAAACATAACGGCGAGACGAGGCTTAACAGCCGCTACGGGTAGAAAAAGGCGTGAAGATATATATATTACGTTGTTCGTTTACACTAAGTTCTAAAAACACTTTTTCCCAATCTAATATTTTATTGAATAATTTTCTAAGAAGGAATTGTAAATGGGCAGCATTCATGAGCTGGTGATTGTTTGCACATTTCAGATGAAAATCGTTCTATTCTGTATGGTTGCCGCAGTAGGGGGAGCCCTCTGCCTCCGAAATAGCCGTTCTCCAGGTAGACTATGACTTCTTGACGATATTTCTAATAACATTGGATATTGGAGATAATCCGATATGAGCAGAGATGTGACTTATCTATATATATATATAAGAGATTTCCACCTATATATTGACTCATCACGATATCTCTGGAACCATAAGGCGTAGCGACTTGAAATTTGGTAGGATTATTCCTTTCGCCGAGTAGAGGTCAGCTAAGAACGGATTTTACGAAATTCCACCCACAAGGGGGGTTGCGGGGGTGTTAACAATGGAAAATTCCCATTTTTAACCTATAGCTGCTATCGACTTAAAATTTGTCGAAGATATTGCAGTATTAACATAGCGGGGCAGCAGTTATTACTTTTGATGCGAAACAGAGTTCGCCGGGTCAGCTAGTCTTAGATAAAAGTATCTGAAATACAGATACAAGATACGTATTTTCATCTTATACATATTTGAAATACTTTTTATTTTTGGTATTTTTTATTTTACATTTAGATACTTTTGCGTAGTATTTTAAAGATACTTGGCTATCCAAGATACTTTTACTAAAATATTTTTTGCTGTTTTTTTTTCAAAACGCAACTGAACGCGGCCAATCGTTTACAACTTTCTGAGATGCTCGTTTTGTAGGGTGTTTTAATAATAATACTTGACCGTCCCCAGCATGTGGTGTCCAAATGCAACATGTGATAAAGTCAAAGTCAAAATAACTTTATTTTTATAGGTCTTCACAGACACTTAAAATAGTCAACAAGTACGTATGATAACATTATGATTTAAAATTAAATAAAAACAACAAACACGAGCGCTTGTGGAAAGTGCCTCCGTGGAACAAAAAAAGACACGGACGCAATCGCCACGAACGGCCCGATTCCGAGGCTATTATGAGAAGAATCGGGCAAGAAACTCATGTGCCAAATACTCTTTTCAAACCATTTGAAATAAATAACAATATTATTATCACTACTGAAAACAAATCAGTAGGTTGGTGAATAAAAGGTGTAGCAAACAGAATACTCGACAATCACAATTAAGATCCAACCAAATTAAAATCAACGTCCTACAAGTTAACTAAGAAATTCTATACGATCACAGTAGTCGAGCACAACTGACGCGACACCTTTTAATTAGAGTAGTAACGTTGTGCAAAAATTGTGGCGAATAATAAAAAAAAATTAAGTTTCTATTATATATGTGAACACCATATCAAGGCAAATTTACAGTTAAAAAGCCATCAGAAATTATTACAGAACGCCTCCACTCCGAAAAAGTGAACAAATTCCAATACACAAACTACAAAATCCGCGTTGAGCAAGCAATTTGACGGTCCCACTCCGACTTGTCAGTCATGAAGTCGTTGATGGTGTAGGATGCAGCACCAATGAGACGACCCTTCACGCCCGCCTGAAGCGATCATAAGACAAATCCAGAATATGCGCAGGTATCCTATTATAAAACTGTACACCAATTCCCAAAAAAGACTTGTGTACCTTGTGCAGGCGATGATACGGTAATTCAAGCTTATGCTTGCCTCTAGTATTAAAATTGTGTACATCGCTATGTTTTGAATATTTATCTAAGTTTCTCCTCACAAACATGATGTTATCATATATAAACTGGGAGACAACCGTTAAAATGCCAATTTCCTTAAAACGTTCTCTGAGGGAGACCCTAGCACCCAAATTATAAATTGCCCGTATTGCTCGTTTCTGAATAACGAAAATGGACTGAATCTCAGCTGCTCTGCCCCATAGCAATATACCATATGACATAACGCTATGAAAATAACTAAAATAAACTATTCTGGCGGTTACAATATCGGTAAGCTGTCGAACTTTTCGAACCGGGTAACGGGTAACGTTTTTAAAAAAGCTGATATTTTGACGGGTGAATTTTCGATTGAAAATTAGGGTGCTTTTTCGATATTAATTCAATTTAAGGCAAACAAATAAATATTTTTATATAAATAAATTACAGCGTATTTGGGACATAAAAAGGAAACTTTTCACAAAATATCGTGGGGAAAAAAAAATTTTTGTAAAAGATAAAAATAAAAATCCAAAAACTTGGTTTTTTGAATTTTTCATCTAAATTTTGAGGTTCTGTGAAAAAAGTGTAAAAAAAGTTTTAGATCTTTTTATTACCTACAACTTTGCCATTAAACTATTTTCCATAGGACTTTTAGTTTTGCCGGAAATCGAGAAAAACCGTTTTTTACCCTTAATAACTCACCCCCACCCCCTTCCCGACCTCAGATCGCCCGTAAATTATTTTTCCTTTCATTTTTGTAATATTCTCCTCCTTTTCTAATGGGCTTTATCCTACTATTATTTTTTTTGGTTTTAAAAATTATCTACCTGGTCTAAGAGCTAAGTTTTCCCGCTAAAGACTTTATTTGTGGGCCCCACTGTAGCGTATTATCTAAGGTAATACCCAAGAATACAGTAGATTTCACTGGGTCAAGAATTTTATTATTTAGAGCTATACTTATATCCGGACCGTTAACACTAGGCATAGTGAACTTTATTATTTTAGTTTTATTCGCATTTAGAACTAAATTATTAGCCGTGAACCATTCATGAACTTGTGTGTATGATAATAATATAACTCTATCGTCCCTTCTAAGTACGCTCCTCGTTCATCATGTAATATGACTATTGTCTCTCGCAAAGGGGTCCAAGTGCAATAAATCAACTATTAGCAACAATCAGATTAGAAACATATTGGGATTTTAAGTATTCTACGGGACTCTATGGTCCCTCGCATATGCGACCTCAATTCGACATGTAATATGTCGTCCCTTGACTGCACCCGTAAAGAACCCTAAGAGTGCAATAAATCAATTAACATTCAGAGGAAGTAAATTTGGGACCACCATTCAGCTACCGGACCCAACTGTTTCATCACTGAGACGAGCATTGCAGCCATCATTCTATAAGTATATCTAGCAACGATTGGGATAACACCATAGTTAAGTTAACTTGTAATTCTTTTTTAAATTAAAGAACTCAACATCTCCCATCGCGATTAGAGTCTACCTTACTCTAGTTAGAATTGTAATTTCATTACAGATAAAAAAAATTGTATTTGATTTTTCTTGGGACCTCCGAAACCAAAAACATAAGTAGCATCGAGAATATGGAAACGTAAGTCATAATTTACTTATTGCATGTAGCTACAGAACGGAAAAGTTTAGATTAGAATAGCAACGGACAAATATCATCATTGAACTTTTTACGCATTTGTTTTTGATTTGCTAATTACAGATATTATTAAATACCAGTGAGTTGATTACGTGGTATTGAGTTGAGTTTGAGTTGAATCCGAGTTCATTCTGTTGGATTAGTTGTTATTCTGGCTACTTAGACCGTTTCCATGGTAATATTTTCTATATTTTTCGTAACAAAGTTTGTTTTCTGTTTTCAGGGATAAAGAGAGCAAGTTGAGTATACCACTCATTTTAAAACACAGCTTTAAATGTATTAAGCAAGTGGATGGAAGTGATGTGAATATATCTGTAATATGCAATGTATGTTCGAAAACGATAAAGGGTAGTATTAATTCTACTACAAATTTCCTGAAGCATTTTGGGTTGGTTTTAAACGGATGCATTTATTTAAGACATATTTTATTTATTCTTCAGTCTCGATGGTCCAGTGGTAGAGCACACGGCTTCTGATCCAGAGGTCCGAGTTCGAATCCTGGCACTGGCTCACACCAATGACTTTTCGAAATTGTTTTCGGAAGTTAAGTGTGATAAATATCGATGACTGAAAACTTTGTGCCTGGTATGTCAATAGGTTCGCCACCTATTCCATTTGGGACATAAACATAACGGCGAGACGAGGCTTAACAGCTGCTGCCTTACTTCAGGCCTTTTGTTACCCGAAGGTGTACCTTCGGGTAACAAAAGGCATGAAGTTATGTTATTTATTCTTCATGTACTAAAATTGGTACATAAGGTGGAATTAATGCCATAAGGCATTCTCTGCCAGTCGACTTACTTACTTTGTTTTTAACCGACATCCAAAAAAGGAGTTTGTTTGTCTGTGTGTTTTTTTGTCCTAAAAGATTAAATTTCTATATTTTTTCCATTGAGATTTACTCATATACTTTATGCTATTACAGATTAAAAGCCACTCAGATCTATTGCAACATTATCTAAATGCTAAAAATACAACTCATAATTAAAGAAAACACTCTGCAATTAATAGAAGTGGTGCCACTGGTTCAGAATCAACATGTAAAAAATTGAAGCAGTCTACACTTACAGGTGTAAGTGGTTTAAGATCTGTTAATTTGGACAAGTTGATTGTACAATTTATTGTTGATACAATTTATTGTCGCCAGTGTCGATAGTGGAGAATATGTCTTTTAAAGCTTTGATTGAAGGTTCACAGCAACTAACTATGCCTCCAAGGGTTATGTGTCGTATTACAGCTAAAAATAAAATTAGCATGGACTACAATGAATTTAAGAAAAACCTGAAGCTAGAATTGGACAATGTTGAATTTGTGTGCAGTACAGCTGATATTTGGTCTTCATCTAGAAGAAGTTACATGGGGGTTACTGTACATTGGATTGAGAGTGCGACTTTTGAAAGGAAAAGTGCTTCGATTGCTTGCAGAAGATTCAAGGGGGCTCATACTTATAATAAAATTGCTGAAATGATAGCTGATATACATTAAGAATATAATCTGAAACTATCAAAAATTGTTAAAATGGTTACAGATAATGGCTCAAATATGGTTAAGACTTTTGAGGTATTTGGAAAGACTGATTCAGGGGTAGATGAAGAAGAACTTGATGAAGGTAATGAAGATGATGAGTCACTTCTACTACTAAGATCTTTTCCAGATGCTTCATCAGACTTAGAAAGCGATTGCCTTTTGCCTGGACATGAAAGGTGTGCTACCCACACTCTTCACTTGATCGCTAGTGTTGATTTAAAACAAGCAAGAACCAAGAATACATTTTTAAAAAAACTACATGATCCATCTTTATTAAAGTGCCAAGCACTGTGGAACTTTTGTTCTAGATCCCCAAAGGCATGCGAGATATATTTAGAAATAACAGGGAAGTCACTAAACTATCCATGTGCAACTCGATGGAACTCCTATTATAGTTTAATTCAAGATATTTTAGCTGTGCAAAAGCATCTAAGTGAAGCTATGAAAATTTTAAAATTACCAGCGCTGAATGAAAACGAAGTACAGTTTTTAATTGAATATGTGGACTGTTTAAGGCCAACAGCAGAAGCTATTCAAAGTCTGCAAGGAGAGAAAGACACTTACTATGGCCATTTGTTACCAGAATTATACAGAATCCATCATGTCATTAGAGGACTGAGAATGTAAAATCTTAAATACTGCAGCCCTCTGTTAGATGTAATAGAAGAAAACTTAGATAGACGGTATAAACGGTTTTTCCAGTTGGATCCATCAGCAAACGATGCTATATTAGCCTCAGTGTCTCATCCCATGTTTAAACTGAAATGCGTACCAAAAGTCCGAAAGGAATATGTAAAACAACTTATGCTGTCCGAAACAAGAAAGATCAATCGATCTGAAAAACAAAAATCCGAGGCATTAATCAACATGGAAGGTGAACATACAAAAGTGAAGTCGAAAGATGAATCCTATTTTAAGTTTCTAAATGAATCCGATTCTTCTATTGCTAGTGACGAAAACACAAGCAGTACTAGTGATTTGGAGACCCTCCAGTATCTCAACAGTAAAGATACAAACATCAAAAGCTTGAATGCTTATCCTAGAATTAAAAAATATTTCTAAAATATAACACCTGTTTGCCAAGTTCTGCCCCTGTGGAGCGACTCTTCTCCACTCTTCTCCTTTGGACGCATAATAATGAGGCCTCATCGAAGAAAGATGAGTGACAATATGTTTGAGGAATTATTTTTACTAAAATCTCAACTAAAACATCAGGACTAAAACTCTCAATAATTATATCTCATTACCTCAATACATTTTTAATACAATGTACAATTAAAATGTACAATTTTTAAACATTTAAACATAAGTTCAATGAAATGTTGTTTTCTTAAAAAGTATTTTATCTTTAAAAGTATTTGAAAGATACGTATGTATTTTGTATCTAGTATTTCAGATACCTTGTTAGAGAAGTATTTGTATCTGGTATCTGAAATACTTTTGCTAAAGTATCTTACATCTTGTATTCAGATACTTTGTAGAGGGTATTTTATACATCACTGGATATGAGGGACCTTTATTAGAGCGACAGACGCCAAACCGACAGTTAGTAGCAACGAGGGTGGCTATGGGTACCTCTGTTATGGAAGTCCCAGATTTGATGTGTGGCAATGCTAAAAGGGTCGGAAGTGGTATGGAAAGGGGAGGGGGAAAGAAGTTGGGCTTCCAGATACCTCTCTCACCGAGCGAAACGCGGCAAGAGCCACTTTATGTCGATATTCTGAGAGTAACGTAGTCGTGGTATTTCACCGGTTGAGCCGGCCCATTCATGCAGCGAACTGCTTGGCTCTATCTATGTATATTATATTGTCCTTTCTTACAACCTAGTATTCGTCGCGCTCAGCGTGCCCTCATTTTGACCGCGTCTATCTTACTTTCGTGCACACTCTGCCAAACCCAACTCTCGATTCCATAAGTTAGCGTTAAGATTCCGCATTCTACTTTTTCTTCTTGTTAACATTCTTTGCCCCCAGGAATCTGCCCTACGCTCCATTTACTCTGTTTCCTAACGCCACATATTGGAAAACCTAAAATAATAGCCAGATGGCGTGGTCATCTCCACAGTTTAATCACACAAATATTTATTTTGGGTTGCAAATTGATCTGCGTGTCCGAACCAGCCACTACACCTACTAGCCAGGTGGCCAGGATACTAATAAGGTACGAGAACTTTAATTATTTTAAGAACGTGATATATTATTGTAACCTGTCCAGGTGCGACCGGTTGGCAAGAGAGTGGAAGTTTCACTGGACAACGCTCATCGTCCAGTGGTTGGCCTTGGTCAAGCGCCAGATCCAGCAGCAATAATGGATGGCGTTCTGGATCTAAATTCGGCTACAGCGGCAGCGGCCAAGGTGGATGGGCTGCCAGCCGTCAGTCCGCTGGTAAATCGGGCCACGGTGGCATATCAAGGTTTGCAAACACTGATGAAGATTATCCCTCCTCTTGGGATAAATCTGCTTGGAACAGAGGAGGTAACGGATGGCAATCTTCCACTTGGTAAAATAGAATCGATTACGAATTAGCAAATGTGACCGAATATGATATATTAGCTGACATGTACATAATGCGTATATGTTTTATTGTTGTATATTAAATATATAAGTATATCAGGCAATACTAACTTATAGTTTTTTTATTTATCATCATTACATAGTATAAAACAAAGTCACTTTCCGCTGTCTGTCCCCTTATATGCGCATATCTTTAAAACTACGAAACGGATTTTGATGCGGTTTTTTTTAATAGTTAGAGGGTGTTAACGGGGTGGTTTTGATCTATAATTTATGTATAGTGTAGTAAAGAAAGTGATAATTTTAAAGATTTAGTACTTTAATCGCAAACGCTGCCTGAACCCTAAGTGATAAATCAAAACAACGTACTACAATCTTATACTCCTTTAAAAGGTCTACAAAAAAGTCCGCGAGGGCATATGTCTATCTCTTAGGGATAACCCACAATGACCATTATAATTTTTTTACTTTTTACGAGAAATAAAGGCCTATTTACGAAGCGATTTTAAACATTACAGCATTAATTTTCATCCATTTAAGTGTCTTAAATAGATTGTGCATGTAATATAGATGATACTGGCCCTTTACAGTATGCAATTTAAACAAATATTTGCGAAGATTATTAACATAGCGGGACAGCAGTTATTACTTTTGATGCGGAACAGAGTTCGCCGGGTCAGCTAGTCAAAAATATATTTGTGTATTGTAATGTTAGGGAAGGGAAATATTCTCGTTCTGGGCGAATATCAATCTGATGTTTCTAAATGTAGTGTGACCAGTACAGAAAGCAGAAACTTTCCTGTGGCACACTCTTTGGTGGTGTTGTCACAACCGCCCCATATCTTCCCGTGGGTGTCGTAACTACGGGGTTTATATTGAGATCGGATCTCGGTTCGTATCACTTCTTGTAGTTATAGTATCCGATATATAGAAATAATTTTGTCAGTACTTAACAAACAAACATACAAGATACGCCCGCCATTACATTAGATAACCTTCCTTGGCAATAGGTGACGTTCGCGCGGAAAAAATAAACAATTCATAAACATTGTTCGGTCTTTGTCTGAAAATGTTTTTTTTGTTCATTTGTTTCACAATTAGGTATATGTATTTTCCTCATACGTGTTGTGTGTGTGTTCGTGTACTGCTAGGTGCGCGCACTTCGCACCTCCACATTGAACTACACTATACCTGCCACTGCAAACGGCATTACAACTAGTTGAACACATAGCCTTGGTCAACAATCTATTTGTTGGAGCTCATATCATAAGAAAGACTTTCTTTAATCGGATGAGTTGGTGAGATCAGCCGGGCCGAACAAACAATACCTATGGTCGCTTTTAATAAGGTAGTTCTCTCTTCAATGTACACACAATAAAAGCATGATCCACCTTCTGGCGCAGTGGTTCTCCCAGCGTGTCATATAGCAGGCATTAGTTAAAACATTTAATAAATCGCTCAATAAATACACATTTTGATTAAACGATACTCGAAAGAGGCGGATTGTTGTCAGTCAGTAACAACTTACTGGCTCACAATTACTCAAGTGACGCCAAGATAATTAAAGGTTTCACATGCTATTGTCATTGCAAGACATTTGGACAAATGGCAAAATATGTAAGAAAATATATCCATAGAATAATTTGTATCTACTTAGTCATGCCATAAATATTGTAACAAAGAAAAAAAAAATTTTTAATTGCACATAACATTTATTATCTACGTTTACAGTGTGTTACTTGAATACATAAATATAAAACGATATAAAATATAAAAAGCTTATTCGAAGTGGTCTCCATTGGCTGCAATACAGGCCTTTAAACGTGAGGCCAGTTATCAATAGAAACACGCACTCTTTCCATGGGAAAATTCTTCACTGATAATCGTATGGATTGTTTTAGGGACTCTAAATTATTATGACGTTTAGAGCAAGCCGTACTCTCTAAAACTGACCACAAATCATAATCCAGTGGATTAAGATCGGGACTAGACGACGGCCAGTCTTCAGCTCTAATGAAGTCCGAAGTCTTCAGCTCTAATGAAGTCCGAAACATTCGCTTCCAACCAAGATTGCGTGGACCGAGCTTTATGACCCGGTGCCGAGTCTTGCTGGAAGGACCATACTTCGTTATTGAACATGGTGTTGTTATGGGGCTTGACTACCTTTTCAAGAATGGTATCTTGATACACTTGTGCCGATGTTTTGATACCTTTTTCACAAAAATATGGCTCAGTCACTCCTTCGAAGCTAACACCCCACCAAACCATCACTGAAGTCCGATAATGCCCACGTTGCACTCTGTCAACTAATTGGGAAGCTTCCATAGAGCTTTGAGCATAAATACGGCAATTTTGTTTGTTAAAATGTTGCTCAATTGTAAAAACTTTTTCATCCGTAAACAATATTTTTCTGTGACCTCCCTTTGCGTACCGCTTCAGTAGTTGTTTAGATTCGTTTAGAACACCCTATTCTTTTTTTAATTATCAGTTAATAAATGACCAGTGCGTCTCTTATAGGCTGTATATATCAACTTTTAAAATACGCGACATTGTTCTGGGTCTCGTATCTTCATCTCCCGAGATAAAATCTTTTGTTTGCGGACAGGATTTCTTCGAATTCTTTCCCTTACTGCTTTGACCACCTTTTTCGTACGAACACTACGTGGACGGCCAGGTCTTTTTCTGTCACAAACAGAGGAGGTCTCATTGTACCTATTAATAGCCCGGTACACAAACATTTGACTAATACCAAGTGTATGGAGAGTTTTAAAAATTGCATTTGGCTCCATACCTACTTTGTGTAATGCAATCACAGCGATTCGGTTCTCTTTATCACCCCACTCCATTTTAATATCGCAAAATATCGTACAATGTATTGGCGCCAAAACGAGAATACACAATGAACAATCGTATAAAAATGACAGATTCCAAATTTAAATGTAATATTTTTTTATTTTTAGTTGTAACAGTATTTATGGCCAGACTAAGTATATATAGGTAAAACATCCCCACGAAGGATCCCGTAACGTGCTACCTAAGTAAGTACTAAGTAGTAGACAGAGCATCAGCACCAGCAACCAGCCAGAGTTGGCAGGTTCGATTACCAGCTCACAACAAATGTTAATGTGTTGAACCACAGATATATCATGGACATAGATCAGGAGAACTTTCTACTTGAACAAAAAACACAATAAATTATAAATAACAAATTTTAAGAGACACGATGATAAATGGCGCTCATGCATCAGAATTATTAACCGACTTCGAAAAAAGGAGGAGGTTCTCAATTCGTCTGTATGTATATATTTTTTTTGTCTGTTCACCGATATTTTCGTCAATTATGAACGGATTTCAAATTTTTTTTTTGATCGATAGTGTTTACTTTTGAGATGGTCCCATTTTCACCAGGTCAGGATCTGATGATGGAAACCAGGAAAAATCGAAGGCAACCTCCGAAAATTGTATGCGAGTATGGTGTTTTTGTTACGTAATAGTGTTGTCTTTGGGATATTCTTTATGGTGTCAACATCTGATGCTGCTGTGCTGATGAAGAAGCCACTAAACTCCTCAACGGTTAAGAGTTTGAAGACAGCACTGCAATTTTTCGATAGAAACTACTTGGTAGTATGTAGGGCTAACGTGTTGCTTGTGAGGTATACTTGAATATACGTCTGATGGTACTGTGGTGATGAAGAAGCCACAGAACTCCTCAATGGTTAGGAGTTGGGAGACAGTGTCGCATTTAGTCGATGGAAACTGTTTAGTGGTGTATAGGACTAACGTGTTGCATGGGAGATAAGCTTAAATCCATATCTGATACTGCAGTGCTGATGATGAAGCTACGGAACTCTTAAACGGTTAGGAGTTAGGACACAATACTGTAAAATACTTTAAAGGCTACGATTGGTCTTCATTCGGGCTGCAGTGTTATTGTCTACCCATGATAATAACAAAAATATAAATACTTAACAAGTATTATCAACTTTTAGCTAAGTACCTTTTAATAACAAATATAGTTCCCTAAAAATATTAACCATTTAACAAACGGACTTGTAATAAGTGATAATATATGTAATAAACTGAAAGCCATGTAAATGAACTTCTATTGAAGTTCGCAACTCATTAATATCACTAAAGCTCGTGAAAAAAAATACTTTAAAAAAAAAGTTAAACCGACATCTAGAAACGTAAAACACAAAATCTTTATGTAAATGAAAACAGTACCTTCATAACTAAAAAGCGATAAATAACGAAACTTATTAATTTGTATACTTAATACAATATACAAAAAGTAATACTTTTATAAAGTAATCTTTAACTATTATAATATTTACTATTTCCACTCATTATTGAAGTCGGTGCACCACAATAGAGTACGTTACCTGGTTAACCGCGGCATACAAGCGACGGTCAGGCGACTGGTTAAAGATTACTTTATAAAAGTATTACGTTTTGTATATTGTATTAAGTATACAAATTAGTAAGTTTCGTTATTTATTGCTTTTTATTTATGAAGGTACTGTTTTAATTTACTTCATGATTTTGTGTTTTACGTTTCTAGAAGCCGGTTTAACTTTTTTTTTAAACTATTTTTTTCAAAGCGTATCTGGCGGGATAGGCAGTTGGTATTCAACGACAGGACCCTGGACCATCCACAGGACAGAGCGGTTATAGCACCTATATTCTGATAGGTTTTAATTTGGTTGTCGGTTCCGTTTTTTCAAAATACAAGCGAAAAAGTAACATGTTAATATTAATTACACACAAAACAAATATTGTCATAAAGAATCAATCAGAATCTTTACTCGTACTATATTCAACTCTGTCGATAATTCTAGCTCATTAAGTACGTGTACTAATTAAAAAGTCAACTTAGTTGTTGAGGTTTAATTACGCTCGTAATGTTCTTTTTGTTTGTAATTTAGGATTAGTTACTTAGGATTAGTTACAAGGATTTAGTTACTTAAGGGGCGACTAACAATCGTCCGCAACTTCGTACATTTGCATTACGCAATATAACATATGAATATACATGCATAATAATATAAGACTCATAAAGGCCCTAAATATTCTTAGACATACCTATTATAATTTTCAATATATTTGTTGAGGCACTCTCACCAAGTGAGTGTGGCGAATCCCACAGCTGAATTCCCCGTATTGAGAAAGAGCCGCCATACCGGCTTGAAGAGTGAAGAGGCGTGCGTGGAAGTAGTGAAAAGAAAGTGCGGCCAGCTTTAGCAATGCATCAAACACACGTCTGTACCTGGGTGGAGATAGATCCCGCCATCCTCATAGTGGCAGCCATTTCCACAAGCTATTAAGCCACGAATATTAAGAAATATTAAATAGTACATATTATATTAGTCTCGGTGGTCCAGTGGTTGAGCACACGGCTTCTGATCCAGAGACCCGGATTCGAATCCTGACACTGGCTCACCAATGACTTTTCGAAAGTTAAGTGTGGTAAAAAATCTATGACTGAAAACTTTGTGTCCGGTATGGCGATAGGTTCGCCACCTATTCCATTTGGGACGTAAACATAACGGCGAGACGAGGCTTAACAGCCGCTGCCTACATCTTCGCGTAACAAAAGGCGTGAAGTTATGTTATGTTTGTTATATAAGAGTTTCCATAAGTCACTTGCGCTTCGCACTTTGCCTACAACATAAAGTACCGAGATAATCAGTGTTGTTGTTGTTTGAGTTATTGAATAAGTTATTTCATCATTTTTGATTTCATTTCGTTTGATGTTTTGGTCCACTCATCGAATTGCGCTAACAGGATGTGGTCGCAGGTACGAACCGACTAATGACACAATTTAATTGCGATATACTAAACTAATGTAGGGCTAAAACCATAGGGATCCATATGTATTGTCAATGCACTCGTGTACCTAATACTTATACCTACTCATCATAAACTACGAGTATACCTACCCACCTTCATCCGTGTTTTATATCCTGTAGATCTACCTAAAAACGTTTCTAAGATTAGAATTGCAGACTATATTTTTAAAATTTACCTAAATACAAGGGCGCAAGGGCGTAGGCACAAAAATATCTAACATATGTTTATTCTCATTTCAGATAAAGAAACAGTTGACATCCATAACAAAATATTCCCCAACCAACCGGAAGACCTTAACCGGAAGCTTAGTCACGTTGATTATCAATTTGATCACCAACAACATCGGGCTCTGCATAAATAAAGCGACGCACAAAGTTACCTGGACGTCAAGAGTGACTACTGTTTGCTTCGTAACCTCTTGCGCGCTGCAAGCCGTCGCTCTCGTGCTGGCCAGAGAGGATCCCGACAGACTGTTTGAATGCTTCAGCGTTCTAGCCTTTACCGGCATGGGACTGTTGAAGCTAAGCTCATTCCTGATCTATCCACATCGATGGAAATTCATTCTCGACGAGATGAGTAAACTGGAGATCGGACAATTACATGGCTGCTTCACATCTCATGTAGATTATCAATCCGACGACGAAGAACACATTAACTTTTCGAGCCACATAAGCAAATATTCAAAGAAATTCAAATCGACGTCGGCAATCTTAAAAAAAATATACAGTTTCACTGCGATCATATTTATACTGTCACCGTTTCTGGAATATTCGTTTCACAGACTGAACGGCAAAGACGGTCTGAAGTATCCCCACATCCTGCCGGGATGGGCTCCCCTCGACGCGACCATCTACGGTTATTTGATCACGGTCTCATGCGAGTTCGTTTCGTCGGTATACTGCGTGTGTGTCCACATAGCGTTCGACGTTACCAACATCGGTATTATGATCTTCGTGTGTGGACAATTCTCTCTTCTGCGGAAGTACAGCGAACTTATTGCTGGAAGAGGAGTTCTGTGTAATATATCGGAGAAGAGAGACGCTCGAGCACGGTTCAGAATAGAGCTCTGTCATCGCACTAATTTACTGGTCGTCAAGTATGTACCTACCTGATGCCGTGTGTTGGACGGTCACAGCTATGAAGTACACTATCATAGAGTATCGTAACATTACAACTTATTATATTTCTACCTAGTTGTTATGTTGTAAGCCCACGAACTTCGAGACTGACTTCCTGAATGTTACTTAGGTTCAACTGCTTGGATTCCCCAAAATATAAATATTTGTAGGGCGCCTTGTTCGTTGTTTATTATTCGTTCTTTAATATTAAGATGATTGTTTAACATATTTAATGAAGTTTGTTAAACAATCTTCTTAATATAAATTTAATTTAATTATTTAATGTTCGTTTTTTTGCAGTATGATTAAGGAGTTAGACAAGTTATTGAAAAATATTATTGGATTGTATTTCTTTCTGGCAACTTTGACATTATGTTCAGTTGCTGTTCAATTAAAATCGGTAAGGGCTATTACAAGTTGTTCAATAACCAGTGTCTACGAATCGTCTCCAGCCAGGTCTAATTCCGATACACACAGATGACTTTTCTGAGAATATTATATGAATTAGGTACCTACTAGTTAACCCAGCTAACTTGGTTTCGCCTCAGAATCAGTAAGAAGAAATAAAAACGGTCATTATGGTTATTCCTAAGAGATAGACATCACCATCCCACACTTTTTGCAGACCTTTTGAAGGTGAATAATAATGTACTTAGTAGGTACATTGTTTTGATTTAATACTTAGGGTTCAGCCATCATTTGCAATTAAAGTGCTAAATCAGGATCACTTTTTCTACATTATACATAAAAACCACCCCATTGAAACCCTCTATTTACCTATAAAAAATTCGTTGCGTAGTTTCAAAGCATCTTTGTGCATAGATGCTTTAAAACTACGCAACGGATTTTTGCTATAGGTAAGGGGACAGACAGCGGGAAGCGACATTGATACTATGTAACATAACTTCACGCCAAATCTCTTGCGGGGTAGGCAGACAGAACGGAGCGCCATAAGGCACGATTCTTACACACCTCACTCGCTTCGTTGACTTTCATAACTCTTTTCATGCACGCGCGTCGATTTTTGAGCCTCTTTTTTTTTTTTTTTTTTTTACGCGAGGAAATGCTTTATGCACACCCCCGGGCTAGGGACGGCAGGGGGTAGTGTGGGACTCCCAAAACAGTAAACTGATATCCGATCCTAGGGTTACCCACTAAAACCTCGCGGCGGCCTTCTTCCGGCATTGGGGTGGTCCAGGATTCGGATAAACCCCTCTGGTCCACCCCGCCGTCGCCCCCCCTCAGTCACGAGGGGGTGCTCATCCTCGGGGAGCCTCAGTGAGGCTCCCCTGGGCAAGGCGGCTCCAACCGCGCGCTGTAAAGAGGCGCGCGGCCGGCGGCGCCCCCGACGACCCTCCCCGGCCGCACCGGGGGGTCATCCTTCCCGGGCCGCGACCCGGGCGCACCCGCGGGGTTGGCACCCTCGCGGCCCGTCGGCGCCGCCGCCGCCTTCGGGATCGGCTCTCTCCCGATCCCGCTCGGCGGCCTCCTTCTGGAGCATCACAGCTTCGCAGAAGGAGACCACAGCCCTCCACTTCTCCTCGCCCGCCAGCATTGCCGCGACCAACGCCGGCGGGGACAAGTCTCGCCCGATCTCGTCGACCAGGACTCGGCGCTCGGCCGCCCAGGCCGGGCAGACCTCCAGCGTGTGCTGGGCCGAGTCCAGGTCGGATGCGCAATGGTGGCATCTCGCCGTCTCTTCACGTTTTATTCGACTCAGATACTCACCGAAGCACCCGTGCCCGTTGAGCATCTGAGTCAACCTGTAGGTGACAGTGCCACATTTACGGAGCACCCAGGCCTCGAGGTGGGGCAGGACGGCTCCGACGGCGCGTGAACGCGCAGAGGCCTGGAGGACCAGCGCGTCGCGCCAGTCCCCTAGGACCCGCCGGAAGGCCTCCCGCCTCCGCACTTCGCGTCCCCGCGCGTCCGGGTCCCCCCCTCCCCGGCCGAGATCGTACGCGGCTGCGTACATCTCGGCCAGGATGATGAAGGGGGGGGAACGCGCGAGGACCGTCGCCGCCTCGTATGAGATTGTACGGTAGCCCCGCACGATCCGTATGGCCATGATCCGCTCCAGGCTCCTCAGCAGAGCCCTGGAGCGGGAGGCCCCCGCGAGGTCTCGCGACCAAATGGGGGCCCCGTACAGGGCCACGGACCGCACGACGCCACCGTAGAGGCGGCGAACTCCCTCCCCTGGTCCCCCGAGGTTGGGCAGCAGGCGATGAAGCGCGCCTGCCACCCGTCGCGCTCGGGGGACCATCCGTACGAAGTGCTCCTCGAAGCTCCAGCGGCTGTCCAGGGTGAGGCCGATTGTGAGGCGCCACCTCCAGGCCCAGCCCGCGGATCCGTCTAACGACGATTGCCACCCCCAGCTCGGCGAACCTGAGCGTACGCTCGAAGTTGGGCCCCGTGGCGACCACCAGAGTGTCGTCTGCGTAGCAAACGACACTCACGCCACGGGGCAGAGCCTCCTAACATCACCTTCCTCCAGAACACGTTCTATTTGGTCATGGAATGTGTGTCTAGGCCGTCCTCGACTCCTACATCCATCCGCTTTTGCATTGTATATCTGCTTAGCCAATCTTGCATCATCCATCCTTTCTACATGTCCGAACCATCGGAGCATGCCCTTTCTTACTTTTACACCGACACTCTCTTTCAATCCGACTTCCTTCCTTATAACCTTGTTTCCACGCAGTCAGCGAGAGTCACTCCGCAGATTTTGTGCAATGCGCAATTTCCACCACGTTTATCTTACTTTCATGCACGCTCTGCCATACCCAGCTCTCGCTTCCATAAGTTTATATAGTTTAGGGATTTAATTTTAAAAATGTTTGCCTTTACATGGCAATCAGTGGAACCTTTATAGCGCTGGGTCCAGGGAGTGTGTAATTCCACGTGTCTATAGTATTAGTAGTAATTGTTGCCGCTGTTTTACTTTAAGTTATTAATAAACAAAGATTTAGGTATATCCGGTAATTTAATGACATGTTTCAGCAAGACATGAGCGTAATGCAGGTGGTGTCTCTGCTGCAGTACATGGGAGCAACTCTCACTCAACTCTTTCTGTTTTGTAGATACGGAGATGCTGTGCTTAACGAAGTAAGTCCGCACAGTAAACAAGTACCGGCCTAACCTCCGACATAGTTCAATTTCATAGTATAAGTATGTGTATTAACCAGAGCTTGTAATTTACCTTTTACTTATTACAATATAATATATATATTTTCAATGCACTGTATGCAGTTGGTCCTTTGATTTAATTAAATAAATATATTAAATACTTTAAACTACTTCAGGGATTTATTACCAATATAGAGCGGGAGGCAGGGAAGGGTATGCATGTATTGACGGCTATCTATAGCTCATACGACATACACACACATTACGCCAGAACAAATACGTGCGTGACGATGTAGTTATTTTTAACGGCATACATCTATGGACATATTGTTATTTCAGAGTTCAGTGGGTATGGGGCAGGGTCCCTTCGGTGCGGCCCACTGGTGCCTCAGTCCCCCACTGCGTCGTGACCTGGTCCTGCTCGGTAAGAGTATGATGAAACCGATAAGTCTGCGCGCAGGACCGTTCAATTATTTAAATCTACCTTCATTTATACAGGCAAGCTTACCTATGGATCATTATAGAACTGAGTAATACCCAGTGCCCGAATAAGCAAGCGCGGGGCCCGTAGCAAATTCTTACAAAAAGCCTGAGATGAGATTCCCTAGTACCTAATTCAGAATAATTTTGATAGGAAACTAACAGTAGAAAACTGATAATAGGTAGGTACTGTAATATTTTTTTCAATACATATCTGAAAGTTTATAATCATCATCATTAACTGACGGTCCTGTGCTACTTGCACCAATTGGCTTCCCATGGTTTTTACCAGGCCTTCGGTCCACCTAGTGACCAGTTCGTAATTGTCGGTCTCGACAACCTTTCTGCCCCAAAGGCAATCGTCAACCGATGTGGCCTGCCCGTCTCCACTTCAGAATGCTAACTTTTTGGGTTATATTTTGAGAAATAGCTAATATTATATTTTATCAATGTTATCTATACATAAACAAAACTTCACGTCAAAACTTTGCGGGTTAGGCAGAGAGAACAGAGCGCCATAAGGCACGATTCTTACACGCCTCTCGCTTCGTTGACTTTCATAACTCTTTTCATGCACGCGTGTCGATTTTTGAGGCTCCTCACATCACGTTCCTCCACTTTCTATTTGGTAATGGAATGTGTGAATTGGCCGTCCTCGACCCCTACATCCATACACTTTTCTACCCGCAGGTGCAGGCAGTGGCTGTTAAACCTTGACTCGCCGTTATGTTTACGTCCCAAATGGAATAGTTGGCGAACCTATTGCCATACCGGGCACAAAGTTTTTAGTCATCTATATTTATCACACATAACTTTTGAAATTAATTTCAAAAAGTCATTGGTGTGTGCCGGGATTGGAACCTGCGACCTCTGGATTCAGAAGCCGTGTGCTCGACCACTGAACCACCGTGACTAGATAAGCTAAAATTTACTCATTTACTTATTACTTTTAAGGCGGAACAAAGTTTCCCGGGTAAAATAGTATTTCATATTTTTTTTATTTTCCATATTATTTTTTAAACTTTTACAAAGAAATGAAATTCTTCACTTTCTTTACAAGAAACTTTTTGAAGAACTTGTGCGTTTGCATTATGATATTATATAAATTATTTACGCCAAGGAAATAGTCGCGTATCGAGTGTATGACGTGGATTGTCTTAGGAGGAAAAGTTAATGTTGTACGTTTTTGTGACATCAAAAAATGACGCTCAACAGAAATGAGCGGGTTACGGGAGCGCTTGCTTCGGGAGCGCTTGTTAATCGGGCACTGGTAATAACCATAACTAGACTATACCATAACTGTGATGGTCGAGTATTCTGGCTGCTACACCTTTTATGCACGAGTCTATTGCTTTGTTTTCAGTAGAGATATTAATATTATTGTTATTTATGTTTAATAGTTTAAAAAGAGTATCCGGCACATGAGTTTCTTGCCCGATTCTTCTCATGATAGCCCCTACACTCGGAATCGGGCCGCTCGTGGCGATTGCGTCCGTGTTTTCTTGTTCAACGGACGCACTTTCCTCAAGCGCTCGTGTTATGTAGTTCATTTGAAATAATAAGTTAAATTGTACTTGTTGACTATTTTTAAGTGTCTGTAAAGACCTATGAAAATAAAACTTATTTTGACTTTGACTATATTTTTACACGTTCTAACTTCAGATGCATCACAGATTAATAACAATATAGAGCCGATATTTTTAGATTGCCAAAGAAATATCTAGGTACACTAATTAAGCACAGCCCTCTGGGCGTAAACCCTACTAATGTGAACATGTTGTGTTGCAGATAGTCCGCACCGCCTACAGTTACTACGCCGTCATTGGACAGAAGTAGTTTGATGTACCTAATAAGTAGAAAGTGCCCAAGTACTATGATAGGCTTTTAAATGACACTTGTTATAATCAAGTGAAGTTCATACAAAATGTAGGCACCTACTGGCACTACACATAAATAAATTATTCTACTTTCCATCCAATTTATTTCCATCTTTGGTACCCCGTACCTGCCAAAGTAACTATGGGCCAAACATAATAATTGGCCATCGTTCTTACATGTGCTGGGACTACGAGCTGACAAACTTTCAGGCTTTATAAAATAACGAAGGTCTGGCGGTCGCTGGCTCTTGGGCCATTACAAAAACACCCGAGCAATTTAATAAATTTATGTTTGTAACTTCAATTTTTAAGTTAAATTTGTATCTATAAGTTCTATGTATCTAATAAGTTTAACATAACATAACTTTACGCCTTTTGTTACCCGAAGGTGTAGGCAGCGGCTGCTAAGCCTCGTCTCGCCGTTATGTTTACGTCCCAAATGGAATAGGTGGCGAACCTATTGCCATACCGGGCACAAAGTTTGTCAGTCATCGATATTTATCACACATAACTTCCGAAAACTATTTCGAAAAGTCATTGGTGTGAGTCAGTGTCTGGAATCGAACCCCGGACCTCTGGATCAGAGGCCGTGCGCTCGCCCACTGCGCCACCGAGACTGTGATAAGTTTAAGCGTGAAATAAAGGCCTTTTTATCTTTATTTATTATTACAGTAGTGTGTTAGTAGCAGATATTAAATTATTTAGCATATTGCTCGGCATTTTAATTACCTACGAAATTTTGAAGTGGTAAAGCTACGGAGTTTGATGCATGAATGAGCCTGCGCGGCCGGTGAAATGGAGTCTCTCCGAATATCGGCGTAAAGTGGCACATATCACGTTTCGTTTGGTGAGAGAGGTCTTAGGAGGCCCCCCTTCTCATTCCCTTAAAGGCCGGCAAAGCAATAATGACACTGTCAATGTTGCAGGTTGTTGTTTTGTTGTTGCTTATCATCAGGTGACCCGCTTGCTCGATTGCCCTCATATTCCTCTGTTTCCAAATAAACTCACAATATTAGCACACGATTGGATAGACGAAATGTCGATACATAAATTAAGTATTTACCTACTGTTCATAAAATAACCAACACGAATTTTTGTTAGGAACACAAAATGCATATACATATATTTTAAGTACCACAGGTGACGGCAGGTGTATTTCACACACTTATCAACACATAATATAGGTACGAGTTTATTGAAGTGTTTTGCCTGAACCTGCTTTGCCGAAATACAATAGGAAATAAGCTTTATGGATATAATAAAATTGATTTAACTTACAACATTTAATAGTTATAATATTTGGAAATATTATTGATCTTGTTTAAAAATCCAATTATAATCATTACAGTAGATTTATACAAAAATACGATGATTCAGTTTTATTAAATAAATTCCTGAACAGCTACAAGAATATATAGATTTAAGAAATTTCAATAGGGTAGGTACTGTAAACTCTTTGATATTTTTATTACGGTTTTTCGAAATTTGTATTTGAATTTTTAAAAAACATTTTGATTTATATAAGATTCGTATGTCAATAAATAAAAAAGAGGACTTAGAGATTGACTCCGATAGGAGGTGGATGTTATAAAAAATACCAAAGGAGTAATAACGAAATTATTATACGTTTTATTTATCTCGGTGGCGCAGTGGGCGAGCGCACGGCCTCTGATCCAGAGGTCCGGGGTTCGATTCCAGACACTGGCTCACACCAATGACTTTTCGAAATTGTTTTCGGAAGTTATGTGTGATAAATACCGATGACTGACAAACTTTGTGCCCGGTATGGCAATAGGTTCGCCACCTATTCCATTTGGGACGTAAACATAACGGCTAGACGAGGCTTAACAGCCGCTGCCTACACCTTCGGGTAACAAAAGGCGTGAAGTTATGTTATGTTATGTTATATGTTATTTAAAATTGTAACATAAAAGAAGCCTGATGTGGTGCAAGGAACAGAACAATATAAATAAGCCTGATGTGGTGCAAAGGACAGAGCGACAAAGAAGACTGATGTGGTGCAACGCTACAAATAAAAAATAAGGGCACGTACAATTATTTCTCTAATATATACTATGATTTAATCTGTTGGCATTATTCTTTGATACACATGCACTGAGCTCCTAAATACCCTTAGGAATAAATAACTGAGCTGAATTATATTATATAGAGGTTCTCACGTTGGTGCTATCAATTCCATATAGATTGGGAAACCGAGAGCACGAACTCATTACATTACGAACTCGTTAAGGGGGCGTCCATAAATTACGTGAGGTGTTTTTTTAAATTTTCTGCCTCTCCCTCCCCCCCTGGTGAGATGTCGTGAGATTTTATTCAACCCCCTCCCCCATCCCCGAATCTCACGTGAGATTTTTCAAAATGTGAGTTTCTTACGTAAACGCGTTGGATTGTTATTGTAAAAAGAAAAAAACAAATTTGCATCGTCCTTTTATTTACGACTAGTTAAGACTAGTAATCAATATTGCTGAGAGTTTAATTATAATGAAAGTGTAATAAAAATTTAACAATAGAATACTTAAATCGTAAATACTGTAATTAAAAAAAGAATATCTACTCTAATGCAGTCCATGGAAAATCATGCACGGTCTCAAGAGAGACTATTGGAACCAACATTTCCATATGATTTTCAGTAAAATCATCTGCTCCTTCAACTTCGTTCTCATCTAGCCTTTGCGGAACATACACGCTTGCTTAGCTGGTGCAATGTGGGCTGATCGCCTGTGCTCTGCAGCTCTTGTGCTAAATGCAAAGTAAAAACCGCATGTACTGCAGCATCTTTTCTCTAAATCATCACGTCCACTTGGGCAATAGAGATCATAAGGCGTGCTGATGAAACCATTCAGCGGTTGAATCGGTAGGCAGTGGCGTATTAGAAATGGAGCAAATGACTTTCCGTCATGCTCTTTAAAGTCCGGAATTGTCAAATGTCCATCAACTTGAGTGATAGGGTATGGAGGTGGCAGAAAACGGTCGTACGCTCGATGAACGAGAGTTCATCGAGTCGCGCGTTCGGCTGACAGTGGCGCGAAAACAAAGGACGGGCTACACTGTACCGTAAATTCAGATTAAATTGAGCTATTTGGTATAAAACAAATATGGTGGTTTGACAGTCAGTAAATGTATAATGTCGAAGTATGAATAAAATTATTTTCTTTCGAACGAATTAGTAAATGATCTTAATCGTACTACGATTACGCTTAAGATTAAATCTTAAGCATGTACAATCTGGATTAAATAGACCAAAATAGTATAATTTTTTTTCTTTTTTTTCTTTTACTCTCTCCAACGTAAGATTAGATGAGATTTGACTCGACCCCCTCCCCCCCTTAAACATCTCACGTAATTTATGGACGCCCCCTTACAGTACCTAATATTGAATGACATCGTTAATTTGTGCAACTAATCGGTCGAGTAGTTCAGAAGAAAGCGTAACAAACATAACATAATAACATAACTTCACGCAAGGTGTAGGCAGCGGCTGTTAAGCTTCGATTCGTCGTATCCTAACTTTACATTCCAAGTGGAATAGGTGGCGAACCTATTACCATACACCGGGCACAAAGTTGTCAGTCTTCGATTTTATCACACATAACTTCCGAAACGGAATTATCGGTGTGAGCTCGGAATCGATCCCACGACTTCAGTATAAGAAGCGGTGAGCACGACCACCGGACCACAAGACTAAATACAACCTATATATAATATTTTGTGTAAACAGAGTACCTAGCCAGAGACCGATACAAAACCGATATACTCCGTCCATTATATTATTTTAGACATTTGGTGATAGTGTTTGCAACAGAAACATCGATACTAAAAATCTTGATTTAAATATATCGATTAATGAAAATATAGGTATCATGATTGTACGTCGAATTATCTATCTAGAAGTTCACAATAATAAATCTGTAGGTATTTCGTGTCACTTCATAAATGTATCATACGATTGCGTGCCGCACACGTCATTCTACAAAATTGGACAACGGATTTGGTTAAAATTTGGTATGGAGATGCATATTTTATCCCGATATTGGATCGGGACGTTAGCGAGAGACGGGTGGGGTGGAATTAATGGCGTAGTCGAAAATTGTATAACCACATAAATATATAAATGTTTCAATTAGTACCTGGATGACCGAGCTTTGCTCGGTATTTTTTTTATAAATTGTTTTTTTTTGGAAATTATATAGTCATAGTTTTCTATTTAAATTGAGTCGCTTTGACTGAAAAACTCTAACGCCACCTTTTTGATATTTTTCTTCCAATAAAATAGTAAGTTTATGTTTAACTTGATTATCGATAAAACACGATAAAATTACATTTTCTAAAAATTATTCCTAGTTACAGTTATCGCCTCCGAAACCCCCTATATACTAAATTTCAAGAAAATCGTTAGAGCCGATTACGAGACTCTAATTATGTATATATATATATATAATTGCTCGTTTAAAGATATAAGATAAATACTTACAGAAGTGCACACCAAATCCCTTCTACACTCCATAAAAAATACATCTACTCTCTCAAGCTCTCCGAAATGGTTACGAACTCGCCAGTGTCTCCACTTCTTGAAAAGGCCCACAAACTGGCTTACTACCAGCTAGTGGTCCGTATTTAGAGTGGGGCATCTGTAGGCTCTCGTTTCCCTCAGAGTATTTCGGAGACGACTATCTACGAGATAAAATTAATTAATCTCTCGTCTGTAGAACTCTCTACATTCGATAACCAATCTTCGCTGACAAGGATACTGAGAGATCGTTCTAACTTAATATCGACAGCCGATAACGGTCGATCACAATCAGATCCCTAAACATCGCAGTGAGCTCGTCATTGAAATGAGACGTAACGGTGCGTAATTCTTGATCGGAGTTTCAGATTATGACGCTAGAACAAAGTTATAGCGACGAGTATTCGTGAGCTGTCTAAAATACATTAATATAATGGACGGAGTACAGGCGACTCCTAATAACTGTAGTTAGAGTGCGCAACTCCGGCCAGCCAGGCGGCCAGCGCGGGCTCGCGGCGGCGCCTCCAGCGGATGTTGGCGTCCACGGTCTCTAGCGCCCTCTTGCGCGCCAGCTCGCCCGCGCCCGCCTCGGGGTTCTCTTTGAAGAAAGCCTCCATCTGGAAAGGACACGTGCTGAGTGGCGCAGTGGGGAGGGCGAAGGGCAGGGGCGGAGGCGAGAGGCAGGGGCGGAGGCGAGGGGCAGGGGCGGAGGCGAGGGGCAGGGGCGGAGGCGAGGGGCAGGGGCGGAGGCGAGGGGCAGGGGCGGAGGCGAGGGGCAGGGGCGGAGGCGAGGGGCAGGGGCGGAGGCGAGGGGCAGGGGCGGAGGCGAGGGGCAGGGGCGGAGGCGAGGGGCAGGGGCGGAGGCGAGGGCAGCACGTACCTCGGCGCGCTTGAGCGGCGTGTCGAAGCGGCTGGTGACCGCCAGCAGCGCGCCGGCCAGGTAGCGGCTGTTGAGCGAGTAGCGCTGCACGAGGCGCGGCCACGTGTCGCGCAGGCAGTCCCAGGCCAGCCCCGCGCCCCCCGCGCCCCCCGGGTTGTCCGCCACCGCCGCTAGTACGGCCAGGTAGTCCTGCGCGCGCACGTGGCTCTCGTCCCAGGCCAGCAGCAACAGGCGCCGCAGCAGTGCGGCGTCGCGGGGAGCCGCCAGGGCCGCGCGCAGCTTGGCCTTCTCCTGCGCGTCGTCCTCCTGCAGGTACACCTGGAAGAGCCGGTCCCACTCGCGGCTCGTGGCGTACTTCATTCCTTCGAAAACAGACGCTCGCGTTGAGCTCGATATCGACGTCATCCACGTCGCCGAGTCGACAAACTTAATTGCGTTTGAAAATTTCTTACCGTAGAAGTATATAATATTTCTTAGATCCTGATGAACGATGAACTCTTCTTTTGTATCTTTCTTTTCTAGCCAATCGACGAAGACAGTTCTTATTCTCCGTTCGGCATCGGGCAACTGGCAGCTCGCCGCCAGTTCCAAGATCTTGGTGCGAAGTAAACTGTAATAACGAGATGCGACCGTTGCCTTGATAAACAAACCAGTTTTCGAATTATGATAGATGCTGAGATTCGTTATAGGGAACGAGTCACGATAGTTAAATCTCGACACGATGTCTCAGGGGACCTACTCCGTGAGATATTGTGTCCAGACGATACCACACCCCTGCCTACATCTTCAGGTGTTAAGAACGTATAAGCCCCGCACGTTGATATTACGAAGGAACCTTGTCATAATTACAGGTGCGTGACGTCATTCGCCTCAAAAAATACTGATAGCAGAAACATTTATGTAATGCGCTTATTAAATTACACGATGTTTGAACATTTTTTTTTGGATACGTATAAAATAATAACAAATCTTTAAAAAGTCTATGTTTATAGTAAAAATATAAATAAAGATTTGGGGATCATGTCAATAGCGTGCACGTCGCGATCCCTGCCGCCCCAGAGGGACGCAATCTCGACCGAATCAAACACGGCCGCGCTGGCTGCAAGGGCGTGCCCCGACAGCGACGGGCACCGTTTAGCCCTGTGCGGCTGCACGTGCATGCGCATGCGGCGAAGGGGGCCGCCACCCTTCACGCAGCGGCAAACCGGGAGGGACGAGGAGAGGAGAGTGCCGTATAGGCACGTAGAATGTTAGAGGTAGTATGACAAGAAAGATGAATGAGATGATGGATGTAATAAATGAGAGATGCCTGGATGCCTTATGTTTGAAGGAAACGAAACGGAAGGGGAATGAGGCCGAGGATCTCCCAGGTGTCATGGTTGCCCTATGGTCGGGAGTGGACCTGGACATCCGTGCCAGTAGGGGTGTGGGGGTCGTTCTCTCTTCCCGCTTTGCTTCTGGAGTGAAAGACTATGAGTTGGTAGGCCCAAGACACCTTTGGGTTCGTATAAAACTGGGGATCACGCGGGTCTTCCTGGTAGCAGCTTATGCTCCCGTCAGTTCCGCCGATCCCCATGAAATCGAGGAGTTTTGGGAAACTGTTAGGGATATTCTGGATTTGGTTGAAGGAAATGAAAGGATAATTCTGTGTGGTGATCTTAATGGATGGGTCGGAACCTAGAAAAAGTATGAGAGCTACTGCCGCTGCAAGAATGTTACCAAAGCCTTAGTGAAAGAGAAGCGTGAAAGATTAGTTGCGAATGAGGAAGTGAGGTTGACGGAGAACTTCGAGGCCAATAGCAAACTCTTCAACATCCAGAATGGACAAAAGTAAGTCTAAGGCTAGTGACATTCTTGCAAACCCAAACGATGTATTGGGTAGGTGGAGTGAATATTTTAGGGAAATTTACGAGTGTATTCCGGACGTGGGCGCCGCGAGTGAGTCTCCGACTGACGTCACTGCACCAACATCTGACGAGGACATTACTATGGAAGAGATTAAATGGTCGATACGAAGTATGAAAAATGGTAAGGCAGCTGTAATTGATATAATGTCTGCTGAAATTATCAAACACGGTGGAACCTGTATCCGGGATGCTTTCATGACCTTGAGCAATCTTTGCTGGAGATCGAGTAAGGTTCCCATGGACTGGAGGCGTGCTGTCATCGTGCTCTTGTATAAAGGTAAGGGATCACGTATGCAGTGGGCCAGTTACAGAGCCATCAGTTTGATCAGCTTAGCAGCGAAAGTGTGTGGGAAGATTATTGAAAGGAGAATGAGGGTGATATCTGACGAAGTGTTGTGGGAGGCTCAGGGTGGTTTCAGAAGCGGAAGAGGGTACATGGATCAGATTTTTTCTCTCCGCAACATCGTGGAGAAACAACTGGCTGTTAGCCGGAAGGTTTTCTGCGGTTTTGTGGATCTAGAAAAAGCGTTTGACAGGGTGTTACGAAGGATCTGTGGGACATACTCCCGGGCTACGGGGTGAGCGGTGCACTGCTGCGCGCTGTGCAGTCCACTTATGAGGGCTGCATGGCGTGTGTGCGTGTTGACGGCGGCTTGTCGCCCTGGTTTGACGTCAATATCGGCGTCAGACAGGGTTGCGTGCTGTCCGCTCGGCTGTTCATCCTGTACCTGGACAGTTGTCTCCAGAGAGTGAGATCGACCAATGTAGCGATGCGAATGGGTGACCTAGTTGTGAGCTGCCTGCTTTACGCAGATGACGCCGTGCTCTTAGCCGAAGCGCCGTCTGATCTGCAAACACTAGTCACTATTATGAGGGATGATTGTTTGATGACAGGCTTACAATTGAATGTGATGAAAACGAAAGTTATGGTGTTTGAAAGGGAAGAATCCAGAACGGATGCAAGGATAATGGTTGACGATGTAGTGCTGGAACAGGTGAATGAAATTGTATATCTTGGATGCGTTTTTAGCAGGGATGGAAGGTACACCGCTGATGTAGAAAGAAGAGTAGAGTCAGGAAATAAAGTAAATGGGGCGTTGGGCAGATTCCTGGGCGCAAAATATATTAGCAGAAAAGCCCTGCTAGCAATTCACAATGCAATACTGATCCCAACGCTAACTGGGTATGGCAGAGCGTGCATGAAAGTAGGATAAACGCGGTCGAAATGAGGGCATTGCGCAAAATCTGCGGAGTGACCCTCGCTGACCGCGTGGAAAACAAGGTTATAAGGAAGGAAGTCGGATTGAAAGAGAGTGTCGGTGTAAAAGTAAGAAAGGGCATGCTCCGATGGTTCGGACATGTAGAAAGGATGGATGATGCAAGATTATTAAGCAGATATACAATGCAAAAGCGGATGGATGTATGAGTCGAGAACGGCCTAGACACACATTCCATGACCAAATAGAACGTGTTCTGGAGGAAGGTGATGTTAGGAGCCTCAAAATCGACGCGCGTGCATGAAAAGAGTTATGAAAGTCAACGAAGCGAGTGAGGTGTGTAAGAATCGTGCCTTATGGCGCTCCGTTCTCTCTGCCTACCCGCAAGGGATTTGGCGTGAAGTTATGTATATGTATAAATAAAGATAACTATTATAACATATAAATTAGTCGCCTGATGATTCTTCGATGAACTAGTGTCAGTTGTAAGTTCTTGTGTCGAGTACCTAAGTATGATACTTAACATTAAAATCATAAATATTTCAATAACAACAATTATAACTCAATAGTAAGACGCGCATATCAACGTTGCGAACGGTACCTACTTACTGTTTACAATTAAGCCAATCGCAATATGAACATTGAATTATTATACATTAATATATTAGAACTGTTAAAAGCATATTAAGAATTAAGAGCTTGAACTCACCACTTCTGGCGAGCAATCATGTTATTGAAGTGAAACTTCCTTAGAATCGTTGTGATTTCAAACCGGATGCAACGGAAAAAACGACAGGTAAGAGACACAAATACAAAAATGTGTAGGATAAAGCCAGGAAAGAATGAGACAGAAATATACATACTATTTTATATTATCGGTATCTCCTCTTTGTCTCGAAATGAACATGAATAAAATGAACGTGACATTCCAAATTTTAAATATTTTTCTTTTTAAAACATACTTAAAATAAACTAGACTTCACATCAAAAGAGTATGTGTTATTATTTAACTGTGTGTTTGTGAGTATTTTTATATCTTGTTGTGCTAAATAATAAATTTTATAAGATGACGAAATGTGTCGTCAAAATCGACGCAATAAAAATGAAAATAAAATTAAAATGAAAAAAAAAACAGGAATAAGTTTAACAGAACGCAGTCGCGAGTTTCGTGCACGTAAAAAACAATTATTGAACGTGTGATTATTGTGACTGATGTAATAAATGGTAAGTGTAAATATTTTTTAATCCTGTTTTAAGTATAAACTAATATTTCAATGTTTTTCAATAAATAAATTTGATTTTTATTTTGTACTAGATAACATAACATAACTTCACGCCTTTTGTTACCTGAAGGTGTAGGCAGCGGCTGCTAAGCCTCGTCTCGCCGTTATGTTTAGGTCCCAAATGGAATAGGTGGCGAAACCTATTGCCATACCGGGCACAAAGTTTTTAGTCATCGATATTTATCACACTTAACTTCCGAAAACCATTTCGAAAAGTCATTTGTGTGAGCCAGTGTCAGGATTCGAACCCGGGCCTCTGGATCAGAAGCCGTGTGCAATAAAATACGGGTAACAAAAGGAGTGAAGTTATGTTATTTTATATGTATATATATATTTTATTTTATTTATTTATTTATTTTAGGAAGATCAACAGCTACAATAATATTCTATATATAGTACAATAGACATCAGATAGCCAATTATAGATCCTCACGTTTAGTAACTGAACGTAAAACATTACGTGAGCATTCATATTGCTATTAAAGTAAATTTAGCAACGAAAACAAAAGAAAACATCAACTAAAACAAAGAACTATGAAAAAACAACACCAGGAATTATTCCCGCCTTCAACATGCATGCAACATTTAAACAGTTATTTCACATACACAACGTAATCATAAATATACATAGTACCTAAAATATACACATCAACATATACATTTATGAAAAGAATTCCCTGCTCAGCATCTGTCTCACTGCGCTTACACTTGTGCAAAACAAATCCAATGAGTTGAACTTTTTACAAATTGTATTCAATTTTACATGTACTCTGTTCAAATATGAGTTTCTACGATAGTTTGTATTAACTGAGGGATATACTAGGGGAGGGTTGTACCTGCAAAGTTTGAGGGGAGTATTAATATTAACCTTACTTAGTAGTTCGGGACAATCTACTTGATTTGATAATATTTTTAAGAAGAATGTCACATCAGAAATATCTCTTCTGAGTGATAATGGTAATAAATGAAATTGCTTACATTATTGAAGATAATTATCTGATTTGTAAGGTATGTGTAGTCTAAAGCATAAAAATTTCACAAACTTTCTTTGGATTCGCTCAATTCGCGAGATATATTTGTCGTAGCCTGGGTTCCATACCTGTGACGCATATTCCACATTGCTCCTCACTAAAGTGCAGAAAAGTATCTTAAGAGTTTTGGCTTCCTTAAAACTAATTGAGCATCTCATTAAAAAACCCAATGCTTTAGAGGCTTTCGAGACGGTATTTGCAATGTGCTGATCAAATAATAATTTAGAGTCATGAATGACACCGAGATCACGGATGGCGTTTATTCTTTGTAAGTTTTGGCCTGTGAGTGTATAATTTGCAGTAAGAATTTTAGATTTTCGACTAAACGTGGTTAGAAAGCACTTATTAATATTTAGATGAAGTTTGTTTGCATGACAATAATTATCTAGTCTATTCAAATCTTCTTGGAGACATTTAACGTCATCCAAGGTTGTAATTTTCAAAAATATTTTCATGTCATCTGCAAAACATAGTAATTTTGAAAAAATAAAACAGTCGGGTATGTCATTTACGAAAATGGCGAATAACAGAGGTCCTAAAAGTGATCCCTGAGGAACTCCGCTTGGAATTGTGACCCAGCTTGAGATATAGTTATTGATGACAACTGCTTGTGATCTCTTCTCAATATAGGACGAAAACCACCTGAATAAATCCCCTTGTATGCCTATCTGCTGGAGTTTGATTAGGAGTATGTTGTGATCTATTTTGTCAAAGCATTTGGAATAGTCAGTATATATTACATCCACCTGATGACCAGCGTCCATGGATTCAGTGATGTAGTCGTTTAAAAGTATAAGATTCGTTACTGTTGACCGCCCTTTCAAGAATCCATGTTGAAGTAAACTAAAAGAGTTTTTGAGTGTTGAAAAAACCTGATCGTAGACAACTCTCTCAAAAATTTTAGAAATTATACAAAGTTTAGATATTGGCCTATTTTGGAATACTTGTCAAGTGTAAGTTAAAGTTATCACTAGCACTATATTAATATGCCACTATACTAATGCCACTAGGCATATACTAATATGCCTACGGTGACAACTCACCTTTCCAACACTGGTAGATTTTTTGCGTCCCAATCCTGCTTTTCATAAATCGAAAGGATTATGCCTTGAAAATATTTCTGTGAAAATAAAAAATATTTGTTTCACAAAACAAAACAAAATACAAACATGCTGGTACTTAAAGCACAGGTTTTCCTATTTTAAGTACCAGCTGTACATTGTTATTTTAGTCACTTGATCCTAAATATTGTATAACATAAGCTACTCTATTGTATGTTTTTCTGTGGTATAAATAAATAAATGCTATACCACTATAAAAATTAACATGGAACATTAAAAGACATCATGGGATTGGGGAAGAGTATCACCAAAGCAGGGATGACTCACTTTACCTCCAGTGTCTCACTCTCACCTGCAACTTATCGTAAGCCAGTGAGTTAATAAGCTTGATCTCCAAATCGTTGTAGATGGTAGATACCGTCTGCCACGGCACCAGGTCACTCTCTGTCGTTAGGTAAGTGGTAAGATTGAGAGCTAAATCGTAAGGTACCATTCCAGCCTCGGCCAGAGCGAACGCGTCATCCAACAAGTGCGCTCGGTCAGCCGCTGTGAGCTAAAAATTAAAATGAACTTTGATGACTTGAATGTTGAACGCCACCAGCAATTTTTTTTTCTAAGTTCATTAGCGTAGGAAGTTCACACCTGGTCACATTTAGATTTGAGCTGTTCGATAAGTTGGTGCCACATGGAGAGCGAGTAATTAACTCTGTAGTAACCAACTTGATCGTTGTTGATCTTCAGCCAGTTCTCATCTTCCGATAGTGTTATCTTGACTGAAACAAACCCGCGTGTAAAACTATAATGATACACATATATATATACTTGGCAGTAACAAACAGTGACAGGGCTGTCTGTAGATAAAAAAATACGCTCAAAGTTGGTGCTCATTCTAAAAGAAAGTTGGTACTTGCTTTTCACGTCCGTGTCCGGAAACCAAACAATTTTGTCCTTGGCTCCTTTGGACGTCCTATATGTGATGGGTACAATCCAGCGATAACTACAACAGACAATCAACGAATTATATACTAATAAATAAGAACACCTAACACGCACGGACCTGTGATAATTTATTTGAGAGGTCGGCAGAGAGCGAGAGGGAGTGAAATTTTTAACCGTCACGTGGATGTATTAAGGCCTGTGTTCGCGAAGATATAATTAAATCTTAATAAGCCGATTACGCCGTAAACGGGTCTTTACCAATATTTTGCTGTTCACCAAGCACTTAACATTGATTAAGTGCTGTGTTCGATCGATTATCTTATGTACCTCAATAACCTTGTTTAACCGACGGTTATTGTAAACAAATGTGACATTTCACAAATAAAGTAAGGTGAAGGATCTAATAATGGACACTTGTACTACAGTGTTCATCATAAAAGCAATACAAGCAATTAGTACAAAACACAGACCAAGAGTCATTAGTATAATATCATATTAATATTCTCAAAAATGCGTAGTAGAAGTATCTGTAATAAATTCTTAGAAATTTGAGAAGGTATAGGAAAATTTAAAATGACCATTGATAGACATTTAGGATCCAGTTGTCCATTCCCAGTGTTGGACATGACCCAGCATTAGATATCCAGTCGTTGACATTGTTTTTTGTCATGTCATATGAATATGACATGACAAAAAACAATCTTTAATTATGGCAAATTTAAACAGTATTTAGGAGACGAATAAATGAAATCCCGTTTAGTTAAATTTATTTGAAACTTAACTAGTTTACCAATGTAACCATTATTACTTATTCAGTTAATAACTTTAAAACCATCGAAAAACTATGTTTTCTTTGGATAAATAAAAAAAGGTCCATCGCTGGTTTATTGTCCATTATTGGAACCTCTACCCTAAATAAAATTTAGTGGAAGTCGCTATAAATTACATTTTAGATGTAAATAATGTTTTAGACTATTTGAAATACTCGTAAGCGAATTATACGGGCACCCCGTTTATTCCAAATACGACGAAATTATTTCCAAAATATGACGAGAAAGCAAAATAATAAAACTGCGTAGAAAGCCGCCAACCGCGTGAAAATTGCTTCATCCATTCAAAAGTTATTGCGGTTTGAAAATTCCAAAAATAGTATTCTATGAAGCTTCTATCAGACTTTCGAGCTGGGAGAGCTCAAATGCATAGAAATATTATTTCTATGAGCTCAGCGAGCTGAAAATATTATAAATTGAAATGAATTAGCGGGAAGTTGCCGGGGTGGCCTTTATGGAGAACCGTTTTTCTCATTTTTTTTGTCAGATCAGTCGAATCCCTCTTGATAATCGTCAGATTAGAATATAAAGATGAACCATATATATCTTAATCTGACACGCTTGAGTATTTCAAAATGGCGAATTTTTTTGCACATTATGAAAATGGCCGCGAGTTTGCGTCCCATCGAAATCGTCAGAATAGTGAATGAGAGCTTTTTTTGGTGCACTTAACACTCCCTTAAAAAATCTGACGCGCTCGAGTATGTCTATGCAACAGTTTTTTTTTACATATTTAAAAATCTATAGCCGCTTTCCCCACCCATGTAAAGGTATATATCATTTAACATTTTGTTCTTGTTATCATCTAAGCTTTGCAACCCAATAGGTCTCTACGACGCTCGAGTAAATCCCCATTTAGCATCGTGGGCTCCCCTACTATTGTAAGAACTACTGATTTGATAACGGTCCCCATTTTATTTTTGGTGAACAGCGTTACCTTTATAGGTCCTATTATATTGAGAGCTCTATTTAGCTAACACATCGTTATGTCATAGTTCGCGAACTTGACCCATAACATACTACAAGGTTGTTAGGACAGCAATTTGTAAACCGAAAGTGTTACTGTAAAACAAAAAAACAGCTTACTGCAGGCTGGGGTCGTCAAGGTGCTCGCCGTCCAACAGGAACCTGGACTGCTGCAGCCAGTAGGAGTGCGCCTCGTCCGCCGGCCGCACGCTCAGCACCGGGTAGCCCATCTGTTTAGTCCAGCTGCCCATGATGTCCCTGATACCATACATTCATTAAATAGCGGAAAACAGTGGCAAACATTATACATATATTCATTCACGCCAAATCCCTTGCGGAGTAGACAGAAAGGACAGAGCGCCATAAGGCACGATTCTTACACGCCTCACTCGCATCGTTGACTTTCATAACTCTTTACATGCACCAGGTAGAGATCCGTATCAAGAGTGGACCTCTGTAGGCTGTTCATGGGGATCTGCGGAGATGACTGGAGCATAAGCTGCGACCAGGAAGACTCGTGTGATCCCCATTTTTATACGAAACCAGAGATGTCTTGGGCCTACCAACTCATTTCTCGCTTTCACTCCGGAAGCAAAGAGGGAGGAGAGAACGATTCATACACTCCCACTGGCATGGACGTGCAGGTCCACTCCGGACCATAGGGCTACCATGCCGCCAGGGGGGGTCCTCGGCCTCACTCCGCTTCCGCTTTGTTTCCGTTAAACATAAGGCATCCAGGCATCTTTCATTTATTACATCCATCATCTCATTCATCTTTCTTGTCATACTACCTCTAACATTCCACGTTCCTATACGGCACTCCCCTCTCCTCGTCTATAATTATGTTTTACTTACACTCAGGTTTTAAGAAAACATGGAATAAAACAATTAAAAAGTTTACGAGATTATAAAAGCACCTGAAATAACCCCCACTAAATCTTTAAATGTCATCAGATATTATTTAAATATTATTATCTGAATCTGAATTACGGATCCGGAAAGAACTTGACAGATCATAGTCTAAATGTGTACTTGTTATCGCGGAAGAATGAACGGTTCTCATTAGCTTCACACAAAGTAAACCGCAGGCAACATCTAGAAAATTTACAATCATACATAAGGTTCATGTCGGGATGTTCTTCTTGGAAGTATGGCGCCAAACACGAGAGGAGATCTTTAGTGACAGTTGTACCAAATTTGAATTTCTCCAAGTAATCTTTTACACCGCGTCTAAACTTCTCTGGTCCTATGAAACCTTCAAGCATTCTCAAAATAGATGCGCCCTGAAACACAATAAACTAAATATGAACCTCAGACTCGAATTTCAAATAATATGCACAATAGTAACAAGCAACGAGTCTCGGTGGCGCTGTGGTCGAGCACACGGCTTCTGATCCAGGTCCGGGTTCGATTCCAGACACTGGCTCACACCAATGACTTTTCGAAATTGTTTTCGGACGTTATGTGTGATAAATATCGATGACTGACAAACTTTGTGCCCGGTATGGCAATAGGTTCGTCACCTATTCCATTTTGGGACGTAAACATAACGGCGAGACGAGGCTTAACAGCCGCTGCCTACACCTTCGGGTAACAAAAGGCGTGAAGTAATGTTATGTTAGTAACAAGCAAGCACCATCCAGCACAAGGCAAGAATTAATGAATCCTGGGAACGCACCTTATTGTATGAAATACTATCAAATATAGCAGTGATCTGGTCAGGGGTCGTCACAGTCTGCACTATAGGATGACTAGTCAGCCTCGAATCTGTCACTAGAACAGGATGCAAAGTCTTCGACAGGAAATGATCCAGCTGCGAACGATATTTCTATGTGTATTAATATCTCCATGATCCAGCGGTCGAGCTTGACCGCTTCTGATTGAAAAGACGTGGGATTCACTTTCCGCTCACACCAAACATTTCTCGAAATCCACATAGTTATGTGTAATAATAAATATTGATGGCTGACAACTTTCCTGCTGGTGTATGGCAATAGATTCTGCCACCTATTCCATTTAGAACGTAACGATTCGTGCGAATCGAACGGCTGACTACTCCTTCGGGTGGAAAAAGGGGTGAATTTATGTATGTATATAATAATGGAGTTGTGATGACGGAAATATCAATGTCAAAGATGGGACATGAACCTGTGACTGAGCTTTTACACAAATAATTTCATTCCAAACCAGTTGTTGAAATCACAAACTGATTTAAACGATCTGGTCCATTTAGAGTAAACTCACCACTTTCCAAGAAGGCTGTACAGCATCTAATGCCTTCACTTGCATGTATGAAGCAAACCCTTCATTTAACCACACATCATCCCACCACTTCATGGTCACTACAAACAAACATATTTAGGTATATATACATACACTGATAACAATAATTAAGAATAAATTAAGATATAACTAGCTGACCCGGCGAACTTTGTTCCGCATCAAAAGTAATAACTGAGTAAATTTTGGATTTGGTTCAATTTGTGCCATTTATCGGCTTTTACTGCTGTGCCGCTATGTTAATACTGCAATATCTTCGAAAATATTCATTTAAATTGCATGTTGTAAAGGGCCAGGATCATCTATATTACATGCACAATCTATTTAGGACACATAATTGGATGAAAATTAATACTGTAATGTTTAAAATCGCTTCGTAAATAGGCCATTATTTCTCGTAAAAAGTAAAAAAATAAAAGTGGTCATTGTGGGTTATCCCTAAGAGATAGACATATGCCCTCGCGGACTTTTCTGTAGACCTTTTAAAGGTGTATAATAATGTAGTACGTTGTTTTGATTTATCACTTAGGGTTCAGGCAGCGTTTGCGATTAAAGTTCTAAATCTTGAAAATTATCACTTTTTTTTACTTCACTACATGAATCATAGATCAAAACCACCCTGTTGACACCCTCTAACTATTAAAAAAAACGCATCAAAATCCGTTGCGTCGTATTAACGTTACGTAGTTTTATTGATACGCATATAAGGGGACAGAAAGCAGAAAGTGACTTTATTTTATACTATGTAATGATAAGATAAATTAAGATATAACAATAGAGTCAAGCAGTTCGCTTCGAGCTTCGAATGGGCCGGCTAGACCGATGAAATACCATGACCTGTCAGAGTATAAACGTAAAGTGCTTCACCAGATTACGCTGCCTAGTTGTAATTGTTTATTTACCCAAATTTCCAAACCACATGTGGGCAAGTTCATGTGTTATTGTGTTGGCGACCCTGATCTTGTTGGAAGTTGAAGAGTGCTCATCATCAATAAGGAAGGCTGTCTCTCTGTAAGTGATCAAACCCCAATGTTCTGTAGCACCTGATATGTAGTCTGGTATGGCAATCATATCTGAAATATTAATGGGTTAATATATCTGATTCTTAGCACAGCTTTAATACCATTTGGAAAATTATATTTATTATACTAACCCAGTTTAGGCAGAGGAAATGGAACCTCATAGTAATTAATGTAAAAATTTGTAGCTTTTGTTGCTATATCCAGAGCAAAGTTAATCTTCTCGAGCTCATTCTTCTGGGCAAATGTGCGTAATGTGAATTTACTACCAATATTGCCCGGATCAATAATTGTTGATTTGTTATCAAAGTCACAGATCACAAAGCATGTCAGATATGTAGACATTGGTACGCTTGTAGCAAATGTAACAAAATCCAAATTTGTTTCTGAATCATGAACACTACTTACTTCCTAAAAACAAAATTAACTCAAATATTTTAGTTGCAATATTAAACACTATGCTGCAGACTGTATTAGCAATTCATTCACTGTAAATAGTGATATGTAGTCAGATATTATTTAAAGTATTATTTACTGTGTATTTAATACAATTGTAAATAATCAATGCTCTAAACTTTACTTAGAAACTTACATTCATATTAGACAATGCCACTAAATTAACTGGTTTGGCCAATGTAATGTCATAAGTAGCTTTGAACTCTGGCTCATCAAAGCATGGATAAGCTTGACGAGCATATGTTGGCTGGAACTTACTGGCCACCATCTTCCTGGGATAAACAAAAAATGATACAATTTAAACAAGTTAAAACAATGTTTTTTTTTTCCAAACTAATGTAGTGTAATAGTAGTTTTAGCTGCTCCTTTACCTGTCATCTTTTAAAGAAGATGAATAAAATCCTACAATATTGCGGGTCAAATCTCCAGAGTATTTAAATGTCATTATATATTTTCCAGGAATAAAGCCGTTCTCTGTATACACATGAATCTGTTCTACTTGTTTCATTTCAACATGTTTGGACACAACTAATTCCTTGTCATCCTTGAATACCTTAACATCAGCAATTTTAAGATATTTTGAATGTAAGTTGATAAAACTTTTAATTTGTTGTACATCAATTTTGATTTCGACATTCCCTTGAAATGTTCCCAATGTTGTATTGGGTCGTAGTTCTAGTTTATAATTTAAAGGCCGAACATCCGGCGATAGTCTATCAGCCAATTCTGAGCTGATACTCATATTTGCTAAATTAATTTGTCCAGTACACAGGAAACGGCACGTTCTTCTTGTAGTACGATTCAATATTAGTGAGCACACAGTTTTGTGAAATAACATGTATACAAAAGCTTACTATTTAATAAATAGCTTAGAATGTTTTAAATTTATTACATGTAGAGTTAAAAAAAATTGGATTATTTTAATAATAAATATTACTATCAAAGTTGTAAGCAAGCATTTTCTGAAATTTGTCTTTTTTGTTATTTTGTTTCAAAGAGGATATAAATAGAGGATAAATAGAGGATTTTGTTTGTTTTCTTTTTGAAACATCAGCCTCTATTAACTGTCAGTATTTGTCACATTACAGTGACGCCCAGCGTTACCAACTCGAAATTCGTCAAGGTGGGAGATAGGGTTCTACAAGTTGGTAGTTTCCAACAAACCCTACTATGAAAAGTTGGTAGATCTACCACCCATACTTTTCAAGTCTTTTAGAGACCCTCCAATAAGAATCTGGCATCCTTAATTTACTTTTCGATTGGATGAGACATATTTGAACTATTTTTATTAGAAATCTAATGATAAAACAGAATTACAGACCGCTAATATTCAAAATAATTTAATTTTCGAGGAGGAGAATTTTCTTCGTTTTCACTTTCACTTTCACTCATTTTGATAGTGTTCAATTGAAACGTTTCAAAAATTACAATCAGTTATTTATTGATTGAATCGCGTTAGATATAGAGTGTAAGCACAGATACGTAGAAAGAGTTTTCATCATCATCATCATCAGCCCTTAGAAGTCCACTGCTGGACGTAGGCCTCCCCCATAGAGCGCCACAACTGCCGGTCCTGTGCAACCTGCATCCATCGGCCTCCCGCGGATTTCACAAGGTCGTCTGTCCACCTGGTAGGGGGACGGCCTACTCCGCGTCGACCAGTTCGTGGTCGCCACTCGAGAACCTTTCGACCCCAGCGGTGATCGGTTCGTCGAGCGATGTGGCCAGCCCAAGAGAAAGAGTTTTAAGATCTAAGTATCTAACGCCGCCATGATGTTTGTTTTGTTTTTTTTTTTTATGAAGCCGCCATGATATGACCTGTACATCAACCTGTAACGCCCTCTATTTTCGAATAAATTCGATGGATCCATCAAAGGGTAAAAAAGCAAGAGAAAGATTACGAAAAATGAAAAAAAAATTATAGTTTCAATATTATTTTCATGGAGGTTTGATTTGGGATTTTTGAAAACTTTAAAAGTTGGTAGATTTTTGGTACAAGGTGGTAGGTTTGACTACGACACTAAAAGTTGGTAGATCTACCGAAAAGTTGGTAGAGTTGGCAGCACTGGTGACGCCTGACAATGTCAGTGAGTTTTTTTCTGGGATTTTACGACCTGGTTTCCCACAATTGCACACCTTTAGGAACAAATATTTTTTTAAAATGCCACGAATTTAATTCCTTAATATCCATTGAAACAAAAAACAAACATGATTCTTAAAAATTCCCTCGAGCACTCCTCCCAGTGAATAACTTTCACAAGTGATGAATTGAATAATAAGCCTCTTTAAACACACAATAGTCTATTATACTCGTTTTTGAACTCGTGCACCTTAACAAATAAAGAAAATAAAGTCTAAATTAATTTCTAAATTGGTTCAGTAAATTTAATTTTATGGGAAATTCTGTATGGCACCAATCATACATAACTTCACGCCGAATCCCTTGCGGGATAGGCAGAGAGAACGAAGCGCCGTAGGGCACGATTCTTACACACCTCACTCGCTTCGTTGACTTTGATAACTCTTTTCATGCATGCACGTCGATTTTTGAGGCTCCTAAAATCATCTCCCTCCAGAACACGTTCTATTTGGTCGTTGAATGAGTGTCTAGGCCGTCCTCGACTCTTACATCCATCCGCTTTTGCATTGTATATCTGTTTAGTCAATCTTGCATCACCCATCCTTTCTATATGTCCGAATCATCAGAGCATGCCCTTTCTTACTTTTACACCGACACTCTCATTCAATCCGACTTCCTTCCTTATAACTTTGTTTTCCACGCGGTCAGCGAGGGTCACTCCGCAGATTTCGCGCTATGCCCTCATTTCGACCGCATTTATCCTACTTTCATGCACGCTCTGCCATACCCAGCTCTCGCTTCCATTAGTTTGCGTTGGGATCAGTATTGCATTGTGAATTGCTACCTGGGCTTTTCTGCTAATATCTTTTGTGCCCTGGAATCTGCCCAACGCCCTATTTACTTTATTTCCTAACGCCACTCTTCTTTCTACATCCGTGGTGTACCCTCCATCCCTGCTAAAAGCGCATCCAAGATATACAATTTCATTCACCTTTTCCAGCACTACATCGTCAACCATTGTCCTTTCATACATTCTGGATGCCTCCCTTTCAAACACACCAATGGCAATGGCACCAATCATTTTTAATAAAATTCCCAATGTTTACAAGGAATTGATTAATACAATATTTGATAAAAAGCTTAAAGAAATATTAATTCAGAGGGCCTGCTAAAACATTTCTTGTAAGACAAATTGTAATTTTCTGTCTCTGTGTATTTTTTTGACTAGATAAATGAGTGCCCGATTGTGCGTAGGGTGTGTAGCGATATGCTGTAGTTGGAACATCAACGTTATGCATTAAGCCGCTTAATGCGCCATAATGCAGTAATTGGAAAACTTGATAAGTATTTATTGCGATCGGTTTCACCGCCATCTTGGTGGTAATGACCAGGCTGCAACAGTACTTAAAATGAAACGTCTTAAGTTGACTTTTGACTCCTTGAGAGTTATGAAATTTTTGTTATTTTGCGAACTTTATTTTAGATTTCAAAGAGTTTTTAAGTAATACTCGATTTTAAAAGTAAATCTCTTGACCTGGAAAGTTATTGTGTACAATTTTTTTTACATTTGGCTTATGACGAATACGCAAATATTTGTGAAAAACATGATTAAGTGTTGTGTACCTACCTGTGAAAATAAACTGTTTTCAAAATTACAATATGTACCTACTGTACCTGGCCAATACAAAAGAACAACAATAGCATGATTTTCTTACAATTGGGCCAAGGACAAGGTAAATAGATGCAGTCTTACTATGTGTTGAGTGGCCGGAGAATTGATTTTAATATTGTAAATAAAATACAACAATTATCATTTGAATATTGTAAAAATTACTAAAACATAAAATCATCATCATCATCTATCTAGGACTTTGCTCTAGAGTATGAACTGACACAAATGGTTACTGCGCCTACGCGCATTCCAGATGTCGACGATCATTTACCTTCATTGTTAGATCTTCTGCTGACCTCTCATCCGGGCGGATATGTGGTGCCCCTTTAGGCTCTTTGGACCACTGTCTGATAAGGAGTATAGCTCCATTCACGTGCCCACTTAAACTGCGTATTACGAGTCGCACGTGGCACTATAGGTCAGCGGACTAGGATGGGACACGGAATTTTTCACGGCCTACGCATGGGGTCAAGTTTGCTTCACGTCGAATGATCGTGACGCCGTTTCCGACTCTGTCACTAATGTGGTGCTGCAGGAAATGGAGCTTTTAGTTCCATCCCCAGGGGTGTCAATGGGTGGCAGATCTCAGCCCTGGTTTGGTCACTCATGCAAAATGGCGTTACGTCATAAGCATGCGTGCTATCAAGCCTGGGCAAAAGCTGCGACAACAGCGTACAACCATGCCTCCAGATCCTTCAAAAGAGTTATAGCCGTAGCAAGGTCTCAGTACATAGGCAAAATTGGCGAGAAACTTGTTCGCCTTCCTTCTGCGTGGTCACTCGGCAAGGTTGTCCTTGGGAATTTCTGTAAGCCGTCTCTTGCGCCTTTCCACCGGAAGGACCAGTCAGTGGTCCACGACTCTAAAGAGAAAGTCGACCTTCTTGGCACTCTTTTTGCGTCTAACTCAACTTTGAACGCCAGGGGTAATATTCCACCAAACATTCGTTCTTGGCAAAGTACTCTGCGACACATACTTCTCTCCCTGGATGTCCACAAGTCGAGTGGGCCTGATGGAAACCCAGCAATCGTGATGAAGATGTGTGTTCCAGAGTTGACCCCGGTTATAACGCGTCTTTTCCGGTACTCCTACCCTCTCGGCGCTCTACCAGCATCATGGAAGTTAGCTTTAGTCCACCCCATCCCTAAAAAAGGTGACCGCTCAGATCCGGCCAACTACAGACCTATCGCCATCATCTCCCTGTTCTCCAAGATCATGGAAACAACTATCAACCGCCAGCTCCTTAATTATCTAGAAAAGCACCAGCTGATTAGTGACCGCCAGTACGGATTCCGTTACGGTCGCTAAGCTGGTGATCTATAAGTATACTTAACTCATCAGTGGGCGGAAGCGGTTGAGAGACGACCCATTCATGCTGCGAACTACAAGACTAGGTACTGTCTTTCTTCTGCTATTCTTTTCTTTCATTAAATCTAAATGGGAATAGCCACGTTCTGTATTGCTACGCAAAGAATGGAGCTTTATATTTTTCAGATAAAAAAAACTATTGTAAACTAAGTGTGTAGCTATTTCGAATAAGACTTATTTATCTAGGTAAGAGTTTGAAGTTAAAACATTTCTAATAGGTACGTACCTACCTGGGCCCGGACATATCGGACTGCCAGTTCGGGTTCCGGCAGGGTCGCTCGACCATCGACGCGGTGCGTCGGGTGCGGGCCCTGTCGGAACCGGCAGTCCGATCGGGGGGGGGTCGCGCTGGCGGTGTCCCTAGACATCGTCAACGCCTTCGGGACCCTCCCCTGGCCGGCCATCGGAGAGGCCCTCGTCTACCACGAGGTGCCTCCATACCTGAGGTCGGTCATCGAGGCCTACCTGCAGGAGAGACGGGTGGACTATGTCGACCGGGACGGGACGGAGCAAAGAAAGGAAGTGACGTGCGGGGTTCCGCAGGGGTCCGTGCTCGGGCCTCTACTGTGGAACCTCGCATACGATCCGGTCCTCCGCACCAGTCTGCCCCGTGGCGTGAGTGTCGTTTGCTACGCAGACGACACTCTGGTGGTCGCCACGGGACCCGACTACGAGCGTACGCTCAGGTTTGCCGAGCTGGGGGTGGCTATCGTCGTCAGACGGATCCGCGGGCTTGGCCTGGAGGTGGCGCCTCACAAGAGTGAGGCGCTGTGGTTTCACCGGCTCACTCGTGGCCGTGAGCCACCAGCCTCGCGGATCCTGGTGGGTGACACGGCTGTCCCGGTAGGGATGTACGCAGCCGCGTACGATCTCGGCCGGGGGGGAGGGGACCCGGACGCGTGGGGACACGAAGTGCGGAGGCGGGAGGCCTTTCGGCGGGTTCTGGGGGACTGGCGCGAAGTGCTGGTCCTCCAGGGCTGCGCGCGTCAACGTGCCGTCGGGGCCGTTCTGCCCCACCTCGAGGCCTGGGTCACCTACAGGTTGACTCAGATGCTCACCGGGCACGGGTGCTTCGGTGAGTATCTGAGTCGAATAAAGCGTGAACAGACGGCGAGATGCCAACATTGCGCATCCGACCTGGACTCGGCCCAGCACACGCTGGAGGTCTGCCCGGCGTGGGCGGCCGAGCGCCGAGTCCTGGTCGACGGGATCGGGCGAGACTTATCCCCGCCGGCGTTGATCGCGGCAATGCTGGCGGGTGAGGAGGAGTGGAGGGCTGTGGTCTCCTTCTGCGAAGCTGTGATGCTCCAGAAGGAGCCGCCGAGCGGGGTCGGGAGAGAGCCGATCCCGCTCGAAGGCGGCGGCGGCGAGCTCAGTGATCGCCGCTGCCGGCGGGCCGCGAGGGCGCACACCCCGCGGGTGCGCCCGGGAAGGATGACCCCCCTGTGCGGCCGGGGAGAGCCGTCGGGGGCGCTGCCGGCCGCGCGCCTCTTTACAGCGCGCGGTCGGAGCCGCCCCACCCGGGGGAGCTTCACCGAGGCTCCCCGAGGATGAGCACCCCCTCGTGACAGAGGGGGGGCGACGGCGGGGTGGACCAGAGGGCTGATGCACAGTCCTGGGCCACCCCAACGCCGGAGGAAGGCCGCCGCGAGGTTTTAGTGGGTAACCCTAGGATCGGATTACAGTTTACTGTTTTGGGAGTCCCACACTACCCCCTGCCGTACCCAGGCGGGGGGTGTGCATAAAGCATTTCCTCGCGTAAAAAAAAAAAAAGGTACGTACCTACCATCTTTCAAATTGCTCGCATACAATCCAGTGATACTGTTGTTCAATTTACCAGAAAATGTAAGAAATAATTTAAATTCGCCTTGTTTGATTTCCTTGTCGGGTTTGATCATTAGAACATTTTCTTTTTCCATATTTTGATATAAGATAGGTATGTCTTGGCTGTCGTTGGTTTTTAAATTTACTTCGTGAATCTCTAATTTATGAGAATGCAATAATATTTTCTTAGACGGCTCTAGTACGTCTACTGTGATTGTTACAGATCCATTAAACTTTTTCTGTGGTAGATCGGGCATCAGAAGAAGTTTATAATTTTTTGGTCGAACATTTCTTGGCAGGCGATAAAATTTTTGGGAGACCTAAAAAAGAAAACAAATTTACAAAGGGAATGTCTCTTAAGCGAGTGATTTATTTTTTAAGAATTTTTGAGCCCGCCACCCCTCAGTAAACACTCATGGACATGAAATGTGACAAGACAATTTGTAATTATGTATCATATCTAGGTATTTAACTGACCTTTAATTTTGCCTGGGTGTTGTGGGTTCTATTATTTGTCAATTTATTCACGCTATTTTCTTTACAATCAACTCCTGGAGGACACAAAATCACAATAATTGTTGCCACAATCAGACACACTGAAGCTGCAGTAAATATCAAAAACGGTTTATTATGACTGGCCCAGTGCTTGAAAATGATATTGCTCATCTGCAATATAAAAAAGTCAAACTTAACTTTTGCAAATCTTCAAACTTTATGCAAAAAAAAAACAAAAAATTACTTGGGGTGTAAAAGGGAAAGGGAGGAATCCAGAAAAGATTCAAGGTTAATGGTTGATGATGTAGTGCTGGAGTAGGTGAATGAAATTGTATATCTTCGATGCGCTTCTAGCAGGGTTGCAAGGTACACCGCGGATGTAGAAAGAAGAGTGTAGTTGGGAAGCAGCGTAACTGAAGCGTTGGCCAGATTCCTATGAGGCAAAGAATATCAGCAGAAAAGCCCAGCTAGCAATCCACAATGCTGATCCTAACGCTAGCCTACGGAAACGAGCGTTAGATATGGCTGAGTGTGCATAAAGGTAGGATAAACGTGGTTCAAAGGAGGGCACTGCGAAAAATCTGCGGAGTGACTCCCGCTGACCGTGTCGAAAACACGGTCAGATTGAAAGCAATCCAACCTCCTCCATACAATCTTGGACGGTGTACTAGTAAGAAAGGTTGATGGTTCGAACATGTAGAATTAATGAATTTTTTTATGGGATAAGCAGGCAAACGAGCAAGCGGGTCACCTGATGGTACGCGACCTGCGCCGCACATGAACACCAGCAACACATATAGTGTTACCGTTGCGTTGCCGACCTTTAAGGGAGTAGGATAGGAAAGGATGGGGAAGGGGGATGGGCCTCCGAGTACCTCTCTCTACCTCTCTCACCGAACGAATCGCGGCATGAGCCACTTTACGTCGATCTTCTGAGAGGTCGTAGTATTTCACCGGTCGAGCCGGACCATTCATGCATCCAACTGCTTGGCTCTAACACTGTTATGAATGATGTAAAATTGACGAAGCAGATATACAAGGCAAAAGCGGATGGATGTAGGACTCGAGGACGGCCATGACACATCTTCCACGACTAAATATAACGAGTTTTGGAGGAACTAAAAATCGTCGCGGGTGTATGAAGTGAGTTACGAAAATCAAAGAGACGAGTGAGGCGTATATAAGGCTTGTGTCGTATGACGCTCTGACAAAGACTGAAAGTCATTGATGTGAGTCAGTACTCGATCTGAACAGTAAGTCACCGGGATGAACCACTAGGCGATGGAGATAACGATAATACGAACGAATAATAAAAGGCCTTCACCAAGTTCTCACGATATGAACAGCAGGATAGTGGAAGTTGTGCATGCCGTCGGTGCTAAATTTTTTAGTAAGCGACGTGCAAACAGAACCCAGAAACTGTCGGAACCTACTCTCAGGATCATGAAAGACAGACGAGAAATTTCGACGCAGTCTTCGGCCGATTGGTCTAAACTCAGGCAGTTAAATAGGCAGATCTCGAAAAATATACGACACGATATTCGCAAATGTAACACCCAGCGGATACAAGAAGCTATAGAGCGAAACCAAGGCTCTAAAGTATTCGCAAGAGATCTGTCTAATGGGCAGAGTCAATTGACTAAATTGAAGAAGCATAACGGCGTCGTTGTTTCTTCCAAAGATGAGATTCTGAGAGAGGTTCAGAAGTTTTATAGATAGTTATATGAGTATTCACAAACTCCTGCTGTCGGCTTGGCTCGAGATCCCAGATCCAAGCTAATTCGGCACTACAGCGAAGACATCCCAAGCAGCTAAAGAACGGAAAGGCACCGGGTGACGATAGAATTATCCGAGTGACAGACGAGTGACACACACTCGTGTGTCACTCGTCAAATTTTTGACGTTTCGCGTAAACTAGTTAACTGTCACGTCCAAAGTGGACGCCGTGACAGGCGGGGTCGATTCCAAAAAACGCATATTTTTTTTTGCAAAATTTGCATTTTTTACAAAATTTTAATTCTATGTGCGAAAAATTTCAGTTAGATTTATGTTAAACACATATTGCCGTACTTATTTATTCAGGTTTTTATGATATAAAAATAGTAGTTTAGTAGATAAATGAGAAAATATTACGACTTACCAGATTTCGTACTGCTTCAACTTTAAAATTTTCTTACAAATAAACTACAAAAACTGCTTACTAATGAATTATATTGATTTGTACATGATTATATCTACTTTCTCATAAAAAATAACTATCATATGTTACAATAAACTAGAATACACTGTACTGTTTTGAAATTGACCCCTAAATACGCCCCGAAACGGGCCTCTTTTCAAACGCCGATTACATTTTAATTTGTACCATAGAGTTGTTTATAGTATATGCTGGACGGGAGCTTATTATATTCTTAATCGATGTAACCGAACTCCACCGAACATAAAATCGATAACAACCCGAGCCAAGTGTTTATTTATCTCAAGTGTTTTCAAGTGCTTACGTGTCCATAATGGACATAGTGACGTATAAGTACCTACCATGCGTGTGTCCATAATGGACGTGGTGACAGCGGAGGGGCTACCGAACTTCTGAAGGCGGGTGGTACACCGATCCTTAAGGCCCTTCAGAAACTTTTTAATTCTGTCGTGCTCGGGAGCGACGTTCCAGGGGCATGGACCAGGAGCGTGGTGGTGTTATTTTTCAAAAAAGGTGATACAACCCGCTTGAAAAATTATAGACCCATCTCGCTTTTGTGCCATGTCTATAAGCTGTTCTCGAGGGTCATTACAAATCGACTCTCGCGCAGGCTTGACGACTTCCAGCCTCCCGAACAAGCCGGTTTCCGGAAAGGCTATAGTACCATAGACCACATACACACACTACGCCAAATTATACAAAAGATCGAGGAGTATAATCAGCGTTTGTGCCTGGCGTTTGTGGACTATGAGAAAGCCTTTGATTCCGTCGAAACTTGGGCAGTGCTGCTGTCCCTCCAGAGATGCTCAATTGACTATCGGTATATCGAAGGGTTGCAGTGTTTGTATAGAAACGCCACTATGTCAGTCCGGATTGGGTCTGGGAGTACGAATCCCATTCCATTGCAGAAAGGTGTCAGACAAGGGGATGTAATTTCCCCGAAGCTGTTCACCGCTGGAGTGAAGGACGTATTCAAGCTCCTGGATTGGTCTGGACTAGGCATCAACATCAACGGCGAATACATCACTCACCTTCGATTTGCCGACGATATCGTGGTCATGGCGGAGTCACTGGAGGACCTTGGTACAATGCTCAAGGATCTCAGCAGATTTTCCCAACAAGTAGGTCTCAGAATGAACATCGACAAAACCAAAATAATGTTCAATGCCCATGTCATTCAAGCACCGGTTACTGTTGGCGATGCGATCCTCGAAGTTGTCGACCACTATGTTTACCTAGGACAAACAGTCCAGCTAGGTAGAGCCAACTTCGAGAAAGAGATAAACCGACGGATTCAACTCGGTTGGGCAGCGTTCGGGAAACTAAGGGAAATCTTCTCGTGTAAAATCCCACAGTGCCTGTCTTAGGTCTATGACCAATGTGTTTTACCAGTGATGACATACAGAGCTGAGACGTGGTCTCTGAATGTTGGCCTTATGACGAAGCTCAAGGTGGCTCGGCGTGCTATGGAACGAGCTATGCTTGCAATCTCTCTGCGCGACAAAATCCGCAATACGGGGATACGCAAGAGATCTGGCGTAACCGACATAGCCCGGAAGGTTAGCACGTTGAAGTGGAGATGGGCTGGCCACATCGCTCGACGAACCGATTACCGCTGGGGTAGAAAGGTGCTCGAGTGGGTGGACTAGGTGGACCGACGACCTGGTGAAATCCGTGGGAGGCCGATGGATGCAGGTTGCACAGGACCGGGAGTAGTGGCGCTCTATGGGGGAAGCCTACGTCCAGCAGTGGACCTCGAAGGGCTGATGATGATGATGATGATGAAGTTCTCTAGGTCACAAACTGGTCACGCTTCATAATAACACTTGCATAACCAGTTCTACTAATGAAGTCAGCGTATTGTTCAATAATAAATACAAGTAGGTAGGTGCATTAACAATAAAGATCCAGCTAGTCTAGTCGCTTAGCACACTGTTATATGATCGAAAGGGCTCGAATTCCAATTCGGGTATGTTTGAAGACAGAACGCTGCTGCAGGTATTAAGGGTGTGCAGGCACAGCCAAGTAAAGAACAGATATAAGCAAATTTATAGGCAAAGTGCCTATAATTTTGTGCCCGGTATGGCAATAGGTTCGCCATCTATTCCATTTGGGACGTAAACATAACGGCGAGACGAGGCTTAACAGCCGCTGCCTACACCTTCGGGTAACAAAAGGCGTGAAGTTATGTTGTTGTTATAGGCAAGGTTAGAGCACGGAGCGTGGAACGGAGTTATAACTGTTTAGTTAGTTATTCAGAAGTTACATTCGTTAAAATTGCATTCGTACCAATTAAAACAACGTAAGGCTGTTAAGCCTCGTCTCGCCGTTATGTTTACGTCCCAAATGGACTATGTGGCGAACCTATGGCCATACCGGACACAAAGTTTTCTGTCATCGATATTTTTCACACATAACTTTCGAAAGTAATTTAAAGAAGTCATTGGTGTGAGTCAGGATTCGAACCCGCGACCTATGGATTCAGAAGCTTTGTGCTCGCCCACTGGTCCACCGAGATTTATGACAATTAAAACATTTCTAATTATTTACTTCCGTGAGCATTGAAGCTGTAGAACATCTGAATCGTCGAGATGTTTTTATCACGACAGGGCGGGTGACCTAGATCAGATATTATGAGCTCTTAATTTCTAGCGAATTCGTATTTTCAACCACTAATTTCAGCTAGTCGGTGACGAGTAGTCGCTGTCCAATTCACTCTAAATTCGATTTATAAACGACTAATTCCATTTAGTCACTCATGGGTAGTCTAGACTAGCTGAAATTATTAAATACGAATTCGCTAGGCAGCGAACAAGCTGGCTGGAATTAAGAGCTCTTAATATGGGTTAACCGCTGGCTAGAATTAAAAGTTATTAATAAATTAGTTCTTAATTAATAGCCAGCTTGCAAGCTGGAATTAGTCGTTGAAAATACGAATTTTCAAGGCAGCGCGTAAGCTGGATGGAATTGAGAGTTCATAATACGCCAGCAGAATTTATTTTATTTATCTCTAAGACTTTCGTGAATCACGCTCAAGACATTAAAACAACTTTTAGGATTATATCGCGTTTATTTATTACTTATTTTATTTAAAATTTATTTCGGTATATTTTCGTACAAATGTGTTTAAATAGCTGTAGTTATCCATGTTTTTTTTTAACTTAAGTATTTTCCTTATTCAATTAAGAGTTAGTTAGAACCGCTTGAGTTACATATAGTGGAAATTTTAAAACTGATTTTAATATTCGTCACAAGAAACATAAAACTGTGCAAGTACTCTACTCATAATTGTGGCATTCTCTAGGTATATTACATAAGTACTAATGAAACTCGTTAACTAATAAAACACTAACCTTGTTATTTGGTTCTCTCCTCGGTATAAACAACTCCTTGGTGAGATGGGCGACAAGTAGCGACTGTGCAATTATTATAGTGGTATTGTTGCAACTGGGTGCCTACAGCTCTGCGGAGCGCTTGTCACAACCACAACTTGCTCTGATTAAAATGGCGAGGACCAGTTCTCGATATTACGACACAGCCAAGTTTCACCTCTCGCCACTAGCCGCTTGCAAGTAAGCAAGTATTGTATGCACGTGTTACTATTGCGAGACCGCCACATTAAATATATTTTATATCGGTTTACGTGTTTTATTTTATTCGATCTAATCATACATTTTTGTGATCACGAAAACCATATGTGGTTAGTATTCTCAGATTTTCACGGCACTTGTGTTTGGAGCCTGGAGGATCCCGGGCTTGAATGCTAATATGCACCAATGATTTAATTTTCGAATAATTGTCCAAAATCAATGGAGACAGTTGTGGTTTATACAGTCGTTATATGCGTGGAAATACGCAGCACGCGCTACACAGGTACTCCGTGGAATCAAATGATCTCATCAAGGGCCATAAGCAACTATGCACAGTCTCGTCTATTTTTTTATTGTATGTGTTTTTTGTATTTTATGTAATTTTATGTATGTATGTAAAACTACATGGGGTATTATTAAAAATAGCGAATATAATTATACAACTAGCAGTAGCATTGATTGGGTTAATTGTAATAACAGAAAAATATCAGATCCTTATGCAATAGCGAATGAATTTAATTCATTTTTTATAAATGCAGCAAAAAACACATTAGAACACGAAATTTATAGTAAATATGTAAATCAAATAAAACTATTACACCAAGTATGTTTTTGGTTCCCTGTACGGTCGAAGAAGTTCACAAAATTATTAAATCTCTAAACAACACAAACTCGGTCGGTATTAATTGTATATCTACAGGCATTATAAAAGAATGTGTAGATATTATCGCACCTATTTTGACCTATCTCATAAACTTATCATTCACAGAAGGAGTGTTTCCAGAAATACTTAAAACATCCATTGTCAAACCCCTATATAAAAAAGATGACCGATAACATTAATTTCCAAATTTTCTAAAATATTTGACAGAGCTATGTATTCTCGAGTTTATAACTTTTTGTCAAAATATAAAGTTCTTCAGCGTGAACAAAATGGCTTTCAGAGGGGCACATCGACAACATTGACAGTATTTTCTTTATTGAGTCAAGTAACACAATACATAAACAAAAAAAACTGTTGCCACCATTTTCTTTGACATGTCAAAAGCATTTGACTGTGTTGACCATAGCATACTACTCAACAAATGTGAACGATATGGGATCAGGGGCCAAGTGTTAAAATGGATACAAAGTTATTTAACTAACCGCAAACAATGCGTAGAAGTTTCACGTGTGGACGATAATTTGCTACTGACCATGGGGTCAGTAGCAAATTATCGTCTAAATAATGATCTATATGGATAGACATTATCATATCGTCGAAATAATGATCTATATGGATAGATCATTATTTCTGGTGAATAAATACGTGGTGCCTCAAGGCGGTGGTGACTCTCAGTCAGCCGGAAGTGAAAGAAAAACATATGGCTGACAAGCTTACACAGCACAACACCGGAAAATGGTGGGATAACCATTTAAAAATATGGGTCAACCTAAATGATCTTGGTAGGGACGGGCAGCAGCGTCCCTATCTTTAAGAGAAGGTTCACCCCCTGCGGTCTCCAACACGTCTGCCCAGCGTGGGGACTATGGGCAAAAACCTCCGATGAGAAAAGCGCGCTTACAACGGCCCCCAGTTCCCGGTGGTCCCACTATTCTCGGCCAAGGCAGCGGTCGTGGTAACGGTGGGACAGGGGGTGCGAAGAATCTCCGGGTTACGGCAGGCTGCCAAAAACAACTACTCGTGGCCACTTATAACGGACGCAGTCTTCGGCTGGACCAACACCTCACCGAACTCGAGGTTGAGCTGAGTTGCTTGAACTGGCATATTCTAGGGCTGTCTGAAGTCCGGCGAGAGGGGGGGGGGGGACACGATAACCCTAGAGTCGGGCAACTTGCTGTACTTTCGGGAAGGTGTGATCACCTTTCGGGGAGCTGATGCTCTCCCAGGGGGGTGTCGGTGTCCTCGTTCACAAGGACCTCGTTAGCAGCGTTGTGGAGATCAGTAGTGTGTCGACCAGGGTAGCGTACCTTGTACTGAAACTCACCAACAGAAGGTAGATAGATAGATACATACATAACTTCACGCCAAATCCCTTGCGGGGTAGGCAGAGAGATAACTAGAGATAGATAGATAACTCTTTATTTGTATCATAAACATTAAATATCAATTATAATACAGAAAAGGTCTTAAAACTATGAGTACAAAGGGCGGCCTTATCGCTATGAGCAATCTCTTCCAGGCAACCTTTGGAAGGACATAAATGCTTGAAAGACGGGTAATTCTAATGCTCTGCTAAATCTATGGTATGATTAATAACAACTGTATTATTAATAACTGTTTTCTATTAATTACGTATGCTGCAGCCGGAGGTTGCAAAAAAAAGTAATTTTAATATAATATATTTAATTAAGAATAAGAATTACAATACTAAGTTACATTTAATTATCCTAGTGATTACAGTTCGAAGTGTGAACCAATAATACTTTTACTTATAATATTGATGTTACAAGTGCCCTCGGTTGGGCAATCGAATTGATGTCCACCTTACACGTTCCGCTGACAATGCGGCTCGTGTAAAGACGCATATTGGGGTCATCGCTGTGTAAGCGATCGTAGTGCAGTGGCCGTGCGTAACACCTCCCCCCGTAGAACAGCGACTAATTGAAGGGGTCGTAAATTGAGCTGGTGGTATGCTGGGTCCAACATGTTTGGAGGCTGGGATAGCGTGGACAGTATCCATTCCTTATGGCTCCTGTCGTTATGTCTTCATGGTTCTTCTTCTTTGCCGCGTCTAGTAGTAGAAGCCGCTACCAAGTGTACATCTAATGAATAGTGATATGTACATTGGTATATTTGTGTGGTACAGGCTGTAGTTAACTTCTTCAGTTCCAGTTCTGGTACTACAGGTGGAGTTATCCTGGTGTCGTTGGGCAAGTCGAGCAATTTCAAAACTTGACCCTTTAAACAATTTCTGATATTAAAGATGGTGAATTGTGTAGTCTCTGTAGGGCATCGATGTGGGATGATACCCGGATAACTGCTTTGTGCCTTCATCTTATTCTTCATATGCCAGTCTTTTAGTGATACAGCTACAGGATTATAGTGGTTAGTCCTCTGCTGCGTAGCGACAAGTTGTTGAATACAATCGTCCGTTGAGTGATTCCTTATATTCTCCGTTTCCTCGCATAAATACCACTTAGGCCCGTAAGATCAATCACAGTTTAAACTATTTTACCTAGTTTAAACCTCATCTGTCGTTTATTTTGTAAGATCAATGCTAGATAAACCTCCAATAACAGTTTAAACTATAGTTTAGCTTACACCAGGAGATTTTGCCGCTTAAACCGTGGTCCAGCCTAGTTTAAAAATGGCGGTCGTTTATCAGCTGACATCTGACACAACGATTGTGGGTTCATACATAGATTTATCATAGACTACAATAGATGGCACATGTGAGGAAAAATTTACTAATAGCATCGAATCACTGACAGCGCAACCGCTTATATTAGATTTTGGGAAGCGCGTATACTTTATTTACATTTCCACACATGAACATTAACTTTGTAAAAGTTAACGTTTTGAAGCGCTTTTTACGAACACATTGATAATAATAATAATATCTTGGACACAAATCACACAGGGCCCTCCAGTTCCAAACTAAGCAACTAAATGCTTGTGCTATGGATACTAGATAACGGATACTAATACATATATTTATACTTATATATCTATATATATATATATACTTTTCTATTGTAAATAAATACTTATAATACACAGAAAAACACCCAGACGCTGCACAAATATTAATGTTTGTCATAAATATTTGTGCTCGGGTGAAAATCGAACCCCCGACCTCAGTGCTGCAGCCGGTTGTTTTACCAATGCGCTACGAGCCCCGTAAGTCACTCACACATTAACAACCCATTTTCAGTCACGTTGTTTGGGTGACTATTGCCGATCTATTTTTCTTAAATCTATGGTCACACTATAAAACTTCATAAAAGAAAGAGAAAAAGAGTTTTTTCACGAAATATGCCACAGACAATGTACAAAAGAGTGAATGATGAGCGAAATATGGACATTAAATAACCAAATGTTGCCATCTGTCGAAAACTAAACTTAGTTTACGTAATCTATGTCCATTTCGCTGTTGATCTTACGAGGCAGGTTTAAACTCTAGATTAAAATTGACTATAGTTTAGAAAATCGACAGTTTTAACTATGATTGATCTTACGGGCCTTAGTGGTCTTCGGGCATTCAGCCTCTATGTGCCTGAAGTCTTTCTCAAAGATGGATAGGTAAGGTTAGGATGGTAGAAGGATCTGGTGTCTATAAGGAATTATTGAAATTTTATAAATACTTATATAAAGTTTATACATATTATATATAGTGCATAGGACTGCAATGTATATAGAAATTTATTTAATTTATATAATTATTTCGTTACCTAAATAATAAAATCCTGTATAGAATATACTTAAATATATACCTATATAGAATTCTACATCCTAATGGATCCTTTAAGCCGTAAAGTAAAATATGATTTTGATAAAGTTTGCGTTTAGCCTCAATCGTCGGTTTAACTGATTCAGGTAACGCGACATACGTCATTATAGTTTATGTAAATTTTGACAACGCTCATAAAACTGCTGTGGTGTACTAGAACCCTGTGTCTGCATAGACAAGTCACTGTACAACGCAGTTTCGTCCCTATGATCGGCAAAATTATTAATTAGCGCATTTCTGATGCCTTGCCGATTTTCTGGTATTCCATTGGCATTAATAAATCTAGCCGCGGGCCCTGTTATTTTATTAAGGATGCCATTTATAAGGGCTAGGTTTGTTAATTCGTGCCCTGGCTTTTGTTGCAAGTGTGTGATAACTATCATATCACATAGGCTAATAAAACGAGTTAAGACATGCGGATTGCCGTCAAACTCGGGCAACAGTCTTAGTGACTTATAAATCGAATCAATATCTGCATGTGCCATGGTTGGCTCTTTAAATAAATTCCTATAATCGTCTATAACGCTATTACGGCTATTAGTCGACCTATTTCTATCTCTTATCCTAGAATTTCGCGATTCTTTCGGATGAAAAATCTTTAATATTTTATTTTAGCTATGATAAAAATAATACGTAAGAAAATTATGGAAAAGTCTAGTCTAAATTATTAACTATTTAAATTCAACGTATACCTGTAAAAGAAATTATACGCAGAACGAAAAAAAAATAAAATAAACTACACATAAAACCTATAAGCTATTAGAATTTTAACGTATACCCGTAAGGAAATTATACGCAAAATGCAAAAAGAAACCTATAACCTATTGAAATTTTAACGTATACCTGTAAAGAAATTATACGCAATATATAAATTATAAGGAATAGGATATTTCAATAATAAGATACTTATGAATAGGAAGGTAAGGACTATGAAAGATTCAGAGCACTTACAACATTGCTTCTTCTGCTGGATCGATGTCTGGATTCACCCCTGGACTGCAGCTACTGTGTAGGTTCTTATCGTGGTAGACTGTGAGCTATTCACTGACTCTACGTTAATACGATATCCTACCGACTGCGCCAATTACGTATGCTGCAGCCGGAGGTTGCAAAAAAAAGCAATTTTAATATAATATATTTAATTAAGAATAAGAATTACAATACTAAGTTACATTTAATTATCCTAGTGATTACAGTTCGAAGTGTGAACCAATAATACTTTTACTTATAATATTGATGTTACAAGTGCCCTCGGTTGGGCAATCGAATTGATGTCCACCTTACACGTTCCGCTGACAATGCGGCTCGTGTAAAGACGCATATTGGGGTCATCGCTGTGTATTAGCGATCGTAGTGCAGTGGCCGTGCGTAACATATTAATAAACATACATACTTACATTAACAAAATATATACATAAATAGAAATACACACATATATATATATATATATATATATATATATATATATATATATATATATATATATATATATATATATATATATATATATACACCAGTGGTTCTCAAACTTTTTAAATGACGGAACCCTTTTGGGAAGCAAAATACTTGATGGAACCCTACAATAAAACAATTATTTTTGTAAGTGTATTCTTTATTAATCAGCATAATAAAAGTACAATGTATCAGTTACTAATTATTGTTTACTTCACCACTTGGTAAGGACAATAATAGAAAACATTAAAAAAGAAAAAATCTAACTAGTGGGAGGTATGAAACTGTTTTTTATTTTTCATCAATTGCTTGATATCAGGTTTGATGGAAGAAAGTTGGAGTCTCATATCAGCTTCGGCGTCCAGTCTATTGCGATATTTTGTTTTCGTGGCTGCGTAGGTAGAGAATCCTGTTTCGCACAAATATGTAGTTGGGAACGGGAGAAGAATATCCAGAGCCATTTGGCCAAGCATTGCATATTCATCTTGGATTCTGCACCAAAAATCATTAAGAGGCGTCGTTTTGAACAATGACTCCATACTTGTGTCTGATGACATTTCTAAAAGAGATTCATATATGTATCTCATTTGACATGTTTTCAGGCTTTTCCAAGTTGGGTAAAAAAGGATTATGAATCCAGGAGTTCACTTTAATTTTTGTATTGTGTTCTTCGGGAAAATACTTTTCAAAAGATGCGCGCATCGAACTGAGATATTGGACCAATTCTTCAAACACGTTATCTTCAAACATTTCTGAGTCGTTTTCGCTAACAAACTCACTGAGTAACGTAAAACTTTCTATTTCTTTCTTACCAATGCAAATGATCCAAAAATCTAGTTTTCTTTTAAAAGCAGTTATTTTATTATAGGCCTGAAACACTGTTGTCTGTTTACCTTGCAACGATAAATTTAATTCGTTAAGTTTTTGAAAGATATCCGCCATAAAAGACAATCGGAACAACCAAGTTTTATCATACAAACGGTCCTTCAAATTAAAAGAAGTATCTGCTGAAAAAAACATTTGTAACTCGGCTCTAAGTTCAAATAGCCTTGTTAAAGTTTTTCCCCGAGACAGCCATCGCACTTCTGTATGGAGCAGCAGTGTTTTATGTTTGCTGCCATAATCTTCACACAATAATGAGAACAATCGGGATTGTAGTGGTCGTGATTTGATAAAATTAATTATTTTTACCGCTTCATCCATAACTAATTTTAGATTAGACGGCATTTGCTTCATCGCAAGTGCTTGTCTATGCAGAATACAATGACTGGAACTACAATTAGGCGCTTTATTTTTCATTCGTGACACTGCTCCTGCTGTTTTACCTGTCATCGCCTTGGCCCCACCTGTACAAATGTCAATGCAATTGTTCCAACTGAGATTATGTTCTTCAAAAAATATATTTATTTTATTAAAAATTTCTTCCCCGGTAGTGTTTGTAAGCAGCGATGAACACTTATGCATGTCTTCTTCAAAAGAACTTTTATATGGATATCTCACAATAACCAGCAGGATAGCCAAACCAGCGACATCAGTCGACTCGTCCATTTGCAAAGCGAATCGTGTATTTTGTAGACGTGTAACTAGTTCTTGTTTGACGTAGCTTGCCAGATCATGGATTCGTCGTGAAACAGTATCGTTTGATAGCGGAACAGTAGAAAGATGCTTTGCAGATTTTTCATCAAGCATACATTTTGTTATGTCTAATACACATGGTTTTATTAATTTCTCAGCGATAGTGTGCGCTTCACCTGCTTGTGCAATGCGATAGCTAACTAAATATGATGCCTCCGTGGCCTTTTCGTTGGTAGTTTGTGTTACATGCATCATATTTTTTTGCCTTTCTAATAACTGATCTTTTTTGCGAACAAAAAATTCTTTATTCTTGTCTTTAGTCTCGGGGTGTACGGTTTCTAAATGTCGACGCAAATTGGCAGGTGCCATGGAACTATTAGGAAGCAGTTTACTACAGAGCATGCAGAGAGGTGAGCCGTTGGAATCAACAAATCCGAAACTGATATAAGATTCATCATACTTCCTTTTTTTCGTCTTTGAAACCGTCGAGCTTGACGTCGTGGCACTCGTGGCATCATCTTCTGGATCGGTGATTGCTAAATTCTCCGCGCGCATTGCTTTTGAACATTCAGCGTCATTAGAAGATGTTGTTGGAACACGTTTAACACCTTTAAGCCAACGTTCCATTCTTCTTTATTTATAATGTTACAAGTCAGGATAGTGGGGTTTAAACAATGCACAATCGTTACTGCGTATAAGAGACTAAATTTAGAACCTACAGGGAAGAAATGTATAAAACTGAGACAACAGAATACAGCAGGCAGTAAAACAATGGACACTAGTTTCTCGCTAGCGAGCTTGTAAGTAGGTAGTAACTTATCGCTCCGAACGCTAATCATCAACTGACGACGCCAACGCGCGATCGCCGCTTTTATACTTAGTCCTAGACTCGATCTCAAATATTCTCGAAAATACTCGAGTCGGCACCTTTCATAAACAAAAAGCAAAAATAAAAACAGAAATTTAAAAATAGCGTTGTAAACAATATCGACTTTATCCTTTGAAGTTAGAGACGAAAGTCGCTTGTTCACAACTATAGCGTCTAATTCAGAGGCGGCTTTTATCAAAGAGACTGAGCGCTTACAAGTATACTACCCGCTCGTTTTAAGTTTGCCGCTGGCGATAGGTATGAGTGTATGACGTTCGAAATTTTTTATTTAATTGTAACAGTAAAAATTGTGTACGTTAGATATTTGGGTAAAACTATGACACATCATAAGTTTTGTTGTCACGTGGGGGAGGGTACGCGCATTCCACAGACCGGCAAACTTAGAGCGAACGCGTTGTACAAGTATAAAATTGTTGAGACCAAACTTATGAGATACTAGCAGACCGCGCGAACTTCGTATCGCCTAAAAAAGGTAAAAAAAATCCACTCATGACCCCGCGCAACATATTTGTCTTAGAAATTGAATACTTAAATTTTGTACACGGTGAATATCTTTTGAATTAAATGTCCAAATGTGATCATTCGAAAAGTTCTAGAAAGGCCTTAAATTTATCTTTTTAATGAAGCAAATTATTTTGTGGAGAGTTAATACCAAGGTACAAAAAAAGAATTTGAAAAACGACATCATTTTAATTAATTTTAAAAAATCAAAAAACCCTTATTGTGCGATAACTATAATAGTTAGATATATGCTCTCGCGACCTTTTTCGTAGACAATTATACGCTCTATAAAAGTGTAGTACATTGTTTTGTTCTGTACTCAATAGTTTTCGCAGCGTTCGCAATGTAAGGGTCACGTACTTACACCTTGGGTTACATTATTGGTTTTATAGTAGGGATCCCTAATTTATTTGAAAATATAATATAGCCTAAAACCTTCCTCGATAAATGGACTATACGCCATTAAAAGAATTTTTGAAATCGGACTGGTGGCTTCTGAGATTACCTCGTTCAAACAAACCAACAAACAAACAAACTTTTCCGCTTTATAATATAAGTATAGACTATAGATTGTACCAGCTAATGTAACACAAGCTTATACAAATACAAATAAATAATTAAATAACATTCATAGCGCGGCCGCGGAGTCCGCACAGCCGCGGAGCGACCAGAGAGAGGTGTTTTGATTTTTTTATTTCTAAATTCTTGCGGAACCCCGACAGAGGTATCACGGAACCCTAGGGTTCCGCGGAACACACTTAGAGTATAGCTGATATACACATACACAAAAATACACATATAATATATAAAAAAGACCAATAATAGATAGATTAGATTATTGTAATGATAAATAGTACTCCGTAAGCTGCGATTTGAAGGTGGTAATAGATTGGGCTTTTCTTATTATCTCGGGTATTACATTCCACAGTAATACGGCTTGTACGAAAAAAGACAGACCATAAAAATGCGTGGAATGCATTGGGACAGCCAGTCTCAAGTTTTCCGATGACCTCAGACATCTCGAATGTGTGTCATGTAAGAACTGAAAACGTTCCTTGAGATACTTAGGAGAATTTGGATTAAATAGAACGTTATACAATAACGTGAGAACATGAATATTCCGGCGAAAACGAACAGGAAGCCACTTGAGCTTTTTTCGAAATTCCGAAATATGATCATATTTGCGAAGACCAAATATAAATCTAATACAAACATTTTGAAGTCGCTCAAGCTTATCAAGTTGTGCTTCAGTGAGATTTAGATAGCTGATATCGGCATAATCGAGAATCGGGAGAAGGAGAGACTGTGCGAGTGCAATTTTAGTGACAGTAGGCAAAAAGTTTTGTAACCTACCCAAGGATGCTGCGGAAGCAAACAGTTTTCGGCTGACTTCTTGCAGTTGCGGACCCCACGATAGCGTACTATCCATGTAAAGCCCCAAATTTTTAACCTTAGTGGCCAAAGGTAGGTTGGTACCGTTAAAATTAACTTGAGGCAGAAGTGACAAATTTATCCTGGCAAGCAACCTGGAACTGCCAATAATAACTAACTGAGTTTTTAGAGGATTGACGCTGAGTCCGTAATTATTACTCCACTCGCATTTTCTCTCTAAGTCCATGTTTATATTTGCCACCGCCTGCCATAGATCATTAGGTGGAGCCTGCGTATATATCTGCAAATCGTCTGCATAAAGATGGTAGGAAGAAGTTATGTTTTTAGAGATCGAATTTATAAAAATTGCGAATAGAAGTGGGGAGAGAACGCCACCCTGTGGTACACCGGCAGTAGTGCAGGCCCAATCAGAGTATCTGTCATTGATTTGTACACGTTGCCGGCGTCCAAACTGGTAACTATGAAACCAAGCAATTGCAGTTGGAGATATATTAAGAGAGCGTAGTATACCCAGCAGGACGCGGAAATCCACAGTGTTGAAAGCATTACTGAAGTCAAGAAGCGATAGGACAGTAAGATTTCTGCTATCCATACCCAGGCGAATATCATCGGTTATGTTCACCAATGCAGACGTGGTACCGTGCCCAGTACGAAAACCGGATTGGAAGGGATTTAGAAGATGGTTATGGGTAACGAATGTGTTTAATTGGGAATGAACCAACCGTTCCAGGACTTTAGATAAAAATGGGAGAATGGAAATCGGGCGGTAATCGGAGAGGGTTAGAGGTCGACTTTTTTTTGGGAGTGGGATAATTTGGACCTCCTTCCATGCTGTTGGAAAAAGGCCGGACGAAATGGATTGGTTAAGAATATGACAGATGATCGGTAATAGTTCGTCTAGGATGGGAATGATCATATTTTGACTGACACAGTCACTCCCAACCGCATTTGATGAAATTGTAGAAATTCAAATGGTGAGCAATCAGGTGTTGGAAGTGAAGAAAGATATTTCAGAGTGTTATTTTTGCTGGCCTCATTGAAATCAGTCGAGGAACAGAATTGTCGATTGAGATTATCAATGTTAAGGTCTATAGGAGTAGCATCATTATGTGCCCTTCCGACACCTAAAGGTTTCAGAAATTTCCAGATCTTGCCCGGATCTCCATTGTCGACGGAGGCGTGGATGTGTTGGCGTTCTGCATTCCTACACATCTTATTGCATCGATTCCTTGCTAGTATATATTTGTCCCAGTTGCTAGTTGTAGGCCGACACTTGTATCTACTCTTGGCAGCATTTTTCAATTTCATAGCGCCTTTTATTTCCTTGGTGAGCCACGGGGAAGGTAAATGTTTAATTTTTATTATACGATTAGGCGCATGGACATAATATAGTTTCAGCAGTGTTTCATTGAAGATGTTTACCTTACTATCTATGGTATTTGCTTCTAACAACGGTTTCCAGTCAATGCCACCGGCATCCCTGCGAAGTACATCTCGGTCCATGCCACCAAAATTGCGTTGCAAAATAATTTTACGATTAGCCTTGGGTGGACGGACTTTATAGGAAAGATAGATCAGATCGTGATATGAAAAAGCATCAGCCGAGCACTGACCATGAGTGGTAACATGATCAGTTGAAGAAACAAAGATTAGATCAAGAAGAGATTTATTGCAGTTGGAAAAATGGTGTGTAGCTTGAAGAGGTAGAATAGTTAGATTACAAGACTTTACGGCAGATTTAAGAGAGAGAGCACGAACATCATTTTTCAACAAGCAAGTATTAAAATCGCCCATTACTATTGTGTGATTATAGGAGGGAGTCAGATTTTCTAGGAGTCGTTCAACGGAAGGGAAGTATCGATACGAGAAGAAGGAAAATAGTAAACACTAAGAAGAACTTTAGCATGATGTAGTTCCACCTCCAAGAAAAGATGCTCACCGGCATCCGACGGCGGCGGCTGAGTAGACACGCTCACAATAGAGTGAGGTAAATGATTGCGTATATAAATGGCAACACCATCACCGCCAGACCCCGTACGATCATTCCTTAGAAGGTGAAACCCTGGAATTGAAAAAGAAATAGAAGGTAGCCATGATTCGGAAATAAGAATGGCGTGTAGATTAGGACAGTCTAAATTAACCAGCATATCGGGGAAGTGAGCCGGGATACTCTGGGCATTAATATGGACTACATTGAAATTCCCCAGAGCATCGGAAAACTGAGACTGCAGAAAGTTGTCGAGAGAATGTATGCTTACAAAACTATCATCATCGCTGCATGCAGACAAAAAACTTTCGTCACTATCGGTCGTTGTAGTCATAGATATCTACTAAAAACAGATAAACAACTAAAATTATAATAAATTAATAAAAAGCAATAAATATAATATATAATAATATACTGAATAATATATATAGCTATATAAATATATATATAACAACGCAACCTTGACAAGCAGTAAAGTCCACCCGCCAGTTGTGTGCTTAATTTTACATACTCACTAATTAATCAAATAGTCTCTGGTTGACTTAACCCTCAAGGGCTTTACATCCATGGTTATAAAATACATTTTAAAACAAAACTTAAAATAGCCTGTGACAGTTTGACAATTACGTTACGTCTTTAAAGTGTCATTTGTCGGCGACGTAAATAAACAATTAAAAGATAATTATCCTACCGTACTATGTTTACAATAAATTGCATTATAAAGGAGTGTTGACGGGAATATATGTGGTACGTTACCCTCCCTATGTTATTAAGTATGTAGCCAAAAGGAAACTACCGACACATGAAGTAAAAAGAGTCTAAGTGATTAAATAGAATTTGGCACTAAGGACAACAAGTAAAACACAAACATTACTTTTTGGATGCAGCGGCTCTTTTTAGCTTCGGAGGCACCGTTTTTGATGTTGCTGGCTTCCTCTTTTCGCTGTCACTAATATGGTTCAGGTAATCAACACTGGCTATGCGATGACGTAAACCATCTGCAGAAATAATAAAAACAGAGCCCTCACGAGTCCAACACCTGGAGACTCCAAATTTTTCGCGCGCTGTCATAAAGGCTGTATGTCGAGCTCTTGTCAAGAACTCTGACACTGTGATACCTGAGCCCTTTAGCTTGGATTTGGACATCCAGACATTGTCTCTTAATGTCACAGTTTGGAATTCAACCAATATGGGCCTTGGTTTTTCACCTTTTAGCTGCCGTCCCATTCTGTGACACCTACCAATATTATTTATGGTGAATGTTGTATGCATGAGTTTACCTTTGATCGTGTCAACAACAACATTAGGCAGTTCCTCATCACTGTGCTCTGTAATACAGTGAAAAATTAAGATCTTACAACAACATCGTGTTTCCATATTGTCCACCTCACGACTGAGAATAGACACCTGCATTTCCAAGTTCTTTAAGGTTTCTACAACAAATTTTTTAAACAATGCAAACTCCTCTGCTAAACCTGTAGTAATTGATGAGGGTTTTTTCTGCAAATCTGCTTCAAATTTAGCCATCCGCTCTTCAAAATTCGTTTCATTCTTAAATTAAATCTTCTGCAAATCTTAAATTCTCTTCATATCCGACATAGTGTCCTTAAGAGCTTTCTTCATAGATTCCATTTTTGTAATGTGAGTATATCAGGTAAAAAATTAAATTTGTTCAGAGATAACACACAACCAGCTGGTTTATGCTATTAAATGTTGATATTTAACATTTTGATTTTAAAAATAATCACTTCGTGATTCTAGTTTGACTACCCGCAATAGAAAAAAAAAAAAAAAAATACTACAGTAATACAGGTATATGCGCCGACCTCGACATACTCTGACGAGATAGCCGAGGCAATGTACGAAGATATTGCAAAAGCAATACATGGTACTGCCAAGGCTCAAGGGTTGTTATGGGGGACTTCAATGCGAAAGTGGGAGTACAAGAACGCGGCGAAACGAAAATCGGTCCATATGGCTTGGGGTGCCGGAATCACAGGGGCCAGATGCTGGTCAACTTTCTGGAGTCTGAAGGGCTCTTGATGAACTCAAGAAGGGTCTCCACAGGAGGTGGACTTGGCGAAGCCCGGATTCTGTGACAAGGAACGAGATAGATTTTATCATTACGGATAGTAAGCATATATTTAGAGATGTCTCTGTGATCAACAGGTTCAATACTGGAAGTGATCACCGACTTCGTCGAGGCTCTCTAAATATTAACCTGAAAGCTGAAAGGACCCGGAAGATAAGGTCTATTCTCCGACCTACGCCACTCCAAATAGCCGAAACAGAAAAGTTCCAAATGGAACTTAAAAATCGATTCGACCTGCTGGAAACCACAGGCAAGGTGGACGAAAAGACCGCCACTGTGGTCAACACGCTGAGGAAAGTGTCTCAAAGGTTGTTCCCGAGATCGCAGAAAAAGGAGTCCAAACTCTGCTGAGACGCTCGAGCTGATGAGGCAAAGGCGAGAAACTCCATTCGATCAGCTGTCTTCGTCAGAATGGAAAAGCCTAAACCAGCGAATTAGAAAGCTGATGCGGCGCGACCTTCGTCGGTCGAATACTCGAGCGATCGAGGACGCGATCGACCGCAACAAAGGGTCGAAAGTGTTCGCTCAGCAGCTTGGAAGGTCCCATCTGACGAAGCTGAAAACTGCATGGATGGACGTGTAGTCACCTCGATTCTTGCAGAGATCGAATCTTTTTATGGGCTCCTTTATTCCACACGGATGACCAAGCCGACGGGACACAGCGATGATGACCACAGAGCCCCGCTAACGCGTCACTATAGTGAGGACATCCCCGACTTTGCAGAAAGCGAGATTAGTGCGGCTCTCGAGCAACTCCAGAACAACAAGGCACCCGGTGATGACAGAATAACAACAGAACTTCTAAAGGCCGGCGGGACTCCTATCCTAAAGGAATTAGCAAGTCTTTTTGATTCCGTCATACAACAGGGTATAACACCACAGGTTTGGAGCAGGAGTGCGGTGGTGCTGTTTTTCAAAAAAGGCGATAAGACCTTACTGAAGAATTACAGACCCATCTCACTCCTGAGCCATATCTACAAGTTGTTCTCGAGGATCGTCACGAATCGTCTCGCTGCAAGACTCGACGAATTCCAGCCTCCGGGGCAGGCCGGGTTTCGGAAAGGCTTTAGTACCATGGACCATATCCATACTGTTCGGCAGATTGTACAGAAGACCGAAGAGTACAATCAGCCGCTGTGTATGGCATTCGTGGATTACGAAAAAGCCTTCGACTCCATCGAAACTTGGGCAGTTCTGGATGCATTGCAGCGATGTCAGATTGACTGGCGTTTTATCGAGGTGTTGAGATGCTTGTATGACACCGCCACGATGACTGTCCAGATACAGGACCAGGCGACGAACTCCATTGAGCTAAATCGAGGTGTAAGACAGGGAGATGTCATATCTCCCAAACTCTTCACCAACGCTCTGGAGGACGTCTTCAAGACATTGGATTGGACTGGACAGGGTATCAACGTGAATGGTGAGTACATCTCGCATCTTCGGTTCGCCGACGACATCGTTGTAATGGCAGAATCGCTGGAACAGTTAAGCGGAATGCTGCGCAGCCTAGACGAATCCTCTCGACGTGTCGGTCTGGGCATGAACTTGGATAAGACCAAGGTCATGTTCAACGAACATGTCGTGCCCGGACCGATAAATGTCGATGGGTCAATTCTCGAAGTCGTAAACAAATACGTCTACCTAGGCCAAACTATCCAGTTAGGTAGACAAAACTTCGAGAAGGAAGCCGACAGGAGGATTCAGCTGGGTTGGGCCGCATTCGGCAAACTGCGTCGAGTTTTCAACTTGCCTATACCGTAATGCCTGAAGACCAGTGCGTCAACAGACAATCAGAAGACAGAGACAAACAGACATCAGTAAGGCATTCATAGCACAGAAGAAATGTATTCGTGCTTTATGTGATGCAGGGGCGGCCCTGCATCACATAAAGCACGAATCATGCAGGCTGCTCTGTACAGAAATAATGAAATATTGACGCTGGTGGGAATTTACATTTTCGAAATCTGTGTTCACGTCAAACGATTTCCAGACGAATTTAACTGTGCTCGCGACAACTCAACTTTAGGTAAAAGAGATCCCATGAAATTACTTACGATCACATAACTGTAAGTCATCACTGTTTTTGAATAATTGCTACATGATGTACATAAATGTGTTTAATAAAGTACCTAAATCAATACGTGTACTCCCACTAGCAAAAATGAAAAATCCTTCGAAATCCTGGCTAGTAGAAAAGACGTTCTACGGCCCTTATCACAAATTACTTGGCCTTGGGTTGCCCTTTCAAATAGAAGTCCAGGATCTGCCACTGACACTGACCACTAGGCTGTCGAGGTTGTAACGACTAGGTACCTACAGCACAGTTCAGCACACATCACCTACAAGCAGTGCAGGCACAAAGCTGGAGCACCTTGTGTGTACATACGAACCAAGCAATTGAGTTAACATAATTTCACGCTCTTCTTGTACCCAAAGGTGTAGGTGCCAGTAAAACCTCGACTCGCCGTTATGTTTAGGTCCTAAATGTAATGGTTTGCGAACCTATTGTCATAAACCGGGCACAAAGTTTTCAGACGTCGACATAATATATCACACATAGTTTCCTAAAAATATTTCGAAAAGTATTTGGTGTGCGCCAGGATTCGAACCCACGACTTCTTGATTCAGAAGCGGGTGCTCGACTACTGGACCACCGAGACTCATTGCGTCGTTGAATGAAAAATATGAACGGTGGTCGTGCTTACCCTGTTAGTAGTTCTGTTTCGTGTTTTGCGTGATTTGAGGATATACCACCACGACAGGAACACACTGTGTTCATCCATAGTACACACACTGTGTACTGTACACACACACTACACACTCTGCGCCGAGAGGATGGCGACTGTTGATCAGCGATGAGGAGCAACCGATTTTCTTGCATCATACATTCTAATAAGGTTCTGTGTTCATCGAATGTGTGTGCCATCGAATACACTTGCCACTATCATCTACGAATGTCTCGCTCGGACAAGTGGTAGCAGCCGCCGCTTACACCAGCTGACGAAACACATGATCTGCTACGAGCGATAGTACCTGTACAGTTAGGTAACCTTGCAGGCCTATTCTGGGCAACACGCACGTCGAAGGAAGGCCCCGCAAGGTTTTAGTGCATTGACACAGTCCCACGCTACCCCCAGAGTCCCCAGGTGGGGGAGTGCATGCAGCATTTCTTCACGTTATAAACAAAAGGTAGGAATATAAACTAATCGTACTGTAATGGAATAAAAACAATACAGATTACTTTATAATGTCAATATGCATATACAATGTAGTAGGCGCCTACCTAACACTTAGACATTTTTTTTTCGTTACGTAAGAAAGAGAACACTTGGTTACATAAAAATGTAAATTATATACATAATTTGTTACTTAAATGATTAAGTAACAAATTATGTATATAATTTAGTTAATAAGTTACTTTAAGCAAAATCAGTAAAAATAAAAATAAAATATTACGTAATAAATTAATGACGTTCAATCTCGTGAGATAATGCAGTGGGCATGATCATCATACTTACCTACTAATACTTAATTTAAATATTCTAGACATTGAAACTGTACATTGAATATGTTTTTGTACTATACTTAGGCCTTGATCTACAATCGATACCGAACCCAAAAATATAGTTTTTTGTCTGTTTATCTGTTTGTGTGATAGAGCCAAGAGGTCGAGTCAACAAATACACTAAATATTATCACGCTATCACTAATTGCGGGTGAGCAATGAACCCTTGCGACATAAGGCACACTTACACACCTCACTCGCTTCGTAGACTTTCATAACTCTTTTCATGCACGCGCGTCGATTTTTGAGGCTCCTAACTTCACCTTCCTCCAGAACACGTTCTATTTGGTCGAGGAATATGTTTCTTGGCCGCCCTCGACTCCTACATCTATCCGTTTTTGCATTGTATATCTGCTTAGTCAATCTTGCATCATCCATCCTTTCTACATGTCCAAACCGTCGGAGCATGCCCTTTCTTACTTTTACACCGACACTCTCATTCAATCCGACTTCCTTCCATAAAACCTTGTTTTCGAAGCGGTCAGCGAGGGTCACTCCGCAGATTTTGCGCATTGCCCTTTTAACTTAACGCATTCTGCTCATTCATTGACTGATGTGTTCTTATATAATCACTTAATTACATTGGAAAATGACTTTGTTTTGTTTAGTTGTTTGTTCGAAGTGATCATCAGCACGGTGCACAGTAACCGTGGCCTATGGAAGCGTACAGGACGAGAAGCGTCATACTCACTGGTTGGCAATATGCCTATTCTTTCCTCTTTATTATCGGCTTCTGAACAGATATTAACAAGATGGCACTAACACTGTTCCACATTATCAATAGAATACTGTCACGGAGCTTCACAAAAATATTAAACGATCGGATAATATGTAAAGAACACGCTATTGTCGTTCCCTTGTAATGCACTTCAAGGTTGGACGCGCCAAATAGTTCGGTAACTCTTAAAAATAAACAGATAAGTTAAACAAAATCCCCAGAGGTTGATTGGATGAATGAAACAAATAAATTAGGATAGGATATTAATTTACTAACAACAAATAAATATGTTTAAAACTAAAGTATTTACAGAACACTGAAATGTAAATGTACGGTAATCATCTACAATAATTTAATAAATATTAAATAAATCTCAGTAAATACTTCTACAATTATATGTTTGACATTTAACTAATTATTATCTAATTAGTATGAAGGTACAGAGTTATTAGGTATGTTACAAATAAATTATATTTGGCTTGTAGGTACACACGTAGGGTTGGAGCCCCTTAAACTAAGTAAGCACTGCGTGTACACACACGCCGTACACGCACACACACACACACACACACATCCACACACACACGCACACACACACACGCGCGCACACACACACACACACACACACGAATGTCAAAATGATCGGTATTTGCCATCCTCTAGTGATGAGGCCAAGATCTGTTTATGGCAATTTGCCGCTGCCTACATCTTCGGCTATTAAAGGATGCAGGACGTGCAGATTTTCTTAAATAATTAATAATTTTTAACATATAATTATTATTAATAAAAATATAAAAAATATACTCGGATATACAAATATTTATAACAAACATTATTTAATGCAGTATTTAGAAAGTGAGACACAATTATACGTTTTAGTAATATTTTTTGTAAGAAATGTTTTATATTTTTTTAAATGTATGTAGCTTTTTAGCGCCAACAAGTGTGTAGACAGCATCTCGCCAGATCCGCATAATAAAATTATTTATTTATTTAATTAGACACATAAAAAATATGAAATTTTGTAACTTTATGTGAATTAATTGTATTTTTTTGTCTCTACATCTGTGTGTCACTCACTAATTTAAAAATTGCTGGTGCAATCTGAACGGAAAGCAAACAATTACCATCATTATAACAGCATTTCCCCAATACTCGTAATCATTGGCGTCCTGATAAGTAAGCCTTACCAGAACAAGAGCGACGAAGAGAGAAAGTGTCCGTAATGTGGTGCAGTGGGTTGCCTCTCCGTTCTTGTTCAACGGATGTCATTAAAATAAGTTGTAAGGAAATCAACACAAACTCCGTATCGATATTTAAAAATTAATGACTTAGAAAACGCTACAAACATCATAGTCCAGCCACAGTTGCCCGACACTAATTACAATCAATCACAACAAAAGGGTCAACCTATTTGTTTATAAATTGACATTAAATGGAATATTTGTCAATTTCTCAACTTTCAGTATGTAGTGTATAAGATAACTTAGATGTCTTAATTTAAATTAATTACAGACATTAACGCAGACTACAATTTAACATATGCATCTGTATTTCACAGAAAACTTCGCAAATGTGAGTACCAGCAGGTAAGTACAGTCGGCTGCCACATTGACTCTAGAACTCTTGAACATCTTACAAATCCTTCAATTGAAATGTTCTATGACAGTGGAAGAGCATCAGAATGTCACGGTTCTATGGTTATAGTGAGTAAGAAGAGAGTACATGTTAGGAGTCGATAGCAGCCGGTGCAGTCTCGTCCAGGGACTGTACATCAAGCGAATACTTAAGATTTATTTATTGAAGTAGGTAGCGTAGTGCTCCAAGCCGCTGCCGTGGTAGCCGTAGTGCGCGCTCGCCATCTCCGCATCTCTGCCCTTGAACGAGTTGTGGTTCTTGAACGCGCTGAACATTATGAGCGTCAGTGCCAACTTTCCCACGAGGAACGCCTTAATCAACATAAACTTGAGCATTCCCAGCACGAAGGGTGTCATCGCTGACTGGATCACGAACGGCATTATGAACATGGGCAGAATCCTTTGCAATAATTTACTTTTCTTTTTTGACTTCGATCTTCCTGAAATTCAAATTAAACAAATAGTTAATATCACTATCTTACAAAGACATCGTTAGATTAATGATAGGTCTATGAGTACACTCTACATTGATTCATACTGAGGATTGAAGTTTGTACAAGTGCATAGCAATTTGCGACTGGAACTTATAGTTTGTCGACACACTCGACAAAAATAAAATGAGCTGTTATTATTTTGTTATTGTCCTAACTAAGCTTCGAAAACCACGGTTTAACAGTTCCAGTTCTAATAACGAATTAACGACTAAATTTAACGTGTATTACGTTATATTTAGTCGTTAATTCTCCCCACGTACAACCATTTTCGGTTTTTTTAAATATTGCAAATAAAATATGATGTACACTATTATGTAAGTACAACAGCCTTTTTTGGAGTCTCATTAAAAAAATGTGGTGATTGATGGAGCCACCCGAAAGTACCGAGCACTTAAGGCTCTTAATTAACTAGTAATCAACATTACAGAGTGGTCGGGGGCGAGTGCAGCCTCCGCGCAGGCCACTTTGTCATTATATACGCATATTGTTTTTATAATAATTATTGCGCGGATCTGTCTGTTGCCACCAGCGCGCGACGCCATTTGTCTCCATCTCTTTAAGGTCAATCTTTACCAACATGATGTCAGTTACCTTTTAATTAATAGTGTAGTGCGCGACATTAAAGCACTTTATATTTCCGAGAATGTCATTATGTGAACGTTGTTGAACTGCACTTTCTCAATCCCATGCTTTCACAACGCGAGGTGACATTTGCGCAAAATTATCGCCAAAATATGAAGATAATTTGACACCGAGTAACTCTATATTCTTATTTATTTAACTCTATATTATGTTTAATAACATCAAGTGTGCGCCGTTGTCTGAGGATGCCGTACATCAACACTACGCACTAAATTGCCTACTTCGTATTACTTCAACACAATTTTGGGCAACATTTTAATATATTTATCGAGTTCTGGAGGAAGGTGATGTCAGAACTAGGAGCCCTAACACTCGGCGAGCGTGTATGATATGAAGTATAAATATGACAAAGACGCAATCGAGGTGTTTTTGAATCGTGCCTTGTGGCGCTTTATTCTCTCTGCCTACCCCGCATTGGATTTGGCGCAAACTTATGTTTTACTTATATTTTCCTCGATATTTCGCTAAATTATACACAAACTGAACAGATATTTGACCAAAAATTTATGGGAACGATATTTGCGACCGAACGGTTTCTCTCTTATCAGTTAATTCTTGTCTATGCTATGAAAACAATGTCAATTAAATTAGTAGATCATGTAATTAACAAATGAAAAAAACAAAGGTTAATTTTGTGTCCTTATTTATACAACACTAGCTGACCCGGCGCACTTTGTTCCGCATCAAAAGTAATAAATGAGTAAGTTTTGGATATCATGAGGTTCAATTTGTGCTATTTATCGGCTTTAACTGCTGTCCCGCTATGTTAATACTGCAATCTCTTCGAAAATATTCGTTTAAATTGCATGCTGTAAAGGGCCAGGATCATCTATATTACATGCACAATTTATTTAAAACACTTAATTGGATGAAAATTAATGCCGTAATGTTTAAAATCACTTCGTAAATAAGCCATTATTTCTCGTAAAAAGTAAAAAAATAAAAATGGTCATTGTGGGCTATCCCTAAGAGATAGACATATGCCCTCGCGGACTTTTTTGTAGACCTAAAGGTGTTTAATGTTTAATCAAAACATTGTTTTGATTTATCACTTAGGGTTCAGTCAGCGTTTGCAATTAAAGTGCTAAATCTTGAAAATTATCACTTTTTGTTTACAAAATCATGTATGAATTATAGATCAAAACCACCCCATTGGCACCCTCTAACTATTAAAAAAAACCGCATCAAAATTCGTTGCGTAGTTTTAAAGACATACGCGTATAAGTGGACAGACAGCGGGAAGTGACTTTTGTTTTTACTATGTAATATGTAGGGGAGGTAGGGGAGGCATGGACAGTAGGGAGACAGGGGCACCCCCCTTTTATTCTGATTTGATCATAAATTTTATATTTTTCTTGATTTGTTAGTTTTCTTTACCAACCGGAAACACTGTTAATCCATAGGGTATATGTAATTTCTGTAAGTTATCAAACACGTTTAAAGATTTTGGGCTAGTAAAAGTAAATATTCTGTTGTGGTTTCGGATCGTAATAAAGATAAAACTAATAAAAGGTATGAGTATTTTTTATTATTTATCTATTGTATATTTACTAATCTATATATTAAACTGAAAGTTAAGCCTAAATATGAAGATTCATTAAAATACCGGTAACTTAAGTCAAAAATGTGTACAGAGGGAGCACTGGGCATTTGGATGATGCAAGGTTTGGGCATGCCCAATGCTCCCACTTACTATGTTCAGTATAGGAAAATTGTAGGAAAATAGACTTGAACCCACTATTTCTTGAATCAGAAGCGGGATGCTCGCTACTGCGCCACAAACTCAAAAATTGAGTCTAAATTCATTCCGGTAATTTAAGATACTGTTTAAGATGTTTTTTTTTTATTTCTTAACTCTTATTCTTGGTTGCTGTTATTGATATAGTTTAATAACAGTATATTTGTTAACTAATTTTTGAATTCCATTATGGATATAAAATGATTTATAGGCAGTGCCCAAGCCTCCCGCAGGGTATGCCCAAGCCTCCCTACCGTAGGGAGCATTGGGCACTTTTGACTTAGTTTACAAAATATCGCATAATGTTGAGACTAATTGTAATTTTTAAGAAAGCTCTTCAATTATATCTAGCCAAACGTGTGATGCAACAAAAATTGGCAATAAAAGTTGATTATCTATAAAATCTAATTTATTATGCAATAAATAGTAAAAAAGTGCCCATCCCTCCTCTACCTCCCCTAATGATAATGATACTGAGCCGACGAACTTGGTTCAATGAGTAAGCAGAATGCGTTTTGTTATACGTAGTACTGATAACAAATTAACAGCTAGATAATGCTTAAAATGATATTTTATTCAATTTCATCATATCTAAATATAAATATATGGTTATAGTGCCAGATTGTGGCATTTTTTTGACTACTATTTCTTTTAGAAAATTTCTTTTTTAAAATCTAGTAACCTAAGTTAATTCTGATACCTCCAAGAGTAGGTGTAAAGTCAAAGTCAAAGTCAAAATAACTTTATTTTTATAGGTCTTCACAGACACTTAAAAATAGTCAACAAGTACAGATAACATTATGATTTAGAATTTAATAAAATAAAAAAATAAAAACAAACACGAGCGCTTGTGGAAAGTGCCTCCGTGGAACAAAAAAAGACACGGACGCAATCGCCACAAGCGGCCCGATTCCGAAAAAAATGTGGAACGCTTCACGATTTTGCGTGTCATCCTTGCGCAGGGGCCATGCTAATCTTCTCTGTATCGTTCCAATTTTAGTATATGTACTGCCGAAGCAAGTACAAAGTTTCATGATGATCGGCTCAGTAGTTATTGCGTGAAAAGGTAACAAAATAATTGGATGAGATGTACCCGGTGAATGTAAGGTATAATGATACAATAATATCCTCAACACTGGACCGGTCTCGTTTCACTTTCGATCGATTTCTTTGCTCATGGCATGGAAAATAAACTGTATGAGTTATGAGATTACTGTACAGTTCGTAGTCAGCGGCCACCAGCTCCCCTCGACTCCTAGGGTCCTAGGATACGTCACGCTAGGATATGTTGCCCATCCTAGCGTGAACGTCAACGTGACACTTATCCCGCCGTTCGCCATATTGTCATACATTTGTTGAGAAATATTTCACTAGTTGTCACACAGTTCGGGCCTCGTAGAGCATTGGTAAAACTACCGGTTGCAGCAATGAGGTCGGGGGTTCGATTCCCACTTGAGCACACATATTTGTGTGGTGTCTGGGTGTTTTTCTATGTATTTTATGTATGTATTTACAAAAGAAAAGTATATATGTATTAATATCCGTTATCTAGTATCCATAACACAAGCATTTAGTTGCTTAGCTTGGAACTAGAGGGCGCTGTGTGTATTGTTAAAAAAAAAAAAAAACATACATATAATTTTGGAAAAGTGATTCGCGTGTATCTGAGTGGAACCCGGAACCTTTGAAATAAAACCATAACCATAAGTACCGTACTCTAACCATAAGTACCGTACTGTAACCATCAGTACCGATTTTTTTTCCCAGCCGTATTTTGATAGTATTTGAGGGTCGCGACTGATTATTCCGTTGGATAAAGAAATTTTTTCAAAAAAATGTATTTACAGAATTTAGGAATTCCTCCAATCGTCATCGTGGCGTGTTGTGTTGCGTGGTACCTGCCACCTACTGTCCACTGCCGGTGGACACCGCCGGTAGAAAGTAATGCTTTGATCATTACTTTGATATAAGTTTATATCGATGTAAATGTTGGTACGAGTACATCGTCATTGTAATATAATCATTTGTATTCACATCATGTACTTGGTCCAGTACACAATACTTAGATACGATTACTCAGTGGCTGAACACGGCCATAGCCCACAATTTGTTCTGCTTTTATGATAAATAAATAATGTATATGTATATAAATATACTATAATTAATTAAAATTCATATTGGCTCACTTCAATTACTTTTCAAAATTAATTTCATACATACATACATTATGTATGACAAATATCGATGACTAAAAACTTTGTGCCCGGTATGGCAATAGGTTCGCCACCCATTATTAGATATTCCATTTGGGACGTAAACATAATGGCAAGACGAGGCGTTACAGGCGCTGCCTACACCTTCGGGTAGAAAAAGTGTGAAGATATGTTATATTAAAAAATATTTTCTTTTTTGGAATTTTACTAATGTGTAATCAAAAAAGTTTGAAACTTGTATTTATGGAAAAACACCATGGCGATATTAATAGATAATTGGCAAAATATATCTTGACTTCAATAATTTAATTTGTATGTTGAGTAAAAAAATCAACAATACGCCTTAAAAAGTAGAAAAATATTTTTCGCGCGTTGCTTTGTTTTTTTGTGTGCTTTGTTTGTTGAATTTCAGCCAAACACACTTTTTACATTTGGCACCACACATTTGGATTAGGTGATTAGACCGGACGCACACTATCGCAACATCAGTTTAGCATTAGAACTGCTAGTGTTCCCGTTTTAGAATTCTGGCTCACAGGAAAGAATATAGAACGGCGGATATAGAACATTTATTTACGATTACTAAATTAATCAACATGCACGGAGGTTTAATTGGCTGCCTACACATTCAGGTTTAATGATCGTGAAGTTACAGAGAACACTTTACCCATCAAGTACTTCAACAAACTAATTTATGATTATTTCAATCACTTTTGGCTAGTTGTGGTGTAATTATTATCAAATATTCCGTTAAATACTTACATGTATGTGAATCAAATTAGGCTCAGATTAATGTTATTAAAATGTAATTTCGTCTTGCACAACTATTAATATAGTGTAATTATTTAATATATGTTTTATATATAATGATGGCACGCCCTTACCTTCAACTAGACCCTTGTTGACGTCTAGCTCCAGTGAGAACAGTGTGTCGGTGTCATTATTGCGCGGGAACTTCATGTACACGCCATCTAAGAGTTCCAATTTCTGTTCTGCGACGACCTCTTTGCTTCTTTTCTCGTCATTTTCCACTGTTGCAACACAGTTTGTTATTAATACCGCGAAAATACACAAACAAATAGATTGACGTATGTGTGGTGCGTTCATATTGGCGTCTGTTCGGTCAGTGGTAGTGCTGGCGCTCGTGGTAGGTGGTGGTGGTGGTCGGGGGGCGCTCGGGCTGCCCCACTATAGACTCGACACCACAATCATCTGTATCGATGTGGAGCCCAACAACCACAACAACCTGTTGGTAGTTTGCAATCTCGATCTTTATCCACTCGACTGGATTATTTTCTTGGTATTTCGTAACGTTCGAGGTCCGCGATAAAAACAATATCACGCCGGTGAAAGTTATATTTATCAATTTATGTATTTCACCGTTTAAAGAAAAACGAATGGACTTTTCTGAACATAGAAATTATATTGGTTTGTGGTCGGCCAATTTTGTGCCTACTTATTTATGGGGATTCTATATTAGAAAGATTCTTTATCTGATAATTAATAGTGAATTTTACAAAAGGCTCTTCAAAGAAGGATGGATATCTGGAGCAATAACATGATTTGATTTTTTAATGAACATCGATATCTTTTAGTACCTACCTAGATATTTTATAACATACATAACATAACTTCACGCCTTTTTCTACCCGAAGGTGTAGGCAGTGGCTGTTAAGCCTCGATTCGCCGTTATGTTTAAGTCTCAAATGGAATAGGTGGCTATTGCCATACCGGGCACAAAATCTCATTCAGTCATCGATATTTATACATAACTTACTAAATTAATTTCGAAAAGTCATAAATTTCATTGGATTAACCATTAAAATTTATTAAAGTAGACCCCTGGATTCAGAAGCCGTGTGCTCGACCACTGGACCACCGAGACTATTAAACTACCTTTTTTAAATTTGGAAAAATTTATGTAAATCATTACAAAGCGTAATAATAATAATAATTTATTTCTCTCGACACAAAAAACGTTTATAACAGTACAAACAAACAACAGACAACATTTTTTGATACACTGGCATCCGTATCCTGTCAATTCCTCTCAAACAGTAAAACAAAATCGCCTTCCGCTGTCTGTCCCATTATATGCTATCTTTGAAACTAGGCGAAGGATTTTTATGCGGTTTTTTAATATATCAACGGGGTAGTTTGTATATATAATTTATGTATAGTGTATCAAATAAAAAGTGTTAATTTTCAAGATTTAACATTTTAATTGCAACGCAGACTGAACCCTACGTGATAGATCACAACTATAAACTGTATCATATCTATTAAAAACCTTTAAAAGGCCTACAAAAAAAAACGATGGTGTATGTATATCTCTGAGGAATAATCATTTTTATTTCTTTTCTGAGGGGAACTAACTTCGCTGGGTCAACTAGTAAATAATATTAGATAAAATATTTTGGCCAGCGCAACAATATGTTTACTCTGAGTTTATAAGACTTCCTTAATGGAGCAATATTGAAAATGCATGCGAATCGGTCCCTCGTTTTTCCATTCTGTTAAAATATCTGTTGCGTTAGATGATGCTGTCAGTTAGATACAATATATTGGAAACTATATAGACAATGGTACATGATGTTAGCTAGAGATGGCAGATGGTAGTTAGGCGTGCAAGTGGAGCACGTCGGGACTCACTCCGCTGCACCTGAAACTAGCGGCTTGTTGGTACTCGGTGACTTGGAGTAAACGAGAATATTACCATTGAGTTGTTTCAAGAGTAACGACAGACAGATTATAATAACAACTACATAATTACATATTGTTATGACGATATCGCGCTACTCTTGTTAATGGCTAAATATCTATACACAGCTAATTCAGTAATGTGTGACAATAATAGGATTGTGTTTGGTAATAATCAGCAATGTTTGATAACTTCATGTTTTTAACCGACTTCCAAAAAAGGAGGAGGTTCTCAGTTCGTCTGTATGTTTTTTTTTTTTATGTTTGTTACCTCATAACTTTGGACTGGACGAAGCGATTTTAAAAATTATTTTTTTATTTGAAAGCTGGTGCATCCCATTTGGTCCCATTTTCACAAGGTTAGGGTCTGATGATGGAAACCATGAGAAATTGAAGGCAACCACCGAAAATTGTATGCGAGTATGGTATTTTTGTTACGCAATAGTGATGTCTTACGGATATGCTTTACTGTATCAAAATATGATGCTGCTGCCCTGATGATGAAGCTCCTGAGCGGTTAGGAGTTGGGAGACTGGACTGCTTTTGGTCGATAGAAACAACTTAGTAGTATATAAGGCTAACGTGTTGCTTGGGAGGTATGCTTGCATCTACACCTGATGCTGCTGTGCTGATGATGTAGATGTAGTCACTCCTTCACTTCTCTTCAAGGTAGACCGTAAAAAAAGCATTTTTGATGATGTGAATAGCTCCCTTACACATGCCCATGAATGGTTTACGGCTAATAATTTAGTTCTAAATTCCAATAAAACTAAAATAATAAGGTTTACTATGCCTAATGTTAATGGTCCGGCTATAAATATATCTCTGAATAACACAATTTTAGAGCCAGTGAAGTCTAGTATTACTCTAGATAATACGCTCCAGTGGGGTCCTCAAGTAAAATCTTTCCGAAAAGTTCGACAGCTTTCCGATGTTGTAACCGCCAGGTTAGTCTACTTCAGTTATTTTCATAGCGTTATGTCTTATGGTATTTTGCTATGGGGTAGAGCAGCTGAGATTCAGTCGATTTTTGTTATTCAGAAACGAGCTATTCGGGCAATTTATAATTTGGGGGCCAAAGTCTCTCTAAGAGAACGTTTTAAGGAAATTTACATACTAACAGTTGTTTCTCAATTTATATATGCAAATATAATGTTTGTTAGGAAAAACTTGAATAAATATACTAAAAATAGTTGATGTTCATAATTTTAATACCAGAGGCAAGCATAAACTTGGGTTGCCGTGTCATCGCCTGCACAAAGTACATAAGTCTTTTCTGGGAATGGGTGTACAATTTTATAATAGAGTCCCTGCGCATATCCTGGCTCTGTCTTTCGATCGGTTTAGTCGGGCGGTGAAGGATCGTCTCGTTGCTGGTGCTTATTACACCATCAATGACTTCATGACGGACAAGTCTTCTTGGGACTGGAGTGGAGGCGTTCCGGAATAATTTCTGATAGTTATGCATATACACTTTCTAATTTAAAATTTGCCTTGATATTGTTTATAATATATGTATATATAAGTTTTATTTATTGCACAACGTTACCACTCTAAATAAAAGATGTCGCGTCAGTTGCGCTCGACTAATATATTTGGATATTTTTTCTTTTTAGGACGTTGATGTTAATTTGCTGTGATGGTCGAGTATTCTGGCTGCTACACCTTTTATGCACGAGTCTACTGCTTTGTTTTCAGTAGCGATATTAATATTATTGTTATTTATGTTTAATAGTTGAAAAAGAGTATTTGGCACATGAGTTTCTTGCCCGATTCTTCTCATGATAGCCCCTACACTTGGAATCGGGCCGCTCGTGGCGATTGCGTCCGTGTTTTCTTGTTCCACGGACGCACTTTCCCCAAACGCTCGTGTTAAGTAGTTAATTGAAAATAATAAGTTAAATTGTACTTGTTGATTATTTTTATGTGTCTGTGAAGACCTATGAAAATAAAACTTATTTTGACTTTGACTACATAACTCCTTAACGGTTAGGAGTTGGGAGACAGAACTGCTTTCGGTCGATAGAAACTACTTACTAGTATGTAAGGCTAACTTGTTGCTTGGGAGGTATGCTTGCATCAACACTTGATGCTACTGTGCTGATGATAAGGCTACAGAACTCGCTTCGATTTTATTTTGAAACTAACATCTATTTAAGTTCATAACTCCTTACTACAACTAAAAATGAAGAAATAAAATTACTTTAAAAAAAAAGTTAAACCGACTTCAAGGAGATAAACGACAAAAGGTACCTACTTAAGTAACTAAAAAGCGATAAATAACCCAATTAATTTACCTACTTAGTACAATATACAAAACTTAACACTTTAACAAGGCCATCTTTAACTATAAAAATATTTACTATTGTTAGTTACTATTGAAGTCGGTGCCGGCAAAAAGTTAAACCGTATTGTATTTTGCCGTGTAGCTTTAACGACTGCGCATATCATACAACACATCATAATAAGTTACTTAGGCTGGCACCGACTACAATAGTATCTGACTATAGTGGCATATGGGGGCATATGTCTATCTCTTATGGATAACCCACAATGACCATTTTTATTTTTTTACTTTTTACGAGAAATATTGGCCTATTTACATTACTTTCATTTTATTTTCATTCAATTTAGTGTTTTAAATAGATTGGGCATGTAATATAGACGATCCTGGCCATTTACAGTATGCAATTTAAACAAATATTTTCGAAGATATTGATAATGGATGTATAGTAATGTACGGTTATTATTCACAGTATCTTCATTCATGCGTACGTATGAATGAAGTGATGTGTGATGTGTGATGTCTGAGTGAAAATACCAAGTGACCTTCCTCATAGGTCATATTCAAAGTGCGCAAGGGTTGCACGGAAGATATAGAGGGACAACACTAACTTAGCTCTCTAATAATTTAATTATTAACGACCTTACTAATATAAAACCAACGTACTTCAAATTAATAACTAAAAAACACGCTTTAATGTTATACAAACATTAAATTGGAAAATAATTTTAAGAAGCGTGGGGTGCTTTGCGCTATATTGTTGTAAGTCGCGCATTAAAACACTTGCGCACTTTAAACTATATTATTTTTTTACTTTTGAGTGAATAAGCAACATAAAGAAAAATATTATGATTATAGCATAAATATTAATATAAAACAGTTTGTAGTTGGTCGCTGAGCGCCCGACTAGCTCTCTATCTCTTACTAGCAAATTCTAAAACTTCGTTTTTGTATCCTGGCGAATCTAATGAAGATGATCGGATTTTTGCATAGAATCATTGCATTCGCATCAGTCTCTGACAGGTGTGCAAGGTTTCAATAAAATCGGATCGTTCAAAGTAGGAGAAAATTGAGCTCACTTAGTTCGATGCTCACCAGAATGTATGTAACATACTCACATTCATACTGGTGAAGCTAATAAAAGCGTATTAAAAATGTATTGATGTGATTCCCGAGCTCTCCATAACACATCTATAATATTTAATAGCTAAATTATAAAGTTTACTTTCTTGAGACTTAGAAAACTCATTGAGACAAAGCTTTCGTATAATAATATAGAAACATCGATTACAAACGGCTGGTTGTAACTGGTTAGAAACTGCGCCTCACACTGCTACCAGAGGCCACCAGAGGTACTTGCACTTGTTGATATCACATTGAGCTATAAAACGTATCTACCGAGTATTATTGTAGGTGTAACAGACTGTAACATCACGACTGCTCTCTTGCGGGTTAGGCAATATCAAATGTACCGCGATTGAGTTCCAAAATATTTAAAAAGTAAACATCAGATATTGAAACAGTTATACTGAAATAATTTACTTTTCTGAAAATCAATATGTAAATGTAGTGGTATACAATAATTAGATATTTGATCTCGAGAATTTTTTTGTAGAAATTAATGTGGTCAATAGTATTGTATCTAGATCATTTTTGATTATTATTATTCTATTATATTATGTCTATTATTGATTATTATTGTTATTCTGATGTATAAGCTATATTATTGTAATGTTTCATGAAAATCCATCCATTAGTTTTTGCTTGAAAAAGTAACAAACATACATTCTCACACACTCAGAAGCATCCGCATTGATGATACTACATAAAATTTTGTGCATATAATATTATCTTTTAAAAATGTTTGAGCAATATCTGTGCAGTGTAGTGGTATATCTACCTATATGAATACATATAAGAACGGTCCGGGCATGACATGTTCATTGAACATGACCTTGGTCTTGTCCAAGTTCATGCCCAAACCGACACGCCGGGAGGACTCATCCAGGCTGCGCAGCATTCCGCTTAACTGTTCCAGCGACTCTGCCATTACAACGATGTCGTTGGCAAACCGAAAATGCGAGATGTACTCACCATTCACGTTGATACCCTGTCCAGTCCAATCCAGTGTCTTGAAAACGTCCTCCAGAGCATTGGTGAAGAGTTTGGGAGATATAACATCTCCCAGTCTTACACCTCGATTCAGCTCGATGGAGTTCGTCACCTGGTCACAGGACCAGGCTGTCCAGATACAGATCTGGACAGCCATCGTGGCGGTGTCAAACAAGCATCTCAGCACCTCGATATAACGCCAGTCAATCCGACATCGCTGTAGTGCATCCAGAACTGCCCAAGTTTCGATGGAGTCGAAGGCTTTTTCGTAGTCCACGAATGCCATGCACAGCGGCTGGTTGTATTCTTCGGTCTTCTGTACAATCTGCCGAACAGTATGGATGTGGTCCACGGTATTAAAGCCTTTTCGAAACCCGGCCTGCTCCGGAGGCTGGAACTCGTCGATTCTGGCAGCGAGACGATTTGTGACGACCCTCGAGAACAACTTGTAGATGGGTCTGTAATTCTTCAGTAAGGTTTTAACACCTTTTTTGAAGAACAGCACCACCGCACTCCTGCTCCAAGCCTGTGGTGTTATGCCCTGGTGTATAACGGAGTTAAAAAGACTTGCTAAGTCCTTTAGGATAGGACTCCCGCCGGCTTTTAGAAGCTCTGTAGTAATTCCGTCATCACCGGGTGCCTTGTTCTGGAGTTGCCCGAGAGCCGCACTAATCTCGCTTTCTGTGACATCGTGAATGTCCTCATTATAGTGACGCGTTAGCCGGGCTCTGTGGTCATCATCGCTGTGTCCAGTTGGCTTGGTCATCCGTGTGGAATAAAGGAGCCCATAAAAAGATTCGATCTCTGCGAGAATCCCGGGCTTAGAGGTGACGACACGTCCATCCGCAGTTTTCAGCTTCGTCAGATGGGACCTTCCAAGCTGCTGAGCGAACATTTTCGACCCTTTGCGGTCCATTGCGTTCTCGATTGCTCGAGTATTCGATCGACGAAGGTCGCGCCGCATCAGCTTTCTTATACGCTGGTTTAGGCTTTTCCATTCTGACGAAGACAGCTGATCGGATGGAGTTTCTCGCCTTTGCCTCATCAGCTCGAGTGTCTCAGCAGAGTGCTTGGAATCCTTTTTCTGCGATCTCGGGAACAGCCTTTGAGACACTTTCCTCAGCGTGGTGACCACAGTGTCGGTTTTTTCGTCCACGTTGCCTGTGGTTTCCAGCATGTCGAATCGATTTTTAAGTTCCATTTGGAACTTTTCGGTTTCAGCTATTTGGAGTGGCGTAGGTCAGATAATAGACCTTATCTTCTGGGTCCTTTCAGCTTTTAAGTTAATGTTTAGAGAGCCTCGAAGAAGTCGGTGATCACTTCCAGTATTGAACCTGTTGATCACAGAGACATCTCTAAATATATGCTTACTATCCATAATGATAAAATCTATCTCGTTCCTTGTCACAGAAACGGGGCTTCGCCAAGTCCACCTCCTGTGGAGACTCTTCTTGAAGGATGAGGTCATCAAGAAGAGCCCTTCAGACTCCAGGAAGTTGACCAGCATCTGGCCCCTGTGATTCCGGCAACCCAAGCCATATGGACCGATTTTCGTTTCTCCGCATTCTTGTACTCCCACTTTGGCATTGAAGTCCCCCATAACAACAATGTATTGCTTTCGCAATATCCTCGTACATCGCCTCCGCTATCTCGTCAGAGTATGTCGAGGTCGGCGCATATACCTGTATTACCTTCAGGGTGTACCTGTTGGTGAGTTTTAGTACAAGGTACGCTACCCTGGTCGACACACTACTGATCTCCACAACGCTGCTAACCTCCTTGTGAAAGAGGAAACCGACACCCCCCTGGGAGAGCTGGTCACCTTCCCGAAAGTAGAGTAAGTTGCCTGACTGTAGGGTTATCGTGTCCTCTCCCTCTCGCCGGACTTCAGATAATCCTAAAATATGCCTGTTCAAGCAACTCAGCTCTACCTCAAGTTCGGTGAGGTGTTGGTCCAGCCGAAGACTGCGTCCATTATAAGTGACCACGAGTAGTTGTTTTTGGCAGCCTGCCGTAACCCGGAGTTTCTTCGCACCCCCTGTCCCACCGTTACCACGACCGCTGCCTTGGCCGGGAATAGCGGGACCGCCGGGAACTGGGGGCCGTTGTATTTGTGCTTTTACCATAGGGAGGTTTATGCCCATAGTCCCTACGCTGGGCAAACGGGTTGGAGACCGCAGGGGTAAACCTCTTGTAGATTGGGACGCCGCCCCCACCAAGAACATTAAGGTTGACCCATGTTTCTGATGTCTGTGTGTGTGTGTCTGTGTAAACATTAATATAGGTTTGTTTTATATATGCTTCGGGAAAAAAGCGTGAAGTTGTGATATGTATGTTTAAACCATAAAATCAATATTGAGGTGTTTGTTTGAAGTATATTCAATCGTGGGCTCGTCCGTTTTCCATTGTTTTCCATTTTATTTTATATTATAATAAATTATCTATACAAATAAATAAAATTAAAATGTCCTGCTTTCTACTACATTTATATGAATATCATATACGGTACGTACACCAAAATTGAATTGTCTTTCTCCCTCTATATTTGTTCCGAAAACCTCTAAAATGGCTGGGCCAATTTTGACGGGACTTTTATTAGCAGCTGGTGTAATTAGGCGTAACTAAGGCTCCTTTTTGATTTTCAAAATTCTTTTTGATTGTATCCGAGGCAAAACAAAGTTCCGCGGGTCAGACAGTAATAAATAAATCAATATTTAAGGTGATTTTCGGAGATGAGTAACATACTATGATTAACATATATATATGACATAATATTGTGTCTTATGTAATATTTTCGTAACAAATTTAATATTCCTAAAATTTAAATATAAAATTATATACAGAATGACATAACAATAATATTCCGGCGATTTATAAGTTATAAAATATCAGCTAATATATCTATATATCTATGTATACTTAATGGTTATATTTTACTAAAATTAATTAACAAAGTGATATTGAGAAAGTGTTAAACAACAAACAAGAAGGGTATTGAACGTGTAGTGTGTAGACCGTCGGCAGGCAGGCCGACACATTCGGCCACATTAGAAATAATTATGGAAATGTTCCACCCACACCGGATGTACAGTTTAAGGCTTTCACAGTTACATTTAAAGGTACTCCGACTACAAGATATTATCTAGTTATTTTTTTCTTGTAATTAATTTAGACATTTATAGATTATTATGAACAATGGTCCACAAATATGTTTAGTGAATTTCTATCACCTAGGTACCGATGTTTAGGAGATCATATTACAAACAGGCAAATTATTAGTTTTCAATTCAATAGGTTTTAATGGTAGGATCAAAATAGACCTGTGATGATTAAACCTGAACGTCGACTACCTCTATCACCTAGGGGTACCATCACAAAGTTTCCAAGCAATCCAGAGATAAGAACAATGAAATTTCCAACAAAATCGGTTAAGCCGTTTTAAAGGCAAACGGAGCAGTAAACATTGTGACACGTTAATTTTAAATATCAGATAACATACAACATATAACAATATATCGTGGAATTGTGATTTATCATTTACAATGAGCGTATTCAAATTAGTTCAGAAATTATAATATGTATACCTATGTATTATGTCAGAACAAACTGACATACTTATTAGCTAATGAAGCACCCCCGGGGCCCCGGGTACCGCAGGTACCTACTGACAGTAGGTACTGACAGTTTCCAGGGAATCTTGAAATAATATAACATCCTGTATATCAGTCATGACCTATTAATATACTCATACATCGCAAAATGTGTATTGGAATATGTAATATAAACATAAGGCAGATGAATACGCGATATAAAACCATCTGTTACGGTATGTGTCAGGTTTTGCAGTCGGTATCAGTTATATATGTATTTATATGTAAAATAAACTATCCGAAGCCGAATTCAAAAGTAGCATGAATGATGTTAAACTGTGAATGTTAATTCTTTAAGTATCCACGTTTTGGGTTATTTTATTACTCTTATCTAAATTCAGAGGAAAGAGATGTTTTATGTCATCTATTCGATGGTAGTCATTTTTTCTTAGAAAACTCCAATTTTATCATTAAAATGTGTTTCAAAGAAGCTATGAAACACAATTAAAGTTGAACTGTTTGTTTGTTCGAAAAGAAAATGTTCTAGGTAGCTTATTAAAATTTTGCAGATGAATAGCTAAATTTAACATCGCGTTAATAAACGCAAAAATAAAATCGAAAATAAAATAAATCACGGGTCGACGCTTTTTTTTTTTATGGGATAGTAGGGCAAACGAGCAGGCCTGATGGTAAGCAACCAACGCCGCCCATGGACACCAGCAACACATAGTGTTACTGTTGCGTTGCCAACCTTTAAGGGATAGGGGATAGGAAAGGATGGGGAAGGGGGGTAGGCCTCCGGATACCTCTCTCACCGAACGAAACGCGGCATGAGCCACTTTACGTCGGTCTTCTGAGAGGTCGTATGCGTAATAGCTTAATATTTAAATTAAAATTCGTTAGTAACCGTCAATTAACAACACGAACAAAGTAGTGAGTAACAACTACTAGTCCATGTTGTTACATAATTGCTCCACAATATCGTGCGTAATTTTTGATGCGTAAAAAATGAAAGCTGAAATTAAAAATATCCATTATATAATTGTTATATGAATTATATAACAAAACACTGACGGTTTCCGGTGACTTGGCTCGTTATGTTTAAAAATAACGTGCGTGCCATCTCAAGTGTTGCCGTAGGTGATAAGAGGTCGGAAACCGATGCAGAATATCTTGGAATAATGTCCCAAGTTTGCATTCTGGCTCACAGCAATATTTTTCAGATAATATTGTAGATTGCGATTGCGAAGATTATGAAAGGCAGAATAAGAATCCGGCTCGTCGGACAACTCACGTGCACGTTGTGTACGTTGGCTCTTTTCAATGCATTTTTTGTGAATTAGTTTTGTGAATTTTATGACGAGAGAAAATATAAGATTTTCGTAAAATAAGTCAGTGAAAAGTTTTGTTTACGGAACTCATATTTGTACGCGAGTCTGTGCAGACACATAGTTGTCATCACTACTTCAAACTATTGTCAGCGTCGTGCTCAATAATTATATCGTTAGCGAAGTAAGTAAAGTAACTTAAATATTATTGATATCGTTAGCGATATCAATTATATTTGTGCATATTCAAATTTACCTGTCTAATTACCTGTTTAATGTAATTAAGAAGTGGCTATCACTATAGACAATTCTATAAGGAGACAAACACACGTAACATCTTAGTGTGTTATGTTATATTATTTAAGTACATATATATACATACATAATTATGTATCTCCGGCGATATTTCTCTTCATTTCCGCTTCGCGTCGTCCCTCGTCCATCCAACCTGCGGTTAGCGGACACACGTGCTTCGGTTCCCATTGATAGAAAAATCAATTTAAATTCTTGTTAACTTTTTCGCTAATCTAAACTTATTGTTTGTTCATCAAACACTATCATTTACATAGTCGATATTTTGTAAATAATTGCAAGTCTCGAGAACATTGTTAATATTTATAAGTACCTACCCGTTTAATATTGATTATGAATTCGGTTAAAAATAAGGAAAAGGCAAACATAGATATGTATTTATATGTGTTTCCTTCCCATCCCACTCCCTTAAAGGCCGACAACAGTAACACTTTGTGTGTTGCTGGCGTCCATGGGTGGCGCTTGTTGATATCATCAGGCAACCGTTTGCTTGTTTGCCTTAAAAGAAAATGTAAAATGTTTTATATTATTTATTTGTTAATAAATACTTATAAACTAAATACAGTCGCCTGTCTTTCATAAGTTCACACAATTTTCACGAAAAACAGACGAATATTGTTAATAAAATGTGAAAACAGTTAAACACTTGTTTAAGTGGTAAATAGAATCAGGTTCAGTCCGTACTGATTACCTTCTTATACTATAAATGCAATTTCGGCTTTGACCACTCGACACGCGACAATGTTTACTGAACAATATTGGAATTGACATAAATATCAACTGAGTTTACATTGAGGTAACACAAGATGTGCTTAATATGCACTTCAGATAATTAGAACGATGAATCTTCTTGAATTGGACAGGCATTATTAATAAATATATCTCTGAAATATCACAAATAGATATTTCTACTTTAACAAATGAATCTATCAGGTAGATCTAATAGTTTCGATTGGTGGGTTTTCGATTGATTTAAGTATTTTTACGGGCTAGTAGTACCTAGTAGTAACTGATCATTTTAATCCGAAATGGTAGCGTCGTTGTCAGATCTCCCCCAGGGTGATAGGAGAGGACCTGGCGCGGGCCAGGGTGCGTTAACCGCAGGTGCTGGGAGAAGTTCTGCGCGAGGATGCAAATGGAGTAGCGGTGATGGTGTGGCAGCCGCGAAGAAAAGTCGGGATACAGCCTATTGAAAAAATGATTAATTAAAAACAAGACAATTTACATCTGGAGATATTTAATCTAACACTGTTTTAAATACACACCCTAGTTCCGGGGCTCGGGATTGAATACCTCTCAAGAACTTTTGGGAAAGTTGAAGAGATTCTTACCTGACTGACTGACACAATGAGAAGCAGCACGCCAATGGCCAAGTTCTTGACAGAAATGACAGCCAGAGCCATCATTAGCGTGGAGATGACACCTAGTGTGAACATCACTGGCAGGAAGATGAAGGACAGCCTCTTCAAGGCATTGTGTCCAAACGTACGGCCGACGCTTGAGTCTGCAATAAAATAAGATTTTGTGAAGACGAAGTACCTATGTTCTTTAAATGCAGTGGCCAGTAGTACCGGCTGCTGTGCTCAGCAGCCGGTACTACTGGCCTAAGTGAGCGGGTTCGATCCCCGCTTAAATATTCGTGTCGTGTATTGAATGTGTAAAGTAATTAAAACCAATCGTAAATGATGTAATACACTTTCTCCGATATAAGATATAAGCTTTGCTGTAATTAGTCATATAGAAATGCCTCCTTGTGTACGAGAACCCAATCACGTTACTATTTTATGATCTATCAGTACAATGTCACGCGATGCGGACGTCGAACTTGTACCAATAACCCACCCACATGCTTAGTGAGGCTGAACCGTAGTCCGGGACTCCTCAGAGCCAGTGCGCCGGGGAATGTTGCCAGATGTGATGACATTACATGAGAAAACGCTTAAGTGATGATAGTCTAGCTAACACCTTCAATATAATTGGGAAATTACTCTATATGGACAAGAAATGTTGGCCAAAAGAAGTACATACAAGTGAGTAAAACAGTCAGGTAGAGCGAGCCTTACCTTCATCGACAACATCCTTTTGATCACTATCACAGCACACGACCGATACAAAAACAAGTACATAGAGCAAACTCAAGAAACGGATATTTTTGCACATTTTTGAAAAATTTAAAAATAGTCTGATGTGGTGAATAGACGCCTGCCGATGTTTGACTGATGTGTTGCGCTCCAGTATACCAGGATATAAAGACTCCTGGTGAACAACAATGGGCGGTGATATCAAAGATTATTGTCGAAAGAAAGTGTCGTGACGTGACCGAACAGCCAACACACTGCCCTCGATAGCATATCGGAACATTTAAGGACACTAATGTGGGGTCACTATCACACCAGCGGTCCCCGGCCGGCCGAGGGGGCAGCAGACAGGAACCGCACGCGCGCCCGCCATCCATTTCAATTGTGCGGTGAAAGTCATTACCAATAATACATTTAATGATCGATAACAATCTGCTACTTTTTAAACCAAGTCCAGTCGACGAGGACCCAAGGACATACAAATGGAATATTAAAGAAGCCTTGGTTTCTGCTAAGAACGTATTATAATTATTGAAATATCTGAATAATTTGATATCATTACATAGTATAAAACAAAGTCACTTTCCGCTGTCTGTCGCCTTATATGCGCATATCTTTAAAACTACGCAACGGATTTTAATGCGGTTTCTTTTAATGGTTAGAGGGTGTCAACGGGATTTTGATCTATAATTCATGTATAGTGTAGTAAAAAAAAGTGATAATTTTCAAGATTTAGAACTTTAATCGCAAACGCTGCCTGAACCGTTATTGATAAATCAAAACAACGTACTACATTATTATACACCTTTAAAAGGGCTACAAAAAAGTCCCCGCGGGCATATGTCTATCTTTTAGGGATAACCCACAATGACTATTTTTATTTTTTTACTTTTTACGGCAAATAAGGCCTACGAAGCGATTTTAAACACTACAGCATTCATTTTCATCCAATTAAGTGAGTAATATTTTCGAAGATATTGCAGTATTAACATAGCGGGACAGCAGTTATTACTTTTGATGCGGAACAAAGTCGGGTCGCCGGGTCAGCTAGTGGAACAATAAAATGCAAAAATGTTACACTTGACATGAGTAGCGATTTAAAATGTTGGAACGATATTATGACTCCGCACGAAGGACCTTATTGAAGTGTTTTTAAAAGACCTCAATAGGAATCTGGGATCTTTAGGGTTACGGTACTACAGGATACGCTGAAATAATATTGTGTGTGAATAAGTCTATTATATAATATTGTCTGTAGGGAGTTTTGACGGAAATGTAAAAGTGTCATGTCCGTTCTTTGCATTATTTTCTAAAATTTGTGTTTCAATGGATATTATTAAATAAAATTAGCTGCGTTTTATTAAGTAAGTGTACGTATATGTGTGCAAATATGGAAACTGTGTAAATATCGTGTGTAGCGTGCTCTTCTATATTGTCGTCATAACTCCCTTGGAACATCGTGCATAAAGTGCCACGAATTTAAGGATGCCTTAAGATTTAGGTTAGTTTAAGACAGTTTAGGCTATTTTAAGTTAGTTTAAGATTGTTTAGGTTAAATTAAGGTTGAATGCAAAGAGCTTCAGTCGGTATCCCAAATTTCATAGGTCAATTTATTAAACCTTTTTTTTTTTTTGTCGCTGGGAAAAAATGCATTGTGCATACGCCTCCCACCGGGGGGTGAGGGTTATGTGGGGCTCCCGGGAGATGGTAGTTCGGTTACCCACTAAAACAACCCAGCGCCGTTCCCGCTTCGTCATGTTAGGGGAAACTGGGACACGGCCGAGCCTTTCAGCCAGTCACCCCTGACGATTTGCCCGCCCTTACGGCAGGCTCCGCGCACCCCTCGCGATGGTGAGGGGCTCGGAAACAGCCGGGGATCGCCGGCCATCGCCTTCCGACGACGGTGTAGTTAAGTGCAATGCGGGTGAGGGCGCCCCCGCGCCAGTCACCTGCCCTACACCGGGAAGGAGTTGTTGTCGGCGATCCAATTGTCGCCTCCTTCCCCCCTTCTTCTCCTGCGGAGCGGTGCAGCGAGAGGATCGTTCTCCCGCGCCCGCTCCGCCGCCTCCTTTTCTGCGATCACCTCCTCGCAGAAGGAGGCAAACTCCAACCATGCCTCACCTTCGGCCAGCATGGCAGCCACCACGCTGGAGAGTGACAGTTCTGGCCCGACCACCGCGATTAAATTGCGGCGCGGCCCATCCCAAGACGAGCACACCTGGAGGGTGTGCTCGGGCGTATCTTCCGCCGCACCACAGTGTGGGCACGACGGCGTCTCCTCTCTGCCGATCCGGTACAGGTATGATCCGAAGCACCCGTGTCCGGACAGCACCTGCGCCATTCGGAAGGAGAGGAAACCGTGCGACCTTTCTAGCCACTCCCGCAGGACCGGCCCAACCGCATCAAGCGTACGACGGCCGAAGGTGGCGGTAGCGAGATCTTCCGCCCAATGGTGGATTATCGCGGCCCATGCCTCGCACCGGACGGCTTCCTTTTCCGCATGAGAGGGGCGCTCTCCATGTGCCTTTCGCCTCGCCGTCCACTCGTATACCCTGGTCAGCACCCACGCCTCGAGTTCCCAAGGGGGAGTACTGGCCAGGGCGCACGCCGCCGAGAAACTCACCGAGCGGTAGGTTCTCGCCACCCGTTGGGCGATGGCCCTTTGTGGCCTCCGCAAGGCGGTAGTGTTCTCCCTTCGTTTGAGGGAGTCCGCCCATATAGGAGCCCCGTATAAGGCTATGCTCCTAAGGATGCCAGCATAGAGCTGCCGGCACCGCGTCTTCGGGCCTCCTAGATTAGGCAGGAGCCACGAGAGAGAACCCGCCGTCTTCAGCAGCCGCGCGGAGAGCCCGTTGAAGTGTGGGCCGAATGAACACCTGCTGTCTATAATAAGCCCCAGATACTTCATCTGGGTATTCACAGCTATTCTGATGCCCTCCACCACGATGTGGGCGTCAGAGGGACGGTGCTGTCGAGGACCAGGGAAAAAGACGGCCTCGGTCTTGTGCAGTGCCACCCGAAGACCCAGACGGCGGATTCGCCCCGCCACGAGTGTTCCGCCCGCTGAAGCGAGGCTCGCCGCCTCCCTATAGTCCCTTCCCCGGGCGACGAGAAGCGTGTCGTCGGCATAACAAATGACACTCATGCCACGGAGGAGGGAGCCTCGCAGAAGCCAATCGAAGCCGATATTCCACAGGAGGGGTCCCAAGACAGATCCCTGCGGAACACCGGACTCCGCGGTATATCGCCGTAGTCGGCCCGTCTTATCCACCAGGAGGATGAAACGGTCCTCCAGGTAATCGGCCAAAAGCCGCCGCAGGTAGGGAGGCACCCCGTGATAGCGGAGCGCCTCTAAGATCGTTGAATGGGGGACGGAGTTGAAGGCGTTGGCGATATCGAACGACACAGTCAGCACCCCGTCCACCGCGGTCGTAGTTTCAAGCGCCTGGTCCTTCAGACGGGCCAGCGCGTCGATAGTCGAACGCCCTTTCCGGAATCCGAATTGGGCGTCCGACAGATTTGGCCCCACTTGGCAAAGGTGATCGCTTATTCGGGAAGCGACGATGCTCTCGAACAATTTGCCGACCTCATCAAGAAGAACGATGGGTCGGCACGCGGCGACGGTACCCGTCGGCTGCGTACATTTGGGAAGGAGGCACAAACGCCCCTCTTTCCAGGGTTTCGGGAACCTCCCAGTCGCAAGGCACAAACTGAAGAGGTCCTGAAACCTTTTCCCCATCTCAGTGGTGGCAAGAGCTACCACGCGCGCAGGAACGCCGTCAGGGCCAGGAGCGGTACCCTTAGCGTGAAGACGGTGAGTCGCCCCGTCAAACTCCTCCTCAGTGACCAAGAGGACACTTTCCATCGGCGGAGACGCTGAAGGTGGAGGGTTCATAGTTGGCGGGGTGAAGTTGGCCCTGCTAGGAAACAGTGACCGAACCACCCCATCCAGAGTCGCCGGCTCAAGAGACTCCGTCAGCGGGGGACCGAAGGGTTGCAATTTGTCCCGCGCCGCTTTATAGGGTCTTCCGACCCTCCAGCATTTCCACCCTAGCAGAATCCTCGGCGGCTCGCATCGCCGTCCTGAAGGCCCACTTCGCCTCCCCGTACGCAGTGTAGAGGAGACTTTCCCCAGCCACATCGCGCAGCACGCGCCTCCGGCTCCGCTCGTAGGCTCTCCTAGCCGCGGCGCACGCGGCACGCAGCTCTGCCAGCTCGTCCGACCACCAGTAAACAGCGCGTCGGGGAGCGGGGCGACGGGAACGAGGCATGCTGGAGTTACACACCTCGGTCATCGACTGCCTGAGCTGGAGAGCCGCAGTGTCCACGTCCGTCCCCGCACGGGGCGCAAGCCAGTCCTGCAGGAACGCCGCTTCCCTCGCTGCCAAGGAGGCAGCGAGGGAAGCGTCCAGGCGTGTGAGCGCCCAGCGAGGGAACGAGGAACGGGCCAAGGGGACCGTTCGCCGAGCGCTTCCGGTGGAGATGTCGAACCGTATGTAGCGGTGGTCCGATAAGTCCGATAAGTCCCGGTCCCCTTTCTAGCAGTGAGAGGGAAGGGGATTGAGAGGAAGGCCGCGCCAGTAAAGTCACCGTGCCATCCGGGGAACCTAGCCAGCGACCAGTGACGGAATAGGGCTCGGCGATCACCGCCACATCCACCAACCACTCAGCCAAGACCTGCATAAGCAGGGTCTGGGCATCACGGCAGTGGTTGATTTTTACTTGGAGAATGCGATGGCGGGACTTATCCATCGATGGTCATAGCACCCTCCCCCACACCCGCTGAGGCCGTGGTCCTAGGGACGTCGGCAGTGGTTGCGACAGGCTGGATCGAAGCCTGCACTTTGCCCTTCTTGGGGGGAGGACGACAGTTGCTCCCCTTCATGACATGTCCCGCGGGGCGGCCACTAGCAGCGCATACTGAGCAGTGTGGCTTGGCGGCCTGGCAGGAGGCGGACTTGTGCCCCCCCTTGCCGCAGCGGTAGCAGCAGTCCGTCCTGTCGGTTTTGGATGGACAGAGGGCTCTGGTGTGGCCAATCCCAAAGCACCTGAAACAGCGAAGTGGCTGATTTTCGAGTGCCCGGATAACTCCCGAGCTAAATCCAACCAGTATCCGTCCTTTCGTCAGAACGGCCTGGGCCACTGCGACGGGGCACTCAAGGCGTATCGCGCCCATGCCGCCGCGGTCGGGTCTAATAGAGCGGCTCCTAATAGCGGTGACCTCGCAACCTCCAATGTCTGCTATCATCGCCTCCACTTCCTCCTTGGTGACCGAATCATCTAGATTGGTCACCTCCAAGGCTGCCAGTTTCACTGGCCTCACCACATTCGCTGCATCCGCGATAACCTCCCGTAGCTTAGAAGTAAAGAGTTCCGCGTTGGTGCCGCCCTGCGCCCCCGGGAACTCAAACATTCGGGCACCGGCTTGGGTGCGACGGCAGGACACCGAGGAGATCCCCAGTTGGGCGAGGTCAATATTGGGTCGAGCTTGGGTGAGGATTGAAGAGTAAGTCTCGCCTCGCTTTTCCGCCTCCGCGGTCAGGGTGACCACTACCGCTGCGGTTTTTGGCGGCACCAGCTTCTTCTTCGGGGGCCCGGCAGAAAGGTTCCTCTTCGCTATGGAAGCAGCAGAGGTCGAAGGCTTAGGGGCCGACTTTTCTCCCTTTCCTTTTCCTTTCCCCTTGTCGACGGAGATGGGCGCGATGGGGGCGGCAGGTACGACGACCGTGTTGGCCCTTTTGTTTTTGGCGCCTCTCTTTACTACTTCTGTCCACTGAGATGCGGACGGAGTGGCTGACGTAGAGGGGACGTTCTCTACATGGGAAGCCGTGCTCGACCGTTTGTCCACAGCGAGTGGAGGTCGGAGTCGTTTCTCCGGCAAGAGCTGGTCCTCTATTCCCGCAAAACAAGCCCTCGTAAAGGCTCTTTCCTCCAAAACTACTTTGCGGAGTATTTCCTCAAGGTCAGAAGGTGAGCCCTCAACCACTGGTCTTGGGTCGGTCTGAACTGGCCGTGTCGACTTTTCGGCCAGCTTTTTGTGCAGTTGGCTGACCTCCAACTGCAGGCGATGGACTTTCGCCTGCAGCTGCCGAGTCTCTTCATTAGCTGTGCGCTCCACCAGCTCCTTAACAATGCCGCGCAAGCTTGCAGCCCTACACTTAAGGGACTTCTGAAAAATCCCCTTGAGATTGGAGGACTTAGAGGCGACCACGACATTTTCCTCTTCGTCCTCTTAAGCCATCTTTTCTAGCTCCACCAAGGAGAAGTCGGAGTACAGGACATTAGATGCGCCGTACCCCGACCTACCACGCGCAGTCCGCGCTCGCTGCTCCTTGGCGGCAACCCTCTCTTCCAAATCCTGCTGGAGCCCCTCTTTGCGAGCAATGTTGAGCTCCCGTTGAGCATCCGCCAGACCCACTTCGTGGGTGGACACCCACGGAACGCTGGAACGGTTTTAATTTTATTTTCTTTGGCCCTCTTTTTAGGGTTGCTCCTCGTTGATTCAATCGAGGAGCCTGATCCATCCTTGAGGAAGGCCCGCTTGATAGCTCTCTGGCGGTCCTCCTTTGTTGCCATTGAGCTGGTGTCTGACTCGACGACAGACTCGTTATCGGAGTCCGAAGTCTCCTCCGCCCTGCTACAGATTGCAGCCGCAGATGGTGCGCGGCTGGTCTCCGATGCCGACTCTGCATCGTCCGTGTGGGTTTGGCCCTGAGAAGGGCCTTTTATAAAGCGCCCGGAGGCTCCTCCTAGGCATATCCTAGCAGATCGATGTCGCAGTTAAAACGCAGAATCGCAGCGACGCACAGAGTACTTTAGCCGATCCTGATGTGCCACTCCGTTACGGTGGTCACACCAGGGATCGTTGCCCGGGGAACGCGACGTGGACGCAACCTCTGTGGGGGGTCCCCCCAATTTATTAAACCTAATTTAACTTAAACTAACCTACACAATCTTAATTTAAATTAAAAATTTAACAGTTCGCTGTATGAATGGGGCGGCTCGACCGGTGAAATACCACGACCTCTCAGAAGACCGACGTAAAGTGGCTCATGCCGCGTTTCGTTCGGTGAGAGAGGTACCCGGAGGCCCACCCCCTTTCCCCATCCTTTCCTATCCCCTATCCTTTAAAGGTCGGCAACGCAACAGTAACACTATATGTGTTGCTGGTGTCCATGGGCGGCGTTGGTTGCTTACCATCAGGTGACACGCCTGCTCGTTTGCCTTCCTATCCCATAAAAAAAAATAGTCTAAACTGTTTTAAACTAACCTAAATCTTGAAATAATTATTAAAAAAAATGTCTGTAGGCGAATTGACATGCACACAAATACACCAGGAAACCACAATCCTTCTTCTGACGTAGTTGGGTAAAGATTAGCGATAGTGTCTAACAATAGTTACCAATCTAAACATCATAAGATATTGTGAGCTTGTATTATATAGTTAGACGCCAGGCGGAGACAGTGGCGCGTGTATATCATTCAGCTCGAACTTGGTATGTTCCATTTACTTCGTCAGACTATTTTCGGCCTTGAGTTCCATGCCAGTTCTTCTGCGGCGGCCTTACGCCGGAACTGGCACTTAGATTCGCTTTCAAAATCAAGACAGTGTGATGAAAGGGAATCTAAGCTCCGCGGATTTTAGATAATAGTTACATAAAATGATTTTAAGTGCTATGTAAAGTCTAGGAATATAAATATTTTACATTTGAATTGAGACAGAATAAAAATTGTACAACAAAACTACTTATGTGCATAAACTAACTCCTAACTGTCAGCAAACAAATTATGTTAAATTAAATAACTGCGTTTAATATTTAATTTAAAATTTAAATTACACTAAAGGCATAATGTTCGTGTGACTTTCAATGAATTATATAAAAGCAGGTAAGCCAGCTCTCCAATGTATCACATTCATACCTTATTCGTGTTATTACGGCGTTTCTGTTAAATTCTCCAATATTAATAAACTTAACAAACCTACTTGCTTTTAATTCTAAACAATAGTAGTTTTAGTAGGGGGGTTTTAGTAGGGCTGTCACATAACTACGATATACGATTCTAGTTCGACAAATAATACTGTCTATTTGCAATGGCTCATTACAGTATTTAAAGGTGCCTTAAAATCGGGTCAGAATTTAAGGAAATATTAATGTAGTTTTTGTTGTCCGTTCAAAACTTTCTTGTTGCATGTCGTTATGTCGTGTGAAGTCGCGGCTGGTAGCTAGTCTGTGAAGGATAATTAGTGAAATTATGATTTGCGTGTGAATGTAATTGAAGTGTAATGTTGTTAGTCTTGGCACGTAGGTCCGAGTGTTGTGGAGAAACTCAGTCACTCGCTCGCTCGGCCTGGAGCAGCGGCGCGCGACATTGTCTCCTTGGCGCGCACAACACCACCCAGGGCTGGCCGCACAGCACTACTTTACTAAATAAACAAAACATTAACGGATCTGTTGTCCAGTAATGGAAGACATCGACTGCTGCCAGGTTCTGTAGAAGTTATTTGTGCAAATCTCTTTTCTTTTTTCTTTTTTTTTCCTGGTTTTATCATGCGATCAGTCTGTTGACTATAAGCAGATGTGTTGGGACCTGATTTGTCGGGTAGGACGCTACTCCCATTGGAGTATACCCTTTCTTTTTAGCTATCAGTCTGCCTGCTTCCCTTCATCAAATATATCTCGCCGCTTCCTCAAACGGCGGATGGTTTCAGGAATCGTAAGCTGCTCCGCAAGCTCATTCGGGTGCAGTAGTCGGGTTTTGTACATGTCACCATGCGCACTTATTTCTTCCTTGTTCATCGGAATATCTAGTATGTCATGGATCTCTGAAGTTTGAATAAACCAAGGTGCATTTGACACTTCCTTTATGGTGTAGTTTTGTACCCTTTGCATTATGAGTATGTTGGAAGCACTGGCTGATCCCCAAAGTTGAATGCCATATGTCCAGATTGGCTTAAGTATGCACTTGTATATAAGAAGCTTGTTGTCCGTTGCTAGTTTTGAGTTTCTTCCCAGCAACCAATGGAGGCCCCTATATTTTAGGTTTATTTCGTCTCTTTTGGTTTGTATGTGTTTTTTCCATGTGAGTCTGCGGTCCAGATGCATGCCTAAGTACATCACGGACTCGTGGTGTGGTAACTGAACACAGTGTACAGTACTGGTCCAAGTACCGAACCCTGCGGCACTCCAGAAGAAATATCATGGAATCCTGAGGTAGTCTGAATTTCTCTTACTTGAAATATTCTATTCGTAATGTAGGACTTCAGCACGCCATAAATGTGCAAATCTCTTGAATCTCCTAAAGTTCCAACTAACTACCGATATTAAAATTACTATTTTAATATACTAGGTACTATTATATTTTATAGTGTTTATAGTTAAATTAATGACACTGACTCACACCAATGACTTTTCGAAATTGTTTTCGAAAGCTAAGTGTGATAAATATCCATGATTAAACACTTTGTGCCCGGTATGGCAATAGGTTCGCCACCTATTCCATTTGGGACGTAAACATAACAGCGAGACGAGGCTTATAAGCCGATGCTTACACCTTTAGGTAACAAAAGGAGTGAAGTTATGTTGTCTTACATTTTATAGTCGTTGAAAATGCAATAGGGCCGTCATACCCGACATCGTTCCAGGGCCTTTGTTTGGGTAAAGAAAACATAAGAAACAAATCATAATATCATCAATATCAATAATTTAATAGCGAAGGTATGTTCATAGGTAATTTTTTTTCTGTTATTTAATTGGTGTCACGTGCCAGCCCTACAAGCCGTGCACTCTGTGTTGTCCGTGACCGTGCTTGCGGTAAGCGCGCGCTATGTTCGGCGAGGGCGCTGGCCGCATGTCGGGCCACTTCCTGTCAACATGGAACCACGAAAAGTGGTATGCAATTGGCGCAATATAATGTACTTTCACGCCACTCTCGTTTCCTTGTTGATGCGCGTACAAGTGAGTACAACTCCATACACGTGATCTGTTATTCATGATGTGAGATTTTCAATCGGTTCGTGATCAATAACTGTAATATCGATCACGATATCATACTCGTTTACTCGATAAAAATACCACCACCTTTATGCGGACCGACCACTACTAAGCAGAGATACTCACAGCACAGCCGCACTGACAATAGATAGTAGCCCGACACGCGAGTGACTCGGTCTAGTAATAACATATAGTTACAGGCTGTACAATCTCACCTTGGACCTTCAGGCGTAGGTTCAGATTTGTGGTGTAGGACTATTATAGATATAGTTAAGTTCGGTATAAACTGTGAAAACATCGAACATAAAGGGAAGATAACCTTTTACATAGAAGTCTCCAACTAAACCACATAAACCTACTAGTACTTAATAATAGAGATCACGAAGTCTACATTACCTATTCATTTCTTCTGTACATTCACGACTTGGATAGCCGAAAGGGTAGGCAGCACGGTTAATGCTTCAGCACGCCATACGAATTAATTCTTGTGATCGTTGTCGATCCTCATTGGACAAAACTTTGTGTGGTCTCAAGAGATTAATTCATGAGAGACAGAACTATTCACCCCACTGTGAGAATTGGGAATTCTGAGGTTATCAAACATAACATAACTTCACGCCTTTTTCCACTCGAATGCTGATAAGCGGCTGGTAAGTCTCGACTCGCCGAATCGTTATGTTACGCGTCCTAAATGGAAAAGGTGGCGAACCTATTGCCATACACCGGGCACAAGGTTGTTACTCGTCGATATATATTACACAGAACTTTCAAAAAGAATTCTGACAAATCATTGGCGAAATTGAGCCCACTACTTCTGAATCAGAAGGGGGAAGCTCGACTACTGGACTACCGAGACTATTTGAGGTTATCAAGGTGATAATATTATAAAATGTTGGTATTAATATAGCCAGGTTCTGAATTAAAAGCTATTAAAATAGACACTCCTCCCATAACCTTCCTTGTAGTGCAGCCGGGTAAAAAGAAACCACAATTAGAAAGTATATATAAATATGACATTGTAAAGATATCATAACAGTTGCGCCACAACTAACACAATGTATGGGAATTAGAAAATGACGTGTAAATGTATGAGATAACTTAATATGATGTTATACAGTCATATTATTTGCGTCGCGCCGTGGAAATATGTAAGGAATACTTCATTCATTGTGTTGTGTGTGGTGTTTGTGTTGCATACATATACATCTACGAACAGAGATACACACTAACACATACTCTACGACACAACCGTTGACGAAGAAAGCGTGCAGTAATGCGAATTACGTGTACAGTAGGAGAGACAGGCCACATTGTTTAGTGGACAATAATTATCTTTACTGCATGCATACAGACATACTTATCGATATATACAATATAGGTATACAAAGACGGAGACGGGAGAACTGAAGTGTATGTCTGTTGTCACAAAATAATTGATACATTTCATAATATGTCCTCTCTATGGTATGGATTTTCTCTCAGTCAGTCGGGAGAGAAAGAAAAAAATATGGCTGAAAAGCTCACACAGCACAACACCGAAGAATGGCGAGATAACCATTCCTAAATATGGTGCACCCATAAATGTTCATGGTAGGGGCGGGCAGCAGCGTCCCTGTCTAAAAAGGTTTACCCCTGCGGTCTCCAACCCGTTTGCCCAGCGTGGGGACTAAGGCCAAAAACCTCCCATGAAAAAAGCACCAATGCAATGGCCCCCAGTTCCCGGTGGTCTCGCTATTCCCGGCCAAGGCAGTGGTCGTGGTAACGGTGGGACAGGGGGTGCGAAGAATCTCCGGGTCATGGCAGGCTGTCAAAGTCAACTACGCGTGGCTACCTATAACGGACCCAGTCTTCGGCTGGACCAACATCTCACCGAACTCGAGGTAGAGCTGAGTTACTTAAACTGGCATATTCTAGGGCTATCTGAAGTCCGGCGAGAGGGGGAGGACACGATAAACCTACAGTCTGGTAACTTACTTTACTTTCGAGAAGGTGACCAGCTCTCCCAGGGGGGTGTTGGTTTCCTCGGTCACAAGGACCTCGTTAGCAGCGTTGTGGAGATCAGTAGTGTGTCAACCAGGGTAGCGTACCTTGTATTGAAACTTACCAACAGGTACACCCTGAAGGTAATACAGTTATATGCGCCGACCTCGACATACTCTGACGAGATAGCCGATAGGCAATGTACGAGGATATTGCAAAAGCAATACATGGTACTGCCAAGGCTAACTACAACATTGTTATGGGGGACTTCAATGCCAAAGTGTGAGTACAAGAACGCGGCGAAACGAAAATCAGTCCTTATGGCTTAGGGTGCCGAAATCACAGGGGCCAGATGCTGGTCAACTTCCTGGAGTCTGAAGGGATCTTCTTGATGAACTTATTCTTCAAGAAGGGTCTCCACAGGAGGTGGACCTTGCGAAGTCCCAATTCTGTGACAAGGAACGAGATAGATTTTATCATTACGGATAGTAAGCATATATTTAGAGATGTCTCTGTGATCAACAGGATCAATACTGGAAGCGATCACCGACTTCTTCGAGGCTCTCTAAATATAAACTTGAAAGCTGAAAGGACCTAGAAGATAAGGTCTATTCTCCGACCTACGCCGATCCAAATAGCCGAAACCGAAACGTTCCAAATAGAACTTAAAAATCGATTCGACCTGCTGGAAACCACAGGCGATGTGAAAGACCAGCACTGTGGTCAACATGCTTAGGAAAGTGTCTCAAAAGTTGTTCCCGAGATCGCAGAAAAAGGAGTCCAAGCTCTCTGCCGAGACGCTCGAGCTGATAAGGCAAAGGCGAGAAACTCCATCCGATTAGCTGTCTTCGTCAGAATGGAGAAGCCTAAACCAGCATATTAGAAAGCTGATGCGGCGCGACCTTTGTCAAGCGAACACTCGAGTAATCTAGAACGCGATCGACCGCAACAAAGGGTCGAAAGTGTTTGCTCAGCAGCTTGGAAGGCCCCATCTGACGAAGCTGAAAACTGCGGTTGGACGTGTCGTCACCTCTAATCCAGAGATTCTCGCAGAGATCGATTTTTTTATGGGCTCCTTTATTCCTCACGGATGACTAAGCTGACGGGACACAGCGATGATGACCATAGAGCCCCGCTAACGCGTCACTATAGTGAGGACATCCCCGAAATTGCAGAAAGCGAGATCAGGGCAGCTCTCGGGCAACTTCAGAACAACAAAGCACCCGGTTATGACGGAATTACTACAGAACTTCTAAAAGCCGGCGGAACTCCGGTACTAAAGGAATTAGCAAGTCTTTTTAATTCCGTCATACACCAGGGCATAACACCACAGGCTTGGAGCAGGAGTGCGGTGGTGCTGTTCTTCAAAAAAGGTGATAAGACCTTACTGAAGAATTACAGATATCACTCCTGAGCCATACCTACAAGTTGTTCTCGAGGGTCGTCACGAATCGTCTCGCTGCAAGACTCGACGAGTGCCAGCCTCCGGAGCAGGCCGGGTTTCGAAAAGGCTTTGGCACCGTGGACCACATCCATACTGTTCGGCAGATTGTACAGAAGACCGAGGAGTACAATCAGCCGCTGTGTATGGCATTCGTGGATTACGAAAAAACCTTCGACACCATCGAAACTTGGGCAGTTCTGGATGCAATGCAGCGATGTCGGATCGACTGGCGCTATATCCAGGTGTTGAGATGCTTGTATGACACCGCCACGATGGCTGTCTACATACAGGACCAGGTGACGAACTCCATCGAGCTGAATCGAGGTGTAAGACAGTGAGATGTAATATCTCCTATACTCTTCACCAACGCTCTGGAGGACGTCTTCAAGACCCTGGATTGGACTGGACAGGGTATCAACGTGAATGGTGAGTACATCTCACATCTTCGGTTTGCCGACGACATCGTTGTAATAGCAGAGTCGCTGGAACAGTTAAGCGGAATGCTGCGCAGCCTAGACGAATCCTCCCGGCGTGTCGGTTTGGGCATCAACTTGGACAAGACCAAGGTCATGTTCAATGAACATGTCGTGCCCAGACCGATAAATGTCGAAGGGTCGGTTCTCGAAGTTGTAAACAAATACGTCTACCTGAGCCAAACTATCCAGTTAAGTAGACGAAACTTCGAGAAGGAAGCTGACAGGAGGATTCAGCTGGGTTGGGCCGCATTTGGCAAACTACGTCGAGTTTTCGACTCGCCTATACCGCAATGCATGAAGACCAAAGTCTTCAACCAGTGCGTCTTACCACTTATGACCTACGATGCCGAAACGTGGACACTCGGTGGGGCTAGTCCGTAAATTTAAAGTCGCTCAGCGAGCTGTGGAGCGAGCTATGCTTGGGGTTTCTCTGAAGGATAAACTCAGGAATGAGTATATCCGACAGAGAACTGGAGTAACTGACATAGCATGTAGAATAAGCTCGCTGAAGTGGCAATGGGCTGGTCACGTCTGCCGGAGGACCGACGGTAGATGGAGCAAGAAGGTCATTGAGTGGAGACCGCGACTTGGTAAGCGTAGTGTAGGACGCCCACCAGCCCGATGGTCAGACCACCTCTGAAAGGCTGCTGGAAAAGACTTGATGCGGAAGGCAGAGAATCGGATGTTGTGGCGCAAACTGGGAGAGGCCTATGTCCGGCAGTGGACTGCAATAGGCTAATGATTATGGTCTGGATCATCAGTTTGCCAGTTGGTTGCCAGTCGTCATCTAGTGTATTTGTCGGTTGTCTAGTTCCATTACAGAAGAGTCTGTTGCTTAGTTGGGAAATCAGATGGCGCTATGTACGTATGTACGTACGTAACTGTATCTAAAAACGAAACAGATGGTAATATAAATGTGCAATTTATGCATGTATAATGCATAAATTGCACATTTGCACTATACTATTGAGTATTCTCTCCCAAAAAGTCGCTCCAATTCAGCTGTGAGGTTGGAGTTTTCCACTCTTCAGCTCATTCAGCTCAGGAACAGGATCAACACCTCGCATAATTAACATGTCGGATGTAATTCAATAAAGTACAAACGAACAAATAACTAGTATGTTCACACAAATATCAACTTTCGCATTTAATATATTTGCTGTCTTCATTCAATGAGGTACTGTTCAAAGGAAGTCTCAACAGTTCCTACAAGTATTGATAATGATTTCCGACAAACTATAAAGTTTTGCACGACATCATTAAAGTCATGTAACTTGTAAGCGCCAGTGATTTGTGTTAACAGGAAACGCTTGCCACATTTCTTTCCCTTGAACTTTAACAGTTCTATTAGACCTCGGTAACAAAATATAATTAGATTTCATCTAGAGGAAGGCTGGATGATGATATAAGTAATGAAATAATTAATAGTCTTGTTACAAAAAATAATAGTCTTGTTTTTACGAGTACAAATGTCGCTCGTATTTTTAATCGGGCTCACAACCGATCGTCGCTACTTTCGTGTCTGATGTGTTGCTACCTGTGCATGATGTTATGTGAAATAACAAGTCAAGTAATTTATAGTTGTAATTAAGTTGTAACAGGCCCGTGTCTGAGACGTAGAAATATAGATAGAAACTAAAAGGAGAAATTGGTAAAACTAATAGCAGTTTACAAGTTATATAGTCTATAGAGCAACAGAAGCCAAAACGACAGATTTTAGATCTTTTGTTTGCCAGACTCAAAAGTAGGATGTATGGACTCTTGATTATTTTTGAACATCAAGAAGAAGCAAAACAATATGAATTAATTTGACGGTCATGATTGAAACTGAATGGTAGAGTCATATCTCTAATAAAGTACTATGTAATGTACATGTGCTGCAGAAAGCAATAGTAATTTGAATCACAATATCGGAACAAGGATACACAGCGCGTCGGTAATCCAATATTAATAGGTGTGCGTGTTATCACAGTGTTTTTGTAGCGCGCGCTGTTTGTAGTATGACGTATGCAAGCTTTCGCCTGTACTGGGGCGTGGTGGCGACAGGCGCGCTCGGTGTTGATCATATCAAGTAGTGTGCAGTAGTGAGCGAGGACAGAGAGAGGGTACAGAGGGTACGGGCACTCTCTGCGATCAGTTGAGCCGTAGCGATGCGATCGCTCACCGCACTCTGCCTGCTGGCCTCCTGCCACTACTTGCTGGCCCACCAAGACGCTGACGGGCCGCGGGAAATTATCAATGAAACATTACACTCGCTGCTCAGGGTACAGAGCAAACCAGTAAAACGACTCGTGGCATGTACCAGAAATCTTGGATTCTCAAAATGTTTAAGTGCGTTGGCCGTCTGGAGAGCAGAGCGAGGTCTGGAAGGATTTACCACAAATTCCAGCGCGGGTTTCAGTTTGAGAGAAGATGTCGAGAGGTTTCCGTGGAAAGAGTACACGAATGTGTCCGGCGAATATCTGCAGCAGAAGTTACTTGACAGTACTGAACGATTATTATATTATCGCCCGCTGACGTTCAGAATGATATCCGGTTATTCAGCCGTGTTAAAGTCTAAAGGGAATTCTTCGGTGAGCCTCGACGTAAGAAAAGGTGAGCATTTTTTTTAATCTTTATAAAATAGTGTAAATGTGTCAATATTTTTAATGGGCTCCAAAAAAGGTAGTAGGTGGTCTCCTGTTCAAAACTGGAAACACATTCTTTTGGAAATAATATCAAAAGCTTTTCGTAATAAAATATTGATACTTTACGGAGAGAGTAAAAAGGTGTTTATCACATGGATCAACAACCACATTCTCGCGTGTTAAATATTAGATCTGTCACTCATTTGACGAAGTAGCCTGGTGTTCTGTGGAACAAGTTTGGACCCTGTACAGACTCCAGACACTCGCAAGGCAACAATGGCGTTAAGTCATATTTATATGTTACATCTAACATGTAAGATGTGAATAATTAAACATGTTATTAATATTATAGATATGTTAGATAATACACCGAGTCTCTCGAATTTAATACGACAGACGAGAAATTTGGCACACTTTGGACCGGTATCTGCTAGTACTGCCTACACTGTAATTAATTCGAAGCGGCATAAAATAACGTCACAAGCGGTTAAATATAAACACGCGCCACGTTTTGAACAATTAAGTAATATGACAGATAGCTGGCTAATGTCACTGTCAAGTGATTGTGATAAGAAAATAAATAAGTGCGTTCCGTCAATGTTACTGACTGTTTGGAACGAAACGATAATCTACTCCGGCATTCACATAAACATATGTACATGTTTTATTTATTACCTAACATCAAATTGGAAATACAGTATTTGGCGCGAGAATGTCGTGGCCGGTTATTCTTATGTTAGGTACTCCATAAAACTTTGGAAGTGGTCAACACGCGTTTTCCTTGCGACACGGACAAGCCGGGTTAATGTCTCAGTGAAATTTAATGTGTAGAAAAAAAAACAAATATTTTAATTTTTTATCATCACCTTTTGATTTCTTTTGATTTACAATTTGTTCATTTCAGACGATGAGGTCGAAGGCCGCGGAACCATGAAGAAACTGCAGAAGGAATTTATTAGATTGGCTCCGATCTTGCTAGCGCCTGGACTGATTATATCGGCAATGTTGCCTTTCGCGTTGCCCAGCCTGAAGATGATGGTGTCCATGGTCGGGATGATGAACAACATGGCGTTAGTGAGTGCGATATTTACAATATTAAGGAACAACGCGTTCGACGACAGATACAACCACAGAATAGTGTACGTCAACAACGGTTATAAAAATGATAAACACAATTTCGCCGCATCAACCAATCATGAACATTATCATACGAACCATCTCGGGATTCTGTACGACGACGCGAAGACTAGAATACCAAGCAAGGCGATTGAGGATCAACAGTATCCAAATAACTTTGGTAATATAGAAGAACTGCCCCCTCTCGCCGTCAGCCCTCAATGGATAAAAGAATACACTGACCAAAAAATGTTCGCCATGCTCAACGAGAAACCAAACGATAACTTATATTATGACGGAGATTTATCAATAAGAAGATCAAAATCTAATTAATCACAACAACCAATTAGTTCCTAGAGTACTTTCCATTTCATATGAATTAACAGAAAACCTTATCATCCAATAATATTCATAATAGACGCTTTTCTTTCAATACAAGTGTATTAAAGTGTCTATTTATAATATTTGATCCTCAGATTTGATGAAACTAAACTAATAACAATAGGCGTTATAACATCGAGTCATTGTTTCGAACCAAAGAAACCAAAAGTAGCGTTATAGCACTTTTTTAAAGGAATTACGGAAAAATAAAAATTAGGTCCTCAAAATATTAATTGCATATTTTATTAGCTTTTTATTTTGTGTTTATAAATGAACAACAATAATAAACATGTCAGTGTGGTCCAATTAATATATTACAATTTCTAAACTTTCGCGATTACGCAAGTGGGTACCTATTCTATGAAATTATGCAATAACTTGGTATTAATGAAGTTTCCTTTTTTAAACACAATCATCGTAAACACAACTCAATTAATTCACTCAAAATGGATTTATATATTTTAATACAAATGAGAAAATGTGTGTTTCTTCTTTTTAATTGGCGTTCACTAATTTAAGGATAATATTAATATCATTATTTTGTTAATATGTATTGAAATTTTGCGGCCGTGTGGCTATTTAGTGCTGAGGTGTGCCAACATGACCGACACTGAGTGGGTGTTGGACTAGTAAAAAAAATGTCGTATTGTACCTTGCCAAATGATTTTCGTTTTAGTTTAAAAACAGTAGATATATGTAATACGTAATCATCGAAGACGATCATTATTCAAATGACGGCACGACTTGAATTTGAAATACTTTTATTTGTGCTCAATTTAATCATCCAATGATCATAAAATACCCAAAAGATTTTTCTATTTCTTATTTTGTTCAGTTTTATGGAAAAAATAAATATTACCAATATCTTGGCATTATGTGTTATCTATTGTAAGTCCCTACTCGCATATCTTTAAGGTAAAGCAAAAATCCTTCAAAATGTCACAATTATAAAAAGCTTGTTTGTAATCAGTGTAATTAATTTAAAATCTAACTACATCTAATTTTAAAATACAATAAATACGTTATATTGTATACCTTTTGTAGAACATCAAAGCGTTATCTGCGTGTCTGATATACACGATGATTACAATTTGTAAATAGTTTATTATTAATTATTTTATTTATTTATTGTACGGATAATATTTATAAAATTTTTATAATTGTAAGTTAGCGAAGTTGTATTGTTAATTTAAATGTTGTTAATTTATTTGATAGTTAAAAGTTTTATTGGTGGCGACCACGTGACCAACTTTGTGAGTTTCCTGAATAAAACTATTATTTATTTATGATGTCACGTGATATTTTAAATCTCAGATCATGGAACAAGAACCACCCGTAACATTGCTATAAATTATTAAGTAAACGTTATAATACATAGCTACGGTTCAATTTGTTTACAAACATACAAACCTTCACGCCAAATCCCTTGCGGGATAGGCGGAGAGAACAGAGCGCCGTGAGGCACATTCATACATGCTTCTTTGACTTTCATAGCTCTTTTCATGCACGCACTTCGATTTATGAGGATCCCAAGGATATGATGGTACAGAGTACAGAGCTTCTATTTCTGAAGCACATGAGAAACCTGGCTCACAATGAATGACTTTCCAGACGTAATGTGTGTCGGAATTGGTCCGATATGTGTGGCGATGGATTTCTACACATAATTAGAATTAATTAGCAGATTATCTCATCGAAAGTGACACGACATTACTAACGCTGCCTAAATCTTCAGGCATGACATTAAAGTGGGCGTGAAGTTGTGAATAGTTGATTAGAAGAATTGTCGGCGGTCCAGTGATCGAGCACCCCGTTTCTGAATCCAGAGGTCGCGGGTTCGAATCCTGGCTCACACCAATGACTTTTCGAAGTTCTTTTCGAAAGTTATGTGTGATAGATATCGATGACTGAAAATTTTGTGTCCCATATGGACATAAACGTAACGGCGAGTCGAGGCTTAACAGCCACTGCTTACACCTTCGGGTAGAAAAAGGCGTGAAGTTATGTTCGTGCGTAATAAAATATCTAGGTACTAAAAGATATCGATGTTCATAAAAAAAAATCTTAGTCAACGAATCAAGCACTCTCTGTGAAATTATTTCCAGATCAGAACAATTAATGTCAATTATTCAATACTGTTTATAAATATGGAAAAAAAATTGAATTTAGTTTATCGGAGAGAGGGAGATATAGAGAAAAAAAGAGACGGGATAAGATCAGAGACGGGATAAGATCAGAGGCGGGATATAATACCTAGGTACGCGAGTGGAATTATAAAGTACAACAATATAAATTCGTAATAATTTATTTTATAACATCAAATTATTCATCAGCAATCACCGAAAAATAAACATTATCACAAACAGGAGCTGAACTACTGTACAATAACTAAACTTAACTTAACATTCAGTCACTAACCTATACAATATATAACTGCCTACCCATTGTTCTTAATTAGTAACTAATTGTGTCCCCCCCCCCACTCCTAATTTTTATATTATGTGTTTTACAATGACAAATAAACACATAATTTTGTTGAAATGTGTCGCGCCTCCCGCGTCATTCAGTTCACTCCTTAATTAAAGATGTTCAAATATATAATTAGTTGGTCATCGCCACGATCATTGGTGAAGGAGTGTCGAGGAACTGTTTCAATTACAACTTCGCCGCTACAATCACAATCACATCGTTCAAATGTGATTGAATCGTCCAGATTTGTTTGTACGTCTCGCCGATTATTTATAAAGAAAAACAAGAGAAGATAATAACAAGAAAATCTTAAAATATAACATTCACTATCTCTCTGTAATTTTTAATTAACTTAATGAATACTATTATTTCTTCTTATTTGTTTGTTTGGTTCGGGTACTCTCCGAAACGTCTGGCCCCATCTTCACTGGCATATAACAAATATTAAAACTTGGGCAATGTATTCTCAAAATCTTTCCTTAAATCCCGCCCATAAAACCGATTACAATAAATTTTAAGACATTTTCCGGAACGTGTACAAATCGTACAGCCGAAGTTTAAATTACAATTAAATAAAAAATTAAATCGAACGGTTCTTTGTATTAACAAAGACGTTAGATATTATCGTTCATTTCTAAGAAACAAATTAATGTATCTAAAAAATGGCATTAATACATGTTTGTATTCTATTCAGTTTTTTTGTGAACAATATCGGCTAACTGCTTGTCTTCTTCCGTCATATCGTGATCGTCCCAGCCCCACACCGGGTTCTCTGGATGATGGTGATCTTCGTGTGCCTCTAAGCTGGCTTTAGACCAAGGATGCGTTCCATCGCCAGTCCTGTTCACTCTTTTCCTGATCATCTCTTCTGACACCGTCTTCAGATCGTAAGCCAACCCTGTAAATATATCCATATAAATCTTCCTTCAGATAAAATATATAGGTAATACAGTTTTTGTAAATATTGCAGGAGGTAAAGTAGAGATAAGAGAATAAGTCATCCCTTACATGATACGTGACTGTATTTATAATTTATCAAAGGGGAATAAGCCAGCAGATAAGGGTTAAGTTGCGGACAGAGGTCGTTTCGTGTCGCATCATTTTTTGGGATTTCCAGGATACAGCCAGCGCGTGACTAGAATTAGGTATACTTAATTATTTGTATCGTAAAATTGATGTCCTAGAAATGAAGTGTGTAGATACCGTGCTTGGCGGCCCAGTCGATGAGCGCCGTGGACATGTTGGTGCTGTAGTTGCCCAGCTCGGCCGCCTTGTAGTCCCAGGGGAACACGTGGTGGTAGTTGTGCCAGCCCTCGCCGAACGCGCACACCCCCACTAGCAAGTTGTCCGTAGCGCCTATGTTCCTGCACATGGCAATACACGTTACTACTATATTACCTGAACAAACCACTACACTTGGCTAGAGTCCTCACATCACGCGGACTGATTATCTATAAGTCGGTTCACTAAAACCCTTTTCATTGCTATCTATTTAACTTGCAGTCAATTATAACCTACCTAGGATAACGGGGCGGAGCTGCGAGCAATGAGTAGCTTACTGTAAATGATTTCTTTGAACAATGCTAAAAGGCTAGATTTCTGTAGATCCTACCTACTATTTGTTGTAAAAATGCGCTGTAAAAATAGTTAAAAGCCTAATACAAATATTACATGCAGAGTTAGTTAAGCAAAGACTCGTCACTAATTATACATAGAATGTTTATTAAATAAAGTATTGTCAGAACTGAAACAAAAACTTACTTGTCATAAGGTCTGTTGCCCCAGATATGAGCAGCGGAGTTGACGAGCCACGTGAAGTGAAGAGTGATAGTGTATCTCATGATGGTCGCCACGTACCAAGAAGACCAGGGGTCTTCCCCCCAGAAGTAGACCGGGACCCAAGCAGGTAGAAAAAAGCATAGCAGAGGCATCACAACCAAATACGTTCTAGAAAGAAAAAAAAAATATAATTAAAAGCTATACGAATTGCAAATTTACATTACTTGTGGGTAGACAGAGAGAAGAGACCAAGTTCCACAAGATCTGCTCCTTGAAAACCATACCTGCTCCTATGTTGTGAAAGTTCATTACTTATTAATTATCTTCGTGGCAGTCGATAACAGTAATCAAGTCGTAAATATTGCGCAGGGTTCGATCCCAACCCCGAGTACAAAAAATTGTTTGATGGACATCTCATCTTTTGCATCTGGCATCTGGTAATTATTGTTCTAAATATTACTATTATGTAAGTAGGTATTGACGAAATAAAAGCGTACTACAATATAGCCGTATTCCCAGAAGCTGAACTGTTCGGAGCGGAAGAGCTGGACTGCGCTGAGTCCCATTCTTACGTTGGGACTGAACTATACTATTGCCAGTAAACATGGTCCAAATACCTTGTTTTGTCCTATAATTTTAGCATCTTGTACTGTTTTCGTCAAATATTACGCGAATCAGGTCTCAGGAAAAAGGTCTCAGTGCTCCAGAGGTGGAGCACCCCGCTTCAAAATCTAGAGGTCGCGGGTTTGAATGTTATGTGCTTTGGTATAACGCTACATCTCAGAGTCCGTATTGGTACTTGGTATATTGTGTTGTAGATTCTATATCTATTAGAGACAAATTAATCAAAGCCGTGTGGCGTACAGCCCACACACAGCCACAAGTAGTATTAACATTATATTTATCAAAATATTTGAAATAACATAAGCTAATTATGACATTTAGCCATTTCTATGCGTAGGTATTAAAAAAAAATATAACGGTGTACTTACTTCTTCTGGAACATGACAATGGGATCTTTCTCCAGGTCGGAGAGGTCGACTGAGGCTCCTTTCTCGAATACATCCTTGTGCTTCCTGACCATCAACCAGCCCATGTGAGAGAAGAAGAACCCTCGTTTTGCGTTGTGAGGATCGGCATCTGTCTCCGTGAACTTGTGATGTACCCTGTAATATATTCAACATAACATAATATAGCTGCACGCCTTTTTCTACCTGAAGGTGTAGGCAGAGGCTGTCAAGCCTCGACTCACCGTTATGTTTACGTCCCAGATAGAATAATAGGTGGCGAATACGATACCGGGAACAAAAATTTCCGAAAATATCTTCGAAAAGTCATTGGTGTAAGCCAGTGTGAGGATTCCCGCGACCTCTAGATTCAGAAGCAGGGTGCTCGACCAATGCACCACCGAGACTAATAGGTATATTCAAATCTTTAACAAAGAATTGTTGTGTTTCCTTTAATGCTAGGGTGTTGAAAAAGTGGAATAACCCGTCAGGTTGTACATTGCACATAACTGGGAACTAGGTCATAAGACTAACCTGTGATCTCGCACCCATTCATAAATATGATTCTGGAAGGCCATGGTCTGCATCAGGGCGAGGTACAACCGCAGTGGCCAGCGCGCCTTGTACGATTTGTGTGCCCACAGCCTGTGAGCTCCGGCGGTCACCCCCGTGCCGGACATCACGGCGAACATCACACCTACAAATAACAACCCACACTTAGACATTACTTTGGAGTTTCTACACTCGGCATTAATAGTAGCGTGAAGATATATAAAATAGGCTAGGGCCAAATTACACACCAAGTGTATAAAACATTGAAGACATTATTTAATTATAACTACAATTAAGTTAGTTGTAAGTTATTATTATGATACGAATGATTATTGTACTGCTTTAATATATATTGAAAGAACTGTTGACTATAGGATCGTTTAAAAAGAATAGTAGATTGTATAGAATAATTATTTTATATTTGATATTGTCTGAATTCTGTAAATAATTTAAAATGCAGCTTAATAATAATAATGTATTAAAATAAAAACAATCATACGGAGTACGGAATGAATATAGCAATACGGAAAATAATGGATCCGATAGGTCCCTGATAATGTTAGGGGAAAATCCGCGGGCCGGGCCATAGCGTCCGGACATAAAAAAAAAAAACAAACATTGAAGACTGGCCTGAACAGTGGTCGAACCCCTCGCTTCTGAATCGAGAAGTCGCGGGTTCCAATTCTGGCTCACACCAATGACTTTTCGAAATTCATTTCAGTTATTATGTGTGATAAATATCGATGATTAAAATCTTTGCGCTCTGTATGGCAATAGGTTCACCACCTATTCCATTTGGGACGTAAACATAACGGCGAGTTGAGGCTTAACAGCCGCTGCATACACTTACTAGAAAAAGGGTTGACTTATGTTTATGTGTGATATGTTATAAAGAGTAAAAAACATACATTCTCAGTCACAAACTTTAACATTTATAATATTAATAGGACAAGGAGGACAGAAGGGACGAGATATTGATACGAGTGAGTTGATTTTCAATTCTAGAGGATCATGTGGATGTCGTTAAGGGATACTTAGTACTTACAGAAGAGCATGGTCCAAACTTTGACAGCACCGAGCCACAGCAGGTATATGCCGTAGACGGCGGACACGTGTAAGTAGACGAACGCCAGTACATTCCGCCACACTATCTGCCACCTGACATTAAACAAAAAACATTCATTTTTAATCTTGACATTGTCCAATTATTACATAGTCTGTGATGATGGAAGGAAACTGGCAATATGATTGCATTGTCTACGTCTAGTGTACGAGCTACTGCGGTATACATCTGAGGAGTTATCTTTCACTCACTAAACCTGCGTAGTTATCGTATTCTATATTCGTGGGTCGGAGGGTACGCAAATGCACACGAACAGGGAAATAGTAAATATGTGCACTGCGCTAGAAGGAGAATTACAACAATAACATAAAATTACTTCACGCCTTTGTTATCCGAAGGTGTAGGCAGCGGCTGTTAAGCCTCGTCTCGCCGTTATGTTTACGTCCCATATGGAATAGGCGGCGAACCTATTGCCATACCGGGCACAAAATTTTCCGTCATCGATATTTATCACACATAAATTATGAAAACAATTTCAAAAAGCCATTGGTGTGAGCCAGTGTCAGGATTCGAACCTCGACCTCTGGATCAGTAGCCGTGTGCTCGACCACTTAATTACATAAATCAATTTAATTTAATTTAGCAGCAATATGTAATATATCTTGTTTAGCATATATCTAATATTATTAAATGTATAGATATGTACATTTTTATATTCATTTTCATAGCGCTAACAACGCCTTTATGTGTGGGTAGCGTCGACCAGAAGTTAGGTACCATCGTCACCACATGGACCAACCATGTGGTGATGATGGTGACGAGATCTTGCTCGCAGCCCATACATCGTCATCATTATGTTGGACTACCCGTCCCTTCTTAACACCACCATCGGGCAGTATACCGCCCCCATCTGTGGTGACCCATTTCAGAGCCCTACTAGGGGAGCTTTTATCGGTCCCGTTTTTATCTTCACGAAAGGCGCTCCAGAACGCACGGAGTGCCTTTGCGTTCGAGACTTAACCTCCCGTTGGGCGATGAGCCACCCGGTCAAAGGTCCCGGTCCCGTATGGCGGCAGAGGGTGGGAATACGCAAATCTCCAGCGGACCTCCTTCCACGGCGGTTAAGATAAACGAGGCCTTAATCTAGTGTAGGTAAACTCACTCATAATCTCTGTTCTTCCGTGGTGATTCATAGCTGACGTTGCTCTCTGCCATCTTCTTCGTGATGGTGGTGTTTGCCAGAACTACCGAGGCTCCTGACATCGCTGTCATCTCAACCATCTGCAACCAACACACACTTACATATTAAATAACATAACATAACATCACGCCTTTTTTACCCGACGGCAGCGACTGTTATGCCTCGACTCGCCGTTATTTTACGTCCCAAATGGAATAGGTGGCGAACCTATTGCGTTACTGGGCACAAAATTTTTAGTTATTGTTATTTATCACACATCACTTACCGAATTAATTTCGAAAAGTCATTGGTGTGAGCCAACGTGACGATTCCAACCCGCAACCTCTGGATTCAGAAGCGGGGTGCTCGACCACTAGACCACCGAGCCGATAAATCACATATTAAATCATTATACTTTACTGTAATATACCTACTACATTACTTAATACACCTCTATTAGTGTCAGAATTCGTCCAAAAGTACTGAGATTTGAAAACAATATTTTTTTACTAAGCTGTTTTAAATTATAGTATCGGTGGTCCAGTGGTCGAGCACACGGTTTCTGAATCCAGACGGCGCGTGTTCGAATCCTGGTACACACCACTGTCTTTTCGAAATTGAATAATTTCGAAAGTAATGTGTGATAAATGTCGAACGAAAGTTATGACTCTTGTGATGATGTAGTATGATGATGATGATGTTGTATTTTGTTAGTTTTCTATACCTTCACGACAATAATACCAGATGGTGTAAACAGCGGATCTGCCTCCCCGTGACGAATCACTCAATTTTATTATACGTTTCACAACATCCGTCTGTATTTACATATTTCCATTAATCAACAGTCATTTCAAATAACTTTGCAGAACATTTCTCAGATGTCGTCTTTAATCTGCTTAATTAATATTAATTAATTAATTAATTGTGGAAGGGTCCACTCGTGTCATTATCACAAAATTAATTTTATATTATAATCTCAGCTTAGGTCCATGTTCACTCAAACCGGCTATAAAATATTAATTACTCTTGTTATGTTGGGTTAGAATACGTTTCTTTCTACTTACATCTACATTTTAATAAATTACATATTAATGTATAATAGAGTAAATAAATACATAAAGCATTGTAGACTTTTATTTTTTAAATAATTATACGAATAGGTAGCGCGGTACCTGCAGCTTTTGTTATGGTTATCATTGTTAGTGAAGGTGTTACACAGACTCTCTAGGCTGGTGGGGGGTCTCTTTCCGCAGTCTGCGGGTCACATTCCCCCGGCAATGGCTCCACCCTCAACCGCTCGGGAAGAGGACTCTATACTTCCTCCTCTAGTCGCGGAAGACGAGTTAGACCGCGCTCTGGCCCGGCTTCAAACAAGGAAGAAGGCTCCCGGCCCGGACGGAATCCCCGGCCGGGCTCTCGGCATCGCGATGAGGGTGCTCAAGGAGGAATTTCGGGAGCTGCTCGATACCTGCGTAAGGACCGGGCGGTTCCCGCAGGAGTGGAAAACTGGACGGTTGTACCTGCTACGTAAGGAGGGGCGCCCAATTGGCTCCCCTTCCGCGTACCGGCCGCTGGTCCTGCTGAACGAGACGGCGAAATTGTTCGAGAAGATCTTGGCGGACCGTCTCGTTCGGCACCTTGAGGTTGATGGCCCCGGGCTGTCAGACCTCCAGTTTGGCTTTAGGGCGGGGCGGTCGACCATCGACGCTTTGTCCGCCTTGAAGTCACTGTCTACAGAGGCAGTGGACAGGGGACAGGTTGTTCTGGCAGTCTCGCTGGACATTGAGAACGCCTTCAACAGCCTCCCGTACGAGACGTTGAGGGAGGCGCTCCGTTATCACAACGTGCCTCCTTACCTTCGGAGTCTGTTGCGGGCGTACCTCGAGGAGAGGTACATCGTCTGGGAGGGAGGCGACGGGCGTCTGATCCGGCGGCGCATGATGCGTGGCGTTCCGCAGGGCTCGGTTCTTGGTCCAGTCCTGTGGAACGTTGGATACGACTGGGTCCTCCGCGGCGCTCTCTTGCCGGGAGTGGGGGTGATCTGCTATGCCGACGACACCCTCGTTACGGCAAGGGGAGACAATTTCGCCGCGGTGGCCCGTCTCGCCGAAGTAGCAACGACGCTCGTCGTGGACCGGATCGGTATGCTGGGCCTGAGGGTCTCCGTGAGTAAGACGGAGGCACTCCTCTTTCACGGTCCACGCCGAGGCCCCCCCCGAGGAGCAACGCTCAATTTACAAGGAGTAGAAGTCCGGGTGCAGGCTGAAATGAAGTACCTCGGTCTGCACTTGGACGGAAGATGGCGTTTTGACTGCCACTTGGCCAAGCTCGCCCCTAAGTTGGAATATACGGCGGCTGCGCTTGGTCGACTGCTGCCCAACATAGGAGGACCAGGGTCGCCTTGTAGACGGCTATACAGTGGTGTGATTCGCTCCATGGCACTGTATGGAGCCCCTATCTGGGCGGACAGCCTCGTCATTCGCAAGAACGTGGCCCTCTTACGAAGACCTCAGAGGGTCATAGCGACGAGGCAAATCAGGGGCTACCGTACGGTGTCGTGGACGGCGGCCACTGTTCTTGCAGGCGATCCACCCTGGGAGCTGGAGGCGAGGGTCCTGGCGGCGGTCTATGAGCATTGCGCGGAGGCGCGTGCTGGGGGCGGGCTGGCTAACGTGGCGAGTGTTCGGACTGCTGCACGCACAACTATGCTCCGGCGGTGGCAGGCGGATCTCGACAGTCCGGCTGCTGGAGCCGACGTCGCAGCGGCGGTTCGACCAGTCCTGGAGGGATGGGTTGACCGCCGCCATGGTCTGATGACCTACAGACTGGCACAGATGCTTACCGGGCACGGCTGTTCGGTAAGTATCTGTGTCAAATAGCCCGGAGGGAAAGGTTTCCGGGCTGTGTCGAGTGTGGCGCGCCGGAAGACACGGCGTGCCACACCCTCCAGGCTTGCGCCGCCTGGCAGGGGTACCGGGACGACCTGGTGGCAGTGATCGGTGGGGACCTGTCGCTGCCGGCAGTGATCAGTGCCATGGTCGGCAGCGACAGGTGCTGGCAAGCAGTGGCCAACTTCAGTGAGGCTGTTATCTCGCTGAAGGAGGCCGCGGAGCGTCGGCGTGAATACGCCGCCGATGCGGACCCGCTCCGTCGAGCGAGGCCAGGGAGGAGGCGACGAGAATATCTTCGTCGCCTCCTCGCCCCGCCTTAACATCCGGGAACCGACTGGCTCGTCGCTCACTGCGCAATAGCGCCCCGCGGCGGGCTGGATTCCAAGGAGTCGACCTCAGGGTCTCAGCTTGACTCGCCGGCCCAGCGCTCTGCGCTGCGCGGCGACTCGGGCTCAGGTCGTCGCCGTACCGGCCCCCCTTTGCGCTCGCGCGCTGCGGGGCTGGTTGGGCAATTGTCGGGGCGCCAGGCGTAGAATGCTTACCGCGAACCCCTGGCGCCCCACCAAGACTGAGAAGTGCGCCGCAGTGGTTTAGTGGGTATTCCGGCCTTGCACACCAGCCGGTGAGTCCCACATAACCCCGACGTCGTCAGGGAGTCGTGCCTTGATGACGGCGGGGTATGCGTAAATGCATTCCACTGCGAGAAAAAAAAAAAAAAAAAAAAAAAAAAAAAAAGGTGTTACACAGACTCGGGCCACTGAACCGCCGAGCCAGCTGGTGTTGGGTGCCGTGGTGCTGTGGTGCTGTGGTGCTGTGACCGGCCCAGGGGAAGGATTATTAATTATACGGGCGTGTCCACCCACCACCACCTCACACACTCTCGTCGGTAATAAAAAGTATTTATTATATAAAAATGAGATAATTAAGTAAAAGTTACCGAAAACCGGAGTGTGCAAACTATCTATGTGATGATATTACCAAAATAAATATACTCACATAATTCATGTATGAAAATTGCGTGAATCGCCTTCAGGATTTGTGGCTTTACCACACGCGACGGTTAGATACTTATTTATAAGCACATCATTACATAGTATAAAATAAATTAAAAGCAAAAATCCTTTTCAAAGAAGCTTTTATTTAAGCGCTCTAAAAATAAGAAAATAATATTTCCTTAAAAATTTCAAGTATCAACTTAGAGCCTCAGTATGTACAATTTATATAATAATAAAAGCTTGTCGCGCGAGTTGTAAATAAACTGTACTAATTTTATAATGTCAAATCAAATCAAAATAGCTTTATTTTCTTTGGTCTTCACACACAGTTAAATATAGTCCCTAAATACAGATATTTAACTTATTATTATATTTAAAGCATAACATAATAATATTAAAACACGAGCGCTTGAGAAAATTGCCTCATTGGAACAAAAACGCACGGACGATTCTGAGTGTAAGGTTGTCATGAGTCATCATCAGTCATGAGAAGAAATGGGCAAAACACTCATGTAAATTAGTATACTAAATTTACTATATTATCTATTGCAATTTAATTACCTACTGATAGGGAGTCAAACCTCGCGACAAGCTTTTATTATTATATAAATTGTACATACTGAGGCTCTAAATTGATGCTTGAAATTTTTAAGGAAATATTATTTTCTTATTTTTAGAGCGCTTAAATAAAAGCTTCTTTAAAAAGGATTTTTGCTTTTAATTTATTTTCTTATTTTTAGTTATAGCTGGCTAGGTTAGTGTCATTTCATTCAACGCATCATTATTGCAAGTTAGTTTACCGCTTAATTTCAAACAGTCCAGCTCTTCAATAAGGCGATCATCTTATTCAATTTCAGCTTAGAGCTTTCTTTTCCATTTAATCGCAATGATGATTTTTAATTGATAGCCATATTGTATAAATGCATCAAAAATATGTATGCCGTCATCTTGGATGGTCCACCGTATTGTATTTAGAATGACGTCACATTATTTTTCGAGTTATTCTCAACAAGCCCTTTCATTTGATACCCATATTGTAGAAACGCATTAAAAAAACTGTTCCTCTATCTTGGATCATCCGTTATATTGGATTTAGAATGACGTCACATTATTTTTTAGTTACTCTCAATGAGCCCTTTCATTTGATACCCATATTGTACAGAAGCTTAAAATATGTTTTCCTCCATCTTGGATATTGCACCATATTGGATTTATAACGACGTCATATTATTTTTTTGAGTTACTATTAACAAGCCCTTTCATTTGATACCCATATTGTAGAAACGCAAATATTTTTCCCGCCATATTGGATTTGGAATGATGGCATATTTTTTTGGAGTTACTATTAACAAGCCCTTTAATTTGATACCCATATTGTAGAAATGCATTAAAAAAAACAGTTCCTCTATCTTGGATGATCCGCCATATTGGATTTAAAATAACGTCACATTATTTTTTCAGTTACTCTCAATGAGCCCTTTCATTTGATATCCATATTGTACAGAAGCTTAAACTATGTTTTCCTCCATCTTCGATATTCCACCATATTGGACTTAGAATGACGTCATATTATTTTTTGAGTTACAGTCAATAAGCCCTTTCATTTGATACCCATATTGCAGAAATGCATTCAAAATATCCATTCCTCCATCTTTTGTGGTCCGCCATATTGGATATAGAATAATGTCACACATCATATCATGCATTGTCATCTAAAGTAAACGTGTATAGTAAATTTCAGCTAAATCGGTTAAAGATATCTACTTCAAAATTGAGTTGCAAGATTCCACCGAACATACATACATACAGTGCAAGCTAAATAAAAGCTTTTAATAAAGTCGCTTTCCTCTGTCTGTCCCCTTATATGCTTAGATCTTTGAAACTACGCCACGGATTTGTTGGGGGTGTTTTATGTATAATTCACAAAAAAGTAAAAATTTTCGAGAGTAAGGACTGTAATTGGAAACGCTGTAAAAATACTTATGATGCGAACGAAGTTCGCTGGGTCAGCTAGTTTGTAATATTAAATTTTCAGATTATATACAGTTTGGTCCAGTGGTTCAATGATCCTACTAGTAGTTTAGAGTACCCGAGTTCGAATCCTAGCGTACACAAATTAACAGAGCTTCTAGGATTTATGTGGAATTAATATCGAAGCCTAATAGAATTATGTCTTAAATATGGCAGGCGGTTTCGTTACTTAATACGGAAGTGTCGAGTTACAATTTCCGCTGCCTACACTATCGGGCACTAAAAGTGTAAAATTATCTGTACAATAGACGTACTTATTATTGTATGATATCTCAGGAGAATTTGTGAACTTATTTGTTATATATTATATACTTGAACCTTGTTTTAACGATTAAAACACGAAGGAGAAGATAATTAAAATAATTGAGTTCTGAAATCAATTTTAATTAATATGAACTAGTACTACCTACTTTTGTTTTTTTTTTAACTAGTACTCGTAATTAATGATAAAACCTTTGTTCCCATTGTACAGTATTGTGTGTATTGTTATTATTTGGAAACTAATCATTTGGAATGTTCTAGATTCTAGAACATTACAAGTTATAAGATTGTTTTTATAATATACCTAATAGTTTTTATAAAATACAACTTGAGTAACATTGTTCCGCATCAATAATAAATAAGTAAATTCTTGATTTATCACTTTTTCTTTTCTATATCATAAATGAATTATAAATAAAATCCACCCCGTTAACACCCTCTATGTATTAAAAAAATTGCATCAAAATCCGTTGCGTAGTTTCAAAGATCCTAGCATATAAGGGGACAGACAACGGAAAGTGACTTTATTTTACACTTTGTAATTATGTCTATTTCATAAATAGCTGAGGAACGTGTTTATGAACGGAGCTATTAATAGACATTCTAATCTGAATGTCAAAATAGCAGCCGGCTGTTAGATTGGAAATAAGATCAATTTCAGATGGGTCATGGGATACAAGCGCGTGTTGCTAGTCGAAGGCTTAAAGAACACAAAGTATCGATGTTAGTGTTGAAAAAAAACGTAGCCTAATTTCCTGTGAAAGTTGCGCCAAAATGTGTCTAGTCATTTTGAAAATTATGCGGAACAAATATGAGACGTACAAAAAAAAGAATGGGCATCGAAGTGATCACGTCGGAAGGTGTAATTTGGCGGAGTACTTGTGCTCATGCGTCTATTGCGCTGTTTATTAAAAACGTAACTTGTTACTTGTTTATACTTACTTTCACGATGTTAATATCCGAAGCAAGTTTTCCTGGTCGCGACGAATGGAAACAACGAAACAACACACTGATTGTTTATTGAATAGAAGGGCAAACGAGCAGCCGTGTCACCTGATGGTAAGCAACCAACGCCGCCCATGAACACCAGCAACACATGTAGTGTTACTGTTGCGTTGCCGACCTTTAAGGGATAGGGGATTGAGGACAGGGAAGGGTGGGGAAGGGGAATGGCCCTCTGGATACCTCTCAGATGCCCTTTATGAATTTAAAATACGCACACATACATAAATTCACGTCAAATCCCTGTTCCAGCACTACATCATCAACCATTATCCTTGCATCCGTTCTGGATTCCTTCCCTTTCAAAAACCATAACTTTCGTTTTCGTCGCATTCAACTGCAAGCCTTTAATCATGCAATCATCTTTCATAGTAGTAACTAGTGTTTGCAGGTCCGACGGCGATTCGGCTAGAAGCACGGCGTCATCTGCGTAAAGCAGGCAGCTCACAACTAGGTCAGCCATTCGAATCCCTACATCCATCGATCTCACTCTCTGGAGACAACTGTCCAGGTACAGGATGAACAGTCGAGCGGACCGCACGCAACCCTGTCTGACGCCGATATTGACGTCAAACCAGGGGACAAGCCGCCGTCAACACGCACACACGCTGTGCAGCCCTCATAAGTGGACTGCACAGCTCGCAGCAGTGCTCCGCTCACCCCGTAGCCCGGGAGTATGCCCCACAGATCCTTTCGTAACACTCTGTCAAACGCTTTTTCCAGATACACAAAACCACAGAAAACCTTCCGGTTAACAGCCAGTTGTTTCTCCATGATGTCGCGGAGAGAAAAAATCTGATCCATGCACCCTCGTCCGCTTTTTAAACCACCCTGAGCCTCCCACAACACTCCATCAGATATCACCCTCATTCTCCTTTCAATAATTTTCCCATACACTTTCGCTGCCAAGCTGATCAAAATACACATGTAAGATTTATGGTAAACAAAATTGAAAATTGTGTCCAAAAAACTGTTCATTTAAACATTTAATAACGAAATGGAAAGCCTACTTGTAGGTTTTATCTCATTTATCTTTATCATTTATATTTATTTTTCGTTTATTTAATTTTGTAAGCTTTGAATGTGGATATTTAAATATAATGCGTTGAACAAACACACAATAAACAATTCATAAGTAGTAGTGTAGCGAGTGTTGTTTCAATCAACTATTAACGAGTGTTGTTCGCGAAAGCTTAACACTTAAATGTCTTGTTGAGATTAAGTGAAACAGAAAGTGATGGATTTGTGCCGAGTAATAGATGATCACGTCACGTGATTTAGTGAAATTAATGGTACATACGTTCTATAGTATACATTCCGACAGTCGGACACAATTAGTTAGTAGAATCAAAGTTTTTTATAAAATTGGTCATTAACTAGCCTGACTGACTGACCACGTCCAAAACAAGGTTGTAAGGACGGAAGCGGTAAGTTGTTTGAACTGGGATGAAAGAGAGGTTCTGTGGAAAAATGAAGAAGAGCAGGTGTTTCAGACATGTAACATAACATAACATAACTTCACGCCTTTTGTTACCCGAAGGTGTAGGCAGCGGCTGATAAGCCTCGTCTCGCCGTTATGTTTACGCCCCAAATGGAATAGGTGGCGAACCTATTGCCATACCGGGCACAAAGTTTTCAGTCATCGATATTTATCACACATAACTCCCGAAAACAATTTCGAAAAGTCATTGGTGTGAGCCAGAGTCAGGAATCGAACCCAGATCTCTGGATCAGAAGCCGTGTGCTGGAACACTGGGCCACCAAGACTTATTCGGACATGTACCTACAAAGAATAGATGACGCAAGATCGAAATAGCAGATACAAAAGCGGAAGGATGTAGGAGTGCGTAAATATTAAGAATGCCATACAGACACGATGGTTGGGTGGGACAGGCACGGGGCAAACTATGTATTTATAACAACCTAATATTACATCCAGTCTCTGGTTCCTTTACAATCATTTACATAATCTTTAGTCCCTAAATATAGTTCTAGATGGCATTGTAAAACAACAGATCTAATAAGATCATGCGGTGAATGGCGCCGCGGGCAACATCTATTGCTCTATATATAATTACAATATCTGATTGTTATCCGTGTGTAATTGGCACATGCTCGTATTTCACGCAGCTCGGAGATACTAATAACTAAATCACGCACACTTGTTGCCGATAGGTAGGTAGGGAAAATAACTTCAGCTAACAGCTTTCTCATACTTTTATACACCAGACTCACAGGGCAGTGACTTCCAACGAGATATTTATCTTTGAATATCAATTATGTAGGTTTATCGTGGTCCTGATGGGCTAGCATCTTACACTCCGACATCTCGATCAGAAGTCCGGAGACGGAAACCCCTCAAAATGGAACTAGATTTGTCAATTGGCGTGTCATGGTGCATTTGTCGCTTGACGTAGTAAGGTATTAAAATTACAAAACTTTATGAGAAGCCTGCATTCATAATATTAAAATGAAACTAAAAGATATATCACCGCGACTCACTATGACTCTCGGTAATTTTTTAAACTGCGACAATGGCAAACAACAACTAGGCCTACGTGATGGGAAAAGTTACCATCAGCTACCACCTGACGCACAACCATCCTTGAAGTATTTGGTTTGTTGAGAGGATTCACTGCACATAGTGCACAGCCAGGCGGCCAGGCGGCCAGGCGGACATCACTATGTGGTACCTACTTATATTTGTATGTTTACGAGTTTCATATTTTAAATACATAATTACATTTATCTCTGTCTTAAGGGAAATGATTCTCACTCACCACTATCACCAACCAAAATATACCTAAGATAATGTCAGCCATCTATTACAATCAAACATTATTTCCAAAAAGATTTTCAAATAGTTACTTTTATTTTTCTAAAAATAAAAATAATTAACTACTTATTACGTACATAAATTTTATAGTGTTATTTTATACAAATATTTGTTTTTAAAATGTTCATAAAAAATGAAAAAATAAACATTTACGTACTTAATTTATTCCTAAGATAAGTAAATTTTAATTTTATAATCATACGTTAAAAAATATAATAAATTTATGAAGCAATTATTGTGAACAAAACAAACCATAGTATTTACATGAAAGAATTACGTTAGCGGCAGCTGAAGGACTTAAAAAAAACCAAAATTAAAATAAAACTATTTATTAAAACCTAAATTACAATCTAAGTGATCCTAACTATTCTAAGTATGAATAATGAATGCTAATATAATTACATTAACTTAAACAATAAGAATCGGTGACGCGGTGACAACTGCTTCGTCAGCTCTCTGGTTACCGCGACACGGCGGCGCCGATGCATTCATTGCTGCGTTCGAGGAAAGTAACGAGTACGAATAATAATTGTATGTATGCTGAGTCCACGGTCTGCCTGGGATATTAATATATAACAAACGTGGGAGCGAACAATTAGTTGTGGAGGCATTAGGGATGCTTGTACCGACAGCCTCATGGCTGATAGCGTGTTCAGTCTCGGCGAGAGCGTGTGCAATATTATCCGGGTATGTCTACTGTAGAGGTATATTATGAATGATCATAACATTAAATGTGAAGGGATTAAAGTGATTACTTCCTTTCACACTTAATACTTAATTATATACTTATTGCGTTAATACACATGTAAACGTATATTGTATTTGGTATTGACGTCTTAAGTGTGTGAAAGGGCAGGTAAAAATGTGTACAAGGAATTATTTACAGGATATCAATGGGCCGGCTCCACTTTGGAAATACCACGATGTAAAGTGGCCCATGTCGCGTTTCGCTCGGTAAGAGAGGTATTCGGCGGTTCAACCCCTTCCCCTCTCCCCTTCCTATCCCAATTCGGACACCTATATCAGCCTATATTAAAGGTCGACAATGCAACTGTAACACAATCTGTGTTGCAGGTCCAAGTGCGCCGTTAGTTACTTACTATCAGGTGACACTCCGGCTTATTTGCCTTTATATTCCATAAAAAAACAAGAGAATTAGAAAACTAGTTTAGTTTGTACCACGCTAACGAAGTGGCCGACCACAGCCAGTATGTTGAAGAAAGTGACGTTATCAACAAACGACTTTATTGTTGAGTGTGCTCAATAAAACTTTGTTAGTTTTTATACATACATAACTTCGCGCCAAATCCCTTGCGGGTTAGGCAGAGAGAACGTAGCGCTACAGGGCACGATTCATACACTCGCTTCGTTGACTTTCATAACTCTTTACATGCACGCGCGTCGATTTTTGAGGCTCCTAACATCACCTTCCTCCAGAACACGTTCTCTTTGGTCATGGACTGTGTGTCATGGCCGCCCTCCACTCCTACATCCATCCGCTTTTTCATTGTATATCTGCTTAGTCAATCATGCGTCATCCATCCTTTCTACATGTCCGAACCATCGGAGCATGCCCTTTCTTAGTTTTACACCGACACTCTCTTTCAACCCAACTTCCCACCTTATAACCTTGTTTTCGACGCGGTCAGCGAGGGTCACTCGGCAGATTTTGCGCAATACCCTCATTTCGACCGCGTTTATCCTACTTTCATGCACACTCTGCCATACCCAGCTCTCGCTTCCGTAAGTTAGCGTTGGGATCACTATTGCATTGTTAGTTTTCATAATGACTACATTGATGTCCAAGATTTAGAAATGGTACTCATATATTTGTTTAAGGCTCAAACTGTTATTCGAAAGTAATTCCATTGAGAAAATTGATGGAATGTGTCAATGACAAACTTTCACAAGCGCCATGAGCGGCGTGGTCACTCAGCGCCACATCTGTACTCTGTACGCACTCACGTTGACAGGTGACAGGTGCTGACTAATTAGTCAGTAATGATGTCCACTATTGTTAGTGTACAGGCGGGATTGTCCAACAAGATAAGTGACTATTGATTATTTACTGTGATCCCCGCTGCGGATTCGGAAGTCGTGGAATCGTAGGTAAATATCAATAGTGGACAACTTTGTGCCCGGTATAAAGGCAATGCGCACGCCGCATATCCCATTTGGGACGTAAACAGCGAGTCGAGGCTTAACAGACGCTGCCTTCGGGTGGAAAAAGGCGTGAAGTAATATTATGTGAGGATAGTTTTTTTTAAGATTTATATTTAGGCCACAATAATAGTTGACTAGATACATATTGATGATATTGCATTTTAATATTAAATATATTTTAAGCAGCCTCTTAAAAAAATACCACGTAAAGTATATACCACGTGATTGCGAGTATAGTTACGGACCAGATCCAATTATCCGATATAATTTACAATATTTATCAATTTCATATCTAATAAAAATTTATGTTAACAAACTCTGTATAATATATGATGTGTATAAGAAATATTTAAAAAAAACTAACTTGTGAGTCACGTTTTTGTTTTGGAAACAGGCATTGTTTTTTTTTTAAGTTTTTGTAACATCAATCAGATTTGCATTCACCTCAGTCTGTAATTTATATTTTTTTAAGATAGGTACTTATCAGATAAAATAAATCAAAAAGCTTAAATTTTATTACTATTCACCATAGCAACAGTTTAAACCCACTCTGAGTGCACACCTCCAAAAACATTTATCCCGAAAAAATGTAAATCTTAATCGTATTATTATATGAATAAGTCTAATTTAATATGTAAAGACCGCAGCAGTTCAGAATAATGTACCATGCAATATGTATCTATATAAATTGTACCACTTTTACTGTTCATATAAATGCACTTCTTTTTCTCGCATATAGTTATTAATACCCGACTGACAGGGTTTAATGTTTTAGTTGTAAAACTGTCAGTTTTAATTATTACTGTTATTGAAATATATAAGTCGTGTTAACGGAATTACACGCGTGCCTACCCACCAGTAACAGGCTACTACCAAGGTGTGATATTACAAAAAATAAATAATAGTTTAAAAAAACTAAAAAACATGCTTTTTATAGAAAACCGAACTAAAAAATAGAAAAATAAAAATATATATATTTTATTTTAAATAAAGCGTGGGGTGCTTTTTAAGATATTATCGAAATGATAATCACTCTACTCATATCTGTCAATAAAATATTTATAACTATTGACACCATGCTTTTTAAGATATTATCGAAATGATAATCACTCTACTCATATCTGTCAATAAAATATTTATAACTATTGACACAATGCACCCCACGCTTTTTTTAAAATAAAATATATATATTTTTATTTTTCTATTTTTGACGTGACAACGTCTTAAATTAGGTTGCGGCTGGGAGTCACTTATGAAAAAGTGTAACGCTCGGTAACGTTACGATGAGTCACCGAACGAGAGAGAGGCCCGCCGAATGCCTTGCGTCTCTCTCCCACTCAACTATGATCGGTCTGCCGCGCGCGCAGCACTAGAGAATTAGGCGCATTGAATCGGCGCATGCTTGTGTCTCTGTCTTTGTCTTTCTCGAACGTTCTTGGCGTTGGAAAAACAAGAAAGCGTCATAATACAAGTTCACACGTGTGGTTAAAGTATCGTCAGCTGTGTCTGTAGTGAAAATGTGGAGTGCTTAGATTCGTCATTTACAACAACTACAACAATAAAGGTAAATAATTGTACACTGATATTTCATTATCGTAAACTATGATTGATTGATTAATTGTTAGATTGACACAAAAGTTGAGAAACTGAGTTTATAGGTTATGTCATACTATTGATAAATGTTGATAGTGTTAAGTAAATTATTAGTTTAAAATTAATTAATTAATTAATTATTATTTTACAAATTTTCATTAATTTCAAATTTATTTAGCAAAAATTTGAACCTTCGATCTGAATAAATGTTTTGATTTTCGAATTGATTCTTTAAAATTACAAATATTAAGAAAAAGTGGCAGATATAAGAAAACTTGATTTAAACTGTGTTGAGCAAGAATTTTAACATCTAATTTAAGTAAATGTTTTAATTTTCAACTTCATCATTTACAATTACAAATTTTAATTAATTTAAAATTTATTTAGCAAAAATTTGAACCTTCGATCTGAATAAGTGTTTTGATTTTCAAATTGATTCTTTAAAATTAAAAATTCATCCATTCAATTTCAAATGTTCAACAGGAATCACCACTCTCAAAACAATGGAAACGGACGAGCAAATGCCTTCAACTTAATTATATTCATATCAATAAATATTCTACCGAGAAAAAGACGTTGTCACGTAAAATCTTCGCCCGTAAAACCGACTTTACAGGCAACCAGATTTTTTAGTTCGGTTTTCTATAAAAAGCATGTTTTTTAGTTTTTTTAAACTATTATTTATTTTATATTTTTTAGTTCGGTTTTCTATAACAAGCGCGTTAATAGCGCCATCTGTGACTTATACAAGGAACTCGTTTCAAATTGATAACGTAGACTTTCCGCTGATTGCCACTAGATGGTGGTGCGAGAAGTGAACTATGAACACTAAAAATCATATTTTGCAAATTGAAAAATGGAATAATTTTATCAAATTAGTGTATTGTCATCGGTCCTCAATAAATCTACAAAGTTTGAACGAAATCTGGCCGTTTAAAGTGGGTCAAAATCGCGCCCAAAGAAGACGGTTACAAACAAACATACAAACAAACATACAGGTGAAGCTAATAAAAAGCTAATAAAAAAATCTGGTTGCCTGTAAAGTCGGTTTTACGGGCGAAGATTTTACGTGACAACGTCTTTTTCTCGGTAGAATATTTATTGATATGAATATAATTAAGTTGAAGGCATTTGCTCGTCCGTTTCCATTGTTTTGAGAGTGGTGATTCCTGTTGAACATTTGAAATTGAATGGATGAATTTTTAATTTTAAAGAATCAATTTGAAAATCAAAACACTTATTCAGATCGAAGGTTCAAATTTTTGCTAAATAAATTTTAAATTAATTAAAATTTGTAATTGTAAATGATGAAGTTGAAAATTAAAACATTTACTTAAATTAGATGTTAAAATTCTTGCTCAACACAGTTTAAATCAAGTTTTCTTATATCTGCCACTTTTTCTTAATATTTGTAATTTTAAAGAATCAATTCGAAAATCAAAACATTTATTCAGATCGAAGGTTCAAATTTTTGCTAAATAAATTTGAAATTAATGAAAATTTGTAAAATAATAATTAATTAATTAATTAATTTTAAACTAATAATTTACTTAACACTATCAACATTTATCAATAGTATGACATAACCTATAAACTCAGTTTCTCAACTTTTGTGTCAATCTAACAATTAATCAATCAATCATAGTTTACGATAATGAAATATCAGTGTACAATTATTTACCTTTATTGTTGTAGTTGTTGTAAATGACGAATCTAAGCACTCCACATTTTCACTACAGACACAGCTGACGATACTTTAACCACAAGTGTGAACTTGTATTATGACGCTTTCTTGTTTTTCCAACGCCAAGAACGTTCGAGAAAGACAAAGACAGAGACACAAGCATGCGCCGATTCAATGCGCCTAATTCTCTAGTGCTGCGCGCGCGGCAGACCGATCATAGTTGAGTGGGAGAGAGACGCAAGGCATTCGGCGGGCCTCTCTCTCGTTCGGTGACTCATCGTAACGTTACCGAGCGTTACACTTTTTCATAAGTGACTCCCAGCCGCAACCTAATTTAAGACGTTGTCACGTCAAAAACAAGAAGCGTGCTACTGACTTGTGGGTTTTTTTTTATTTTTGGGCAAACAAGCACGCGTGTCACCTGATGGTATAGCTGATAGTTTTACAGTTTTGTGCCCACCTTTAAAATAGAATAAGGATGCGGAGGGAAAGTATTGGTTCTTCGGATACCTCTGTCATCGAATGTAACGCGACATGAGCCACTTTACCTCAACATTCTAAAAGGTCGTGGTATTTCACCGGTCTAGCAGGGCCATTCATGCAGCAAACTGTATGGCCTACAACTGTCGAAGGTATTGTGTAGGCAGCGCAATCATGCCTCGATTGACCTCGATCCTTTTGGTCGTAAATATAACAGGCGCTGGGGACTGAGTTTCGGTATAAATATTAATATTGTAAAGATGAAACTGGCCCAGGTTGCTGTAGAGTGTAGCTATTTTATTACAGAACAATGGTCAATCTGGCCAACAACAGAAGTCACAGATCAAGGCGGAGCGTCACGCGCCAAATTTGGCTTTAGAAAAGCTGTTTCTCCATCAGTAGCTTGTGGTAAACAACTTTTTATGATGAGCAATTTATAGTGCATAGAGAAGGCGTGAAAGTGGACACGAGAAGATTGACAAACCGACTTACTTCTGTGACACGAAATCATATATTAAGTGTAAATATGTTGTTTGTGTCTGTCTAATAGTTGTTATCTTTCCCAATATTTTCCCTTAATATTACCTGATGTCCTTTAAGATCAATGAAAATATTAATGAATTATAATAATATATTATTTTGAATTTGAATTTGAATTTGATCAATGAATTATCTAGTCTAGGACGAGATAATATCGTTTACGTTATGCTACAAATATCGATCACCATAGCATATAACTCCCTCAAATTGCTCCCAAAAATCAGTCTACATCCACTAGTATTGGAGAGGCATGTCAATAATCTTATAAGAGAAGGTCAGATATGGCGTGACAACTCAAAAACAAGCATTACCTTGAGTTGAAGTTAACATCTGAAAGCCGCAGTAACAAGTAAAACTTGAAATGTGACCTGTAAACCCATATATTAAGAGCTTATTTAAGCTGAATGCCATTGACATCGGATGTTTTTTTTTTTATAGAATAGGATGGCAAACGAGCAGGCAAGCAACCAACGCCGCCCATAGACACCAGCAGCACATATAGTGTTACTGTTGCTTTGTCAACCTTTAAGGGATAGGGGATAGGAAAGGATGGGGAAGGGGGTGGGCCTCCGGGTACCTCTCTCACCGAACGAAATGCGGCATGAGCCACTTTACGTCGGTCTTCTGAGAGGTCGTGGTATTTCACCGGTCGAGCCGACCCATTCATGCAACGAACTGCTTGGCTCTACCACTGTTTAATAGGAATCGTTTCCTCGTGACGATAATCGAGACTTCGATATAATAAACAATAAAAATAATCGGTATAACAAATATCCATTGCTAATTGTATAATCTGAGGCAATACCAAATCGGACCCGGTGCTCACATATGTTGTTAGTTTTTAAGAACAGACCGGCAAGAAAGCGCGGCGTTCGGTCGCCCTCGGCAATGGCAGTGCGCCATATACCAGTGTCCGCCCATTGTGTTCACACAATTGTAAATAATTGTGAAAGTTGTAAATAATTATGTCTATTTCAATCAGCAAAGCTGACATTGACGCGGTGATTCGTATTGTATCCGTTAGTGAGTGTCTGGGTGGAGGGCGTTTACTTATTTTAAAACATGTATTTATTGCACCTGACTGTTATGTTTAAGCCCCAAATCGAATAGGTGGCGAACCTATTGCCAAACCGGGCACAAAGTTTTCAGTCATCGATATTTATCACACTTAACTTCCGAAAACAATTTTGAAAGTTATTGGTGTGAGCCAGTCTCAGGATTCGAGCTCGGGCGTCTGGATCAAAAGCCTTGTCCTCGACCACTGGACCACCGAGACCTTGAATACTACTATACTAACAATATAATAATATAATTATGTATTGTTGTGTTGTTTGTGTATTATAATATGTGATATTGTTTTACCGATTGAAAACCTACAGATCACTTCAAAAAGGAGCTGAGTGTGGTTTTTGTTGTTGTTGTTTTCTCTAGAGTAGGGTGTTAAATCAGGTCAGGCTGACATCAACTTCAGGAGTAGTAGAGCCAAGCAAGTTCGCAGCATGAATGGGCTGGCTCGACCGGTGAAATACCACGACCTCTCAGAAGACCGACGTAAAGTGACTCATGCCACGTTTCGTTTGGTGAGAGAGGTACCCGGAGGCCCACCCCCTTCCTTTCCTATCCCCTATCCCTTAAAGGTTGGCAACGCAACAGTAACACTATATGTGTTGCTGGTGTCCCTGGGCGGCGTTGGTTGCTTACCATCAGGTGACACGCCTGCTCGTTGGCCCTCCTATCCTATAAAAAAGAGAAAATCTGTACATTACGACTATATATTTTATAAAATGTTATACAGTCATTCATTGTAGGTACCTTTAACTGACATCTAACCTTATTGGCCCGTTTCCGGCCGCTGCCAGGTCTGCAATGGGTCTAACCATAGGTCTAACAATTAAAAATATTTATCTTTTGTCATTTGATGAAAATAAAAATAGATGTATGGCATTATCACCAAATTTTCCTATTACTAATATTGAATTTAATGAAAAACGTTGCGGAATAAGGCTTTTACCTATCATCACGAGGTCAAGATTGAGCATAAATTCTAAGGCGTATTATTTTAGATGAGAGCTCTCAGTACACCGCGCGCAACAACTTCAATCAAATACAACTTCAGTAGGTAGTATGTACGTAAGTAACTTTTACTAGTGCAAATAATAATAAAAATGAAACTTGCTTTACGCTTGACCTCAACATTGAGATAAAAGTCGGCAACATTGCATGGGATCGGGCACACTTTCACCTCAGTGGAGTTGCAGCTCGCCGCCGCCAGCTCGCTAGGGTTCACACTCACACTCTTGTACGCGCTACAAGGAAACTCTACAACTTGTTCTCAATTCACTTACTTCAATACTCAATAACATTGATTTGCTATTATTATGTTTATTTAGCACATCTCAATGTATGTTCTATCAGCATAAAATAAAATACATACATTGCATTATCACTATATAAATAAATTGAGCAGATAATGTGCAGTGGCTGATAAGCCTCCACTCTCCGATTTGCAGAACCTATTGTCATTACACCGGGCCCTAAGTTGTCAGTCATCAATCAATATCTTTCACACATTACTTCCGAAAAGAATTCAGAGAATTGATGGTGAGAGCGCGGAACACATCACACAATTTTGAATCAGGAATGGGGAGACTATTGGACCACCGAAAGGATAACTCCAGGAGGTATTAAATCTAGAAGCGAACATACATTCGTGCGTTAGGCGAATATCAGTATAAGTGGCGGATTAAACTAAATTAAAATACATATCTAATTTTCATTCAAAATATTTCGGTGATCGCTTAAATTTGAAATAGCGTCAATTTAAAAATACACAGACAAACACTTGTTTTACTTGCGTACCAACAACAGCTTACGTCGAATAAGATATGCATACATGCATCCATATATGTATATGTCAAAATGATTGTGTGTTTATTGGAGACTATTGCATACATACATACATAACTTTACGCCGAATCCCTTCCGGGGTAGGCAGAGGGAACGGAGCGCCATAAGGCACGATTCTTACACACCTCATTCGCTTGCGCAGTGCCCGCATCACTCTCCTTTCGTGCACACTCTGTCATACCCAGCTCTCGCTTCCATAAGTTAGCCTATTGCATAGTTTAAAAACTTATGAAGACGTACTTATGTAGCAGCCCTGAATACAATTAGGTATTAAAGTTGTCCAGAGTGACCACTACAGTTTCCAAGCCATTAGTGACTATTTAGTACACAATGGATTGTATAGCGCACTGTAAACAATGTAAACTCTTTAAAACTTAAATTTAAATTTAGTTTTAAAGGCCTATAAAAGTATTGGAGGATTATGAGTCTGCACTTAGCGGAATAAATGAGTATTGAAATTGTTTGAGCACAGGAACAGAAGACACCATTAGTAAACTTGACAAATTTTATAATTGCGAATGTATGCGGAGAAAGTGTTGTTATTGCTCAGATACTCGTGGTTACTTATCAATTTCGAAGTAATTAATAAAAATACAGTAAACTGGTGAAAAATTAGTAATTTGTCCTACATAAAACAGACGTAGAGAGTAGGTATTTGTACATTTACGGAGAAAGTGCATGGAAAGATATCACTTTGGGAGTGTTCAAAGTATTTAATGAGCAAGAGGAACATTCGACGGCGAACTGCGAGAAAAATAATTATTTGGTTAATGAGTCGTTCAATAAATATTCAATACAAGAGATCGACCCTTCATTATGAACATTTGCTAATTACTTTTGATTAAGAAGACGAGAAATTTATAGGAACAGTCAAATATTTCTCCCACTGTTTCTCATTCTAATGCCTACTCGCTGGAGTTCACGGACCGCGTTTCTTAACCAAAAAGTCGCGGGATCGAAACTTCTTTTCAACGCAACGATTCATATCCGTCCCATAAAAGACATAAGAATTCGGCGAGTGGTAAGCGTAACAGCCGGGCAGCCTGTCTACGCCTTAGGGGGAAAAGGCGTGAATTTATAGTTACAGCTCTAGTTTAACCGTTACATTATAACTCATGCTGAGTTATAATGTAATTAATTCAAAAGCAATTAGACATTATTTCTTAACAAATCCAACGGTTGTTTTATTAATAATTATATGTAAGTCAGTTAGTTATTTTCTAGTCTGGTAAAGTTTAAAATTTTTCAGTTTTCTTTTTTTGTTTATATGATCCCGTTATCCTAGCGGCTTAACATTGAAGTCATTTTCGAAAGTCTCAGATCCAATTCGGCGCTTCAAACTCAATTTTCTAAAGTTATATTCTAATTTACTTGAATATAAATGAAGAATAATGGTTCCAACCGACCATTGGCTGTAGACAATAATTATTATTTGATTTTTGCTTTTTGGCAGAAAAACACATTATAAACTCAAATAAATATGGCAATACGTTTTTATTTCGATTACTGTGCTTTTTTGTAATTCTGTGGAAAATTGACAGTTATGAACAGAAGTTATTATAATATATGAATATTGTATATATATATATGACATGATGTGTGTACACTTTATGACACATTTGTTTCAGAGACTGTGCGTCGTAAAATGTATTGAACCACACATACGCGCGCATCGAGGTCGGCACTTCGGCACACAATCAGCCGAACAGTTTTGCAATAGTACTTCACACAATAACTACGACATAGGTATCCTAAGCACCTACCTACAGAACATGGGACAATGCACGCCAATAAAATAAAATGCCCGAAGACTTTTCATTGTCTTGCAATTTTTTTATCTAAGTTTATTAATATAAGTGAATCTAAACCTAAATTCACTGTCTCTGTACGGAACCAATCAGTCAAATAAGTACTTATATGTATTATCCATGGCATATTGGGGTGGGGCAGTAGGGTAATTGAATTATAGCGATAAGAGCAGAGCCAACTCAAACGTTCAGATTCAAGTTCAAAATAAGAGCACGTCTTAGCGGTATGTACATACTAGATACGTATGTATGTAAGTAGTAACGGTGAAATTTTGAAAAGTAAATTTTGATTGCCCTCATTATAGAATGTATTTGAAGAGTTATTTAAAACAGATTACGTACAACATTAACATACATACAGTTCGTAGTTATACATAACATACGTAGTGTTGGACAGTGGTAGGTAGCCGGTCAATAACGCTTCTAAGCCTCCTATAGCGAGGAAAACAAAAGCTTGACTTCTCACACTAATGATTTCTCAGAATTCTTTTTGGTAGTGATGTGTGATAAATATGGGTGACTGAGAATTTTGTGTCCGGTGTATGGCAATAGGTTCGCCATCAATACCATTTGGGACGTAACGTAACTGCGAGTCGAGGCTTTAACAGCCGCTGCCTGCACCTTCGGGTATAAGTTAAGTTACCCTTTTTCCTTTATGTTCTAGTATTTTATCTGGGTGGCACAAAATATGATGATGATAGCATTACCCGTGTGCCATCTCGGATATTCTCACAAGATTACCACCATACTAAGTAGCTAGTTTGTAATAACAAATATATCTACCGCGGCGCTTTCTCCGTTCATCATCTCAGTGATAAATTGATCTTTCTTTTAATTTTCCGTCAGTAGATCACATAGCTGTTGGTAGTTCGTGATGATATCTTCTACTAAATATAGGCAGCGAAGGAGGCTGCATCTTTTTGTCTCACTTTCACGTTTCTCTAGCATCTATTTCTAGTTGAGTGAATAGGACTAGCGTGATACTTATCTTCCTGTTTGTGGCATAAATACTATAATTGTTTCACCAACTCTTCTTCGTCAATCACACACTGGTCTACTTGCGGAGTTGTTTCGACAAGTGAACGTATATCCTGGCCAGACTTATGCTCCTCCATCTTACATCAGCTGTTATTTTGTTTACCTTTCTATAAGTGTCTTACTATGTTTTCTTCTGTACAATGTCAGTACGAAATACATGAGTCTTAACTTTGAAATGTACTACATTTATTTATACATTCCTGATAACTATGTGACATTGTTGATCGTGGCCACACAAGCGGAGGAGGCACTGCAGCGTCAACGATTCACGCCTTTGCTCAATAATTGTGTATATACGAAAACATCACGTCCTTCTGTACCGGAATTAGTATGTGGAATATTAAAAACATTGTCGATATCTCTAACTTCACAAGAAATACACCTCTTGTAATTTAATTACATATTTATAAAAGTATTTTAACAATCTCGGTAATCCAGTGGCTGAGCTTCTCGCTTCTGATTCACAAGTCGGGCAATTCCGAGCTCAGCAATGATTTCTCGGAATGCTTTTCGCAGGTTATGTGTGATCAATGACTGATAACCTTGTGCCCGGTGTGTGCAAGTAGGTCCCAGTACCAATTCCATTTTGGAACGTGACGATTGTGCGAATAGAGGCTAATACAGCAACTGCCTACTTTATTGGTTGGAAAGAAGCGTGAAGTTATGTTTAAATTTATCAAATCGTATCAGTTCAAAGGTATACTCCGCATCGCATTTGGTTTGAGAACAAAAAAATATAAAATCGGTTTATCTAAGAATAAAGTAAGTATGTTTTATTTTTTTATATATTTCAGGTTTATTTTCATGCTCACCTTGCTATATGGTAGGTAGGCTATTGTCGGTATTGGACGCTATTGCCTTATGCATACTAATTACATTAGTTACGAAACACCGACGCAGATATTTTAATTCGTTCATCTATTATTCATTAAAACTAACAAAAAAACATGTTCAATTATTTAAATGTTTGCAACTTCATGCAATTGTTCTTAGTTTCAGCGAAATCAATATTATAATGTGTCCATTACGTTTGGTTTCTTGTTTTCCATTAACAATATGAACATATTTTTTTAACTTGTAAATACACTACTGTTACGGCGTAAGGTGTTGGCAGCGGCAATGACGCCTCAAGTAACCGAACTCTTTTTAGTCCCAGAGGTACGGGAACGTAAAAATATCGTAGTGCGCCAAAATGCTTAATAGGGAACTTCTAAACGGATATCCCTTTGTCAGTGATTGCATACGGTTTTTAATACTTGAAAGATACTGTAATAAATACATTATTTAATCCATCAATATAAATACATGTTGTTAATAACTCGGTACCAATTGTTCAATTCGCTATAGATATGTAAAAGATAAGTAAAAATAAAATCTTAATAAAAACCTGTTGGTTCGGGCAACATTTTGTGTATAATTAATCAATTATGTACATAACTGCTGAGACTCCCACAAACCCTTTGTTTTAATATTTTAATGACATGGGTACCTCTGCCTTTGGTGATTAACTAAATATAAAGGTGAGCGTACAACAGAAATATTTGGGCGTATTAACGAAACAACAATTTTTTTGGTTTTATTGCGATTATACAACTTATCGAATATTTAACCAAATTTTTCTGATACTTTGCAGTTTCATTTTCATTTCACGAATTATGTAACGAGCGAATAGGACAAGTCAGAACGTCATTTACAGAATGTTAATTAATGAATACAGTTGCTGGGAACTATTATCTTTTTAAGTATTTAAATATTTTAATTATAATTTTGTTGCATACAGACAATTGACGGTTAGATTGTTCGTGAACATAAATAATATGTGAATAATTACCTATATATTTAATATAAATTTTTTTTTTTCATTATTATTCACGTATTATTTATGTTCACAAATATAAATAGACAATTGACAGTTAGATTGTTTTGTATTTATGTTCAGGAACACACTGTCAATTGTCTGTATACAACATATCTGTGTTCCTAGCAACTGTATTTATTAATTAATATTATGTAAATCACGTTCTGACGTGTCCTATTTGCTCCTTACATCATTCTTGAAAATGAAACTGCAAAGTTTCGGTACTAAAATATATATATAACTAGCTGACCCGGCGAACTTTGTTCCGCATCAAAAGTAATTAATGAGTAAATTTTGGATATCTTGAGGTTCAATTTGTGCTATTTATCGGCTTTAACTGCTGTCCCGCTATGTTAATACTGCAATATCTTCGAAAATATTCGTTTAAATTGCATGCTGTAAAGGGCCGGAAACATATATATTGCATGCACAATCTTAATTGCATGAAAATTAATGCTGTAATGTTTAAAATCGCTTCGTAAATAGGCCATTATTTCCCGTAAAAAGTAAAAAAATAAAAATGGTCATTGTCGGTTATCCCCAAGAGATAGACATATGTCCTCGCAGACTCTTTTGTAGACCTTCTGAAGTTGTTTAAAAATGTAGAACATTATTTTGATCTATCACTTAGGGTTCAGCCAGCGTTTGCAATTAAAGTGCTAAATCTCGAAAATTGTATTTTTTTTCTTTACAACATTATATTTAAATCATAGATCAAAACCACTCCGTTGACACCCTCTAACTATTAAAAAAATCTGGTTGCCTGTAAAGTCGGTTTTACGGGCGAAGATTTTACGTGACAACGTCTTTTTCTCGGTAGAATATTTATTGATATGAATATAATTAAGTTGAAGGCATTTGCTCGTCCGTTTCCATTGTTTTGAGAGTGGTGATTCCTGTTGAACATTTGAAATTGAATGGATGAATTTTTAATTTTAAAGAATCAATTTGAAAATCAAAACACTTATTCAGATCGAAGGTTCAAATTTTTGCTAAATAAATTTTAAATTAATTAAAATTTGTAATTGTAAATGATGAAGTTGAAAATTAAAACATTTACTTAAATTAGATGTTAAAATTCTTGCTCAACACAGTTTAAATCAAGTTTTCTTATATCTGCCACTTTTTCTTAATATTTGTAATTTTAAAGAATCAATTCGAAAATCAAAACATTTATTCAGATCGAAGGTTCAAATTTTTGCTAAATAAATTTGAAATTAATGAAAATTTGTAAAATAATAATTAATTAATTAATTAATTTTAAACTAATAATTTACTTAACACTATCAACATTTATCAATAGTATGACATAACCTATAAACTCAGTTTCTCAACTTTTGTGTCAATCTAACAATTAATCAATCAATCATAGTTTACGATAATGAAATATCAGTGTACAATTATTTACCTTTATTGTTGTAGTTGTTGTAAATGACGAATCTAAGCACTCCACATTTTCACTACAGACACAGCTGACGATACTTTAACCACACGTGTGAACTTGTATTATGACGCTTTCTTGTTTTTCCAACGCCAAGAACGTTCGAGAAAGACAAAGACAGAGACACAAGCATGCGCCGATTCAATGCGCCTAATTCTCTAGTGCTGCGCGCGCGGCAGACCGATCATAGTTGAGTGGGAGAGAGACGCAAGGCATTCGGCGGGCCTCTCTCTCGTTCGGTGACTCATCGTAACGTTACCGAGCGTTACACTTTTTCATAAGTGACTCCCAGCCGCAACCTAATTTAAGACGTTGTCACGTCAAAAAAACCAAATCAAAATCAGTTGCGTAGTTTAAAAGATATACGCATATAAGGGGACAGTCTCTCAGTCAGCCGGGAGAAAAAGAAAAACGTATGGCTGACAAGCTTACATAGCTCAACACCGAAGAATGGCGGGATAACCATTCCGAAACAAGGGTTAACCCAAAAATTCTCGGTAGGGACGGGCAGCAGCGTTCCTATCACTAACAGGTGACCCCCTGCGGTCTCCAACACGTCTGCCCAGCGTGGGGACTACGGGCAAAAACCTCCTATAATGAAAAGAGCGCAGAACCAACGGCCCCCAGTTCCCGGTGGTCCCACTATTCCCGGCCAAGGCAGCGGTCGTGGTAACGGTGGGACAGGGGGTGCTAAGAATCTCCGGGTTACGGCAGGCTGTCAAAAACAACTACGCGTGGCAACATACAACGGACGCAGTCTTCGGCTGGACCAACACCTCACCGAACTCGAGGTAGAGCTGGGTTGCTTGAACTGGCATATTCTAGGGTTATCTGAAGTCCGGCGAGAGGGGGAGGACACGATAACTCTACAGTCGGGTAACTTGCTCTATTTTCGAGAAGGTGACCAGCTCTCCCAAGGGGGTGTCGGTTTTCTGGTTCACAAGGACCTCGTTAGCAGCGTTGTGGAGATCAGCAGTGTGTCGACCAGGGTAGCGTACCTTGTACTGAAACTTTCCAACAAGTACACCCTGAAGGTGGTACAGGTATATGCGCCGACCTCGACATACCCTGACGAGATAGCGGAGGCGATGTACGAGGATATTGCGAAAGCAATACATTGTACCGCCAAGGCCCACTACAACGTTGTTATGGGGGACTTCAATGCCAAAGTGGGAGTACAAGAACGCGGCGAAACGAAAATCGGTCCATATGGCTTGGGGTGTCGAAATCACAGGGGCCAGATGCTGGTCAACTTCCTGGAGTCTGAAGGGCTCTTCTTGATGAACTCATTTTTCAAGAAGGGTCTCCACAGGAGGTGGACTTGGCGAAGCCCCGATTTTGTGACAAGGAACGAGATATATTTTATCATAACGGATAGTAAGCATATATTTAGAGATGTCTCTGTGATCAACAGGTTCAATACTGGAAGTGATCACCGACTTCTTCGGGGCTCTCTAAATATTAACTTGAAAGCTGAAAGGACCCGGAAGATGAGGTCTATTCTCCGACCTACGCCACTCCAAATAGCCGAAACCGAAAAGTTTCAAATGGAACTTAAAAATCGATTCGACCTGCTGGAAACCACCGGTGATGTGGACGAAAGGACCGACACTGTGGTCGACACGCTGAGGAAAGTGTCTCAAAGGTTGTTCCCGAGATCGCAGAAAAAGGAGTCCAAACTCTCTGCCGAGACGCTCGAGCTGATGAGGCAAAGACGAGAAACTCCATCCGATCAGCTGTCTTCGTCAGAATGGAGAAGCCTAAACCAGCGTATTAGGAAGCTGATGCGGCGCGACCTTCGTCGATCGAATACCCGAGCAATCGAGGATGCGATCGACCGCAATAAAGGGTCGAAAGTGTTCGCTCAGCAGCTTGGAAGGCCCCATCTGATGAAGCTGAAAACTGCGGATGGACGTGTCGTCACCTCTAAGCCTGAGATTCTCGCAGAGATCGAATCTTTTTATGGGCTCCTTTATTCAACACGGATGACCAAGCCTACGGGACACAGCGATGATGACCACAGAGCCCCACTAACGCGTCACTACAGTGAAGACATTCCCGATATCACAGCAAGCGAGATTAGGGCGGCTCTCGGGCAACTCCAGAACAACAAGGCACCCGGTGATGACGGAATTACTACAGAACTTCTAAAATCCGGCGGGACTCCTATCCTCAAGGAATTAGCAAGTCTTTTTAATTCCGTCATACACCAGGGTATAACACCACAGGTTTGGAGCAGGAGTGCGGTGGTGCTGTTCTTCAAAAAAGGTGATAAGACCTTACTGAAGAACTACAGACCCATCTCACTCCTGAGCCATATCTACAAGTTGTTCTCGAGGGTCGTCACGAATCGTCTCGCTGCAAGACTCGACGAGTTCCAGCCTCCGGAGCAGGCCGGGTTTCGAAAAGGCTTTAGCACCGTGGACCACATCCATACTGTTCGGCAGATTGTACAGAAGACCGAGGAGTACAATCAGCCGCTGTGTATGGCATTCGTGGACTACGAGAAAGCCTTCGACTCCATCGAAACTTGGGCAGTTCTGGATGCATTGCAGCGATGTCGGATCGACTGGCGCTATATCGAGGTGTTGAGATGTTTGTATGACACCGCCACGATGACTGTTCAGATACAGGACCAGGTGACGAACTCCATCGAGCTGAGTCGAGGTGTAAGACAGGGAGATGTCATATCTCCCAAACTCTTCACCAACGCTTTGGAGGACGTCTTCAAGACACTGGATTGGACTGGACAGGGTATCAACGTGAATGGTGAGTACATCTCACATCTTCGGTTTGCCGACGACATCGTTGTGATGGCAGAGTCGCTGGAACAGTTAAGCGGAATGCTGCGCAGCCTAGACGAGTCCTCCCGGCGTGTCGGTTTGGGCATGAACTTGGACAAGACCAAGGTCATGTTCAATGAACATGTCGTGCCCGGACCGATAAGCGTCGAAGGGTCAGTTCTCGAAGTCGTAAACAAATACGTCTACCTAGGCCAAACCATCCAGTTAGGTAGACGAAACTTCGAGAAGGAGGCCGAAAGGAGGATTCAGCTGGGTTGGGCTGCATTTGGCAAACTGCGTCGGGTCTTCAGCTCGCCTATACCGCAATGTCTGAAGACCAAGGTCTTTGACCAGTGCGTCCTACCGGTGATGACCTACGGTGCCGAAACGTGGACACTCACGGTGGGGCTAGTCCACAAATTTAAAGTCGCTCAGCGAGCTATGGAGCGGGCTATGCTCGGGGTATCTCTGAAGGATAAACTCAGGAATGAGTATATCCGCCAGAGAACTAGGGTAACCGACATAGCTTGTAGAATAAGCTCGCTGAAGTGGCAATGGGCTGGTCACATCTGCCGAAGGACCGACGGTAGATGGAGTAATAAGGTCATAGAGTGGAGACCGCGTTTTGGTAAACGTAGTGTAGGACGCCCACCAGCCCGATGGTCAGACGACCTCAGAAAGGCTGCTGGAAAAGACTGGATGCGGAAGGCAGAGAATCGGATGTTGTGGCGCAAATTGGGAGAGGCCTATGTCCAGCAGTGGACTGCAATAGGCTGATGATGATGAAGGGGACAGACAGCGGAAAGTGACTTTGATATATACTATGTAATGATAATGATAAGACAACTTTAACAACCAAGTAGTTACATTAGTTCTAATCATTTTGTATGTTTTGATAATTTCTAGTTTTAACTAGAAAACTATCTATATCATTATAAATAACTTTTGACAACTTCCAGCTCACTTGACACAAAAATAAGTTGAAAAGACGCGATTAAATCTATGAGCTTGAGAGATACATTAATTTGTATGTAAATATTATACATAAGATATAGCCGCTACAAAACCTACAACGCTCAGATTGACCGTCATATTCAAGGTTACCAACACACACTTCTTTCTGCCGCACTCGTAAAGTACTTTGCGTGAAGATTCTGGAGATATATTAATAATATATTATCACAACTAACTCACTTCGAGTTGTGGAGAAAGCGTTCAGACCTCGAAATTCGATAGAAAAATGGACATGAACCAACGTATTTTTTGCTCCGCCGAGGAATTCAGACTAAACGGTAGTTAAGCGAGACCAGATGACCAGGTACCTACGTCACCGAGATATTCAATATCATCGACTAGCTGGTGCCCGCGGTGCCCCTTGTATGTTATCTCATTCTACGGCCGACTTATAAGCCCATCATCTCAACTACCTACACTAACATATCTTGAACCGAAAAAAATATAGAATAATAGGTAATTATGGCCTGCCTAGTGTCTACAGTGTGCGTGGTGGCTGAGAAATATCGGGTTGCAGTTCGTGTAGTGGACTTTCCGGAAGCTGTGTGTCTCTAGTTAATGTATGTAATTAACAAAATTATGTCTGATTTATAGTTATTTTATGATATTCCTCTCTTAATAAACCAGTAAACAAGTACAAGTAAACTATCAAAAGGAAAGTATAAGTATTTTCGTCTATTAAATTTTTGATCACATAGTTTAAATAAGTAAATATCAAAATTTTGGTCAACAATTTGATCCCTAATTGTCTATCATTTAATGAATAGTTTTAATGTACCTGTCTGTGTCTTTAGCTCATTATCTGCTTGTCCGATGAATAATTATTTTAGCGGACGAATAAATATACTGATTTCGAATATCTCGATGATCTAATTATATTTTAACTGTTGTCTGATTTGAAGATTTTGAAAAATTTTTATTTTTATTTTGAAAAAGCTATCATTTAATGAAAGTACTAACTAAACTTTCTAATTTGTTCTTATTTATCAAAGGCTAATGGTATGATAGTAGAGGCTCGTTAACGGTAAAAATAATATTAAACTAAAAACTTTAATCTCTGTTAAAGATATACTGCGATTTGCTTAATTTAACTAAAACCAAACACTAAATTATAAAATGTAATTATTTATCTGACATCAGTGGCCCAGTGGCCCAAGACACCCACTACTAAACGAATGTCCCCGGGTTCATATCCAATGATTTTGCTAATATTTTGTCGTAACTGAAGTCTGATATAATTAATGATACCTACTGATGATGCTTGGTAATAGGCTACCCGTTCCATGAGACCAAATAATATTTGTAACGTATTTACCGTTATCGTTAATGTTAATCGTTAAATATATAAAGTTAGTGAGGATGAAATAACTTCACCGTCACCGTCACCGTGTTAACAATTATTTTATTAATATAAACTATATTGGGTTATAATTAGAAAGACCATCGGTTACGAAATAAATAAATTGAAAAAGAAAAAAGAAACTGAAAAAGATGACAAATAAGATCATCCCTCGCCACTATTATATATTATATCGTATTCTCACAACAAAAATTTGATCAATACTTTTTTACAGTTGTAATTTAAAAGATAACTGGATATTTTCGAACTATTTTCGATTAAAGTTCTGCTTAAAATCAAACATCACTAAGATTTATCTCACCAATCTCAGCTCGCGAGACCGCAAACATTGTGTCAAGGAATTGTGGAAATTACAGAGTAGGTACATGTCTACAGAGTCTACACCACAGAAATAGATCAAGATAGAACGGCCGCGATGGCATATTTCCATACATTTCGAGCGTGTCACTTTTTTGAAAAACCACGCCCTCAGCGTGACGTCATTTTCATTGTGAGCGAGGCGACTAGTTAGGAGACACTCACATTAGATTATCGATGTTAATATCGGCAACGTGTGTTAATTTTATTATTTTTATATTTTACTAACTATTGATTTTCTGTAACGATAATCATAGAAAGTAAAACATGTTAAATACTTTAATCCGACATATTAAAACCTAAAACATATTTTTCCAACAGTATATAAAATTTAATTATAAATATTTTACTGTTCTTGAAACTATACATATTTATTAAATATTTGCCTTTTTGTAAGGGTTGGCCTCACAGTCCTGGTTAAATAACGAAGCCGAACGTCTACATATACCTCGGTTACTGCCCATTTGAGAAGAACGAGATGATTTTCCATCGGCGATTGGTCAAATTGGTGAAAACTTATACTGTCAAATAAACTGCTGCCAATGTAATTACGAAACAATTTGGTTGAAATTTGTGGTGTTAGAATAAAGTAGGGACAAAGCAAGATATGAGCTGATACTCAAATTATTATTGAATTAATTTATCGATAAGTCCTAAGACTCAACGATACATGGAGTGCCCATCTCTAACATTCGAATCACAGCGATTAACAGACACAGCGATCAACTGGCAGGTGTATTGTGTATTTCGTTCGATTCGACGTACATTACGCGTATAATTTATACGCGCAATGTTTTTGTATACGAGCGTTGAATGCGGACAGCAATGGATATTTATCATAACGAAAAAATATACAACTTGTGATCGTAATTATTGAACATAGTAAAAGTAAAACAATAATTTATAATCTCAAAAAAATACTTTCTACTGATTTTCTGTACTTACTGATAATACGAAATATTTCCTTTTTTCATATTTGATTCACTACTTTTGTTTTTACAATTTTTCACAGCATAATAAGGCATATATGTGACGTTTTATCTATTTTTTTACGTCCTGAACGCATGGCAGGAACGCTCGTTGCGTAATGAGAGCGAGTTTCGAAAAGCATGCAATATAGTGCAGGGTTTTGGCACGCTTGCCACGCCTATTCGCCGTTCTATCTTGGTCTATTTCTGTGGTCTACACCTACAGAGTACGGTGTACGTCAAGGAAGCATCCTAGGACCGACACTGTTTCTTACCATGACAAACGAATCTACGCGTGATCTCCCAAATTGAGTTCCCAAAATGTTATCTAATGGGGTTTGGCGGTGTAAGTGCAAGTTAACCGTTAGTCGTAGTCATTTGCGCAGATTATAACTTTAGTTACATGGTATGGACGGACCAGTCGTACGATGTAGTTTCTGTATATATTTTCTTTTCTTGCTATTTGAATTAATTCTAATCTGAAGACCTGGTACTAGACCACCGGGTTATTGAGACGACTAACGCAGCTTTCCGTAATACAAAAAATACATACTTATGTACGCCATTGAAAAACTTAGCAACTAATATAAATATGATTAACTAAACTAACTAACTATTAACTAAAATATGAAGATAACAAAATATTTATAATAATTATATAATGACACAATTAAGACCAAAACAATATAGTTTAACTACAGGAAGTTTTGGTAACTATAGAAAACTGTAGAAAATATTTTTATTATATTTTTTCAGAGTATAAAAAATACAAGCTAGCCCTTACGTTTGTAAAGTAAGTTTTATTATTATATGTTAATTATTTAATAAATGTAAATTTATTATTTCATAAATATTAAAATAAATATAGTTAAAAACATAATTATTTAACAAAAAACATATTTTGTTAAAATAAAACATAATTAAAAAAATAAAACAGAACTATGAAAAAATAAATCTTAAAAGAAATAGTGAGTTAAATGATTAAATCCTTACCTTTGTTATGTTGAAGTTTCGAATCCAGTAAGTGCACTACACACTATAATTAGTAACACTGTAACTGAAGATGGGAGACGTGCTAATGGTACAGATGCTGTGGTCAGCAGCTGGTGGTGGTGGTGGTGGTGCGTGGTAGGTGGTAGGAGAGTGGCGCGGGCCGGCCGTGACACTGCGCGCGCCGTCACGTAGCTTTGAACGATGCGCGCCCGCAGCGCCCACAGCCTCTACTTATAGCTTAACATCGTAACACTTTCCAACCAATCAAATGTTCTCTCAACAAACTTAACTGATTTCTCTTAATTTTTCATTAAATATATATTTTTTAAAGACATCATACGCATTGAAAGTTTCTGAAACCTTTTTTCTGTAATTGTTTGTCGGTCCACTGTAGGTACTGTTTAGTTTTTAAACAGATATAAGAGGTTCATTGCCTAATGTCTGTACAGAAAAAAAAAAATTTTAAAGGTACCTGTTGTTTTTTATTCAATATACGATAACTTAAAACTTACCCTCGAAGGTGGAGGTTTCATTAAATCAAATGACTATATAAAATAAATTAAAACCATCAATTTACGTGAGGAACACGCAAATTATTTTATGAACAATAATTTTATAAAGAATTTTACTGTAGGAAGTATTCAAGCCGATAGTTCTTTATATTCATTTGGTATTTGTTTAAAATTGGCCAATTGTAAATACAGTCGGCTCTCGTTAATTCCAACTTGCGATAATGCGAACATCTCTATAATTTGGAGTCATCACGAGTTCCATACAAAATCTCTTTATATTTCAAATTAATCATAATCCAATACATTTTTATGCACTTGGTAATTCGAACTAAAAAATCATTGCTACTTAACATAAACGACGCGTTAATTCGAACACATCGGCGTCCAACACTTGATAATTCAAATTTACAGAGAGAGTAAGAAGTAAGATTGTAAAAACTTTTTTAAATTTTAAATGTTTAGTCTTGGTGGTAAAGTGGTCTAGCACCCCGCTTCTGAATCCAGAGGTCGCGGGTTCGAAACCTGGCTCACATCAATGACTTTTCAAAATTAATTTCGAAAGTTATGTGCGATTAAATATGGATGACTAAAAACTTTGTGCCCGGTATGGCAATAGGTTCACCATCTATTCCATTTGGCACGTAAACATAACGGCAAGTCGAGGCTTAACAGGCACTGCCTACACCTTCGGGTAGAAAGTTATGTTGTATTAAAGTTTGAAACGTACGCCATTTGTTTTTATTCTGATTAGTTTGCCTATTCGACACACACTTCGCACAAATTGCCTATATTTTTTTTTTATGTGATAGGATGGCAAACGAGCACGCGTGTCACCTGATGGTAAGCAACCAACGCCGCCCATGGACACCAGCAACACACATAGTGTTACTATTGCGTTGCCGACCTTTAAGTGATAGGGAATAGGAAGGGACAAGGAAGGGGGGGTGGGCCTCCGGGTACCTCTCTCACCGAACGAAACGCGCCATGAGCCACTTTACGTCGACCTTCTGAGAGGTCGTGGTATTTCACCGGTCGAGCCGGCCCATTTATGTAGCGAACTGCTTGGCTCTACCACTGTTACTATAGTAAGAAGTCATCGACCAAGTAGAGGAGAGTGAAAAGTAAGGTGATGTTGCAAAAGTACTTCTTCAAATAAGTTAATTTGGAATTTTCCGAATACTTTCTCAGCTATAAAAGAGGACAAGGAGAAAATTAATGCTGCTCCAACTGCTGGAGGAAGGGAAAAAACGAACAGTTCTTTCGAAAGATTAGTTAATTCATCTCAAAAGTCCGTCATTGTGATTGAATAGCAATAGCAGCAATTAATGAATTAATCAACATTTAGTAATTCGAGATTTTATTTATTTTCTCGCACGAGTACAAAACCATTTGATATTTCAAACTCTCGATAATTCGTAATATTTTAAGAGTCCCTCGAGTTTCGAATTAACGAGAGTCGACTGTATGTATAAAGTACATTTATTATTTGTGTTAGAAAATGCAGATTTATGGAATTTATAATTTGTTTAATTATTTCTATTTTGTTTTTGAACATTTGTAATCAATCAGTGGTGTTTCTCTTTTTATATCAATATCGACGAATATTCTGGACTTAATTTTCTATGACAGAATTAATAATAACATGGACGTGATGTTATTTCGAGAGAATAAACGTAAACTGTTATATGTTCTGTATGAAGGCTCTCGAGAGCCATGACTTTGTGAATTCACGGTTTTAATAACATAGGCAGCGGGACACGTTGAAAATTTCGTTTTGGTTCTATTGCCCACTGCGATTATAAATTTGTTAGCTATTATATATATTTTTAAGGTATTGAAAGGCAATTGAGCAGGCGTCTCACCTGATGGTGAGCAACAAAGGCCACTCATGGACACCTGAACACTGGGAAATAGAAGGGGTTACAAGTGGGATGGGAAGGGAGGATGGGAAAAGAGGTTTGGCCTCCGGATACCCCTCTAACCAAGCGAAACGCGGTAAGAGCCACTTTAAGTCGATATTCTGAGAGGTCGTGGTACTTCACCGGTCGAGCCGGCCCATTCATGCAGCAAACCGCGTTGATCATTCTAATATTTAAATTCAGGTAATTTATAATCAGGATAAATTTCATTAAGTCATCCTCCAGTTCCATATAAAGGGAAGGGAGGGGAAGAATAGCACCATTTCGGCATCACTCAACCAACTGTAGTAGAACGTATGTTAATTTATTAATTACAGCTGCCTCCAAAATTCGGCTTCTCTGTAATTAGCCAGTATGTGGTGTACCGCTCGTGTAACACCACTGTTCTGCGCTGCTTGCCTGTTCTGTTCTGTTCTGTTCTGTTCTGTTCTGTTCTGTTTTGTCCCATTGCACTCCACATTCATTCACACTACTTGTATTCTATATTTAATTGTACTATTTTGGTGTTATACACGGCTACAATTATATAACATTTTTTTATTGTCCGACTGCTTTAGAAGGAAGTTTATGTTTTGTACTTATGTTGTATTGCGACATTGTCCGAGTTTAATCATAGCCTTATTATATTTTTATCTATATATTTTTTTTTTGTAACAGCGCACCTTCCATACACGATGGGGCATAGACTGGCTTTCTTCTTTGTCCAGACCTATCAATAATTTTATTCTATGTCTCAGATGACGAGCTCGTTTGAGATTGGTCATCGATGGCACATAATTTACGAAAAGTCGTTGTGCCTTTTGCCAAAATTTGAAATTGACATCTAGAATAAGTAACGACATTTTATTAGGGTGTCCAGCACCTGACAGGGTTACGAGGCAGATATGAGCATAGGTACTGTCACCACTGTTATAAGGTCGTCAAGGTATACAATTGTGCCATAATACAATTTGCATCCATGCTATAACCTCCTTACAAATGTTACTCGGTACATATCTACGGAATAGTACACGTCACTTGTAATATAATCTGCGGTAAATATGTCAAGCAATTAACATATCGTTCTGTTAATTAAATAACCAGATCTAACCTAGAACAAACAACCTCATACAAACGACTAACTACAATTGTGCTTGTAACAAACCGTGAACTTTTGTATAGCTCCTGGGTTTGAATCCAAGTACACTTAATTATTTTTTTTGGAATATCAACGCAATCGAGCATGCTGATGATAAATAAATACGCGTCCTGTAACACGGATAGTGTTAGAGATTGGCCTCCGTGTCTCTCTCACGAACGAAACGCAGCTCGATCGACTTTACATCGATATTCTGAGAATCCGTTGTATTTCGCCGATCGAGCCCGCCCAAATGTTTATGAAACGGCGTAGCTCTAACACTATGAAATGATTGTGTGGTGATTATCGATGTTCATAACCACATGTGTTACAGGAGCCAAGGTGTATAGTAACCATCCAAGGCCCTATTTTTTTTTAAACAGTTTCCAGACAATCGCCGATGTGCATGTCTGCTCTGCCATACCTGCGTCTATAGCTCACAGTAACTGCTAATCATCAGGCAGACCGTCATCCTCACCTCGTAGTTTACAAGAAATGTCTGAGCAAATTGATGTACGTATGGAGTATAGAAACTCCTAAGGGCCAGGCCACCTGGTAGCTCGTCGAGTCGCAAACAAATACTAACTCGAGTTAATTCGAAAAGCCTCACATCATTGTCAAGTTTGGATACGTATGCTTAGTAGTAGTTACCAGCGCCATTTTCCTTCAGCAAATATTTACCTATACATTCTTTATTTTATTAGCTAAAAGCTAAAAGCTGTTATAAATATACAAAATGTAATTGATTGTGTGGTTTCGGCGTACAAATATCAACAAACAAATAAATTCCCATTCGTATTTTAATATATTATCACTGAGGACACTATTGTTTGTGTGTACATCACGATAGGCAGATAAATACTTTGGAGATGCAAGCATCTCCAAAGTATTTATCTGTAAGTACTAACTCATCTGAGTACATACCTATAGTGCAGTTAGAGGAGAACGTGAGAAGTAGGTGGCTCACCATCATGACAAAGGACAATAATGACAATTAACAGAAAAAACAGAAAAACATAGTCTCGGTGGTCCAGTGGTCGAGCACCCGCTTCTGAATCAAGAAATTGTGGGTTCGAACCTGGGCTCATACCAATAACTTTTCCAAGTTCTTTTTGGAAATTATGTGTGATAAGTGATCGATGACAGGCAAATGTATGCATGGCATACACTTATGGAAATAGGTTCCGTCACCTATTTCATTTGGCACGTAAATTTCGGCGAGTCGAGGTTTAATAGCGTACACCATCGGGTAGAAAAAGGCCATGAAATCATGATAAAATACTTAAATTAAATAAAATTAAATTAACATAATAAAATAAAATAACACTAAAACAAGCACGTGACGTGGAAAAAAACAATGAATCGGCAAAATATTTGATATTTTAACATTCTTGTCATCTGTCTGTTTGTTCCGTCTAATCTCCAAATGGGTCGACCAATTTAGCAAGGACTTGTGCTGGTAGATAGCTAATATAATGAGGAGTAATTAAGTCTACCTATATTTTGTAAATCACAATGTATTGCTTTGAATTCGTCTCGTTGAATTCTAATATTTCGTACCATGGAAAATGTAGCAATCCCACCACCCTAGGGCACCTACAGCTTGTTTAGCGACCGATAATTCTATCGTCGTCTTGATAACCGTGTGCTTTGGTTGTTTGTCTGTCCCCGGGACACACTCATTACTTTTCCGAAGTTATGTGCCGACACATCAAGTGAGGTATCACCGAGGACCAGTGCGTGTGTGCGTGTGTGTGCGTGTGTGTGCGTGTGTGTGCGTGTGTGTGCGTGTGTGTGTGTGTGTGTGTACGTGTTTTGTTCAAAATACCTACATACTTGTTATTCTTCAAAACGATTCAGAATGTGTCATTCTGTATAAAAACCCACGGCCGCGTCTCTCCAGATCGAAACAAGTTTCAGACGACAGACACTGATCATTGTGTTTTTTTTGTTAATAATAAACATTTAAATAATTATGAAGTAATTACTTTTTTACAATAATGAACAAATAAATTAATTACATTATTTACAATATATACAATTAAAAAACTACCTGACATCAAATTTCTCCGCATCTCGGTCTACTGGCAGCGTGCCCAGAAGACTGGCCGCATTGCCACGCTGAATGGCAATGCTAAACCTCTGTGCGAAGAATAGACCAGCCCTCTGGTCGCGAGAGGCTTCGATCAGCCTCTTTGCAAGATCTTTCTAAAGTGCACGAGAGCACTCGGACCCCATGTCCCCAAAGTCTCGACCCCAAACGGCTGAAATACATAATCACCTACAAGGTTTCTGTATTTGTGCCGCTTGAGATTTTCTGCCGAAGCAGCAGCAGCACTGGCCACCTCTACCGTGCCTGGAAGATGCGATCGCGCAAGGGTGTCGACGCAAGTAGCGTCCCACACCAAAGGCCTACCCATCCTCCAAGGCAAAAGAGACATCCCGTCGGGTCTCCTGCCATTATCGCGCACCAAACCGTTCAGTTCCAGAACGGCTGGTACACCGGCGGTTACAAGAGCACGACGGATAATGTCGTTGATGTTGGCGTGATGGGAAATGCGACCGGCGCTCCTGGCGCATGAGAGGCCATGATGTCCCTTGCTGTCGACAACCTCTCCGCAGCGACATAAATGAAGTAATTATTTTATCTCAAGAATAATAATATACAATAATTTACCCTTTAAATTTTATTCAATAATAAAATCCAGTGCTAACTAAACTGCTGAATAGGTATAGGTACTAAATATTACAAACAAAATTTATTTTTATGGCAGAGGAGAAGGGGGACAATCGAGCAAGTGAGTCGCATGAGTGAGTGAGTGAGGCGGTAGAGGCTAGCGCCGCCCATGAACATCTGCAACACCCAGTCGCAGCAGTGCAGGTGCTATATGTGTTAGATGTTAAAACATTGCCGCTAAGGAAGTTTGTAAGCTCTTTACATCAAACTATCCAAATTGTAATACTTGCCAGTATTATTTTACGCAATTCTGTATACCCTTTGTGATATACATAAATATTAAATTGGATACCATAAATACTACTTATATAATTTGGATCTTACCTACCCAGGGGTATAGGCAGGGGCATTTAATTTTTGTAATAAATTTCAAAAATATTCTCGAAAAGTAATTGCTGTGTGCCCGGATTTGAATTCGAAGATCTCTGAATAAGAATCCAAGTGCGAAAGCACCACAATTATGTTATAATAGTTATATTTTTTAATTTGTATTTTTCTGGTTTTAATATACGTAATAAACAAAAAGAAAAAAACAGAAACAAGCACACCACAACTCACTTACTCGTATCAATTAGATTCTCATTTCGACACATTAATGCTACTTTTATGATATTATTTTTTGATAGAAATATAAAAACTTCCTTTCACCTAGACCCACATACAGTAACTGTCGTGATGCGGGGTGCTAGTTCTCACATTATATCTTTATTGGTATAATTATTTCTCAAATGTTTGCCTTCAAACACTCATAGGTATAGATATCGTTGCTGTTGACACCTACCCTTATTAAAAGCGTGAAGTTACAAGAAGTATTACAGTACCACGCCACTGTTTGTGCAACCTGATAGAAGCAAGTTGCCTTAGATTATTACGCAGAACACGATGTGAATGTCCTAGTGGTGTAGCTCTTCGTCTTCGTCTATTTGAGATTTCCCGCAATTCAATCTAAGTACCTAAAAGGGACGTAAAGGCGAGGCGACGTAAAGGACGTAAAGACGTAATTTATATATAAGTATTTAAGATTATATTATGTTTACGTGTGATATTAAATTATAGATAACAAATTGTGATAATTATCATATATTGTAATAGTCGGTGACACGAGGCGCTAGTCTTTGAATCTAGGTCCAGTGTTAGGGGCAGGACGACACTAAATAAATCGGAAAACCAATCGGTCAGCTAACAGCTTACGATGAATTCCTGGAATTGAGTCAACAGGCTGTTATTCCAATTTAATGGGTTTATTGATGTCAGGGGTCATGTCAAGAGCGTGCACGTCGCGACCCCTGCCGTCCCAGTGGGACGCAATCTTGACCGAAGCAAACTCAGCCGGACGGGCTGCTAGGGCGTGCCCCGAAAGCGACGGGCACCGATTAGCCTCCGTCGGTGCGGCTGCATGCGCATGCGACGAAGGGAGCCGCCACCCTTCACGCAGCGCCAATCCTGGCGGGACGAGGAGAGGGGAGTGCCGTATAGGCACGTGGAATGACAGAGGTAGTATGACAAGAAAGATGAATGAGATGATGGATGTAATAAATGAGAGATGCCTGGATGCCTTATGTTTGACGGAGACAAAGCGGAAGGGGAGTGAGACCGAGGACCTCCCCGGTGGCATGGTAGCCCTATGGTCCGGAGTGGACCCGGACGTTCGTGCCAGTGGGGGTGTTGGAGTCGTTCTCTCCTCCCGATTTGCTTCCGGAGTGAAAGATTATGACTTGGTAGGCCTGAGACATCTTTGGGTTCGTATAAAACTGGGGATCACGCAAGTTTTCCTGGTCGCAGCTTATGCTCCCGTCAGGTCCGCGGATCCCCGCGAACTCGAGGAGTTTTGGGAAACTGTTAGGGATATTCTGGATCTGGTTGAGGGAAATGAAAGGATAATTCTGTGTGGTGATCTTAATGGATGGGTCGGAACCAAGAGAGATGGCCTGGAGGCTGTCCTTGGTCCGAATGGTGACAAGAGAGTGAATGATGCTGGTAACCCGATATTGGACGTATGCCTGGAACGGAACCTCCTTGTGTCTAACACATTATTCCGTCATAAAGATATTCACACGTATACGTGGAGACGGAATGAACAAAAGAGTATGATTGATTTGATTTTCGAAGATAGTCGTCTCCGAAATACTCTAAGGGATACAAGAGCCTATAGAGGCCCCACTCTTGATACGGACCACTTCCTGGTGGTAAGCCGTTTCGTGGGCCTTTTCAAGAAGTGGAGACACTGGCGAGTGCGTACCCATTTCGGAGAGCTTGAAAGGATAAAATGCGAGAAATTAGAAGATGAAAGTGTACGGAGTTTGTATGTAGACCTAGTCAGTAAAAGACTCAGTGACACGAGTCTTTCTGAACTAGGTGTTGAAGAATGCTGGGAAAGAATGAAAGATAGTAAAGTGGATAGTGCAAAAGAAGTATGTGGTAGTGCAAAGAGGCATAAGATTCTGAGAGGTGATGCCTGGTGGGACGCGGATGTGAAATCCAACGTCGAAAGAAAGGAAAAAGCATGGTTGGATTATGTCTCAAGTTTGAATCAGAATGATAGCATGACAGAGAAAAAGTATGAGAGCTACCGCCGCTGCAGGAATGTTACCAAAGCCTTAGTGAAAGAGAAGCGTGAAAGACTAGTTGCGAATGAGGAAGTGAGGTTGACGGAGAACTTCGAGGCAAATAACAAACTCATCTGGAGGGAAGTTAGAAAGTCTCGGGGTTCTTCGTCAACATCCAGAATGGACAAAATTATGTCTAAGACTGGTGACATTCTTGCAAACCCATTCTTGTATTGGGCAGGTGGAGTGAGTATTTTGGGGAAATGTACGAGTATGTTCCGGATGTGGGCGCCGCGAGTGAGCCTACGGCTGACACCGCTGCGCCAACATCTGACGAGGACATGAAGATTGAATGGTCGATACGAAGTATGAAAAATGGTAAGGCAGCTGGAATTGATATGATGTCTGCTGAAATGATCAAACACGGTGGAACTTGTGTCCGGGACGCTTTCCTGACCTTGAGCAATCTGTGCTGGAGGTAGGGTAGGGTTCCCATGGACTGGAAGCGCGCTGTCATTGTGCCCTTGTATAAAGGTAAGGGATCACGTATGCAGTGCGCCAGTTACAGGGCCATCAGTTTGATCAGTTTAGCAGCAAAAGTGTATAGGAAAATTATTGAAAGGAGAATGAGGGTGATATCTGATGGAGTGTTGTGGGAGGCTCAGGGTGGTTTTAGCAGCGGACGAGGGTGCATGGATGAGATTTTTTCTCTCTGCAACATCGTGGAGAAACAACTGGCTGTTAACCGGAAGGTTTTCTGCGGTTTTGTGGATCTGGAAAAAGCGTTTGACAGAGTGTTACGAAAGGATCTGTGGGGCATACTCCCTGGCTACGGGGTGAGCGGGGCGCTGCTGCGCGCTGTTCAGTCCACTTATGAGGGCTGCACAGCGTGTGTGCGTGTTGACGGCGGCTTGTCCCCCTGGTTTGACGTCAATATTGGCGTCAGACAGGGTTGCGTGCTGTCCGCTCGACTATTCATTTTGTACCTGGATAGTTGTCTCCAGAGAGTGAGATCGATGGATGTAGGGATGCGAATGGGTGACCTAGTTGTGAGCTGCCTGCTTTACGCAGATGACGCCGTGCTTCTAGCCGAATCGCCGTCGGACCTGCAAACACTAGTCACATTATGAAAGATGACTCCATGATTAAAGGCTTGCAGTTGAATGCAAAGAAAACGAAAGTTATGGTGTTTGAAAGGGAGGAATCCAGAACTGATGCAAGGATAATGGTTGATGATGTAGTGCTGGAACAGGTGAATGAAATTGTATATCTTGGATGCGCTTTTAGCAGAGATGGAAGGTACACCGCGGATGTAGAAAGACGAGTTGCGATAGGAAATAGCGTAAATGGAGCGTTGGGCAGATTCCTGGGCGCAAAAAACATTAGCAGAAAAGCCCAGCTAGCAATCCACAATGCAGTCCTGATCCCAACGCTAACTTATGGAAGCGAGAGCTGGGTATGGCAGAGTGTGCATGAAAGTAGAATAAACGCGGTAGAAATGAGGGCACTACGCAAAATCTGCGGAGTGACTCTCGCTGACCGCGTAGAAAACAAGGTTGTACGGAAGGAAGTTGGTTTGAAAGAGTTTGCCCTTTCTTACTTTTACACCGACACTCGGTGTAAAAGTAAGAAAGGGCATGCTCCGATGGTTCGGACATGTAAAAAGAATGGTTGATGCAAGACTGACTAAGCAGATATACAATGCAAAAGCGGTTGGATGTAGGAGTCGAGGACGGCCAAGACACACATTCCATGACCAAATAGAACGTGTTCTGGAGGAAGGTGATATTAAGAGCCTCAAAAACCGACGCGCGTGCATGAAAAGAGTTATGAATGTCAACGAAGCGAGTGAGGCGTGTAAGAATCGTGCCCTATGGCGCTCTGTTCTCTCTGCCTACCCTGAAAGGGATTTGGCGTGAAGTTATGTATGTGTATGTATTGATGTCAATCGCTGTGAGCGGAATTACCTGGAATTGATCTGTGATTTTCCATCATTATGATAAACCGAGAATCAATACACAACATGAGCGGCAATCAAGCGAAGACTGTATTTCGTAGATAAGCAGCGTCATCTAGTTCTAGCGCTAATGTTTGTATCAGTGTACTAAGTACCGGATTTTAAGTTCATGTTAATTAAGTTGTTTAGTTATTGACTCAAATGTTTTAATACGTGACTGTGCATGAAATGCGATTGAATGTACAGATGTTTGATTGTGGATTAATTTTGATGCTGGCGCAGCAGCTACACAGGCTGCTATCTTCTGTCTTTATCATTGCATCCATGATGTTTATAAAGACACTTTCTCCCTCGAAGTAACATACCTCCCTCTTCGTTTCTCACGCCGAGACCAAGAGACAAGTATAATTAGTAGACAAGTAATCACATCGGATGCAATTCTCAGAAGCAGTTTTATATAAACACACATTCTTACAATAAATGGCTTAACATATTTGTCTATTAATAACAGAATTAATAGTTACCTTGAGATCACGTTTCAATTATGTTAACTATTAAAAGTAATACTGAGACAAGTATTCGCTATTCTCGTCAGGCCAAGCATCATTCTCTGAAAGACAATCCACTTCTTCTTTTATTTGTAACGCAGAGAGTAGGAGTGATTATTTATCACGGCGATGTCAAATAAGGAAAAGTACGCCTTAGCTATGCTGGCAAGTGGGATTTGGAAGAAGAGGAAGAAGGGAGGTGACGCAAACTTGCAAATCACTAAAAAGTTTGTCCTTATCAGTCCGCAGTTTGATGGACATTTATTTTTGTATATCTTTTGAAACTGAAAAATTATTTAATTTTTTATTGTAATGTTTTTACCATTAAATACAAAGATACCCAAATAATTTATTATTCAGAAGATAATAATATAGAAAGGCCAAATTCTATATTATTATCTTCTGAATAATAAATTATAATTGAAAATGTTAATACAGTTACTCAATGTGAGCTAAGCTAGCTTAACTTTCTGATTTTTATTTCCAAAAAGTGGGTGCTCTCTGTATCAATGAAAATAGCTTTTGAACGACTACCATCTGTTTGTTCCTCACTCGTGAAAATGATCTCTGTAAAGAGTTTGAAACGTCGGGGTTTAAAAATGTCTCCAAGTGGTAACATTGATCCACAAGACAATATCGTCTGTGTTTGAATGGTGGTTTGCTTCTCCAAATATCTGTTTTAATATTTAGTTTGTTATTAGACCGCGCTGTATTTTTTTTATGGGATAGGAGGGCAAACGAGCAAGCGTGTCAGCTGATGGTAAGCAACCAACGCCGCCCATGGACACCAGCAACACATATAGTGTTACTGTTGCGTTGCCGACCTTTAGGGGATAGGGGAAAGGAAAGGATGGGGAAAGGGGGTGGGCCTCCGGGTACCTCTCTCACCGAACGAAACGCGGCATGAGCCACTTTACGTCGATCTTCTGAGAGGTCGTGGTATTTCACCGGTCGAGCCGGCCCATTCATGCAGCGAACTGCTTGGCTCTACCACTGTATCAATTAGGGCCTAATTAATAGTACAATTACAGCAAACAGAATAACAGGTTTCACCTTGTATTTTATTCGAAACTTGAAGATATAAAAACTCGGAACTTCGGAACTTAAGGGTATAAAAAGTCATGAAGGTACAAAAAATTTTAGTATTTACTAGTTGTGAACTGTAATACCGTTGAAGGATTTTTATTATTATTATTAAATTTCGGATTTATAACTTTTTCTTTAGTATCTTCTTCTCTGTCGTATCGCTCTTGGCAGAGCGGTCGTGGTGAGGCGCACGCGTTGACGATAGAGGCGGACTCAGCTTTTGACACGATCTCGCGCTTCTCTCTGGATTTGCAGACTCTCTGCCGCAGTCTAAACGCGATTTCCCACAGCGGATTTGACCTGGTCAGTCCAGCGCATAGGTGATCTACCGCGTGATCTGGTTCCCTCGACTTTTCCTTGCACGACCAGCCGTTCGATGGAGTTGTTAACGCGTCTAGAAACATGTCCAAAGTACTGCAGTATGCGCATCTGTACTGTGGTCGACAGACGCCTAGTAATACCGAGTTCCTGAAGGATATATATACATTAGTACGGAATTCCGTCCATGATATGCCAAGCATCCTCCTCCAGCACCACATCTCCAGAGCATCTATCTTCCCTTTTTCCAACTCGCATACTATCCCTTTAGTATATCACACATGAATTATAGATGAAAGCCCCGTTGACATCCTCTATTTATTAAAAAAAAAGCGCATCAAAATCCGTTGAGTAGTTTCAAAGATATCAGGATTGGACAGACAGTGGTAAACCACATTTTTTTTTATACATACACACACATACATAACTTCACGCCAAATCCCTTGCGGGGTAGGCAGAGAGAACAGAGCGCCATAGGGCACGATTCTTACACACCTCACTCGCTTCGTTGACTTTCATAACTCTTTTCATGCACGCGCGTCGGGTTTTGAGGCTCTTAACATCCCCTTCCTCCAGAACACGTTCTATTTGGTCTTGGAATGTGTGTCTTGGCCGTCCTCGACTCCTACATCCGTCCGTTTTTGCATTGTATATCTGCTTAGTCAGTCTTGCGTTATCCATTCTTTCTACATGTCCGAACCATCGGAGCATGCCCTTTCTTACTTTTACACCGACACTCTCTTTCAAACCAACTTCCTTCCTTACAACCTTGTTTTCTACGCGGTCAGCGAGAGTCACTCCGCAGATTTTGCGTAGAGCCCTCATTTCTACCGCGTTTATTCTACTTGCATGCACACTTTGCCATACCCAGCTCTCGCTTCCATAAGCTAGCGTTGGGATCAGGACTGCATTGTGGATTGCTAACTGGGCTTTTCTGCTAATATTTTTTGCGCCCAGGAATCTGCCCAACGCTCCGTTTACACTATTTCCTATCGCCACTCGTCTTTCTACATCCGCGGTGTACCTTCCATCTCTGCTAAAAGCGCATCCAAGATATACAATTTCATTCACCTGTTCCAGCACTACATCATCAACCATTATCCTTGCATCTGTTCTGGATTCCTCCCTTTCAAACACCATAACTTTCGTTTTCGTCGCATTCAACTGCAAGCCTTTAATCATGCAATCATCTTTCATAGTAGTGACTAGTGTTTGCAGGTCCGACGGCGATTCGGCTAGAAGCACGGCGTCATCTGCGTAAAGCAGGCAGCTCACAACTAGGTCACCCATTCGCATCCCTACATCCATCGATCTCATTATCTGGAGACAACTGTCCAGGTACAGGATGAACAGTCGAGCGGACAGCACGCAACCCTGTCTGACGCCGATATTGACGTCAAACCAGGGGGACAAGCCGCCGTCAACACGCACACACGCTGTGCAGCCCTCATAAGTGAACTGCACAGCGCGCAGCAGTGCTCGTAGCCCGGGAGTATATCCCACAGATCCTTTCGTAACACTCTGTCAAACGCTTTTTCCAGATCCACAAAACCGCAGAAAACCTTCCGGTTAACAGCCAGTTGTTTCTCCACGATGTTGCGGAGAGAAAAAATCTGATCCATGCACCCTCGTCCGCTTCTAAAACCACCCTGAGCCTCCCACAACACTCCATCAGATATCACCCTCATTCTCCTTTCAATAATTTTCCCATACACTTTTGCTGCTAAACTGATCAAACTGATGGCCCTGTAACTGGCGCACTGCATACGTGATCTCTTACCTTTATACAAGGGCACGATGACAGCGCGCCTCCAGTCCATGGGAACCTTACCCGACCTCCAGCACAGATTGCTCAAGGTCAGGAAAGCGTCCCGGACACAGGTTCCAATGTGTTGGATCATTTCAGCAGACATCATATCAATTCCAGCTGCCTTACCATTTTTCATACTTCGTATCGACCATTCAATCTCTTCCATAGTAATGTCCTCATCAGATGTTGGAGCAGCGGTGTCAGCCGTAGGCTCACTCGCGGCGCCCACATCCGGAACATACTCGTACATTTCCCCAAAATACTCACTCTACCTGCCCAATACATCGCTTGGGTTTGCAAGAATGTCACCAAACTTAGACATAATTTTGTCCATTCTGGATGTTGACGAAGAACCCCGAGACTGTCTAACTTCCCTCCAGAAGAGTTTGTTATTCGCCTCGAAGTTCTCCGTCAACCTCACTTCCTCATTCGCAACAAGTCTTTCACGCTTCTCTTTCACTAAGGCTTTGGTAACATTCCTGCAGCGGCGGTAGCTCTCATACTTTTTCTCTGTCATACTATCATTCTGATTCAAACTTGAGACATAATCCAACCATGCTTTTTTCTTTCTTTCGACGCTAGATTTCACATCCGCGTCCCACCAGGCGTCACCTCTCAGAATCTAATGCCTCTTTGCACTACCACATACTTTTTTGCACTATTCACTATACTTTCTTTCATTCTTTCCGAGCATTCTTCAACACCTAGGTCAGAAAGACTCGTCTCATTGAGTCTTTTACTGACTAGGCCTACATACATACTCCGTACACTTTCATCTTCTAATTTCTCACATCCTTTCAAGCTCTCCGAAATGGGTACGCACTCGCCAGTGTCTCCACGTCTTGAAAAGGCCCACGAAACGGCTTACCACCAGGTAGTGGTCCGTATCAAGAGTGGGGCCTCTGTAGGCTCTTGTATCCCTTAGAGTATTTCGGAGACGACTATCTATCAAAATTAAATCTATCATACTCTTTTGCTCATTCCGTCTCCACGTATACGTGTGAATATCTTTATGACGGAATAATGTGTTTGCACAAGGAGGTTCCGTTCCAGGCATACGTCCAATATCGGGTTACCAGCATCATTCACTCTCTTGTCACCATTCGGACCAAGGACAGCCTCCAGTCCGTCTCGCTTGGTTCCGACCCACCCATTAAGATCACCACACAGAATTATCCTTTCATTTCCCTCAACCAGATCCAGAATATCCCTAACAGTTTCCCAAAACTCCTCGAGTTCGCGGGGATCCGCGGAGCTAACGGGAGCATAAGCTGCGACCAGGAAAACTCGCGTGATCCCCAGTTTTATTCGAACCCAAAGATGTCTTGGGCCTACCAACTCATAATCTTTCACTCCGGAAGCAAAGCGGGAGGAGAGAACGACTCCAACACCCCCACTGGCACGGACGTCCGGGTCCACTCCGGACCATAGGGCTACCATGCCACCGGGGAGGTCCTCGGTCTCACTCCCCTCCGCTTTGTCTCCGTCAAACATAAGGCATCCAGGCATCTCTCATTTAATACATCCATCATCTCATTCATCTTTCTTGCCATGCTACCTCTAACATTCCACGTGCCTATACGGCACTCCCCTCTCCTCGTCCCGCCAGGATTGGCGCTGCGTGAAGGGTGGCGGCCCCCTTCGCCGCATGCGCATGCAGCCGCACCGACGGGGGCTAATCGGTGCCCGTCGCTTCCGGGGCACGCCCTAGCAGCCCGTCCGGCTGAGTTTGCTTTGGTCAAGATTGCGTCCCACTGGGACGGCAGGGGTCGCGACGTACACGCTCTTGACATGACCCCCTTTTTTTATACTATGTAATGATATCGGTGGAGCGTTTAAAGTGAAAAAAAAAGTAATAGACTAAGCTAATTTCGCATTTAGAGTAGGTAGTAGGTAATAAGTGGTACCCATGATTTATGACCATTAGTAATTGGCTTTATTATAACGTAGAGACACATACATACTAACTCGCCCGGAATTGATTTGCAATTCAATTTTAGTTAGATGTTAATTGTTGCAATTACTGACAATAATAACTTATTAACTTATGTGTGCATACATTTTAGACAGACTAATACTTGTATCTCTCGGTTGTTAGTTTATAATAATAATTGATTATCTCGGTTCGGGAAGTAGAGCGCACCGCTTCTGAATCAAAAAGACTCCGGATCGAATCTCAAGTTCACGCAGCACTTACAGCCGCCTAGATCTTATCTGAGTAAGCTAGCTTAGCTCACATTGAGTAACTGTATTAACATTTTCAATTATAATTTATTATTCAGAAGATAATAATATAGAAAGGCCAAATTCTATATTATTATCTTTTTTTTTAATAAATAGAGGTTGTCAACGGGGCTTTCATCTATAATTCATGTGTGATATACTAAAGGGATAGTACGCGAGTTGGAAAAAGGGAAGATAGATGCTCTGGAGATGTGGTGCTGGAGGAGGATGCTTGGCATATCATGGACGGAATTCCGTACTAATGTATATATATCCTTCAGGAACTCGGTATTACTAGGCGTCTGTCGACCACAGTACAGATGCGCATACTGCAGTACTTTGGATATGATTCTAGACGCGTTAACAACTCCATCGAACGGTGGGTCGTGCAAGGAAAAGTCGAGGGAACCAGATCACGCGGTAGATCACCTATGCGCTGGACTGACCAGGTCAAATCCGCTGTGGGAAATCGCGTTTAGACTGCGGCAGAGAGTCTGCAAATCCAGAGAGAAGCGCGAGATCGTGTCAAAAGCTGAGTCCGCCTCTATCGTCAACGCGTGCGCCTCACCACGACCGCTCTGCCAAGAGCGATACGACAGAGAAGAAGATACTAAAGAAAAAGTTATAAATCCGAAATTTAATAATAATAATAAAAATCCTTCAACGGTATTACAGTTCACAACTAGTAAATACTAAAATGTTTTGTACCTTCATGACTTTTTATACCCTTAAGTTCCGAAGTTCCGAGTTTTTATATCTTCAAGTTTGGAATAAAATACAAGGTGAAACCTATTATTCTGTCTGCTGTAATTGTACTATTAATTAGGCCCTAATTGATACAGTGGTAGAGCCAAGCAGTTCACTGCATGAATGGGCTGGCTCGACCGGTGAAATACCACGACCTCTCAGAAAATCGACGTAAAGTGGCTCATGCCGCGTTTCGTTCGGTGAGAGAGGTACCCGGAAGCCCACCCCCTTTCCCCATCCTTTCCTTTCCCCTATCCCCTAAAGGTCGGCAACGCAACAGTAACACTATATGTGTTGCTGGTGTCCATGGGCGGCGTTGGTTGCTTACCATCAGGTGACACGCCTGCTCGTTTGCCCTCCTATCCCATAAAAAAAAAATACAGCGCGGTCTAATAACAAACTAAATATTAAAACAGATATTTGGAGAAGCAAACCACCATTCAAACACAGACGATATTGTCTTGTGGATCAATGTTACCACTTGGAGACATTTTTAAACCCCGACGTTTCAAATTCTTTACAAAGATCATTTTCACGAGTGAGGAACAAACAGATGGTAGTCGTTCAAAAGCTATTTCCATTGATACAGAGAGCACCCACTTCTCACAAATAAAAATCAGAAAGTTGATGTTAAAAATATGATTTTTACTATTGGTAACCCGCATCAGACCATGAAACAAAAAACCCATACAGATAGATACTTGAATGATGAATCTCACCAGTTTTTCACAGTTAGCTGCCGTGTCAAAATCTTTGTTTCAAAGAGGACAAGGAATTTGTGACCAGAAACTCATAGCAGAGGAGATTCAGCATGTGGTAGAGCCAAGCAGTTCGCTGCATGAATGGGCCGGCTCGACCGGTGAAATACCACGACCTCTCAGAAGACCGACGTAAAGTGGCTCATGCCGCGTTTCGTTCGGTGAGAGAGGTACCCGAAGGCCCAACCCCCTTCCCCGTTCTTTCCTATCCCCTATCCCTTAAAGGTCGGCAACGCAACAGTAACACTATATGTGTTGCTGGTGTCCATGGGCGGCGTTGGTTGCTTACCATCGGGTGACACGCCTGCTCGTTTGCCCTCCTATGCCATAAAAAAAAAATGTGAAAAACGTCTTACATGCCAATCAGCTTCAAGTTCCCAGAAATCATCACAAAAACCGAGTTAAGCGAACCACAGTTGAGCGCCGTACATAAAGGGCATCACTGACAAAATTGGCTATATTTTATAACGTGCTTCAATTAAAACATACTTTAAGCCACCCAAGAAAGGTAGCCAATTTCTACCACCTCTCAAGTGCCACATCCCCTTGCAAGACCCAGGAGTATATAGCTGGACTGTGATTGTGGATTCTCTTATATCGGACAAACAAAGGGGTCCATTAAATCCAGGATCAAAGAACACATAGCGGATGTGAAACACAACCATTATAATAAGTCTGCTGTTTGTGAACACTGTAGGGAGGGCCTAAAACACTACATCAGGTTTAACAAATCACAAATACTTGTCAAAGAACAACATTATCGTCCCAGGGCGAGTCCCAGCAACAGCGTATCATACGCGAGGCTATTGAAATCAAAAAACATCCAAAAAATTTCAATAGAGAAGATGGCTGGAAACTATCACCTAGCTGGAACCCAGTCATAAGTCTCATCAAACCTAGCCCACAATCAAACAGCTATTGAAGTCGGTGCAACACAATAGGGTACGTTACCTAGGCTGGTACCGACTCCAAAAATAAGTAACATTTGTAAATATTATAATAGTCAAAGATGACTTTATTAAAGTATTACGTTTTGTATATTAAATTAAGTATACAAATGAGTAAATTACATTATTTATAGCTTTTTAGTTATAGAGGTACTGTTTTTATATATATACTTATAGTTTACGTTTCTAGAATTCGGTTTAACTTTTTTTTAAAGTAATTTTTTTCACGAGTTTTAGTGATATTAATGAGTTGTGACCTTCAATAGAAGTTAGTTCATTTACATGGCTTTCAGATTAGTAACCATATTTTCACTAATTACAAGTCCGTTTGTTAAATGGTTGATATTTTTAGGGAGCTATAATTGTTATTAATAAGTACTTAGCTAAAAGAATTTGATAATACTAGTTATGTATTTGTATTTTTGTTATTATCATGGGTAGATAATAACACTGCAGCCCGAATGAAGACTAATCGTAGCCTTTAAAGTATTTTACAGTATTGTCTCCTAACTCCTAACCGTTTAAGAGTTCCGTAGCTTCATCATCAGCACAGCAGTATCAGACGTTGATTCAAGCATACCTCCCAAGTAACACATTAGTCCTATATACTACTAAACAGTTTGCATCGACTAACTGCAGTACTGTCTCCCAACTCCTAACCGATAAGGAGTTCTGTAGCTTCTTGATCAGCATAGCAGCATCAGGTGTATATTCAACCATCTTTCTCAAGCAACACGTTAGCCCTACATACTACCAAGTAGTTTCTATAGACCAATTGCAGTGCTGTCTTCAAACTCCTAACCATTGAGGAGTTTTGTGGCTTCTTCTTCATCAGCACAGTAGCATCAAATGTTGGCACCATAAAGAATATCCCTAAAACATCACTATTACGTAACAAAAACACCATACTTGCATACAACATTTGGTGGATGCCTTCGATTTCTCCTGGTTCCTATCATCAGATCCTGACCTGGTGAAAATGGGACCATCTCGGAAGTAAACAGTACAAAACGAAAAAAATTTTTTTAAATCGGTCCATAATTGACAAAAATATCGGTGAACATACATAAAAAAAAATATTCATTCAGACGAATTGAGAACCTCCTCCTTTTTTTGAAGTTGGTTAAAAAGTGGGTGCTCTCTGTATCAATGAAAATGGCTTTTGAACGATTACCATCTTTTTGTTCATCACTCGTGAAAATGATCTCTGTAAAGAGTTCGAAACGTCGGGAAATAAATAAAAATAAGTAATAAATAAACGCGATAAAATCCTAAAAAGTTGTTTTAATGTTATGAATTTGATTCGCGAAAATCTGAGAAATAAATAAACAAATTGAATGTTCGCTTGTGGAGATCGAACTCTGTGATTTTTATTCAGTAGACTGTACCTCCAGTTACACCACCACATCACCATGGAGTTGAAAGTTGACTTTAAAATACTACCAGACTCTGTTAGTGAGAACACACGTGAACGAGCCGACAGCCCTGATTGCCCTAAACAGCAAACAGGTGGATGTCCAAGTGATATTCTGAGACGTCAGGTAGTGAAGGGCACACGACTCTTGTTTGTTTTTTCCTTCCAAGAACTTTGTCGGAACAAACAGGAATTACGAATATTATATTTGTTTTTGTGCCAATATTTACAATTGTCAAGTCACAAAGGTTTAAGAAAAAATTAACAGTGGGATATATTTATATATTTCCAATAGATCTGAACCGAAAATAATTATGAGAATATTTTATAAAATCTGTAAATCTCCATCTTTAAACCTCGTATATTATTATTATTTCCCTGGTGAGGTGAGTCTCATCCTTTATTCGTGTCCGAAACAAACTGTACTATCATGGTCCCTGAATGTTTAGTCGTGCATTATTTGCCAGGAACAGATAACAAACAAGTCTCACGACCAAAGTATATATGAACGGACGATATTCTGATAATATTTCAATGTCGATATCCTTAAAAGGAGTAGTTGTCACAATCCGCGCCTGTGTAGAATATCGTACTTACTGTAACGTATATAGGCTCAATCGCTAGCGATCTCTGCTTTCCTGTCAATTTAAAGAACTAATCATAAACACAGTCCAGGCAACTGGATCATTACGTATATTGTATTATAGTTATATCCTCTAGATTGAAAAAAATACTTTAAAAAAAAGTTATACCGACTTCTAGAAACGTAAACAGACAATATACACACATACATACAAATTAGTAAATTACGTTATTTATCGCTTTTAGGTATAGAGGTAATGTTTTCATATACTTAAAGATTTGGTGGTTTAAGTTTCTAGAAGTCGGTTTAACTTTTTTTTAAATATAATTTTTTTTAGTTATGAAGGTACTGTTTTCATTTACTTGTAGATTTTGTGGTTTACGTTTCTAGAAGTCGGTTTAACTTTTTTTTTTTAAGTAATTTTTTTCACGAGTTTTAGTGATATTCAGAGATGTAAGTGACTTCTCAGTGATAATGATGAACGGGAATTAACGCGACACTGTTTTAGGTAAACAAATATTTTTTTGACGTTTCGGCCAGGTTGCACTGGCCGTGGTCACAAGCAGACTGGAAGTGTAAGTGACTTATTTGAAATACTTCTATTTAAAATACAAATACAAAATGCAAAATACCTATACTACTGGAAAAAATTAAGGGATCAAAAAAAAATTCCATATTTTTCGGTAGTTTTCAACAGGCCGTAACTTTGAGAGAAATGGTCGTACAGGAAATAAAAAAAAAGGAAATTGTAGCTCCAAGTGTCTAGTTTTTGGATTAGAACTTCAAAGTTTTGTAGCCTCCGCAGTTTCTGAGTAATCGTAGAAAAACCAGCAGCAAAAAAATTCTCAAATTTTTTTTTAGTTTTTTTTTTGGTCTACGGGCGTGGAAAAAATTTTTTTAGCTTAACCACCATAAAGATCGGATACTTTGTTCAGTTAGCTTTAATTTCTTTTTTTAAACACCCTGATACGTCCACTCCTCGCTGAGATATCGGTCTTCAAATGGAAAAGGATCTTTTTGGCTTTGATTATCGATATCTCAGCAACCAATGATCGCACAGAAAGTTAGAGGTGGGTTTCAAGAACTTAAATGAATTTCCCTTAACAGCTGTCCATTGTTTTTTCGAAAAAAAAAATTTTTCGTTCCGTCACATGAATTTGAAAATGCAACAAAAAAAGGGCTTTTAGTGGTTTTTTGGAAAATCAAGCGCTGGATCGAAAATATTGAGGAAACCGCTAATGTTAAGTGTGCCTTTTACAGTTCAATATGTCCACAAAAAGCCTACAAAGAATCAAATTAATCCAGCCAGCCGTTTTTTTTGTTTCACTTGATCGAATTTATGAAAAAATTAAAGGATCACGTTTGCTCTGAAAAGCTTATAATTTTTAAAAATGAGAAAAAACAATTGTTTTTTTCGAGCTTTTTCCACATTATCGTTTCAGATGGACAGCTGTTAAGGGAAATTCATTTAATTTCTTGAAACCCACCTCTAACTTTCTGTGCGATCATTGGTTGCTGAGATATCGATAATCAAAGACAAAAAGATCCTTTTCCATTTGAAGACCGATATCTCAGCGAGGAGTGGACGTATCAGGGTGTTTAAAAAAAGAAATTAAAGCTTACTGAACAAAGTATCCGATCCTTATGGTGGTTAAGCTAAAAAAAATTTTTCCACGCCCGTAGACCAAAAAAAAACACTAAAAAAATTTTGAGAATTTTTATGCTGCTGGTTTTTCTACGATTACTCAGAAACCGCGGAGGCTACAAAATTTTGAACTTCTAATCCAAAAACTAGACACTTGGAGCTACAATTTCCTTTTTTTTTATTTCCTGTACGACCATTTCTCTCAAAGTTACGGCCTGTTGAAAACTACCGAAAAATTTGGAATTTTTTTTGATCCCTTAATTTTTTCCAGTAGTGTATTTTGTATTTAAATACTTTTTAGTTGAAAGCATTTTGTATTTTATTTGAAATACCTCTTGAGATGTATTTTGTATTTTTAATAGTCATTTCAAAAAGCAAAATACTTTGTGATACAAATCCAACAAAATGAAAGAAACGCCTACGACTACCTTTTAGTCCTGTGAATATATGAATACCATCTGGTCTGAAAGGGTTAGGTAGGGACATGTTTTTCATAAGATGCCATTTCTTTTTGTAAGCACAATTTTAATATAGTATGTATATTATGTTTATTGTATGTATTAAAATTTTATAGGTGATCCAGTGGTCGAGCACCCCGCTTTTGAATCAAAAAGTTGTTGTGGGCTCAAATCCTGGCTCACACTAATGACTTTTCGAAATGATTTTTGAAAGTTATACATACATACATAACTTCACGCCAAATCCCTTGCGAGTTAGGCAGAGGGAACAGAACACATAAGGCACACCTCACTCGCTTCTTTGATTTTACTTGTTTTTTTATGATAGAAGGAGGAAAACGAGCTTGCGGGTCACCTGATGGAAAGTGACTACTGCCGCCTATGGACATCTGCAACACCAGGGGTATCACATCCTTTAAGGTGGGAATAGGCTCGTTTCTTGAACGTGTCGAGGTCGTAGCGGTCCGGAAATATTGTTTCCGGCAACTCGTTCCACAACGGAACAGTGCGTGGCAAGAAGACAGTACGGCCCACTCTTCAGCCAATGCGGATGGTAACATTGAAGAGTTGAGCGCTGGCCAAAATCGGTAGGTGGTATTAATCCGAACAATTCCTGAGAGCACTCCCCGTGGTATATGCAGTAGAGGATGCATAAAGATGCAGCATCTCTCCGCAACGCCAAGGGGTCAAGGCGATCTGAAAGAGCTTGGTTGTCGGCAAGTAACTCGGTAGTCCAAATAACCGCGAAACTGGACGTCACTCGACAAAACGACCTCAAGAACTCCTATATCCGTTGAGGCGGTTAAGAGAGTGCCCTCAAAAAAGGGAGCTACAACAAAGGGTGTCTTCTTAGGGTTAAATTGGACTAAGTTGAGTCCGCCCCAGTCCGAAATCTGGCTAGGCAGAGTTTCGATTTTAGACACAGTTTATTCCGGTACTCATCGTCGTTCTCCCGAAATATCCGCGGGTGGCCGGTATATCCCCCGTACTGTATAGCCCCGTACCGTATCCGCATAATAATGAAGATTGCTGTAATGCAGCTTGTCATTGATATGTAGAAGAAACAGCGTCGGAGATAGCACACTCACGGATTTTAAGTCGGAGCATAATCCGTGGACAACGACCTTAATGCGCCGAGCCGTGAGAAAACTGGAGACCCAATCGCATAATTTCTCGGGAAGCCCATAACAAGGAAGCTTGAAGAGAAGTGATTTGTGCCAAACCCGATCGAAGGCCTTCGCTATCTCCAAACTAACGGATAGCGCCTCTCTTTTACACTCAACCACTTCCGCCCACCGATGACTTAAGTATGCTAGAAGACCATAAGCTAAGCGACCGTGACGGAATCCGTACTGGTGGTCACTAATCAGTTGGTGCTCCTCTAGATAATTAAGGAGCTGGCGATTGATAGTAGTTTCCAAGATCTTGGAGAACTGGGAGGTGATTGCGATAGGTTTGTAGTTGGACGGACCTGACGCATCTCGATCTACTAGCAGCGCGCCCAGAAGACCGACCGCATGGCCACACCAAATGGCAATGCTAATCCCCTGTGCGAAGAATAGACCAGCCCGCTGGTCGAGAGAGCCCTCGATCAGTCTCTTTGCAAGATCTTTATGAACCATGGAGCATGCCCTTTCTTACTTTTACAACGACACTCTCTTTCAATCCGACTTCCTTCCTTATACCCTTGTTTTAAACGCGGTCAGCGAGGGTCACTCCGAAGATTTTGCGCACTGCCCTTATTTCGACCGCGTTTATTCTACTTTCATGCACACTCTGCCATACCCAGCTCTCGCTTCCATAAGTAAGCGTTGGGATCAGTATTGCATTGTGAATTGCTAGCTGGGCTTTTCTGCTAATATCTTTTGCGCCCAGGAATCTGCCCAACGCCCCATTTACTTTATTTCCTAACGCTACTCTTCTTTCTACATCAGCGGTATACCTTCCATCCCTGCTAAAAGCACATCCAAGATATACTATTTCATTCAACTGTTCCAGCACTACATCGTCAACCATTATCCTTGCATCCGTTCTGGATTCCTCTCTTTCAAACACCATAACTTTCGTTTTCATCACATTCAATTGTAAGCCTTTCATCAAACAATCATCTTTCATAATAGTGACTAGTGTTTGCAGATCAGACGGCGATTCGGCTAAGAGCACGGCGTCATCTGCGTAAAGCAGGCAGCTCACAACTAGGTCACCCATTTGCATCCCTACATTCGTCGATCTCACTCTCTGGAGACAACTGTCCGGGTACAGGATGAACAGCCGAGCGAACAGCACGCAACCCTGTCTGACGCCGATATTGACGTCAAACCAGGGCGACAAACCGCCGTCAACACGCACACACGCTGTGCAGCCCTCATAAGTGGACAGCACGGCGCGCAACAGTGCGCCGCCCACCCCGCAGCCCAGGAGTATGTCCCACAGATCCTTCCGTAATACCCTATCAAACGCTTTTTCCAGATCCACAAAACCGCAGAAAACCTTCCGGCTAACAGCCAGTTGTTTCTCCACGATGTTGCGGTGAGAAAACATCTGATCCATGTACCCTCTTCTGCTTCTGAAACCACCCTGAGCCTCCCTCCCCTCCGTCAGATATCACCCTCATTCTCCTCATTTCAATAATCTTCCCATACAATTTCGCTGCTCAGCTGATCAAACTGATGGCTCTGTAACTGGCGCACTGCATACGTGATCCCTTTACCTTTATACAAGGGCACGATGACAGCACGCCTCCAGTCCATGGGAACCTTACTCGACCTCAAGCAAAGATTGCTCAAGGTCAGGAAAGCATCCCGGACACAGGTTCCACCGTGTTTGATCATTTCAGCAGACATCATATCAATTCCAGCTGCCTTACCATTTTCCATACTTCGTATCAACCATTCAATCGCTTCCATAGTAATGTCCTCGTCAGGTGTTGGCGCAGCGGCGTCAGTCGTAGACTCACTCGCGGCGCCCACATCCGGAACATACTCATACATTTCCCCAAAATATACACTCCACCGACCCAATACATCGTTTGGGTTTGCAAGAATGTCACCAGCCTTAGACATCATTTTGTCCATTCTGGATGTTGACGAAGAACCCCGAGACTTTCTAACTTCCCTCCAAAAGAGTTTGCTATTGGCCTCGAAGTTCTCCGTCAACCTCACTTCCTCATTCGCAACTAATCTTTCACGCTTCTCTTTCACTAAGGCTTTGGTAACATTCTTCCAGCGGCGGTAGCTCTCATACTTTTTCTCTGCCATATTATCATTCTGATTCAAACTTGAGACATAATCCAACCATGCTTTTTTCTTTCTTTTGACGCTGGATTTTACATCCGCGTCCCACCAGGCATCACCTCTCAGAATCTTATGTCTGTTTGTACAACCACATACTTCTTTTGCACTATCCACTGTACTTTCTTTCATTCTTTCCCAGCATTCTTCAACACCTAAGTCAGAAAGACACGTGTCTTTAAGTCTTTTGCTGACTAGGTCTACATACATACTCCGTACACTTTCATCTTCTAATTTGTCACACTTGATCCTTTCAAGCTCTCCGAAATGGGTACGCACTCGCCAGTGCCTCCACTTCTTGAATAGGCCCACGAAGCGGCTCACCACCAAGTAGTGGTCCGTATCAAGAGTGGGGCCTCTGTAGGCTCTTGTATCCCTTAGAGTGTTTCGGAGACGACTGTATACCAGAATCAGATCAATCATACTCTTTTGTTTATTCCGTGTCCACGTATACGTGTGAATATCTTTATGATGGAATAATGTGTTGGACACAAGGAGGTTCCGTTCCAAGATTCCCTAGTAGTAACACTACAAAAAATATATAACAAGGATAGGATAGGAAATAAAAAAATATATAACAAGGAAGATATAACAGGGATCATTGAGAAATTTTAATTAATTCATTGCTAAAGGGAAAGGAACCGGTTTCTTCTAAACAAATGTTGTACAAAATGAAAGGCAAATCTATGCTCAGAATTAAGGCATTACTTTCTATAGTTAATATACACACATTCTACATTTACACTGATCACAACTAAAATTATTGTGATCACTAAATTTATTAAAATTGCCCCCATATTAAAACAGCTGTATGCATTTCAAATTATAGAGCATTACAGACTTACTAATGAAATTAAGGTATAACATAAATTAGGCCAAAAAATATTATTTGTCTTAGTATAGTTTGTGACCAAGACAATAATGATATTTCATGATACATACATTTAATTTATTTAGACAGACAATTCGTGATCTCATATGGTATAAGAGCTAGAACGTTTTTAGCGACGAATTAAGGTAGGCTAGTTTTAAGTTATGTTATTCCTCATACTTTCCTGACCGTAACACAGTCAGTCTGGCTAGCTGTAGTGGTTGCGTTAGTTTCTGCCCAGCCTATTTGTAACATAACATAACATAACTTCACGCCTTTTGTTATCCGAAGGAGTAGGCAGCGGCTGTTAAGCCTCGTCTCGCCGTTATGTTTACGTGCCAAATGGAATAGGTGACGAACCCATTGCCATATCAATGTGGTCTTTAATATTGTAGAACATTTTTTTGTTCTGTAATCTATAATTTTCGCAGTGTACGCGTTAAAAGACATTTTATGGTTAATTTTCTTAGTATTTCTTGCCGTATTTTCAACAATAAACCCCGTATCGTTATAAGATGTTGCTGTAACGTGGTCGGGGGTTCCAAAAATAAAAAAATCACTCGATAATTAAGTTTTTATTTTAACAACGAGTTGCTCCTCAATTTGTGGCTACCAAACTCTAAGAATGGAGTAGGTACGACCTGATGCCGAGTGACCCGCGAAGGCTCACTGCAGGGGTGTCCTGGTGCTCCACTGAAGTCTCCTCCCAGATGTTGTCGGGCTGCCTTGCACTGTCAGTTGTTGACAGGAAAAGGTCGAGATGATAGTAGAGGTGAAAGTAAAGATGAAAGTCGAGGTGTGAAGGTAAAGATGAAGGTAGAGATGAAGGTAGAGGGCAGCCAGTCTGGAACAGCCAGTAACAGCCCCTGAGCATCCCCATTCACTGGCATCGACAATCAGTGCCACCACCGACAGTGGTGTCACATGCCAGTAATTTGGAAAATGCCCAGGGTGGATCAAGCATATAACCCTACATTAAAAACATTAATATAAATTTGGAAAAGAGTTTGCTAACTATTCAACAACATAATTAATAATGTAGGTAGGTTACCACTACCTACTTGATTTGTAAAACTATATTAATTGTACAGAATAATTTATATAGGAAATTACTCTAATAAATATAAACATAATATGCTGCTATTAGCAGAGTCTGAACATGTATTAATAAACTTTAAGATGAGATATATGATCTTACTCTTTTCCATGAAAAAGTGAACTACATGAAATAATTTTAATAAATTAGGCACATCAAGCTCACGGCACTGCAGGCAATAATATCTTAGCTATTAGGGTGAAATAAATTGGTTAAACCACTCACCAATAAGATCAAAAGTTTAGTTGAAGGTTTAGATTATTCTGGCTCCTCACTTGGTAAAAGCTTCAAATGAAATGGCCGAATATCCTGTCTAATTTTAAAATGTCTGGTCATATTAAATAATTACCTACCTGCATTAAAGATGAGATTTTTATTTATTAATTTTCGTATACTACCTACAGTTGTATTTTTATTTATGACCCGGAAACCGTGTCTTTGAAGCCTAAATTTATTTTGATGTAAATTGACATTGTCACTCAACGTGACAGGACCCCCCTCCAATGGGAGGATTTTTCCTCCGGAAGGAAGAAAAAATCCGGGAAATAAAAAAAAAATAAGTAAAATAAGTCCAAATATAGTTCTGTCTAAATAAATAACATGCCCCGGACAATAACTCCATACACTTTTATCCATCATTCTTTCAAAAAAAAACTTACATATACAGATCATATTCAAAATTCACGACTATGACTGATCTTTTATACTATAAGTGTTTCCCTAACTAAGATCAGGAACACTCAAGGGGAAATTATCGTAAAGCATCCTATCCACAAGACACTGCATAAAATAGAGAGGTCACAACTAGCTTCGAATCAAAAAACCCTAAAATCCCCTAAGTGATTGCCCATTATAATCGGGAAACAATTCACTCCTAAACTGACTAGCAGTCTACGCCGTACATGCCCGGCGAGGCAAACTAACCCTAAACGGTTGCCCCATAAAATGGAGAATCAACCACTAATTCAAAAAACTATGTGCGAGTCCCTACTTTATGCAGTTAAAATTTTGAAAGTTAACAAATGAACAGAATAACATTCTGTTATGTAAATTAAACAATTTGAAAGTTAACAAAGTCTAAGTCCTACTACTGTATCTGATGGATCTAAACCACGGAGGGCTATCTCATAGGCTAACTCTGCCTTTCTGAGAGCTAAATATTTAATATCTTTATTCATATTGTTGATGAAATCAAATTAAGTTATTAAACAAAAGTAAATTAAGATTTGATTCTAAATTGGGCCAGACTAATTTAAATGAAGTATTATATTTACAAATTATAAAAACTATTATAAGTCAAACTAAATGTTGAAGTATAATTTTGTTATTAGAAAAATAGAAATTCTCAGTTTAATTAGGAGCCAGATAAAATTGCTGCAGTACCGCTTACCTGATGCACACTAAAATGATACCAAAGTATCATGAAAAGTTACCAAACAACACTAAGTTACAATTACCTTCAATTTATTTTATTATCTGTAATTCCACATGTACAAAAAAAATGTTTTATTATTATTTTCTTCAGATATCAATTAATCACTGTGCAATTTATCTAGTACACCCTATTATATTAGGGATTTACCAATTAACATACTCAGTATGAAAAAATAAAAACAAGGACAAAGTGTGGTACTCCTAAATACAATAATTAATTTATTTAACTATTAGAGCACATATAGTCTCAGTTAAAGATAAATATAAAAATGATGAGTAACACACTGCCTCAGTACACAATTTATTGACACAGATTTAAATAAAGAATTTGATATCCTTAAAAGAATTAAAAAAAAGAAAAAATTGTGGAAATTACTGTTTACAAAGTTAATTTTTGTTATAAGTTTTAGGGTGGTCACATACCATTAATAAATGAAGTTAAAAAAGAATTTAAGTTATTAAATAATAAAAAAAAAAATTGACGCACCCTCATTCACGCGGTCCCTTTCACTCGCTGGTTATGCAGGGACGGTATATATAGATATACCATCTAGTTACCCTGCATGCGGTAACATGAACCAGTCGGGTCCACTCTCTGTCCTAGGGCAATTATACCCTCCCGCGTGAATAAATTGACCAGCCACCATTGAACTTACAGTAATAAGTTAGTTAAAACCTTCACCACTGCCTACTAATAACCACAAATCGAGGAACACTATGCCGGAGAGCCAATGTAACGTGGTCGGGGGTTCCAAAAATAAAAAATTCACTCGATAATTAAGTTTTTATTTTAACAACGAGTTGCTCCTCAATTTGTGGCTACCAAACTCTAAGAAGGGAGTAGGTACGACCTGATGCCGAGTGACCCGCGAAGGCTCACTGCAGGGGTGTCCTGGTGCTCCACAGAAGTCTCCTCCCAGATGTTGTCGGGCTGCCTTGCACTGTCAGATGGCCGACAGGAAAAGTTGAGATGAAAGTTGAGGTGTGAGTAAAGATGAAGGCGAAGGTAGAGATGTGAAGGTTGAGATGTGAAGGTAGAGGGCAGCCAGTCAATAAGATCAAAAGTTAGGTTTAATTATTCTGGCTCCTTTCTTGATAACAGTTTCAAATGAAATGGCCGAATATCCTGTCTAATTCTAAAATGTCTGGCCAGTCTCTCATATTAAATAATTAACTACCTGCATTATTTATGATAATTTTATTATTGACTTTCGTATACTACCTACTGTTGTATTTTTATTTATGACCTGGAAACCGTGTCTTTGAAGCCTAAATTTATTATGATAAAAATTTACATTGTCACTCAACGTGACAGTGTATGAGTGAGAATTTTCCTGGTTAATTCTTCTGTGCTATGGACCGAAGACAGAAAAGCCGGTAAATTACGAAACGAATTGGTAGGGATGCCTGTTGCCATGCCCGGTCGTTTAACGATACATTAAGAATTTTACTAAGGGTGGTTTTTATAATATCATCTATTTTTTTCTAAAAGTGCCAGATATTTAAAAAATTGTGATGATCTAATAGCATGATTGTGTAAATTTTGGAACAAACAAACAATAACGAATAATGGTGAAAGCTAAATGCATGTTAATTTTAAGTAAGCGGTCCGAAACTTGATGAAAATTTTGAATTTTTTTCTGTTATAGGCATCTTCATAGATTGGAGACCCTAAGAGGCGTAATGAACTATTTTCTACTAGCTGACCCGGCAAACTTCGTCTTGCCAAAAAATAAAGTTTAAAAAATAGGGGTTGATTGTAGGGGGTTGAAAATTTAGGGTTGTATGTATTTTTGTATCCCGTTTTATAAAAAAAAAGAAACAGAAAAATGTCGAAAAATTAAAAAAAAATATTGAGGGGTGGGTTACCCTTGTGATTTAGGGGGACGAAAAATAGATAAAAACCTATTCGCAGACCTAACGAATATGTATACCAAATTTCATTAAAATCGGTCTAGCCGTTTTGGAGGAGTTCGAGGACAAACACTGTGACAGAAGAATTTTGCCTTGAAAATTCGCAAAACGGACACAACCGTCAACGACGTCTGCCCGCGTTCGGGTCGCGCACTCAGCGATGAGCCACTTCTTCCCCACCGCACCTACGCCGCTCCCCCCACGCCCCGTTCGCCTGGCACCGCTGCCGGTATTTATCACCGAAACGGTATTTATCGCCGAAATTGCTATGACTCTGCATTTTAAATCTGTGATATCTTCGAAAATATTTATTTAATTTACATGCTGTAAAAAGCCATATTGATCTTTATTAAATGCACAATGTATTTAAGATACTTAATTGGATAAGGATTAACACTGTATTGCTTAAAATCGCTTCGTAAATAAGCCATTATTTCTCGTACAAAGTAAAGGATAAAAAATGGTTATTGTGGGTTATTCCTAAGAGATAAACATATACCATCACGGATTTTTTTGTAGACCTTTTTAAGTTGTACAATACTGTAGTAAATTGTTTTGGTCTATCTTGTAGGATTCAGTCAGCGTTTGCAATGTACCTAAGCGCAAAAAATGTGTTTTTTTTACGACCTCACATTAGCCTCAAAAAAAACCTCAAAAATTGTAGCCTATGTGTTATTCTGATGTATAAGCTATATTGTGGTAAAGTTTCATTCAAATCCATTCAGTAGTTTTTACATGAAAGAGTAACAAACATCCATACATACAAACTTTCGCCTTTATAATATTATAGGACTATTTTTATACTGGGTGCCAAAGAATTAAATTTTGACAAAGCCGAATATTATCTATTATATCATTAAAATAGATTTCACATTTTGATATATTTAACTCCAAGCCAATAGACTTCAAGTTATTTTTTTAACATAGCCAAATCTTTGCAAACTGTGTCTATTGTACCTCCAAGAGTTCCATCACCTAGATACCAGACATTAAATTTTGAATTCAGCTGTTTTATGATAGGATGTATCGCTAAACTGAAAATTACTGGTCCAAGAGGGTCACCCTGCTGACAACCAACAGCTGACTCCAAAAGGTTATCTTTATATAATAATTTTGAAGGATTTCTATAGCACTGCCAAAGGAATTTGAAAATTTCAGGTGTCTCTGTTTTGGCTTGACTCAGCAGAGTATCCCTATTCAAAGAGTTGAAAGCATTTTTGATGTCAACCTTTAAAACCACCTCACCTTCACCAGAACCCAAATATGTGGTCAAAGCATGTATGGCAGCCTCACAGCCTCCTCTGGACCCGAAGCCAAGTTGGGTAGGCTAAAATTTGGAGGCGAGAGATGTTCTATAGTATTGGCAGCATAGTTTAGCTGCCATACGTCGGTAAGTGCAACCCACGGCAATGGGACGAATGCCACCATCCTTTTTTGAAAGGGCGCATAAATTTGCACCATAAAGCAAATCGGTTATGCATTCGTACACAGTGCCGGACAGCATAAGGTTCATTAAAGCAGTAAGCTCCCTCAAGAGAGCATCACCGGCTTCTCCGGCGGTTGGACATACAAGATCTTTCAGATGTTGTGGTGTCAAACCATCGAAGCCACCGGCAGAACCAGTCTTGAAGGAGCCAACTGCAGAAAGTACATCTTTAGCTGTGGTTATCAAATGAGAAGATTGATTCGAAAAATCAGGAGGATCTGGGAAAGTAAGATTGTCGATGGGCCTTGGATGCTTGTCTTTGAGACCCGTTAGGGTGTCAGAAGAACAAGGTACCACCACATCACTACTGAACAATAACTTCGATGCTCAAATAATAATATTAATAATAATATTATTGAATAATATTTGTACTTAAAAGCTATGCATGACACACACAAATAACGGATATATATAAAGCAGTGAGAGCGTCCAGAAACCGTGCCCTTTGTGAGATGGGCAGGGTTATGATGGAGGAGTCCATGTGGTCCAGTGAAACAGATGCACCGCATTTAGTAGCCGCCTGTTCAAACGCAGCTCCGAACAAATTCCTGGGCTCGTGGTGGTAGCGCGGTGGCACGGCCAGCAGCACGCAGCGCTGGTCGGCAAGCGGTGCGCTGGCGAGCCCAGCGCGAGTCCCGCCCGCCGCGGCGCTGGCCCAGCGCGCCGCCACGCCTAGCCACAGCGGCCCGCGGACCGCGCTCGCCTCGGGGCTGCCCTCTTGTACAATAAAATAACTGAACGGTCCAGCTACATGTAACTTCTTGCCACTGAGTGTTGCGTGTACAACTCTTGCTACTGCCTCCAACGACCTCTGCGCTGACAGGCAACCGAGACGCCGGCTTTCATTCTCACCGCTGTCTATGTCCAGAACAGACAGTGCGTGTAGGAAACCTTCGGCCCTGTCGGCATCAAGTAATGCTGCAGCGGCCGCCGCGCACAGCGCACTGCATACGCGCTCGCCCGCTGCAGCATTACTTGATGCCAACTCACTGTACAGACATCTGCTGCCTGAACATTAACACTTGTGTCCTCAAGTGTCCTTGGAAAAAGACGCATGTCTCCCTCTGTACCGCCGCTGGTCGCTTGAAGCAGCTCTGTGGCATACGCCCGCAATCTCGGCCCACGTTGGGCGCCACTGTTACGGGAGGTGGTAGATATATGTATATATGGAGAAATGATAAGAGTGAGGTTGTTTTAGCAAAGATAGTATATTATAAAGTAGTAAGTTATTGTATCATAGGGGGTAGGTTGAAGTAAAAAAGAAGGTCAGTCTGCTTCCTCCCACTAAGTCGTTACTAGTGAGGGTCACTGGGCTTAGGGCTGGCAGTAGCGAGGCAGGGCGCAGTCCGGTCGGCTCTGGTACGGTCCTTCCGGCGGTAGGAGCTGGAAGATGTCCGGGTGTAGACTTTGCAGTAGGAGCTGGTAGGTGCCTGGGTGTAGATCCGCAGTAGGAGCTGGTAGATGTCTGGGTGTAAATCCGCAGTAGGAGCTGGTAGGTATTAGAGTGTAGACCCGCAGTAGGAGCTGGTAGGTGTCAGGGACTAGACCCTGCATTAAGACCCCTTAAGGATTGAATATCAGCTTTATGTCGGAGATCAGTCTATCCGATGTCCGCCGTCCGCAGTGTGCCCGTGAGGTGTTAACGAGGCGACGGCGTCGAAGAGAAAAAATCCTAATATCATTCGGGATCTAACCGGACGATCTGTCATTCGGATTCCGGAGTGGGTCTTAGTCACCGGCTATTGGGGTTATTCCATAAGTAGGATTTTAATTTACCAGTTTATTTGTTAATAAGGTTTAATATATGTTTTATTTTATTATTGAATTTAATTAGTTCTTATTTGATTGTTGGAGACGTACCTACGGTTTCACCGTCGTTATAAATAAAATTCATAGATGTCGCTACTAGGTTGCTACTATTGATGATTCTGTAATAATACCGCACTATATCGACAGATGTCGCTCCAATGCAGTTTTTTGTAACGTTTGTTCCATTAACGTGACAATGTGGCTTTCAGTTTATTAAATATATTATCCACAGAAATAGATCAAGATAGAACGGCGAATAGGCGTGGCAAGCGTGCCAAAACCATGCACTATATTGCATACTTTTCGAAACTCGCTCTCATTACGCATCGAGCGTCCCGATCCTGCGTTCAGGACGTAAAAAAATAGATAAAACTTCACATATATGGCTTAATGTGCTATGGCAAATTGTAAAAACAAAAGTAGTGAAGCAAATATAAAGAAAGGAAATATTTCGTATGATCAGTAAGTATAGAAAATCAGTAGAAAGTATTTTTTGAGATTATAAATTATTGTTTTACTTTTACCATGTTCAATAATTACGATCATAAGTTGTATATTTTTTCGTTATGATGAATATCCATTGCTGTCTACATTCAACGCTCGTATACAAAAACATTGCGCGCATAATTTTATTATACGCGTAATGTACGTCGAATCAAACGAAATACACAATACACCTGCCAGTTGATCGCCGTGTCTGTTAATCGCTGTGATTGGTCTTCGAATGTTAGAGATGGACACTCCATGTATCGTTGAGTCTTGCGACTTATCGATAAATTAATTCAATATTAATTCGAGTATCAGCGCATGTTTTGCTTTGTTCCTACCTTTATTCTAACACTACAAATTTCAACCAAAGTGCTTCGTAATTTTATTGGCAGCAGTTTATTTGACAGTATAAGTTTTCACCAATTTGACCAATCGCGGATGGAACATCATCTCGTCCTTCTCATACGGGCAGTAACCGAAGTATAATGTCGACGTTCGGCTTCGTTATTTAACCAGGACTGTGAGGCCAACTCTTACAAAAAAGCAAATATTTAATAAATATGTATAGATTCAAGGACAATAAAATATTTATAAATAAAGTTTATATACTATTGGGAAAATATGCTATATTAATATGTCGGACTAGAGTATTTAACTTTTTATTATTTTCTATGATTATCGTTACACAAAATCAATTAAGTTGGTACCATATAAAATCAGTCTCGGTGGCGCAGTGGTCGAGCACATGGCTTCTGATCCAGAGGTCCAGGTTCGATTCCTGATACTGGCTCACACCAATGACTTTTCGAAATTGTTTTCGGAAGTTATGTGTGATAAATATCGATGACTGAAAAACTTTGTGCCCGGTATGGCAATAGGTTCGCCACCTATTCCATTTGGGACGTAAACATAACGGCGAGACGAGGCTTAACAGCCGCTGCCTACACCTTTGGGTAACAAAAGGCGTGAAGTTATGTTATGTGTTATGTTATGTAAAATCAATAAATTTAAAACACGTTGCAGATATTAATATCGATAATCTAATGAGTGTGTCTCCTCACTAGTCGCCCCGCTCACAATGAAAATGACGTCAGGTTTGAAAAACCACGCCCACAGGTCGTGGTTTTTCAAAAAAGTGACACGCTTGAAATGTATGGAAATATGACATCGCAGCCATTCTATCTTGATCTATTTCTGTGATATTATCACTTGTTACAAGTCCGTTTATTAAATGGTTGATATTTTTAGGGAGCTATAATTGTTATTAATAAGTACTTAGCTAAAAGAGTTTGACAATACTTGTTAAGTATTTATATTTTTGTTATTATCATGGGTAGACAATAACTGCAGCCCGAATGAAGACCAATCGTAGCCTTGAAAGTATTCCAGAAAAAGCGTCAGACAGGGTTGCGTGCTGTCCGCTCGACTGTTCATCCTGTACCTGGACAGTTGTCTCCAGAGAGTGAGATCGATGGATGTAGGGATGCGAATGGGTGACCAAGTTGAGAACTGCCTGCTTTACGCAGATGACGCCGTGCTTCTAGCCGAATCGCCGTCGGACCTGCAAACACTAGTCACTACTATGAAAGATGATTGTATGATTAAAGGCTTGCAGTTGAATGCGACGAAAACGAAAGTTATGGTGTTTGAAAGTGAGGAATCCAGAACAGATGCAAGGATAATGGTTGATGATGTAGTGCTGGAACAGGTGAATGAAATTGTATATCTTGGATGCGCTTCTAGCAAGCTTTTATTATTATATAAATTGTACATACTGAGGCTCTAAATTGATACTTGAAATTTTCAAAGAAATATTAATTCCTTATTTTTAGAGCGCCTAAATAAAAGCTTCTTTAAAAAGGATTTTTGCTTTTAATTTATTTTCTTATTTTTAGTTATAGCTGGCTAGGTTAGTGTCATTTCATTCAACGCATCATTATTGCAAGTTAGTTTACCGCTTAATTTCAAACAGTCCAGCTCTTCAATAAGGCGATCATCTTATTCAATTTCAGCGTAGAGCTTTCTTTTCCATTAATCGCAATAATGATTTTTAATTCATAGCCATATTGTAGAAATGCATCAAAAATAAATATGCCGTCATCTTGGACGGTCCACCGTATTGTATTTAGAATGACGTCACATTATTTTTCGAGTTATTCTCAATAAGCCCTTTCATTTGATACCTATATTGTAGAAATGCATTAAAAAAACTGTTCCTCTATCTTGGATGAACTGTTATATTGGATTTAGAATGACGTCACATTATTTTTTCGGTTACTCTCAATGAGCCCTTTCATTTGATACCCATATTGTACAGAAGCTTAAAATATGTTTTCCTCCATCTTGGATATTCCACCATATTGGATTTATAATGACGTCACATTATTTTTCGAGTTATTCTCAACAAGCCCTTTCATTTGATACCCATATTGTAGAAATGCATTAAAAAAACTGTTCCTCTATCTTGGATGATCCGTTATATTGGATTTAGAATGACGTCACATTATTTTTTCAGTTACTCTCAATGAGCCCTTTCATTTGATACCCATATTGTACAGAAGCTTAAAATATGTTTTCCTCCATCTTGGATTTTCCACCATATTGGATTTATAATGACGTCATATTAGTTTTCGAGTTACTACTAACAAGCCCTTTCATTTGATACCCATATTGTAGAAACGCAAATATTTTTCCCGCCATATTGGATTTGGAATGACGTCATATTTTTTTCGAGTTACTATTAACAAGTTCTTTCATTTGATACCCATATTGTAGAAATGCATTTAAAAAAATACAGTTCCTCTATCTTGGATGATCCGCCATATTGGATTTAGAATGACGTCACATCATTTTTCATTTACTCTCAATGAGCCCTTTCATTTGATATCCATATTGTACAGAAGCTTAAACTATGTTTTCCTCCATCTTCGATATTCCACCATATTGGACTTAGAATGACGTCATATTATTTTTTGAGTTACACTCAACAAGCCCTTTCATTTGATACTCATATTGCAGAAATGCATTCAAAATATCCATTCCTCCATCTTGGGTGGGCCGCCATATTGGATATAGAATAATGTCACACATCATATCATGCATTGTCATCCAAAGTAAACGTGTATACAAAATTTCAGCTCAATCGGTTGAAGATATCTACTTCAAAATTGAGTTGCAAGATTCCACCGAACATACATACATACACACATACAGTGCAAGCTAAATAAAAGCTTTTAACATACATACATACATACAGTGAAGCTAAATAAAAGCTTTTAAAATGTAAAAGAACGCAGACAAGTCAAGTTCTTTCGCACGCGACATAATCTTGTATGCATAGTATGTACAATGTACATACATACATAACTTCACGCCAAATCCCTTGCGGGGTAGGCAGCGAGAACGTAAAAAAATAAATTAGCCATTTTTTACTAACAATGGGTATTTTATTTTTCTGCTTGTAGTTTTTTTAACAGTTACATAAATATGGGGGAGTAATAGGGTACATTTACAATTTTTATGGACAAAATAACAAATTACACAAATAAGACAACTTATACGGTTTAATAATTAACATTTGGCAATATTTCGTAATTTCTGTTAAAACAATTTGTTTAATAATTAATGTGGTTTTGCCGCGAAAAGTTCTGTTTGAAATAGACATGATGAATTCGATCACGAACTAAAGAACTAAGGAGCTGGGAACGACCGACATAGTTCGCGCAGTTCGCTATGGGAGCGATCTTTTGAACTAGGTCGTTCGCGAACTACACAAGACTACATTATATAATATTAATAGTGACCGCAAGGGGGCGTTAACATCGTTAAACGCTCTTGCACGCAGTGTTGCCAACCCCAAAAAACCAAAAACTAATTAAAAAACAGTAGAAACAGTAAATGGGTTATAAAAGACAGATTTCATAATTTTCTCATACAACATTATAATTAAAACATTATCCAATATCAATAAAAATACTCAATTATTTCAGTTACTAGGACACATTTACATTGTTATTTCTATATAATCATAACATATGTAAAAAAAAAAACATTCTAGAATAAACTCTGAAAGAAACAAGAGACGTTGTATTGTTGCTTTTTTAAATATAAACATTAAAATTTATGAATAAAACAAAAAACAGGGACATCAATTGAATTGTCAACATCAATGTTCAATCAATTGAACAGTAAATCTACTGTTAAACAATACAACAGTAGGGTTGGCAACACTGCTTGCACGAGTCATTAGAAGTTCCACTTCAAAAAAATATACATACAGACGAATTGAGAACCTCCTCCTTTTTTCGAAGTTGGTTAAAAAGTGAAGAGCAGTCTGTGACTGAAGGCAAAAGACATAGCAAAAGAAAGAAAATGCTATCAACATGGGGGGAAGTACTCGTAAAAGCTTATACATAACTCTATAATTATTAATTAATGAGTTTTCCAAGAGCCATTTGGCTCAACAGCCACAATAGTGATTCGAAAAAAATAATATTGACGAGCAGACAAACATTAAAACTATGTCTATTACAGTGAATATAAAAACAACAAATCTAACAGGTTACGGGTGAATAAAAGGTATAAAATATTTTTAATATTTTTTCAACACTATGAATACAACACTAACTTATAAATCAAATTACAGGCTCGGCGGCCATCTGTTTTGGACTTTTCTGCCAACAAAAATTTCTGAAAATGAGCAGCAATTTTAATAATAATAATATCTTGGACACAATACACACAGCGCCCTCTAGTTCCAAGCTAAGCAACTAAGTGCTTGTGTTATGGATACTAGATAACGGATATTAATACATATATACTTTTTCTTTTGTAAATACATACTTATTATACATAGAAAATCACCCAGATGCCATACAAATATTCGTGTTTGTCACAAATACTTGTGCTCGGTTGGGAATCGAACCCCGACCCCATTGCTGCAGCCGGTAGTTTTATCAATGCGTTACGAGGCCCGTCTTAGCTGGGCATAATTCTGCATTTTTGTAGGCGGTGTCTGATATAGGAATTGTGCAATTTATACATACTTTTTGTTCGCTATTATTAATAATAACTTTCCGAACGTAAGTATAATATACTTCCAAATCGCAAATATATTATATTTGCGATAAAGAATAAAAATAAATATATGTTTCCACCTATCACATTTGTGACGTAAAAAATCAGCGAAAAATGCCGAAAAATACGTGAAGTGACGTATATTTTGTTTTATGGCAAATATTTGATATATTAGACTACACTCAATACAACAATACCCAATGGAAACCTCAAGCTCAAGCTCAGACACCACACAAATATCTATCTTCATAAATATTTGCACTCGGGTGAGGATCGACTCGGCCGACGTCACCGAATTTAACTAAAGGTAAAATGGTGCGTCACCTGTGCTGTCAAATATTATCTGCAAATATTGTTTAAATTTTATGTTTTAATTAAGTTTATTTTTCGTGATTATTATTGAAGGAGAGTGTAGGTGTAAAAATAATAAAGAGCCATGCTCCGATGATTCGGACATGTAGAAAGAATGGATGATGCAAGATTGACTAAGCAGATATACAATTCAAAGGCGGATGGATGTAGGAGTCGGGGACGGCCAAGACACACATTCCAAGGTCAAATAGAACGTGTCCTGGTGGAAGGTGATGTTAGGAACCTCGAAAATCGACGCGCGTGGATGTAAAGAGTTATAACAGTTAAAAAAGCGAGTGAGGCGTGTAAGAATCCTGTGCCAGTGCCTTATGGCGCTCTGTTCTCTCTGCCTACCCCGCAAGGGACTCGGCGTGAATTTATGTATGTATGTATGTTATTTTTCGTTATAAAAGACACTGTACGTGAAGTCAGCAATTTGAACTTACTATGTTATCGAAAAAAGGAAAGTGACATGATCCCGTCATACACGTGAGAAGTACGGTGTCTCCAAGTGTTGGACTCGTTAGGGTTCTGCATTCATTATTTCAGCCCATGGTCAACGTCATCGCATCATTTCTATAGTGGACCTAAAGAATATCAGTGATGGAGAAATGAGGAAGCCAGCAGCGACAAAGACGGTACCTCCCACGCTTAAGCGAGCTGCTGTATCAAAAAAGTAATGCTTTAGTTTTACCGAGCGCCAAATAATTTAATATATTATTAACAACTTTAGATCCCTTTCTCCTATCTGCCATGTCTGTCATATATCTGTTTCTAGTACACTACCTCACTTTTTTCTAATCTTCACTTTATACTCCTTTTTTTTCTTGAATCGGCATGTAATACTATTAATTACTTTATTGGTTAGGTACTGTAGAATTGTTTGTTGCTTTGTGATTTAACGACCTGGTTGCTAGGACTTTTAAGTCGAGTCTTTTTATTATAATTAACATCTTCATTCTCAACCTAAACTATCATGTCACAGGTTAATACGAAGAGTTATGGCAACCACAGACTAATTAATGTAATTCGATTTTGTGAGTATGCAAAAATGACACTCAACTGGCGGGTGGACTTTACTGCTTGTCAAGGTTGTTTATAAGTACTAAAAAAACAAAAATGGGTGCGTGTACTTATGTACGCGCGTGAGAAGTTATACTTCTTTGGCATCATTAGGTACACAAGAAATTGTACCATATGTTACGATTTCTTGTGTATGTGTGTATGTGATATCAATGAAAGTCTTTATAGTAGGGTGACCATGTCAAATATTATTATTTGCGGACTCAGTAGGAATTTTTTTTTTTTTTTCAGATCTAAAATTTCGACTTATCACATTTTAAATATAGCCATCCGATAGGCAATTCCATCCTGTATCCACCCATCGCGGCTTGACATACCCATTGTGGGACACGCTGTATATATATACTAGCTGACCCGGCGAACTTCGTTTCACCTCAAAAGCATTATATGAGTAAATAAAAGATTTTTTCTAATAAAGTCCCGTAAAAATCGGTCCAGCCATTAGCCATAACAATCAGACAATCAAAAAAAAATTATTTTGATGTATATACAGTATATACAAGCATTTCGTAAAAAGCGGTTATTTCAATTTGACAAAGAGACTCTCCGATTCTATATTAGTATAGATTACGATTAGAATAGATATATATTAGCCAAAAAATACTGAGTATTTTACATTTTACTTTTAACAGTGGTAGAGCCAAGCAGTTCGTTCCATGAATGGGCCGGCTCGACCGGTGAAATACCACGACCTCTCAGAAGATCGACGTAAAGTGGCTCATGCCGCGTTTCGTTCGGTGAGAGAGGTCGTCAATGCAACAGTAACACTGTATGTGTTACTGGTGTCCACGGGCGGCGTTGATTGCTTACCATCACGTGACGCCTGCTCGTTCGTCTTATAAAAAAAGGATCATTTCAATTCCAGAAATTAAAGTATTTCAACGCCTATCAACAGAATACATAACTTCACGGCTTTTCTACCCGAAGGTGTATTCAATGGCTGTTAAGCCAGTCTTGCCGTTAAGTCTACGTTCCAAATGGAGTAGGAGGCGAACCTATCGCCATACCGGGCACAAAGTTTTCAGTCATCGATATTTATCACACATAACTTCCGAAAACAATTTTGGAAAATCATTGGTGTGAGCCAGGATTTGAACCCGCGACCTCTAGATTCAGAGGCGGGACGCTCCAGTGGTCGAGCGTCCCGCTTCTGACCACCGAGATGTTAATTAATTTAATTATGTCTTGTGGCTGTTTTTGTGCTTGTCGTGCCCGACATCGTTATATTAAAATTATATTAAAACACAATTCTGACATAGCAATACGACTCTTCTCTTGACCAATCTTTTCTAGTCGTCAGTGCGGTTAGCACTTGAGATGGCCCTTCCCACATTACTTTGACTGCGACTACCATCGTCTTGTCCTCTGCATCATAATATATACTTAATTAGAGTGAGAAAAGTTCACGTAGCAGTAAAATACCACACTATCCCAAAAGATCAACAAAAATAAATCATATAGCGTATATTTTTACAATTTGTAATGGTAGTTATTGATTAACATTGAACAATTACATTAGTTAATATAATAATAGTTAATTACATAGTTACATTAACATTGAATAATTTTTTTATTTTCCCATACAAATTTATCATTTTCCTGCTCTTATCCCACTCTTAGTGGGGTCAGCACAACATGTCATCCTTTCCAACTATCCATGTTGTCAAAAGTTTTGGCTCCATCTAATTGTCTTAATTTATCCTAATAGTTGGTGGTCTTTCTTTCCAGTGTCCTTCCAGTATCCTGTCGATGCAGGTCGCCAGGTTATGTTGCGAAATAAATACTTGTAATTTATTGATCCGCTCTAGAGTTTCACGATGAGGAAGTTGGTCTGATCAGTGAGAGATGACTCACCACCTGCTTTTTCCTATAGTGGATGCCATCTGAATTAATAAATTATTGTTACCTTCAACAACTTTGACAAAAATGGCATCCCGTTGCTGGATAATGATACCGCCTCTGCGATGCTTGTTCCAAACTAATGCATGATTTATTTAAATTTTAAAACAGTTTTTTAATTTAAAAATAAAGTAAAACAGTAAAATAAACCAATATTTAATAAAATAATTGTAAATTGCAATACTTCAAACATATTATAGTGACATGACACAACAAATTTTGACATTTGATTGAAAGTTTAAATGTCAATATTCATACGATACCGACGAACGATGGACTTTTCTACTAACAATGAACTTTATGATATGTTTTAAAGGTCAATTTGTATTTGATAGTTCATACTGTTAATTTTGTGTCACAGATGCGCGCGCATCTTAAAATTTCACTCTCATCATTTTATCATAACGCGCCTAAAGAAGTATAACTTCAATTATTGTATTGTTATTTATTATTTTTATTATTTCATCATCATTCATCATCATTAGCTTGTTGCAGTCCACTGCTGGACAAAGGCCTCTCCCAATGTGCGCCACAACATCCGATTCTCTGCCTTCCGCATCCTGTCTTTTCCAGCAGCCCTTCTAAGGGCGTCTGACCATAGGGCTGGTGGGCGTCCTACACTACGCTTACCAAGTCGTGGTCTCCACATCATGACCTTCTTGTTCCATCTACCATCGGTCCTTCGACAGATGTGACCAGCCCATTGCCACTTCAGCGAGCTTATTCTACGAGCTATGTCGGTTACTCCAGTTCTCTGTTGAATATACTTATTCCTGAGTCTATCTTTCAGAGATACTCCGAGCATAGCTCGCTCCATAGCTCGCTGTGCGACTTTAAATTTGTGGACTAGCCCCACCGTAAGTGTCCACGTTTCGGCACCGTAGGTCATTACTGGTAGGATGCACTGGTCAAAGACTTTGGTCTTCAGGCATTGCGGTATAGGCGAGCCGAAAACTCGACGAAGTTTGCCGAATGCGGCCCAACCCAGCTGAATCCTCCTGTCGGCTTCCTTCTCGAAGTTTCGTCTACCTAACTGGATAGTTTGGCCTAGGTAGATGTGTTTGTTTACGACTTCAAGAATTGACCCATCGACATTAATCGGTCCGGGCACGACATGTTCGTTGAACATGACCTTGGTCTTGTCCAAGTTCATGCCCAGACCGACGCGTCGAGAGGATTCGTCTAGGCTGCGCAGCATTCCGCTTAACTGTTCCAGCGACTCTGTCATTACAACGATGTCGTCGGCGAACCGAAGATGCGAGATGTACTCACCATTCACGTTGATACCCTGTCCAGTCCAGTCCAAGGTCTTAAAGACGTCCTCCAGAGCGTTGGTGAAGAGTTTGGGAGATATGACATCTCCCTGTCTTACACCTCGATTCAGCTCGATGGAGTTCGTCACTTGATCCTGAATCTTGACAGCCATCGTGGCGGTGTCATACAAGCATCTCAACACCTCGATATATCGCCAGTCAATCCGACATCGTCGCAATGCATCCACTGCCCAAGTTTCGATGGAGTCGAAGGCTTTTTCGTAATTCACGAATGCCATACACAGCGGCTGATTGTACTCTTCGGTGTTCTGTACAATCTGCCGAACAGTATGGACGTGGTCCACGATACTAAAGCCTTTTCGAAACCCGGCCTGCTCCGGAGGCTGGAATTCGTCGAGTTTTGCAGCGAGACGATTCGTGACGACCCTCGAGAACAACTTGTAGATATGGCTCAGGAGTGAGATGGGTCTGTAATTCTTCAGTAAGGTCTTATCACCTTTTTTGAAGAACAGCACCACCGCACTCCTGCTCCAAACCTGTGGTGTTATACCCTGTTGTATGACGGAATCAAAAAGACTTGTTAATTCCTTTAGGATAGGAGTCCCGCCGGCATTTAGAAGTTCTGTTGTGATTCCGTCATCACCGGGTGCCTTGTTGTTCTGGAGTTGCCCGAGAGCCGTACTAATCTCGCTTTCTAGAAAGTCGGGGATGTCCTCACTATAGTGACGCGTTAGCGAGGGTCTATGGTCATCGCTGTGTCCCGTCGGCTTGGTCATCCGTGTGGAATAAAGGAGCCCATAAAAAGATTCGATCTATGCGAGAATCTCGGGCTTAGAAATGACGACACGTCCATCCGCAGTTTTCAGCTTCGTCAGATGGAACCTTCTAAGCTGCTGAGCCAACACTTTCGACCCTTTGTTGCGGTCGATCGCGTCCTCGATCGCTCGAGTATTCGACCGACGAAGGTCGCGCCGCATCAGCTTTCTAATTCGCTGGTTTAGGCTTTTCCTTTCTGACGAAGACAGCTGATCGGATGGAGTTTCTCGCCTTTGCCTCATCAGCTCGAGCAGCAGAGAGTTTTGACTCATTTTTCTGCGATCTCGGAAACAACCTTTAAGACACTTTCCTCAGCGTGTTGACCACAGTGGCGGTCTTTTGAAAACCGATTTTGAAGTTCCATTTGGAACTTTTCGGTTTCGGCTATTTGGAGTGGCGTAGGTCGGAGAATAACCTCATCTTCCGGGTCCTTTCAGCTTTTAGGTTAATATTTAGAGAGCCTCGAAGAAGTCGGTGATCACTTCCAGTATTGAACCTGTTGATCACAGAGACATCTCTAAATATATGCTCACTATCTGTAATGATAAAATCTATCTCGTTCCTTGTCACAGAATCCGGGCTTCGCCAAGTCCACCTCCTGTGGAGACCGTTCTTGAAGAATGAGTTCATCAAGAAGAGCCCTTCAGACTTCAGGAAGTTGACCAGCATCTGGCCCCTGTGATTCGGCACCCCAAGCCATATGGACCAATTTTCATTTAGCCACGTTCTTGTACTGCCACTTTGGCATTGAAGTCCCCCATAACAACGTTGTAGTGAGCCTTGGCGGTACCATGTATTGCTTTTGCAATATCTTCGTACATTACCTCGGCTATCTCGTCAGAGTATGTCGAGGTCGGCGCATATACCTGTATTACCTTCAGGGTGTACCTATTGGTGAGTTTCAGTACAAGGTACGCTACCCTGGTCGACACACTACTGATCTCCACAACGCTGCTAACGAGGTCCTTGTGAACGAGGAAACCGACACCCCTCTGGGAGAGCTGGTCACCTTCCCGAAAGTAGAGTAAGTTGCCCGACTGTAAGGTTATCGTGTCCTCCCCCTCTCGCCGGACTTCAGATAGCTCTAGAATATGCCAGTTCAAGCAACCCAGCTTTACTTCGAGTTCGGTGAGGTGTTGGTCCAGCCGAAGACTGCGTCCGTTATACTTGACCACGCGTAGTTGTTTTTGGCAGCCTGCCGTAACCCGGAGATTCTTAGCACCCCCTGTTCAACCGTTACCACGACCGCTGCCTTGGCCGGGAATAGTGGGACCACCGGGAACTGGGGGCTGTTGCATTTGCGCTTTTTCCATGACAGGTTTTTGCCCATAGTCCCCACGCTGGGCAAACGTGTTGGAGACCGCTGGGGTGAACCTTTTAAAGATAGGGACGCTGCTGCCCGCCCCTACCAGAACATTTAAGTTGACCCATATTTTGGAATGGTTATACCGCCATTCTTCGGTGTAGTGCTGTGTGAGCTTGTCAGCCATATGTTGTTCTTTCGCTCCCGGCTGACTGAGAGAGATTTATTATTATTTATTTTTTATTTTGCTTTATAATAAATTGGTTAGTATTATATTTTATTATACTAATTTATTATATTATTATTTTTGTTTGTAATAATTTTATGACTACAACGATTGATAGTGATGATAGTTTCTTGTCTGCAAACAGCGGTGATCATAGTTTTATAAATTATGTGTGGCCTTCACTTGATAACTTTCTGCAGTCTCAGTTTCCTACTGTTCCGAAGAATTTCAATGTAGTCCATATTAATGCCCAGAGTATTCCAGCTCATTTCCCCGATATGCTGGCAAAATTTTGACTGTCCTAATATACACGCGATTCTTATTTCCGAATCGTGGCTAAAACCAGGCAAGGTTTTAGCCTTCTATTTCCTTTTCTATTTCCGGGTTCCAACTGATAAGGAATGACCGTACGGGGTGCGGCGGTGGTGGTGTTGCCATGTATTTACGTAATTATATATCTTACTCTACTGTGAGCGTGTCTGCTCAGCCACTGCCGTCGGATGCCGGCGAGTATCTTTTCTTGGAAGTGGAACTACATCACGCTAAAGTTCTTCTTGGTGTATACTATTCTCCTGCTTCTTGTCTTGATTTCTTTGTTTCCCTTGAAAATTTATTAAAAACTCTCACTCCCTGTTACAATCACACGACCATCATGGGTGATTTCAATACCTGCTTGTTGAAAAATGTTTCTCGTGCTCTCTCTCTAAAATCTGTCATACAATCTAGTAATCTATTTCTCTTACCTCTTCAAGCTACTCACCATTTTCCCAACTGCACTGAGTCTCATCTTGACCTCGTCTTTGTCTCTTCAGTTGAGCATGCTATTATCCATGGCCAGTGTTCAGCTGATGCCTTTTCCTATTACGACTTGATTTATTTTTCCTATAAAATCCGCCCACCCAAGGCAAATCGTAGGATTCTGCTGCGACGCAATTTTGCTGGCATGGACCGTGATGTACTGCGCAGGGATGCCAGTGACATTGACTGGGAACCTTTATTTACTTATAATTTACTTATTGACGCCAATAGTATCGACGAGAAGGTAAACTTCTTTAATGAAACCGTGCTAAAACTTTATGACGCTCATGCGCCGACTCTTTTCAATTTCCAGTTTAACAAATGGTAATAATTACAATCGATACAACACAAAAGGAGCAGTTCAATTCCAAACCTTTTTTATCGTTTATATAATCTGCGATACAATAATAAGCCCTTTGATATAATCTACTTTTAATATAATTCTTAAATTTACCCATAGATAATTCAATCGCGTAGTTTGGAAGTTTATTGTAGAAGCGTATACATAGACCTGGGATCGAGTTAGAGATTTTATGGAGCCTAGTAGTGGGTACAGCGAGTTTGTTTTTATTTCTTAAGTTACATAATTTCACGCCTTTGTAGAAGGTGTAGGCAGCGGCTGTTAAGCGTCGCCTCACCGTTATATTTACGTTCCAAATGGAATAGGTGGCGAATCTATTGCCATACCGAGCACAAAGTTTTCAGTCATCGATATTTGTCACACTTAACTTCCGAAAACAATTTAGAAAAGACATTGCTGTGAGCCAGTGTCAGGATTCGAACCACGACCTCTGGATTTAGAAACCGTGTTCTCGACCACCACACCACCGAGACTACAATGTGAATTCCTGGGACTCATAATATAGATACCACGAACAGCTCGTTTCTGGAGCACAAAAACCGAATCTGCATCCGCGGCACTACCCCAAAGCACTAAGCCATACGACATAATGCTGTGGAAATAGCTAAAATAAACTAAACGCGCTGTATCAATATCGGTCAGTTGACGTATTTTCCTGACAGCGTAAGCTGCGGAGCTTAGTCTACCTGACAACGTTTCCATATGTGGGCCCCATTGTAATTTAGAATCTAATGTTATACCAAGGACGACAACCTTATTGACCAATTCCAATCTCTCATTGTCCACCACTACACTGGTTTTTATTGTTTAACATTTTTTGTAAAAAATTTAACATATTTGGTTTTATTACCATTTAAAAGCAAATTATTAGCACTAAACCAGTTTACTATTTTTGAAAGAGCATTGTTTACATTGTCAATTACTGTCTGTTGTCTATTTACCAAGCGCAGGCCGACAGCCGCCAACTTAGATAAATATATAGCGGCCAGGAATCACTGCAATAAGATGTGTAGGAATGCACATTGCTAACACATTCAAACTTCCGTTGAGAACGGAGATCCAAGCAAAGTTTGGAAATTTCTTAAATCTTTAGGTGTTGTCCAAAATTTTGTCCAAAGTCCTGGAACGCTCAGTCCACTCCCAAATGACCACCTTCCTTACCAGTAATCATCTTTTAAATCCCTTCCTATCTGGTTTTCGTGCTGGGCACGGCACCTCTTCCGCGTTAGTGAAAATCACAGATGATATTCGCTTAGGTATGGGTGATGGAAATCTTACAGTATTCTCTCTTCTCGACTTTAGCAACGCTTTCAATACTGTGGATTTCCTGATCCTACTGGGTATACTTCGCTCTCTTAATATATTTCCGACTGCAATAGCTTGGTTTCATAGTTACCTGTTTGGGCGACGGCAACGTGTACGAATCGATGACAGATTTTCTGATTGGACCAGCACTACTGCCGGTGTACCACAGGGTGGCGTTCTTTCCCCACTTCTATTCGCAATTTTCATAAATTCGATCTCTAAAAATCTAACTTCTTCCTACCATCTTTATGCAGATGATTTACAGATTTATACACAAGCTCCACTCAAGGACTTATGGCAGGCAGTGATGAATATAAATATGGACCTGGAGCGAATTTGCGAGTGGAGTAACAATTATGGTCTCAGCGTTAATCCCTCAAAAACTCAATTGATTGTTATCGGCAGTTCTAGGTTGCTTACCAAAATAAACTTGACACTGGACTGGACACTTCTGCCTCAGGAAAATTTTAACGCCATAAACCTATCTGTAACAGCTAAAGTAAAAAATCTGGGGCTTTATATGGATAATAAGTTATCGTGGGCTCCCCAACCTTAAGACGTAAGCAGAAAATTGTTTGCAGCATCCTTGCGCAGATTACAAAACTTTTTGCCTATTGTAACTAAAATTGCACTCGCACAGTCTCTCCTCCTCCCTATTCTCGATTATACCGATGTCAGCTATCTAAATCTCACTGAAGCACAACTTGATAAACTTGAGCGACTTCAAAATATTTGTATTAGATTTATATTTGGCCTTCGGAAATATGATCATATTTCGGAATTTTCGCCGGAATATTCACGTTCTCACGTTGTTATATAACGTTCTTTTTAATCCTAAATCTCCAAGGTATCTTAAGATTATGAGTTGGTAGGCCCGAGACATCTTTGGGTTCGAATAAAACTTCCCCAGTTCACGCGAGTTTTCCTGGTCGCAGCTTATGCTCCCGTCAGCTCCGCGGAGCCCCGCGAACTCGAGGAGTTTTGGGAAACTGTTAGGGATATTCTGGATCTGGTTGAGGGAAATAAAAGTATAATTCTGTGTGGTGATCTTAATGGATGGGTCGGAACCAAGAGAGATGGCCTGGAGGCTGTCCTTGGTCCGAATGGTGACAAGAGAGTGAATGATGCTGGTAAGCCGATATCGGACGTAGGCCTGGAACGGAACCTCTTTGTGTCTAACACATTATTCCGTCATAAAGATATTCACACGTATACGTGGAGACGGAATGAACAAAAGAGTATGATTGATTTGATTTTGGTAGATAGTAGTCTCCGAAATACTCTAAGGGATACAAGAGCCTACAGAGGCTCCACTCTTGATACGGACCACTACCTGGTGGTAAGCCGTTTCGTGGGCCTTTTCAAGAAGTGGAGATACTGGCGAGTGCGTACCCATTTCGGAGAGCTTGAAAGGATAAAATGCGAGAAATTAGAAGATGGAAGTGTAAGGAGTATCTATTAGACTTAGAGAGAGAGACTTAGAGACTTAGAGACTTAGAGACTTAGAGTATGTATTATTAGTAGACCTAGTCAGTAAAAGACTCAGTGAGACGAGTCTTTCTGACCTAGGTGTTGAAGAATGCTGGGAAAGAATGAAAGATAGTATAGTTGATAGTGCAAAAGAAGTATGTGGTAGTGCAAAGAGGCATAAGATTCTGAGAGGTGATGCCTGATTTCACATCCGCGTCCCACACGCGGATGTGAAATCCAGCGTCGAAAGAAAGAAAAAAGCATGGTTGGATTATGTCTCAAGTTTAAATCAGAACGATAGTATGACAGAGAAAAAGTATGAGACCTACCGCCGCTGCAGGAATGTTACCAAAGCCTTAGTGAAAGAGAAGCGTGAAAGACTGGTTGCGAATAAGGAAGTGAGGTTGACGGAAAACTTCGAGGCGAATGACAAACTCTTCTGGAGGGAGGTTAGAAAGTCTCGGGGTTCTTCGTCAACATCCAGAATGGACAAAATTATGTCTAAGACTGGTGACATTCTTGCAAACCCAAGCGATTTATTGGGCAGGTGGAGTGAGTATTTTGGGGAAATGTACGAGTATGTTCCGGATGTGGGGCGCCGCAAGTGAGCCTACGGCTGACACCGCTGCGCCAGCATCTGACGAGGACATTACTATGGAAGAGATTGAATGGTCGATACGAAGCATGAAAAATGGTAAGGCAGCTGGAATTGATATGATGTCTGCTGAAATAATCAAACACGGTGGAACCTGTGTCCGGGACGCTTTCCTGACCTTGAGCAGTGCTGGAGGTCAAATTCAAATTCAAAATATCTTTATTCCTTAGACTTTACAAAGTGCTTAGAATCGTCATACAAAACTACAAGCTAAAATACGCGGAGCTTAGATTCCCTTTCATCACACTATCTTGAATGTGAAAGCGAATCTAAGTGCCAGTTCCGGCGTCAAGGCTTCTTGAGAAGACTAGCTGTTACTGGCACAAAAGTATTTTTTTTTTTACTTCTTTTTTATTTTAAATACTAATCATTTGCCCACAATGATCAGAATCTAATTTATTAATAATACTTTTTTGTGTTGGACTAATATTTGTGTATATATTATCTAAGCACGTGGCACTAGTGGCGCTTATTCTAGTAGGTTCCATAAATAAATTTACTAAATTATAGGACTTAAAAAGACTTAAAATTTTACAGGATGCAGTTGTATTATCAAGAATATTGACATTAAAATCCCCGCAGACTAAAATAGTTTTATGAGAGTTACTAACTTTGGATAGGACTTCATCTATGATTTCAATAAATAAATTAATATCCGCGGAAGGAGGTTTATATACGCATAAAATAATGAACTGCTCCAATTGTAAACAGGATATTTCTATGGAACATTCTACAGAGAGAGAGACACAATATCTTTCCGTTCTTTAAATTTAAGTTTTTTATTTAGCAAAATTAGTGACCCCCCATGTATTGTGTTGGTCCTGCAGAATGAACTACCCACCTGTTGGTTGCTGAAATTAAACATGAGCTGATGCCTCTTAACCAATGTTCAGTGATACACATAATACTAATATTATCAGAGTTCATAAATAATTCCAGTTCTAGTTGTTTACCCTCAGTCATACAATGTATATTCTGATACACCAGGTTAATATCATTATTTGTATTATCAGAATTACATTTTTGTAGTCGTAGTGACCTGTTGTAGTTGTTGTTTGACTGTATGGCCAAATTTATTAACTGGGAATGTAATAAGTTTGAGCTAGAGGTATTTACCTCTATTGTCTCATTAATTAATTTAAATAATTACAAGAAATGTCAGACTTATGCTCAAAAGAAGCTAAATTTTAATTAATGTCATTATTACTTGAATAATTAATAGAAGATTCTATGTCACTAGACCTCTCAATGGAAGATTCTATATCAATAGTCTTCCCAATACAATATTTAGTAGCCAAATTATTGGCTAGAATGTCAAAAAAATAGGATAGCGAAAGTGCTATCTGTCGCTTAAAACTATTAGTGAGGTAGTATCTACCTTTTGTCAGATAAAAGTCGGGTCGGGTAAGGTTCCCATGGACTGGAGGCGCGCTGTCATTGCGCCCTTGTATAAAGGTAAGGGATCACGTACGCAGTGTTCCAGTTACAGGGCCATCAGTTTGATCAGTTTAGCAGCAAAAGTGTATGGGAAAATTATTGAAAGGAGAATGAGGGTGATATCTGATGGAGTGTTGGGGGAGGCTCAGGGTGGTTTTAGAAGCGGATGAGGGTGCATGGATCAGATTTTTTCTCTCCGCAACGTCGTGGAGAAACAACTGGCTGTTAACCGGAAGGTTTTCTGCGGTTTTGTGGATCTGGAAAAAGCGTTTGACAGAGTGTTACGAAAGGATCTGTGGGGCATACTCCCGGGCTACGGGGTGAGCGGAGCACTGCTGCGCGCTGTGCAGTCCACTTATGAGGGCTGCACAGCGTGTGTGCGTGTTGACGGCGGCTTGTCCCCCTGATTTTACGTCAATATCGGCGTCAGACAGGATTGCGTGCTGTCTGCTCGACTGTTCATTCTGTACCTGGACAGTTGTCTCCAGAGAGTGAGATCGATAGATGTAGGGATGCGAATGGGTGACCTAGTTGTGAGCTGCCTACTTTACGCAGATGACGCCATGCTTCTAGCCGAATCGCCGTCGGACCTGCAAACACTAGTCACTACTATGAAAGATGATTGCATGATTAAAGGCTTGCAGAGACGAAAACGAAAGTTATGGTGTTTGGAAGGGAGGTATCCAGAACAGATAAGGGTTGATGATGTAGTGCTGGAACAGGTGAATGAAATTGTTTATCTTGGATGCGCTTTTAGCAGAGATGGAAGGTACACCGCGGATGTAGAAAGACGAGTGGCGATAGGAAATAGCGTAAAAGGAGCGTTGGGCAAATTCCTGGGCGCAAAAATCATTAGCAGAAAAGCCCAGCTAGCAATCCACAATGCAGTCCTGATCCCAACGCTAACTTATGGAAGCGAGAGCTGGGTATGGCAGAGTGTGCATGAAAGTAGAATAAACGCGCTAGAAATGAGGGCACTACGCAAAATCTGCGGAGTGACTCTCGCTGACCGCGTAAAAAACAAGGTTGTAAGGACGGAAGTTGGTTTGAAAGAGAGTGTCGGTGTAAAAGTAAGAAAGGGCATGCTCCGATGATTCGGACATGTAGAAAGAATGGTTGATGCAAGACTGACTAAACAGATATACAACGCAAAAGCGGTTGGATGTAGGAGTCGAGGACGGCCAAGACACACATTCCATGACCAAATAGAACGTGTTCTGGAGGAAGGTGATGTTAAGAGCCTCAAAAACCGACGCGCGTGCATGAAAAGAGTTATGAAAGTCAACAAAGCGAGTGAGGCGTGTAAGAATCGTGCCCTATAGCGCTCCGTTCTCTCTGCCTACCCCGCAAGGGATTTGGCGTGAAGTTATGTATGTATGTATTTCGTTGTATATACATATATAAATGTTGTAGGTATGTTTGTTTATTAATGTATTTGATATTACATCTGTTATTGGAACGAAGTTCCTTATAGCGCGTTGTGAAAGGGGGCTAGCCTGAAAAAATTTTTAAGAAAAGTTGTCACGACACAATACATCTTTTATTGGTTTATTTAGAACAATGTATAACTACCCAAATGGTCGAGTGGCTGGGATACCTTGCTCTCATACAGGGGGCTCGGGGTCGGATTCCGGTATCGGCACAGTTTTTGAAGTTTTATTTTCCATGTTTTCATATTTTATATATGTTTTTTTAGCTCTCTCTCTCTCTTATAGAAAGCAAGCCAGATATTTTCATTTCTATTTCGCATTGAACAGTGTGGTGTCGCGACGATTATTTTTGTTGAGTGTATATAGGTTTTTTGGAAATAATAAAAAAAAAATTCGCGTGGAGTCCCTCCGCGCTATAGAAGTGAAACTTTGTAACAAACATACGTTTATAACACGCTTAATTTAAAAAGAGCACATCTTACTTACATTACGACGGGCCTCGAGGTGCATTGGTAAAACTACTGACTGTGGAACGGAGATTGACGTCGCATCAGCGTTGCCGACCTTTAAGATAGGAATACGCTCGTTTCTTGAAGGTTCCAAGGTCGTAGCGGTCCGGGAATACCGTTGCCGGCAGCTGGTATATAGGAGCAGTGCGTGGCAAGAAGTGACGGCTGAATCGCACTGTCGTTGGTCGCCAACTATTAAGCCGATGCGGATGAAAGCACTGGCGAGTCGGGCGATTGCGAAAGTCAGCAGGCGGTATAAGTCCGAACAATTCCTCAGAGCACTCCCCGTGGTATAAGCGGTACATGATCCATAGAGATGCAACATCTCTCCGCAACGCCAACGGATCAAGCCGATCGGAAAGAGCTTGGTTGTCGACAAGCCGAACCGCGCGTCGTTGAATGCGGTCAAATGGAGAAAGCTGGTAGTGGGGTGCCCCCGCCCAAAGATGAGAACAGTATTCCACGTGAGGCCGGACTTGCGCTTTATACAGTTGCAAGCGATGACCTGACGTGAAATACCGTCCCGCTCTATTGAGCACACCAAGCTTTTTTGAGGCCAATTTGGCCTTGCCCTCCAGATGACCGCGAAATTGGACGTCACTCGACAAGTCGACACCAAGAATTCCGATATTGACTGAGGCGGCTAATGGATTAAATTGTAAAAATGCATTAAAATACTTATTCCGCAATATTGGATTTAGAATGACGTCACATTTTTCAAGATACTATCGAAAAGCCCTTTTATTTAACACCCAAAAAAAGCATTAAAACTATCTGTGCATGAGAGCTAGGGGTATTTCCCGGGAGAGCCAGCCCATTCATGCAGCGGACTGCTTGGCTCCACGACTGTTAATATTATCATCCTTAGCGGGTTTAAAAACGTCAAAATTGAGTCCTAAGATCAAGAACTACGTAATACATATTTATTACATACATAATATATACCTATATACTACATTGCAAAAAAAAAAAACATCTATCTATGCGGTTCGTGACATGAATGGACCGGCTCGACTGATGAAATTTATTTATTTAATACCACGATTCAATTCACACCAATGAAATACCACGACCTCAGAATATCGACGTAAAATTGCTCGTGCCGCTTTTCGTTCGGTGAGAGAGGTATCCAGACGCCCCAACCCCCTTTCCCTCCTACTCTCTTAAAGAAGGGCAACGCACCACGGTGTTCACGGGCGGTGTCAAGTTGCTTACCATCAGGTGACCCACATACTCGTTTCCCCTCCTATCCCATAAAAAAGAAACAATTGAATTGTTATTATCATTATCAAGTGGAGAATTATCCAAATCTCAATTTTTTACCATGGGGTACCTACCTAATATCAAGTAATTCAGAGAAATCATTGGCCCGGAATCGATCCCACGGCTCCAGAATCAGAAGCAGAGAGCTCAACTACTGGACCACCGAGACTATTAATATTAACATATTATAGGTACTATTAAAAATGGGAATGATAGCTAAGTTTAAACAATAACCAAGTTCCTAACTAGTATTTTAATTTAACTTTGCGTTTAAGAATACAACAGACTGATCTGAGGCACTTGAAATTTTGACTTTGAGTTGGTGTAACCTGATGGTATTGTTACATCACAAGTAAAACTAATAATAACTTTGCACTTTGAAAATGTATCATGTGTTGAAATGTAAATTTTAAAAGGCATGGCACTTCAAATAGATTGTGATTATCAGACATAACATAGAATGATGAAGTGGATCAATGCCTAACACATCTTAATTCAGTTCACCCCAAAATAAAGTTTACATATGAGATGGAGGTGAACCGGTCGCTGCCCTTCTTAGATGTCAGGCTCAGCGTGAAATCTGATGGGTCCTTATCTCACTGTGTATACCGGAAACCCACACATACTGATAGGTACCTACACGCCTCGTCACACCATCACCCTCGACACTTGCAATCCGTTGTGACTTCTTTGAAGAATAGAGCCGAGGATCTCTGTGACTCTGAACATTTACAGCAAGAACTTGATCATGTTCAGGAGGTACTAAGGAACAACGGATATCAGGTTAACCGACGAAACAAACGACGGTCGAGACGATGCAAACATCCGGAAGTGAACCGACAGCCAGCCTACATGCCTTATGTCAAAGGAGTGACAGACAAGATAGGCACACTACTGAAAAGATATTCAGTCCCCACAGTATACACACCGGGGACAAAGGTAACAAATATCTTGGGCACGCCGAAGGATGTCTTGCCGTTACAAACACCTGGGGTCTACAAGATAAATTGCGGCTGTGGTAGTTCGTATATAGGCCAGACTAAGCGAACAATAGCTGAAAGGGTCAAGGAACAAATCAGCGATAGCCGAACACATAATTCTCGGCGGTATTAATCACTGGATCGAGTTCGACCATCCGGAAGTCCTCTCCAATGATCGCCACTATTATCCAAGAGCTGTGCGTGAAGCGATTGAAATCAAAAAACACAAGAATTTCCATCGGGAGGATGGATTCAAGCTCTCCGCAACATGGAATCCAGTGATTAATAAAATAGTAACACCTCGCTTTAGTTCACAGTCGGCTAATCTATCAGAATAGACACGCGTCGGAAGGGCGTACAGAATAGGGACGTTATAAGTGTAGTGTGACGGTATCTAGAAAAATGAAGAAAAAACAGCACCAAGCGATGAGGGTAGATATACAAACATCTACCTCATCTACGGAGTCGTGAGGGCGCCACTTCAGTCTGCTTGTGACCACGGCCAGTGCAACCTGGCCGAAACGTCAAGCTAATCAAGGTAAATATTTGTTTACCTAAAAAAGTGTCGCGTTAATTCCCGTTCATCATTATCACTGAGTAATACGCAACGCGAAAGCCTAAAAGTTTTTATAACATAGAATGCTCAACATTATCATAATGGTGTCTATATAGATATATATTCCAAATAGCTCTGGTTCAGCCATCATTTCTAAGATCTTGTAACTTGTAATTGACAAAACCAATTATGAATTAACTACTTATATTTATTAGACTTGAACAACTCTCTTGAAAGACTCATGAATAATATGTAAAAAATCATATCATAAATAGATTAATCATAATATAACCAGAGATATTTGGAATATATATCTATACAGACACCATTAAGATAATGTTGGACATTCTATTTTATGTCTGTTAATCACAATCTATTTGAAGTGCCATGCCGATAATAATTAACATTTCAACACATTATACATTTTCAAAGTTCAAAGGGATTATATTAAAGATAATATAATAATAATATTTGATATTTTTGTATTTCATAATATAGAGATTATTTCACCGAGGACCAGAAACAGACCAGATTAACAGATATTTATACTCTTATTCTGAACTTAACTTATTCCAAATATCTCTGGTTCAGCGTTCATTTCTAAGATCTTTTAACTTGGAATTGCCAAACTAATTATGAACTAACTACATATATTTATTAGACTTGTAAAACCAAGACACAATTATCTTTGTATTTCATAATATAGAGATTATTTCACCGAGGACCAGAAACAGACCAGATTAACAGATATTTATACTCTTATTCTGAACTTAACTTATTCCAAATATCTCTGGTTCAGCGTTCATTTCTAAGATCTTTTAACTTGGAATTGCCAAACTAATTATGAATTAACTACATATATTTATTAGACTTGTACAACCAAGACTCAATTATCTTTGTATTTCATAATATAGAGATTATTTCAAAGAGGACCAGAAACAGACCAGACTAACAGATATTCATAACCTTATTCTGAACTTAACTTATTCCATATATCTCTGGTTCAGCGTTCATTTCTCAGATCTTTTAACTTAGAATTGCCAAACCAAATGAATTAACTACATATATTTATTAGACTTGTACAACCAAGACTCAATTATCTTTGTATTTCATAATATAGAGATTATTTCACCGAGGACCAGAAACAGACTATTATTTATACCCCTAATCTGAACTTATAAATGTTTCTTTTTAGAAGATTATTTAACCATGAATATAAATGTTTATCATGTCATGATTGAAGTCAGTTTGTCATTAAATTATCCTTGAAATATTAATATACTTGAAAATTATTACTCTTGCAAATGATAAATGAAAATTACACCTACATTAAGTTACTTGATAAATAGCATATTTTTATGTAATACTAGCTGTGCCCGCGACTTCGTACGCGTGGAATTTGTGATCAGATAGCTATATTTTTACATAGACAGTTGAGAAGTAATTACCTCTAAAATGAAATTGTAACTGGTAGGATAAGTACAGATTGCGGTAGCAATGGTTGTTGCCCGCATTGTTTATTTTCATTTTAACAGGAATTTTTGTAGTATAGCTGTAGCCCGCGACGTCATCTGCCTGAACGCTATACAGCACCAAAAATACCTACGATTATACCTTTTAAAATAACATTTATTTACCCGTTACTTCTTTACATTTCATAAATACAGAAAGTACAGTAACAGAGGGAGACTGTCTTTTGTAAAATTGTTGAACTTCAAAAGTGCTGATTTTCAGTCTGCTTTGAATAAATGACTTTATGGTGATTCTGCTGAATTAAGTAATAAGTTGCGACTGAAGCAAATGTAGAAAATAATGAATAAGAAAATATAAATATAGAAAAGGATAAAAATATATACTTATAAAACTTCTCTATAAACAACATTGCTGGTTTGGCTCTCCGCAGCCAAAATGTAAAGAGAGTCAGGACTGGTGACGCGGGAGCAAGCGACGTACAGCTGCCCGTGTGAGAAGCAGCTCGTCCTGAGGTCGACACCCGCTGCTCTCAGTGTCTGCCCCTGCGACTTATTGATGGTCATCGCGAAGCAAACACTCACGGGGAACTGTACGCGCTTGAACTGGAACGGGAAGTTATGAGGTATGAGGGGAATGCGTGGTACAAATACTGCCTCGCCTACGCCACAACCCGTAAGAATTTCCGCCTCAATGCTGTGTCTGTGGAGCGAGATGACTTTAAGGCGGGTCCCGTTACACAACTTCGGAGGAGATAGGTTCCGAAGAAGCATAATCGGGACACCGACTTTCAGCTTGATAGTATGCGCTGGAAGTCCACTTGCTGACAGAGAGTTCAGAAATTCCACGGGATAATGTGTGGCATCATCTTGCTCGATGACAGTGTTTATAGAGGTGTAAACCACTTCATTCCCCTCAATTTTCGAGAGAATGCATTCGTTGATTGCTTCAGCCTGACCATTTTTGGGCGTCAAAATTGCCCGCTCACATACCCAAGAATTCTGCTGGTGCGGTATATGACTGATGTCCCCGTACACACAGCGAATGAGTTCTTCTAAGCTGGATACGACTCTACCGAGAGACTCTGGAAGCACCACCTGCCCACCTCTCTCCTCTGGTAGAGTGCCTTCGCCAAGACTTAGAAGAACATCGGAGAATTCTTGAGCACGTGCATTGCCGCCGAGCCGAGCTCTCATATTAATGGTCAAGCGCAGCGTACGAACTCGTGACCACAGCGAAGATCGTTTCAACGAAGCATTCACCTCGTCAGCCCTCGATCCCCGCGTCACCACGGGAAGCGTTTGTCGGAAATCGCCACTGAATAGAACTGTGACACCACCCATCAAGTGTTCGTTCCTGCGGATGTCCTGCAGGGTTCTGTCCACGGCCTCAACTGCTTTTCTATTGGCCATCGTACACTCATCCCATACGATCAGAGAGCAATCCTTCAGCACGCGTCCCTTATCACTATTGCGTGACACACCACAAACAGGCGTTTCGGTGCTCTCTAAATCGATGGGAATTTTAAACATGGCATGTGCTGTCTTGCCACCCGGAAGCAGTGTGGCAGCGATTCCCGACGACGCTACAGCAATGGCAATTTTGCCTTGCCTCCTGACCTCTGCAAGTATGCCAGTGGTAACAAATGTTTTTCCTGTTCCACCAGGAGCATCCAAGAAAAACATTTTACCCTGGTTTTGCCCAACGCTTTTAAGAACAGTGTCATAAATTTGTTTTTGCTCTGAAGAGAACAAAGCGACATGGTGATTTCGTATGGTGGTCATTTCGCTCGGATCGTAAATTGTCTCAGCGTTATACTCTCGATTTCCACGGTCTTGATGCGGTGATGATTGGGGAGCTGGTAACCCATATTCGACCAATGGATTGCCGCCGATGGAAATGACCACGTCTTGAAGTGAACTAAGACAGGTGTTCAGCACGCGTTCATCAGTTACTTCGACTTCGAGCACGCCTCAAAGCTCGTAGAAAATCTTCAGATAGATGATGTCGATATTTTTCCCACAAAGCTACCGGGTTCGTGACTCCACAAAACACCAAGATGACGGCAAACAGATGACGCATACGGCTGGGGCTGTTACTGACGCTCGCCTCCGCGAGGGTGTCATCCCAGTTTTGGTCACCGTCGAGAAGGTGACGTGCTACACAGGCTGCGCGGTAAGTGGGATACTCCACGCCATCAAATGTTCTCAGAAAGGCAAAAGACGTTGGGCCTCGGATCGTGTGAAGTAATAACCGCAGAAAATAGCATTCGCCATTATTCGGGTGCACGGTATAAACTCTACCCAATACGGTGTCCTTGAAAATTCCCGGAAAACCTTCGACAGCACCTCCTCTTCGACGTCGGTTAAATATTCCCCTTTGCTTGTTACACCAATAAATACCGAACAAAAATATTAACAGTTTTTAGCATATACAAATACATTTTTTTAATTGTCTTGCTCATCTCTGAAAAGAATTAACGATACAATTTTAAAGAAGAAAATGCACAACTCCATCTATGACTCTTAAAAACATCTATTGACCGCAAGCGCATGATGAAATTTCAATTATTTATATTCAAAAAGTGTTTAAACATGTAATTCGACTTGATGTTTTTAAAATCTCAAAGATTTATTTATATCTAAAACCAAAAAGTGCTTACACGTGTAATTCAACTTAATGTTTTCTGTTTTGTAAATCTCATAGATGGCACTGTTTTAAAATTGTCTGTTATGTTTAACGGCATAAGTTAATTAAAATGTGAAGCTAACTTATATTATATTATTATTATTATTATATGTATAGATTAAAGCATGGTTATTAACATAATAACACCATAACAACATACAAATATGCGTCGTTAGATTACACGTTGCTACAGAATACATTGAAGAAATAAAGGTTCACTGCTCGTTCCTCGTAGGTGATAGCGTGATAATATGTAGCCTATATGTTGACCCGACTTCTTAATAATTTTCGTGCCAAATTTGAAGTAAATCCATGCAGTACTTTTTGAGTTTATCCCGGACATACATACAGACAAACAGACAAACAGACAAAAATTCTAAAAAGTATATTTTTGGCTTCGGTATCGATTGCAGATCACACACCAAGTATTCTTTTTAAAAAATATTCAATGTACAGTTTTGACTTTTCTACAATTTTATTATATGTATAGATAGATTCCTACTAAACAAAGTGTCCTGTGCCACCATGTTCCTGTATGCCTATAGAGAAAACTGTTATTATCTAATGTTGTTTAGGTAGGTATTATTTGCAAAATTTTAAATGTGATGAACTAAAAAAGAAAATAGAATTTATAAGTTTATAATTACCAAAATATTCGTAAGTATATCTAGTTACAAGTAATATATTTGTTCTAATCACGACTAATTTTGGTATAAGCACAAGCTCTTTGTCGTATTATCTTTCACGGAGTAAAATTAATTCATCGTCACTCGTTATGCACTATTTTTTACGTTGATCAGTTTTACACTTATCACAGAACAATAGTACTCCTATCCCACCGTACAGTTGGAGTATATAGTTGATTTTTTTTATTAGATTCAAACAAATAGAGTGGAGAAGTTGACGGTCACGATTGTTTAATGTTTATTATTAATATGTTTTTACATTTTCGGTCATAGATGTCGCATCTCGTAACACACCAATTTATTAAATCGCGCTATGGTTTCACTACCGTAGGGTTTATATATGATTGATATTTCAAATCAATTACAGTACCTCCACTTGCCGCTAGATGTCTGTGTACTATTAAAATTCAAGCTTAACAAATTGAAAAGTTAGCTTCATATATACTTCGGTGTATAAAGTATTACATTATATGAATATAAATTGCCCCGCGAGAGCCGCTAGGGGGCGTTAAAAGTAGGGATGTGACATTTAACATAAAAAATCGATTTTTAATTAATCGATTAATTTATTACTATGAAAAAATCGATTAATTAATAATCGATTTTATTTTAAAAAATAATCGATTTATTTAAATTAATCGATTTTTTAATTTTTGGGTAATATGTACAATTGGCATTGCCAGATTTATTGTCAACATGGAAATATTGACGCCATCTACTTGTCGTCCTTTTAGTCGTAGACATTGTTCAAAAACAAAACCAAAAAAGACTTATAAACTTCAACAAAACTTTTAGTCACGAAAAACTTCGTTTGAAAAACGAAGTTTTACCAACGAATAATTAATTCATCATCATCAGCCTTTTTGAGGTCCACTGCTGGACATAGGCCTCCCCCATAGAGTGCCAAACTGCCGGTCCACTCAATCATGGGGGGTTTTTGCCATAATCGCCACGCTTGGCAGGCGGGTTGGCGATCGCAGTAGGCTGTATTTTCTTGAGAGAGAATGCTGCTGCCCATTCTTCCAGCTTTTCCCTTAGTCGCCTTTTACGACACCCACGGGAAGAGATGGGGTGGCGGTATTCTAAGCCGGCTATGCTGAAATTAACGATTAATTGATAATCGTTAATTTCAGCAGGCAGACATAATTAATGCCAAAATTAACGAAATTCGTGACACACTAACTAAGAAAAATTGTAAAATAGTCTTAAGGAACTCATGTCTGTAACCGACCTAGTCATCACATAATTGTTGTTGGGTTTTGGTGGGATGGATGATATACCACTGATAAACCCCAGATGGTTTTTATGGTATGTGACTAGAAAAGTCTCCATGTAATATTTAGTAATTTGGAAATAAACAATAAAAGAAAACATATCAACCAAATGTCGGCTAATAAATTAGTATTATTTATTGACTCCATCTAGTGAATATTTGATTAAATGAATAACTAAACTGTTTCAAAGGTATAGAAGGAATGTGGTCATAGATGGCGTTAAAAATAACATTATGGAGAAAGTATTCTAGAAACTACTAATAGTTTTCGTTCCGGGCCAGAAGACCAAACTTAATATCGGGGCGTTGCAGATGAAAAAAAAATCGGTAATATGTAATTGAATGATTAATAAAATAATCGATTATTAATCGATTAGTCATATAAAAATAATTGCTAATTAAAATCGATTTTTTTACTTTTGAAAATCGATTTTTAATAGATTATTTCGATAATCGATTATTTTTTCACATCCCTAGTTAAAAGTAGGACTGTTGATATTTTTAAAAATATCGGATTTTCGATATATCGATATTTTTAAAAATATCAATATTGGGGTATGATATATCGAAAAAAAATATCGATATATCGATATTTTGAAGTGAAACTTCTTAAACGACATGCAAACGTTAAACGCCCCGTTTGCTGCCGTTTTAAATTAATCGTATTTACTATAATGCTTTAAAATATTGTTTGTGAACAATTTTACCCAAATAAAAACGGTTACTCATCCAAGTGTTTCATTCCACGCCCAACGTAGCTTAACTTTGTGATCGGTGAAGACCAGCGAGTCCAATATGCTATGGGCGTTGGTTATAGAGGCAGTAAATTAACCAGTCAATATATTAACCATTTATTCTAACGTATCGCCATCTATGTCCATAAGCTAAAACTACTCTAAAGATTACCGATGTAGAATTGATTTCATTTCAGATGTAGTGACATCTATGGACGAAAGGTAGTAAATTAAGATCGTAAAAAACTATTTATTAAGATATCTTCTCTTTCATATACCATGTATTTAGTTTTCGGTATCGTTGTCAGTAAGGTCAATATTTGATTTTGGTGGTAGTAACTATACGACTGACTCATTATGATAGTTTCCTTCTGCATTTTTCGTGATTATTTTCTTAGTATTTATACTTACTCTGATGGATAGTTTTGCAAATGCATGATGGATTTCCTTTTCAAATGGGTTGCTAAATTTGTTGCATTTCCACATATTTGATAACTTTTCACGACAAAGTGCAAAAAACACTACTTGAATATAATTTCTTAAAATACATGCATATAATAGATTTTTTTTTTTGCCGCAGCTGCGTCCAGCTAACATATAAGCGTAAATATTAACGTAAATTATATCGTTGTGATAGTTAACAGTGGCTTAACACATTCATTGACAATTGTTTCACTATGTATTTATGACATAACATAAGATAATTTAGGGAAATTAAAATTATAGATACTAATCAATTATGTAGGTACATATAAAAATACATACTCCTAAAAATGCATGTACAGAAAATTCATATGTTACGTCTATTAATAGAAAGAGGGTGTTGTTCAAAGAGTTTTCCATAAGCCCTGCGGGCCCCTGTGAAAGTGTCTTTAAGCAAAAAAAAAAAAACAATACGCGATACCTATAAACACTAATCAGTTATAATTTGATGCAAAATTTTTTCATTGCCAAGAATTAGCTTGAACTCGTAAAGGGGAGCTGTTTGTCATTGCTTATGGGATGACTTGATGATTGTGTAGTGTGGGAGCATTAGTCTTATGTGTCAACTTGTATGACAGACAGTACTTAATAAACCATTGACATAAACACACGTGTTATTTGATTATTGAGCTACTCCCCCGACGCCGCACACCGCATGGCGACCCTGCCAGGATGTCAGGGTCGCCGAATACCACATGGCGACCCAGGCCAGGATATCAGGGTCGCCGAATACCACATGGCGACCCTAGCCAAAAATCGAATCGGCTTTTATTCAAGGGGTTAAAAATAAATAAAAAAGTGTAATAATAAATAAATAAAAATCATGGGCTCGTCCCAAATAAAAGAAGAAAATTAAATAGTGCAAAATGCCGCGACAGGAAGTAACATTGAAAATATGGAAAATATTATAACATATTTCAATATATTTTCCAAATGATACAAAACAATACTACAAATGATTCAAAAACAAAACTACAAATGATTCAAGACGAGGTGGACAAGTTAGTCCTAAGAAGATCATTCTGGAAAAGGAACAAGGAGAATGCGACTGAAGAAATTAGTGTGTAAAAAGTGAAGTGAAAAAGTGCTAAAAATTGTGAAAGAAAGTAAAGTGAAAAAAAAAAAGAAATAGACTAAAATTATTTACGTGGACAATTTATGGACTTGCGAAGATACTATTAAAGTAATAAAAATGAATGTGTGCAAATGTGTAATGTATTGTTCTAATTACAGGTATTTTTTTTTATATTTTATATGTATTGGTAAATGATGGATTATTTGTTAGAATTATTTAACGAGCTATACAAAGTAAAAACTTATTTCGTAAAGATAGGACAGACAAGGACGAAAGGAAATTGTAGGTTAAGTACCATTATTTCAGCAAGGAATTATGGGACGCTGAAGGATGCAATACAAGCAGCACTGGACGAGGAGCAACCGGAGCAGGAGTCGTCGGGAACACTCCTCAACATTAGCGGCAGAGGTAAGAATTTTCAGCATTTCTCGCGTGGTCATGGCTCGCGAAATTATCATGGTCAGAATCGGGGAAATTACAGGAATTTTAATAGGTATGATAATAATTTTAATAATTATTGTGGTCAGCAACCGAATTTTTAACGAAAACGTGGACGTAGGAGCTATTTTAGTGTCTCTCGTGGTGCGCAAGGCCCACCGCGAAAATATCATAATGCATATACTATGTTTCCGAAGGAAAATATGACGCGTTCGAATCCAATAGAAAACCAATAGAAGAATTTTTTCGTCCATAAAATATTAACTTGTGACGGATTAATAACTTTACAATTATTCATCAACGGTCAAATATGCACATTATTGTTAGACACAGGTGCAAGCTTATCGGTAATTCAAAGAAATAAAGTGCCAAACGACAGTACATTCAAACCTAATAACACGACAATAAGAGGTATTTCGGGTTGCATTAATTCTGAATATACAAGTGCAATAAGTTTAGAGTCACACGATGGTGTTTTGTTTCAACATAAATTCCACGTACTGGACGAGATACCGTGCCATGCTGACGGTATACTCGGGTCTGATTTTCTGAGAAGTTATAATGCAATTATAAATTTCAACTTGCGACATGTTATCTTGCAAAGTAATGAACAAAGTAGTATTATTAAATTACATATGAGTACTAAGAGTAATATTTATTTAACATTGCCTGCCAGGAGCGAGTCGATACATTATTTAAACATAAATTCTTATTTAAATCAAGAGAATGAGTATGTAGTTCAGCAGGAAGAGTTAGGAGAAAATATTTATTTGGCAAATATTTTAGTTAAACCTAGTAATGGGAAGATTCCCGTACGAATACTCAATGTAAATGATAATGACGTTAAAATACCTATATTTAATCCGCATTTAGAATGTATAGATAGTTCAGTAGAGAGAACGAAAAAATTATTAAACCATAACATCCGATTATTTTAAATCTATGGGTGAATCAATTTTAATACAAACAAGGGCTCAGAAAGCGAAATTAAAATTACAAAAAGAGATAGATAATAGTAGTAGGAGGTCAAGCATAGTTAGTGAAAACACAGATATCCCAAATATTTCTTCTCAAATTCCAAGGCCTGATCAACCAAGGATTGGGGAAATACTTAGGATTCCAAATGATTTCACCGAAATGAGATTTATCGAAGGAAAATAATTAAATAAATTACGCATAAATAAACAAATAACGAAGGAAAAGAAATGTTTTGCATATGTAAAAGATAGTAATATTATATACATAAACCTTAACTATATACAGCAGATATCGCGAGACGAATTTGCCAATATGTTAAGTGATTTTAGTAGAGAGATAAAAGTCGACGGAATATGTATAATTAAGGCGAACGAAAATGCGTCATTTATAAAAGACTTATTATATGAAATAAAAACCTTAACTATATACAGCAGATATCGCGAGACGAATTTGCCAATATGTTAAGTGATTTTAGTAGAGAAATAAAAGTCGATGGAATATGTATAATTAAGACGAACGAAAATGCGTCATTTATAAAAGACTTATTATATGAAATAAAAACCTTAACTATATACAGCAGATATCGCGAGACGAATTTGCCAATATGTTAAGTGATTTTAGTAGAGAAATAAAAGTCGATGGAATATGTATAATTAAGACGAACGAAAATGCGTCATTTATAAAAGACTTATTAAATGAAATAAAATGTAGAGAAACATGGACCGTTCCAACAATAAATATTTTGAAAAATGTTAAAAGAATTAGTGACGCGAATGAGAAAACTATAATCCTAAATGACTATCATTTATTGCCAACTAGTGGACACGCGGGTGTCCGACGTATGATAAATAATATAAAAAGGAAATATTATTGGGCAGGAATGGAGAATAGCGTAAGAGAATATGATAAAAAATGCAGTAAGTGTCAAAAATTTAAATACTCTAAAAATATTAAAGAGCCAATGGTAATTACAACAACGGCAGATGCAGCCTTAGAGAAAATTTTCCTCGATATCGTAGGTCCTGTTGATAGAGACATCGAAGGGTATAACTACATTCTCACAGTAAAATGTGAGCTGACGAAGTACATTGAGGATTACCCGTTACACCGAAAGGATACGGTAAGTGTAGCTAAGGCTTTAGTTAATAATTTTATACTCCGATATGAAATACCTAAGGATCGGGGAACGGAGTTTACTTCATCAACAATGGAGGAGGTATGTAAATTATTACATATAACAAAATTGCATTCAACTGCTTACCATCATCAAACTATAGGTAGTGACTGCAAAAGAATGATAGAGATAAAAATAAAACGAAATTGTAATGTTATGAGCTTAAAGTTTAAACAAAAAAAAAGTATAGATATAGAAATTTAGAATAAAAAAAAATGTAAACTAGGTTAAGTTTATTTTTTTTTAATTTGCCCCCGGAGGTGTAGTGTGGGAGCATTAGTCTTATGTGTCAACTTGTATGACAGACAGTACTTAATAAACCATTGACATAAACACACGTGTTATTTGATTATTGAGCTACTCCCCCGACGCCGCACACCGCATGGCGACCCTGCCAGGATGTCAGGGTCGCCGAATACCACAATTGTTTATTAGTTTTTTAAATACAGTATATTAAGATTAGACTAGAATACGCTTTATTGTACGCAATTTTTATACATTACATTGAAGTAATTAGTACATAGTAAATGTCGATCAAGTACAAAAGGCGGTCTTATTGCATGTTGCGATCTCTTCCAGACAACCTTAAGTTTGCGATGACGATATAATTTAAGTTATTGTGTCCAAAAAAAATATTTTCATAAAAATATCGAAAGTCGATATGTACATTTCAATATCGAACTATCGATATATCGTGAAAAAAAATATCGGCGATAAATATCGATATTTTGAAGGAAAAATATCGATATTTCGATATATCGATATTTTATCAACAGTCCTAGTTAAAAGCGTTAAACGCTCTTGCACGAGACATTAGAAGTTTCACTTCAAAAGTTTCACTTCAAAAAATGAATCCTGACAGTGTTTCTGCACAAGTTCCGGATATCGCATCTTTTTTTTAACATCAACTTCAGTAATGAAAAATTAAAACCATTGCTACAGTTTCTAGACGAAGAATTTGATTTAAGAATTAACAATAATCCAGCAGAATCAACAACAAAATATAATACTACCATTGATGCAGTTTTTTCAAGACATTTAAATAAAATAGAATCCCAAACATATGTTTCCTACTTCAGTTACCACAAGCCAATTATTACGAAAATTGAGCCTACTGATTAAGTTTATATTACATTATATTTGTTAATAATAAAAAAATATTATTATAACTTAAAAAAAATAAAATTTTATTACAATTCCTTCACTAATTAATCGAAAGGAACTTCGTTCCATCCGGGTGTCCCTTGACACCTCTCAAGTTTTTTTTATAATACTAAACTAGCTGATCCGGCGAACTTTGTTCCGCATCAAAAGTAATAACTGCTGTCCCGCTATGATAATACCCCAATATCTTCGAAAATATTCGTTTAAATTACATGCTGTAAAGGGCCAGGGCCATCTATATTACATGCACAACCCATTTAAGACACTTAATTGGATGAAAATTAATGCTGCACTATAATGTTTAAAATCGCTTAGTAAATAGACCATTATTTCTCGTAAAAAGTAAAAAAATAAAAAATGGTGATTGTGGGTTATCTCTAAGAGATAGACATATGCCCTCGCGGACTTTTTTGTAGATCTTTTAAAGGTGTATAATAATGTAGTACATTGTTTTGATTTATCACTTAGGGTTTAGCTAGCGTTTGCAGTTAAAGTGCTAAATATTGTAAATTATCATTTTTTTAGTCTCGGTGGCGCAGTGGTCGAGGACACGGCTTCTGATCCAAAGGTTCGGGTTCGATTCCTGACACTGGCTCACACCAATAACTTTTCGAAATTGTTTTTCGGAAGTTATGTGTGATAAATATCGATGACTGAAAACTTTGTGCCCGGTATGGCAATAGGTTTGCCACCTATTCCATTTGGGACGTAAACATAACGGCGAGACGAGGCTTAACAGCCGCTGCCTACACCTTCGGGTAACAAAAGGCGTGAAGTTATGTTATGTTATCATTATTTTCTTTATAACATCTTAAATGAATTATATATCAAAACCACCCCGTTGACACCCTCTATGTATTAAACTCCGCATCAAAATCCTTTGCGTCGTGTCAAAGATATAAGCATATAAAGGGACAGACAGCTGGAAGTGACATTATTTTATACTATGTAATGATGATTAAATTACTGTAGTAGTTTAGAATGCATTAAAGATAAATATATATTATTTTTTTCGCTAAAATAAAACATTTTTATCTTTGTTTAAAAAGAAACCTGTAACAAGGAAAAAAACATTGCGGGGGTCAAAGTTGAGTGTTTGTTATGATGTTGGCGCGCTAACACACACGCATACACACACACATAAAAGACGACAGTTAAAACTTTACTTGTATGTAGGTAACTTCAGGAAGGATATTATTATTACATATTGTGTGTTATTAAATGGCCTCTTAAAATATTTTTATAGCCTTCCACACTGTGTCTTGAAGGTTTGAATATAAATATTTATGCGATGGAGAAGTTGGAAAGATATCTTTAAAGTTATATGATTAATTGCATCTTTCCTAGATATTACCTCCTCTCTTTAAAGTTTTGTATTGCAAAGCATAGGCCAATGAATGTATCCTGCGATCTATTCTATGGGATGCCATTTTAAATTTATATACCTAATAGGTAATAGGTACCTATAGGTAAGCTATGGATGATGCTTAGAATAATAACGCATAGAATAAACGCTTAGAATATGCGTTATTATTCTAAGGGATGTTGTAAATGAAATCTAAGTACGTATACTAAATATTTATTTAAAATCTTATTTTTTCATTATATTACATTGAATTATTTCATTACAAGATTTTATATCTTAACATTTTAGCGCAAAACTATGATAAGCCGGTAATAACATAACATAACCTCACGCTTTTTTCTACCCGAAGGTGTAGGCAGTGGTTAAGCCTCCACTCGCCGTTACGTTTACGTCCCAAATGGAATAAGGTGACGAACCTATTGCTATACCGGGCACAAAGTTTTCAGTCATCGATATTTATCACACCTAAATTTTGAAATGTCAAAAATTTGATTTGAACCCGTGACTTCTAGATTCAGATGCGGGATGCTCGATCACTGGACCACCGAGACTTCTCTAAGTAGGTAATAAAACAAGTTTATCGCGCCTGATACCGTTACACGATTACAACGTTACATGTAAATTAAGTATTGCTCGTTTATATTGTCAGGCGCTACAGTGTTCATGTAATCAATCAAGGAATAAAGTTTCCAAATAATTCAACTTTCCAGCATACCTTACTTTACTTAGAGGACTACCTTAGCTGTTAATCATTCAAACTTTTGGTCAGTAAATTTATTCGATGTGTATTATTATTTGGTTTATAAAAATTGTATTACTGATTATTTGTACCGATAATGAAATCTTAAAATATTACTGGTCATTATAATTATTAGAGATTCAGGTGTAAAACTTTTGCCTGGAACTGGTTCTAGTCTAGTTCTATTAATTAACACAATAATAATTATTAATTAATAGTAATTAATGTTTAAAGATCTGGGTGGTCCAGTGGTCGAGCACCCTTCTGAATCAAGGAGTCGCGGGTTCGAATCCTGGCTCACACCAATGACTTTTCGAAATTATTTTATGTTATGTGTGACAAATATCGATTACTGAAAAGATTGTGCTGGGTACCTATGACAATAGTTTCACCACCTATTCCATTGGGACGTAAAAATAATGGCGAGAAGAGGCTTAACAGCCGCTGCTTAAACCTTCGGGTAGAAAAGGCGTAAAGTTATGCTATGTTAATCATCATAAAAACGTCGTATCTATGTTATATATTTCCGAAAAATTATTGGTGTTTTTCCTTAACTGAACTAAAACGCAGAAATTAGTTTCCAATGCCAATTTCCATGCCAAAAACCCTACAAAAATTAATGACATAGTAAATAGCATAGATGAAGAACAGTAGTAAGTAATACTGCCATTTAGCAACTAGATTCGAATTGTAAACTTCTACTTCAGAAACGAGATGAACTGCTTATTTAATATTTAATAGCGCCTGTTTACAAATTTATAGCAACACTTTGTGTTCAAGATCAATTGTACTATTGTCGATAGATGGCGTTGTGCCAAAATCCTATATCGCGATATGGTTTCGTGCCCATTGAGTGGGTATAAACGTATATTGAACTCAGTGGTATAAACATTACATTTGTTTAATAAAATCGATTCGCTCAGAATGGTTGTTTCTATTACTAAACTCCTAGTTCATTAGTGCATCCTAGTCGTGGGTCGTAACGTCTTTTGCGCATAATCGTTATACGCAGTTTCGTATATATGAATAACTAGTTTCAAAACCGATTATTTTTGTATCAAGTTATTTTTGTATACTGACAGTAGGTAATGTGGTTATGAGTTACTTTGTAATAAGTTATGATTACGAATATGCAATAGTTTAAATATATTGCAATGTGTATTCATTCATTGTTATTTTGTTTGAGTACATATTTCCAGACATGTTTTTCTGCAAGACAGAAAGCAGGCGTATTTAAAAGTTCATTTGATTTTATATACAATTTCTGTTAGACAATAGTAGAGCTAAGCAGTTCGCTGCATGAATGGGCCGGCTCGACCGGTGAAATACTACGACATCTCAGAAGATCGACGTAAAGTGGCTCATGCCACGTTTTGTTCGGTGAGAGAGGTACCCGAAGGCTCACCCCCTTCCCATATAGGGGATACATATTATGTGTTGCTAGTGTCTATGGGTGGTTGGTTGGTTGCTTACCGTCAAGTGACACGCCTGCTCGTTTGCCCTCCTATCCCATAAAAAAAATACAAATATTTATGCAGTTTTGTTAAAATATTTACACTTTGAATATATATTAAATTTATTGTATTAAATTCTATTTATATTTATAAAATAAAAAAACATCTTAACCCTTTTTGAAATTATTCTCTTTCCAATTGCTTACAAATTTACATGGGCATTAGAAATTAAAACAGACATAACAATTATCACTTACGTTACGCGAGTCGTCTAAGAATAACTAATAATAGTATAATAATAATCTTGGTTGAACGAAACACTTACACGAAACGCTTACAAGTTACTGTAGTTACCACAGAGTACGTAGTTACAGTAGTAAGCGCTTACGCGTGCACCGGCCGTTGTGTGTACTGTGTGAGTGTAACCGCGTATATAAAATAAGCGTTACATAGTAAGCGCTTACGCGTGCACCGGGCGTTGTATGTACTGTGTGAGTGGAACCGCGTATTTAAAATAAGCGTTACATCATAGTAAGCGCTTACGCGTGCACCGGCCGTTGTGTGTACTGTGTGAGTGGAACCGCGTATTTAAAATAAGCGTTACATTCGTGTCTACGAAACTACGTATACGGTTATAAGCCGCGTAATAGGTTACTGAAACCGCTTACGATAAATAACGCTCATGCCTAGTGCATCCTAGATCAAAGTGATCAAACACTTTGTGCTTCTGTAATTAATTGATTTAATTGTACCTTTTTAGTGGGTACGCTCATAATTTAACTTAATATAGAAATATAACAGAAAAAACAATCTACACAAATATTAAATATATGTAGGTGTCTGTCTTTTGTAAACAAGCCGATTGCCGAGTAGATGTCGGGGACTCAATCCCCAATGTTTGTATGGTGTCTGGGCCACTCTCTGGGCTCTATTATATACATTTACAAAAATTAAGAAAATATATTATAGTGTTGATATCCTTTGTCGAATTTTCGTTACACAACCGTTTAACTACTAATCGTGGAAAACTATTACTAGTACGGAAAGTACCTAAATATTCAGAATGGCTACTGCAACTACTTCAACGAGGGTATAAATCTCTCTTTTGTGCAACAATAGATCCGCAATTCATGTCTGATGTTTAAAATTATTTTGTGCGATATACTAGTATCTATCTATATACTACTGGTACATTAGTGATGTACTATAATTAATATCGTGTTGTCGAGCCAAAGTTTCGTTAAACGTGTGTAAAATAAAATGACGGCCTCAATTTATAAAGAACATATCAATTGATTCAATGAATTTCAATTGATTTCACGTGTTTTAATATTAACTGGACACGGTAACGTTCATCAGACACAATCAATGATACATACATACAAAACTTCACGCCGAATCCCTTGCGGGGTAGGCAGAGAGAACGGAGCGCTATAAGGCACGATTCCAACACACCTCACTCGCTTCATTTACTTTCACAACTCTTTTCATGCACGCGCGTCGATTTTTGAGGCTCCTAACATCACCTTCCTCCAGAACTTGTTCTATTTGGTCATGGAATATGTGTCTTGGCCGTCCTCGACTCCTACATCCATCCGCTTTTGCATTGTATATCTGATTAGTCAATCTTGCATCAACCATCCTTTCTACATGTCCGAACCATCGGAGCATGCTCTTTCTTACTTTTACAACGACACTCTCTTTCAATCCGACTTCCTTCCTTATACCCTTGTTTTAAACGCGGTCAGCGAGGTCACTCCGAAGATTTTGCGCACTGCCCTTATTTCGACCGCGTTTATTCTACTTTCATGCACACTCTGCCATACCCAGCTCTCGCTTCCATAAGTTAGCGTTGGGATAAGGACTGCATTGTGGATTGCTAGCTGGGCTTTTCTGCTAAAATTTTTTGCGCCCAGGAATTTCCCCAACGCTCCATTTACACTATTTCCTAACGCCACTCTTCTTTCTACATCAGCGGTGTACCTTGCATCCCTGCTTAAAGCGCATCCAAGATATACAATTTCATTCACCTGTTCCAGCACTATATCGTCAACCATTATCCTTGCATCCATTCTGGATTCCTCCCTTTCAAACACCATAACTTTTGTTTTCATCACATTCAATTGTAACCTTTACAATCATCTTTCATAATAGTGACTAGTGTTTGCAGATCAGACGGCGATTCGACTAAGACCGGCGTCATCTGCGTAAAGCAGGCAGCTCGCAACTAAGTGACCCATTCGTATCTCACTCTCTGGAGACAACTGTCCAGGTACAGGATGAACAGCCGAGCGGACAGCTCGCAACCCTGTCTGACGCTGATATTTGCAATCTCTTAAGACGACTAGCTGCGTCAAATGGTGAGAAGTCACGTATATTCAACATGGCCGGTCCTTATGAATCCCTTGATCCATACTCCTTGTCAGAATGTAACGAAATCCTTTTTGGTGGAAACTAATTTCTAATTACGAACCTCATTTTGGGCAACTCAGATCCCGCTGGGTGTGAGCAGCGATATATTGATACAGGTAATTCATATTATATAGGCCAGCGGTACATCATCGAGAAGTTGATCACTCTCATAAATTGTTACTAGTGTCCGACCGTAAGTTCGGTTTCGGTTTCGATTTCGGCCGAGTTTCGGCCAAAAATCAAGTTTCGGCGGAAGTTTCGGTTTCGGCCAAAATTGGCCGAAACTTTTGCCGAACCCGAAACTATTAATACTAATTCTGACTTGTGGTTCTCTTCTCTTCTTGTTCTTGTATTTATTGTACTGTATCTTCTGTATATTTATGTCTTGTGTATCTTTGTTGAGAGTGTAATAGTACATACCTACATACATATCTTTACACCAAGTCTCTGTGTGGTAGGCAGAGAAAACAGATCGCCATAAGGGACGATCCCTCACTTCTTTGACTTTCAATCAACATTCTCATACTTGCTCGCCGGTTAATAAGACTTGTGGTATAACCTTTCTTAAGGACACGTTTAATTTGATCATGAAAAGTTTGTGCTCGCCTTCATCGTGTCCAACATCCTTCCGCTTCTATACTGTACATCTGCTTAGTCAATCTTGCATCAATCATTCTACGTGTCCAAACCATCGGAGTATGCAGTTCCTTAATTTTTACACTGACACTACCAATCCTCTTATAAACTTTCCTTCCTTATAACCATTTTTTTCGTTGCGAGTGAACCTCTTACTGCAAATTTTGCGCAGTGACCTCGCTTCGACTGCTTTATCATTATTTTCATGCACTCTCTGCCATTCCAACTCTGACTTTCATAAGTTAGTGTTGGGATCAGTACCGCACTGTGAATAACAAAGTTTTGATGCTCAGATTCAACAGTGATAGAGCCAAGCAGTTCACTGCATGAATGGGCCGGCTCGATCGGTGAAATATCACGACCTCTCAGAAGACCGACGTAAAGTGGCTCATGCCGCGTTTCGTTCGGTGAGAGAGGTACCCGGAGGCCCACTCCCCTTCCCCATCCTTTCCTATCCCCTATCCCTTAAAGGTCAGCAACGCAACAGTCACACTATAAGTATATGTGTTGCTGGTGTCCATGGGCGGCGTTGGTTGCTTACCATCAGGTGACACGCCTACTCGTTTGCCCTCCTATCCCATAAAAAAATTAAATTAAAATTATAGAATGCAGAATGCCGCTGCATAACACCTTCTTGAATTGAAATAGAATCATACGAAGCGAATGAGCATTTAATCATGTAAACTTGGTTAACACATAGGTACAACGGTACACTCTGAAAGACATCGCCTTCCTATCCTTATCCCACTTTAAGTGGTGTCCACACCAAATGTCATCCTTTCCAACTATCCATGTTATCAAAAAATATGGCTGCGGCTTTACGACCGGCTACCTGCCTGACGTCAATCTTCCTTGGCAATGTTTTTGTTATTGGGATATGGAAGGGGTTTACAGTGGGATTGGCAGGGGGGCACCTCTCACACCTAGCAAAACGTGGCTCGTGCCACTTAACGCCGATATTCTGAGAAGTCGCGGTATTTTACCGGTCGCGCCGACAGATGCAGCGAACTGCGTGGCTCAACCACTTGAAAATAATGAAGCAAATTTAAGTGCCAGCTCGACCGGTGAAACAGTGGTAGAGCCAAGCAGTTCACTGCATGAATGGGCCAGCTCGACCGGTGAAATACCACGACCTCTCAGAATATCGACGTGAAGTGGCTCATGACTCCTTTCGTTCAGTGAGAGAGGTACCTGGAGGCCCGCCTCCCTTCCCCATCCTTCCCTAGCCCCTATTCCTTAAAGATCATCAACGCAACAGTAACACTATATGTGTTGCTGGTGTCCATGGGCAGCGTTGGTTGCTTAGGTGACACGCTTGCTCGTTTGCCCTCACATCCCATAAAAAAGTACATAGTGAATAAAAAAATTAAAATCTCCAGGTAAAGCTGCGGGTATAAGCTAGTTTATAGGTATTATGTTGTCTTGTTTGCTGTTCCTTAATAACATGCGTGACTAACTGACAACCTTGTAAGATTTTTTTATGAACAAGTGCGTATCCTAATTTCTTCCTTACTTCTTATCTATAAATGTTATAATGCTAAGAATCACTCTGTATTTTGTTTTCTGACGTTTGTTTCGTCGAGATGCGTGAGTGAGCGCGTGGGTGGTGGCCGCGCCCCACTGCCGCCCCACTCCCGCCAACGAGACGCTGGTGAAACATCCATCCCTTCCCCCCCCCCCCCCCCCCTAGGTGCCCACCCAGTGTGGGATCACCTACAAGTACAATGTGATATACTATTTGTCTTAATTTATATGGTGTAAAAGTAACACAAGTGACTCCTCAAGGACCGAGATAAAAAGGCTCCAGCCGCAGAGGATCCAATCAACACATCCTCCCTCCGGATACCTCTCTCACCGAACAAAACGACCTGACGAAGATTTACCTATAGAGTCGGCTTCGGCCGACGCAATCATTCAGCGAGCTGCGACAGACGAAATATTTTAATATTGCTAGAACTCCACCAATATTAAAATATTACCAAAAATCATTGTATCTCAAAGTTTCTTCGTTTTGAAGTCGTTTCAACATAAACAGTTGCTGGTGTTTTGAAAAGTGTTAAGATAATTTGGTGTTACTATCAGGGCCGAGCCGCCCCTGTGCCCCTGTGTGCCCCTGTGTGCGATGTGTGCGGCGCACACAGGCGCCAGGCCAGTAAGGGCGCCGGCGTGGCTATCCAAATTATTTTTACTAGACTTATACAACAGCATATTTCTTTCTATTACTTATTAGGCTCAACAAATGTCTGGTTAACAACAAAACATAATATTGCGCTTATTGTACAAGTCTCCCAAGATAAATATTCTTGTTTATGATTTAATTTTACCCTCTTCATTTCTAATAGTTCAGCGTTAAAAGAGCCGCCATGAGTTTGTTTATATATTTTATAAACACAACCCGACCGATGCTATGCTCGACTATAAGTAGTAACAGTAATAAGAGTTTATAAGAGAGCCAAAACAATTGATTAAAATAATGAACAGTCGTTCAATCAAAGGTGTGGGCAAGGTGCGCGATATTTTTTTTATAATAAGACGTTCTAGCACTAAAATCAATAAATAGTTTGTTTTACTGATTGTTTTAACGAGTTTTCACAATGAGTGATAGTAATCAAGATATAAAAAAAGAAATTATCTGTAATGTTTTAATGTTATGAATGTGATTCGCGAAAATCTAAGAAATAAATATAGTAATTATCTGGTTCCCGGAATTTAATAACGAAAAGAAAATAAGAAGAAAAACGTATTTTAGTTGTATTTTTAATACAACTAAAATTAGTAAATATTCTCTACCATCCACTTCCAAATATCATTAGAGACCGAACCAGTCATTTCACCCATGAAGGTGTTGATATAAATTCAAAAAGCGCTTTGTGTAATGGTGAGTAGTATAGTATAAAATAAAGTTGTTTTCCGTTGTCTGTCCCCTTATATGCTTAGATCTTTGAAACTACGCAATGGATTTTGATGCAGTTATTATCTATTATTGGTTATCTATCTATTAGTATAGAAAATGCGATTATTTTCGAGGTTTAATTCTAAACGCCGTAAAAATTATTCTTGATGCGAAACAAAGTTCGCCGGGTCAGATAGTAAATATAACTCTTATACACACTTGCGGCGAGGCCCTGCGTGGATTCGATTACGGTTCCGGATGATATACTTAAAATTTTTTTTTTTTTTTATTATTATGGGTAGACCCAATAACATTGCAGCCCGAATGAAGGCCAATCGTAGCCTGGAAAGTATTGTAGATTTTTTTTTTCAGAATTATGTCTTAACTCTTAACCGTTTAACAGTTCTGTAGCTTCATCATCAGCGCGGCAGTATCAGATGCTAATTCAAGCATACCTCCCAAGCAACTCATTAGTCCTATATACCAATAAACAGTTTCCTTCAATCAACTGCAGTACTGTATCCCAACTCCTAACCGTTAAGGAGTTCTATGGCTCCTTAATCAGCACAACAGCATCAGATGTAGATTCTAGCATACCTAACAAGCAACACGCTAGCCCTACATAAGACTAAGTATTAAGATTGATCAATTGTAGTACTTTCTTCCAACTCCTAACCGTTAACGAGTTAAATGGCTTCTTCATCAGCACAGCAGAATCAGATGTTGACACCCTAAAGCATATCCCTAAGAAATCACTATTACGTAACTAAAACACCATACTAGCATACAATTTCCGGTAGTTGCATCGATTTCTCCTGGTTTCCATCATCAGATCCTGACCTGCTAAAAAGGACCATCTTGGGACCATCTCGGAGGTAAACACTATCCAACAAAAAAAATTTGAAATCTATCCATATCATAATATAAAATTATGCATAAAGACGAATTGAGAACCTCCTGTTTTCGAAGTCGGTTAATAAGTTAAAAAATTGAGATTCGTGAAAAAAAAAAGCGCTACATAGATTTCGCACACAGGCGCTATGGGGGATCGGTGCGCCCCTGGTTACTATCTAGTGGAGTCTTTTAATTTTATTCTTTTTTATAAACAAGTATTTTCTAGTTTTATTGTAATCTAAAGTTTCATGTCAATATTAATATCTCACGATACCTCACGTGATCTGTATGTCACACTCGTATAGCGTCTAAGATAAGTAGACCCTTATACTTTGGCTACATTAGCGGGCGAATATTCGTGTCGAGTTGACACGATGTACCGTGCTCGATTGGGTTATTCAGTTTATCGAGATGGGTTATGTAGTAGAATCCTTTTTCTTCTTCATTTATTGTACTGTGGTAGGGCAATCTTTGTTGTTATTGTTGTTGTTATTTATAAAACATTTAATGAATTGATAATGATATTGAAATGTGTTTATAATTTGTTTAAAATCAATAAATAATGTCTTTAAAATCAAATAAGGATCCCACAGACAAATTGTTTGTGCAGTATTGTGGGACAGTAAATAATAACCTCGTGTATACAATGGGGGTGGGCCTCCGGGTACCTCTCTCAACGAATGAAACGCGGCATGAGCCACTTTACGTCGGTTTCCTGAGAGGTCGTGGTATTTCACCGGTCGAGCCGGCCCATTCATGCAGCGAACTGCTTGGCTCGTGTACAAAGTGTATCTTTTTATGGTCGGGGCCACTAGGATTCCATATAATACTGTTAGTTTCATAAAATTTAATGCATTCTAACACGTTTTGCGTTACTCCATTGCATAGTGTAAAAAAATATAAGCACGTCCGTCTCGCTTCAAAGTCTGGACGACACTGAATTGCCGCAGATGTAGCCACCTAAGCGAATCTTAGCGCGATAAATCCCTTTGATGCGTGCAAGTTGACCGACAGCTCCTCGATAATACATCGTCTTCGCCCGAAATCCGAATACTACACGATAACACGTTAAACCCGGCCACATCTATCGCGCTAACACGAATATTCGCCGCAGCCCGCTAATGTAGCCAAAGCATTAAAGCATTCGTATAAAATGGAGCAGGTTAGTACGTCATAACAACATCTAGCTAGACACACACACGCACAAAGGCACGCACATTCACCGGCGACTGGCGAGGAACCAGTTCCAAACGAGTATGGGGCACTTGTTGCCAACAAAAAGTGTAACCGGCCACCATTAGTAGATGTGCCCACCGCTATATACACAACTACCTACATTGTGCCTAACGCTGCTACTAAGAACTTGTACTTATATATTGAACACACTGTATAATGAAGCGGAATTATAACTTCATTAATGTACAGCTAATTACAGGTGACTCAGTGGTTCGAATCCTGGCTCACACCGATGACATTTCCTAAGTTATGTGTGTTAAATATCGATGACTGAAAACTTTGTGCTCGGTATGGCAATAGGTTCGCCACCTATTCCATTTAGGACGTAAACATAACGGCGAGTCAAGGCTTAACAGCCACCGCCTACACCTTCGGGTAGAAAAAGGAGTGAAGTTATGTTTTTTATGGGATAGGAGGGCAAACGAACAAGTGGGTCACCAAGTGGGTGCGTTGCCGGCCTTTAAGGGAGTAGGAGGAGAAAGGAAAGGGAAAGGAGATCGGGCCTCCGTATACTTCTCTTATCGAACGAAACACGGCACGAGCCACTTTACACCGCTATTCCGACCGGTCGAGCCGGCCCATTCATGCAGCGAACTGCAAGACTAGCACTGTTTAGTGTTTATGTTATGTTTGTTTTGTTACAGGAATATCACTCCGAAAAGGTGTAATCTTTTAATTAATAAATGGAATGAGTAGTTTCGCACGACAAGTTGTTATAAACACACTAAAAGCAACAAAAACTTGTTATATTGTTTAAATTGTATTGAGCTAATTGTTTCAAAGCTCAATTGCCGATGCCTGCACGTTTTGCCATTTAACGCGAAGTAAAGGTGAAAGATACAAAAGTATCTAGAATAGCTAGATTAATGGTACATTAAAATTATAACTTTTATAAAAAAAAAAACTATTGAATTGTAGAGCACTGTATTGCGATCCAGCTATCGGTATTCCTCCGGGAGCGAACTGTACAGGAAAGTATAACATAGTAAAGAGTGAATGATGATATAAATACAAAATAAAATCTAACTCACATTCAGAATAACACAATCAGTGTTGGTGATTAAATGGTTCATCATTCCGCTTCTGAATCAAGAAGTATTACGTTCAAAGTCGATGATGTGTTACAATAATATAATAATAATGTATCAAATATAACTAGCTTCCTTATCCACTTGAAGGTTTTCACTTATCTTACAAGTGAAATGGTAACAAGCATGGTAATATACATACGAATATAATAATATAGACTCATGACACCTATTTAGCTATCCCATTTAGAGATATATAAGTCTAGTTCATAGATTGACAAATAAACCCGGCAATTAACTTGCTGTATAGTTAAGTAACCTAGATACCGACTGCATCTATTTACGCATTTAAATCATCCGCGAATCTACTTGAACTCACATAAAAAAACATTCAGATCGGTCTAGCCATTCACGAGGAGTTCACTGTCAACACTTGCTCATAAGAATTATATATAAAGACTAGCTGACCCGGCAAACGTTGTCTTGCCAAAAAATAAAATTTAAAAAATAAGGGTTGATCATAGGGGGTTGAAAATTTAGGGTTGTGTGTATTTTTGTATCCCGTTTTATAAAAAAAATAAAAAACAGATATAATCGAAAAATTAAAAAAAAATATTGAGGGGTGGGCTACCCTTGTGATTTAGGGGGATAAAAAATAAATGTTGTCCTATTCTCAGACTTACCCGATATGCATACAAAATTTCATGAGAATCGGTCGAGCCGTTTCGGAGAAGTTCAAGTTCGAACCCCGTGACACAAAAATTTTATATACATATTAGGTAGATGAGCCTTTCATGCCACCGTCAATTACAAATCCCAGTTAATTTATTAATCAACGTTAACGGTATTGTAACGTAACTATAAACACACTAGTATTGTAACGTAACTATAAACACACTAGTATTGTAACGTAACTATAAACACACTAGTATTGTAACGTAACTATAAACACACTAGTATTGTAACGTAACTATAAACACACTAGTATTGTAACGTAACTATAAACACACTAGTATTGTAACGTAACTATAAACACACTAGTATTGTAACGTAACTATAAACACACTAGTATTGTAACGTAACTATAAACACACTAGTATTGTAACGTAACTATAAACACACTAGTATTGTAACGTAACTATAAACACACTAGTATTGTAACGTAACTATAAACACACTAGTATTGTAACGTAACTATAAACACACTAGTATTGTAACGTAACTATAAACACACTAGTATTGTAACGTAACTATAAACACACTAGTATTGTAACGTAACTATAAACACACTAGTATTGTAACGTAACTATAAACACACTAGTATTGTAACGTAACTATAAACACACTAGTATTGTAACGTAACTATAAACACACTAGTATTGTAACGTAACTATAAACACACTAGTATTGTAACGTAACTATAAACACACTAGTATTGTAACGTAACTATAAACACACTAGTATTAGATTACCTAATAATTGATGGACATCGTGATGCATTTAAACACCACTCGAATTTATGCATTTGTATGTTTGTATTCTGTCTGAGTGTTTTTCTATGTATTTTAAGTAAGTTCTTGGACTTGTATTATATCATATGAAGACACGAGTTTTAATAGCATAGCTCGGATCTATACAGATATATAAATTTAATTCCAGCTGTTATATTTACTACAACAAGGTGCTGTGAACAATACGTACAGTGTTGATATTTAGTAGCTCCCTAATACACCATTATTTGATCAGTGAGTGATGCTAGACTCGAAGCGGAGTGACATCAGTCCACCATAGAGCGTCGCGAGAGCCGCATGTATTGTACGAGTGCCAGTGCCGGAGTACCAGAGTGCCACGGGCCCCACTAACATACATACAACAAACCGACATACACAACTAAATATATAAAACTTGTCGTGAAAATAACAGTTGTGATCAAGTGTTAATAAGTGTTCAGCATTGCTGTTTTTGTGCGAATGAATATTTCGCTTTCATAGTGCTTGTAAATAACGGTCGGCGACGCTTTTCAGGTAATAATAATATGTCAAGGACATAATACACATTCGTGTATTTCTTTTTATGATTGAGACACTGTTTCTTTGAGTTAGTAACTCGCGGTTGATAACGTGGAGATTATATTTCTATGTCTGCTTCAATATACACGAGATAACAGTATTTGTTTAATGATATACACAAGTTTTATTATTTACATTTTCTGTATTTGTTTTGTTTTTCTGTCTTACTTCCGACTTTTCACAGAAACGACTGGACCGATTTTAACGTGAATTGAACAAGTGCTATGTAGATTTTGAAAGAAGTAGACCGTTTGAACTCATGAAATTTTGAGATTTGGACTATATTTTGTTATTTTTGTGTTGAATCTGTGTAGATTACAAGTCTCGGTGGCGCAGTGGTCGAGCACACGGCTTCTGATCCAGACGTCCGGGTTCGATTCCTGACACTGGCTCACACCAATGACTTTCGAAATTGTTTTTCGGAAGTTATGTGTGATAAATATCATTCATCACCTTTTCCATTTGGGACGTAAACATAACGGCGAGACGAGGCTTAAGAGCCGCTGCCTACACCTTCGGGTAACAAAAGGCGTGAAGTTATGTTATGTTAATTTGTGTAGATACAACATATGAATTGTCTAATATACCTTAGATAGACAACAATATATTTTTATTATAACTATTTTTACTGAGATTTTATCCGTATGTAATTTGTTCGTGTTCTTGTAACTCTACGCCCTCAATGCTCTAGGTGGTAGACAGTGGAGTAGGAATTAGGTATTTGTATTCCACAAGCCGACAGTTATTTGGGAGCGAGAATATTCGTCGGTCGCCTGTTGCTCTGCATACTCTACATCAGCTATACTCTAAGTGTGTTCCGCGGAACCCTAGGGTTCCGTGATACCTCTGTCGGGGTTCCGCAAGAATTTAGAAAAAAAATCAAAACACCTCTCTCTGGTCGCTCCGCGGCTGTGCGGACTCCGCGGCCGCGCTATGAATGTTATTTAATTATTTATTTGTATTTGTATAAGCTTGTGTTACATTAGCTGGTACAATCTATACTTATATTATAAAGCGGAAAAGTTTGTTTGTTTGTTTGTTTGTTTGAACGAGGTAATCTCAGAAGCCACCAGTCCGATTTCAAAAATTCTTTTAATGGCGTATAGTCCATTTATCGAGGAAGGTTTTAGGCTATATTATATTTTCAAATAAATTAGGGATCCCTACTATAAAACCAATAATGTAACCCAAGGTGTAAGTACGTGACCCTTACATTGCGAACGCTGCGAAAACTATTGAGTACAGAACAAAACAATGTACTACACTTTTATAGAGCGTATAATTGTCTACGAAAAAGGTCGCGAGAGCATATATCTAACTATTATAGTTATCACACAATAAGGGTTTTTTGATTTTTTAAAATTAATTAAAATGATGTCGTTTTTCAAATTCTTTTTTTGTACCTTGGTATTAACTCTCCACAAAATAATTTGCTTCATTAAAAAGATAAATTTAAGGCCTTTCTAGAACTTTTTGAATGATCACATTTGGACATTTAATTCAAAAGATATTCACCGTGTACAAAATTTAAGTATTCAATTTCTAAGACAAATATGTTGCGCGGGGTCATGAGTGGATTTTTTTTACCTTTTTTAGGCGATACGAAGTTCGCGCGGTCTGCTAGTATCTCATAAGTTTGGTCTCAACAATTTTATACTTGTACAACGCGTTCGCTCTAAGTTTGCCGGTCTGTGGAATGCGCGTACCCTCCCCCACGTGACAACAAAACTTATAATGTGTCATAGTTTTACCCAAATATCTAACGTACACAATTTTTATTGTTACAATTAAATAAAAAATTTCGAACGTCATACACTCATACTTATCGCCAGCGGCAAACTTAAAACGAGCGGGTAGTATACTTGTAAGCGCTCAGTCTCTTTGATAAAAGCCGCCTCTGAATTAGACGCTATAGTTGTCAACAAGCGACTTTCGTCTCTAACTTCAAAGGATAAAGTCGATATTGTTTACAACGCTATTTTTAAATTTCTGTTTTTATTTTTGCTTTTTGTTTATGAAAGGTGCCGACTCGAGTATTTTCGAGAATATTTGAGATCGAGTCTAGGACTAAGTATAAAAGCGGCGATCGCGCGTTGGCGTCGTCAGTTGATGATTAGCGTTCGGAGCGATAAGTTACTACCTACTTACAAGCTCGCTAGCGAGAAACTAGTGTCCATTGTTTTACTGCCTGCTGTATTCTGTTGTCTCAGTTTTATACATTTCTTCCCTGTAGGTTCTAAATTTAGTCTCTTATACGCAGTAACGATTGTGCATTATTTAAACCCCACTATCCTGACTTGGAACATTATAAATAAAGAAGAATGGAACGTTGGCTTAAAGGTGTTAAACGTGTTCCAACAACATCTTCTAATGACGCTGAATGTTCAAAAGCAATGCGCGCGGAGAATTTAGCAATCACCGATCCAGAAGATGATGCCACGCGTGCCACGACGTCAAGCTCGACGGTTTCAAAGACGAAAAAAAGGAAGTATGATGAATCTTATTCAGTTTCGGATTTGTTGATTCCAACGGCTCACCTCTCTGCATGCTCTGTAGTAAACTGCTTCCTAATAGTTCCATGGCACCTGCCAAATTGCGTCGACATTTAGAAACCGTACACCCCGAGACTAAAGACAAGAATAAAGAATTTTTTGTTCGCAAAAAAGATCAGTTATTAGAAAGTCAAAAAAATATGATGCATGTAACACAAACTACCAACGAAAAGGCCACGGAGGCATCATATTTAGTTAGCTATCGCATTGCACAAGCAGGTGAAGCGCACACTATCGCTGAGAAATTAATAAAACCATGTGTATTAGACATAACAAAATGTATGCTTGATGAAAAATCTGCAAAGCATCTTTCTACTGTTCCGCTATCAAACGATACTGTTTCACGACGAATCCATGATCTGGCAAGCTACGTCAAACAAGAACTAGTTACACGTCTACAAAATACACGATTCGCTTTGCAAATGGACGAGTCGACTGATGTCGCTGGTTTGGCTATCCTGCTGGTTATTGTGAGATATCCATATAAAAGTTCTTTTGAAGAAGACATGCTTATGTGTTCATCGCTGCTTACAAACACTACCGGGGAAGAAATTTTTAATAAAATAAATGTATTTTTTGAAGAACATAATCTCAGTTGGAACAATTGCATTGACATTTGTACAGATGGGGCCAAGGCGATGACAGGTAAAACAGCAGGAGCAGTGTCACGAATGAAAAATAAAGCGCCTAATTGTAGTTCCAGTCATTGTATTCTGCATAGACAAGCACTTGCGATGAAACAAATGCCGTCTAATCTAAAATTAGTTATGGATGAAGCGGTAAAAATAATTAATTTTATCAAATCACGACCACTACAATCCCGATTGTTCTCATTATTGTGTGAAGATTATGGCAGCAAACATAAAACACTGCTGCTCCATACAGAAGTGCGATGGCTGTCTCGGGGAAAAACTTTAACAAGGCTATTTGAACTTAGAGCCGAGTTACAAATGTTTTTTTCAGCAGATACTTCTTTTAATTTGAAGGACCGTTTGTATGATAAAACTTGGTTGTTCCGATTGTCTTTTATGGCGGATATCTTTCAAAAACTTAACGAATTAAATTTATCGTTGCAAGGTAAACAGACAACAGTGTTTCAGGCCTATAATAAAATAACTGCTTTTAAAAGAAAATTAGATTTTTGGATCATTTGCATTGGTAAGAAAGAAATAGAAAGTTTTACGTTACTCAGTGAGTTTGTTAGCGAAAACGACTCAGAAATGTTTGAAGATAATGTGTTTGAAGAATTGGTCCAATATCTCAGTTCGATGCGCGCATCTTTTGAAAAGTATTTTCCCGAAGAACACAATACAAAAATTAAAGTGAACTCCTGGATTCATAATCCTTTTTTACCCAACTTGGAAAAGCCTGAAAACATGTCAAATGAGATATATGAATCTCTTTTAGAAATGTCATCAGACACAAGTATGGAGTCATTGTTCAAAACGACGCCTCTTAATGATTTTTGGTGCAGAATCCAAGATGAATATGCAATGCTTGGCCAAATGGCTCTGGATATTCTTCTCCCGTTCCCAACTACATATTTGTGCGAAACAGGATTCTCTACCTACGCCGCCACGAAAACAAAATATCGCAATAGACTGGACGCCGAAGCTGATATGAGACTCCAACTTTCTTCCATCAAACCTGATATCAAGCAATTGATGAAAAATAAAAAACAGTTTCATACCTCCCACTAGTTAGATTTTTTCTTTTTTAATGTTTTCTATTATTGTCCTTACCAAGTGGTGAAGTAAACAATAATTAGTAACTGATACATTGTACTTTTATTATGCTGATTAATAAAGAATACACTTATAAAAATAATTGTTTTATTGTAGGGTTCCATCAAGTATTTTGCTTCCCAAAAGGGTTCCGTCATTTAAAAAGTTTAAGAACCACTGCTCTACATCAAGCACAATTTCGTCATTCATCGATATTTATTGCACATCACTACAGCACGGTGCTTCTGTTCATTTCGTATCTTAAGACAACGTATAATTATTCGGACATGGTTCTTTTATTATTTAAAACTAATGTTGTTTAAATGATGCAAGACTCACAAAATGTTTTGCCAAAATCTGTCTATTTTTATCTTCACTAACATCATAAGATGTTTCGTTTTGTATTCGACACACCAATAAATATTTTGAATATTTCATATGCGTTCTGTCTCTGTCTCTCCATCGCGTTCTATCTCATAATATATGTTCAAATAGATTGTATACATACATACTTAAATACATTTACTTAATATACATTACATTAGATCGTATACTTATATAATACTAGCTGACCCGGCAAACGTTGTCTTGCCGAAAAATAAAACTTAAAAAATAGGGGTTGATCCTAGGGGGTTGAAAATTTAGGGTTCTATGTATTTTTGTATCCCGTTTTATAAAAAAAATAAGAAACAGAAATATATCGAAAAATTTAAAAAAAATATTGAGGGGTGGGCTACCCTTGTGATTTAGGAGTATGAAAAATAGATGTTGTCCTATTCTCAGACTTACCCGATATGCACACAAAAGTTCATGAGAATCGGTCGAGCCGTTTCGGAGGAGTATGGGAACGAAAACTGTAACACGAGAATTTTATATATTAGATATATATAGCTTTTTTTGTGTGGAATCAGTCATATCAATTATAACTCTCTACCGGCGGACAACTTTTCAGAATCAAACCAGTACCTAGAACTTGTATACAAATAAACATAACAACACATGAACACACCAAGTAAATTATGTGAACAGCTTGTTAGCGTCGAATCTGGAACTCCCCGATTTCACTTCTAGCGAACAATTTTATCGGACTGCTTAAATTGCCCATTGAGTTATATAATAACAAAATATTGTTTTTCCTAAAACAATAAGTTATCATTAAAAATAAAGATAATGACAATAGTTGTCTCTGATAGGGACCACTATCTGTCTCGTAGCTGCTCAAGTGGCGGCTTCAGCGTCGACGTGCCAGCAGACACTTAGAGCTAAGAAAAATTCACCGAAATGGTTATCGTGGACTACGACATGCAACACCAGGGGCGAGGCACGCCCTCTACCGACGTTTTGAAATCTCTTAAGACGACTAGCTGCGTCAAATGGTGAGAAGTCACCTATATTCAACATGGCCGGTCCTTATGAACCCCTTGATCCATACTCCTTGTCAGAATGTAACCAAATTCTTTTTGGTGGGAACTAATTTCTAATTACGAACCTCATTTTGGGCAACTCAGACCCCGCCGGGTGTGACCAGCGATATATTGATTCAGATAATTATTATTGGATGCGTATATAGGCCAGCGGCACATCATCGATGAGTTGATCACTCTTGATTGTTACTAATGACATTATGATATCACACCCGTTTTCCTTGAGCTCGCAATCTTAAAAGAGCCGGCATGGTCGGGCTTAATGAAGCCGTGTCAATAGAAATATTTTACAGAGAAGATTTGGGCATAAGTACTCAAGATGAAGTGTTTTTTTTATGAGATTGGAGGGCCAACGACCAAGTGGGTCACTTGATGGTAAGCAACCACTCACCACCCAAGAACATGTGCCGGTGCGTTGCCGTCCTTCGAGGAAGTAGGAGGGGAAAGAAAGAGGAAAGGAGGTCGGGCCTCCGGATACCCCTCTCACCGAACGAAACGCGACACGAGCCCCTTCACGCCGATGTTCCGAAAGGTCGTGCTATTTCACCGGTCGATCCAACCTATTAATGCAGTGAACTGCAAGACTCTACCACTGTTAAGTGGTTAAATGTTTTCTTATTATACTTCGGGCAGAATTCATTTAATTATCTTAGTATAATAATTCGTCTATAATAAAAAGTCGTAAAACCTCCACATAGTCATCAGCTTGTGCCACCTCACGCTAAACTTATAAGAGTATACTTAGTCTGGCCATAAATACTGTTACAACTAAAAATAAAAAAATATTACATTTGAATTTGGAATCTGTCATTTTTATACGATTGTTCATTGTGTTTTCTCGTTTTGGCGCCAATACATTGTACAATATTTTGCGATATTAAAATGGAGTGGGATGATAAAGAGAACCGAATCGCTGTGATTGCATTACACAAAGTAGGTATGGAGCCAAATGCAATTTTTAAAACTCTCCATACACTTGGTATTAGTCATATGTTTGTGTACCGGGCTATTAATAGGTACAATGAGACCTCCTCTGTTTGTGACAGAAAAAGACCTGGCCGTCCACGTAGTGTTCATACGAAAAAGGTGGCCAAAGCAGTAAGGGAAAGAATTCGAAGAAATCCTGTCCGCAAGCAAAAGATTTTATCTCGGGAGATGAAGATAGCACCTAGAACAATGTCGCGTATTTTAAAAGATGACTTAGGACTTGCAGCCTATAAGAGGCACACTGGTTATTTATTAACTGATAATTTAAAAAAGAATAGGGTGTTAAAATCTAAACAACTACTGAAGCGGTACGCAAAGGGAGGTCACAGAAAAATATTGTTTACGGATGAAAAAGTTTTTACAATTGAGCAACATTTTAACAAACAAAATGACCGTATTTATGCTCAAAGCTCTAAGGAAGCTTCCTAATTAGTTGACAGAGTGCAACGTGGGCATTATCCGACTTCAGTGATGGTTTGGTGGGGTGTTAGCTAGGAAGGAGTGACTGAACCATATTTTTGTTAAAAAGGTATCAAAACATCGGCACAAGTGTATCAAGATACGATTCTTGAAAAGGTAGTCAAGCCCCTTAACAACACCATGTTCAATAACGAAGTATGGTCCTTCCAGCAAGACTCGGCACCGGGATATAAAGCTCGGTCCACGCAATCTTGGTTGGAAGCGAACGTTTCGGACTTCATTAGAGCTGAAGACTGGCCGTCGTCTAGTTCCGATCTTAATCCACTGGATTATGATTTGTGGTCAGTTTTAGAGAGTACGGCTTGCTCTAAACGTCATAATAATTTAGAGTCCCTAACGCAATCCATACGATTGGCAGTGAAGAATTTTCGCATGGAAACAGTGCGTGTTTCTATTGATAACTGGCCTCAACGTTTAAAGGCCTGTATTGCAGCCAATGGAGACCACTTCGAATAAGCTTTTTATATTTTATATCTTTTTATATTTATGTATTAAAGTAACACACTGTAAAAGTAATAAATATGACATTTGCAATTAAAAAATTTTTTTTTTCTTTTTTACTATATTTATGGCATGACTAAGTACATGTTTCTGTCCTGCTAATTTTGTCGAGGGTTCATTAATTTAACGTTACCTTTTCCGCAGAATTTAAATTTGACTTTTTCCTTTTTTAAGCGGCTACTAGCTGAATTCAATTAGAATAAGCTATCTAAGTATAGAGTACAAAACAGTCTCTAGACAGTAATTTGTGATCATGACCAGCATAACATACTAGAAGTGTTGGCTTTTAGTGAATTACAAAAGTCATTAGACAGACGAGAAGATTTATACAATACTGTAATTATAGATAAACGACATACGTATCTACCATTTAATTTTTATTTAATTCCAATCACCCGTATTATAACAAAATTTTGAATACACCAAATTGTTGTAGCGTTTTGAAGTGTCTTTATCATAGTTCGGAACGTGGTCCGCTCCCGAGAATGAACGCAGATATTAGTTAAGCTTTCTCTATTTCGTAACTCGAGATGTTGCTGTAGGCCTCGCTCTATGTTGCCTCACAGAAGTCACAGACACTGTGGAGGTGGAGGGCACTGACATCGCAGCCTTCATTACTTACTTGATTATACATTCGACAACACACATACCTACTTCTATTGCTTTAATGTATTTATGTAAAATACAGTCGGTATCTTCAATATCTAATAGTCGAGGTTGACAACTAAAAACCATATTATAATGCTTGTGATGCTGGCTGGATAACACAAAAAATAGATAACGAATGAAAAAACAAAATAAACTTATTTAAAAAAAAATTGAATAATAATAAGATGCTGTAAAAGGGAGGTTCTATATTCAATACGTGTAATCGGTATAGTGTTAAAACTAATAAATAGGTCACATTTTGGCCAAATATATTTTCTAAATCGACAAATAAATGCAGTAAAATTAACTAATTTTAGCTTTATTTTTTCCTCAAAATATTCTAATGAAATCAGTCAAGCTTAAAACTCCTTAGTTAACCCAAATTCGTCTAATGTATAGAAAAACTGAATAACTGCAACGAAGAATTAGCTAATTACGGTATGTTTGCAATATCTTGGTGTGGTATTGGATATCTTACATACATAAATAACTTCACGCAAAATCCCTTACGGAGTAGGCAGAGAGAACAGAGATCCTCATACACGCTCGTCATTTTTTTAGGCTCCTGAGATCACCTTCTATTTAGTCATGGAAGGTGTGTCGTGCCCGTTTTGACTCCTACATCGAACCGGTTTTGCTTGGTATATCTGCTTAGTCATTCTTGCATCATCCATTATTTCTACATGCCCGAACTATCGGACTCTCATTCAATACAACTGCTTTCATTACAACCTTGTTTTCGACGCGGTCAGCGAGAGACACTCCACAAATCGTGCAAACTCTACCTTACCCAACTCTCTGTGGACTGGAAGTTCAAGCGGACAAAATATGTACAAAGTAATAGTAAAAAAGTACATCTGATTTTCATTAGGACGGGCCTCGTGGTGCATTGGTAAAACATCCTATAGTCAGTTGTTCTGAGGATAAAGATTCATCTGGTCTGGGTATTTTTTCTATAAGCGAGTATTTACCAAAAAAAGTATATATTCAAATTGCAAATTCAAATTAATTTCCGTTATCTAACTGTACTATAGATACTCCATAACACAGCCATTTATTCATTTAACTTAGATGTAGGGGGCGCTGTATATTGTGTCCAAAATATTAAACAAAGCCCGCATGGGGGTGTTAAAAGCGTTAAACGAATGCAAGAGAGATTAGAAGTTCCACTGAAAAAGTATCAAAAAACAGTAAATCGCGCTTATCTCGAAACATAAAAATTTTGAGTTATCTAACTCTCGTATTATACTGACGATATACATACGGTAGGTAGGTGTGTTAGTCTGTATTTTCACACAATTTGATTACACCCACTTATAAATTACGAATAGTCATACGATAATGGCAGGTGCAAAATGAATGTACTTATCATTGTATTTTATTTATAAGGAAAATGTTATATAAACTCAAAGCGGAATGAGCAACTTATCGCCCATTGGTTGAAGCCGCTAGTGCAACAAGGAGGGTTATGTGTCTCGCTTGGAAGACAGGCATTCTGAATGGTACTTGGGGCTCTACTTACTACATGACATTAAATCTTTGGTTTACAGTTGCTCCACGCAAAATCAAAAATATCCGCTTTCTTACTCTTACTCGGTGAAGATATAGTCAGTAGAAATATTATTTTTACCTGCGACACGCTGATGAAGTATTACGTAAGCAGATTTTTTACATTTATTTACCCCCCATGTCAGCAAAAGTCAGCAAAGCTCTTACCCCCTGCCCCATAATTACGTAAACATTTTTCGAAAAATAAATTCTCAAGAGACCATCTAAAAAATTGGTATATGGGCTTTTTTGGAAAATTAAACAACTACTGATGATATAATCATCATCTAGACCCCCCCTACCCTACATGTCTTTCAAAATAAGGAAAGCAAAGACACCCCCCACCCCCCTAGAGTGCTTACGTAATACTTGAACGGCGCCATATAAAATAATCATTTCATAGTATAAAATTACTTTAAAAAAAAGTTAAACCGACTTTTAGAAACGTAAACCACAAACTACACTAACTAAGCAACTAAATGCTTGTGTTATAGATACTAGATAACGGATATTAATACATATATACACAGAAATATATCAAGATAGAACGGCCGCGATGTCATATTTCCATACATTTCGAGCGTGTCACTTTTTTGAAAAACCACGCCCACAGCGTGACGTCATTTTCATTGTGAGCGGGGCGACTAGTTAGGAGACACACACATTAGATTATCGATGTTAATATCGGAAACTTGTGTTAATTTTATTATTTTTATATTTTACCACCTTTATTGATTTTGTGTAACGATAATCATAGAAAGTAAAACATATTAAATACTTTAATCCGACATATTAAAACCTAAAACATATTTTTCCAACAATATATAAAATTTAATTATAAATATTTTACTGTCCTTGAAACTATACATATTTATTAAATATTTGCCATTTTGTAAGGGTTGGCCTCACAGTCCTGGTTAAATAACGAAGCCGAACGTCTACTTATACCTCGGTTACTGCCCGTTTGGGAAGAACGAGATGATTTTCCATCGGCGATTGGTCAAATTGGTGAAAACTTATACTGTCAAATAAACTGCTGCCAATGTAATTACGAAGCACTTTGGTTGAAATTTGTGGTGTTAGAATAAAGTAGGGACAAAGCAAGACATGAGCTGATACTCAAATTATTATTGAATTAATTTATCGATAAGTCCTAAGACTCAACGATACATGGAGTGCCCATCTCTAACATTCGAAGACCAATCACAGCGATTAACAGACACAGCGATCAACTGGCAGGTGTATTGTGTATTTCGTTCGATTCGACGTACATTACGCGTATAATTTATACGCGCAATGTTTTTGTATACGAGCGTTGAATGCGGACAGCAATGGATAATTTTTCGTTGTATATTTTTTCGCATAGATAAGCAAGTTGTATATTTTTTCGTTATGATAAATATCATAACGAAAAAATATACAACTTGTGATCGTAATTATTGAACATAGTAAAAGTAAAACAATAATTTATAATCTCAAAAAAATACTTTCTACTGATTTTCTGTACTTACTGATCATACGAAATATTTCCTTTTTTCATATTTGATTCACTACTTTTGTTTTTACAATTTGCCACAGCATAATAAGGCATATATGTGACGATTTATCTATTTTTTTACGTCCTGAACGCATGGCAGGAACGCTCGTTGCGTAATGAGAGCGAGTTTCGAAAAGCATGCAATATAGTGCATGGTTTTGGCACGCTTGCCACGCCTATTCGCCGTTCTATCTTGATCTATTTCTGTGCATATATACTTTTCTTTTGCAAATACATACTTATAATACATAGAAAAACATCCAGACACCACACAAATATTCATGTTTGTCACAAATATTTGTGCTCGGGTGGGAATCGAACCCCCGACCTCAATGCTGCAACCGGTAGTTTTACCAATGCGCCACGAGGCCCGTCAAAAAACAATTAATAATAACAAAATAAATAACAAAAAATTAATAACATTATTTACAATATATACAATTATTAAAAAACTACCTGAAATCAAATTTCTCCGCATCTCGGTCTACTGGCAGCGTACCCAGAAGACTGGCCGCATTGCCACGCTGAATGGCAATGCTAATCCTCTGTGCGAAGAATAGACCAGCCCTCTGGTCGCGAGAGGCTTCGATCAGCCTCTTTGCAAGATCTTTGTAAAGTGCACGAGCAAAGAAATAAATAAATTAAAGATTACTTTATAAAAGTATTACTTTTTGTATATTGTATTAAGTATACAAATTAGTAAGTTTCGTTATTTATCGCTTTTTAGTTATGAAGGTACTGTTTTCATTTACTTAAAGATTTTGTGGTTTACGTTTCTAGAAGTCGGTTTAACTTTTTTTTAAGTAATTTTTTTCACGAGTTTTAGTGATCTTAATGAGTTGTGAACTTCAATAGTTAGTTCATTTACATGGCTTTCCGTTTATTAAATATAGGTATTATCACTTCTTACAAGTCCGTTTGTTAAATGGTTGATATTTTTAGGGAGCTATAATTGTTATTAATAAGTACTTAGCTAAAAGAGTTTGATAATACTTGTTAAGTATTTATATTTTTGTTATTATCATGGGTAGACAATAACACTGCAGCCTGAATGAAGGCCAACAGTATTGTGTCCTAACTCCTAACCGTTTAAGAGTTCCATAGCTTCATCATCAGCACAGCAGTATCAGATATGGATTTAAGCTTATCTTCCAAGCAACACGTTAGACCTGTACACCACTAAACAGTTTCTATGGACTAACTGCGGTCCTGTCTCCCAGGCGGCATTTTCAGCCGACATTTTTTGCCGCGCACGTCTCCTCTATGGAACCAGTTGCCGGCAGAGGTATTCCCGGACCGATACGACTTAGGGACCTTCAAGAAAAGAGCATACTCCCACTTAAAAGGCCGGCAACGCTGACTCGACGCCCCTGTTGTTGAGGATGTCTATGGGCGGCGGTGGTCACTTTCCATCAGGTGACCCGCACGCTCGTTTGCCCCTTTCTCTCATAAAAAAAAAGCGGGACAGCAGTTAAAGCTGATAAATAGCACAAATTGAACCTCATGATATCCAAAATTTACTCATTTATTACTTTTGATGCGGAACAAAGTTCGCCGGGTCAGCTAGTATACATATATTTTGTAAGCATTTGTGTTTCTTTGGCACACTCTATAGCCTTAACGGCAACATGTTACCTTCCAAAGATGACTTTAAAATGAAATAAGTAGTGATGATTTCTTAAATGTTACATCTATTGATATTTGTTAATATCAGATACATGGTTATCATTAATTAAGACGTATCAACTAATAGACGACACATTTATATTCTTTAACGACAAGGAAGTTCCTCAATATCTTACTTAAACATTAAAAATTTAACTGTCGTTATCTCCAATGTCTCCAATATATATATATTGGAGATATCGGAGCGTTCGTTAGTCTTTTGGTGCAGTGGAATCTAAAATATGAGGCTTTTCTTTTTTTTTGCCTGTTTGTATGTCATGTATTTATTCGCATCACATACCGACTACTGCATAGTTTTTAATATGTTTTCCCCAATGCAGAAATATCATTCCCTCCCTAGGGACAATCGGGAATTGTGGAAATATAAATTAACATATTTTGTGACATTTAACTCGTTTGTGTAAGTATATATCATCATTAGAAAATGGATGCACGCATGCGTGCATCACGTCACGTGTCGTCATTCTAAATTCAATATGGCAGATCATCTGAAAAAGAGTTCTAGTTATTCTACCAGATTCTACCTGGAACCAGATAATTATCTATACTCGGGTGGGGGTCGAACACACCAATCTCCATTCCACACCAATGCACCGCCAGGACCGTCGTAATGTAAGTCAGATGTGCTCTTTACATTTAGTATGTTATATATAAATGTACGTAAGTTAGTAAGTATCACTTCTTTAGCGCGGAGGGACACCACTTGCTATTGTTAGTAATATTGTTTATTTCTCTGTTGTAGAATCTAAAAAATTGGACCGTATCATTAGCTAACTCTACGCGTAACGCGAAGTAGCGAACTTTAATATTAGCTAATTGGTATTCTGTGAAAACATCCAACGATAAAGTAAACAATTTGAGTGTATTAACAATATCCAATTATAGTTAAGTAAGTAGGTACTGTGAGGATGATGCGAGTGAACTCTTTAGTATTTTAAAATATAAACTCTTTTTACATAGTTCTAAATTTGTACTTTTGAATTTTTAAAAAGATATTTTTGATTAATAGAATTTTCTCAAAAATATAGAATAAAATATTAATTGGTAAATACATTTTGAAGAGAGAGTATCATTTTAAATTCCAAAATTTTTATATATGAAGTAATTCGTTAAAATTAAATAATATATAATTTACTAAGTGAGCATTGAGGTGGAGAGGAGCAATGGTGATGCTGGGACCTAGACGAGGCGCCCAGGAATAATGCAGTAATGAAAACCCATGACATGGCACGTATCAAAGTTTATTTTAATATCATGCATAATATATCAATGATTTAATTCATCTGCCTATTTATTTAACACACATGCACTGAGCTTGTAATACCCCTATAACAATTTAACTTTATATATGAATCATTTGATGGAGGTTCTCAAGTCGGCGTTCCTTGTATTAAATAAATTGAGGAGCTGAGAGATGAACCCTATATAGATATAAGAGACTCGATAGTCCGAGCTTGTTACATTGGTGGAGGCGCCCTTATGATCTGAATGCATGTGTTGAATGTATAATTTATGTATATATATTAATAATGGAGAAGAAAGCATTAAGAACAGTGCTTATCAAACTCGGCACTAAAGGCAATTGGGACCACATTGTCGACCAGATCGGTATGTTGTCTTACACGGGTCTGAGTCAGAAGCGGGTGGAGTATCTGAGACAGGAGTATCACATATACATACTGTCGTCGGGATGCATCAACGTGTGCGGACTGAATCCGGACAATGTACAATATGACAGTACATGAAGAAGAAACCATGAAGTGGACAGGAAATAAATTTAATACTGATTTTTCTATTTATTTGAAGATGTTTTAAAGTTATTGAGAACATTTTGACTATATTTATTATTAGTGCTAAATTATAGTGATTGTAATAGGTGTTAGAATGTTGGAGTAAAATTTTATATTATTTCTTTATATATATATTTAGAAAAGTTTATTTATTATAGAATGATTTATCTTAAAGAATGGAGAGAATAGCATATGGTATGGTTATGGTATGTAATATGATTATGAATAGATTATGATGGTATTTGGTATGATATTGGTTTGATATATGGTTTGGGGGAGTTATGAATCCATAGGAGATTCAATCCTCGTATCTATGATACATGAATGGTGGTGTGGAGTTATGTTGGAATATGGAAGGAATAGGTCGATATAATGAAACGCAAATGGTATAGTTATGGAATATAATATGATTAGGAATTGATAATGTTGGTATTTGGTATGATGTTGGTTTGACATATGGTTTGGGGGAGTTATGAATCCATAGTAGATTCAATCCTCGTATCGATGATACATGAAGGGTGGTATGGAGTTATGTTGGAATATGGAAGGAATTGGTTGATATAATGAAACATATGTTCATTATATTAATTGATGTGATAGGAATGGTAGAATTATTTTTGAAGGTGCTACACTGTATTTAATTTAACTTAAATAAATTAATTTAGTATATTGAAATAAAATTTGTTGATAATAATATTTTAAATTGATTGATTGATATATTGGGATTTGATCTTACTATGATATTCGATTATCATATATTGTTATTTGATTAATTTAATTTCTTTTAAAGTGTATATCCCATGATTTATTATAGTTAATATTTTGTGATTTTTTCAGTTTCTCAAAGATAACTTGTATAATATTTTGTGTGATTTTTCAGGACATATTGTGTATTTCTTGAACAGTTTATGTAGCTTGATTAATATGTTTCAGAGACAATGGATTCGTCAAATGTTAGGTCGGGTAGGTAGAGTTAGATGAGGTAAATAAAAAATATGTAATATTGTTTGTTGTAGGGGTCAGGACCCAAACATTGTATTGGTAGGAGTTTTCCCAGTGTCAAGCTTTTCGTGGGTTTTGCTTGGCAAAATTTATTCAAGGAGGTTGATATACTGCTTGAGTAAATTCCACATCTTGAGTGGCTGGCATAGGACAACCCCCACAATAGGTAGGGCATCGTTAAGTCTGTAGGGGCATTATCCTCATTGGTAATTATATTTTGTTGGCCATGATTAAACGCTTAACAGTTATAATCTAGGCTTTAAAGGGGGGGATGATGTGAGGATGATGCGAGTGAACTCTTTAGTATTTTAAAATATAAACTCTTTTTACATAGTTCTAAATTTGTACTTTTGAATTTTTAAAAAGATATTTTTGATTAATAGAATTTTCTCAAAAATATAGAATAAAATATTAATTGGTAAATACATTTTGAAGAGAGAGTATCATTTTAAATTCCAAAATTTTTATATATGAAGTAATTCGTTAAAATTAAATAATATATAATTTACTAAGTGAGCATTGAGGTGGAGAGGAGCAATGGTGATGCTGGGACCTAGACGAGGCGCCCAGGAATAATGCAGTAATGAAAACCCATGACATGGCACGTATCAAAGTTTATTTTAATATCATGCATAATATATCAATGATTTAATTCATCTGCCTATTTATTTAACACACATGCACTGAGCTTGTAATACCCCTATAACAATTTAACTTTATATATGAATCATTTGATGGAGGTTCTCAAGTCGGCGTTCCTTGTATTAAATAAATTGAGGAGCTGAGAGATGAACCCTATATAGATATAAGAGACTCGATAGTCCGAGCTCGTTACAGTACCTACTAGTGATGTAACGAATGTTAGATTTTGGACATTCGCGAATGCGAATGCGAATATTTCTTAAAAACATTCGCGAATGCGAATGCGAATATTTCTTTTAAGCCTTCGCGAACGTATTCTAACCATTCTCAGACCTAAATTGAATACAAAATTTCATCAAAATCGGTCAAGCTATATTGGTGCAGTTATCCAGTGATTAATATCACGCGAAGAAGAATATTTTAAATAAAGTTGCATACTTAATAAAAAGTGTCTTTTTCCTGATGTAATCCTGATTTTTCGTGGTCAATCACGCGGTTGGAGTTTTATAAAAATATATATCAACTGTATCTCTTAAGTTGCATCAAACTGCATACGGTATGAAAATTTTACTAAAACCGTTTTAAAAGTTTGGAAGTCCATCGCGGACATGTATTTTATAAGTTACATTTTAACGTTCTGATGAGGACATTACTATTGGCGAGATTGAATAGTGGGTACAAAGTATGAAAAATAGTAACACACAGTGGAATCTGTGCCCGGGATGCTTTTCTGACCTTGAGCAATCTATGCTGGAGGTCGGGTAAGGTTGCCATGGACTGGAGGCTTGTTGTCATCATGCCCTTGTATAAAGGTAAGGGATAGTTACAGGGCCATCAGTTTGATTAGCTAAACTGTGAAAGTGTATGGGAAAATTATTGAAATAAGGAGAACGAGTGTTGAGCGAGACTTAGCGTGGCTTCAGAAGCGGACGAGGGTGCATGGATCAGACTTTTTCACTCCGCAACATCATATAGAAGCAACTGGCTCTAAGCTTGAATGTTTACTGTAGTTTTGTGGATTTGAAAAAAGCGTGCTGTGCACTCCACTTATGAGGGCGTATGTGCGTGTTGACGGCGACTTGTCGCCCTGATTTGACGTCAATATCGGCGTCAGACAGGGTTGCGTGCTGTCCGCTCGGCTGTTCATCCTATACAGTGTACCTGGATAGTTGTCTCCAGAGAGTGAGATAGCCGAATGTAAGGCTACGAATGTGTGACCTAGTTATGAGCTGCTTGCCTTACACAGATGACGCCGTGGTTTAAGCTAAATCGCCGTTGGACCTGCTAACACTAGTCACTATTGTGAGAGACCATTACCAGCGATGAAAGGCTTACAATGAAATGTGATGAAAACGAAAGGTTGAAATGAGGGTACTGCGCTAAATCTGTGGAGTGACTCTGGCTGACCGCGTCGAAAAGAAAAGATTGACCCAGCAGATATACAATGCAAAAGCGGATGAACGTAGGAGTCGCAGACGGCCAAGACATACTTTTCACCAAATAGAACATGTCCTGGAGGAAGGTGATGTCAGAAGCCTTAAAGGTCGACGAGCGTTTATAACAAGAACTAAGAAAGTCCAAGAAACGAGTGAGGCCAGTATGAATCTTCCGTTATCAACATAATGGAAGATTCATACACGCCATTTCTGCTTACCCCACAAGCGACTTGACGTGCAGTTATTTATGTGCTTAAGTATGTATATATTTCCAATCTAACTAGATAGACCTAATTTAAGGCTGATATAATACTTTTTATACTAGGTGGGCAAAATATTAAACAAAATATAAAGCTTATTTTTCGTATCATCGTGCTTTAACAATTTCTTAATTTTTTGTTATTAAAAAACATTCGCAAAACATTTGCAATATTTCTTGCGAATGCGAATGCGAATACGAATGTCCAAGAACATGCGAATATTCGCGAATGCGAATGCGAATATTCGTTACATCACTAGTACCTACTGTACATTAGTACATTTTGTGACAAAAATATTATTGCAAATAAGTTGCAACATTCGTTATCGTTTGACGACTGTTTACTTACAATACAATATAACACAATTAGTCATGCTTCTATGAATAGTTAGACGTGACTCGCGGCTTCACCCGCGATTTCGTCCTGAACGCTAATGTATTTCATACAACTAAAGTATATATTATATTGCATTGTACAGCGACATTTGTAGTCGCTGACCGATCTGTTAGAATAATAACAGTAGTCAATTACTCCTACATCTATTATAATATACCCACTAGTTGATCGGCGAACTTTGTTTCGCCTCAAAAGTAATAAAGGAGTACATTTTGGATTTTACTAATTAATAATGGTGATTGGTGCTCTTTATCGGCACGCGCGGCTAATATTCCTATGAATTACATGCAGTATAAGGCCATGTAGGTCGAATGCTCAATATATTTAAGATACTTAATTGGATATGAATAATAAGAGAGAGCTAAGAGATTATTATACACTTTCAGAAGGTTCTATACAAACTTTTTTATAGAACGTTCAAGTGAATAATAATGTCGTACATTATTTCAATTTATCACAAACCTCGAAAATATTACAATTTATGTGCTATATTATGCATAAACCACCTACATATATGTCATTCTTCTAACACCCGTTGCGTAGTTTCATAGATCTAAGCATATAAGGAAGTAAACAGCGGAAAAAGACTCAGTTTTATACTATGTGTGTAGTGATATATTGTAAACAAGCTCTTTTATATTTAAGTAGTTCAATATAATAAGTCCTAGTCACATTTCCCGTGTAGAATTTTCTATTTTACATTTGTACTGCTATTGTGAATCTTGTTAATATCTTCTGCTGTATGTTATATCTTACCAATTAAATACAGTTAAAAAGAACCCGAAACACACTTTGATATCATACAAACTAAAAAGTGTTAAATACTTTGACAAAAAACGTGGGATCGTGCTTTGTGCAACATTTTTGTAAGTCGAGCACACCAAGTTTTTTTAACTATATAAATTTTAGTGAATAAACACCGGAATAATAACAAAGATATTATTATAGCCTGAATATTATTACATATAGTACAATATGGACCATGTACTTCTATACTAAACAAGATGCAATTAATAAAAGAGTAATTAGAAACGAGCGATATGTGTTAGGATCGTATGTTGAGAGCTTAATTCTTACCGCCTACCTCTCTAGAGCTTTGGGGTAAAATTCGGAAGGTGTCAATACACTTATTATAATACTAATCTGGCCCGGCTAACTTTGTTTCGCCTCTGAAGAAATAAATAAAATATTTTTTCATAAAAAACTGCTACCTGCCACTAAAAGTTCCGTCAAAATCGGTCCGGCCATTTTAGAGATTTATCATAACAAAGATACAGACAGATAGACAAAAATGGTAAAAAAAAATCGTATGAATATGTTTATTTCAATATTACAAACAGACACTTCAATTTTATTTATATGAATAGATTATATCCATTTCTCTAAAAACAATTTGTCTGTTTGTTTCATTTTATCCTAAACCGCTGGAGCGATTAAAATATTTTTTATATGGGTGTTCAAGCGGACTTGTTGATAATTTAACGAACTATCTGCCGGGCTTATTTGTAAATCTAAACCATCCTCGAATACCCTTAAACTCAGTTAAAAAAAATCATAAAATCGGTCCAGACGTCTAGGAGGAGTTCAGTGACATACACACGTACACTAATATATATATACTCGTATATAAAGATATAGACGTGTAACTGCCATCCCCGATGATCTGATCTTGTTACTCAACCGTGTGACGTAATATGTTCGGAACAACCAACAGGTTCAAAGGGCATCTTATGGATGTCCATGAGCGTCTGATATTTATGACTACAACAACACCTCTCTAGGGCTCCACATCACTACAACATTAAAACGAATCTCTTATTGGGTTACTCCTTTGTCTGTTTGATCGTCTGCTATTGAAAATCTAGTACCTGTGGACTGAAAGAGTTCATATTTGGTACACGCATTTAACAAGTTATCAATTGTAAGAAATATGGCCACTTCTGGATACATTAAAATAATTGAATAGAAATCTCACACGTAACACCCATCTTGCGATACATTTGATGACATGAGAACTTGAGAGAGAGAACAATGATATGCGAGTTGAACTCGTACAAGTACTGGTATTTAGTTAACCTCAATTGTAAGATTGATGATGTAACGGTCACAGAGACATGTTAATGGATGGCAAACGCTCCACGACACCACACTACACCTTGACCCCTCGACCCCTCGACCCCTCGACCCCTCCACTAAACGGATACAATTGAAATATTTTATAGAACTGCATTGACATAAAAATTTAATAAAAATTCTACGTTCAAAATATATGTAACCTGAACTACATACGAGTTCCACGTTAACGAACTGAAAGGTTATTTTCAGTCAGTTCAGTTAATCTCACTACACGTAACTTTTGAAGGATCCTACGGACTGAGCCATAATAGGAATCTGGGACTTTCCACTCGAGCATCAGAGCTCTTAATGCACTGGGTTATCAGAAATTAATTTAGTGAAAGTTAATATGTATGGTCGAGTCGATGGTCCAGTGGTCGAGCACCCCGCTTCGGAATCCAGAAGTCGCGGGTTCGAATCCTGACACTGGCTCACACCGATGACTTTTCGAAATTGTTTTCGGGAGTTAAGTGTGATAAATATCGATGACTGAACAACTTTGTGCCCGGTATGGCAATAGGTTCGCCACCTATTCCATTTGGGACGTAAACATAACGGCAAGGCGAGGCTTAACAGCCGCTGCCTACACCTTCGGGTAACAAAAGGCGTGAAGTTATGTTATGTAATATGTATACCATGAAGTAAATGAATAATATTGAGTGATCAAACGGCCGACCCTGAACAGAAGTGAACAGCATGATGTCATCGCGCCCAGAAGACACTCGTCACATACCAATAACATATACTATGTAGTTACAACAACACAATATACATTATATTGTTTGTCTTTGTATTAGGTAATGTATTTTATTGTCGTTTGTTCCCTATCTGAATAACACGAGCCTCAAAGTAAAGTATCTGTATCTTCTTTAGTGTGTACCTTGCCTTGTATCACATCAGTAATTCTTCTTCTTCTTTCGGCTATGACTGTCTAATACCAAAACTTGGAAACGTGCTTATGCGTTCATATTGTTTCTCTTGTCCGACTATTAAAATATGTTCCCTTTGCCACTTTACTAATAGAGGAGGTAAAATCACGTGAGCTCTAGGTATCGTGACGTCATCGCGCCGTGATTACTGCTAATTTAAAAATATAACTAACATTTCCATTGAACGTATCCAGTTTTTTTTTTAATCTGCTCTAATTAATGTTTGCTCAAGTTCATAAAGACAATTCAGAAATTACTCTGATAGTATAATATTTAATGGTTGCCGTTAATAAAACATTATTAGTTTATATATATGTAAGTAATAAACTTTATAATTATATAAAATACAGCACTTATATAATTGTTATCTTACAAGTTATAAAGATTATGTAGTCTCTGTGTTGTGAAGCGCGCGCCAGTGAATTCACAAATATCTATCAATACCTATTTATATAATTATCAACTACAGTCTCGATAACAACCTATTTGTTCAGCACTCTCACTTCTAAATCCAAGGTCTCGAGTTCGAATACGCGAGCGTGCATCAACGACTTTTTAATAATAATAATGTAGTTATATTACCTAGCTATGAATCTATCTACATAATTTATTATAAAACAGTAACGTAAAAAGTGTACATTGGAGATATTGGAGAGTAACTGTTAAGGTGCTTCTGTAATACAGAAATCAAAATTATATTTGTTAGAATTTCTGTTAGTGTTATGTGTTTGTACTAGAGTAAAAAGTGTTAACCCTTCCACAAATAACATCTACCACTCCTTCTCCTCCGAAGGGCGTCGCAGGAGACCACCGAGACATTTGATCCGGCCCAGACCGACACCATTGATTATCTTATTATATCTAACCATACAAATTGTGCCCGAGTTATGATAATATGTGCTTCTGAGCAATTTACATTTCAATAGGCAATTTCAAAAAACTATCAAACACTGCCTACATCTTCAAATATTCAGAGAGTGAAGGTACAACATAATACTGAATAAATATTAAAATTAGTATAGTATAGATAAGAACTGTTATGAACAGAAATTTTATCAGATTTATCTGCCGACTGTTGAATAAATATTTATTATTTCGCAACAGAACTCGGATATTTTTTATAAATTGTCCAATATCTAATTAGTTTTAATGTATTTAACAAAAAGGAGATTGTCAAAAATACTAGTATAATACCTTTTTGGTACCATTTCAAAAATTCCATAATGTGATTCGTTGGTTTTTGTACCAATATATGTATCTTATAGCCTGGCATCGGCATCGTAACGTTTCTGAAGGTGTAGGTAGTAAAGAGTCGTCCTCTAGCGCTCCGTGACACGAGCTATAAACAAATATTTAGATCTAAGTGAATTTATAGTTTCATGACATCATCATCATCACCAGTGTTCACAGAGTGTGGCGGTGTGACTTCACTCTCCGCCTCCATGTTTATTTGGCGGCGTTACTTTGATGTCAGTCCCACGTCACAAGGTTAGAGTCGCTCGTGCACGACACTGCACTGGAAAGCCATGGCTGTTGGGGTTCCGTACATGAAACTTCTTTTTCAAGACATCTTAAACCATCAGGAAAAGATGCTCCATTTGAGTGAAATAAAACCTGCTGTACTTTATTAACTTAATATTCTAGTGAACATGTTGGTAGTTGGTACCAAGAGCAAGAAAACAAGAACACAAACGAATTCTTAACATGCAACTTTCATCATCCTAACTGAAATTTTATCGAATTGACATTTTAATTTCAATAATGTTAACTAGTTATTTTACCTTCGACGTGCTCTGTTCTCCACAATAGTACCAAACCGTGGCGTAGGCCCCAACAACTGATCCACGGTTGCGTGAAGTCATAGTTTCAAGACCGGAAAATGTGCGTCGCGTTTTGTAATCTTTACAATTTATTTAAAAATTAAATAAATGAAATCACAAAAAAATAACTTTTAGTTCTTCCGAAACGTTAGTTGAACTAAACAGAGGAAAACTTTCAGGATAACAGAACAGAGGTACTTACCTCTACAATTATTTTCTAGACCTTTCCTGTGAAATAGTCATAAAAACTATATAAAAAATATTATATAATATAATGTAATATAAAAAAACTGAATTTTGACCTAATGACTATTCTATTGACAAAAACATGTTAATTGGCTTGAAAGATTAATATAGTTGGAGTGTGTAAGTCTGTGTGTCTGTGTGTCTGTGTGTCTGTGTGTCTGTGTGTCTGCTAGCTACCATGGGATCAATATAATTATGTGAATGACACCATGTTGTGATGCAATGACTTCCTGGTGTATGAGTCATGGCGCTAATTGAGACGCTCCTCTTACTCTTACAAGGCGACGAGAACTAACTAACATATTAAGTGATATGACTCTCTACTATTAACTCCACGGTGTATGATGTAAGTCGATGTGACTGAACATGAGCTACTTAATCTTCCATGGATGTTATTAGAGTTCTAATTACTACTCCAATTTTTAATTTCCAACTTTTTTTTTTGGTTAACGAGCAATTGGTTAACCTGGTGGTAAACAATTAACAACCCCTATGGTCGCCTGCAATACAGATAGCGTTAGTTGCGTTGTCGACCATTAAGAGTATCCCACGGGAAGGGAGAGGTAATGTAGAAGACATCCGGATACTTCTCTTACCGAATGTAACTCTACATCTGCCATTCTACGTCGATATACTGATAATTCAAGGTATTTCACCGGTTGAGCCGGACTATTCATGCAGTGAACTAGTTGCCTCTATCACTATAGTTAGTGAATTGTTGAAGAAACATTTAAAATTGATGTTAAAGTTGAATATTCTGAATTGAGATAAAGCTGGCCGATAAAATATTCTGACAAGAACTTTCTTTGTACACATATTTACTCACTCTATCATCAGTACATAGTATAAAATAAAGTCGCTTTCCGCTGTCTGTCCCCTTAAACGCTTAGATTTTTAAAACTTCGCATTTTAATGCGGTTTTATAGAGAGTAATGGATAGAGGGTGTCTATAATATAAGGGTGTTTACAATATAAGGTTTTAACGTGTTCTTTCTTGTTGATTTTTTATGTAGTTTAATAGAATCTATATTTGTATATAAGTTCTAAATAACCAGCCAAAAAGATGCTGTCTGTATAATTGTGTGAGTGAATGAGTCTGAATAATATTATTTCCGTGTTTTTTTTTTCAAGTTAATTAGCTTATTCATAATATTATTGTTTTTAAGTATAATCAATATAGCTTTATATTTAATTTAATACCGGCATTTGATAAGGAAGCCCTTGTATTTGTTGACGTTAGTGGAACCAACAGATGTGAGAAACCTTACGTAAATTAAATTTTTGGACGACCTCAGAAACCTCGTGAATTCTACAAACTCAAGATATTAAAAAGCTTGAGAACTCATGACCCTTTAACTGTCCTTATATCTACCCTCATACCATCGCCATATACCACCTATTATGTTGTATTTTAGCTACACACGTTTCTGTTCGCACCTTCGCCTTTGTAAAGAACGATATAGTAGGAGAGCTGCCACCAATTTTTGAGTAGGTGTTTGAGGCAAGCTAAAAGTTGTATGGTCTATCTCTATTCATCCGGTTACTGTACGAATAATTTGTTATTATTTATCCGGTTAATGTACTAATAATTTGTAATTATTTATCCGGATTCCGTATGAATAATTTTATTTTATTAATCCGGCTATTTTGATATTTTATATTTATGCATAAATAATTTCATTTATTTTAACATAAAACCTGTGCTTTTATTATTTTTATACAGTAAAAGCTGTTGGTCTAAAAATGTATTAGGAAAATATATTTTAATTTTTCTGTAAGTAACTGAAACCTACCTAAAAAAAAAGAATATGACCGGATGACTAATGACAATTTATTCGTACAGTATCCGGACTAATAGTCACTGCGTTTATTGTAAGTGACGTGGCTTCGCCAGAGCCAATAGTAACGCGACTAGCAAGACCGAAGACAGCTCTGTCTCACACTACATACAGCTTGTCTATAGCACGAGCACCACATGCTCAGGCTCGTACCTATCCATTATATGTTTGATCGCCTGGCAGGTAGAAAGTCTCACCGAAATGGTCTGTCATTTGGGAATCTTAAAAAATAAACATAAAACAACTTCACGCCTTTTGTTACCCGAAGGTGTAGGCAGCGATTGTTAAGCCTCGTCTCGCCGTTATGTTTACGTCCCAAATGGAATAGGTGGCGAACCTATTGCCATACCGGGCGCAAAGTTTTTCAGTCATCGATATTTATCACACATAACTTCCGAAAACAATTTCGAAAAGTCATTGTCGTCAATTGTATGGATTGTTTTAGGGACGCTAAATTATTATGACGTTTAGAGCAAGCCGTACTCTCTAAAACTGACGACAAATCATAATCCAGTGGATTAAGATCGGGACTAGACGACGGCCAGTCTTCAGCTCTAATGAAGTCCGAAACGTTCGCTTCCAACCAAGATTGCGTAGACCGAGCTTTATGACCCGGTGCCGAGTCTTGCTGGAAGGACCATACTTCGTTATTGAACATGGTGTTGTTAAGGGGCTTGACTACCTTTTCAAGAATGGTTTCTTGATACACTTGTGCCGATGTTTTGATACCTTTTTCACAAAAATATGGCTCAGTCACTCCTTCGTAGCTAACACCAAACCATCACTGAAGTCGGATAATGCCCACGTTGCACTCTGTCAACTAATTGGGAAGCTTGCTTAGAGCTTTGAGCATAAATACGGTCATTTTGTTTGTTCAAATGTTGCTCAATTGTAAAAACTTTTTCATCCGCAAACAATATTTTTCTGTGACCTCCCTTTGCGTACCGCTTCAGTAGTTGTTTAGATTTTAACACCCTATTCTTTTTTAAATTATCAGTTAATAAATGACCAGTGCGGCTCTTATAGGCTGCAAGTCCTAAGTCATCTTTTAAAATACGCGACATTGTAAAATAATAAAAATATATAAATAAATAAAATCTTTTGCTTGCGGACAGGATTTCTTCGAATTTTTTCCCTTACTGCTTTGACCACCTTTTTCGTACGAACACTACGTGGAAGGCCAGGTCTTTTGCTGTCACAAACAGAGGAGGTCTCATTGTACCTATTAATAGCCCGGTACACAAACATTTGACTAATACCAAGTGTATGGAGAGTTTTAAAAATTGCATTTGGCTCCATACCTACCTTGTGTAATGCAATCACAGCGATTCGGTTCTCTTTATCACCCCACTCCATTTTAATATCGGAAAATATTGTACAATGTATTGGCGCCAAAACGAGAAAACACAATGAACAATCGTATAAAAATGACAGATTCCAAATTCAAATGTAATATTATTTTATTTTTAGTTGTAACAGTATTTATGGCCAGACTAAGTATATGAGTCACCTGTACATTGAATGTGTGTGTACACCTGTGTTTACTAATTTCATGTTAAAAATCTTATCTAATCGATATCAGGGTAGATGTTTGACTCGATAATACTACCAACAGTTTTATCAAGTATAGGCACTGATGTGACAATTTTCATGTGCCGTATAGGTATGCGGGTAGGTACTACACCTATCCGGTGACTCACTGCCTTATAGACCAAACAGTACTTACTATTTATAAATATTAGAGATAAAAGTATTTTAAATGTTCATATCGCGCGAGACACTCGACTAGATAGGGTGAGTTTCATTCTTGTGCACAATTATAATACATTCGTGATAAAAATATATACCTACATAAACATGTGTTCACAATTAATATTAGTAATTACTTATTATTAAAAAAAAAATAGGAATTTAGTAACTTCGCTCCCACGTATCGGAAATTTGGAACTAAGTATCGAGATGATGAATTAATTTTCTAGTTCCACCTTCGTCAGCAGTCGACATTTATAACATAATTTGGGTAAAATCATTGATTTAATCCTGGATTCAAACTCGGGACTCCTAAACTAGAATTCGGTATAATATACCGCTAAGCCATCGCCAATATGATACGACAGATGGCCCGCATCAAGTTAAATCCTGAATCACCTTCACATTATACGCTTTAAGTTAATTTAATTATTTATTATCGGGATAATTACATTAATTACCTGCGGGTTTGAGATCATAGTAGTTTAAATGTTTAGTAATTGTATTAAAAACTACGTTAATAGTACAATAAAAGGTTCATATCATGTTATTTCGCAGGTTATTTTACATTATTATTTGAGACCGAACGCCATTCTACAAGATAACACCTGCAGCTACAGTGAAACAGACTTTGAACAGTTGATTCTGATTCCAGGATGGCGCCCGCGCAGCAGATCTTCGCGCTCTGTACAGAGCAACTGCACACGGACTTGAAAAAGAGATCTTCTACTCTCCAATGCGAGAATGTACTGTGCGAGAACAATAATAAAGTGCATGAAGAGAGTGACAGTGAGAAAGTGACAAGTGATACAGAATTTGACATTAACAAATACGAGGCCATGGAGTTCACGGCCAGGTACAGGTGGCCAGACCTCATAGTACAAATATCATTGCATTTAGTTACCATTGTTGGCTTTTACCTCGTGTTGACAAACCAAGTTAAAATCCTCACCATACTGTTTGGTAAGTTTTAAACTTATTATTTGCTATGTTTCATTAGTTCTAGTTTCTTTTCAACAGGCACTTCGCTTACGCTCCTTTTCACTTAGTTTAAAAATTTTAGAATTAATATTATTTTACCGGGATACTAGAGAAAAAATCAAAATGGACTTTCCGAATTTTAGTCATTCAACTGGCTTAAGGGTGATACTAATGGCATTCTATGATAATTTTACAATATTTTTTTAGTGATAGCAACAATATACACGTCTGGGTTCGGCATCACGGCCGGAGTCCATCGGCTGTGGTCACATAGAGCTTACCGCGCTCGGCTACCGCTCAGGATAATATTGGCAGTGCTCTTCACCATCACCGGACAGGTATGAGGGTTACATTTGAAGGTCCTACAGTACTTTTTGACTCTCTCCCCCCCCCTCTCCCTCTCTCTCCCACTCTCACTCCCTCTCTCTCCCACTCCCTCTCCCTCTCTCCCTCTCTCTCTCCCTCTCTATCTCACCCTTTCTCTCTCCTCCCTCTTGTTTTCTTTTACGTTTGGTTCATGGGATCACATACTTTAAAACAAATAAATTAAAACTGTAAGTGCATCATATCAATTGAACCACAAGTCAGCACTCAAAGTATACCTGCTTCTGAATGGACGCAGATGAGATGGACAGATATTGATGTGTGCCATATTATAAATATCTTGGCAATATAAGTCTCAAATAAGCAATATAATCTTCTTATCATTAAGAATGACTAAGAATTTTTTTAGCAAAACATAAACAAACAACATAATTTTACGCCTTTTTCTACTCGTAGGTGTAGTGGCCTTTAAGCCTCGACTCGCCATTATATTTACGACACAAATGGAATGGCGAACCTATTGCCATACGGAAAAAGCAAAACTATCTATAGTATTATGATTACGGTCTCGGTGGCGCAGTGATTTGTGTGGTATAAGATCATGATTATCAATTCTTTACTCGATGTGTGGCCACAGGCTCCCGGTCGATTACATGCGACTAAAAAGTTGGTCGCGACAATATTACTATTGTTGCCTACTCCCTCCGGATCTGTTTATCCTTATTTGATAGTGCCTACATAATTCTATTGTATAATGAGCTAATTAACGCCTTATTGGTTGAGTTTGCGAGTCGAATTATATCTGAAGAATTCCACGATCGATGTGAAGGATCACGAAACTCCTTTCTTAACATTTATTTTCTAATTTAAAATGTTTCCTCGTTTACAATCGATTAAAAGTTAAGTGTCGGTCTTTACTTAATACGTGCGAATATTTCTAGCTTACATCATACACAAGTTAAACAATAAAGTTGTAACTAAAAGCATTTCTTGTTCATATAAAACATTTAATCACCATAAAACTTATTAATTTTTATAAAGCATACATCTTAATAGTAATGTATAAATGTTGTTAAATTTTGCATTAAATGGTGTATAATGGCATTAACTTAAATAGACATTGTATAAAAACATTTTTACTTTAAAAATACATATATTAAAATTTTCTGTAACAATTAATTTACTCTAAATGAAAGTGAACTATTTTGATTACACCTACATATACTTATTTTTATTAGTAGTAGAACCACACAGTTCACTGCATGAATGGGCCGGCTCGATCGATAAAATACCACAATATCGGCGTGAAGTGGCTTGTGTCGCACTTCCCACCCTACTCCCTTAACGGCCAGCAACAGCAGCGGCTATCAATTGGCGGCGTCAGTCACTTGTGACCCTTGCTCGCTTGCTCGTTTGCCCTCCTATCCCACAAAACACGTGGCTATGAAAAATAATGCCATCCCATGTCCTTTCATAGGTGTCGGAAGAGGTGACTTGGTGATTCAACTTGATTCGGACCATCCGGTCCTTATGGTTCCGCACTCCCACTTCTTGTAAAGAATATCCGAGTTCGCATTCTGTTACACACCAACAAATTGGTCTCGACAAATGTTTCAAGCAGAATTACCGATTGCTACACTTTCCGGTATTAAGACCGCGAAGAAGAAAGTTGGTTAATCAGATGTTGACAATATTAAATGTTCACCTCCAGGGCACTGGGCAGGCAGATCTTGCAGAGGGCGTTGAGTCATCGATAAATCTTTCTTGAGTTTTATACTTACACCCACATCAATATATGTAATTAAAATTTGATGACTTGTTCCAATTGATGTAGTAATTTACTACTCTAATGTCTGTAAATATCTGTGAGATAAATTATTTTAGCTCCGATTTATAACATATTAATGACAAACTATTGGTCGTCATACTAGTTACATATTAATTATTTTTTCCATTGAACGGTTAATCTTTTAATACATATAGCACTGATTTCGGATTACAACATTCTGTATCGATCAGCGCCATGTCGTGTTTATATGGTGGTGTAGCACGCCACGGTGCGGCGCCACTTCTGGGCGCCACTGTCCAGACACGCTGACCTTCAGTCGTAACCTCTCCCCTCTTTCGCCACCGCCGAGGTGAATCACTCCTAATAGATCCCTATAAGCCACCATCAATAAATAGTTATTAGCTTTTTAATGCTACACAATTACCGCGAGTGTCAGAAAGGCAAGTTCACCTTTGAAACTCCTATCCAATATTTAGTAGAATTAATGTTTCAGTTTCCTGTACGATTTACATACATTGAACTAGCTAGTGCCAGCGACTTCGTCTGCGGGAACGCCATAAAGTAGCAAAAATATAATGCCTGTGCATTTTAAGGGCTTATTGCTTACAACAAATAATAATAGCATAAATGAGCCTATGTGTTGAACCGACCTCTTGGCAATATTTATGCATAATTTGACAAGAAGCATGCAGCACTTTTACAGTTTATCCGTAAAAAACATGCAGTCAAACAGACAAAAATTCTACAAACCATATTTTTAGGTTCGGTGTCGATTGTAGATCATCTAGAATGATGAACCTGAATGTGGAAGGAAACAAGAGAAGAGGGAGACCGAAGAAAACATGGATGAATTGTGTGAAAGACGATATGACTAGGAAGAGTGTTGCGGTGGAAGAAGTGAATGATAGGGAAGCGTGGAAAAGAAAAACCTGTTGTGCCGACCTCAAATGATGGGAGAAGGGCAGGAAGATGATGATGATGATGTCGATTGTAGATCATGTCCCGAGTATTCCAAAAAAATATATTCAATGTACAGTTTTGACTCTCCTACGATTTTATTAATTAAGTATAGATGTATAGATTATGTTTTGGATACTTAAATACAAGTCAACTTATATTTGACCGCATTCTGTTCAATCTATTCTGCTTTTCTTCATATTTTAATATTTTGTTCTTGTTTCTTAGTAATATATATTTCTTGTAAGCATTTACCTATTATTCCGAAGGCGTAAGTTGTGGCAATAATAACCAGAAACCGTATTTGGTCTCAATCATCATCATCATCAACCCATCTGCGTCCACTGCTGGACATAGGTCTCGCCTTTGGCACTCCACTGAGCTCGATCTTCGACCATTCTTTTCCAACCTCTGCCAGACACTTTGCGTGTATCGTCGCTCCACCTAGCCTGAGGGCGTCCTACACTACGTTTGCCGAGACCATGTTCTTGTTTCCCCCATCGGGAATCAAATGTGTGACAAATGTGACCTGCCCACTGCCACTTCAGCTAACTTATTCTTAGGACTATGTCGATGACTTTCGTTCTCTGTCGGATGTCTTCATTTCTAATTCTATCCTTCAGAGAAACTCCTAACATAGCCCTTTCGATGGCTCGCTGAGCGACCTTAAATTGGTGGATCAGTTGCACTGTCAGTGTCCACGTCTCGGCTCCGTAAGTCATAACGGGTAGGACGCACTCGTTGAAGACTTTAGTCTTAAGGCTTTGCGCGATAGGCGACGAAAAGACTCGACGAAGTTTTCCAAATGCTGCCCAACCCAGCTGTATCCGTCTTCGGGCTTCCTTCTCGAAATTGTTCTTCCCGACTTGTACTATTTGGCCGAGGTATATATATTTGTGAACAACTTCGAGATGCATCCCATCTAGCATAATTGGCTCCGGGATGATGTGTTGGTTGAACATAACCTTAGTTTTGTCTAAGTTTATCCGAAGACCAATGCGTGCTGAAGACTCAGCTAGGTCGAGCAACATGTGTTGTTGATCCTGAGCAGTTTTAGCCACGATGAGGATGTTTTCCGCAAATCTCAAGTGTGAAATGTACTCGCCGTTTATATTTAGGCCACGTCCTTTCCAGTTTAAAGTCCTGAACATGTCTTCCAATGCCCCTTGCCTCACTCCTCTATGCAGTGGAATTGGTTCAGACTGCTGGTTCTCTATGTGGACTGACATCGTCGCAGCGTATAAAGACTTTTCAGCACCCGGATATATCGCCAATCGACTTGACATCTCTGCAAGGAATCCAGAACAGACCAGATTTCGACAGAGTCAAATGCTTTCTCGTATTCTACGAATAAAGACACACCGGCTTCTGTCTTTTGAATAATCTGCTGTACCGTGTGGATATGGTCTACGGTGCTGTATCCCCTTCAAAACCCGGCCTGTTCAGGAGGTTGAAATTCGTCGAGTTTCTGCGCCAGACAGTTCGTGATCACTCTTGAAAACAGCTTATATATATGGCTTAGCAAAGAGATAGGTCGATAGTTCCTCAACAAGGCCTTGTCACCTTTGTTGAAGAACAACATGACCACATTTCTACTCCACGCCTTAGTTCTCCCCGAAAAGAGGACGGAATCAATCGCAATATACGCTGAAGTTCTCTTAGCGTAGGAGTCCCAAGAGCTCAGTTATAATTACATCCTCCCCGGAGGCTTTTCCATTCTTAAGCTGCTTCAGAGCGACCTCGATTTCATCTAGGCTTATATGTGGCAGTTCTTCACTATAGTGGCGGGTTAGGGTAGCTCTCGGGTCTTTGTTGCCAGGTTCAGGGCGAGACGCATGTGAGGTGTATAATTGACCATAGAAGTCCTGGATCTCTGCAAGAATCTCCGGCCCAGACGTGACGGTTTCTCTATTGTCTTTGGTTAGTTTTGTGAAATGGCCTCGGCCCAGTGGTCGAAGAAAGACTTTGGACCCCCGATTTTTCTCAATCATGTCCTTAATGGCACGTGTATTGGAGCTTCGGAGGTCACGTCTCACAAGCTTGGAGATTTTTTGTTCAAGAGCCGCTCGTCTGCTGAAGCGACGGTGGGATCTTCACGTCTTATCAGCTGCAGACATTCTGCAGACGGTCCAGACTCCTTATTGTTACGTTGCGTCCTATAGAAATTAGCACTCTCCTCCCGGAGTACACCTAATACTCGTTCAAGATCTGGATCCATATTAGTTGTGGTTTCCAGGTTAGCATATCGGTTCTCCAGTTTTGTCTGGAAGGTTTCGGATCCTGCACTAATTTGGAGCATATTCAGCCGAAGCGTAGACTTCACCATACGGGCTCGCTTAAGCTTAATATTGATATGTAAAGTGCCTCGGACAAGTCGGTGATCACTTCCGGTATTAAACCTAGAGATCACTGAGACATCTCTAAACATGCGCCTCTTATCCGTCATGATGAAGTCAATCTCGTTTTTCGTCATAGAATCAGGACTCCGCCACGTCCACTTCCGCTGAGACTCCTTCTTGAAAAATGTATTCATGACAAAGAGCTTCTCCTGCTCTAAGAAGTCCACGAGCATTTGCCCCCTATGATTTCTGCTATCAAAACCGTGAGGTCCCTGTCCGTCAATGTAAGACATAATTATTCATCACTCATAATTTGTAGTAGTAGCATACTAATGTATATGAGACTTCTGACTTAGAAGAGGTGCGCGCGTGTTGTGTGTGGCTCCAGGCGACCGAGACCACAAAATATATACAGCCGATAAAAAAAATATTTGTACAGTTTTAATTTATCAAGAATGATCTTCATTCAACTAGAATTCGAGGAACGTCTAGTTTTTGTACCGCGATCCGTTCTATAGCTGTAAGTTAGGCAGTTCTCAAGATTCCTTACAACATGAACAGCAGCCAGCAAGTGCTGTTGAGTGAGATCTTGACGGACTTTCCCTAATATAACTGCCATAACTCTAATCTATCAGAACCACTTGTGATCTGACCGCTGGACGTCTATCAGCTCCATCCTTGACCTGTTACAGTTCGCAATCATTATCGAAGCTAAATTATAGTCATAATCTTGTTACTTTTATATACGAAATTATCGTAATATTATTCTGGCAGCGTTGGTTAATGGTTATACGCACGCTATTTCTTCTGTTATAAGTTTTTGTCAATTTCTGTAAGTATTTGCCGGATTTTCAGCTCCAAAATCAAATTGGAGCGAAACCTATCGGATTAGTATATCATCGATATTTCTCACACATGACTTCCAAAAGTCCTAGAGTCAGAATTTTAACCCTAACACTACTTGGTTCAGTAGCGAGGTGCTCAACTACCAGGCGATTTATTTGTTTAAAAACATACTCAGGGCTCACAGTGCCAGATTACTCTTAACTCTTGTAGATTGAATATTCTGCATCAAATTTTAAGATCACTATAGCGTAAGTTAGCTCTGTAGGTACACATCGTGACATGATATGTTATTTAATAATATGATCGCCTCCATTAAAATGAGCACCAGCTAATACTTTTACTGACAAGTATTAGCATCAACTCCTTGTCAAATTGTGCACACGGTTCGTTGGAATTGTTTACAGTGTGTCTCATATATGTATTTCTATAAAATGTCTACATACGTGTTTAGTAAAAAAAGATAAGCAAAGATTATAGAAGTACCCGTTAACTTTTCCTCATACATTTTCCTGTTATTAGCATCTACCTATGTTTATAAACTAAGGAAAAAAACTCAGAGCTTTGACAATTATATTTGAGAGCTGCCCAACTTCATTTATATATTCATCTTTAGAATATTAAGTTAATCATTATTAAGCATGTTTTCTACAATTCGCTGACATCTCTGATTACTATTCTGCTCCGATATTAGTACAATGATAACAAACAAATCTTCCTCAGTAAACGATGCCTAAGATAGCTAAGGCAAATACATTTTTCTAATCCCATTGATAATAACCACAGCAACTTAATGGTTTCTATCTACCTCACAAGGGTTTGGCGTAAAGTTAGTAACTAATTAACTCACTCGTATTTTTTCCGAAAACTTAATTGAAATTATAAGGAATTTTATTTAATTGGAATGAAATAACACTATGTGGGAACAGCGTTCTACTATCTCGTGTCAATTAAACGGAACCCCAAAGACGGGGCGTAGTACTAACCAAAACATACTTAAGTAGGTTAAATTTCCGTAATAAATATTAATGTCCAAATTTAAGGGCGCCAACGTATGGCGCCCTCACAACAAACAACCTACAGACCGGTTTTATATTTACTATTAACTAGCTTCTGTCCGCAATTTCATCCGCGCAAAAAGATTCACAAAACATTCCTTGAAATATGTTTGTCCCTTATAATATGAGTTGATTGTTGAGATTAACATTAAGGGTAATTAACTCATATTACCCAAATATAAATAAAAAGCAAATTTTGTACAATATTAATAAACTAGCTAGTTTTTACTAGAGATTTTGTATCCTACTCGTAAAATTCTTATTTATAAATGACCATCGTGTCAGTGGAATTGAAATTACATACAGTTTATTTTATACCGCCTCACAAGTGAAATCATAATAAAGTAAAGTAAACATTACAATTCAAATTAAAATGTGATAATTTTTGGCAATTCCCATTTTCGTGTGGAATATTATTTCTGATTGATTAAAACAACTTTTAGGATTATATCGCGTTTATTTATTATTTATTTACATTTATTTCCCGACGTTTCGAACTCTTTACAGAGATCATTCTCACGAGCCACGAACAAAAAGATGGTAGCTGTTCAAAAGCCACTTTCATTGATACAGAGAACACCCACTTTTTGGAAATAAAAATCAAAAAGTTGATGTCAAAATATGATTTTTACTATTGGTAACCCACATCAGACCATGATGTGGGTTACCAATAGTAAAAATCAATGAGTGAGATTCGCGAAAATCTTAGAAATAAATATATTATTTCTGGGTTGGAAAATAATATATTTTCCCTGAGGAAAATTTGGTTATATTTTAGTGTGACGCACGTAAAATCTTGATTTAATTTTACCTCTTTTGGTGTAATAAATGTAATAATGTGTGATCAAAACATTTTTTCCTAAATATTCCAATCCAATGAAGACACACAAGTTAAATTTTTATTATAAGTATATAAGATAGTAATAATACCTACGATCTTTATTAGAGACAGACATACAGATAAATAGATGTTCCTTAATGTACGTCTATATACTGATGCCTATACCCAATGATATAAAGGCTGTCGCTGTCGTAGGTATGCGTGTTACGAAATATTGGTTTCCATGTATATAGTGTGTGGGGTGGCGGTAGCGATCATAATTGGGACATTGGTTTACAGCGCGACATATACACGTGGGCTCTGGATCATCGGGTCCATCACAAGTACACAGAGACCGTGGCGGACCCTCACGATGTGCGGAGAGGGTTCTGGTTCGCGCACGTCGGCTGGCTGGTGCTCACACCGCATCCCGCCGTCGAGGACAGGAGAGTGGCGTTGAGGGAGACTTCCACAGATCTCTTAGCAGACCCTGTTGTGAGGCTACAAAAAATGTAAGTTAATCATAAATACTTCCTCGATGATGTGATACTGTCAAGAAGTGAACGGGCAATACTCTGATATCACCCATGTCGTTTTACTATTATTTGTCCTCCTGACAATAATTAAGGCCTGTAGGCACTCGTGTCCCGGACTAGGATGTGTATTGTGTTGTTATTAATATTACGAGTTGCATAAAATATTCCGAAATTATAAAATAAAAACATTGAATTATCGCTTTGAATGATTTGTATTAATGTATGTTCTTATTGTCTCGTCGTCAAACATATACTAACACTAAAATGGAAGTGGGCTGGCCACATACAAAGGGTTACAGATAACAGGTGGTCACAGGTTATTACAAACTGGAGTCCAATATACAAAAAGCGAAGACAAGGCAGACCACGGAAAAGATGGAGCGACGACATAGCACAAGTGGCTGGAGCACTCTGGTCGAGAATGGCACGAGACAGAACAAACTGGCACAATTTGGAGGAGGCTTTCACCGCACAAGGCGGCCCTTACTAAAAAAAAAAAAAAAAAAAACTAACATATATTTTTAAGTAATGTACTAACACTTTAATGTTTTATGTGCACAAACTGTAAATTTATAAAATAATTGTAAGGATAAATAAAGCTCATTCATTCATTCATTCATTCATGTTCTTATTGTCTACAGATTCTTCATTCCCATGTTCGCGATACTGAACGTGGCTCTACCGATCTGGATACCGTACCACTTTTGGGGTGAGACGCTGGTGAACGCGTTCATCATCAGCTTCGTCACCAGATTCACGATAACGCTGAACATCGCATTCTCTGTCAACAGCTTCGCGCATCTATGTGGAAATAAGCCTTATGACATGTCAATAATAATTACCTATAAATATTTTAACTATCCTTAACCACAGTGGTTTTAGCCCGTCTAGAAGATGAATTTGATTATAGCATCAGGAGGGGATACCTCTCTCACCGAACGTAACACGGCATGATGAACTTTGCGTCAATTTTCTGAAATGTTGTTTCTATTTATGCTTGTGAACTGCGTGACCTGACTGTTCAAAAATTAAATTCTCTTTTATTTGGTCCTAAAAAATACGGCGTCGCGGCATAATTTTAACTGCCTGCACCTTCGAGTGGAAAAAGCGAATAGTTGCGAAGAAAAAAATATCACGGGACTTTTTATAAGCACTTATCAGTAGAACTAAAAGTTGTTTGGTTTGGTCCAGGTTTATAAAGTCAGTTGAGAACAGTGTGGTGAGCCTGGCGGCGCTGGGCGAGGGCTGGCACAACTACCACCACGTGTTCCCCTGGGACTACAGAACGTCGGAGCTGGGCAGGTTGAACATATCCACCAACTTCATAGACACATTCGCAAAAATAGGATGGGCTTATGATTGTAAGTACCGCTTTTAGATTGTAGTTTCACATATTTTGCTATTTTTGATCGGGCTATAAGGAAGGCTAATTGGATACTCGGTGTAAAATACAATTGATGTTGAAAACAAACTACCTTCCAAGACAATATTGCATTCATTGCATCACAAACCTATCCCAATGTCTATCACACAACGGGCGAATGTGCTGCCATTTACACAATATGCAATAGGTACCACACACAGTGGTACCACAACAGTGGTAGAGTCTTGCAGTCCGCTGCATGAATGAATGGGCCCATTCATTCATGCAGCGGACTTCATGGGTTTGAGCGGTGAAATACCATGACCTCTCGGAATAGTTTCTCGTGCCGCGTTTCGTTAGGTTATAGAGGTATTTGGTGGCCCGATCTCCTTTCCCGTCGTTTCCCCTCCTACTCCCTTATAGGACGGCAACGCACTACGGTGTTCATGGGTGGTGAGTAGTTGCTTACCACCAGGTTGCCCACTTGCGGGTTTGTACTCATATCTCATAAAAAACCATTAACCACTGCGCCACTTAAAGATGTTTCTAAAGGCCCCCGAAAAGTTATTTTCATGATAGCCCCTACAGTGAGGTATTAAGATGGGAATTTTTTGTTGCAGTAAAAGCAGCCAGCAATGAGATGATCATCAACAGAGCCAAACGATCTGGGGACGGCACTTTTGAAGAAGCCGAAGAACCCTACCCTACTTCAAACTCGCACGACGAATAAGCTGTGTGCCTGCAAACCAAATCAACCATACAATTTGATTGATCACGGGTCTCTCGGGCACATAAAGCGTTAACATTATTTGATAATGGAGAGTTTTATTTTGTTATACTATAGGCAGTGTAAACTATACATTGAGGTGTCACATAGCACAAAAGAAATATTAACTTTTAATGATTACAAAAACCAACAAGACTGCTTGGTTCAGCGAACTTCACGAAATCGCAGTTCTCTTTCAGAGGTCTTGTGTTCGGGTCCCGATAAACCCAGGTGATCTATTCAGAGATGATGTGTACCGAATGAAAATCGATCACTGGCAAAATGAAAATGTATGTATGGGGTTAGACTCCGTCGCTTATAACAACAAATCGCGCATTTAATGATATTTTGGCAAAAATTTAAAAGTAAAGTAAAGCTTAATAGTATAGTTAATAGTATAGTAATAAAAGCTTAATTTAAAAGTAAAGCTAACCCCGATCTGTTGTAAAAATGTATATTAATTTGTTATTAATTCATTAGATAAATGTAAGCAAACACTGCCTTTATTATCGGATATTAAAGGCATCAAAGTACAAAAAACAATAGTGTTTAATTATAATATATTATTATATTTTTATGCCTACATATGGTATGGTAAAAAAACCAAATTATTAATACGTTAAGCACGATCCTGTAAAAATATCAAGTTATTAGACAAACACATCTGGTAATATATAACTAACTAGTTCAAACATCAAAGATCTTAACAATCAATTAAAACATCTAAAAAATAATAAACATCAAACTTTTACTTTTACTTACTATTACTTCATAAATTTATTTTAGTAAAAGAAATATAATTTGATAGAGTTGTCATTACGATTAATGCAAGAGGAGTATCGTACTTTGCGGTTGAAGGTTCGATTCCAACAGGGTGGGCGGCAAAAATATTTATATAGACGAATATATGTTTGTACGAAAACGGGTGTTTTACTTTTAATTATAGATAAATAATTATAAAATCATTTGTTATATTGAGGCCATGGAACAAGCGTTGAACTTAATTTGGGAGTAGATGGCGCTTTTATCCATTCAAAAAACGTCATTGGCTCCAATGAAAATCTTCAATCGGTGTGCGCCTGTTATGTATATTATAAAGCAAAATTATAAATATTGTGCATTTGTATGTCACGATAAGCTAATTAAAAAAGCTATATATAACATTTGGAACACTATATTAAATTAATGTAATTTTGTAACAATATCTTCCAAAGTATTTTTGTATAGTTATAAAATATAGTTTTGTATGAATGTATAATATATATATATATATACAATATATATGTGACAGTCGTATATTAACTAAGCTTTAACTTAAATACCTCCCAATGATAATTTTATACAACCCTTGTCACGGACTGGTCAAAGCAACAAATGCCTCTATTATGTTTTTTATTTCCGTTTTTATTTTACAAATTCAAACAATAAATATTATCTCATTGATTTGGCGTCCAAAATATGTTTTAAATGTAAAAATAATATTAACTGTATCTCTCTGGCACGATCCTATATCCTAAACGGTTTGTTCAATTTCAGCTTCAGCTGTGATTTCATCTTCAACCATCACTAAGTGGTTACTTCTTTGTTTTAAATAATAGGCTAGAGGGCGTGCCACGCTATTGTGGAATAGAACTTAAACAAAAGTTTCGGCTTATTGTTAATATAATTTACAATTTGAATATTATTATTACTGAATAATTCAACGACATTCCCCGTAGATGTATTCTGATGTGATGTGTTGTGTTACGAATTTTATATTATATTAAATAATAATGTTCTGTTGTTGTTATGTTATTTATTATTGTTGTGTTTATTTGAACCCCGGGGATATGATCATGCAAGAACTTGAAATATTGCGCACAATGGAAATTACCCCAAGTGGAGCATCCGGACAGGTACCTATCTCGCAGAAAGCTGCAGTCTCTAAGATTTTCGCGAATCACGTTCATGACATTAAAACAAGTTTTAGGATTATATCGCGTTTATTTATTACTAATTTTATTTATTTCCCGACGTTTAGAACTCTTTACAGAGATCATTTTCACGAGTGATGAACAAAAAGATGGTAGTCGTTCAAAAGCTATTTTCATTGATACAGAGAGCACCCACTTTTTGGAAATAAAAAACAAAAAGTTGACGTTGAAAATGATTTTTACTATTGATAACCCACATCAGACCATGAAACAAAAAAATTAAATATTTATTTATAAAATATATTTACTAACAGTTGTTATTTTTAATTATTTGCTAATTATCTTATTTCTTCTAAGTTAGTTGAGATCAGAGTATAACTATTATTAAATCCAATACTGAACAGACAAGCTTATTGTTTGTGTAGATAATAATACCCCCATTCTGGTTAGATGCTGCTCTTGTGCAGTGGACAGTATATCCCTCCATATGTGGTAAATTGACCACTTTACTAATCCAGCACTCTGTCAAAATTAGCACATCAAATTCAATTTTAGTTTGGATCAACATTAAATTAAATTCATCAATTTTTTTATTTACACTTCTAATATTTAGCTGTAGCAGTTTGAGAGTTTGGTTGGGAAGTAAGAATGAAATATGATGAATAAATAAAACTGTCCATGAGAGAAGCAATGTTCTGTCAAGTCAATACCTTATTATTTATTATCATATCGTTTAAAAGTGAATTTTATTGTTAAAATAGCATTGCTTTTTATCTGACATCCCAACGTAGTTATTAATTTACAGTGGTATTTTTTCACAAGTAACCAATGCATTTGATTCTACTTTTTAGCTTCTGATTTTAGAGTAACATCCCTATTATTTAAAAAGAAAAAGGGATAAGGCGACGCAACATGGTAATGACGTTCAGTTTGTTAAATCAGAAATTGTTTATTGTATTAAGAATTTATGTGAAAGCCAATTGAGAAATTTCTTGAAACTTCCATAAATATGGAAATATAATTTCAAATTGATACATTTACATCCTCCATTATCATCCATTATCCCCTTGGACATAGAATTGATCAGAATATTTTCTTTAGCGGATGCCTACGTCATAGTAGCTTTATGCACGCTAAGTCGCAGCCCGATCGGCTTAAGGTTGACAAAATTTCATACAAACTATCTTTCCCTATTTTATCCATTTGGGATTAGAATCGATCGAAATTCTTGCTTTGCAGATGCCCAGGTCGTAGCTTTATGTATGCAAAGTCTCAAGCCAATCGGTTTAAAATTAACAAAATTTCGTACCAAATTTCATCCCCTATTTTATCCCCTTGAGGGTGGAATTTATCAAAATTGTTTCTTCTATCCAATTCGATCCGATTCTACGTTATAATATCTTTAAGCATGGAAAGAGTCAGCCCGATCGGCATAAAATTTACAAAATTTCATACAAACTTTCATCCCCTATTTTATCCCCTTGGAGGTAGAATTGATCAGAATCCTTTCTTAGCAGATGCCTACGTCATAATAGCTTTATGCACACAAAATGTCACCCCGATGGGCTTAAAATTGACAAAGTTTTATACAAACTTTCATCCCCTATTTTATCCCCTTGGAGGTAGAATTGATCAAAATCCTTTCTTAGCGGTTGCCTACGTCATAACATCTATCTGCATTCCAAATCTCAGCCTGATCCGTTCAGTAGTTGGGGCTGTGGGTTGATATGTCACCATGTCAGTCAGTCACCTTTGAGAAGAAGAAGATACTTGACTTAAATCAGAAAGAACCAACCACGACAACCACAAAGTCGATTACTAAAAGAAAAATATATATATATACAATTATATTGCACAAAGTACTAGTGCAACATTAAATGTATAATATAAAGTGTCAGCAAATAAAACTCAATTATATTCCACTAACAATTAAAGTGTGGCGCAGACTCAGGATGATTTGCATGAAGCCAAGCGCCTGATCGAAAAATAGAACGATATTAGAACTGAATATAAATAGTAGTGTCCGACCGAAGCTTCGGCTTCGGCCACCTTCGGCCCAAATCCATCTTCGGCGCGATCTTCGGCTTCGGCCGGGTTCTGGGCCGAAGTCGGAGGTCCCGCCGAAGGTCAGAAGACAGTAGGAATTAAACGAACTGTTACGAAATAGTGAGTGACTGACGGACCGGACTGCACTTAGTTCAGTGCGGATACCTCTATCACCGAGAGAAAAGCGGCATGAACCACTATTTGCCGATATTCTTCTTTAGCTGTGGCTAATATTGAAGAAAATTATTTAATTATGTACCTTTTTTACCATTTATAAACCTTCGGCTTCGGCCGAAGCTTGTGAAGATTGCCGATTAATCGGCTTCGGCTTCGGCCAAAAATAGACCTTCGGTCGGACATTAATAAATAGGTAACTAGAGGAGCTTCAGGCGCTTGACACACACATACTAAAATTTCAATACACGGTATACGATAATATTGCCAACGTGATAATTGGTAACAGTGGTAGAGCCAAGCAGCTGCATGAATGGGCCGGCTGTTATATCCTTGTTTTATTATACAACATTCTATTTAGTCCAAAAACACCTAACTATCTTAAAGAACGTTTCGTGCTCTTAAATGAAACAGTATCGAAGTGCGTGATGTCTTCTGAAAATTTGAGCTTATCCATTACAAGGCATTCCACAAACTTTTATGGTCAATCATTTACAGTTCAAGCTGTACTGCTGTGGAACCAATTACCCGTAGACATCAGAAAAGCGCAATCCGTTACCAATACACATGTTAATGTCGTATCGTACATATGTAGTTTATGAATGTATTGATGTATGTCTATTTGTGTGTATTTAATTTAAGGATAAGGATATGTTTATTCTTGTTATATATATTTTTGTTTAATTCGCCGACAACCATTTATCTACTTTCTTTCTTTCCATGAAATGGTTGTGCGGAAGAAATTGCCTTGAGCGATAGGACCGCCAATTGTATAAATTTGTGTTGTTTATAATTTGATAGTTAATTTCACTATTTTATGTACAATAAAGAGTATTCTATTCTATTCTATTCTAAAGTGGCTCATGCCGCGTTTCGTTCGGTGAGAGAGGTACCCGGTGCCCCACCCCCCTTCCCCATCCCTTCCTATCCTACTACTACATCGGTATGTATCGATTGCTTTATAAAATTACACAAACTTAAAACAACAAATATATAAATAGGATAAGAATAAGATACTAAGACTGAAGATACTAATAATAAGAACTTTTAACTTTGGAATTTAGTCAAGTTTTAACTGTGGCAGTCCGCTCTATGAATGCTGGCTTCGCCGGTAAAATACCACGACCTCTCAGACTAAGGACCTAAATTGGCTTATGTCACGTTTCGTTTGGTGGCAGAGGTATCCGGAAGTCCAGCCCCCTCCTTCATCTGCTCCCATCCCACTCCATAAAATGCAACTGTAAATGCCACTTTAATTAACTGTGTTGCAAATGCCCATGGGTGGCGCCAGTTGCTTACCATCAGGAGATCTGATTGCTCGTTCGCCCTCTATGCCATGAAAAGATAGTCAGGCAGAAACCACTCAGTTCACTGCATGCATGGGCCTCATCCTAAGATATTTTTAATGCTTTGCTACAATTCGGGTATCCAATGAAAGGGCTTACTCATAGTAACTGGAAAAATTATCAATGTGACGTCATTCTAAACCTAAAATGGCGGGATAAATATTTTAATGGATTTCTACAAAATGGGTATCAAATGAAAGGGCTTGTTGGGAGTAACTCGAAAAATAGTGTGACAACATTCTAAAACCAACATTGCGGAATATATATATTTAATGTATTTTTACAATATGGCTATCACATGAAAGGGCTTTTTGATTGGCTTCAAAAAATAATGTACGCCCGGGTGGGTAGTTAGCATGATTGGCTCATTGGAGGATTGATGTGACCGGTCATTGGATAGACCCGGTCACTTGCCTACGGGTCGTACTCGGAACAGCAGCAACGCTCAACTAGAGTCTACCGTCGTGGCGCGGCAGCGGTAAGACCTAGGGAGCATTGGGAGTATTTGACACCAGGACGAGGAGACTAGCGCCGACTCAGGACCAGCTTTGGTTACTAATCGATCACTGAGCTCGCTGCCAAAGGAGGCCGCCGGGCGGGATCGGGAGCGAGCCGATCCTTCTCGGCGGCCTCCTTCTGAAGCATTACAGCTTCGCAGAAGGAGACTACAAACCTCCACTCCTCCTCTCCCGCCAGTATTGCCGCGATCACGCCGGCGGGTACAAGTCTTTTTTTGATTTGATTTGATACCCATATTGAGGAAATGCATTAAAAATATTATATTATGCACTCTCTAAATATGCACTCATTGGAGTTGAAGGACTGGTAAATAATTAAAGTGGACTGTATAATTTTAAGGGATAGGGAAGGATGAGGAAGGGGGTAGGCCTCCGGGTACCTCTCTCATCGAACGAAACGCAGCATGAGTCATTTTACGTCGATCTTCTGAGACGTCGTGGTATTTCACCGGTTGAGCCGGCCCATTCATACAGCAATCTGCTTCGCTCTACCACTGTTGACCACTCGCCTCGGTGTTATTGTGCCTGGTTTGGAAGGGATTGTTATTGTGCCTTTCAAATACTCCCAATGCTCCCTAGGTCCTACCGCTGCCGCGCCACGACGGTAGACTCTAGTTGAGCGTTGCTGCTGTTCCGAGTACGACCCGTAGGCAAGTGACCGGGTCTATCCAATGACCGGTCACATCAATCCTCCAATGAGCCAATCATGCTAACTACCCACCCGGGCGTACATTATTTTTTGAAGCCAATCAAAAAGCCCTTTCATGTGATAGCCATATTGTAAAAATACATTAAATATATATATTCCGCAATGTTGGTTTTAGAATGTTGTCACACTATTTTTCGAGTTACTCCCAACAAGCCCTTTCATTTGATACCCATTTTGTAGAAATCCATTAAAATATTTATCCCGCCATTTTAGGTTTAGAATGACGTCACATTGATAATTTTTCCAGTTACTATGAGTAAGCCCTTTCATTGGATACCCGAATTGTAGCAAAGCATTAAAAATATCTTAGGATGAGGCCCATGCATGCAGTGAACTGAGTGGTTTCTGCCTGACTATCTTTTCATGGCATAGAGGGCGAACGAGCAATCAGATCTCCTGATGGTAAGCAACTGGCGCCACCCATGGGCATTTGCAACACAGTTAATTAAAGTGGCATTTACAGTTGCATTTTATGGAGTGGGATGGGAGCAGATGAAGGAGGGGGCTGGACTTCCGGATACCTCTGCCACCAAACGAAACGTGACATAAGCCAATTTAGGTCCTTAGTCTGAGAGGTCGTGGTATTTTACCGGCGAAGCCAGCATTCATAGAGCGGACTGCCACAGTTAAAACTTGACTAAATTCCAAAGTTAAAAGTTCTTATTATTAGTATCTTCAGTCTTAGTATCTTATTCTTATCCTATTTATATATTTGTTGTTTTAAGTTTGTGTAATTTTATAAAGCAATCGATACATACCGATGTAGTAGTAGGATAGGAAGGGATGGGGAAGGGGGGTGGGGCACCGGGTACCTCTCTCACCGAACGAAACGCGGCATGAGCCACTTTAGAATAGAATAGAATAGAATACTCTTTATTGTACATAAAATAGTGAAATTAACTATCAAATTATAAACAACACAAATTTATACAATTGGCGGTCCTATCGCTCAAGGCAATTTCTTCCGCACAACCATTTCATGGAAAGAAAGAAAGTAGATAAATGGTTGTCGGCGAATTAAACAAAAATATATATAACAAGAATAAACATATCCTTATCCTTAAATTAAATACACACAAATAGACATACATCAATACATTCATAAACTACATATGTACGATACGACATTAACATGTGTATTGGTAACGGATTGCGCTTTTCTGATGTCTACGGGTAATTGGTTCCACAGCAGTACAGCTTGAACTGTAAATGATTGACCATAAAAGTTTGTGGAATGCCTTGTAATGGATAAGCTCAAATTTTCAGAAGACATCACGCACTTCGATACTGTTTCATTTAAGAGCACGAAACGTTCTTTAAGATAGTTAGGTGTTTTTGGACTAAATAGAATGTTGTATAATAAAACAAGGATATAACAGCCGGCCCATTCATGCAGCTGCTTGGCTCTACCACTGTTACCAATTATCACGTTGGCAATATTATCGTATACCGTGTATTGAAATTTTAGTATGTGTGTGTCAAGCGCCTGAAGCTCCTCTAGTTACCTATTTATTAATGTCCGACCGAAGGTCTATTTTTGGCCGAAGCCGAAGCCGATTAATCGGCAATCTTCACAAGCTTCGGCCGAAGCCGAAGGTTTATAAATGGTAAAAAAGGTACATAATTAAATAATTTTCTTCAATATTAGCCACAGCTAAAGAAGAATATCGGCAAATAGTGGTTCATGCCGCTTTTCTCTCGGTGATAGAGGTATCCGCACTGAACTAAGTGCAGTCCGGTCCGTCAGTCACTCACTATTTCGTAACAGTTCGTTTAATTCCTACTGTCTTCTGACCTTCGGCGGGACCTCCGACTTCGGCCCAGAACCCGGCCGAAGCCGAAGATCGCGCCGAAGATGGATTTGGGCCGAAGGTGGCCGAAGCCGAAGCTTCGGTCGGACACTACTATTTATATTCAGTTCTAATATCGTTCTATTTTTCGATCAGGCGCTTGGCTTCATGCAAATCATCCTGAGTCTGCGCCACACTTTAATTGTTAGTGGAATATAATTGAGTTTTATTTGCTGACACTTTATATTATACATTTAATGTTGCACTAGTACTTTGTGCAATATAATTGTATATATATATATTTTTCTTTTAGTAATCGACTTTGTGGTTGTCGTGGTTGGTTCTTTCTGATTTAAGTCAAGTATCTTCTTCTTCTCAAAGGTGACTGACTGACATGGTGACATATCAACCCACAGCCCCAACTACTGAACGGATCAGGCTGAGATTTGGAATGCAGATAGATGTTATGACGTAGGCAACCGCTAAGAAAGGATTTTGATCAATTCTACCTCCAAGGGGATAAAATAGGGGATGAAAGTTTGTATAAAACTTTGTCAATTTTAAGCCCATCGGGGTGACATTTTGTGTGCATAAAGCTATTATGACGTAGGCATCTGCTAAGAAAGGATTCTGATCAATTCTACCTCCAAGGGGATAAAATAGGGGATGAAAGTTTGTATGAAATTTTGTAAATTTTATGCCGATCGGGCTGACTCTTTCCATGCTTAAAGATATTATAACGTAGAATCGGATCGAATTGGATAGAAGAAACAATTTTGATAAATTCCACCCTCAAGGGGATAAAATAGGGGATGAAATTTGGTACGAAATTTTGTTAATTTTAAACCGATTGGCTTGAGACTTTGCATACATAAAGCTACGACCTGGGCATCTGCAAAGCAAGAATTTCGATCGATTCTAATCCCAAATGGATAAAATAGGGAAAGATAGTTTGTATGAAATTTTGTCAACCTTAAGCCGATCGGGCTGCGACTTAGCGTGCATAAAGCTACTATGACGTAGGCATCCGCTAAAGAAAATATTCTGATCAATTCTATGTCCAAGGGGATAATGGATGATAATGGAGGATGTAAATGTATCAATTTGAAATTATATTTCCATATTTATGGAAGTTTCAAGAAATTTCTCAATTGGCTTTCACATAAATTCTTAATACAATAAACAATTTCTGATTTAACAAACTGAACGTCATTACCATGTTGCGTCGCCTTATCCCTTTTTCTTTTTAAATAATAGGGATGTTACTCTAAAATCAGAAGCTAAAAAGTAGAATCAAATGCATTGGTTACTTGTGAAAAAATACCACTGTAAATTAATAACTACGTTGGGATGTCAGATAAAAAGCAATGCTATTTTAACAATAAAATTCACTTTTAAACGATATGATAATAAATAATAAGGTATTGACTTGACAGAACATTGCTTCTCTCATGGACAGTTTTATTTATTCATCATATTTCATTCTTACTTCCCAACCAAACTCTCAAACTGCTACAGCTAAATATTAGAAGTGTAAATAAAAAATTTGATGAATTTAATTTAATGTTGATCCAAACTAAAATTGAATTTGATGTGCTAATTTTGACAGAGTGCTGGATTAGTAAAGTGGTCAATTTACCACATATGGAGGGATATACTGTCCACTGCACAAGAGCAGCATCTAACCAGAATGGGGGTATTATTATCTACACAAACAATAAGCTTGTCTGTTCAGTATTGGATTTAATAATAGTTTTACTCTGATCTCAACTAACTTAGAAGAAATAAGATAATTAGCAAATAATTAAAAATAACAACTGTTAGTAAATATATTTTATAAATAAATATTTAATTTTTTTGTTTCATGGTCTGATGTGGGTTATCAATAGTAAAAATCATTTTCAACGTCAACTTTTTGTTTTTTATTTCCAAAAAGTGGGTGCTCTCTGTATCAATGAAAATAGCTTTTGAACGACTACCATCTTTTTGTTCATCACTCGTGAAAATGATCTCTGTAAAGAGTTCTAAACGTCGGGAAATAAATAAAATTAGTAATAAATAAACGCGATATAATCCTAAAACTTGTTTTAATGTCATGAACGTGATTCGCGAAAATCTTAGAGATTATAAACAGTGGTATTGCCAAGTATTGCATCGCTGCATGAATGTACCGGCTCGACTGGTGAAATACCACAACATTTCAGAAGACAGACGCAAAGTGGCTCATGCCGCGTTTCGTTCCGTGAGAGAGGTACCCGAAGGCCCACCCCTCTTCCCCATCCTTTCCTATCCCTTAAAGGTCGGTAACGCAACAGTAACACTATATGTGTTGCTGGTGTCCATGGGCGGCGTTGGTTGCTTACCATCAGGCCTGCTCGTTTGCCCTCCTATCCCATAAAAAAAAAAGTTTACAAAGGTTTTACTAAAAGGAATCCACTCAACACATCAAACAAACTTGTCAGCTAATTAAAAAATGTGGTGCTTTAGTAAATAACGAATGGCACTTCATTGCTCACTCACTGACGTCTAGCTTTTAAAATATTATTAGATTATTCCACTTCACGAAAATCATTCACGAAATTTCTTTCATAATCATTTAATAATAATATCTTGGACACAATATAGATTAATGAGATACCTAGATGGATTTTCCTCTAGAGGTTTGGTGTTTTGTATTAAAATTATACATACAGTAAAACAAATATTATCATATCCATTCAACAATGTCCACCATACAACCTGTACTTAATAACAACCTTAGAATAATAACGCATAGAAGGATAGTCTCATACCTACAAAACGGCAAAGTGAGGCACAAAATCAATTGGCGTGTGCGTGAACTATGTGTCGTTACACGCTACGACACACACAAATGCGTCAAAATAATGTTAGTAGTGAAGTCATATTACCCCAAAAATGGGGTAATTGGAACATACTTACCTCGGCCTCGTACCTTTTGGGTACATTACGTTTATAGTCTTACAGAATGATGAATAGATATATCAATTAGTAATATACTCTTATGTTATTGCGATAAAATAACATTATCAATTGACCAAATTTGACTGCCAAATTCATTATACATTAGTGACCCCCAAAAACTAACTTTTTGGAATGTATTTTTGAATGAATATGAATGTATTTTGAACTTCAGTAATATATAAAACATTGGTAAATTATTTTCTACATCTGACAATACTTCGTGGAGAAGGCAAATGGATGGAATAATAATTTTCGATTTCAGTTTTAGAACAAAATATTATATAATATAATATCTATAATATAATATAATATCTTGGACACAAATCACACAGCGCCCTCTAGTTCCAAGCTAAGCAACTAAATGCTTGTGTTATGGATACTAGACAACGGATAATAATACATATATCCTTTTCTTTTGTAAATACATACTTATAATACATAGAAAAACACCCAGACGCCACACAAATATTCATGTTTGTCACAAATATTTGTGCTCGGGTGGGAATCGAACCCCCGACCTCGTTGCTGCAGCCGGCAGTTTTTTACCAATGCGCCACGAGGCTCGTCTAATTAAAATTTTACCTTCGAATAAAATTTGTATTATGCTTCCAATGACGTCCGAAGTCATTATGAGAGTACGTCACGTCCCTTGCCCGCCATGGCGTTACTTCCGCTATCATATTGCACCAATAGCGCCCCATATCCGGAGCGCCTAGCGCCATCTATCAACTTCGACTGCTCGGGAGTATCCCATCCAATATTTAATCGCCAAGTTTGTTGTATAATTAATTTACCATTTATTGTGAATGGCGCTAGAAAACCATACACGTCAAAGATTGACATAACGACTCGTAGCATAGCTCTCTTTGTGGGTCGTTTCTTGCCCGTAATTAAATCTTCCGCAATGTTTTTGAATGATACATCGTATGTCAAAGTATCGTCCGACGTATGCCAAATAAGTCCGAGTATTCGGCTCTCGTCGTAGTCTCCGCCAATTCTAAACTGTACCGTAGCGTCTCTACTATTTTCTTCACCTAGACTGTTGAGAACTATCTTATTATTGCTATTCCAGCCTCGTAATTCGAAATTTCCTTGCTTGTGTATATACGCAATTTCTTTTATAAGCTCAACAATGGTATTTTCGTCAGGTAAACTATCCACGTAATCCAAAATGGGGTAAGTACCAGGTTTTAATTGTACTTTCATTTTTCTCAATTTTTTCAGCATAGTTGTTTAATAACAAATATTGTAGGCGTTCATGATATCTTTGAGCGCAATCTTGATTTTTTCGCATTTTTATTTCTATGCCTCGTAATCTATTTATAGCTGTAGGTAAAGAATCGGGCATTACGCTATCCTGGTCCTTCCAAGGTAATCCCACATGCCACGCGCCTTCCGCAAAAGAAGATGTTCGTTCCAGATAATTCCAGGCTCGTTCTTCTTCAGCATTTTGACGGGGTTTAGATGGAGATGCAGCCATGGACTCCATAGAAAAATAATGTCGGACTTTTTCATGAAGATCGCGAAGTTCACAGTCGCCTTCTTGGTTTATGTCTGTAACTTCGGTATTGATGAGAAGAGAAGTGTTCATCGAGCGTGCACTTACAGAAGCGCGCGGCACCTTCCCATGTAAGCACCAGCCCAGAGGCGTGCGAGTAGCGCGCGGTCGACTGGTACTTCCTACGACGCTTTCTAAGGGTAATAATAAATGATAATTAGTAATTCTGGCTTATATTGTTCAACACTCAAATAGTCTTTAAATTTTCTTAAGTAAGGGTAACTATCGACGTTCACTAAATTTAAGTCCTGTTTTGGCAAGTTGAGTTCATTAACACTGCGTGCAAAAATATTATACTTTTGACCGAGGTTATTTGACAAAGTTAAGTTCAACAGTTCAACATTACACATTAGTTCGGTAGAGTCCCATGCTCCACGCACTCTCATACACTGTTTGCGGCCCGTCAGACCTGCACGGGCAGCTAACGACGAGTACATCATAGACACTGTGGATCCGTCGTCTAACAGCGCACTTGCACTGAAAACTCCGTTGGGTCCGTGAATTTTAACTGGTACTACTTTTAATAAAACTGTAGAATTGTTCGTGTTGATATGGTTAATAGTTCCACTTTGTACACTATTATCTGTCTCTAGACGCACTTCATCTACATTAGGCTCACCTTGTACGGGCGCGCGCGGCACATAGTGCAGCAAGCGGTGATGAGGCAGGCCGCAGTCAGGCACGTCGCACACGGCGGCAGGACATGTGCGCCTGTCATGCCACGTCGACAAGCACTTGTAACATACACCTATACGTTTTACAAACGACCATTTATCATTACGTCGCGATTTTTAAACTTTTTACACTCGGTTAAATTATGATTCGATTCCCGACAAAATCTACACTTCAAGTCACTTTTTGTATTTTTATAAGTTTGCATCAACACTGTGTCTAATTTGTAATTATCACTGTAATATCGTTTATTGTCCGAACGAAAATTAATCAAATTAGCACTACACAAAGATGTTTTCTTGGCTTCTTCATTTAGGAAATCCGAAAGGATTTCTAATCTAAATTTGTTGCCTTTTGTGATTAGTGGATAACTATAGTCAGCCCACTTGGATATCAGTACGGTTGGCAGCTTAGTGAGTATTATATTCACGATGCTGAGTCCTTGTAAATATTCTTCTCGTTTTAATTCACGTACAGATGCGACGTAATTGTGAATTTTTACAGAAAAAATAACTATTTCTTTGTTATAATCTTGAGGTAGCGGTGGCAATTTCTTTATTTCATAAAGTATTTTAGTTAAAATAATGTCCGGGTTTCCATACAACAATTCTAAAGTGGACATTACTGTTTCTGGTGAAGAGCTGGTTACCAGAAGTGCTGACACAGCTTCTTTGGCGGCGCCACGGAGACACTTGCGTAGACGCCATAAATTTTCCTTTTCACTATAATTACATATACTAGTTGATCTTCTTGAATGATAGCCACTCCATAGGGTTACCGGAGAACAAAGGGAGTTCTCGCGGCGTGCTGAGCCGGCTAAGTAAGTTTGAATTGTGGCTAGTTGTCGCCTGTGTGGCGACCAAATCTTTAAGTGCGCAGACCAACTGTTGAACAGGACCATTAGTACCGTCGTCAGGTGACGGTGTGAGCAGTGGACCCTTTGTAGGGATATCTTGAGCGTGGGCCCCCAGCTCCTCCTGTTCATGCCGACTGTGCTCTAGCCATTCTTCAACATTACAGCCTCCAGCTTGGCTATCACATTCCGAAGGATGTGGACTGTATTTCTCTTCAACGGCGGCTAAGTTTGCCGCCAGCTCTAAATCCAAAAGTTCCATCTTAATGCGAGCCTTTTCTTGAGCTGCCTCTAATTCTAACCGTTTCTTTTGTGCTGTTATTGAAGATGCTGAAGATTTTGCTTTGAGAGATTTTTTCTGACTGACCGGCCTCAAAGCAATCTCAGGATTTTCTAAGCGTTCCTGCGCCACGGCGTCATCTTTGTTTTTCATACTTCTGGTGACAACACCTTCTTTCCTAGGCAGCGGTGTGGTGAACATCGTGATGCGGCTCGAAGACCAAAATGTAGGCCACGCAGGAGTCAATAAACAGCCGATGTGGTTAAAAATACTAATATATTCAAAAACAAAATAAAATAACAATAGGGAATATAAAAGCGAACATTAGAGGAAACACAAAGAGTAACAACAAAAAGTACTGCGAAAAAACAAAACACTATCTTCTAAATTTAAAATTATTTAAAAATAAATTTGGTTCCTCTCAAAAAGGTTATAATTTTTTACATAAATCCTTCTTAATACAGATTAATATCGCGTCGCTTATAATAGGCAATACATTTAGGAGGTAAGGATAGTATTCCATTTCCATGAATATGTATCTCATAGGATTGAGATTCATTACAAATTATGCTCAACCTAGATTTTTCAGATGTAACATATAGCCATCGGTTGTTACGAAGCGGTTGCCAGATATTTAACTGTCCGTGCATGAATTTGACTTCACACATGGTCGGGATTGTGGTAAGTATTTTGGTAATTATTTCTGTTTCACATGAAGGAGTAACTTGAGGTGAATATGTAGCCGAGATACCGCAAAGGTAATGATTATTATTGATGATTTTGCATGAGTCTAAATTGTCCAATTTTGAATACACGGATCTATCTCTGCTAATGCCTAAATACTTAGAAGAAGGGATGACGGTTACATATGATACGGGGTTATCGTTGTCATGCGGTACTGGAGAAGGTAAGTTATGGTAAAGGTTCAAGATCATGGTGTCGACTAGAGGAATTTTAATGGTGAAGACTATTCGTTCCCGATTGAAATAGCAGGATATTTCAGATACATTCAGGATAGTGTGCATATTCTCAAGGCTCAGGAGGACTGGCAGTTGTTCAGAATGTGGTAGAAATCTATAATTGTTGAGTAGTTCAGAGTATAATTCTTTAGGAGTAAGAATGGTAGGGTATAGTATGTTAGATTTACTAAACATTATGGAATTAACAGTGTCTTCGACTTTGAAAGATAATGTTAGTAGACTAGACTCAATCATTGAAATTAGCTCTAATATGCGGGATCTTAATCCTATTTCTTCAGAAACAAGGGTTAAATTAGCAATGTTTTCAGAGAGGGCACTTACAGCATCTTTTAGGTGTGCTTCATTTAAAATTATATCGTTTATGGTTTTATTAACTGATTTTAGAGTTGAGGTGGTTACTAGAATGTTATCTTTCATTAGAAGAGCTATTTTCTTTTCATCTACTTCAACTTTTCTAATTGCATTGTCATAACGGATTGCGTCGTCTTCGTCCATAGTGCCGAATAGCTTTTTAGAAAGGGTACCGACAAAACCTAGTAGGGCGGATCGTTTAGAAAAACGGCGAGTAGTGAGATGGGATATGGCCTCATTGTCATGGATTATATCGCTTAGTCGGGTATATAATGGCTTAAATATGTTATTACATTCTACGTTACCTATAACTAAACTACCTTCACAGAGTAGCATTGATTTGTTTAGAAATTGGTAAATACTATCAATATGTGAACTTATAAAAGATATATCGTAGGGAATAATTATACTAAGGTAATTATTTACTAGACTTAATGAACCCAGAGGGTCAAAGGTTTATCCTTCATAGGCTCGATGAATATAGTATAGTTGGTGTAAAAATACTGGAATGAAATGTAACTAAGTATTAGGGAATAGAAATTAAAACTGACATGATGTTAAGTAGAATTATAATTCTGATCTGCTTGCTAACTTTACCTCATCGTAATGATGAGTTACATGACGTCTGTTTATGAGTAAGGTCAATGTATTTCTACCATTAATTTTGACAACCTTGTATGGGCCCTTCCATATCGGTGATAGGGCCTTGCGAAGTCGTAAGTGATTTTTGAGATATACATAATCTCCGACTTTGTATTGAACGTGACGCGAGCGGGCATCGTAATATTCTTTTGATCTTTCCTTTGATTTGATTATGTATTCTATGGCTTTCTCTTGTGAGAGTTTTAAGCGATGATGTAAGGCTTTAATATATTCTGGGTAGGTTAAGTCTGACTTTATCTCATAAACGGAGTCAGGAATAAATGGTTTTTGGCCGAAAAGAAGTTCATATGGGCTAAAGTTTGTGGTAGAATGGATAGACGTGTTATAAGCTAACATTGCCGTGTATACATATTTGTGCCAATCAGAATGGTTTTCGTTCACGTAGGACTTCAAGTACTCCTTGAGAGTGGAGTGGCTGCGTTCTAATGCGCCTTGTGTTTGTGGGTGATATGGTGAAGCCCATAACTGTTTTATTTTTAAGAAATCGCATGTCTTTTTGAATAATTCTGCTGTAAAGTTGGTGCCTTGGTCAGTTAAAATAGATTTTGGAATACCGAAAATTGAAATAAAGTGCACCAGGCACTCGCATGTTTCTTCAGCAGTTATATTTGAGACGGGATAAGCAAACGAGAATTTGGTGAGGTCGTCTTGAAGGGTTACTATGAATCTGAGTTGACGTTGTCCAGCTTCCGGAAGTGGACCTACAACATCTAGACTGAGGCGCTCAAATGGTTTTGTAGAGGTGGTTGTAATTTGCATGGGAAACCTATTTATCTGGCGGAAAGCTTTATTGCTCTGACAGAGCGTGCAGTTTTTTACGTATGTTTCGATGTAGCTGCGCATATATTGCCAGTAATATCGTTCTCTGATGCGGTTATACATTCGTACTGTTCCGAGGTGTCCGGCTATGGGTATGTCGTGATTCTCGCGTAGTATCTTGGGAATTTCAGAAAGGGTTGGAAAAATAATAGAGTTGTGATAGATATGAATAGGGATTAAGGTGCCATTGAAAATGTAGCAGAACATATTGTATAATTTTATCCATGAATGTTTGTCGAAAGGATTTTGGAAATCAGTAATAGCTACACCACTATTTGAATCGTCTGGATTTTGAAGTAGTTCGGCTTTCAGATGTAGTAGGCATTTGAATATGTCTTCATAAGTACTACTATTGAAGTGGTATAGTTTGGTAAATAAAAAATGTATTTTCTTTTTCTTTAGGGTTGTTGAAAGTGTTGTGCACAAAGTTCTTTCTTTATCTAGAAGGATCCGAAGGTTATCGATTTCACTAAGTATTTCCTCTACGTATGGGTTTGAATAATCGAGATCGATTGATGTGGGTATAACAATGCATTTACAGTCACATTTGAGGATGCTGTCATTATGCTCAATGATAATCGTGTTACAATTGAATTTGCTGTTAGATGTGGTTTTTAGGAAATTTCTGTAGTTATCTTCAGGAACAGTGGGAGCGAGAGAAGGTAGGATTGGGTCTAAATGTTTTAGTGCCAAACACAATAGCTAGACACTCTTTCTCAGTTGTTGAGTAATTGGTTTCTGCTTTATTTAAGGTTCTCGAGGCGTATGCTATTGGGCGATCCTTACCGATTTCGCCTCGGGAAAGTATGGTGGATATAGCGAAATTTGACGCGTCACAGGTAAGTATGAAGGATTCGGAAAAAATTGGATATATTAGAACAGGAGCGGACACTAGTTTTTCCTTAAGTTCGTCGAGTGATAGTTGATGTTCGTTAGACCAGTGGAAAACGACGTCTTTTTTCAATAGTGTCGTTAGAGGTTTTGCGATTTTCGAAAATTCAGGTATGAATCGTCGATAGTACGACACGAGACCGAGAAAAGACTTCACGTCTTTCGGACACTTAGGGATTGGAAAATGGGTAACTGCTTTAATCTTATCGGGATTTGGGCTAACGCCTTCGTCGCTTATGATGTTCCCGAGATATGCGACTTCCTTGCGGAGAAACTCGCATTTGTCGGGTTGTAGTTTTAGGTTATATTTACGTAATCTTTCGAATATTTTTGATAATTTGTCGCAATGGCTTACTAGATCTTGACTATAGATAACGATATCATCTAAGTAGACATAACAATGAATTCCCTGAAGGCCGGCTAACGCTGTATTCATCAAACGTTGGAAAGTTGCGGGAGCATTTTTGAGTCCGAACGGCATGCGTTTAAATAAAAAATGCCCCTGTGGGACGGTGAAAGCAGTTTTGGGAGTGTCTTTTTCTGAAATGTCAATTTGATGGAATCCGGAACATAAATCAAGCGTAGAGAAGTACTTACTTTGTCCTAATTGGTCTAGTATTCAGCTAATTTGTGGAATTGGGTAACTTTCTCCGATAGTGATGTCGTTTAATTTCCTATAATCAATTACAATGCGCCATTTCTTTTGGCCGGAGGAGTCGATTTTTTTTGGGACTATCCAAATGGGAAATGACCAGGGTGAGACATAAGGTTTTATTATATCTTGGTTAAGCATTTTAGCCATTTGTGTTTCAACTTCTCTTTTATGTATTTCCGGGAAACGGTATGATTTTACGTTTATAGGCTCTGAAGTAGAAGTGTTTATATCATGTTTTAATAGGTCTGTGGTTTAGGACTTCGTTTCTTCGCTAGTATTTATACCTTTTAATTGTACAATTTCTTTGCTCAGGACGGGAGTGAACTTAATTGCGGCTTCTCTTATTAGACTAACGCAGGATCCAGTGTCAACAAGGAAGGTAAGATCGCGGTTATTCACTTGGGTGCTAAGGATAACATAAGGTAAGTATCGCTTTCTGGAATTCAGAGAAATTTCATAGATTTTGTTCTTATAACTGTCACTTGTTACAGGAGATGCATGAAATAAATTTTGCTTAGAAACAGCAGGAATGGAGGGATTCATGGTTGGTTGGCGTTTGTGGTAAGTATGAGTAGAAGAGTTTGTTAGTATGTCAGATTCAGTGGGTTTAGCAGATTCAGAGGATTTGGTAGGCAAGGAGGATGCAGTGGATTCAGAGGATGCAGAGGGCGAGTTTCCTGTTTGGGGCTGGTTACCCTGTCGTGTAACTCGAGATACAGCTGATGCATATGATTTTCGATTCGCTAGGAATTTGGTAGATTCAGAGGATACAGAGGGTGAGTTTCCTATTTGGGCCTGGTTACCCTGTCGAGTAACTCGAGATACAGCTGATGCATATGACTTTGAATTCGCTAGGAATTTGGTAGATTCAGAGGATACAGAGGGTGAGTTTCCTGTTTGGGGCTGGTTACCCTGTCGTGTAACTTGAGACATAGCCGATGTATATGGTTTCGGTTTTTCTATAAATTTAGTGGATTTGAAGGATACAGAGCGGGTGTCGTTGTTGTTTGGCTGTGTTGAAATTTGGTACTGGGGTCTCACGAGGCACCTTCGTGAGCCCTTTATTCGTTTAAATGTTCATTTTGAACAGATTGGTCATGTCCACGATCTAGAGAGGGATTAGGGTCCCCATTTACTATATTTACACGTAATTGCTAACGTTCTGCATAGCGAGGAGTATTTGTAAAAGAATTGTTGAAGCGGTTACTGTTTTGTAGGGCTTTTGCGCGATTATTGTTGTATTCGCGTTTTCTACATTCTTATAATAGATGCCCTACGTTTTTACAATATCTGCATGTTGTCTGATTGGCCTTGAGTTCTAACGTTATTTATATTTATAGGTCTAGGATATTCGCTAATTCGGCGCTGTGGATTCGGCGGATTGGCACTAGGTATGTGTCTTTTGTACATGAGTTTCTGAATTTTTTCTTCAGACGCGCCAAAGTTGATAGCTTCGTTTAAATTTTTAGGTGATTTGCATCTTACTATGTTTGAAATTCATGGGGTCAACCCTATCAGGAAATGATGGAGAGCCAGGTCTTCCATCGCTACGGTGCGGCCTGGGGCTTCCTTGGCCTTGGTGAGTACTATCTAGGTAAGTAATTGGGACAGGATGTCTTCGATTCGAATGCCGAATTGGCTGACTGCCTCGTTCGAGTTTTGTTTGCAGTCTTGTAATTCGGCTAATAAATGTGAATAATGTTTTATGTCTGAGAATTGGGATTTAAGGAAGTTTTTTAATTGGTCCCAATTTGTGAAATTTTTTATAGAGCTGGCAATTTCCGCTTTACCCTGTAGTTGGCTGAGCATATACCAAAATAAAACTGGTTTTTGTTCGGCGTTCGCAAGTTCATAGGCATTGTTACAATTTGAAATAAACGCGTTTAGCGTCTGCTTATCACCGCTATATGGTTTTATAAATTTGAATAAACTATTTCAGTCAATGTGGATTGACGGATTTTCCTCTTTTTCTGATTTACTCATTTTGTATAAAAAAGAAGATAAACAAAATACAAAAAACCAAAAACCTAAAATACACACATATAAAATACGATTTGTTAAATAAAAGAAGCACAAAAGAAAATAAATGAATTATAGAACACAATAAAATAATAACAATAACGTTCTTAGTCCGGTGTTGTACAGCCGTCACCGGAAAAGATAAGGATTGTTTAGTCTCACTGGCCGCGACACAGTGGAGGTTTTGTAGAAATAGAAGTTGTTCCTTGTTCGTTTGAAGATTGTTTTAGAATTACTATGTAACTGTATGTATGAATTTCGATATTTTGACCGTATATATTCACTCACGGCGTATAGATTTTTCGGCACAATACACTCAACACTTTATCACTGGAGTTAGAAAGATAGTTGTAACAGAATTGACTTACAGGATCGCGGCGAAAATAACCTGGAACATTGTGCACCCTTGCACAGTAGACTGGATGATGCACGACGGCGGTGCTGGTGTGATGTCGTCTGTAGGGGCCGTGAGGATAGCTCAACGGCCTTGGAATATGTAGCCCTTGTTGCACTACAATGGTGAACTCGACACAGATACGAAACTCGAAATAGTTCGCGGAGACGATTCCTGGATTTTATAAACCCTTTTGCGCTGCCACCAATGTTACGCGGGACGCGTGAAAGTAAGTTTTAAAAAAAAACTTATTTATTTACACTGAGTTTATTTAAAATAAAAAGAAATGAATGAAACTTAATTAATTTATATTAATGAGTTGTTACACATTTAGACGTAGAAATTATACATTTAAATTGTTACACATATGGACATAGAAATTACACACTACTAGTAAGATTAGACATAGAAAATGAGTCTTCGCGACGGAGGATGGAGAGCGACTGCTCTAGCGAGAGCTGGGTTTGGAAGCGAAGCTGTGCTGCTGATATGGCACTTTTGCGAGTTGAACCGTTTTTGCATAGGGGAGGATAATAGGAGCTGGGTAAGGAATAAGGGGTACATTTCCAATATATAACAGTTCCATAGTAGCACTGCCTGGACGGAAAACGATAACCCATAAAAATGCGTTGAATGCTTAGGGACTGCCAATATCAAATTTTTCGATGACCTCAGATATATCAAATGTGTGTCATTTAGAAACTGGAAACGTTCTTTAAGATAATTAGGGGACTTGGGATTAAATAAAACGTTATATAACAACTTAAGAACGTGAGTATTCCGGCGAAGACGAATAGGAAGCCACTTGAGTCTTTTTCGAAACTCAGAAACGTGATCATATTTGCGAAGACCAAATATAAATCTGATTACAGACATTTTGAAGACGCTCAAGTTTGTCAAGTTGTGCTTCAGTGAGATTCAGATAGCTGGCATCGGCATAGTCGAGAATAGAGAGTAGAAGATATTGCGCGAGTGTGATTTTAGTGGCAGTAGGCAAGAATTGATTAAAACAACTTTTAGGATTGTATCGCGTTTATGTCGGCCGACATATTCATGGAGGACTTCGAGTAGACTGCTTTGGTGAGTTCACCTGTTAAACCCCGTTTCTATAAGCGGTATGTAGATGACACTTTCACAATTTTACCATCTGACAAAGTAACTGTATTCTTAGACCATCTTAACTCCATAAATCCCAAAATACAATTCACAATGGAACTGGAGTCTAACAATTCTCTAGCATTCTTGGATGTGTTAGTTATTCGTAACTCTAATAACACCTTGAGTCACACTGTGTATAGAAAGAAAACCCATACAGATAGATACCTGAATGGTGAATCTCACCACCATCCTTCACAGTTAGCTGCCGTGTTAAAATCTTTGTTTCAGAGAGCACGAGGGATTTGTGACCAGGAACACATAGCAGAGGAGATTCAGCATGTGAAAAAAGTCTTACATGCCAATCAGCTTAAAGTTCCCAGAAATCATCACAAAAACCGAGTGAAGCAAGCCACAGTTGAGCGCCAACCTGCCATCTTGCCGTACATAAAGGGAATCACTGACAAAATTGGCTATATTTTAAAACGTGCTTCAATCAAAACATACTTTAAGCCATCCAAGAAAGTTAGTCAATTTCTACCATCTGTCAAGTGCCACATCCCCTTGCAAGACCCAGGAGTATATAAGCTGGACTGTGATTGTGGATTCTCTTATATCGGACAAACAAAGAGGTCCATTAAAACCAGGATCAAAGAACACATAGCGGATGTGAAGCACAACCGCTATAATAAGTCTGCTGTTTGTGAACACTGTAGGAAGGGCTCAAAACACTACATCAGGTTTGACAAACCACAAATCCTCGCCAAAGAACAACATTATCGTCCCAGGATGATACGCGAGGCTATTGAAATCAAAAAACATCCAAAGAATTTCAATAGAGAAGATGGCTGGAAACTATCACCTAGCTGGAACCCAGTCATAAGTCTCATCAAACCTAGCCCACAATCAAACAGCTCAAGACAGCGAGATACTATTAGTATAGTTTGCAGGTCAGACCCACATCAGGAACCAAAATAATACAGAATTTTGAGTAGTGCAGTAATAATCAAAACAAAATAATTTTAATTTAATTTTTATTAACCTAGAAACCAAGTCCCTTTCCTTTTTCTCAAAAACATTATAAATAATAGCAATATCAATAGCCCGTTCAAAATGAAATAATAATCAGTTTTGCAGAACAGCCGCTGAGTTTTCTTGCTGGGTCTTTCTCAGGACTGGCCGCGTTTTTGACCCAGTGGTAGATTTTTAATAAACACTTTACCTTTTAATTTAAAATCCATGAATATTTATAAAATAGTCATACTTTAATCTCAACCAACTTAGAAAATATGATAATTTGTAATAATTTAATAATAACAACTTTTACTTATTAAATCATATAACAAAGGATCTTTAGAAGCAGGATATATTAATGCATCTTATAAATAAGTAGTTAACTTTTGTTCTCATGGTCTGATGTGGGTTACCAATAGTAAAAATCATATTTTTAACATCAACTTTTTGATTTTTATTTCCAAAAAGTGGGTGCTCTCTGTATCAATGAGGATAGCTTTTGAACAACTACCATCTTTTTGTTCATACTCGTGAAAATGATCTCTGTAAAGAGTTCGAAACGTCGGGAAATAAATATAAATAAATAATAAATAAACGCGATACAATCCTAAAAGTTGTTTTAATCAATGAGTGAGATTCGCGAAAATCTTAGAAACAAATAAGTAGGCAAGAAGTTTTGTAACCTTCGTAAGGACCTCGCAGAAGCAAACAGTTTGCGACTTACTTCTTGCAGTTGAGGAGCCCAGGATAACGTACTATCGATATAAACCCCCAGGTTCTTAACCTTTTTGGCTATTGGTATATTGGTTCCATTAAAACAAACCTGAGGCAACATTTCGAAATTTACTCTAGCTATCATCCTGGAGCTGCCGACAACAATAACCTGAGTCTTCGACGGGTCAATAGCAAGGCTATTGACCCGTATAACTCCATTCACTTATTCGCTCTAAATCTATATTCATTGCAACAAACGCTTGCCATATTTTGTCCGGTGGAGCTTGTGTGTAAATCTGCAAATCGTCTGCGAAAAGATGGTAGGTTGAAGTTAAATTTTTGGAGATATAATTTATAAAAATAGCGAAGAGAAGTGGAGAGAGAACGCCACCCTGTGGTACACCGGCAGTAGTATTAGTCCAGTCGGAGCAATTGTCTTCAAGACGGATACGTTGCCGGCGCCCGAACAGGTAACTTTGAAACCAATCAACTGCCGTTGGAGATATGTTGAGAGAGCGAAGAATACCTAGCAGGATATGGAAATCGATGGTGTTAAAGGCATTAGTAAAGTCAAGTAGCGATAAGACCGTAAGATTACCATGATCCATACCTAGGCGAATATCGTCTGTAATGTTCACCAATGCGGAAACAGTACTGTGACCAGCACGAAAACCAGATTGGAAAGGGTTAAGGAGATTATTTTCATTTAGGAAAGAACTAAGTTGGGAATGGACAAGGCGTTCCAGTACTTTAGATAGAAATGGGAGGATAGAAATTGGTCGGTAATCAGTGAAGGATACAGGACGAGTTTTCTTTTGTAAATACATACTTATAATACATAGAAAAACACCCAGACACCACACAAATATTCATGTTTGTCACAAATATTTGTGCTCGGGTGGGAATCGAACCCCCGATCTCATTTCTGCAGCCGGTAGCACTTACCAAAGTGATAGCATAGATAAGTGAAAGCACTTACCAAGAGTTCTTGTATTCTCCTCTGCAGAGTTTCATGGCACCACTTAAGATGTTAGGCAACCAACAGCATTCTCCATGCAATACTTGACTATTGATATTCGATGATTTTTAATAGCGTTTTTGTAAAATTATGCGTATGCGTTTTCACTCGATAAGATACAGAACTCACGAGGGCGGTAATTATTTCTCAGAACAGAACATTAATCTTCTGGGCGAACGAGAGATAGCGGGTTCACTCTCGTGCAGATTATGCGCGACGAAGTGCGTGATGAGAGTCTGAGTTGAGAGAGTGCGAGAGAGTGACTGAGCGTGAGACTCCGTCCCATCGAGGCGGCGCTGCAAATTCTTCTCGAAACTTCCACGAACGAGAATGGTTCATTTCGTGATCAACGCCATCTAGCGTAATCTTTGCGTAACATCTTGATAGTGCATCTCACAACAAGTACATACGATCAACCAACAGCGAAATATAATACTAATGAAATAATGATTAGGTATTACTAAATTTAAATAATAAATATATACATAATATACGTCATGTCAAGAGCGTGCACGTCGCGATCCCTGCCGTCCCAGTGGGACGCAATCTTGACCAAAGCAAACTCAGCCGGACGGGCTGCTAGGGCGTGCCCCGGAAGCGACGGGCACCGATTAGCCCCCGTCGGTGCGGCTGCATGCGCATGCGGCGAAGGGGGCCGCCACCCTTCACGCAGCGCCAATCCTGGCGGGACGAGGAGAGGGGAGTGCCGTATAGGCACGTGGAATGTTAGAGGTAGCATGGCAAGAAAGATGAATGAGATGATGGATGTATTAAATGAGAGATGCCTGGATGCCTTATGTTTGACGGAGACAAAGCGGAGGGGGAGGGAGACCTAGGACCTCCCCGGTGGCATGGTAGCCCTATGGTCCGGAGTGGACCCGGTCGTCCGTGCCAGTGGGGGTGTTGGAGTCGTACTCTCCTCCCGCTTTGCTTCCGGAGTGAAAGATTATGAGTTGGTAGGCCCAAGACATCTTTGGGTTCGAATAAAACTGGGGATCACGCGAGTTTTCCTGGTCGCAGCTTATGCTCCCGTTAGCTCCGCGGATCCCCGCGAACTCGAGGAGTTTTGGGAAACTGTTAGGGATATTCTGGATCTAGCTGAGGGAAATGAAAGGATAATTCTGTGTGGTGATCTTAATGGGTGGGTCGGAACCAAGCGAGACGGCCTGGAGGCTGTCCTTGGTCCGAATGGTGACAAGAGAGTGAATGATGCTGGTAAGCCGATATTGGACGTATGCCTGGAACGGAACCTCCTTGTGTCTAACACATTATTCCGTCATAAAGATATTCACACGTATACGTGGAGACGGAATGAGCAAAAGAGTATGATAGATTTGATTTTGATAGATAGTCGTCTCCGAAATACTCTAAGGGATACAAGAGCCTACAGAGGCCCCACTCTTGATACGGACCACTACCTGGTGGTAAGCCGATTCGTGGGCCTTTTCAAGAAGTGGAGACACTGGCGAGTGCGTACCCATTTCGGAGAGCTTGAAAGGATAAAATGTGAGAAATTAGAAGATGAAAGTGTACGGAGTATGTATGTAGGTCTAGTCAGTAAAAGACTCAATGAGACGAGTCTTTCTGACCTAGGTGTTGAAGAATGCTGGGAAAGAATGAAAGAAAGTATAGTGAATAGTGCAAAAGAAGTATGTGGTAGTGCAAAGAGGCATAAGATTCTGAGAGGTGACGCCTGGTGGGACGCGGATGTGAAATCCAGCGTCGAAAGAAAGAAAAAAGCATGGTTGGATTATGTCTCAAGTTTGAACCAGAATGATAGTATGACAGAGAAAAAGTATGAGAGCTACCGCCGCTGCAGGAATGTTACCAAAGCCTTAGTGAAAGAGAAGCGTGAAAGACTAGTTGCGAATGAGGAAGTGAGGTTGACGGAGAACTTCGAGGCGAATAACAAACTCTTCTGGAGGGAAGTTATTAACTTATTTTCAATAAAGTATTGCATGGAGAATGCTGTTGGTTGCCTAACATCTTAAGTGGTGCCATGAAACTCTGCAGAGGAGAATACAAGAACTCTTGGTAAGTGCTTTCACTTATCTATGCTATCACTTTGGTAAGTGCTACCGGCTGCAGAAATGAGATCGGGGGTTCGATTCCCACCCGAGCACAAATATTTGTGACAAACATGAATATTTGTGTGGTGTCTGGGTGTTTTTCTATGTATTATAAGTATGTATTTACAAAAGAAAACTCGTCCTGTATCCTTCACTGATTACCGACCAATTTCTATCCTCCCATTTCTATCTAAAGTACTGGAACGCCTTGTCCATTCCCAACTTAGTTCTTTCCTAAATGAAAATAATCTCCTTAACCCTTTCCAATCTGGTTTTCGTGCTGGTCACAGTACTGTTTCCGCATTGGTGAACATTACAGACGATATTCGCCTAGGTATGGATCATGGTAATCTTACGGTCTTATCGCTACTTGACTTTACTAATGCCTTTAACACCATCGATTTCCATATCCTGCTAGGTATTCTTCGCTCTCTCAACATATCTCCAACGGCAGTTGATTGGTTTCAAAGTTACCTGTTCGGGCGCCGGCAACGTATCCGTCTTGAAGACAATTGCTCCGACTGGACTAATACTACTGCCGGTGTACCACAGGGTGGCGTTCTCTCTCCACTTCTCTTCGCTATTTTTATAAATTATATCTCCAAAAATTTAACTTCAACCTACCATCTTTTCGCAGACGATTTGCAGATTTACACACAAGCTCCACCGGACAAAATATGGCAAGCGTTTGTTGCAATGAATATAGATTTAGAGCGAATAAGTGAATGGAGTTATACGGGTCAATAGCCTTGCTATTGACCCGTCGAAGACTCAGGTTATTGTTGTCGGCAGCTCCAGGATGATAGCTAGAGTAAATTTCGAAATGTTGCCTCAGGTTTGTTTTAATGGAACCAATATACCAATAGCCAAAAAGGTTAAGAACCTGGGGGTTTATATCGATAGTACGTTATCCTGGGCTCCTCAACTGCAAGAAGTAAGTCGCAAACTGTTTGCTTCTGCGAGGTCCTTACGAAGGTTACAAAACTTCTTGCCTACTTATTTGTTTCTAAGATTTTCGCGAATCTCACTCATTGATTAAAACAACTTTTAGGATTGTATCGCGTTTATTTATTATTTATTTATATTTATTTCCCGACGTTTCGAACTCTTTACAGAGATCATTTTCACGAGTATGAACAAAAAGATGGTAGTTGTTCAAAAGCTATCCTCATTGATACAGAGAGCACCCACTTTTTGGAAATAAAAATCAAAAAGTTGATGTTAAAAATATGATTTTTACTATTGGTAACCCACATCAGACCATGAGAACAAAAGTTAACTACTTATTTATAAGATGCATTAATATATCCTGCTTCTAAAGATCCTTTGTTATATGATTTAATAAGTAAAAGTTGTTATTATTAAATTATTACAAATTATCATATTTTCTAAGTTGGTTGAGATTAAAGTATGACTATTTTATAAATATTCATGGATTTTAAATTAAAAGGTAAAGTGTTTATTAAAAATCTACCACTGGGTCAAAAACGCGGCCAGTCCTGAGAAAGACCCAGCAAGAAAACTCAGCGGCTGTTCTGCAAAACTGATTATTATTTCATTTTGAACGGGCTATTGATATTGCTATTATTTATAATGTTTTTGAGAAAAAGGAAAGGGACTTGGTTTCTAGGTTAATAAAAATTAAATTAAAATTATTTTGTTTTGATTATTACTGCACTACTCAAAATTCTGTATTATTTTGGTTCCTGATGTGGGTCTGACCTGCAAACTATACTAATAGTATCTCGCTGTCTTGAGCTGTTTGATTGTGGGCTAGGTTTGATGAGACTTATGACTGGGTTCCAGCTAGGTGATAGTTTCCAGCCATCTTCTCTATTGAAATTCTTTGGATGTTTTTTGATTTCAATAGCCTCGCGTATCATCCTGGGACGATAATGTTGTTCTTTGGCGAGGATTTGTGGTTTGTCAAACCTGATGTAGTGTTTTGAGCCCTTCCTACAGTGTTCACAAACAGCAGACTTATTATAGCGGTTGTGCTTCACATCCGCTATGTGTTCTTTGATCCTGGTTTTAATGGACCTCTTTGTTTGTCCGATATAAGAGAATCCACAATCACAGTCCAGCTTATATACTCCTGGGTCTTGCAAGGGGATGTGGCACTTGACAGATGGTAGAAATTGACTAACTTTCTTGGATGGCTTAAAGTATGTTTTGATTGAAGCACGTTTTAAAATATAGCCAATTTTGTCAGTGATTCCCTTTATGTACGGCAAGATGGCAGGTTGGCGCTCAACTGTGGCTTGCTTCACTCGGTTTTTGTGATGATTTCTGGGAACTTTAAGCTGATTGGCATGTAAGACTTTTTTCACATGCTGAATCTCCTCTGCTATGTGTTCCTGGTCACAAATCCCTCGTGCTCTCTGAAACAAAGATTTTAACACGGCAGCTAACTGTGAAGGATGGTGGTGAGATTCACCATTCAGGTATCTATCTGTATGGGTTTTCTTTCTATACACAGTGTGACTCAAGGTGTTATTAGAGTTACGAATAACTAACACATCCAAGAATGCTAGAGAATTGTTAGACTCCAGTTCCATTGTGAATTGTATTTTGGGATTTATGGAGTTAAGATGGTCTAAGAATACAGTTACTTTGTCAGATGGTAAAATTGTGAAAGTGTCATCTACATACCGCTTATAGAAACGGGGTTTAACAGGTGAACTCACCAAAGCAGTCTCCTCGAAGTCCTCCATGAATATGTCGTGGCCGACATAAACGCGATACAATCCTAAAAGTTGTTTTAATCAATTCTTGCCTACTGCCACTAAAATCACACTCGCGCAATATCTTCTACTCTCTATTCTCGACTATGCCGATGCCAGCTATCTGAATCTCACTGAAGCACAACTTGACAAACTTGAGCGTCTTCAAAATGTCTGTAATCAGATTTATATTTGGTCTTCGCAAATATGATCACGTTTCTGAGTTTCGAAAAAGACTCAAGTGGCTTCCTATTCGTCTTCGCCGGAATACTCACGTTCTTAAGTTGTTATATAACGTTTTATTTAATCCCAAGTCCCCTAATTATCTTAAAGAACGTTTCCAGTTTCTAAATGACACACATTTGATATATCTGAGGTCATCGAAAAATTTGATATTGGCAGTCCCTAAGCATTCAACGCATTTTTATGGGTTATCGTTTTCCGTCCAGGCAGTGCTACTATGGAACTGTTATATATTGGAAATGTACCCCTTATTCCTTACCCAGCTCCTATTATCCTCCCCTATGCAAAAACGGTTCAACTCGCAAAAGTGCCATATCAGCAGCACAGCTTCGCTTCCAAACCCAGCTCTCGCTAGAGCAGTCGCTCTCCATCCTCCGTCGCGAAGACTCATTTTCTATGTCTAATCTTACTAGTAGTGTGTAATTTCTATGTCCATATGTGTAACAATTTAAATGTATAATTTCTACGTCTAAATGTGTAACAACTCATTAATATAAATTAATTAAGTTTCATTCATTTCTTTTTATTTTAAATAAACTCAGTGTAAATAAATAAGTTTTTTTTTAAAACTTACTTTCACGCGTCCCGCGTAACATTGGTGGCAGCGCAAAAGGGTTTATAAAATCCAGGAATCGTCTCCGCGAACTATTTCGAGTTTCGTATCTGTGTCGAGTTCACCATTGTAGTGCAACAAGGGCTACATATTCCAAGGCCGTTGAGCTATCCTCACGGCCCCTACAGACGACATCACACCAGCACCGCCGTCGTGCATCATCCAGTCTACTGTGCAAGGGTGCACAATGTTCCAGGTTATTTTCGCCGCGATCCTGTAAGTCAATTCTGTTACAACTATCTTTCTAACTCCAGTGATAAAGTGTTGAGTGTATTGTGCCGAAAAATCTATACGCCGTGAGTGAATATATACGGTCAAAATATCGAAATTCATACATACAGTTACATAGTAATTCTAAAACAATCTTCAAACGAACAAGGAACAACTTCTATTTCTACAAAACCTCCACTGTGTCGCGGCCAGTGAGACTAAACAATCCTTATCTTTTCCGGTGACGGCTGTACAACACCGGACTAAGAACGTTATTGTTATTATTTTATTGTGTTCTATAATTCATTTATTTTCTTTTGTGCTTCTTTTATTTAACAAATCGTATTTTATATGTGTGTATTTTAGGTTTTTGGTTTTTTGTATTTTGTTTATCTTCTTTTTTATACAAAATGAGTAAATCAGAAAAAGAGGAAAATCCGTCAATCCACATTGACTGAAATAGTTTATTCAAATTTATAAAACCATATAGCGGTGATAAGCAGACGCTAAACGCGTTTATTTCAAATTGTAACAATGCCTATGAACTTGCGAACGCCGAACAAAAACCAGTTTTATTTTGGTATATGCTCAGCCAACTACAGGGTAAAGCGGAAATTGCCAGCTCTATAAAAAATTTCACAAATTGGGACCAATTAAAAAACTTCCTTAAATCCCAATTCTCAGACATAAAACATTATTCACATTTATTAGCCGAATTACAAGACTGCAAACAAAACTCGAACGAGGCAGTCAGCCAATTCGGCATTCGAATCGAAGACATCCTGTCCCAATTACTTACCTAGATAGTACTCACCAAGGCCAAGGAAGCCCCAGGCCGCACCGTAGCGATGGAAGACCTGGCTCTCCATCATTTCCTGATAGGGTTGACCCCATGAATTTCAAACATAGTAAGATGCAAATCACCTAAAAATTTAAACGAAGCTATCAACTTTGGCGCGTCTGAAGAAAAAATTCAGAAACTCATGTACAAAAGACACATACCTAGTGCCAATCCGCCGAATCCACAGCGCCGAATTAGCGAATATCCTAGACCTATAAATATAAATAACGTTAGAACTCAAGGCCAATCAGACAACATGCAGATATTGTAAAAACGTAGGGCATCTATTATAAGAATGTAGAAAACGCGAATACAACAATAATCGCGCAAAAGCCCTACAAAACAGTAACCGCTTCAACAATTCTTTTACAAATACTCCTCGCTATGCAGAACGTTAGCAATTACGTGTAAATATAGTAAATGGGGACCCTAATCCCTCTCTAGATCGTGGACATGACCAATCTGTTCAAAATGAACATTTAAACGAATAAAGGGCTCACGAAGGTGCCTCGTGAGACCCCAGTACCAAATTTCAACACAGCCAAACAACAACGACACCCGCTCTGTATCCTTCAAATCCACTAAATTTATAGAAAAACCGAAACCATATACATCGGCTATGTCTCAAGTTACACGACAGGGTAACCAGCCCCAAACAGGAAACTCACCCTCTGTATCCTCTGAATCTACCAAATTCCTAGCGAATTCAAAGTCATATGCATCAGCTGTATCTCGAGTTACTCGACAGGGTAACCAGGCCCAAATAGGAAACTCACCCTCTGTATCCTCTGAATCTACCAAATTCCTAGCGAATCGAAAATCATATGCATCAGCTGTATCTCGAGTTACACGACAGGGTAACCAGCCCCAAACAGGAAACTCGCCCTCTGCATCCTCTGAATCCACTGCATCCTCCTTGCCTACCAAATCCTCTGAATCTGCTAAACCCACTGAATCTGACATACTAACAAACTCTTCTACTCATACTTACCACAAACGCCAACCAACCATGAATCCCTCCATTCCTGCTGTTTCTAAGCAAAATTTATTTCATGCATCTCCTGTAACAAGTGACAGTTATAAGAACAAAATCTATGAAATTTCTCTGAATTCCAGAAAGCGATACTTACCTTATGTTATCCTTAGCACCCAAGTGAATAACCGCGATCTTACCTTCCTTGTTGACACTGGATCCTGCGTTAGTCTAATAAGAGAAGCCGCAATTAAGTTCACTCCCGTCCTGAGCAAAGAAATTGTACAATTAAAAGGTATAAATACTAGCGAAGAAACGAAGTCCTAAACCACAGACCTATTAAAACATGATATAAACACTTCTACTTCAGAGCCTATAAACGTAAAATCATACCGTTTCCCGGAAATACATAAAAGAGAAGTTGAAACACAAATGGCTAAAATGCTTAACCAAGATATAATAAAACCTTATGTCTCACCCTGGTCATTTCCCATTTGGATAGTCCCAAAAAAAATCGACTCCTCCGGCCAAAAGAAATGGCGCATTGTAATTGATTATAGGAAATTAAACGACATCACTATCGGAGAAAGTTACCCAATTCCACAAATTAGCTGAATACTAGACCAATTAGGACAAAGTAAGTACTTCTCTACGCTTGATTTATGTTCCGGATTCCATCAAATTGACATTTCAGAAAAAGACACTCCCAAAACTGCTTTCACCGTCCCACAGGGGCATTTTTTATTTAAACGCATGCCGTTCGGACTCAAAAATGCTCCCGCAACTTTCCAACGTTTGATGAATACAGCGTTAGCCGGCCTTCAGGGAATTCATTGTTATGTCTACTTAGATGATATCGTTATCTATAGTCAAGATCTAGTAAGCCATTGCGACAAATTATCAAAAATATTCGAAAGATTACGTAAATATAACCTAAAACTACAACCCGACAAATGCGAGTTTCTCCGCAAGGAAGTCGCATATCTCGGGAACATCATAAGCGACGAAGGCGTTAGCCCAAATCCCGATAAGATTAAAGCAGTTACCCATTTTCCAATCCCTAAGTGTCCGAAAGACGTGAAGTCTTTTCTCGGTCTCGTGTCGTACTATCGACGATTCATACCTGAATTTTCGAAAATCGCAAAACCTCTAACGACACTATTGAAAAAAGACGTCGTTTTCCACTGGTCTAACGAACATCAACTATCACTCGACGAACTTAAGGAAAAACTAGTGTCCGCTCCTGTTCTAATATATCCAATTTTTTCCGAATCCTTCATACTTACCTGTGACGCGTCAAATTTCGCTATATCCACCATACTTTCCCGAGGCGAAATCGGTAAGGATCGCCCAATAGCATACGCCTCGAGAACCTTAAATAAAGCAGAAACCAATTACTCAACAACTGAGAAAGAGTGTCTAGCTATTGTGTTTGGCACTAAAACATTTAGACCCAATCCTACCTTCTCTCGCTCCCACTGTTCCTGAAGATAACTACAGAAATTTCCTAAAAACCACATCTAACAGCAAATTCAATTGTAACACGATTATCATTGAGCATAATGACAGCATCCTCAAATGTGACTGTAAATGCATTGTTATACCCACATCAATCGATCTCGATTATTCAAACCCATACGTAGAGGAAATACTTAGTGAAATCGATAACCTTCGGATCCTTCTAGATAAAGAAAGAACTTTGTGCACAACGCTTTCAACAACCCTAAAGAAAAAGAAAATACATTTTTTATTTACCAAACTATACCACTTCAATAGTAGTACTTATGAAGACATATTCAAATGCCTACTACATCTGAAAGCCGAACTACTTCAAAATCCAGACGATTCAAATAGTGGTGTAGCTATTACTGATTTCCAAAATCCTTTCGACAAACATTCATGGATAAAATTATACAATATGTTCTGCTACATTTTCAATGGCACCTTAATCCCTATTCATATCTATCACAACTCTATTATTTTTCCAACCCTTTCTGAAATTCCCAAGATACTACGCGAGAATCACGACATACCCATAGCCGGACACCTCGGAACAGTACGAATGTATAACCGCATCAGAGAACGATATTACTGGCAATATATGCGCAGCTACATCGAAACATACGTAAAAAACTGCACGCTCTGTCAGAGCAATAAAGCTTTCCGCCAGATAAATAGGTTTCCCATGCAAATTACAACCACCTCTACAAAACCATTTGAGCGCCTCAGTCTAGATGTTGTAGGTCCACTTCCGGAAGCTGGACAACGTCAACTCAGATTCATAGTAACCCTTCAAGACGACCTCACCAAATTCTCGTTTGCTTATCCCGTCTCAAATATAACTGCTGAAGAAACATGCGAGTGCCTGGTGCACTTTATTTCAATTTTCGGTATTCCAAAATCTATTTTAACTGACCAAGGCACCAACTTTACAGCAGAATTATTCAAAAAGACATGCGATTTCTTAAAAATAAAACAGATATGGGCTTCACCATATCACCCACAAACACAAGGCGCATTAGAACGCAGCCACTCCACTCTCAAGGAGTACTTGAAGTCCTACGTGAACGAAAACCATTCTGATTGGCACAAATATGTATACACGGCAATGTTAGCTTATAACACGTCTATCCATTCTACCACAAACTTTAGCCCATATGAACTTCTTTTCGGCCAAAAACCATTTATTCCTGACTCCGTTTATGAGATAAAGTCAGACTTAACCTACCCAGAATATATTAAAGCCTTACATCATCGCTTAAAACTCTCACAAGAGAAAGCCATAGAATACATAATCAAATCAAAGGAAAGATCAAAAGAATATTACGATGCCCGCTCGCGTCACGTTCAATACAAAGTCGGAGATTATGTATATCTCAAAAATCACTTACGACTTCGCAAGGCCCTATCACCGATATGGAAGGGCCCATACAAGGTTGTCAAAATTAATGGTAGAAATACATTGACCTTACTCATAAACAGACGTCATGTAACTCATCATTACGATGAGGTAAAGTTAGCAAGCAGATCAGAATTATAATTCTACTTAACATCATGTCAGTTTTAATTTCTATTCCCTAATACTTAGTTACATTTCATTCCAGTATTTTTACACCAACTATACTATATTCATCGAGCCTATGAAGGATAAACCTTTGACCCTCTGGGTTCATTAAGTCTAGTAAATAATTACCTTAGTATAATTATTCCCTACGATATATCTTTTATAAGTTCACATATTGATAGTATTTACCAATTTCTAAACAAATCAATGCTACTCTGTGAAGGTAGTTTAGTTATAGGTAACGTAGAATGTAATAACATATTTAAGCCATTATATACCCGACTAAGCGATATAATCCATGACAATGAGGCCATATCCCATCTCACTACTCGCCGTTTTTCTAAACGATCCGCCCTACTAGGTTTTGTCGGTACCCTTTCTAAAAAGCTATTCGGCACTATGGACGAAGACGACGCAATCCGTTATGACAATGCAATTAGAAAAGTTGAAGTAGATGAAAAGAAAATAGCTCTTCTAATGAAAGATCACATTCTAGTAACCACCTCAACTCTAAAATCAGTTAATAAAACCATAAACGATATAATTTTAAATGAAGCACACCTAAAAGATGCTGTAAGTGCCCTCTCTGAAAACATTGCTAATTTAACCCTTGTTTCTGAAGAAATAGGATTAAGATCCCGCATATTAGAGCTAATTTCAATGATTGAGTCTAGTCTACTAACATTATCTTTCAAAGTCGAAGACACTGTTAATTCCATAATGTTTAGTAAATCTAACATACTATACCCTACCATTCTTACTCCTAAAGAATTATACTCTGAACTACTCAACAATTATAGATTTCTACCACATTCTGAACAACTGCCAGTCCTCCTGAGCCTTGAGAATATGCACACTATCCTGAATGTATCTGAAATATCCTGCTATTTCAATCGGGAACGAATAGTCTTCACCATTAAAATTCCTCTAGTCGACACCATGATCTTGAACCTTTACCATAACTTACCTTCTCCAGTACCGCATGACAACGATAACCCCGTATCATATGTAACCGTCATCCCTTCTTCTAAGTATTTAGGCATTAGCAGAGATAGATCCGTGTATTCAAAATTGGACAATTTAGACTCATGCAAAATCATCAATAATAATCATTACCTTTGCGGTATCTCGGCTACATATTCACCTCAAGTTACTCCTTCATGTGAAACAGAAATAATTACCAAAATACTTACCACAATCCCGACCATGTGTGAAGTCAAATTCATGCACGGACAGTTAAATATCTGGCAACCGCTTCGTAACAACCGATGGCTATATGTTACATCTGAAAAATCTAGGTTGAGCATAATTTGTAATGAATCTCAATCCTATGAGATACATATTCATGGAAATGGAATACTATCCTTACCTCCTAAATGTATTGCCTATTATAAGCGACGCGATATTAATCTGTATTAAGAAGGATTTATGTAAAAAATTATAACCTTTTTGAGAGGAACCAAATTTATTTTTAAATAATTTTAAATTTAGAAGATAGTGTTTTGTTTTTTCGCAGTACTTTTTCTTTGTGTTTCCTCTAATGTTCGCTTTTATATTCCCTATTGTTATTTTATTTTGTTTTTGAATATATTAGTATTTTTAACCACATCGGCTGTTTATTGACTCCTGCGTGGCCTACATTTTGGTCTTCGAGCCGCATCACGATGTTCACCACACCGCTGCCTAGGAAAGAAGGTGTTGTCACCAGAAGTATGAAAAACAAAGATGACGCCGTGGCGCAGGAACGCTTAGAAAATCCTGAGATTGCTTTGAGGCCGGTCAGTCAGAAAAAATCTCTCAAAGCAAAATCTTCAGCATCTTCAATAACAGCACAAAAGAAACGGTTAGAATTAGAGGCAGCTCAAGAAAAGGCTCGCATTAAGATGGAACTTTTGGATTTAGAGCTGGCGGCAAACTTAGCCGCCGTTGAAGAGAAATACAGTCCACATCCTTCGGAATGTGATAGCCAAGCTGGAGGCTGTAATGTTGAAGAATGGCTAGAGCACAGTCGGCATGAACAGGAGGAGCTGGGGGCCCACGCTCAAGATATCCCTACAAAGGGTCCACTGCTCACACCGTCACCTGACGACGGTACTAATGGTCCTGTTCAACAGTTGGTCTGCGCACTTAAAGATTTGGTCGCCACACAGGCGACAACTAGCCACAATTCAAACTTACTTAGCCGGCTCAGCACGCCGCGAGAACTCCCTTTGTTCTCCGGTAACCCTATGGAGTGGCTATCATTCAAGAAGATCAACTAGTATATGTAATTATAGTGAAAAGGAAAATTTATGGCGTCTACGCAAGTGTCTCCGTGGCGCCGCCAAAGAAGCTGTGTCAGCACTTCTGGTAACCAGCTCTTCACCAGAAACAGTAATGTCCACTTTAGAATTGTTGTATGGAAACCCGGACATTATTTTAACTAAAATACTTTATGAAATAAAGAAATTGCCACCGCTACCTCAAGATTATAACAAAGAAATAGTTATTTTTTCTGTAAAAATTCACAATTACGTCGCATCTGTACGTGAATTAAAACGAGAAGAATATTTACAAGGACTCAGCATCGTGAATATAATACTCACTAAGCTGCCAACCGTACTGATATCCAAGTGGGCTGACTATAGTTATCCACTAATCACAAAAGGCAACAAATTTAGATTAGAAATCCTTTCGGATTTCCTAAATGAAGAAGCCAAGAAAACATCTTTGTGTAGTGCTAATTTGATTAATTTTCGTTCGGACAATAAACGATATTACAGTGATAATTACAAATTAGACACAGTGTTGATGCAAACTTATAAAAATACAAAAAGTGACTTGAAGTGTAGATTTTGTCGGGAATCGAATCATAATTTAACCGAGTGTAAAAAGTTTAAAAATCGCGACGTAATGATAAATGGTCGTTTGTAAAACGTATAGGTGTATGTTACAAGTGCTTGTCGACGTGGCATGACAGGCGCACATGTCCTGCCGCCGTGTGCGACGTGCCTGACTGCGGCCTGCCTCATCACCGCTTGCTGCACTATGTGCCGCGCGCGCCCGTACAAGGTGAGCCTAATGTAGATGAAGTGCGTCTAGAGACAGATAATAGTGTACAAAGTGGAACTATTAACCATATCAACACGAACAATTCTACAGTTTTATTAAAAGTAGTACCAGTTAAAATTCACGGACCCAACGGAGTTTTCAGTGCAAGTGCGCTGTTAGACGACGGATCCACAGTGTCTATGATGTACTCGTCGTTAGCTGCCCGTGCAGGTCTGACGGGCCGCAAACAGTGTATGAGAGTGCGTGGAGCATGGGACTCTACCGAACTAATGTGTAATGTTGAACTGTTGAACTTAACTTTGTCAAATAACCTCGGTCAAAAGTATAATATTTTTGCACGCAGTGTTAATGAACTCAACTTGCCAAAACAGGACTTAAATTTAGTGAACGTCGATAGTTACCCTTACTTAAGAAAATTTAAAGACTATTTGAGTGTTGAACAATATAAGCCAGAATTACTAATTATCATTTATTATTACCCTTAGAAAGCGTCGTAGGAAGTACCAGTCGACCGCGCGCTACTCGCACGCCTCTGGGCTGGTGCTTACATGGGAAGGTGCCGCGCGCTTCTGTAAGTGCACGCTCGATGAACACTTCTCTTCTCATCAATACCGAAGTTACAGACATAAACCAAGAAGGCGACTGTGAACTTCGCGATCTTCATGAAAAAGTCCGACATTATTTTTCTATGGAGTCCATGGCTGCATCTCCATCTAAACCCCGTCAAAATGCTGAAGAAGAACGAGCCTGGAATTATCTGGAACGAACATCTTCTTTTGCGGAAGGCGCGTGGCATGTGGGATTACCTTGGAAGGACCAGGATAGCGTAATGCCCGATTCTTTACCTACAGCTATAAATAGATTACGAGGCATAGAAATAAAAATGCGAAAAAATCAAGATTGCGCTCAAAGATATCATGAACGCCTACAATATTTGTTATTAAACAACTATGCTGAAAAAATTGAGAAAAATGAAAGTACAATTAAAACCTGGTACTTACCCCATTTTGGATTACGTGGATAGTTTACCTGACGAAAATACCATTGTTGAGCTTATAAAAGAAATTGCGTATATACACAAGCAAGGAAATTTCGAATTACGAGGCTGGAATAGCAATAATAAGATAGTTCTCAACAGTCTAGGTGAAGAAAATAGTAGAGACGCTACGGTACAGTTTAGAATTGGCGGAGACTACGACGAGAGCCGAATACTCGGACTTATTTGGCATACGTCGGACGATACTTTGACATACGATGTATCATTCAAAAACATTGCGGAAGATTTAATTACGGGCAAGAAACGACCCACAAAGAGAGCTATGCTACGAGTCGTTATGTCAATCTTTGACGTGTATGGTTTTCTAGCGCCATTCACAATAAATGGTAAATTAATTATACAACAAACTTGGCGATTAAATATTGGATGGGATACTCCCGAGCAGTCGAAGTTGATAGATGGCGCTAGGCGCTCCGGATATGGGGCGCTATTGGTGCAATATGATAGCGGAAGTAACGCCATGGCGGGCAAGGGACGTGACGTACTCTCATAATGACTTCGGACGTCATTGGAAGCATAATACAAATTTTATTCGAAGGTAAAATTTGTATTAGACGAGCCTCGTGGCGCATTGGTAAAAAACTGCCGGCTGCAGCAACGAGGTCGGGGGTTCGATTCCCACCCGAGCACAAATATTTGTGACAAACATGAATATTTGTGTGGCGTCTGGGTGTTTTTCTATGTATTATAAGTATGTATTTACAAAAGAAAAGGATATATGTATTATTATCCGTTGTCTAGTATCCATAACACAAGCATTTAGTTGCTTAGCTTGGAACTAGAGGGCGCTGTGTGATTTGTGTCCAAGATATTATATTATATTATAGATATTATATTATATAATATTTTGTTCTAAAACTGAAATCGAAAATTATTATTCCATCCATTTGCCTTCTCCACGAAGTATTGTCAGATGTAGAAAATAATTTACCAATGTTTTTGGAAATGGAATGTACCAATTTGTTTGGAAAGCTTTATTGCTCTGACAGAGCGTGCAGTTTTTTACGTATGTTTCGATGTAGCTGCGCATATATTGCCAGTAATATCGTTCTCTGATGCGGTTATACATTCGTACTGTTCCGAGGTGTCCGGCTATGGGTATGTCGTGATTCTCGCGTAGTATCTTGGGAATTTCAGAAAGGGTTGGAAAAATAATAGAGTTGTGATAGATATGAATAGGGATTAAGGTGCCATTGAAAATGTAGCAGAACATATTGTATAATTTTATCCATGAATGTTTGTCGAAAGGATTTTGGAAATCAGTAATAGCTACACCACTATTTGAATCGTCTGGATTTTGAAGTAGTTCGGCTTTCAGATGTAGTAGGCATTTGAATATGTCTTCATAAGTACTACTATTGAAGTGGTATAGTTTGGTAAATAAAAAATGTATTTTCTTTTTCTTTAGGGTTGTTGAAAGTGTTGTGCACAAAGTTCTTTCTTTATCTAGAAGGATCCGAAGGTTATCGATTTCACTAAGTATTTCCTCTACGTATGGGTTTGAATAATCGAGATCGATTGATGTGGGTATAACAATGCATTTACAGTCACATTTGAGGATGCTGTCATTATGCTCAATGATAATCGTGTTACAATTGAATTTGCTGTTAGATGTGGTTTTTAGGAAATTTCTGTAGTTATCTTCAGGAACAGTGGGAGCGAGAGAAGGTAGGATTGGGTCTAAATGTTTTAGTGCCAAACACAATAGCTAGACACTCTTTCTCAGTTGTTGAGTAATTGGTTTCTGCTTTATTTAAGGTTCTCGAGGCGTATGCTATTGGGCGATCCTTACCGATTTCGCCTCGGGAAAGTATGGTGGATATAGCGAAATTTGACGCGTCACAGGTAAGTATGAAGGATTCGGAAAAAATTGGATATATTAGAACAGGAGCGGACACTAGTTTTTCCTTAAGTTCGTCGAGTGATAGTTGATGTTCGTTAGACCAGTGGAAAACGACGTCTTTTTTCAATAGTGTCGTTAGAGGTTTTGCGATTTTCGAAAATTCAGGTATGAATCGTCGATAGTACGACACGAGACCGAGAAAAGACTTCACGTCTTTCGGACACTTAGGGATTGGAAAATGGGTAACTGCTTTAATCTTATCGGGATTTGGGCTAACGCCTTCGTCGCTTATGATGTTCCCGAGATATGCGACTTCCTTGCGGAGAAACTCGCATTTGTCGGGTTGTAGTTTTAGGTTATATTTACGTAATCTTTCGAATATTTTTGATAATTTGTCGCAATGGCTTACTAGATCTTGACTATAGATAACGATATCATCTAAGTAGACATAACAATGAATTCCCTGAAGGCCGGCTAACGCTGTATTCATCAAACGTTGGAAAGTTGCGGGAGCATTTTTGAGTCCGAACGGCATGCGTTTAAATAAAAAATGCCCCTGTGGGACGGTGAAAGCAGTTTTGGGAGTGTCTTTTTCTGAAATGTCAATTTGATGGAATCCGGAACATAAATCAAGCGTAGAGAAGTACTTACTTTGTCCTAATTGGTCTAGTATTCAGCTAATTTGTGGAATTGGGTAACTTTCTCCGATAGTGATGTCGTTTAATTTCCTATAATCAATTACAATGCGCCATTTCTTTTGGCCGGAGGAGTCGATTTTTTTTGGGACTATCCAAATGGGAAATGACCAGGGTGAGACATAAGGTTTTATTATATCTTGGTTAAGCATTTTAGCCATTTGTGTTTCAACTTCTCTTTTATGTATTTCCGGGAAACGGTATGATTTTACGTTTATAGGCTCTGAAGTAGAAGTGTTTATATCATGTTTTAATAGGTCTGTGGTTTAGGACTTCGTTTCTTCGCTAGTATTTATACCTTTTAATTGTACAATTTCTTTGCTCAGGACGGGAGTGAACTTAATTGCGGCTTCTCTTATTAGACTAACGCAGGATCCAGTGTCAACAAGGAAGGTAAGATCGCGGTTATTCACTTGGGTGCTAAGGATAACATAAGGTAAGTATCGCTTTCTGGAATTCAGAGAAATTTCATAGATTTTGTTCTTATAACTGTCACTTGTTACAGGAGATGCATGAAATAAATTTTGCTTAGAAACAGCAGGAATGGAGGGATTCATGGTTGGTTGGCGTTTGTGGTAAGTATGAGTAGAAGAGTTTGTTAGTATGTCAGATTCAGTGGGTTTAGCAGATTCAGAGGATTTGGTAGGCAAGGAGGATGCAGTGGATTCAGAGGATGCAGAGGGCGAGTTTCCTGTTTGGGGCTGGTTACCCTGTCGTGTAACTCGAGATACAGCTGATGCATATGATTTTCGATTCGCTAGGAATTTGGTAGATTCAGAGGATACAGAGGGTGAGTTTCCTATTTGGGCCTGGTTACCCTGTCGAGTAACTCGAGATACAGCTGATGCATATGACTTTGAATTCGCTAGGAATTTGGTAGATTCAGAGGATACAGAGGGTGAGTTTCCTGTTTGGGGCTGGTTACCCTGTCGTGTAACTTGAGACATAGCCGATGTATATGGTTTCGGTTTTTCTATAAATTTAGTGGATTTGAAGGATACAGAGCGGGTGTCGTTGTTGTTTGGCTGTGTTGAAATTTGGTACTGGGGTCTCACGAGGCACCTTCGTGAGCCCTTTATTCGTTTAAATGTTCATTTTGAACAGATTGGTCATGTCCACGATCTAGAGAGGGATTAGGGTCCCCATTTACTATATTTACACGTAATTGCTAACGTTCTGCATAGCGAGGAGTATTTGTAAAAGAATTGTTGAAGCGGTTACTGTTTTGTAGGGCTTTTGCGCGATTATTGTTGTATTCGCGTTTTCTACATTCTTATAATAGATGCCCTACGTTTTTACAATATCTGCATGTTGTCTGATTGGCCTTGAGTTCTAACGTTATTTATATTTATAGGTCTAGGATATTCGCTAATTCGGCGCTGTGGATTCGGCGGATTGGCACTAGGTATGTGTCTTTTGTACATGAGTTTCTGAATTTTTTCTTCAGACGCGCCAAAGTTGATAGCTTCGTTTAAATTTTTAGGTGATTTGCATCTTACTATGTTTGAAATTCATGGGGTCAACCCTATCAGGAAATGATGGAGAGCCAGGTCTTCCATCGCTACGGTGCGGCCTGGGGCTTCCTTGGCCTTGGTGAGTACTATCTAGGTAAGTAATTGGGACAGGATGTCTTCGATTCGAATGCCGAATTGGCTGACTGCCTCGTTCGAGTTTTGTTTGCAGTCTTGTAATTCGGCTAATAAATGTGAATAATGTTTTATGTCTGAGAATTGGGATTTAAGGAAGTTTTTTAATTGGTCCCAATTTGTGAAATTTTTTATAGAGCTGGCAATTTCCGCTTTACCCTGTAGTTGGCTGAGCATATACCAAAATAAAACTGGTTTTTGTTCGGCGTTCGCAAGTTCATAGGCATTGTTACAATTTGAAATAAACGCGTTTAGCGTCTGCTTATCACCGCTATATGGTTTTATAAATTTGAATAAACTATTTCAGTCAATGTGGATTGACGGATTTTCCTCTTTTTCTGATTTACTCATTTTGTATAAAAAAGAAGATAAACAAAATACAAAAAACCAAAAACCTAAAATACACACATATAAAATACGATTTGTTAAATAAAAGAAGCACAAAAGAAAATAAATGAATTATAGAACACAATAAAATAATAACAATAACGTTCTTAGTCCGGTGTTGTACAGCCGTCACCGGAAAAGATAAGGATTGTTTAGTCTCACTGGCCGCGACACAGTGGAGGTTTTGTAGAAATAGAAGTTGTTCCTTGTTCGTTTGAAGATTGTTTTAGAATTACTATGTAACTGTATGTATGAATTTCGATATTTTGACCGTATATATTCACTCACGGCGTATAGATTTTTCGGCACAATACACTCAACACTTTATCACTGGAGTTAGAAAGATAGTTGTAACAGAATTGACTTACAGGATCGCGGCGAAAATAACCTGGAACATTGTGCACCCTTGCACAGTAGACTGGATGATGCACGACGGCGGTGCTGGTGTGATGTCGTCTGTAGGGGCCGTGAGGATAGCTCAACGGCCTTGGAATATGTAGCCCTTGTTGCACTACAATGGTGAACTCGACACAGATACGAAACTCGAAATAGTTCGCGGAGACGATTCCTGGATTTTATAAACCCTTTTGCGCTGCCACCAATGTTACGCGGGACGCGTGAAAGTAAGTTTTAAAAAAAAACTTATTTATTTACACTGAGTTTATTTAAAATAAAAAGAAATGAATGAAACTTAATTAATTTATATTAATGAGTTGTTACACATTTAGACGTAGAAATTATACATTTAAATTGTTACACATATGGACATAGAAATTACACACTACTAGTAAGATTAGACATAGAAAATGAGTCTTCGCGACGGAGGATGGAGAGCGACTGCTCTAGCGAGAGCTGGGTTTGGAAGCGAAGCTGTGCTGCTGATATGGCACTTTTGCGAGTTGAACCGTTTTTGCATAGGGGAGGATAATAGGAGCTGGGTAAGGAATAAGGGGTACATTTCCAATATATAACAGTTCCATAGTAGCACTGCCTGGACGGAAAACGATAACCCATAAAAATGCGTTGAATGCTTAGGGACTGCCAATATCAAATTTTTCGATGACCTCAGATATATCAAATGTGTGTCATTTAGAAACTGGAAACGTTCTTTAAGATAATTAGGGGACTTGGGATTAAATAAAACGTTATATAACAACTTAAGAACGTGAGTATTCCGGCGAAGACGAATAGGAAGCCACTTGAGTCTTTTTCGAAACTCAGAAACGTGATCATATTTGCGAAGACCAAATATAAATCTGATTACAGACATTTTGAAGACGCTCAAGTTTGTCAAGTTGTGCTTCAGTGAGATTCAGATAGCTGGCATCGGCATAGTCGAGAATAGAGAGTAGAAGATATTGCGCGAGTGTGATTTTAGTGGCAGTAGGCAAGAATTGATTAAAACAACTTTTAGGATTGTATCGCGTTTATGTCGGCCGACATATTCATGGAGGACTTCGAGTAGACTGCTTTGGTGAGTTCACCTGTTAAACCCCGTTTCTATAAGCGGTATGTAGATGACACTTTCACAATTTTACCATCTGACAAAGTAACTGTATTCTTAGACCATCTTAACTCCATAAATCCCAAAATACAATTCACAATGGAACTGGAGTCTAACAATTCTCTAGCATTCTTGGATGTGTTAGTTATTCGTAACTCTAATAACACCTTGAGTCACACTGTGTATAGAAAGAAAACCCATACAGATAGATACCTGAATGGTGAATCTCACCACCATCCTTCACAGTTAGCTGCCGTGTTAAAATCTTTGTTTCAGAGAGCACGAGGGATTTGTGACCAGGAACACATAGCAGAGGAGATTCAGCATGTGAAAAAAGTCTTACATGCCAATCAGCTTAAAGTTCCCAGAAATCATCACAAAAACCGAGTGAAGCAAGCCACAGTTGAGCGCCAACCTGCCATCTTGCCGTACATAAAGGGAATCACTGACAAAATTGGCTATATTTTAAAACGTGCTTCAATCAAAACATACTTTAAGCCATCCAAGAAAGTTAGTCAATTTCTACCATCTGTCAAGTGCCACATCCCCTTGCAAGACCCAGGAGTATATAAGCTGGACTGTGATTGTGGATTCTCTTATATCGGACAAACAAAGAGGTCCATTAAAACCAGGATCAAAGAACACATAGCGGATGTGAAGCACAACCGCTATAATAAGTCTGCTGTTTGTGAACACTGTAGGAAGGGCTCAAAACACTACATCAGGTTTGACAAACCACAAATCCTCGCCAAAGAACAACATTATCGTCCCAGGATGATACGCGAGGCTATTGAAATCAAAAAACATCCAAAGAATTTCAATAGAGAAGATGGCTGGAAACTATCACCTAGCTGGAACCCAGTCATAAGTCTCATCAAACCTAGCCCACAATCAAACAGCTCAAGACAGCGAGATACTATTAGTATAGTTTGCAGGTCAGACCCACATCAGGAACCAAAATAATACAGAATTTTGAGTAGTGCAGTAATAATCAAAACAAAATAATTTTAATTTAATTTTTATTAACCTAAAAACCAAGTCCCTTTCCTTTTTCTCAAAAACATTATAAATAATAGCAATATCAATAGCCCGTTCAAAATGAAATAATAATCAGTTTTGCAGAACAGCCGCTGAGTTTTCTTGCTGGGTCTTTCTCAGGACTGGCCGCGTTTTTGACCCAGTGGTAGATTTTTAATAAACACTTTACCTTTTAATTTAAAATCCATGAATATTTATAAAATAGTCATACTTTAATCTCAACCAACTTAGAAAATATGATAATTTGTAATAATTTAATAATAACAACTTTTACTTATTAAATCATATAACAAAGGATCTTTAGAAGCAGGATATATTAATGCATCTTATAAATAAGTAGTTAACTTTTGTTCTCATGGTCTGATGTGGGTTACCAATAGTAAAAATCATATTTTTAACATCAACTTTTTGATTTTTATTTCCAAAAAGTGGGTGCTCTCTGTATCAATGAGGATAGCTTTTGAACAACTACCATCTTTTTGTTCATACTCGTGAAAATGATCTCTGTAAAGAGTTCGAAACGTCGGGAAATAAATATAAATAAATAATAAATAAACGCGATACAATCCTAAAAGTTGTTTTAATCAATGAGTGAGATTCGCGAAAATCTTAGAAACAAATAAGTAGGCAAGAAGTTTTGTAACCTTCGTAAGGACCTCGCAGAAGCAAACAGTTTGCGACTTACTTCTTGCAGTTGAGGAGCCCAGGATAACGTACTATCGATATAAACCCCCAGGTTCTTAACCTTTTTGGCTATTGGTATATTGGTTCCATTAAAACAAACCTGAGGCAACATTTCGAAATTTACTCTAGCTATCATCCTGGAGCTGCCGACAACAATAACCTGAGTCTTCGGCGGGTCAATAGCAAGGCTATTGACCCGTATAACTCCATTCACTTATTCGCTCTAAATCTATATTCATTGCAACAAACGCTTGCCATATTTTGTCCGGTGGAGCTTGTGTGTAAATCTGCAAATCGTCTGCGAAAAGATGGTAGGTTGAAGTTAAATTTTTGGAGATATAATTTATAAAAATAGCGAAGAGAAGTGGAGAGAGAACGCCACCCTGTGGTACACCGGCAGTAGTATTAGTCCAGTCGGAGCAATTGTCTTCAAGACGGATACGTTGCCGGCGCCCGAACAGGTAACTTTGAAACCAATCAACTGCCGTTGGAGATATGTTGAGAGAGCGAAGAATACCTAGCAGGATATGGAAATCGATGGTGTTAAAGGCATTAGTAAAGTCAAGTAGCGATAAGACCGTAAGATTACCATGATCCATACCTAGGCGAATATCGTCTGTAATGTTCACCAATGCGGAAACAGTACTGTGACCAGCACGAAAACCAGATTGGAAAGGGTTAAGGAGATTATTTTCATTTAGGAAAGAACTAAGTTGGGAATGGACAAGGCGTTCCAGTACTTTAGATAGAAATGGGAGGATAGAAATTGGTCGGTAATCAGTGAAGGATACAGGACGAGTTTTCTTTTGTAAATACATACTTATAATACATAGAAAAACACCCAGACACCACACAAATATTCATGTTTGTCACAAATATTTGTGCTCGGGTGGGAATCGAACCCCCGATCTCATTTCTGCAGCCGGTAGCACTTACCAAAGTGATAGCATAGATAAGTGAAAGCACTTACCAAGAGTTCTTGTATTCTCCTCTGCAGAGTTTCATGGCACCACTTAAGATGTTAGGCAACCAACAGCATTCTCCATGCAATACTTGACTATTGATATTCGATGATTTTTAATAGCGTTTTTGTAAAATTATGCGTATGCGTTTTCACTCGATAAGATACAGAACTCACGAGGGCGGTAATTATTTCTCAGAACAGAACATTAATCTTCTGGGCGAACGAGAGATAGCGGGTTCACTCTCGTGCAGATTATGCGCGACGAAGTGCGTGATGAGAGTCTGAGTTGAGAGAGTGCGAGAGAGTGACTGAGCGTGAGACTCCGTCCCATCGAGGCGGCGCTGCAAATTCTTCTCGAAACTTCCACGAACGAGAATGGTTCATTTCGTGATCAACGCCATCTAGCGTAATCTTTGCGTAACACCTTGATAGTGCATCTCACAACAAGTACATACGATCAACCAACAGCGAAATATAATACTAATGAAATAATGATTAGGTATTACTAAATTTAAATAATAAATATATACATAATATACGTCATGTCAAGAGCGTGCACGTCGCGATCCCTGCCGTCCCAGTGGGACGCAATCTTGACCAAAGCAAACTCAGCCGGACGGGCTGCTAGGGCGTGCCCCGGAAGCGACGGGCACCGATTAGCCCCCGTCGGTGCGGCTGCATGCGCATGCGGCGAAGGGGGCCGCCACCCTTCACGCAGCGCCAATCCTGGCGGGACGAGGAGAGGGGAGTGCCGTATAGGCACGTGGAATGTTAGAGGTAGCATGGCAAGAAAGATGAATGAGATGATGGATGTATTAAATGAGAGATGCCTGGATGCCTTATGTTTGACGGAGACAAAGCGGAGGGGGAGGGAGACCTAGGACCTCCCCGGTGGCATGGTAGCCCTATGGTCCGGAGTGGACCCGGTCGTCCGTGCCAGTGGGGGTGTTGGAGTCGTACTCTCCTCCCGCTTTGCTTCCGGAGTGAAAGATTATGAGTTGGTAGGCCCAAGACATCTTTGGGTTCGAATAAAACTGGGGATCACGCGAGTTTTCCTGGTCGCAGCTTATGCTCCCGTTAGCTCCGCGGATCCCCGCGAACTCGAGGAGTTTTGGGAAACTGTTAGGGATATTCTGGATCTAGCTGAGGGAAATGAAAGGATAATTCTGTGTGGTGATCTTAATGGGTGGGTCGGAACCAAGCGAGACGGCCTGGAGGCTGTCCTTGGTCCGAATGGTGACAAGAGAGTGAATGATGCTGGTAAGCCGATATTGGACGTATGCCTGGAACGGAACCTCCTTGTGTCTAACACATTATTCCGTCATAAAGATATTCACACGTATACGTGGAGACGGAATGAGCAAAAGAGTATGATAGATTTGATTTTGATAGATAGTCGTCTCCGAAATACTCTAAGGGATACAAGAGCCTACAGAGGCCCCACTCTTGATACGGACCACTACCTGGTGGTAAGCCGATTCGTGGGCCTTTTCAAGAAGTGGAGACACTGGCGAGTGCGTACCCATTTCGGAGAGCTTGAAAGGATAAAATGTGAGAAATTAGAAGATGAAAGTGTACGGAGTATGTATGTAGGTCTAGTCAGTAAAAGACTCAATGAGACGAGTCTTTCTGACCTAGGTGTTGAAGAATGCTGGGAAAGAATGAAAGAAAGTATAGTGAATAGTGCAAAAGAAGTATGTGGTAGTGCAAAGAGGCATAAGATTCTGAGAGGTGACGCCTGGTGGGACGCGGATGTGAAATCCAGCGTCGAAAGAAAGAAAAAAGCATGGTTGGATTATGTCTCAAGTTTGAACCAGAATGATAGTATGACAGAGAAAAAGTATGAGAGCTACCGCCGCTGCAGGAATGTTACCAAAGCCTTAGTGAAAGAGAAGCGTGAAAGACTAGTTGCGAATGAGGAAGTGAGGTTGACGGAGAACTTCGAGGCGAATAACAAACTCTTCTGGAGGGAAGTTAGAAAGTCTCGGGGTTCTTCGTCAACATCCAGAATGGACAAAATTATGTCTAAGTTTGGTGACATTCTTGCAAACCCAAGCGATGTATTGGGCAGGTGGAGTGAGTATTTTGGGGAAATGTACGAGTATGTTCCGGATGTGGGCGCCGCGTGTGAGCCTACGGCTGACACCGCTGCGCCAGCATCTAATGAGGACATTACTATGGAAGAGATTGAATGGTCGATACGAAGTATGAAAAATGGTAAGGCAGCTGGAATTGATATGATGTCTGCTGAAATGATCAAACACGGTGGAACCTGTGTCCGGGACGCTTTCCTGACCTTGAGCAATCTGTGCTGGAGGTCGGGTAAGGTTCCCATGGACTGGAGGCGCGCTGTCATCGTGCCCTTGTATAAAGGTAAGGGATCACGTATGCAGTGCGCCAGTTACAGGGCCATCAGTTTCATCAGTTTAGCAGCAAAAGTGAATGGGAAAATTATTGAAAGGAGAATGAGGGTGATATCTGATGGAGTGTTGTGGGAGGCTCAGGGTGGTTTCAGAAGCGGACGAGGGTGCATGGATCAGATTTTTTCTCTCCGCAACATCGTGGAGAAACAACTGGCTGTTAACCGGAAGGTTTTCTGCGGTTTTGTGGATCTGGAAAAAGCGTTTGACAGAGTGTTACGAAAGGATCTGTGGGATATACTCCCGGGTGAGCGGAGCACTGCTGCGCGCTGTGCAGTCCACTTATGAGGGCTGCACAGCGAGTGTGCGTGTTGACGGCGGCTTGTCCCCCTGGTTTGACGTCAATATCGGCGTCAGACAGGGTTGCGTGCTGTCCGCTCGACTGTTCATCCTGTACCTGGACAGTTGTCTCCAGAGAATGAGATCGATGGATGTAGGGATGCGAATGGGTGACCTAGTTGTGAGCTGCCTGCTTTACACAGATGACGCCGTGCTTCTAGCCGAATCGCCGTCGGACCTGCAAACACTAGTCACTACTATGAAAGATGATTGCATGATTAAAGGCTTGCAGTTGAATGCGACGAAAACGAAAGTAATGGTGTTTGAAAGGGAGGAATCAGAGATGGAAGGTACACCGCGGATGTAGAAAGACGAGTGGCGATAGGAAATAGCGTAAACGGAGCGTTGGGCAGATTCCTGGGCGCAAAAAATATTAGCAGAAAGGCCCAGTTAGCAATCCACAATGCAGTCCTGATCCCAACACTAACTTATGGAAGCGAGAGCTGGGTATGGCAGAGTGTGCATGAAAGTAGAATAAACGCGGTAGAAATGAGGGCTCTACGCAAAATCTGCGGAGTGACTCTCGCTGACCGCGTAGAAAACAAGGTTGTAAGGAAGGAAGTTGGTTTGAAAGAGAGTGTCGGTGTAAAAGTAAGAAAGGGCATGCTCCGATGGTTCGGACATGTAGAAAGAATGGTTGACGCAAGACTGACTAAGCAGATATACAATGCAAAAGCGGACGGATGTAGGAGTCGAGGACGGCCAAGACACACATTCCAAGACCAAATAGAACGTGTTCTGGAGGAAGGTGATGTTAAGAGCCTCAAAAACCGACGCGCGTGCATGAAAAGAGTTATGAAAGTCAACGAAGCGAGTGAGGTGTGTAAGAATCGTGCCCTATGGCGCTCTGTTCTCTCTGCCTACCCCGCAAGGGATTTGGCGTGAAGTTATGTATGTATGTATGTATAATATACTATTAACGCGCGTCACCAAACACATTTATGTTTTTGGTGACATATCATTACTTTTTGTAAAGAAAACTATTAATTAATCAAAATGGCTTTATTTTCGTAGGTCTTCACAGATACTTAAAAAAGTTCATAAGAACAAAGATTAAACTTATTATTTCAAATAACATATTTTAACACGAGCTCTAGAAGAAAGTGCCTCCGTGGCACAAGAAAACACGGACGCAATCGCCACGAGCGGCAGATTCTGAGTGTGTGAGCTATCATGAAAAGAACTGGCTAAGAAACTCATGTGCCAAATACTCTTTACAATCCGCGTATAATATATAATTACAATATGGCTACTGACAACGTAGCAATAGTTTCGTCCGTAAAAGGTGTAGCAGCCAGGCAGCCAGAATACTCGACCATTCAAGTTAAAACCCAACCAAATTAAAATCCTACAAGTTAACGAGAGCAGCTCTATGCAACTATTTTATTCGATTACAACTAGCGTGACATCTTTTATTGAAAAAGGAGGTTATGCAATAAATGTGGACAGTAAGCAAATGCGTAACAGAATATATTAAAAAACCAGTATCTTAGCATATTCAAAATAAGACAATAAAGTATCACTATTGATCATAGATCTCCTCAAATCCTGATAAACATATTCCACTATAGTCGCTTGTAACCCATTGGCTTGTCGTATATCAGTAAAATATATATGTAGATAGAAAATCCAAGCGAATGCAATAAGCAGCTACCATCAGGAGGGATTGGAATGATACGGTGTAACACAAGTGTATCATCCACCATCAACTGTACGGTACAACTCATAATCAGTCTGTAATATAGGTTCGCCACCTATTCAGTTTGGGACCTAAACATAACGACGAGACGAGGCTTAACAGCCACTGCCTACACCTTCGAATAACAAAGGCGTGAATTTAATTTAGTGTCCGACCGAAGGTCTATTTTTGGCCGAAGCCGAATCCGAAGCCGATTAATCAGCAATCTCCACAACCTTCAGCCGAAGCCGAAGGCTATAAACTATTAATAATTGAATAATTTTCATCAATATTATCCACAGCTAAAGAAAAATATTGGCGTAAAGTGGCTCTTGCCGCTTTTTTCTCGGTGATAGAGGTGAACGCACTGAACTAAGGGCAGTCCGGTCCGTCAGTCACTCACTCTTTCGTAACAGTTCGTTTAATTTCGACTGTTTTTGGACCTTCGGCGGGACCTTCGGCTTCTCGGAAGTTCTCGCCGAAGATGGATTTTTGGCCGAAGGTGGCCGAAGCCAAAGCTGAAGCCGAAGCTTCGGTTGGACACTAGAATTTATGTTATGTTAAGTAATATCCCGGTAAATATAACTCATTTGTATATATAACTCATCTGTATTTTAAAAACATCTCTGTTTCATTGGCACTGAGATAACTATCATTACTTACTATACCTATGAAAATTAAAAAAAAAGTATTTGCCACATAAACTTTTACTTTATTTTAATTAGCATAATATTGTATGTAAGTTTGTTAACTGTTAGGAAAATAATAATTAATTAGACTTGAAGCGATTTTGTTGTATTAAATAATTATTGTTTTGATCTTAACTTGTCACGCATAATAAATGGCAAACTGGATTGCGTTTGAAAACTAACAGAATTCATTAATGTTTCCCTATTTCATGTAGATTTTGTTACTATCTATCTTCAGACTTCAAATACCTTTGCTCTATTTCTAATCCTTGTTCGTCTTTCGATGGTCGACATTGGACCATAATTAATTTCAGTTAGAACATTATTAAGGTTATATTGTCAAAGATATACATGATTACAGATTCAATACCAAGAGTAATATTATTTTGCCTACCATTCAAAAAAAAAATCTCTCAATACATAGTTATAAGAATAAGTCAATGATAAATCCTAATGTCTCTCTCTATATCTCTCTCTCTCTCTCTCTCTCTCTCTCAATGTCACCTACATGTCACGGAACTGAAACGTAATCATGCTAAAAGTATGTAATTTGACGGGCCTCGTGGCGCATTGGTAAAACTACCGGCTGCAGCACTGAGGTCGGGGGTTCGATTCCCACCCGAGCACAAATATTTGTGACAAACATGAATATTTGTGCGGCGTCTGGGTGTTTTTCTATGTATTATAAGTATGTATTTACAAAAGAAGAGTATATATGTATTAGTATCCGTTATCTAGTATCCATAACACAAGCATTTAGTTGCTTAGTTTGGAACTGGAGGGCGATGTGTGATTTGTGTCCAAGATATTATTATTATTATTAATTTACATTGTTGTGATGTGAAACTATATAATATGGTCCGAGAGGTAGCGTGGTATTTTAGGGAGTGAATTCTGATCGAGGACAATCTTTTTTCAATAGATCTTTTGGATTACTAATAATCAAGGGTCATCTGGCATACCATTACTTTAATCACGCCTATTACTCTCTCCCTCACGGAGCTAACATTTAATTTTTCAACATTTATTACTTACTATGTAAACAACTGGCTTCTGATCCAGAGGTCCGGGTTCGATTCCCGACACTGGCTCACACCAATGACTTTTTCAAATTGTTTTCGGAAGTTATGTGTGATAAATATCAATGACTGAAAATTTGTGACCGGTATGGCAATAGGTTCGCCACCTATTCCATTTGGGACGTAAACATAACGACGAGACGTGTCTTAACAGCCGCAGCTTACACCTTCGGGTAACAAAAGGCGTGAAGTGTGTAAACCAGCAGAATTTACTCCATTGACAGAATTACAGGTAGATTTTTTTCCATGAAAGTGGCTACCCGGTAACCCGGTAAGTTACCGGGTGGTAAGCAACTATGAGAAAGATAGTGTACAGTTGGATTGCCGGCATTTATGAAAGTAGAATAGAAAAGCATACGGAAGGGGGATAGCACAGAGTGAAACGAGGCATGAGCCACTTTACGCCGATATTCTGGAGACGTCGTGGTAGTTTACATGATTCTACCAACATGTCATATGTTTGTTCAAAAAGTCTTGTCCCATGGCAACAGATTTCGCTAACATATGGAAGCAGAAAATTAATTCGGAATTTTGATACATAACCCTACACCGCGGGGTGTAAAGAGCGTGTCACTTCACGACACACAGATTATTATACATTTAGATGATAATATATGAGCAATAGGGAGATAGGCCAATTTGTTACAGAAGTAAACAGAAGGAGCATCGCGCATCGTGCCGGTGTCATTCGTTTCGTTCATTCGATCATTTCATTCATTTCCGTTCAGTCATCGCGGACGGTCGGGTCGAGCAGCATGTGCCTCATGTCCAGCGCACAGGGTCCACTCGGCTCGCGAAAACTTTGTGTATAGTGATACGCTATAAACAATACAGTTATAACAAAATGAATATTAAATTGTGACCGCCAACTAATTTGGACATATAACTGAGCTGAATTACTGGTGAGTTAGTACAGTAAAAGGAATAAAACTTGTCTCCCAACGTTTTAAATTGCAAATTGTTTCTTTATAATATTGTTATAATTAGATAATTAGTTTAATTATTATAACTTAAAACAGTGTCTGATACAACTGTTATTCGTCAGCACTCAGCATTGATCATTATCTAGTTCGCAAAGAAACGCGTCACTTTTGTTCCTGTGGGAATTTTGGAACCGCGTGCACCAATATCACTCTTATTTATTTTTCCTTTAAATTTTTATTAAAAAAACAAATAAAGATAATATAACGAGAGTGGAGAAATTTACATACATAAAACATATATACATAATTTCACGCCTTTTGTTACCCGAAGGTGTAGGCAGCGGCTGTTAAGCCTCGTCTCGCCGTTATGTTTACGTCCCAAATGGAATAGGTGGCGAACCTATTGCCATACCGGGCACAAAGCTTTCAGTCATCGATATTTTCTCAATCTCTGTGATCGTCTCTCGGACATCATCTCGGTGGTCCAGTGGTAGAGCACACGGATTCTGATCCACAGGTCCGGGTTCGAATCCTGACACTGGCTCACACCATGACTTTTAGAAATTGTTTTCGGAAGTTAAGTGTGATAAATATCGAAATATCGATGGAGAAATTTAAAATTATAATTTGCCTATTTCCCTAGTTCGCCTAAAATTTTAATAATCGTCTGATTTATAAAAAAAATGAACCGAATATTTTTATGGTATAGGGCGGCAAACGAGCAAGCGTGTCACCTGATGAGTAACTAACGCCGCCCATGGACACCTGAATACATATAGTATTAAAGTTGCGTTGCCGGCCCTTACAATGGGAAACGAAAGGGGCCCGAAGAGGGATGGTACAAGAGGAGGAAAGGCGTTGAGCCTCCGGATACCTCTCTACCACTGTGTACCATATTATGATTTGCATAATATAGAAATCAATAAACTTAAAGTTAAGACACACATACAACGAAAGCCTCCACAAATTATCATAAAAATATATAATAAAATGTTCCTTTTACAATTTCAAATCTACAATGAAAACCGAGTGTAAATATCGTGCTGTAGAGCAACTCACGATGGAGAAGCAGCTTTCGCTCAAATCTACTCCCAATTAACTTATTGGGAGTAGAAGTTGATGTTAGGTTACATCTACAGATAAATATAGTCTCCTCAAGAACCTCCACATACCTTTCTTACCGAACGAAGTGCGACATGAGCCACTTTACGTTGATATTTTGAATGGTCGTGGTATTTCACTGGTCAAGCCGACCCATTTGTGCAGTGAACCGCGTGGCTTTATTAAATTGTGTTCAAGCCGTTTATTTTCCGGGGTATTGTGCAACACACACCCCATGACTCAAGAACTTTATATATATATATATAAGTGCATAATTAACGCGTCGATAATATACGAAATGTTATGTGAATATAATAATTAATTATAAAAACCTATCCAGTAGGTGACTGTAAGTAGCGTCGTATATCATTCGTGCCTACTGTGCGTTTATAAAACAAACTGTCTTGCATTAAATTAATTGTATTATTGAAAAATAAATTTTAAGAAACTCACATGTAGGTAACATACCATTATATTAATATGTAGACACGTCACATGGTGCCGGTCCACACAAAATTATGACTGCAGAACCCAATTTAATTATTATACTAGCTGACCCGGCGAACTTTGTGCCGCATCAAAAGTAGTGTCCGACCGAAGGTCTATTTTTGGCCGAAGCTGAAGCCGAAGCCGAAGGTTGCGATTGCCGAATCGGCAATCTCCACAACCTTCGGCCGAAGCCGAAGGTTTATAAACTCTTAGTAATTTAATAATTTTCTCCAATATTATCTCCACAGAAATAGATCAAGATAGAACGGCCGCGATGTCATATTTCCATACATTTCGAGCGTGTCACTTTTTTGTAAAACCACGCCCACAGCGTGACGTCATTTTCATTGTGAGCGAGGCGACTAGTTAGGAGACACACTCATTCGATTATCGATGTTAATATCTGCAACATGTGTTAAATTTATTATTTTTATATCGTACCAACTTTATTGATTTTGTGTAACGATAATCATAGAAAGTAAAACATGTTAAATACTTTAATCCGACATATTAATACCTAAACCATATTTTTCCAACAGCATATAAAATTTAATTATAAATATTTTACTGTCCTTGGAACTATACATATTTATTAAATATTTGCCTTTTTGTAAGGGTTGGCCTCATAGTCCTGGTTAAATAACGAAGCCGAACATCGACATATACCTCGGTTACTGCCCGTTTGAGAAGAACGAGATGATTTTCCATCGGCGATTGGTCAAATTGGTGAAAACTAATACTGTCAAATAAACTGCTGCCAATGTAATTACGAAGCACTTTGGTTGAAATTTGTGGTGTTAGAATAAAGTAGGGACAAAGCAAGATATGAGCTGATACTTAAATTATTATTGAATTAATTTATCGATAAGTCCTAAGACTCAACGATACATGGAGTGCCCATCTCTAACATTCGAATCACAGCGATTAACAGACACAGCGATTAACTGGCAGGTGTATTGTGTATTTCGTTCGATTCGACGTACATTACGCTTATAATTTATACGCGCAATGTTTTTGTATACGAGCGTTGAATGCGGACAGCAATGGATATTTATCATAACGAAAAAATATACAACTTGTGATCGTAATTATTGAACATAGTAAAAGTAAAACAATAATTTATAATCTCAAAAAAATACTTTCTACTGATTTTTTGTACTTACTGATCATACGAAATATTTCCTTTTTTCATATTTGATTCACTACTTTTGTTTTTACAATTTTTCACAGCATAATAAGGCATATATGTGACGTTTTATCTATTTTTTTACGTCCTGAACGCATGGCAGGAACGCTCGTTGCGTAATGAGAGCGAGTTTCGAAAAGCATGCAATATAGTGCAGGGTTTTGGCACGCTTGCCACGCCTATTCGCCGTTCTATCTTGATTTATTTCTGTGATTATCCCCATCCTTATATAATAATCTTCTAATATATAAAATTCTTTTGTCACGGGGTGCGTTATTGAACTCCTCCGAAACGGCTTGACCGATCCTCATGAAATTTTGTGAGCATATCGGGTAGGTCTAATAGGACAACATCTATTTTTCATCCCCCTAAATCACAAGGGGAGCCCACCCCTCAATATTTTTTTTTTAATTTTCGACATATTTCGGTTTCTTATTTTTTTTATAAAACGGGATACAAAAATACATACAACCCTAAATTTTCAACTCCCCACGATCAACCCCTATTTTTTAAATTTAATTTTTCGGCAAGACAACGTTTGCCGGGTCAGATAATAGTAATATAATATCTTGGACACAAATCACAGCGCCCTCTAGTTCCAAGCTAAGCAACTAAAATGCTTGTGTTATGAATACTAGACAACGGATAATAATACATATATACTTTTCTTTTGTAAATACATACTTATAATACATAGAAAAACACCCAGACGCCACACAAATATTCATGTTTGTCACATTTGTGCTCGGGTGGGAATCGAACCCCCGACCTCGTTGCTGCAGCCGGTAGTTTTTTACCAATGCGCCACGAGGCTCTTTTCTAACCCCTATCCCTTAAAGGCCGGCAACGCAACAGTGACATATGTGTTGCTGGTGTCCATGAGCGGCGTTGGTTGCTTACCATCAGGTGACACGCCTGCTCGTTTGCCCTCCTATCCCATAAAAAAGGGGCAGGATCATCTATATTACATGCACAATCTATTTAAGACTTAATATCAATCTATCAATCAATCTATTTATTACTTAATTCGATAAAAAATAGTACTGTAATGTTTAAAATCGCTTCGTAAATAGGCCATTATTTCTCGTAAAAAGTAAAAAAATAAAAATGGTTATTGTGGGTTATCCCTAAGAGATAGACATATGCCCTCGCGGACATTTTTGTAGACCTTCTGAAGGTGTTTAATAATGTAGAGTTAGAGCATTGTTTTGATCTATCACTTAGGGTTCAGCCAGCGTTTGCAATTAAAGTGCTAAATCTCGAAAATTATCATTTTTTCTTTACAGCATCATATATGAATTACGGGGCGCTACTGTGCCAGGATTCATATCGGCTCTGTTAAAAACATTGAAATAAAATATATAAGTGATAAACGAAATTAAAACAAAGTGTTATTGCAGCGTAAACTTGACAATTTCGGTGATATATTGAAGAAATCGATAAAGGTACAATCCGAAGCGAGTTAAACAACAATTAAGCACCAGTGTACCTATAATTGTTTCGTGTGAACATTTCGTGTCTACTACCCACTAGAAAACACTTTGACCGAACTACGTTTGTCTATCCAGTGTTCGAAAGTGAATAAAAACAAACAATAGTGCTATCAAATACATTTACATAAAATATGTATCTAACCGAGAAATAAGAAAATAACAAATAAGGATCCATGAGTAGCAAAGTCATCCAAAAGTTTTCTGATAAAAATAGTAACGCCATCTGTTGAACCTAATAGGAACTACCTCGAAGTCCAACAACACTGCTTGATTCTGTAACAACGCATCGATAAAACGTTCAGCTCAAGAAATACCTAAATACGCCACCAGAGGCGCCATATAGATACAGGTAATCAATTTTTTACTGAAAAACTAAAATATCAACCATGGATGAAATTCTAAAAGCTTTAAAAAAAATCCAACTTGAACTAGACGATCAAAAAAAAGAGATCCGAGAAAATGCAAACAGCGTAACCGAACATGTTACACAAAATATGTATAAACAAATTATTAGAAGAAAGATTTTTTGCATTAGAAGAAAAGTATGAAAAAATAAAAGAAACAGTGGAAAACCAAGAGAAAAGAATCTACTTCTTAGAAAAGCAAGCGAGACAAAGAAACTTAGTTTTCTTTGGAATCGAAGAAGTAGAATCATCATATGATACTTTAGAAATACATATGATTAAATGGCTGGAACAACATTTCTCAGTCAAAATATCATATGGTGACCTGCAGGAAGTTAAAAGGATAGGCAAAAAAGGCGACAAACCACGCCCAGTATTGGTATCTTTCTCAAACATGGGCACTAAGATCAAAATATTTAAACAAAAAAGAGTACTGCGAGACACAAGGTACTATATTAAAGAAGACTACCCTAAACATGTTTTAGAAAAAAGAAATCAGTTACAAGAGCAGTTAAAAACAGAGAGAGAGAAAGGAAACACGGCTTTTCTTAAGTATGACAAACTGGTCATACTTAAACAAACATATAAAAGAAAGCTTTCTCCCTCACCAATGAAATCTACTGAGGGCATGCCAATGAAAAGAAACATACAAATAAATAAGAAAAACAAACCACAACAGCATGACCCCCCGTCGAGAAGACCAAACAGCATTTCAGAGAGAATAACTAAACCGAGCATGTTAAACTTCTTAAAAAGTAGAAATAGTAATCAAGAAGCTTCAAATGACACTGCATAGCAGTTAGCTAACCCCCTCCGAACAGATTCCACACAAAAATATTTTAACACAAGAAACTCAACAAATTCTCCAACCCGATTGGTCACCGTGGAGGATCTTGACCAAAACCCTCCAAAGAAAACCACAATCCCAAGAAAGAACAACACCAAGCAAAATCATCAACTAAAACAGACCAGCAGCAGATTAAAGGAAAATGTTGAATTATTTCACGTAGCTACTTTTAACGTCAGGACGTTAACAACCAACCATCGCCTAATGGAGCTCATAAATTCTTTAAATAATACAGAGTACGATGTTGTTGGGCTTTCAGAAGTCCGCCGTCTCGGTACTGCCATCCAAGAGTACGACAGCTTCATATTCTGTTATATGGGAGAGACACGCGGACTATATGGGGTGGGTTTCATCGTTAAAAAATACCTAAAAAGGAACATTGTGAGCTTTAGTGGCATATCGGAACGAATAGCTCTCCTAAGACTTAATATGTATGGATATCAGCTAGACATACTCCAAGTCTATGCACCCACAGAAGCCTCAAATGATGATGAGGTGGATAACTTCTTTAACACTATTAGCCAAACCCTGAAAAACTGTTCAAAAAATGTGATAGTCATGGGTGATTTTAACTCAAAAATAGGGCAACCTAGAGCCGAAGAACGCTTAATAATGAAACATTATGGATATGGAGTTAGAAATAGCAGAGGCGAACGCCTTATAGACTTTGCAAACGAAAACAAGATGAGTATAATGAACACCTTTTTTAAAAAACCCAAAAACCAGAGATGGACCTGGAAATCCCCAGACGGAGTCACAAAAAACGAAATTGATTATATATTAACAAATCAATATAGAAATGTTACAAACATACAAGTTTTGAGTATAAATTTTCCCTCAGATCATAGACTTTTAAAAGCTTCTCTACAACTAAGAAACATAAAGAAAAGCCGTATAAAATACAGAAACAACTTTAAGAACCCACTAAGAACTGCCTCAGAGAGAGCCACTTACAGACTACTTCTAGGAAAACACAATGACCTACTTCAATTTCAAGAGGATACTACCTACTGTTCAAGTAAACTATGACAAAATCTTTCATACCATTGAAAAAAGTCTACATCACTCAAAACAACACGCCACCAAGTCAGGAGTGTTATCAGCATACACCAAGAATCTCATAGCTCAGAGAAAACAACTACACGATTTGAAACCTAAAACACGAGCACAGAAAAATCAACTAAAAGCTTTATATAAACTTATAAGTAAAAGCATTAAAAGGGACTACACTCAACATCGATTCATAACATTTGAAAAAAATATAAGTACTACTTCTAGCGTTAAAAGAGCATATAAAGAACTCAACACATACAAGACATGGATTACGGAACTCAAAGAAAAAAATAAAGTTTTATGCAACAGGCCTAACATTATTAAAATTGCCACAGATTTCTACAAAAATTTATATGACTGCCAAGAGAAAAGTAGTATGAATGAAATAGATAATCTCAACTTGCAATACACAGATGTCTCTAAACAAGAACCGATAGACGAGCTCGAGGTTTCAAAAGCAATAAAAAGCTTGAAGGTTGAAAAGTGCCCAGGCCCAGATGGAATTACAAACGAAGCGATAAAAGAAGGCTGTCAATATCTTGCTCGCCCTCTGACATGTCTTTTTAACTCTATACTTGAGTCAAGTACCGCACCCTTTCAATGGTCAGAATCATTCATGATCCTGCTGTACAAAAAGGGTGACCCAAAGGATATAGGCAATTATCGCCCCATCAGTCTGCTGCCATCACTCTACAAACTTTTTTCATCAATTATCGAAAAAAGGATAAGTAAGAGTATAGAAACATATCAACCGATAGAACAAGCCGGCTTCAGGAGGCTTCTATTCGACGATAGATCATATCCACTCATTAGAACAAATTATTGAAAAATATAGTGAGTACCAGAGACCACTGTATGTTGCTTTCATCGATTACCAGAAAGCCTTCGACACCATCCTGCACTCTTCCATATGGACAGCTTTAAGCGCACAGAACGTAGAACACAAATACATTGAAGTTATTAAGAATATATACAACAACTGCAGTAGCAGAGTGAAGCTTGAGTCTACAGGACCGCCAATAAGCATAAAAAGAGGGGTAAGACAAGGGGACCCACTGTCACCGAGAATTTTTATAGCGGTACTAGAGATGGCCACCAGCAAAGTCAATTGGAATGCAACAGGACTGAACATTAATGGAAAGTTTATCAGCCACTTACGGTTTGCTGACGATATTATCTTGCTTTCTGAAAATGCAAAAGAACTAGAGGCGATGATACTCTCACTAAAATCTGTGAGCGTTGAAGTAGGCTTGCAAATAAATCTTAATAAAACCAAAATTATGACAAATAGTTTAAAATATCCCTTATATCTTGATCATAATTTACTAGATTACGTGGAGAGCTATATATACTTAGGAAAACAAATCTCTTTCGACAAGAAAAACAACGAATTAGAAGTTAAAAGGAGAATCTCTGGCCCGTGGAGAAAATTCTGGAGCTTAAAGGAAATATTAAAAGGGACTATGCACATCAGCTTAAAAAAAAAAGTCATGGATACCTGCTTGCTTCCCTCCATCACCTATGGGTGTCAGACATGGAAGTACACATTGAAAGTAAAAAACATGATTAGGTCCTGTCAACGAAGCATGGAAAGAAGCATCACAAACGTGAGAAAAATACAAAAAATCTCACATAGCATTATACGAGAAAATACTAAAATTATAGATGCACTTCAATTCTCACAAATATTGAAATGGCATTGGGCAGGACACGTGGCCAGGTTGGAGGACGACCGCTGGACTACCAGACTAACGTCATGGGAAGGCCCTATGGGCATTAGAAAAAGAGGAAGACCAGCAACTCGTACGCAACATAATAAAAATAGCAGGAAAACACTGGAAAACAAAAACCAAGGATAGGGACAAGTGGAAAAAACTGGAGGAGGCCTTCACCCTGACATGAGCAGGGGTTCTTGCATGTCAATATTTCAACTAAAAATAATTAACAGACATGATAAACTTAAAAAAACTTAAATAATACTTTCATAATACTACATAATGTAATATTATTTATCAAAATTACAATGAATAAATATTATAACAAATGTTAAGATTAACTTATTAACAATCAATAGTGCATAGTATTATTACATAAGTACACAATATTTTTTAATCTACATAATTTAATGATTTTTTTATGAATTTAATTATACAATATTATTTAATTAACACAATCCAATGTTTTTTTATGAATTTAATTATAAAATATTATTTAATTTACATTATCCAATTCAATTATTTTTATCAATTTAATTAGACAATATTATTTAATTAACACAATCCAATGATTTTTATGAATTTAGTTGTTAAATATTATTTAATTTACATAACCAAATTCAATTCAATTATTTTAATCATTTTAACTATACAATATTATTTAATTTGCCAAACCCAATGATTATTATGAATTTAATTTATCTTATTAATTATTTATCTTTATTAATTTATATAATCCAATAACTATTAAGGATAATATAATATTTAACACAATAATATAGAATGCAGATATAATATCAAACATTATATTAATAGAAATGTAAATTGGAAATTAATAATAACGATGCAAATTGTAATGTGATCACGCAAGAAATAAATTTTATTTATTTTTATTTTATATGAATTATAGATCAAAACCTGACACCCTCTTACTATTAAAAAAAATCGCATCAAAATCCGTTGCATAGTTTAAAAGATATAAGCATATAAGGGGACAGACAGCGGAAAGTGACTTTGTTTTTTACTATGTATTAATGATGACTAGAAAGTACTAACAAATGTATTTCCTTTACGTTAAGTTTTTATTTACAACGGCCACAGCATCTACTCGTAGTTCCCGGCGGAAAATATTCACACAAATATATCCATGAAGCGATTAAGAATTAAGATAATAATTATTTATATATTTGTTTATAGTCAGAAAACGTATGTAATACTTAGACGCAATAATAATTAAGATACGTAAATTAGTAGGTACATCAAAAAAAAACCCTTAAGTTTTACAGAATACCGGTTGCATACTCTTATGATGCACTCAGAAATTGTAATTAATATAATAATACAGCCTCCCTCGCTTAGCTGTTGATATTAACGGGTACTAACAACCAAGATATTAATAATATTTACATATTCAATCAACGTTTTATAATATTAATAGCAATGCCAGGGACTTGTCCGAAGTTTTTTGTCAATCTTTTTTTTAATACAAAGAGACACCACATGTTCTAAACCAGGGTAGTTAACTCAGTGTTTTTTTATAATTAAAATGATGTCAATTTTACATCTTGGTATTAATCTTATACTTATATGCTTACTTAAACTTTTAGGCTCTCGCGTTGCTTAATAAACAAATATCATGAACGGAAATTAACGCGACTTGTAAATATTACATAAACGTGTCGCATTCATTCCCGTTCATTAAATAGATCAAATTCTTATCTATGTTTCTAAATAGACTCGGGATTCACACACTAACTAAACTAAAACAAAATTTAATGTATCTGGAAATAAATCTACATATACCTCACATCATCCAATAACTAATACAAAATAAAATAAAAATATTCCAAAAGACGAATAGGTCAAAATCTAAATTCTTATTAAAATATTGTACGATATGATGACAAATAAAGAAACAGACAAAAATAATATTTATATGAATATAAGTTTCCCTGCTAACTGTCGCGACCTACCCCCCGAGTCCCGATTCACATCATCGCGTGCTTAATATTTGCCTAGGAAACGAATACTTACATACATACATAACTTCACGCCAAATCCCTTGCGGAGTAGGCAGAGAGAACGGAGCGCCATAAGGCACGATTCTTACACGCCTCACTCGCTTCGTTGACTTTCATAACTTTTTTCATGCACGTGCGTCGATTTTTGAGACTTCTAACATCACCTTCCTCCAGAACACGTTCTGTGTGGTCATGGAATGTGTGTCTTGGCCGTCCTCGACTCCTACATCCATCCGCTTTTGCATTGTATATCCGCTTAATCAGTTTTGCATCATTCATTCTTTCTACATGTCCGAACCATCGGAGCATGCCCTTTCTTACTTTTACACCGACACTCTCTTTCAATCCAACTTCCTTCCTTACAACCTTCTTTTCGACGCTGTCAGCGAGAGTCACTCCGCAGATATTGCGCAGTGCCCTCATTTCTACCGCGTTTATCCTACTTTCATGCACACTCTGCCATACCCAGCTCTCGCTTCCATAAGCTAGCGTTGGGATCAGGGTCTGCATTGATTGTGGATAGCTAGCTGGGCTTTTCTGCTAATACTTACATTTTGTATTTTGCGATATCTTTTGAATTAAAGGTCCGAATTGAATTATTTAAAAAGTTCTAGAAAGTTATTAAACCTATCTTTTTATTGAAACAATTTATTTTGAGGAGAGTTATTCCAAAGTACAAAATAAAGAATGTTCAAAACAACAACTTTATAATTATTTAAAAAAATTAAAAAACACTTATTGTGAGATAACTACAATAGTTAGACATATAGCGTCGCGACCTTTTTTGTAGACGTATGTCCTGTAAAAATGTAGTACATTGTTTTGTTATAGAATCAGTAGTTTTCACGGCATTCGCGATGTAAGAATATTTTTCAGGTAATTTTCTTCCACCTTAGGTTACATAATTGGACTTATAGTAAGGATCTCTAATTTAGTTTAAAATATAATATAGGCTAAAGTCTTCTTCGATAAGTGGAAGAATACATACACCACTGAAAGAATTTTTGAAATCGGACCGGTGGTTTCTGAGATTAGCGCGTTCAAACAAACAAACCCTTCCGCTTTATAATGTAAGTATAGATTAAAATAAGCTATAAACCAAAAATTTTAAAATCTCTGAAATGGACGCACTAATTACTTTCGGGAATATGTGGTAATATGACAACAGGTACTGCCGCATACATTAAAATCAGCGGATATATGCGTGATAGCCACAGCTTATAGCTTCAATTATAAAAGTCATCAGTCAAATTAAAATCCTATTTGGGACGTAAACATAACGACGAGACGAGGTTTAACAGCCGCGGCGAAAAAGGCGTGAAGTTATGTTTTTTTATGTTTAAATTAAAACACCTTTTCTGTGTGCTAATCGATGCACAATTAGCGTAGTGCGCATAATATTTTGCAGACTCTGCTAATGTGATATGATTTGCTTTCTTAACACTAACATATTGATAGCAATCCCTCCGCGACTTACTTCCACATATAATAAAACATTACTTCTATAACTAGAAAGCGATAATTCGCATCCCTACATTCGTCACTACATCTCACTGTCTGGAGACCACTGTCAAGGTACAGATTATACAGCCGAGCAGGCAGCACGCAACCCTGTCTGACGCCGATATTGACGTCAAACCAGAGCGATAAACCGCCGCACACGCGCTGTCCAGCCCTCTTAGGTGGGACTGCACAGCACTGCTGCGCGCCCGTAGCCCAGGAGTATGTCCCACAGATCTTTTTGTAACACCCTGTCAAACGTTTTTTCCAGATCCACAAATAATCTGATCCATGCACTCTCTTCCGCTTCTGAAACCACACTTAGCCTCCCACAACACTCCGTCAGATATCACCCTCATTCTCCTTTCAATAATCTTCCCATACACTTTCTGATCAAACTGACGGCTCTGTAACTGGCGCACTGCATACGTGATCTCATGCACACCTCTGCATACACCCCCAGTCCATGGGAACCTTACACGACCTCCATCATAGATTGCTCAAGGTCTGGAAACACAAGCGTCCGACACAGGTTCAACTGTATATCATACCAGCAGACATCATATCAATTCCAGCTGCCTTACCATTTTTCATACTTTGTATCGACAATTCAATCTCTTCCATAGTAATGTCCTCGTCAGATTTTGGCGCAGCAGCGTCAGTCGTAGACTCACTCGCGGTGCCCACATCCGGAACATACTCGTACATTTCCCCAAAGTACTCACTCCACCGACCCAATACATCGTATGGGTTTGCAAGAATGTCACCAGCCTTAAACATAATCTTGTATATTATGGATGTGGACGAAGAACCCCGAGACTTTCTAACTTCCCTCCGAGTTTGTTATTGGCCTCGAAGTTCTCCGTCAACCTCACTTCCTCGTTCGCAACTATTCACGCTCCTCTTTTACTAAGGCTTTGGTGACATTCCTGCAGCGGTGGTAGCTCTCATACTTTTTCTCTGTCATACTATCATTCTGATTCAAACTTGAGACATAATCCAACCATGCTTTTTTCTTTCTTTCGACGCTGGATTTTACATCCGCGTCTCACCAGGCATCACCTCTCAGAATCTTATGCTGTAACGCGGTCGGGGGTTCATAAAAAAAAATTCGCTCGACAATTAGAATTTTATTTATTTTAATGTCGAGTTGCTCCTCAATTTGTGGCTACCAAATCTTAAGAGGGGAGCAGGTACGACCTGATGCCGAGTGACCCGCGAAGGCTCACTGCTGGGGTGTCCCGGTGCTCCACCGAAGTCTCCTCCCAGATGTTGGCAGGCTGCCTTTACCCTGTCAGTTGGTCGACAGGAAAAGTGGAAGAAAGTAGATGTGAAAGTTGAGATGAAGGTTGAGATGAAAGTAGAGGTGAAAGTAGAGGTGAAAGTAGAGGGCAGCCGATCTGGAAAACAGCCAGTAACAGCCCCTGAGCATCCCCATTCACTGGCATCGACAATCAGTGCCACCACCGACCCCCATTTCTCAGAATGGGTAGACAGTGGTGTTACATGCCAGCAATTTGGAAAATGACCAGGGTGGATCAAGCATATAACCCTACAATATAGAAACATGAATATAAATTTGGAAAAGAGTTAGATTAACAAACTATTAAGCAACATAATTAATAATGTAGGTAGGTTACCACTACCTACTTGAATTGCAAAATTATCTTAATTGTACAGAATAGTTTATATAGGAAATTACTGTAATATATATAAAAATAATATGCTGCTATTAGGAGAATCTGAACATGAAATTATAAACTTTAAGATGAGATATGTGATTATACTCTTTTCCATGATAAAGTAAACTACATGAAATAATTTTAATAAATTAGGCACATCAAGTTCACGGCACTGCAGGCAATAATATCTTAGCTATAGGGTGAAATAAATTGGTTAAACCACTCACCAATAAAATCAAAAGTTTAGTTGAAGGCTTAGGTTATTCTGGCTCCTTTCTTGGTAATAGTTTCAAATGAAAATGGCCGAATATCCTGTCTAATTTTAAAATGTCTGGTCAGTCTGTCATATTAAATAATTACCTACCTACTTTATAGAATATGATTTTATTTATTAATTTTCGTATACTACCTACTGTTGTATTTTTATTTATGACCCGGAAGCCGTGTCTTTGAAGCCTAAATTTATTATGATGAAAATTGACATTGTCACTCAACGTGACAATGCCTCTTTGCACAACCACATACTTCTTGTGCACTATTCACTGTACTTTATTTCATTCTTACCCAACATTCTTCAACACCTAAGTCAGAAAGACTCGTGTCATTGAGTCTTTTGCTGACTAGGTCTACATACATACTCCGTACACTTTCATCTTCTAATTTCTCACACTTTATCCTTTCAAGCTCTCCAAAATGGATACGCGCTCGCCAGTGCCTCCACTTCTTGAATAGGCCCACAAAGCAGCTTACCACCAGGTAGTGTTCCGTTTCAAGAGTGAGGCCTCTGTAGGCTCTTGTAGCCCTTAGAGTGTTTCGGAGACGACTATCTAGCATCAGATCAATCTTATTCTTTTGTTCATTCCGTTTCCACGTATAGGTGTGAACATGTTTATGACGGAATAATGTGTTAGACACAAGGAGGTTCCGTTCCAAGCACACGTACAAGATTGGCTTATCAGCATCATTCACTCTCTTGTCACTCTTCGGACCAAGGACAGCCTTCAGGCCCTCTCTCTTAATTCCGACCTATCCATTAAGATCACCACACAGAATTATCTTTTCATTTCCTTTAACCAAATCCAGAATGAAGGACCAAAACTGTTGTTATGATAATTATTATTATTTTCGTTTTTGTATGAATATAAAGATTTTATTTCAAGTTTAAGAAACTGAGGTTTATTTGGCTAATTTTAAACTTTTACTAATTGTGATTGTTTGAACTTTAAAGAAAATGTTGGTTATTTTACAACTAGCTATTTCGAAAAATTGTATAGGTTATTGTGTAAAACTAAGATTTGTCTTTGTGTATTTTGTATATTTTAGTTTTTGTAAGCAATTTAGCTATATTATTAAATTGCCTAGCAATTTTTATGGTGATTATTATAATTTTTATGCAAAAACCACAACAAACTATTATTTTTTGACTTATGTTTGTGTTATTTCCTATTTAGTATTTTAAATTTTTATTTTCTAAATAACTTATTTATTATTATGCTCGTATTTCCTATAATATTTGGCTTATTAGAAAACTAATTAATACATGAAATTTAGCGTAAAATACGCTTCTAACCATTCATCTAATATAAAAATGAATTAAAAATATACATACATAACTTCACGCCAAATCCCTTGCGGGGTAGGCAGAGAGAACAGAGCGCCATAGGGCACGATTCTTACACGCCTCACTCGCTTCGTTGACTTTCATAACTCTTTTCATGCACGCGCGTCGGTTTTTGAGGCTCTTAACATCACCTTCCTCCAGAACACGTTCTATTTGGTCATGGAATGTGTGTCTTGGCTGTCCTCGACTCCTACATCCATCCGCTTTTGCATTATATATCTGCTTAGTCAGTCTTGCATCTACCATTCTTTCTACATGTCCGAACCATCGGAGCATGCCCTTTCTTACTTTTACACCGACACTCTCTTTCAAAAATAAAAAATTAAAAATATACATAATTATAAAAAAATATAAAAATATATAATTTTTGATCAGCTGTACTATAACATTTTAAATAAGTTTAATTTTGATTTATGGCAGTTTTGAATTGAAGCAGCGATATTATCTATATACATATTTTGTAATAATGTCTTTATTCCGTGAGTGTTTGTAAACTACAAAGCACTAAGATCCTGGCACTCTGGTTGTGGATATTATTGATCTGAGCTTTCTGCACCAGATTTTGTAATGTCCACCTTTAGTGATCCTTTCACACAACCCTTATTTATTCGCGTTTTTATTGTAGTTGGATCTTCTATTACTACTAATACGCTTAACACCCCCTGCCTATACCTATACGTAGGAAAATACGCGAAGCTGTGTATGTATGTATTTAAAATTATTTCATGTTTGAACTTTTAACTACGATCGGAGATATTAAGGTCGCTTGAAAAAGATAGCAACGCCATCTGTCGAAGCTGAATGTAAACTCACCTTAATTGCGATATTTCATTTATACCCAAAATTGGTATGTTACAATACAATTATGCGAAGTTAAAATATACCACTAAACATAATAATATGGCGTAATTGTCGATACATTTATTTAAATTTCAAATTATTTAAATATTTAGTAACCTTCATTTCATTTTAATTCTGAGTACCAATTTTGTTGTTAACTTAATTAAATAATTCTTCGATTTACATTTAAGTATTACTCTGATACATTAATCTCTCTTTCTTACGTCCATCTTCGACCTGTCAACCTGGCTCTAACCAAATAATTGACACAGTAACGAGAGCTACTAGAACTATCCAAGAAACATAGAACTATTTAAGAAATCCTTCTACTTTCGACGTAGTAAAAGAACGATCAGAGAAGTAAGAGTCGAATTATTATCACATCAACATTCGAGTCCCAGATATTGAGAACTTTATTATTTGTGTTTCATTTTTAGTTTAATCTATATTAGTGTCCAACCGAAGCTTCGGCTTCGGCTTCGGCCACCTTCGGCCTAAAATCCATCTTCGGCGAGATCCCAGAATCCGGCTGAAGCCGAAGGTCCCGCCGAGAACAGTCGAAAATAAACGAACTGCTACCAAAAGAGTGAGTGACTGACGGACCGGACTGAACTTAGTTCAGTGCGGATACCTCTATCACCGACAAAAAAGCGGCATGAGCCATTTTATGCTGATATTCTTCTTTAGTTGTGAATAATATTGAAGAAAATTATTAAATTATTAATAGTTTATAAACCTTCGGCATCGGCTTCGGCCGACGGTTGTAGAGATTGCCGATTAATCGGCTTCGGCTTCGGCCAAAAATTGACCTTCGATTGGACACTAATCTATATCCATCTTATTGAAATTGTTTGTAAGCTAGCTAAGCTAATGTGCTGACATTAGCTTAGCTAGCTTACATCAGCATCACTAATGATACGGCTTGTAAAATTATATTGCATTATAAAGCTCATTTGCCTACCCCTAAGGCACAACCTTATCTTACAGCTTGTTAAAATGTGTGTGTTTGTTTATAGGAAACCACAGAAGGACAAACGAGCAAGCTAAGTAACACAGATTGTGTTACAGTTGCATTGCCAGTCATTAAAGGAATATGAGAGGAAAAAAAGTAGAAAGGAGGGTGGGCCGGATACCTCTCTCACGAACGAAACGCGGCATGAGCCACTGCACCGTATTACTAAGGCCGTGGTATTTCACCGATCCGTCCAATTCACGCAGCGCACTGCGTGGCTCTACCATTGTATCAGAATCGAAGTGTGAATGTGTGGGCTCTCACGTGACTGGCGACAACACTATTAGGTTCTGGCAGTAGCCAGTAGGCAGTAGGCACTGACCCATACATACATGTGGTTTGCTACTCTACACACACAAATATCTATTTGCATCATCAAAACGTTTTTACTTAATTAAACAAAACAAGAATATCAGAGAAGGGAGTGAGGTTACGTAGGTAATACGTAACCTCACTCCCTTCTCTACCCGAGGGTGTAGGCAATGTACCATTAAGCCTAGGCTTGCCGAATTTCACGTCAAAAATGAAATAGGTACCAAAACCTAATGCCACATTAGTATGTGCCTAGTAGCACAATGTGGACAGTCATCGATATTTATCACACTTAACTGTCGAAAAGTCATCGGTGTCAGCCCGGATTTGAACCCGTGACTTATTCATTCAGAACAATAATAATAATAATATTAACTTTCCACAACATACCGCACAAAACATGATTTTATTCAACTACATATGCTTGACACAAAGACAGATTATAAACACTAATTTTTAACCTAGAATTATGTAGAAAACTTACGCGTAATATGAGCACCTTGATGTGCAATCATTTCTTACCTGCCCACTACCTACTACTACCTACTGTTGAGTTGCTGTGTCAAATTAAAAGACATGTGTGTAAATAATTGGATATTTGTTTAATAAATATGTACTTTGGTCTTTCTGTTTCCTACTGCTCGGTTAAAATGTCCTTACGATATATTGGATAATATTGCTTGTAACTGACGAATTATTGATCAAGTTTGATATTTTTTTTACATTCCTGTCAAAAAATATGCACATGCACACCCATAAACTAATATAGTGTACGCGTTATCAATATATTAAATATTCTAATGTAAGTTAGTAGTAGAAATAAAATGGCTTTTGAAGAACCTTACATTAGAATGTGGAGGGTGAAAAGATTTCGCACAATCGGCATTAGAAAAGTGAATAAATGAATGCCACAAAAATGATTTGGCCATTACCTCCAAAATGGTTCGACCTGTTGTTATGAAAATGTTGTGCATGTTTGGTAGGTGTGAGAACCCACGAGTTCTTGATTCAGCAGCAGGGTGCTCGACCACTGTACTACCGAGACGTTTAATTTCAGTTATTACATTGTGCCACTGGATTGGCTAAAACCAATGTTAGCTAAGATCTTAGACGATTAGGGCGAGCTCTGAAAGCACTCCTGATTGGATCGTAATAACTTGTAATTGGAGAACATCAAACAACATTTATAATTGAATGAACCATTTTAAATCGCAATTATTAATGTTTTAGTTTAACCAGAGGTATTGTAGATACGCACACATTTTATACATATTTTGGATACCTAACGATTTTTTTCGCTGCTCATATTTGATTTTTATACCGGCGTTTATTTTTTAGATTATGGAACCTCGACTCGAATATTTTATTAAGTACTAACTACTTAATAAATTATTCGTTGCCCAAATGATAATTCTAATAAAAATATACATAATGTCGTATCGGAGGTTAAGCAAGCCGCTTCTGAATCAAGAAGTCTCGGGTTCGAATCCAGGCTCACACCAAAGGTGACTGGATGACTGACGACATTGTGCCCGGTGTACGGCAATAGATTCCTTTAGGACGTAAATATTAAGCGGAAACGTCAAGTCATAATAGCTGCCGCCCATACCCTTAACTATTGAAAGCGAGAAGTTTCCGTACGAAATTAAAACTACCACAATAAATTATATTATTCTGGAAATATCATCGACATTACCCTGTTTTACCATTATTGTCTGTACCCGTATGTTCTTAGATCTGTGCAAATACGCAACGGATTATGATGTAACATAACAGAACTTCACGCCTTTTTTGACCCGAAGTGTAAGCAGCTGCTGTTAAGCCTCGTCTCGCCGTCATGTTTATGTCCCAAATGGACTAGGTGGCAAACCTATTGCCACACCGGGCACAACATTTTTAGCCATCGATATTTATCACACATAACTTACGAAATTAATTTCGAGAAGTCATTGGTGTGAGCCAATGTAAGGATTCGAACCCGCGACCTCTGAATTCAGAAGCGGGGTGGTCGACCACTTGACCACCGAGATTTTGATGTGGGTTTATAGATAATAGATATAAGGTTTCAACAGGATGATTTGTATGTATAATCCGTTCATGACATATTAGAGAAATAGTGATAATTTTCGAAGTTTAGAACTTGCATTGCAAACGCTGCCTTTTTTTTTTTTTTTTTTTTTGTCGCTGGGAAAAAATGCATTGTGCATACGCCTCCCGCCGGGGGGTGAGAGGGTTATGTGGGGCTCCCGGGAGATGGTAGTTCGGTTACCCACTAAAACAACCCAGCGCCGTTCCCGCTTCGTCTTGTTAGGGGAAACTGGGACACGGCCGAGCCTTTCAGCCAGTCACCCCCGACGATTTGCCCGCCCTTACGGCAGGCTCCGCGCACCCCTCGCGATGGTGAGGGGCTCGGGAACAGCCGGGGATCGCCGGCCATCGCCTTCCGACGACGGTGTGGTTAAGTGCAATGCGGGTGAGGGCGCCCCCGCGCCAGTCACCTGCCCTACACCGGGAAGGAGTTGTTGTCGGCGATCGAATTGTCGCCTCCTTCCCCCCCTTCTTCTCCTGCGGAGCGGTGCAGCGAGAGGATCGTTCTCCCGCGCCCGCTCCGCCGCCTCCTTTTCTGCGATCACCTCCTCGCAGAAGGAGGCAAACTCTAACCATGCCTCACCTTCGGCCAGCATGGCAGCCACCACGCTGGAGATTGACAGTTCTGGCCCGACCACCGCGATTAAACTGCGGCGCGGCCCATCCCAAGACGAGCACACCTGGAGGGTGTGCTCGGGCGTATCTTCCGCCGCACCACAGTGTGGGCACGACGGCGTCTCCTCTCTGCCGATCCGGTACAGGTACGATCCGAAGCACCCGTGCAAACGCTGCCTGGCTGAACCCTAAGTAAGAGGTCAAAATACTGTGCAACATTATTGTACACCGTAAAAAGGCCTACAAAATAGTCCGCGATGGTGTTTGTCTATATCTTAGGGATGATAATTAAATAATAATATATAGCGCCAATTCAACTTGATAAAATCAATTATTGACTGTTGCTGAGGTGAAACAAAGTTCGCCGGGTCAGCTAGTTGTCTAATCAAACTTTGATATTTATTTTTTTATGAGATAGGAGGGCAAACGAGCAGGCGTGTCACCTGATGGTAAGTGACCAGCGCCGCCCATGGACACATGCAACACATATAGTGTTACAGTTGCGTTGCCGACCTTTAAGGAAGTAGGATAGGAAAGGGATGGGGAAGGGGTAGGGTACCTCTCTCACCGAACGAAATGCAGCATGTACCACTTTACGTCGATCTTCTGAGAGGTCGTGGTATTTCACCGGTCGAGCTGGCCCATTCATGCAGCGAACTGCTTGGCTCTACCACATAATAATAGAATTTGTTTAGAATACTAAGTTTTGATATTGGACTATTCAGCTTTCTTGAACTTTTCATGCACGAATTGTTACGCAACGACGAAATAATGTTTTACTCTAGATTATTGTTTATTATTATTTGTCGATAGTCTAGGAGGTCCAGACGTCGAGCATCCCGCTTCTGAAATCAAAGGTCGCGGGTTCGAATCCTGACTCACACCTATGACTTTTCGAAATTCTTTTCGATAATTATGTGTAATAGACATCGATGAGTGAAAACTTAGTGCCCGGTATGGCAATGGGTTCGCCACCTATTCCATTTGGGACGTAAACATAACGGGGAGTCGGGGCTTAACAGCCGCTGCCAACACCTTCGGGTAGAAAAAGGTGTGAAGTTATGTTATGTTATATTATTGTTTATTGTATTTGTGAAGGCCTATGAAATAAAATATATTTGATTTGACAACGACACTCATGATACAACTTATAATTCATTAAATATTTTTTATTTGAAAAACAAGATGGCGGATGAATAATATTCGCACACGAATTGTGATTTAAAATACAATACAATAATGAATATTATATTTCACAGACATAATTCGTGGACGAGCAGGTAACTTCACACCCGTAGTGTGTATGGTGATATGAACAGTAGCGATAATCCTTCGACAATTATTTTTTCGTCCTATATAATTTTTGACAGTAAAATCATTATTTTTGGAAAATTTTCAGATGCTAAATAAGACAGACATAGATTTTTTTAATTAGAAGTTCTGCCATCCTCGTGGACTAGTCGAGAACCGCGTATCTAAAACTAGAACTGACGGGTTCGATTCCTGCTTCAATGACTTTCCAGTAATTATGAGCAAAAAACATGAATGCGTGATAATCTAGTGCGATATGTGTGACAATAGGCCCCACCACCGGACCAGATATTAATAAGAGTCTAGGCATGTAGAGGCATTGTGCTGCAACACAACTACACCTACTGATATTAAAGACATGAAGTTAAGTTGTTAATTTAAAAGTTAAATCTTGAGTATTTTTGTAAAATCCGTAAGGATTTCCTTAAGTGCATGCGAATATTTGACAATACTTCTCGTCCTTTTTTAGAACATACCTGAACACTATTAGTAACGTTATTAACAAACAGACGGCAGATTTTCGTCAATTTGAACATTTTTATGGCAGAATTATTTGATATTACTTGAATGAGGACGAGTGACGAGTAGGGCCGGCTCACAGCATCACACATTATATTTTTATTAAGTTAAATTATCTGTTCAATGACTTTGATTCGAATAATTCTACCATTTAAACATTACAGCCGCGTAATACGCGGCGTAAATTAATTTACGCCGTTAATTAATGAATATACTAAAATTGTTTTACAGATTCATTTAGCAAAAAAAAAACTAAAAATCTTAATTACAGCGCACATAATTATGTTTGCAATTTTAAATAGTATGATGTTAGTATTACCTCGAATTGCTATTTTTTGTTACATTATTTTTTGTGAATGAACTGAATATTAAATTTAATTACTATTTTAGAAGCCACGCTGGCTCCTCATTACGTACGGGATTAAGTCAGATGTTAGACGCTTAAACGCCTGTATTGGCTTAGCTTGGGTGTGATTAGATCCGTCTCATAACCTAAATATGATATACTGACTGTTTTTAACCTTGGCTTGATAACCAACACCGGTAGTTTCCTATTAATATCTCATCAGCAGTTCTTGGTCCCTAAGGATCTGCTAACTTACAAGAGAGAGCGAGAAATCCATTGACTGTAAACTACTTCGATTCAAGTTCTCAGTCAGTCGGGTAGCGCGCCACTGGCCAAGAGGTAGCCGCTTGTCCACTGTGTAATAGGACAACGATACAAGACTTTACTTAGCCGGTAGTAATTCACCAGTCGAACGCTCAGCAAGCTGCCTGACTCTACCACTGTTATACTCTCTCCTTCCTTTGGTCAAAAAGTTCCGAATTCAAATCTTGCTATATATCTCTGCGTTTTTTCAAAAGCTTTTCGAAAGTGCTGATCTGCGGTAATTGTACACATCGGTAGGGCCACGCGACTCGCGGCATGAAACTTCCGACTTGACCGATCAAATTGACCACAAGTTCGCAGAATATTGACGTAAAATGTACCTCGTACCACGTTATGCTCGGTGAAAAAGGTATTCTTATCCCACTTCCGACTCTTTTGTCACCCCATCTTAAAGGCCAGCAACGCAATTGTAACACTATATGTTCCCATCGGCGGCACTTATTGCTTACCATCAGGTGACCAATAGTAACCAATAAAAAAATCATGGAACTGATAATTTAATAGGCGTGTTGACGCACGATATCTCTACCTACCACTCTTTGTATTGAGGCCGCGTAAAGAGGTCTTTACACTTGAAATTACAATATAATAATAAATATTTTCATGCCGTGAACGTGCCTGAACAGAGTTATTATCATATTGTAATTGTGGGTGTAAGAACCTCTTCTTATAACGCTGGATACTCTCTACCTACCCCACAACGATTTTTGGTTATGTTTGTAAGTAGATCATTAAAATCATAACCAAGTAATAATTTTATATAATAAAAAATCTGGTCCAGCGAAGGTTGTATCGTTTGATAATAGGCATGGGTGGTAGAGGGGAGAGCGTTTTGGATTATCATTACATAGTATAAAACAAAGTCACTTTCCGCTGTCTGTCCCCTTATATGCGCATATCTTTAAAACTACGCAACGGATTTTGATTCGGTTTTTTTTAATAGTTAGAGGGTGTCAACGGGGTGGTTTTGATCTATAATTCATGTATAGTGTAGTAAAAAAAAGTGATAATTTTCAAGATTTAGAACTTTAATGGCAAACCCTGCCTGAACCCTAAGTGATAAATCAAAACAACGTACTACATTATTATACACCTTTAAAAGTCCGCGAGGGCAAATGTCTATCTCTTAGGGATAACCCACAATGACCATTTTTATATTTTTACTTTTTTCGAGAAATAATGGGTTATTTACGAAGCGATTTTAAACATTACAGCATTAATTTTCATCCAATTAAGGGTCTTAAATAGATTGTGCATATAATATAAATGATCCTGGCCTGCAGTATTAACATAGCGGGACCGCAGTTATTACTTTTGATGCGGAACAAAGTTCGCCGGGTCAGCTAGTTATTTATATTTTTGTTATAGCAAACAATAATAGAAAAAAAAAACCAGTTAGAGATTTAAAATAGAGGCTTACAGCAGATTCTCGCGCCTATCAAATATACAAAAAATGTATCAAGCTGTTCCGAAGGAATTTAGTGACATAAGTACAATTGCTGCTATCAAGTACAATACCTAACGTACGTAACTTATACCTTGACACACTGTGTCTGTACTATTGTACATTTCATTCTGCGCTTTTTATTTTTCAAACAATATTTTCGTTATCTTGTATAAAGAACGATTATCAATCTTTTATCCAAATTGAATTAGTTCCGTCGGCTCAGTGACAAACTTCCAGGGACCATCTGTAGCCGCCACTACATACAACTGCTCTCACATAGGCTTTACGTTAATTATTATAATTTTAAAATTGTAGCCTATCTTAGATTAATGAAGGATGATATTATCATGTTACGTTAATTTATTATATTTTATTTTATTTTATAATAACCCTCGTTTGCGACTTCATTTACCTGGTGAAAACATAAAATAAATCAAAACGTGCTTTACTAGAGTGGTAGAGCCAAGCAGTTTACTGCATAAATGGGCCGGCTCGACCGGTGAAATACCACGACCTCTCAGAAGACCGACGTAAAGTGGCCCATGCCACGTTTCGTTCGGTGAGAGAGGTACCCGGAGGCCCACCCCCTTCCCCATCCTTTCCTATCCCCTTCCCTTAAAGATCGGCAACGCAACAGTAACACTATATGTGCTGCTGGTGTCCATGAGCGGCGTTAGTTGCTTACCATCAGGTGACACGCCTGCTCGTTTGCCCTCCTATCCCATAAAAAAGAAAATACTAATTGTAGATAGCTGAGATCTCTCTCTGTGTGCTGTGATAGTAGTCAGGCTGGCTGTGGAACACATATTTTTAATACATTTGCTATGCAATGCTTAAAAGATGCCTAGAATCCTACGGGAACACGTTACAGTTTCTTCTCACTTTGCTCCAGCCAAGGGATCAGATAAGCTCTGGATACCGAGAAGAGATGACAAGCTTCCATAATAAGTCGGTTTCCGTTAATATTTGTTCATCATTGAGATGCAACTATGAACAAAATTAACGGGACAGTCTAAACTACTAACTAGTCTTTAGTACACAACCTCCCCATAGACCTGCAACATATTTGCTTCTTTGAGATCGATAAAAAAACATCCGGTGACACCTGTTACAATTTACGCGAACGCGGAAATATACTAGTTCGATATAAATGCAAAATTACCTATAACCATAACTATGTCGATATCTCAATTATCATTATAAATGCCAACGTGATGTTGTTCGTTCGTCATTTAATTTGTTGCGTTCTAACTCCTTAACTGAAGTATTTCGTCGTTTCCTAGTTACTAGTGGTACATACATGGCGTCTGCAATACATGGGGCCCTACAACATCACCGGTGGTGAGGTGGTATTGTGGACAGTGGGTTCTCCATCTTGCCACCAAGTATTTGCGACCTATGTGAATGAATATACAAGCGTGCAAAGTTAGTTTCCTTGTTGTATGCATTAAAATTAATGTGAGACAGGTTTCCTTGCTATATACAAGATGATTGTCATTCTTAAGTGTTTAATGTGTACGTGAATCTGAAGGTCGCGATGCAGGCGACATGAAATGTGTTCTCGCTAAACTCGCCAACTGCCACTCTGTGCCTGAGCAAGTACCATATGAACTATGATAACATTCGATCTATTCGCCGCTGTGTTTATAGTGGATTATATAGTTGTTATAGGATTATGAGATGTCCCCGGGGTCCAGGACCCCGCTTCTGAATCAAGAGGTCGCGGTTTCGAATCTTTTCAAAATTAATTTGGAATGTTATGTGTAATACTTATCTGTGACGGAAAACTTTGTGCCCGGTATGACAATAGGTTCGCCACCTGTTCCATTTGGGACGTAAACATAACGGCGAGTCGAGGCTTAACAGCCACTGTCTACACCTTCGGGTAGAAAAAGGCGTGAAGTAATGTATGTTGTGTGTTATGTCATAGGGTTATATTGTGCTTTTATCACTAATTTAGTTTAGTTTTTGTTTAAATAATGAAAATATTGGTGAAACTTGAAGAGGAAGTACTGTAACGAGTTCGTAATATAACGAGTTCGTGTTCTCAGCTTCCCAATCTATATGATATAAGGAACACCAACGTGAGAACCACTATTTAATACAACTCAGTTTAGTTATTCATTCCTAAGGGTATTTATGAGCTCAGTGCATGTGTATCAAATAATAATGCCAACAGATTAAATCATATTATATATTAGAGAAATAATACGTGCCCTTTGCTATGAATTCGTAGCGTTGCACCACATCAGTTTTCTTTGTTGCTCTGTCCTTGGCACCACACCAGGCTTCTTCAATATTGTTCTGTTCCTTGCACCACGTCCGGCTTCTTTTATATTACAATTTTTAATAAAGCGTATACTAATTTTGTTATTACACCTTTGGTATTTTATCCGACTTTCTCTTCTAGAGTCTAATTATCAAGTCCTCTTTTTTATTTATTGACATACGAATATTTTATAAATCAAAATGTTTTTTAAAAATTCAAATACAAATTTCGAAACACACGTAATAAAAATATCAAAGAGTTTATATCTAAAAATACCAAAGAGTTTACAGTACCTACGTACCTGTACCTGTCTCTGCCTTATCCTAATCTCTTATATCCCGTAGGTGGGATAGAGGACGTCTACAGTACGCCGCCATCCCGAACGGTTTTATTTCCCTCCATGTCATCTATTGCCTTTGCCTTTAGAATGATCATCCGACACCAGGTCTTCTTACATCTTGTCATATCCCTTCCTGTGCAGTGTATAGTTCTAACCACTGAGCTATCGTGGATCTAAACATTCAGTATAAAACACCACCATATAACATACGCGTGTAACTATAGCGATATTATTGTCAGTTCCCAGTTCATTGGTCCCGGCGCTCCTCATCACACGGCATTCACAAATAGTGTGTCAATATGTGTATATTCCGATGCACATGTTTAATACAGCGCCACCTCCCTTCATGCCAATATGTTTCATATTAGCCTAGTTCAGGTACATTGTACACGATACTGTGCACCAGTCTTACACCAACTACCGTATTTATTTGTACTTGTTTTTGTGCCATTCAATACACTCGATGTTGCCCGCAGCATCACCTTTGTAGGCTTTTAATGACTATATAACCCTTTACAACCATGAGCAGTCAAAGCTTAGATAAATCACGCTGGACATCGCTGACAATACATCCAATGTTCTCTTCCTCGTTCTCTCTTTCTTCTCTTGGCCGCTTGGTGTTCTGATGCAGCATTTATATTTATTCGTAAGAAAAACTTGCAAACGCTCATATATTTAATGAATATTTATTGTGTGAAGTAAATATTCACTTGTGCCTACCATCGTATTAAGAAAGATAACTCTCACGCTCACTTACCATGTATCTACCTGCTGTGTTACTAACAGAACAATTAATCTAATAAGTAATAAATTAATGATAATCTTCAAATTACACACAATCGGCACTCGGTAATTATTTGTCTTTTCGTTTAGGAGTTACTTGACTTGAGTATTCCATTTTCAAATATAATAGATAAAATATCTTATTACTGCCTACCTACCAATAAGCTGGCGTGAAGTTGTGTGGTCGTTATTATCTCTTATAGTATCATAATTGCAGTCGGTTTTGGAATAGAACTACTAGGAATAACATCCGCCAGTCAAGAAAAGTGTCGCTTCTTTTACTGCCGTGAGTGAAGTAAGTGATATCAAAGTCAGTGACTTGATCTGATCATCTGATCGTATCGCGCGGAACGCAAAGTCACTTGTGAACACGTGTGTGCATGGTATATGGTATTTGAACTGGAGACCTCTCCGAAACCTCCACATTTTATTTTGTCCTAGCGTGAGGAAATGCTTTACGGACACCACCTGCCTAGGGACGGCAGGGGGTAGTGTGGGACTCCCAAAGCAGTAAATAGAAAATGAATCCTAAGGCTACCCTACAGCATTGCCGCGATCAATTCTGGCGGGACCAGGTCTCGCCCGATCACGTCGACCAGGACCCGACAATCGGCCGCCCAGGCTGGGCAGACCTCCAGCGTGTGCTGGGCGGAGTCCAGGTCGGATGCGTAATGGTGGCGTCTCGCCGTCTCTTCTCTCCGTATTCGATTCAGATACTCACCGAAGCACCTCCACCTAACAATGGAAACCTAGTAGTAGTTTAAGAAATAACTATTACTTATAAGACAAAAACGTAGACAATACGTTAAACAATGCCGAAGTTTCCAACAACGAATTAATTACAAAACTACAACAGGTAAATATAAAAGTGCTTAATTAATTATATTTTATTTAATACATTATAATAGTTTTGTAATGAATACGTGAATGAATTAGATAAGAATTATTTGAATTGTTGCCACAAATTTACACAGACATCAAGGTTAAACAATGTCTGAAAATGCCTCCGGACACCTCTCTCACTGAACGGGACGTCGATATTGGGAGAGGTAGTGGAATTTCACCGTTCGAGCCGGTCCATTCATTCAGCGAACGGCGTGGCTCTACTAATGTAAAACTCAGAGAAGCGAGTGAGGCGTGTAAGAATCGTACCTTATGACGCTCAGTTCTGTCTGCCTACCCCGCGAGGAGCTTGGCAAGCAGTTGTGTGTGATATTTTGAAGATATTACAGATTTCGGCCAGGTGCCGATAAATTGAACTTAATAAAATCCAAAATGTTCCTATTTCTTGATTTCAAATGTTCCCCGTTTGAGTTTTTAATTGTACAGGTGGTAAAATTCTATGAGCGTCTAATTCGTATTTGTTAAATCTCTTATTTATTTAACCTTAGAAATAGCAATAGTCCAAGACAAGATTACCAAACATTTCATTATTCAGTTACACTATGAATGACTAAAAATCCATGCGTATTTGTAAAAATAAACGATGCGTAGAACCTTTAAAGACAACAGAATGCAATACGAGTGAATTTACTGACATCGCGTTTGATAAGGGACCCGCGTTCAGAATCAATATTCTCGCTCACAAATAACCATTGAAACTGGAAATAAGTACTTTATGAATATATCTCGAGTGTGCTCTCTGACTTACTTCACATTTTCTCAGTAACAAGTGACGCTCTTCAAATGAGATTTTCATCAAGTAAATACTTACTTCGAGGAATGGGTACAATAGTTTCTTTCGCACTCTCAGTGTAATAATAAAGAGCTAGCAAAGCCTATTTCCGTGGATAGAGCACAATTTTATCCTGGCAATGATATTTATCACACAGCTTAATTCCTAAGTGTCCTTGGTTTCGATGACCTGAATGGCCCTGAACCTGGCCATCGAGTATTCAGAAAAAGTGTATCGGTATACCCGGGACCATTTTATGAAAAAAACTAAGTTTTGTTTTTTATAACTTCACACCTTTTTCTAACCGAAGATCGGCTGATAAACCTCGACTGGCCGGACTATTACGTCCCAAATGTAATATGTGGCGGAACATATTGCCAAACAAATGACACGACGTAGTCATCGATATTTAGTCATTCAATATTTGCTGGGAGTAAATAAAATTACTGGGCATACGCTTTATTTTAATTTCTTCTTGGTACTTCTTTCTTTCTTTTTAAGTACTTGACTTTTATAGATAGTATACACTTAAAAGTCAAGTACTTGAAGGTGTAGACTACTGTAGACAGCGTTTCATGTCTATATTAGCTGAGACTAACAATAGTTCCCATAATATTGAGGGCACGTCTAATTATATCTGAAAGGTGTGTTGGTTAAAGTCTACCTTGTTTTCTACCTTCCGATGATACCTATATGAGACGGTCCGTATCGGACTGTTAGGTATCCCCTAATCGATTCTTAAGACCCCAAAAGATGGGAACAGGTGAACCTACACTAGATTAGCTCTTTTTTAAGTGGCATTTGAAATCAACGAACATTTGTAACGTATGAAATATTATGTGTAAATTATTAACGACTTAAGTGATCGTGGCTCGTCTTCGTCGCGCCAGATCCGCGCTCCATATTACGAATTTTATGAGCTTCGTCAATGAATTAGTTTAAACAATAAACTATATGTGCCTTTAATGTTAATTGCTTTGTACACGCGCACTGAACGACGCTCACCACCTACTGCCTAAATGCATAATGCTAAGAAGCCATTATAACTCAACACCAATTATAAGCAACTGCTCTCTTCTATTTATCCTATCACGGAAGAGACTTAGAGTGAAACTGTGTTGTTTTTTACAAAATGACCAATTTATATAGGTACCTGAGATTTGTAAAGTTAATTTAGTTTATCACCAAAGATATAGCCTCAAATAAAATAAATTAAATGTACACTCCGAATTTAAAAATGATAAAATTTAAGGCACAGCTCCAACAATTCCCTTAAGTAATTCAACAGATAGCGCTGCAATCAATCATAAAAGAGTTCACGTCAATAGAATAAGATTTTTAGACATCTTTTAACAATGACAATAATTTAAGTTAAACAATAGATCTGAAAATTTAGTACAAAGAAAATGTTAGGCCACATTTTCCAAGAAAACTTTTTGTAATTGAGCTAAGGCGTAGGGCGACATTCTAAAAGCCATTACATTTTATTGTCCATAAAATGAATGTTGGTGAAAGACAAGGTTCCTCCAGTCATCCCCTCCCGTCCAACATCACGCTGGAGTCATAAACCTACGTACACTTCGTATGAACTAAATAGTAGTATAATGTTAACTTGTATTGACTACACACCTGCTGACTCTTATTTATGGATCTTTTAAAAGACTTAGAAAGAGAAAATTAGCTGATTACCGTAACGTGAGAACTTTTCAAAAGATCATCTTTTGTCTCTCACACAGCATTAATACGCGAAGGTATATGCAGAGTTACCTTATCTCGACATATTAAATATTTGGTCCCGTACAATAAGCTATTAATATCATATTATATCTAGGACGATCGCATCACTCGCCAACGTAATTGATGTTTTCAAGGGTTCGAAACGATGAATATAGTATTTTGACTCCATGCAATAAGTAGCAGAGCCTATAAAATTCATTAAGGCAAAGTTTATCAATCATAAATACAACATTAATCAGAAGTAAGTTCCGAAAAATCACTCGGATTTGAACTCGAGTCGTTTCGATGAGACGTTTCGTGCTATAGCTATACAGCGGTAAATACGATTACTATGATAAATGATACCCACGAAGGTGTAAGGCATCCGACAAATACCCGAACCGACCCTTCGCAAATAGAGGGCGCTAGTGAGGACAGCAATTGCTAAGAGCCGCTTGTCACCATTTGACATGTTTTAATCTCATTGTTCAAAGTGCCTACGAAATGTTCGAATTGTTGTCTTGTATTTAACAAGCTGTACCATCTTCTGCGTGGTATTTAAAAAAATTTAATGCCATTAACTTCACGCCAAGTCCCTTGCAAGGCAGATAGAGAGGAAAAATAGTTCATGGAGTTCCTACACGCAAAAGAAGTGAAACTTTGTAACATAAACATATCATAACATAACATAACTTCACGCTTTTGTTACCCGAAGGTGTAAGCAGCGGCTGTTAAGCCTCGTCTCGCCGTTATGTTTACGTCCCAAATAGAATAGGTGGCGAACCTATTGCCATACTTTGTAACATACTAAATGTAAAAAGAACATATCTGAATTACATTATAATGGGCCTGGTGGTGCACTGGTCAAACTACCGACTGTGGAATTAAAATTATTGGGTTCGATGCCCACCCTGGTATAAATATTTACATAAAAACTATTTATGTATTAGTATCCGTTATCTAGTATCCGTAACACATTTATTTTGTTGCTTAACTTAGATGTAGAAGGCGCTGTATATTGTGTCCTAAACATTACACACAAAACCGTGTGAGCATCAAGAAATTTATTGAAATACGTACCTATTGCTCTATTTTAATTTATAATGTTCATTATTTCATTTAACTGTATTATAGTTTGATTTAACACACGAATTATTAATAAGGTATTATATTTTATCTTAAATTTAGTGAATAAAAATTACAAAGTTTTACTCATTAAACGCGGATTATTATAATATCAATTATAGTACTATATTGTACTAGTATTGACATTACAAACCGCTACAAATATCTCCGTTTAGTTTAAATTCAAGCCTAAGAAAATTTCTGAATTTTCATTAGGGCGTTAACAGCGTTAAACGATTGCAAGAGAGATTTGAAGTTCCACTTCAACAGAGTACCATCACTCTGTTGAAGTTCTTGCAATCGATTCATTTGCATGCAATAATGCATGCAAATCAAGCAAGGACTCGTTCTACTTGGTCATATAACACATGTCGCGGCTGTCCTCAACTCCTATATCCATTCGCTTTATCATTGTCGGAGCATTGCATAGAGCGGACATGCTCCGATGGTTCGGGCTACATGCCCGGCATGAAACAATGAATAATGCAACATTGACTTACTTTTACACCGACACTCTTCTTCAATCCAACTTTCTTCCCTACAACATTGTTTTCGACGCGTTCAGAAGAATCACTCAGAAAATTTTGCGAAGTGCATTTCGACCGCGTTTATTGTACTTTCATGCATACTTTGACTCTGAACTCTTCATAACTTTGCGTTGGGATCAGTACCGCATTGTGAATAGCTATCTGTGATCTATCTTCTGCTACGTTTATTTTATCTATTTTTCTATGTCATGGACGAAGCCACGGGCACAGATGTTACAAATTAAATCTTATTCCGTTTATACGACACGCAACCAAAACTATTGTACCTTTTTTTTTTTTTTTTTTTTTTTTTTTCACTCCTTATCGTCTGTCCGGAAGACCGCTATGGATATTACGTCGGACAGACGGTGGTCTAGTTGCTAGTGATATGGCTCCCAGCGTTCTCATTTCTTTGCCTTGCCCACTCGTCATCCTCCCGTCTTTTCATGACCGTCCTTAGGTAATGTGTGTGTTTTCTCCAGTCCTCCTCGCTTTGTAGCATTCGGTCTACTAGATTTTGTGGCCCCAACCTTTCCTTCCCCTCGTCCTGTAGTTTTTCTCTTTCTGCTAGGAAGTTATTGCACTCAAAGAGTGCATGTTGTGGTGTATCCTCGAGTCCGCAATAGCAGCAATCATCACTCTCGGCCTTTCCTATTGCGTGTAGAAACACATTAAATACCCCGTGTCCACTCAACGCCTGAGTGATCAAACGGTCTACCTCTCCATGTTTCCTTTCTATCCAGGCCCTCAGACTTGGTATCAGTACTCTCGTCCATGACCCCTTCCCCTTCTTGGACCAGTCTTCCTCCCATTCCTTTAGAGTTCGTTGTCTTTCTTCTTTCGGTGTGCCTTCCTTATTGTATAGCCGTACTCTCTCCCTTGCCAGTCTTTCTATTGGTATTAACCCCGCAATCACCTGAGCCGCATCCAGTGATATTGTACGATATGCTCCGCAGATCCTAATGGCGAGTTGCCTTTGCACTCTTGCGAACATTCCCCTATACTTGTCCATTCTCAAGGCCTTTTCCCATATCGGAGCCCCGTAAAGCATCACCGAATGGGCGACAGATGCCAGTGTGCGCCTCTTGCTTGCTCTGGGACCGCCTCTCCTGGGCATTAACCGTCCCAAGGCAGCGCTCAGTTTCTCCACCTTCCCTGTAGTCTCCAAGATATGTTTGTCAAATTTCCAGCTTTTGTCAAGCCATATTCCCAAGTACTTTACCTTCTCGGTGGGTTTTATTGTGGTTCCTTCTATTGCAAAGGTTATATCCCCGTATTTTTTTCTGCCACTCAGCATGACGGCTTCCGTTTTTTCAGGAGCAAGTTTGAGGCGCTTCTGCTGCATCCAGTTACTTATTTTTCCGAGGGCATCGTTGGCTCGGTTCATCAAGGAAGATTCATTTCGTGCCGTGACTACTAGGGCCAAGTCATCTGCAAAGCCTATGATGTAGGTTCCCTCGCCATACTCCAACCTGAGCACCCCATCATAAAAAATATTCCAGAGGGTTGGTCCAAGTTTGGAGCCTTGGGGAACTCCACTACTTGTCTCTAGAGTTTCCGTGTCCCCTTCGGCATCGGTGACCAATATGGATCTATGATGGAGGTAGCTATTTATAATGTTTACTATATACCGAGGGAACCCCCTGCTTCTTATCTCTTCAATAATTATTTCCCATGACGCCGTGTTAAAAGCATTTCGTACGTCGAGTGCTATTAGTACACATAGTTTACGCGTGCGACGGGTGCCCATTTTGGCTTCTTCTGCTATTTGAACAACTCTTCTTATAGCGTCGAGAGTGGATCTACCCCTTCTGAAGCCATACTGCTCTTCTGCCAAGCCACCACAAGTCTCTATCTTCTCCTCAATTCTTTTTAAAATGATCCCTTCCAGTAGCTTGCCATAGCAGTCTAAAAGACAGAGGGGTCGATAACCAGTTGGATCATCCGCAGGCTTGTTCACTTTTCTAAGCAGTACAAGCCTTGCCTTCTTCCATATGGATGGGAACTCTCCAGACCTGAGTATATTGTTCATTACTCTCAGTAACTTTTCCGGTATTGCTTCCACGGCCAGCTTCACTATCTCTGGTGGCAGTTGATCTGGGCCCGGAGCCTTTTTTACTTTCATCATTCTACTCACGGCAGCTATCTCTTCTTTCGTAATCTCCGGTACTTCTCCTAAAGTTTCAACCCTTCTGTTAAAACTCTCGTGGTGTGGAAACAATACCCTGGCAATCTCTTGTAGTCTCCTCATGCTTAATTGTGGTGGAGGTGGATAACCTTTCAGTTTCCTAGTAACTATCTTATAACCTAGGCCCCAGACGTCTTCATCTACTTCTTTGCAGACTTTTTCCCACTGTTGTTCTTTAGATTTGTATATCTGGAGCTTCAGTTCATACTTTGCTTTTTTATATGCTTCTCTATATTTATCTACCTCTAATTCTCCTATTTCCCTTGGTTCCACTTTTCCTTTCTTCTTATTATTTCGCGTGTACTTTCTTCTGCATTTTAAGCATTTTCTTCTCGCGTTTGCTATCTCTTCATTCCACCAATATACCTCTTTTCTTTTCCCATTTCCTTTTCTTGGCATTGATGCTTCGCATGCTCCAATTGTTGCCTCAACCAACTCCTCGGGCGTCCCGATTATACTTCCCTCCATGTATTCCTTAAATTTATTCGAGTTCAGTTTCTTCAGGCTCCAATTTCCCGGCGTGCAAAATATTCTCTCATTTCTGCTATTTTCAATTTCATAAATAATGTATCTGTGCCCACTCATTGTTTCCTCATCCAGCACCCTCCAATACACCATGTCTCCAGCTAGGTCATGATTAGCCATGGTTACATCGGGTATGGACTTTCTACATCCTCGTTGGAAGGTTGGTTCGCTGCCCTGGTTTTGTACAACCAGGTCCAGGTCCGCTGCCATTTCAAGAAGGTACTGTCCTCTTTTGTTGCATTTTACACTTCCCCAAGTTGGGGAAGCAGCGTTAAAATCACCTGCCACTAACAGTTTCCCTCGTTGTTGGCGTAGGGTGTTCCAAAGCTCATCGATATCTCTTTGGTATTCATTTATATCGCAGTTTGGTGATATGTAGCAACTGAAAAAGGTTCCTTGTTTTAACCTTACCCCGATGTACCCGTTGCCTTTCATTATGCCGTCTATAGTTAGCTTCTTATTGTACAGGACAACAGTGGCGTCACCCCTGTTGTCTAGCTCCCATCCTCCAGCAGCAGCTCTTTTACGATTTGGCTCCGCAATAATGGCGATATCAATGTCGTATCTTTGTATCACCTCGGGCAGGAGGTCGTGCGCTGCTCGAATGCGGTCGGTGTTAATTTGGAGGATCTTGATCGCCATTTTTATTTGCAGACACATATCTGTAGTGACGCGGTTGACCAGCGGTTTCAGCGTCTCTTATCGCCTTTCTAAAGATCGGGCATCCCGTGGAAGCTGCTTTATGACCCGATTTGTTACATGCCGGACAGTAGGGATCCTTGTCGCAATTTACCACTTTGTGTTCAGGGCTGCCACATTTTCTGCAGAGACTCGTTCTGTCCGGTCCATCACAGTTTGCTCTGATGTGTCCTGTACCCCAACACCTATAACATTTTACAAGGGCAACTCTCCTTCTGACTTGGCATCTAGTCCACCCTATCATGACCCATGTCACATTTGCTAGGTTTTTTGCAAGATATTTGTTTACTGCCGGCTGATTTACTGCCGTTTCTCGTAGGCCTCAGTGATTTTATCTGTATTGCTACACCGAGTTCAGTCTCTAGTGCCATCTTTATCTCCTCTTTATCCATATCTCCCTCGATTCCCGTTACATGATACATCGCCTGATTCCATATTTCCACTTTGGCTCCGTCTACCGCCTTCGAAAGCCTATCCCTTAAGATCTCCGCTTGTTGTGGTTCAGCCACCACCCTCATCATCATTTCCGATTCCCCATCCCTGTCTCTTATCCTCTTTATTGACCTTACTGTCACCCCAAGATTTGTCATGTCGGCTCCTGTCACTCCAATTTTTGCCTTTTTTAATATTTCTGCGTATGTTCCTTCTCCTTTGATCCAAAATGTTTCTATCCCTTTTGTGTTTTTTTTATTTTCCCCTTTTGCTTCCTCGTCATTTTCTATTAATATTTTTATTTTGCTATTTGTATCTCTAAAGATTGTACCTGACTAGGAGTTAAATACGATACGACAGTGGTAGATAATTACGATAGCGGTAACATCGCACCCACCATTCCACGATGCGGTCACGCCATGCCGGAGATTCGTTGGATGTCCACAAGTCGAGTGGGCCTGACGGAATCCCAGCAATAGTACTGAAGACGTGTGCTCCGGAGTTGGCACCGGTTCTAACGCGTCTTTTCCGGTACTCCTACTCTCTCGGCGCTGTACCAACATCATGGAAGGTTGCTTTAGTCCACCCGATCCCTAAAAAAGGTGACCGCTCAGATCCGTCTAACTACAAACCTATCGCCATCACCTCCCTATTCTCCAAAATAATGGAAACACTCATCAACCGCCAGCTACTTAGGTATCTAGAAGAGCACCAGTTGATAAGTGACCATCAGGACGGATTCCGTCAAGGTCGCTCAGCTGGTGATCTTTTAGTGTACTTAACCCATCGGTGGGCGGAGGCGGTTGAGAGTAAATGAGAGGCGCTGGCCATTAGTTTGGACGTAGCGAAGGCCTTTGATCGGGTTTGGCACAAAGCACTTCTTTCGAAGCTTCCGTGTTATGGGCTTCCCGAGAAATTATGCGATTGGGTTTCCAGCTTTCTCACGCCTCGGAGCATTAAAGTTGTTGTCGACTTAAAACCTGTGAATGCTGGAGTCCCCCAGGGCTGTGTGCTATCCCCTACGCTGTTTGTTCTGCATATCAATGACATGCTGCTTAGCAGCAATCTTCATTGTTATGCAGATGACGGTACCGGGGATGCCTTATATGCCGGCTACCCGCGAATTTCTCGGGAAAACGTCGAAGAGCACGTCCCCAAAGTCTCGACCCCAAACGGCTCAAATACATAATCACCTACAAGGTTTCTGTATTTGTGCCGCTTGAGATTTTCTGCCGAAGCAGCAGCAGCACCGGCCACCTCTACCGTGCCTGGAAGATGCGATGGCGCAAGGGTGTCGACGCAAGTAGCGTCCCACACCAAAGGCCTACCCATCCTCCAAGGCAAAAGAGACATCCCGTCGGGTCTCCTGCCATCATCGCGGACCAAACCGTTCTGTTCCAGAACGGCTGGTACACCGGCGGTGACAAGAGCACGACGGATAATGTCGTTGATGTTGTAGTACATTGTTTTGAATTATCACTTAGGGTGCAGCCAGCGTTTGCAGTTTAAGTGTTAAATCTCGAAAATTATCACTTTTTCACTACGCTATACACAAAAACCACCCCGTAAATACCCTCGATCTATTAAAGTATACCACATTAAATTCCGTTGCGTAGTTTCAAAGAACTAAGCATATAATAATATCTTCAATAACAAAAATATCTTGGACACAATATACACAGCGCCCTCTAGTACCAAACTAAGCAACTAAATGCTTGTCTTATGGATACTAGTTATCGGATATTACAAATCGAACATATATCCTTATAATACATAGAAAAACACCCAGACCTCAATGCTTGTCACAAATATTTGTTCTCGGATGGGGATCAATCCCGCAAACCTCGACTCTGCAGTCAGTAGTTTTACCAATGCACATCAAAAAGAAGCGAGCGAGGTGTGTAAGAACCGTATCTTATGGCGCTTGTGTTTTCTCTGCCTACCCCACAAGGAATTTGGTGTGAAGTTATTTATCTATGTATGTATCTACATGCACTTTTTCTCCATCCATCCATCTGCACTTTTCAGATCTGTAGCTCCTGGCGCGTTGAAACTAACAAGCAAAATATTAACTTTTTAATACATATAATATTTATAGTTCGCTTTGTATTAAGCAATACTGTATCTGTAATATATTTTTAGTGATAAACAATAGTGAATATTGTATAATTTATACGTCATAAATATTTAATTCACCGACGGTACTTACTGTCAATGTCACAGATGCAATTACTGGTCATATTGATTGCACTGCAATTTGCAATCCACTGTAATATTGTTTGTCAGCTTGATATAAATACGATGATCACCTGTATCGCACCAGTAATAAAGTTAATTATCTCTAGGTGGTAAGAAAGGAAGAGAACCCGATAAGATGTTGTGATATTTCACCGGTTGAGCCAGCCCATTCAGCGAACTGCGTGACACTGAAAGCAAAAATATATTTTTATCATAATTTTAGGCTTAGTAGTCCATTGAAATGTTACATGAGCTTTGCATTTCTTAGAGGACGCAATTTAATTTTTGGAACATTTGGGGGGGGGGGGGTCAATAGAGGCTTAACTTGTAGTTTGTGGGGTCGCCACTCTTGTCATCCGGTCATACTTTTTTCGCGATATCTCGGAAACTTCTTTGATTTTAGATTTAGGTCAAATCGTTATTTGTAGGCAAGATAATTTGCTACAAATTATGCCTTAACAATTTTTTTTAACACGCATAGTTTCCGAGATATCGCGAAAAACGTGATTTCATCCCTTTTGCAAGATGGCGGCCGGATGACAAGGGTGGCGATCCCACAAACTTCAAGTTAAGCTTCCATTGACCCCCCTACATATCCCAAAAATGAAATTTCGTCCTCTAAGAAATGCACTATTCGGTCCTAAAAACGTAACATTTTAATGGTCTATAGATATTAATGTTCAAAGAAGCTAAGTACCGTAGTAAAATGAACAATACTTTTAGAATAATATATTATCTAAACTTTAAACATTATTTTTCATGGGCATGAAATATTCTTTGACTTTAAAATTAATTATTCCAAATATAAGCATAATTTACAGGTAATTTGAACAGTCCGTACCTACTGACGAGTCTTTACCACCACCTCTAAGACCAGATCGTCCACTATGAATGTGATAAAACTTGTTCACGAAGGTGTGACCGAGTTTGATGAAAATCGTTCAACCATGGCGCAGATAAGTACTACCGAGACATGTGCGATCTTATATTTACTTATTTATTATACACATTTTACATCCAACATATTGTTCAGTGATATTAAAAATGTTATGTTGTTTTTTTATAAACACTATGTACGCAGCTGAATATTATACACATCGCCATCTAGTTTCACGCTACCTGACTAATACGCGTGTGTTATAAAATTAAACATACATAATTTATACTTTTTCTAAATACATACCTGCAATATATAAAAATGGATGTTAGTATATCTCGCTCTTCATAAATGTTTGTACGAGGGCGGGGATCGAACCCACATCTAATCAGCATACATACATAACTTCACGCTAAATCCCTTGCAGGGTAGGCAGAGAGAACAAAGCGCCATAAGGCACGATTCTTACACGCCTCACTCTCTTCGTTGACTCTCTTTCATGCACGCGCGGCGAATAATGAGGCTCCTAATATCGCCTTCCTCCAAAACACGTTCTATTTGGTCTTGGAATGTGTGTCTTGGCCGTCCTCGACTCCTACATCCATCGGCTTTTGCATTGTATATCTGCTTAGTCAGACTTGCATCATCCATTCTTTCTACATGTCCGAACTATCGGAGCATGCCCTTTCTTACTTTGACACCGACACTAATCATCAGTCGGTTGTTTTACCATTAAAACACGAATTAAATTGTGGATTGTATTCAGGAAGCGTGCTTGAGATTAATTATTATTTATATAATCATATTTTATAGCCAAGTCGGTTAACATAGTACCACGTTGCCTGTAAGTGTTTCTGTATTATATATTCATACTTAAGCGGTAAGCTTGAGATCATCAGAACCAGGAAGGTTAAACACATCCTTCTACGCCTACCTCAGTAGAGTAAAAAGCGTAATGTGTTAAAGCACTTCATATTCACTACCATTGAAAGTAGTAATTTTGTTTAGAAACTTCATTGTAAGCGTTGTTTTACACGTGAATTTCTTATTTCAAAGTCGCAATGATCAATTAATTTCGGAAATCCTTTTGAAAGGCATCTGTGAAAATTATATAATCATGGCAGCATTTATATTAAAAAAAAACAAATAATTTTCATAGACAAATCCTTAAGTTAAATCCGCAAAGGATTAATTTGCTATTCCTATGACTAAATTTGCGAGATTGGTTTTGCGTAATCCAATTACTGAAGTACAACAACGTGTACTTGTCTATTTTAAATGCAATCTCTTTGTGAATATTTTGTTTGTTCCAAGTATATTTACAATTATAATTAAATGTGTTTTCGTAAACAATGCTCACTTGAAATATATACAAACGTACGTATTTACATTCATTTATATATGTACTTTGTATCATTGGATGATCAGTATTCAATACATATACATAAGTATATGTAAGTATACTTCATTTAAGTAAAGATATTAAACCTTCCCGCCTTAACCGACCGAGCTGGTTGACCACTATTAGGCCAAAAACGTTTGTCCCTAATTTATTTTAACAACGTCCACAATTACTGAGCCTCGCTTTGCGGTCAAACGTCGTAAATTCTGCCCTCACACACGGGCATAGGAGGTGTGAATGTTTCAAAATCAAATAGATATATAGAAAGTACAACTTTTTATTTATGTATACGCCATAATACAGGTATATATTCTTGTAACTTATTTTCTTATTTCAACTACGCGCCTGTTTTACTTGGGCAGCGGCTGTCAAGTGTAGGTGGCGGAACCTATTGCCATACACAGGCCACAATGTTGTCAGTCATCGATATTAATCACACATAAATTCCAAGAAGGCATTATCGGGTTTTGAATATTGCGGTGTATATAGCGCCAATTTTGCGACAACTCTGCGATTTTGTTAGTCCCAAATGTATTTATGCAGGTCTATAGCCATTAGTATCCGACCAAAGGTCTATTTTTGGCCGAAGCCGAAGCCGATTAATCGGCAATCTCCACAACCTTCGGCCGAAGCCGAAGGTATAAAGACTTTTAGTAATTTAATAATTTTCTTCAATATTATCCACAGCTAAAGAGGAATATCGGCGTAAAGTGGCTCATGCTGCTTTTCTCTCGGTGGTACAGGCCAGTCACTCACTCTTTCGTAACAGTTTGTTTAATTCCGACTGTACTCGGACCTTCGGCGGGACATTCGGCTTCGGCCCAGAATACGGCCGAACCGAAGATCTCGCCAAATATGGATTTTTGGTCGAAGGTGGCCGAAGCCGAAGCTTCGGTCGGACCCTAATAGCAATATAATGCGCAGAATTGTATCAGCAATCGATATTTAACACACTTTAACTAAAGAATTCCTAAAGAAGAAATCAGAAATCGAACCTAAAATTTCTGATTTGCAACCAGGGTTCTCAACTTCCAGGACACCAGGACGAAATATTTATATTTTTTATATGTTTCAGATAATATGAAGAGGCGATACAACCAGAGTATTTGTGACTCATTAGAAAACTTATTATGAAGTGCAGTGTATGAGATCATAGGAGATGAGTGCTATTTGAACCGCGATGAACTCTTCAACGGTGAACAAGAGTCCAGCAGACAGTGTGTTCGGGCCGCACAGAGACTCGCTGTACATAGTTCTGCCTATCACCGTCATATATTCCTTGATATTTATAAGCGGCGTCCTCGGCAACACGTTCACCTGTCTAGTGATAGTTCGCAACAAGAGCATGCACACCGCAACTAACTTCTATCTGTTCAGTCTAGCCATCTCCGACCTACTCCTACTTGTGAGCGGTATGCCACAGGAGATGTACACAATCTGGTCCAAGTGGCCGTACGTCTTCGGGCACAGCTTTTGTGTTCTGAGAGGACTGGCGGCAGAGACGTCCACTAATGCCAGTATATTGACAATAACACTGTTTACAATTGAGAGATATTTAGCTATATGCCATCCGTTCGTGTCCCACAAGATGTCGAAGCTGTCGCGAGCCACGAAGCACGTGCTGCTGCTGTGGGTGGCCGCGCTGGGCCTGGCGCTCCCGCAAGCCCTCCAGTTCGGGGTGAGGCAGTTCAAAGGTGTCCCTATGTGTCTACAAACTCGGGTCATAATAGAACATTCCTTTGAAATATCAACGTTTTGCTTTTTCTTTGCCCCGATGATACTTATAACTGTGCTGTACGCGCTGATCGGGCTCAAGTTGAGAGAAACAAGTTCAAGTAAACCACAGAATCGAAGAGATTTCGAATTGAGTATCAGACACAGTCACAAGATGAGAAGTAAACCCAGCCAGTCCACAAGGAGAGTGATCAAAATGTTAGGTGAGCGTCTATTTACGACTATTTGGTTTCACAAGTAACATAACATAACTTCACGCCTCAAGGCAGTACCTGTTAAGCCTCGACTCGCCGTCATGTTTCCATCCCAAGTGGAATAGGTGGTGAATCTATTGTCACACACCGGGCACAATTTCAGTTTCCATCATTGATATTTATCACACACGTCTTCCGAAAAGAATTTTCGAAAAATCATTGGTGTGATCCAGGATTCGAACCCACGACTTCTTGATCCAGAAGCGGGGTGCTCGACCACTGGACCACCTAGACATATATTATAATCATTAATATACTTATTAAATTAGAGTAGGTATGTATTAAATTAAATTAGTATGGAAAAGGAGAAGGAAAGGGTGTTGGGCTTCCAGATACCTCTCTCACCGAAGGAAACAGGGCAAGAGCCACTTCACTTCAATATTCTGAGAAGCCGTGGTATTTCACAGGTCGAGCCGCCTCATTCATGCAGCGAATTGCGTGGCTTTACCACTGTTAAAACCGTACCGTAATTCGAACCTTCTTAAATCTAGAATGCACGAAAATCATTAAAATACGATACATCGTTTTCAAAGTTAATCGATTATAAAACAGCAATCATTCCTCATTGACAGTTGTATAGACACTTCAATGTAATTGTCATGAGGCGCAGAACTATATTAGTTGAGTGGTAATGAACGGTTCACGCGGACTATTCTGTTAGTACCACCAGATGCTGAACATATCGGCTGCTTTAGATAACAAACAAGAGACCAGTCTTCCTTGATCCACTAATTTAAAACTCTATAGGTGACGGTAGCCATCTAACATACGGTGAGCCGTATGTTTACTTGTCTTTTATAAAGAAAATATTAAACTCACAAGTCACTGATTGATTCCTGCACACAAGCTGTAGTTGTTCAGCTTGGAACTAGATGGCGCGATGAATATTAAAATGTATATGTGTTAGTTTTTAATAAGTTTATAATTTTAATTGCAGTTGCGGTCGTGGTGGCCTTCTTCGTTTGCTGGGCGCCGTTTCATGCACAGAGACTGGTGGCTATTTACAGCACGAACGAATATCACCAGGCTAAGGCTCCTGTGCTCCACCTGGTATACTCGTTACTAACGTACTCTTCGGGGGTGTTCTACTACATGTCTACTTGTATCAATCCTATCTTCTACCACATCATGTCTAACAAATTTAGGGATGCGTTTAAGGTAATTTGACGAAAGCTCAATTTAAATTGTGTGGTAGAGCCAAGCAGTTCGCTGCATGAATGGGCCGGCTCGACCGGTGAAATACCACGACCTCTCAGAAGATCGACGTAAATTGGCTAATGCCGCGTTTCGTTCGGTGAGAGAGGTACCCGGAGGCCCACCCCCCTTCCCCATCCTTTCCTATTCCCTATCCCTTAAAGGTCGGCAACGCAACAGTAACACTATATGTGTTGCTGGTGTCCATGGGCGGCGTTGGTTGCTTACCATCAGGTGACACGCCTGGTCGTTTGCCCTCCAATACCATAAAAAAAAAAATTAAACACGTGCCCTTGAAGCTGCCTTATCAAGTGAGCTCTCCAAGTTGGAGGTTATGTTCACGCGAATATTCTCGCTATTCATGACATCTATCTTGAGAAGAACTAGGCAAGAGACTAAAATGTAAATTTATATCTCTATACAATATTTTGTTAAGGACATAAACCTTGAAGCATTCCATTGAAATATCGCAAATTTATTATAATATCAGTATCATAAATAGTACAACATAGACAACACGTAACAACAGGGAGGTCATCGAAAACTTTTTTTTCAGAACACCATGGTGCATTGCTGTCGACCCACAGAGGGATCCTCAGCGAAGCGTTGCTCTTACATGGCCATCGCTTTTATGCGGAATCCCACATCAAGTGGTAGTAGAAAATCAGGTTTGATATTATCAAAAATCAAACGTAATATGATTTCAATAATACCTCAGTGGTTTATTGGTTGAAACGTCGCTACTCGTACACATAATTGAATCCTGACACACCAATCACTTAATCACACACATGACACACCAATGACTTAACGGCATTCGTTTTGGAAGTTATGAATTTAATTTTACGTAACTTTGACGTAAAGTAGCTGATGTCGCGACTCGTTCGGTCAGAAACTTATCACTACCTCGCGTTGTTCCTACTCAACCTGCTTCCTATTCCAGTGCTCAGCAACAGGTGAATAGACCTATATTTCCATAAAAAAAATCTTAAATCATCTTGAAAATGAACTCCATGGTGCAGAATTTAATCACCAAATGTCCATTTCGCAGATAATTCTCAGCGCAACTCACGGCGAGAAGACACGACGAATCGCTTCCATATGGGGAGACAAAACAGCGCTGAGACCAACATACCCACGGTCCACGTGTGCGATAGCGGAAAGACTATATTACAACCTATACACGAATCTAAAAATATGTGCAAAGAACAAAAGAACAATGAGGTGAACGAAATGATCGATAAAATGAATGATAATTTAGATCCCGTGATAGTTGTTAATACAATAAGTCAATCTCCTTCACCAGCACGCAGCCCATGTCCCCCGGCGCCTGACGAAATACTCACTGTCACTGCACACGTTGCTATTTCAGAAAATAATTATAATCAAACATATTTGAAAGGCGATCCAGAGCAGAGCAGTGTCGCAAGGAAATTCAATTGAGAAGTATTACACGTGATAATTAATAAGGGCCATGATAGTTCATTTACAAACATGGAATCAACTGTCAGGAGATCAGAGTGTGACTGTGGTGTTATTATTAAATAATAACGAATGGTCCATCCGTAGTTTGACGTGAAATAAGAGTGTAAATCAGCTCAGTGATATTTATGGCTACCACTCAGCTCCGTTGGCTAATAGCGTTTAGATATAGCCAATGACGTTCCTCAATAAACGGGTTATTTAGTGTATAGAAAAACTTAAGTTCAACTAGTACTTGGTATATCCTGATAGTATCGGGTTTGATAAAATTGAGTATTGTATAAAATAATTAATGTGCAGTTTGATGTTCTTATGTCCAAATATTCGATAAGATTCATTCATATACCTTCTTTAATAAATTTAAAACCTGAAAATAATTAATGTAGTAAATATCATTCATTCATCACTAGGGGATTATCTTTACATGTAAATCTTTTAACGCCGATGACAATATGATTTTTATATTTTTTGTCAGTCTGTATTTCAGTGTGTCTCTCTAGATTTCTGTTGACCAGATTACTTCCTGCTTTTAGATTATAGCTATCTTTGGCTATTTTTATGAAAACCTACTATCTGTAAAGAAAATTAAAAAATTCGCGTGGAGTCTCTCCGCGCTATGGAAGTAAAACTTTGTAACAAACAAACATACATTTATAACACGCTTAATTTAAAAAGAGCACATCTTACTTACATTACGACGGGCCTCGTGGTGCATTAGTAAAATCGAATGTAGAACGGAGATTGGCGGATTCAATCCCCACTTGAGTATAAATCTTAATATGGGTCTGAGTAGAATTTGGTAATTACTCCTCTATTTAAGAAGATACCCCATATTCAACGTCGTATTGTTCTTTGATTTAGGTACTCCCCCAAGCTCAAGCCCATTCAACCCATATTGTAAAAATGCATTAAAATACTTATTCCGCAATATTGGATTTAGGATGACGTTACATTTTTCAACATACTATCGAAAAGCCCTTTTATTTGATACACAAAAAAGCATTAAAACTATCTGTGAATGAGAGCTATTGGTATTTCCCGGGCGAACCAGCCCATTTATGCAGCGGACTGCTTAGCTCCTCGTGTTTAAAAACTTAAAAAATGAGTTGTAAGATCAAGAACTACGTAATACATAATAAGTAATATTTATTACATTCATAATATATACCTACATACTATACTATATGTGTAATTTGATGGAGTTTATAAACTCCATACTCCATAATTTATATAAACATATATATATATATATATAAAGGAACACTAGATTCGTCCACAATATCAGTTTGCTCCATTATTCAGTGGCGTGGGTTGTCGGGCAAGAGAATGAAATACTCAGCGTAGCAATAAACAAAATATAATCGTTATCTCCAACTATGGTTAATTATAACACTTAATTAAATAACACTCCACCGAACACGTAGCGCGTTATTGTCTCCTGTCGGTCGCGCCTGCGCACTAGCACCCGGTGTTGCGTCAGAGTGACATTTGACTCGACTGCAAAGAGGATATAAATGCTCGAGTGGAGTCAAATATCGTACTCTAAAATAATTGTTAAACGCGCCGTCATATATATATATATATATATATATATATATATATATATATATATATATATATATATATATATATATATATATATATATATATATATATATATATAAATTAATATATATATATATAATTTATATGTTTATAGAAATTAATTTGATTTTAAGAGATTTAATGACATTCTTGTATGCTAAATCGAATGCAGCCTCCGAAGACTGTTTTCGAAGGAAAGACTGAAATTAAATCTTATATCTTTAAACGAGCAATTCTTGTATATATATATATATATATATATATAATTGGAATCTCGGAATCGGCTCCAACAATGTTCATGAAATTTAGTATATAGGGGGTTTCGGGGGCGATAAATCGATCTAGCTAGGAATCATTTTTAGAAAATTTCATTTTATCGTGTTTTATCGATAATCAACTTAAACATCAACTTACTTTTTTATTGGAATTCCTGACATCTATTGGCGAATACTATTATTTGTGAGCAACTAACTTGCTTTAACGACAACAACACTAAAGCTATTCCAGCAGATGGCGTTGTTAACTAATTACTATTTGTTTCTAATATAATATGTTAGTACATAGTATATATTAGTATATATTTATTATTCTGTCGGTAAGATCGAAATTTATAAAAAAAAAGAAAATACCGAGCAAAGCTCGGTCATCCAGATATTGTACATTATACAGGTATCGACAGTTAAAGTAAGAAAATTATGTTATTGACGGTTTTGTTTTATATTGAAATTGTAATAAATGTAAGTAGTATAAGTAAAAGGATAAGGTTCAATGATCGACATCAAATTCAACCATATTTGTTATCACTTTTTAATAACTAAATTAACGTTTCAAATAATAACTATAGTGACCTCAATACAACATTGTACGGTTTTCAGTTGAAGTCATAGTGTCAAATCTCCACCTGCAGCAAACTACCTTAGAAAAGAGACTTATTTGTAAATAGATTTAGAAAAAAACTTGTAGATAACAGAATTGCAATAGAGTTATTCGTTGGTCTTTATGTTTCTATGTTTACACAGGGAACGCACGAATCAACATTTTCAACAGTCTTTTGATCCAGTCATCCTAAGTCAAACCATTTTATGTTTTTTTTTCCAAATTTGATGTCTGATGAAGTTTGATGGACAACAACTAGTTGTTATATGTATATAAATAGGACACCTATTAAATGTTACCATTTGTTTAATTGTACACATAGTTAGTGTAAGTTCCAAACGAATTTCGACTAGGAATTTCTTTTAAATCGGAACGAATTCGTTGCCGAATAATTAATTATTGTGGTGTCAAGAAATAAAATAAAAATGGGTACATTGTTTTATTTATTTTATATTTTCTAAATTGTCACAACCATCTTGAGATAACAATTTATTTGTGAAGTATCAAATAAAAGATGAACAAATAATCCCTGCGGGTTTAATTAAAACTTCTGGAAGGAGGAACTTGATTGTGAGTCAGCTAGTTGTGAATATCTAACAAAGCCACGTCTGAAGATAGTTCAAAGAGCCGTATTACTAACTGAGCTCGAGTCATATATATTGTAACAAATAATGTATCTTTCTTGCCTGAGATACAGACATCAAAAATGAAAAATAATTATACAGGTAGCTAAATAATATTCATGTTATTATAAAAATTAAAAATACGTAAATAACGAAGATATTTACAATTATCATTTATTTATTGGTTATAAGATACGTTGTATGTAGGTATTGTGGTATATTCTTTGTCCCACACAAACAAACAACCGCACAAACAAATTATTTGTGGGATCCTCAGTTGACAATATAATTGTATCGTTTATAATTTATGATGAATAACTAGCCGACCCGGCTAAAGTTGTTTCGCCTGAAATATGGTATTAAAACAAAATATTCTTATAATATATCGAAATAATACATATAATAGACGCCATACAATATGATGCCACACTAATTTTTATTCAGGAATAGGGTCGAATAAATGACCTCTTCAAAGAAGCCCATTCTAGTAATCATTGTACTAAAAGTCCAATTAAACCAGGTCACAAATACGTACGATCCAATAAGAAAATATTGTTTATTTAATAATAAATTAATGGATCATATAAATATAAATGTTTAATATTAAATTAACTTAATAATAATCAGTAAGCTAGTGGTGTCTGCAGTGTGGGTCACCACGAGCGTCTGCCACAGCCCTCACCAGCGATGGTGAAGCCTCTTTCATATCGTATGCCCAGCCGATCTTGGCAAAATAATTTAATATTGTGGTAGTTATATTTAAAGGCATGCCCAGCTCTGATGCTTTGTAGTCCCAAGGAAATGTGTGGTGGTAATTGTGCCACCCTTCACCCAACGCTACAGCTGACACGCCCCAATTCTCGACCGGCATTATATTTCTGAAATAATAAACAGATGATTTCACATTCTCGCCTTAAAAGGATAGGCAGTGCTACGGCGCCCCATAACTTGAAACATTTAACCCCATATTATAAGTTTGCGGAACAATATTATATGTTCATCAGTTTAATTGGTACATAAACATCTATAGTAATTAATCGACTGAGCCAAAGTCAAGCGCAATAGATGCAGAAGGGGTTACGTACTTGTCATAGGGCTTGTTTCCCCATAGATGGGCAAAGCTGTTCACAGACCAGGTGAAGTGAAGGCTTAGGACATAACGTATCACACACTGCGACATCACGGAGAGTTCCCAGGACTCCCCCCAACACAAAACAGGTATCGCGGATGGCAGAAGCCAGCAAAATATTATCTTGAACAGCCAAAAGTACCTGCAAAAAAATGAATGCATTCATGACTTCACACCGACACCCTGCTTGCTCGCTCGCTTGCTCGCTTGCTAGATTTTAACCCTCTGTCATGGTCGCTCTTCGCTACGTACTACACAACAAAAGGCAATTACCGTCGTCTGTCTGCCTGTCAAACTAAGTAGGCGGTAGCAAGTAATTTTGATGGTGTTGTTGTTCAGTAATCCTGTATAGTGTATGATTAATATAGAAAAGTAATACTGATGTCACTAGCTAAACCATGCGCTTGCTCTTTACACCGACAACGTTCCTACTACAGCAAAGCGCTTAACAGACTCGCCTTTTGATAGGAGTCGGGCATTCTCAACATGGAGGGTGTGGTCTTTCTCGAACTACGAGAAAGAGACCGAGATCGAGATCATTCATACCTTCACAATAAACCCTATTTCAGACTGACTCCAAAAATAAAATGGCTCAGAGTTTTGGAAAATATATTCAGTTTTTGTATCGCTGACTAAAATATTCTTTTGTGATGCCAGGATTCCAATTCCATTTCATTATGCCATTTGTCCATTTGATGGGTATTTCCGATTACTGCTTCCCGCCTTCGACATCAGCACGTGACAACACAAGCTCTCTTCACTCAAGCACAGTCAAAGTCAAAGTCAAAATAACTTTATTTTTATAGGTCTTCACAGACACTTAATTTTTTTTTTTTTATAAGATTAACGACCTGGTTGCTAAGATCTTTAAGTCGAGTCTTTTTTTTTAAATAACATCTTCATTCTTAACCTAAACTAATCTTAACCTAACCTAGCCTAAGCCTATAGCTTAACCTAACCTAACCTAATCATCCATAAAGTCGTGGCACTTTATGCATGATTTTCCGAGGGAGTTTTGACGACAATGTAGAAGAGCACACTAAACACGATATTTACACAATCTCCCACATTTGCACTCATATACGAACACTTATTAAATAAAACGCCACGAATTTTATCCAATAATATCCATTGAAACACAAATTTGAGAAAATAATGCAAATAACGGAAATGTTTCTTCCACAGTCCCGCCAAAACTCCACAGACACTTAAACATAGTCAACAAGTACAGATAACATATTATTTAAAATTAAATACAAACACGAGCGCTTGTGGAAAGTGCCTCCGTGGAACAAAAAAAGACACGGACGCGATCGCCACGAGCGGCCAGATTCCGAGTGTAGGGGTTATCATGAGAAGAATCGGGCAAGAAACTCATGTGCCAAATACTCGAAGTGAAAAACCATTGAATCATAAAGCCTTACTTGTTATGGAATTGTACAAGGGGATCGTTGACGATGTCACTCAGATCGATCTTGGACCCTTTCTCGACAACGTGTGGGTGTTTCTTCATCATGAGCCACCCCACGTGTGAGTAGAAAAAGCCACGGTTGGCGTTGTGGGGATCTGCCGACGTCTCTGAATATTTGTGGTGCACTCTGTGATCGCGTACCCATTCGTAGATGGTGTTCTGAAAAATTAAAAGGAATATTTGTTTACATTATTTTTTACTACTCAGAGCTTGAGAGAACAAATGAGCAAGCGGACTCCTGATGGTAAGCAACTAGTGCCGACAATGGACACCTATAACACAGATAGTGTTATAGTTGCTTTGTCAGTCATTACGATATGTCAGGGAATCTAAAGTGGGATGGAGATAGCGGCGAGAAAGGGCTGGGCCATGTGCTATGCCGTGAGAGAAGTATCCAAAAGGATACCTGTCTCACCGAAGGAAACGCGACACGGGCTAAGCTGGCCCATTTAAGCAACGAACTGCGTGGCTATCCCAAGCGATCAAAATGAATTCTTGGCTAGATGGCAATGATCTTGGTAAAGCCCGCGAAACTGTTTATAACGTTACCTGTCCAGCTATTGAATAGCAGATGAGAAGTATCCATTGTAGTGGTAGCTTTGCTTTGTATGATCGGTGGCACCAATACCGATGTACACCTCCTGTTACACCAAACCCAGCCAGTTGTCCCATCAGGTAACCTAGAACACACAATCATATACTTGTGAATACGTTACACATAAGTAAGTTCTTCTTTCTTGAAGGATGACATAGAAGGAAATTGTGAAGACATCTATTATCTAATTCATTTAAGAGGCAATTTCGTGAATAGAATGGATTAGAATTAAAACAGATTATGATTTTATTCATTTTTTTTTAGATAATATGTCTGACGTAAACTCAATTGAATATTGTTTACATTTTAGAAGGTACTTACCAAATAAAGCAGTTAAAACTTTAACCGGTCTGCAACTGGTTAGCGCGTATATAGAGTATACAAGAGCTACCACGTGTATGATGATCAGCGGCACGATGTTGATCCATCTGAGTGGCGTCATGAACCCCATGCGTTTCTCCAGCTGCCTTAGCGGCTTCAGAAAGTTTGGTTCAGGTTTTAACATTCTATCATATGTATCCATGAGGCATGTTCTACCATTTGTATCATTTTTCGTATATTCTTTGAGACGATTAGTTAGTTTGCTTTCAATCCATCCTCGTGCATGTGTAGGACATTCTAATTCTGTTTCTGTCAACGTTGTAGGCGCCATTTTTTTTTTCTGAGAAGGAATCAAACTGCTATAAAGTAATCAATTAAACAAACGATCTTTTGGAAACTTATAAGATATAGAAGTTGCTTTTACTGCGGACTACAGCGAAAGGATGTTATATATAATGAAAATACAGCCGTATGTTTGTAACCCCCTAGCTATGATAGTGAAGTACCACAATCCTATTGTCATTATTTGTTTAGGAATATTTCAATGTCAATCGCAGTCTGGTCTGTTTACAGAGAAGTTTCTACTGGTACCTCCTAATGTATAAATGTCACGTTTACAAACTTGACAATCAATCACTTTAAACAAATCGTAGTACGTGATTGATGTTACTTTTTTGATGTACTTTGTTGATTCGACAAATGAACAGTCCCATGCACTGATTTATTCATACGTGAATATCTTTGAGTACCTAATATAGTAATATGGAATATTGACTGAATGTGAGCTGAGGTGCATGGTGGGCAGGATGTAAGTCACTTACACGTGTTTGAATTACTTGAATTATTTTAATTTAATTGATACCCAAAAAAACGGGTGTTGAAGTGTAATTGCCGCTACCTATACCTACTGTCGTGTAATAATGGCGTGAGGATATAAAAACATAATATATTCATTTGAAATATTTAAGTCATATAAGCAAAATCTTAATTTAATAGTTTATGTTCATTCCACAATATCTTTTTCAGGTGGAATAAATACCACTTCCTGGTTCTTTTCCTGATTCAAAACGAAGACGCCAATGCTTATTGTCCACGAAGTGCGTTGTCATCTTTACCGTTTGTGCTGGAGTACGCAGTATGGCGAGGATGGCAACAGGCGCTCATTTATACACCAGGTCTTGAACAAGGTACTGAACTAACTGAAGAGCTGAAGGCATTGGGCCCGCCACCTACTCTCTCACTTTATACAACAATAAGTTCTTTCCGTAGTCTAGAGTCGTTCATGGTTCCATCCAACAGGTGACACAGTCGTCGGATATGTTGGACACTGTTTTGTCTGTCATATAATGATCACAAATGTTCGAGCACACGGCTTCTGATCCAGAGCTCCGGGTTCGATTCCAGACACTGGCTCACACCAATGACTTTGCGAAATTGTTTTTGACAATTTCGAAGTTAAGTGTGATAAATATCGATGACTGAAAACTTTGTTCGCGGTATGGCAATAGGTTCGCCACCTATACCATTTGGGACGTAAACATAACGGCGAAACGAGGCTTAATACTACTGCAACATACCTCTAGATAGCTGCGCCGCACAGTAAATGAGAATTACTCAAATTTTAAACTTAGCAAGGGACCGCGTAAAAAAACACAGAGACCCCATTCCATTTGGGACATAAACATAACGGCGAAAGCAGGCTTAATAGCCACTGCCTACACCTTCGGTTAGGAAAAAGCGTGAAGTTATGTTATATGTCAGTAACAAATGTTTTGCTTATTTTTCGCCAAACAAAATGACTTCTTTTAAACAACATGCATTACTAGTCCAGTCATTTAAGGTTAAATTAGGTAAGAATCTCGGAATTTGAGATACCCGGCTGTAACTCTGTAAATATTTATATATTGACACCCTAAAAGTTGTCTCAAAACCTACATATGGTAGGGTGTACGCAACTATTAAATTTTAAGGTCAAAAGTCACAAAAATCGGTATTTTGCGTTTTCTTCGTAAATATCTCATTTCCAATGAGATTTTTGCTATATGTATTATTAATCAATATTGTAGATTATTAAATTCTCTACAAAATTTTGATGAAAAAATATTTTTTTACGGTGAACCGTTTTAGAGATACAACGCGGAGAGCGCGCAGTCACAGGACCACTTCAGGTCGAACTATCGATAAATCAATGACTATAAATATTTGTCAATTTTTACATAACTTGAAATTATACCTTAACGTGGAATTATCCCCGAAAATTGTATTTAGCAAATCGTCTGGAGCAGGTGGTAAAATTGTCAATGGGCAATACGGTGGTTAGAAAGTTAGGAAGTTTGAACTGATAATTTACTGGTGGTTTATTAGGTTTTGAAGACTTGACATAACGAAGATGATCGAGACTTTTCACAGATTTCGGATTAACAGCTACTGCCTAAACCTTCGGGTATAAAAAGGCGTGAAGTTATGTAAAAATTGACAGTTCATCAACTATAATGGCGCATTTTTAACCGCAGGTACCGGCCCAGTGACCGCGCGCTCTCCGCCTTTTATTTCTAAAACGGTTCACCATATAAAAATAATTTTATATAAAATTCGTAGAGAATTTAGTAATCTACAATATTGATACTGAATACAAATCGCAAAAATCCCATTGGAAATGAAATATTAACGAAGTAAGCGCAAAATACCGATTTTCGTGACTTTGGACCTTAAAATTTAATAGTTGCGTACACCCTACCGTATGTAGGTTTTGAGACAACTTTTAGGGTGTCAATATATAAGTATTTACAGAGTTACAGCCGGGTATCTCAAATTCCGAGGTGAACTTACTATAATGACTGGACTATACTGTATATTGTATGGATAGACCTTTATAACCGAGTGAAATTTGTAAATTCTGTCTCAGAAGTACAACATGTTCCAGTTTCGTCTAGACGACAATTCCAGATCGGTAATGTCATAATTATTTTATGGATATCCACAATAGGCACAATAGGCACAATAGGCACTCATTGATAAGTCCCTCACACATGAATAAACCTATTTGTGGGCACGTTTTCGTGTAACTTTTGCCGATCTATTAGCCTTATACGTCTATACATTGTTGTGTACCATTATTGATAAATAAACGTCTTTCCTGAGTCATTTTTCGTATTATAGAATAGTAATGGCCCTACGCACTACCTGCTTACTTCGCAAAGGGACTCGGCGTGAAGTATGTTGTACTACAGTTGCAAGAGTAAGCCAAGCGGTACATTTTTGATGATTTGATGAATCTAAAGTTAAATTCTGTGTATGTACAATTAGTGTTTAAATTCAGTTAACTTAGTCAAATTTAAACACTATTTGTATATTAAAATTCAAAATTGACAAAATATTGACGACAAAATATTACATCACACATTAAAAAGAAATCCTAATAGTAATAAGAGGATTCGCTAAAGCTTACGAAAGAAAGAGACTTGAAGAGCTATTGTGTTATAATCTTACAAATATTACACAATAGGTACATAGGTAGGTACCAGATGTCGTGACCAACGTTTTACTAACACTCAAATAATAATAGTTTGTTAATTCGTGTACATTGTGAAAAAGAGACGCCTCTCATACTTCTAAACGTATATTTGAAATGAGATACAGAGTCATAGAGAAAAGTCTCAAACACGTCAAAACAAAGTATTTAACATTTACGCGGATGCTTGTAGGACCGGTCAAATACCTCGACTTTACTTATACAACAAATCAAACAAGCACGCGTTTCACCTGATGGTGAGCAACAAATGCCCATGGACAGCTGAACACTTATAGTGTTACAGTTGCTTTGCCGGCCTTTACAATAGGATATGGATGGGGTCGGGAGTGGGATAGAAAGGGGAGCATCTCTCACAGAGCGAAACGCGACAAAAGCCACTTTACGTCGAGCCGGCCACTGCCTACCTCTCCGAAGTACGACGAAAGTTGCTCAGGACGGGTTTGGTTCGGTGAGAGAGGCCCCGGGGGTGACCCCTTCGCCGTCCTTTCCTATCCTAATAAATAATGATGGCCCATGGACACCTCCAACACATATAGTGCTACATGTGCATAGGCGGTGCTGTTCACTTACTATCAGGTGACACGCCCGTTCGTTTGGCCTCCTATCACATAAGGAAAGTCGAGGACGGCCACGCCACAACTTCTACGACCAAATATGAACAAAAAACGATTTCAGGAAGAAGGTGATGTTATTAGGTCTAAAATGAACGCGCGTGCATGAAAGGACTTAAAGATAGTCAATCTTTTTACAGTGGTAGAGCCAAGCAGTTCGCTGCACGAATGGGCCGGCTCGACCGGTGAAATACCACGACCTCTCAGAAGACCGACGTAAAGTGGCTCATGCCGCGTTTCGTTCGGTGAGAGAGGTACCCGGAGGCCCACCCCCCTTCCCCATACTTTCCTATCCCCTATCCCTTAAAGGTCGGCAACGCAACAGTGACACTATATGTGTTGCTGGTGTCCATGGGCGGCGTTGGTTGCTTACCATCAGGTGACACGCCTGCTCGTTTACCCTCCTATCCCATAAAAAAAAAAAAAAAAAAAAAAAAGAAGCGAGTGATGTAGTGATGTAAGAATCGTCTTATGGGGCTCTCTCTCTGCCTACCCTGCAAGGGATTTGGCGAAAAGTTGTGTATGTGAGTTTTTCCACAGTATGCATAGTTTACACATCTCATAGTAAGTTAGAAGATTTTTGTCGGAATTCTATACAAATAAATGCCTGTGGTTTTGTTTGCCTTGAATTTTATATTGGAGCTGTTCAGTGTTTTCAAATTATTTAAATTTCAAAACAATGCCAGAGGTATCTCCTAAGTATAAACGATAGATAACTAACTTCAAGATGAGAGGGAAACTAAATATGTTGTTGTGTTTAGCAAAAGCAGTACAGCGACTTGTTCTATATGCCGTGAAAGTTTTATATTGAAGAAATACAATATTTCTCGTCATTTCTGTACAAAACATATCGTACATATGCTTACAACTTTGAAAAGCGTTATTTTGAATGAATGGATGAACGAATGAAGCCTTTATTCTCTGACCAAATTAAATTAATTTATAGAAAAACAATTAAATTAAATAACAGAGCGTATTTTCAGCAGTCAGTTTGTTGGTCAGGTTGTCTTGCGACATAGGCCTCCCCTAGTTTTTTCCACTTGTCTCTATCTTGGCTTAATCTTCTCCAACCTTTTGGCAAGTCATCTTCCCACCGTTTTATTTGTCGTCCTTTCTGTCGAACTCCATTTCTGGGATACCACTCTATTATATCTTTTGCCCATTTTGTTCCATTAGTTCTCATCACGTGTCCAGTCCAACTCCATTTCAGTTTTTTTATTTCTATTAATATATCTCTGACCTTTGTTTTTTTCTTATTTTTGAAGAGGTCCACTTGTCGCGAAGCGTTATGTTTAGCATGCTACGTTCCATGTTGTGTTGACAAACTCTCAGTTTTTGGTAGTTTTTAATCGTAGCAGGCCAGGTTTGACATCCATAAGTGAGACAAGGAAGAATACAAGTGTTAAATAATTTGCTTCTGGCTGACATTGGTATTTTTTCATTTTTGACTATTTCCTTTAAGGACCAGTATCGTTTCCATGTATTACCTATTCTTCTATGAATTTCTTTTGAAAATTGATCTTTTCCTGATATAACCTGTTCTAGATATATATATTCTTCAACATATTCTATATTACCTGGTCCTATTTTAATGTGTTCTTTTATTGCGTTCGTCATTATCTTAGTTTTAGTTGGGTTCATAGTAAGTCCTGCTTTCCTGCTTTCAGAGTCTAAGTCTTTTAGCATAGTTTGTAGTACTTCTGGTCGCTCTGCAAATATCACTATGTCATCCGATGATTAAGGTTAAGGATAAATGATTAAGGTTAGTCCTATTAATATTGATTATAAAATCTATCCAGTCTATAGTTCTAAATATGTTTTCTAGTACTGCTGTGAAAAGTTTTGGCGAAAGGGGATTTCCTTGCCTAACACCCTTTTGTATTTTGAACTGTTCTCCTTGTTGTTCTAGTTGGATTTTCGCTCTCATATTTTTATATATTTCTTTAATGATGTTCACATAAATATGTTCTTTCTATGCCTTGTCTTTCTTAGCGTTATTTTAATTACCCTTAAATTATTGTTTCTTGCGGCCCGCGTCACCAGACAAAAACGTATTTATGGCCCGTATACAAAAAAAATAAGTATCGCTGGTCTAATGAGTGACACAAAAAGCGAGACTAATTTATGTGATGTCAAGAGCGTGCACGTCGCGATCCCTGCCGTCCCAGAGGGACGCAATCTTGACCGAATCGAATACAGCCGCGCTAGCTGCTAGGGCGTGCCCCGACAGCGACGGGCACCGATTAGCCTCCGTCGGTGCGGCTGCACGTGCATGCGCATGCGGCGAAGGGGGCCGCCACCCTTCACGCAGCGCCAAACCGGGCGGGACGAGGAGAGGGGATTGCCGTATAGGCACGTGGAATGTTAGAGGTAGTATGACAAGAAAGATGAATGAGATGATGGATGTAATAAATGAGAGATACCTGGATGCCTTATGTTTGACGGAAACGAAGCGGAACGGGAATGAGACCGAGGACCTCCCAGGTGGCATGGTTGCCATGGTTGAGTGGACCTGGACGTGCGTGCCAGTGGGGGTGTGGGGGTCTCTCCTCCCGCTTTGCTTCTGGAGTGAAAGACTATGAGTTGGTAGGCCCAAGACACCTTTGGAGTCGTATAAAACTGGGAATCACGCGGGCCTTCCTGGTAGCAGCTTATGCTCCCGTCAGCTCCGCCGATCCCCATGGACTGAGGAGTTTTGGGAAACTGTTGGGGATATTCTGGATTTGGTTGAAGGAAATGAAAGGATAATTTTGTGTGGTGATCTTAATGGATGGGTCGGAACCAAGAGAGATGGCCTGGAGGCTGTCCTTGGTCCGAATGGTGACAAGAGAGTGAATGATGCTGGTAAGCCGATCTTGGACGTGTGCTTGGAACGAAACCTCCTTGTGTCTAACACATTATTCCGTCATAAAGATATTTACACGTATACGTGGAGACGGAATGAACAAAAGAGTATAATTGATAAATTCTGGTAGATAGTCGTCTCCGAAACACTCTAAGGGCTACAAGAGCCTACAGAGGCCCCACTCTGGATACGGACCACTACCTGGTGGTGAGCCGCTTTGTGGGCCTATTTAAGAAGTTGAGGTACTGGCGAGTGATTTCGGAGAGCTTGAAAGTTTAAAGTGTGAAAAATTAGAACATGAAAGTGTACGGAGTATATATGTAGACCTAGTCAGCAAAAGACTCAATGACACGAGTCTTTCTGACTTAGGTGTTGAAGAATGCTGGGAAAGAATGAAAGTAAGTATAGTGGATAGTGCAAAAGAAGTATGTGGTTGTGCAAAGAGACAAAAGATTCTGAGAGACGATGTCTGGTGGGCCGCGGATGTAAAATCCAGCGTTGAAAGTAAGAAAAAAACATGGTTGGATTATGTCTCGAGTTTGAATCAGAATGACAGTATGACAGAGAAAAAGTATGAGAGCTACCGCCGCTGCAAGAATGTTAACAAAGCCTTAGTGAAAGAGAAGCGTGAAAAATTAGCTGCGAATGAGGAAGTGAGGTTGACGGAGAACTTTGAGGCCAATAGCAAACTCTTTTGGAAGGAAGTTAGAAAGTCTCGGGGTCTTCGTCAACATCCAGAATGGACAAAATTTTGTCTAAGTCTGGTGACATTCTTGCAAACCCAAACGATGTATTGGGTCGGTGGAGTGAATATTTTGGGGAAATATACGAGTATGTCCCGGACGTGGGCGTCGCGAGTGAGTCTACGACTGACGCCGCTGCGCCAACATCTGACGAAGACATTACTATGGAAGAGATTGAATGGTCGATACGAAGTATGAAAAATGGTAAGGCGGCTGGAATTGATATCATGTCTGCTGAAATGATCAAACACGGTGGAACCTGTGTCCGGGATGCTTTCCTGACCTTGAGCAATCTTTGCTGGAGGTCGGGTAAGGTTCCCATGGACGGGAGGCGTGCTGTCATCGTGCCCTTGTATAAAGGTAAGGGATCACGTATGCTGTGCGCCAGTTACAGAGCCATCAGTTTGATCAGCTTAGCAGCGAAAGTGTATGGGAAGATTATTGAAAGGAGAATGAGGGTGATATCTGACGGAGTGTTGTGGGGGGCTCAGGGTGGTTTCAGACGCGGAAGAGGGTGCATGGATCAGATTTTTTCTCTGCGCAACATCGTGGAGAAACAACTGGCTGTTAGCCGGAAGGTTTTCTGCGGTTTTGTGGATCTGGAAAAAGCATTTGACAGGGTGTTACGGAAGGATCTGTGGGACATACTCCCGGGCTGCGGGGTGAGCGGCGCACTGCTGCGCGCCGTGCAGCCCTCATAAGTGGACGTGTGTGCCTGTTGACGGCGGCTTGTCGCCCTGGTTTGACTTCAATATCGGCGTCAGACAATGCGTGCCGTCAGCTCGGCTGTTCATCCTGTACCTGGACAGTTGTCTCCAGAGAGTGAGATCGACGAATGTAGGGATACAAATGGGTGACCTAGTTGTGAGTTGCCTGCTTTACGCAGATGACGCCGTGCTCTTAGCCGAATCGCCGTCTGATCTGCAAACGCGATAAACGCGGCCGAAATGAGGGCATCCAAAATCTGCGGAGTGACCATCGCTGACCGCGTGGAAAACAAGGTCATAAGGAAGGAAGTCGGATTGAAAGAGAGTGTCGATGCAAAAGTAAGAAAGAGCATGCTCCGATGGTTCGGACATGTAGAAAGGATGGATGATGCAAGATTGACTAAGCAGATATACAATGCAAAAGCGGATCGATGTAGGAGTCAAGGACGGCCTAGACACACATTCCATGACCAAATAGAACGTGTTCTGGAGGAAGGTGATGTTAGGAGCCTCAAAAATCGATGCGCGTGCATAAAAGAGTTATGAAAGTCAACGAAGCAAGTGAGGTGTATAAGAATCGTGTCTTATGGCGCTCCGTTCTCTCTGTCTACCCCGCAAAGGATTTGGCGTGAAGTTATGTATGTAATTTATGTGATTAATTACAAATACAAAATCCTTTCGAATTTAATATCTCATTTGAAATGTGCTTCGTTAACTACAGCATAGCATTTGACTGCGTTAACTGGCAATGCCTATGGCAGGTGCTAACTGAAGTGGACGTTCCTGGTCACCTGACTGCCCTACTTTAGTCATTATACGCTGATAAGCAGGGTATGGTCGTGATCAACCGTATTCTCTCCGGGCCATTCCCTTTCGAAAAAGGCATCCTCCACGGCTGTATATTGTCCCCAATACTTACAATATGTGTACCTATATGGCGAGCATATGAAGCAACGAGTGTGTGAAGACTGGGATGGTGGCGTTTCCATTATACGTTTGACGTTTCCGACAACACTACTCTCTTTGCATCAAACAAAGAAGAAATGAGAATCTTACTGGAGAGACTAGAGCGAACCAGTAGAGAGATGGGCCTTCTCATAAACACGAATAAGAACGAAGGTCACGCTCGCAAGGGACGCTCAGGCCTCTAATCTAAATCTATTACGTGCCTGCGGAGGAGCTTCGAGTTCTTTAGCCACATCGCAAGAAGGAGAGATGAAAATCTGGAGAGACTGCTCCTTACGGGCAAGGGTGACGGGAGGAGACTTAGACGCAGGTGTCCCACTCGCTGGTCGGAGCAGATCCGCACTGCGTTAAACATCTCGGTCGTCTCAGACAGCTGGTGGAATTTAGTCCAAAGTCTTGACTAATTTTACTAAAGAGGCCCGGACCTTCAGCACCGAGGACAAACGATGTAAGCAGGGGGAAAAAATTTACTGGGAAATTTTATTAAATATTTTAATATGATATCACATACTCATCAATTATTAATATTTCCTTATAAGATACGGCTCAGCAAATATCAATGATATTTTGCAGACATTCAAATACCATTTTTATCGAGATAAGACACGTTTTGGTAAGAGTATGATTGCGCGTGACTCCGACTGGAATGTACAAACACATCTTAATAACTCCGACAGATGACACTTGTTGAGATTTTGATGTAATTGTTGTCAATAATGAAAGGTCATTATTTTGTCAATGGTGTCAAGATAATAATATGATGAAATCTCTAGTGTTGAAATAATATGCAATACAGCATCTACCTACACAATATTCCTGTTATTCGAACTCGATGTCTCCTCATCAGAAGTAGACCATTACGCCATCGAACCGACGCACAAATTCAAATCCAGGACTTACAAATAATTTCCGTTACTGTTTACTGTATGAAGTCAGGTTTTGACAAAAAGCTCATCAATATTTATATTATTATTTATGAAAGTGTCTCTTGAACAGTGTGTCCTGAATGTGGAAGAAAAAAAAGCTCAGTAACTAACGCTCACCCAGGCGACTTGACTTTCACACACACTTCACGGATTACATATTTGACAAAAAAACTTCGGAGGTTTATAAGTAGAAATGACATTCTTCACTATCTGATTTATTTGTTTGTCCGTTATTTTGATCTTAATAATTATACATACGTATTATAAAAAAAATACGAGAGCCTGCCAATGTTCACATCCCACACAATAACGACTGTTCAATAAAACACTGCATCTATCTATAGACTTACAGAAATTCATCTAAATCGTTACAACAGTTTGAAAAGGGGACAGACACATTAACATTTGAATTTATACTGTTGATACAATAAAAAAATAGTTGGGATTACTATTAGGTATAGGTACTGTACTCACCGCATATAAATATTCGCCAATGTTATAATTATTCGTATGTAGATAAACACTTCAGCACAGCAGTACAATTCACAAATTCACAATTATTATTTATTGTGTGGACGTGCGCTTCACGCCGAGTAACAAGTGAGGAGTGGTGCTCGAGGGGCGTCCTCATCACGTCTGTACATGTTGGTCGTGTCAGATTGTAATCACAACAAACACACTTGTCACGTACTTTCACCGAGACGGTACTCAGTTGACTCACCGCCTGTGACTACTCTGACAGTCCTCTACGACATGCTAGCGCAATGTTATGAGATGTTCGTTTTCTCTGTCCCGTAATAAAAACCATTCCGTCTTTACTTATAATTCAACTAAATGAGCGACAGATAATCATGAACAAATAATAGCATTACTTGTGCATTTAAAATACTAGTATTTAGGTATTGATGCAAATAATAATCAATGCATTTTTAAGTTTAAAGAAATATAATAATACTATTGGTACTAAAACGAGCCCGTGCCCGAGCCCGTGCCCGTGACCTTTGTATTACAAATGCATTCATCTAACCACTGAGCTATCGACCAGCCGCTAAATGTGTTACGACGTTACGGTGCTCTACCACTGTATGTGTATTTTATTAATTTGCTATTCAAATACTTTGTGCAAAAAAGGGCAATCGAGTAGGTCACCTAATGGTAAGCTAGCAGCGCAGCTCATGGTCATCTGCACTACCACACATATGCGTTGCCGTCCTCTGAAATGAAATAGAGAAGGAACTGGATGTGCTGGAAGAACCGGAGGAACCGGAACAGGAGGAAGGGTGTGGTGCTCTAATATAATCTAAATAATTCTCTCATCGAACAAAACGCGTCATGAGTCGATATTCTGTGAGGTCGTGGTATTTCATCAGTCGAGCCGACTCATTCATGCAGCGTACTCCGCAGCTCTTCCTTTTTTATTTGTATACGTAGTTTTGTACTCCATAAATCCCAACATCCAATTTTTGTGCAACAAAGTTTATTTTATTTATGAGTACATTGTATTCATATACCTCGCTTTAGTATCGAGAGGTAGCGGGTTCGAATCCTCACATTGGCTCACACCAATAACTTTACGATATTAATTTCGTAAATTATGTATGATAAATATCGATGACTAAAAACTTTGTACCCGGTATAGCAATAGGTTCGCCACCTTTTCCATTTGAGATGTAAACATAACGGCGAGACGAGGCTTAACAGCCGCTGCCTACACCTTCGGGTAGAAAAAGGCGTGAAGTTGTGGTATGTTATTACAGACAGCGGAAAGTGCCTTTATTTTAATATATCTTTCCGCTGTCTGTCCCCTTATATGCTTACATCTTTACTTAGCTTACGACGAGATAAACACAATAACTAAATCCAACAGGTTGTGATTGGGGTGTTATACGCCTCATGAAATGTCTCAGTGTGAACGGAGTGGCCTCCACTTGTAATAAACTAGAAGAACGCCCTCGGGTTCAGTCAAGTCTCGGCATCATTGTACTAACACCGGCGCTCACCAGAAATGCAAGTGGACATTTTACACAGCTCCTGAAGAAAGTATGTAATTTATTGTAAATTATAATCAGCACTTGCTCAGTTGGCTCCTGGATATGTTTTATCAAATAGTCCACAACTACTTTTATGTTTCTGTGAGGTAATTTTGATATTGAGGGATCGTATGTTGTTGTTATTACAGTTCCAAACTTTACAAATGGACACGTCGTCCTACGACTGGCTGGTGACCACCAGATCGAACCAGGACTTCACAATTATCAACAAGATACTGAACGCCACTTCGATGCGGTTCGACCAGAACATTGTAGTCGCTTTTGCTTACCGTAAATATGCAGTGGAAAGAAAGCCTACAAATATTTGCGATGGTAATTTTGTTTATAAGAATAGTCACAACGTTCACGACCAGCGCCGACGCGACTACTACTACAGAAATTATCGAAATTTTCAAGACAAACAACACGCAAGCGAATATGGAAACAACTATTACAGGAGTAGTGCCAGATTTAGGAATGTTACAAGACATAAAACTTACAAGAGAGATGGCACTATATTACCTCTATTTCAATCTGGAACAATTAATTATAATTACTCAAAGACATTTGAAATGGTGAATGTAAGTAGATTGTCACTTGCCGAGAGGTTGCATGGCGCCGCAAAAACATTTCATTCCACGCCTTTAGTTATCATCGTAATACAATATTTCAAGGTCAGGACGAATTCCACTCTGTATGCGTATTTTTTAGGTAAGTTATGGTTATATATTCACGCCGTTTAAAGCTAAAATCTGAGCTAAAAAGCTAGAATCGAGCGTCATTAAAATACTTCAGTTTAATCTAGCTATCCATTAAAAATGTATATGAATGCCCTACGAATACACTTTTGTGAAAAAATATCATTATAATTTACTTGTAGGCAGTTGGAGTGTTGATAGTTCCATGTCGGGTGTGCAGCTTCCTTATCCTGTTGAAGCTCGAAACTTTTTAGGTGAAGATCTGATAGTAGGAAGGTGCAATTCATCTGATGACGGTAGCCCCTCCCTCGATGATGACGGACCCACCGCTGGACCCATTTTGGATGACATCCTACATTTCTTGAAAGTCAAACTGAACACTTCGTAAGTTTCTGAGTCATCAATCTGCTCTTCTTAGAGCGAGAACTTTGTTTTATACTATTTAATAGTGATATTCACTATTACATAGTATAAAACAAAGTCGCTTTCCGCTGTATATCCTCTAAATGCTTATATCTTTGAAATTTCGTAACAGATTTTGATGCGGTTTTTTTTAATAGACAGAGGGTGTCAATGGGGTGGGTTTTATCTAATATATCTTAATTCATGTATAGTGTAGTAAAGAAAAAGCGATAAATCCAAAATTTACTTCTTTATTACTATTTATACGAAACAAAGTTCGCTGGATCAACTAGCTACATAGTATGAAACAAAATTGCTTTCCGCTCTCTGTCCTCTTATATGCTTAGATCTTCGAAACTACGCAACGGATTTTGATGCGGATTTTTTTAATGGATAGAAGTTGTCAACGGGGCGGTTTGTATATATAATTTATCTATACTGTGTCAAATAAAAGTGTTAATTTTCCAGATGTAATTGCAAACGCTGGCTGAACCTTAACTGAGACTACTTAGAGATAAAACAATGTACTACATTAATGTACACCTTCAAAAGGTCTATAAAGAAGTCCGCGATGGTGCATGTCTATCTCTAAGGAAAAACCCACAATGTCTAATTTTATTTCTTTTCTGAGGCGATACAAAGTTCGCTGGGTCAACTAGTAGATTCCCCCGAGCGCGACGGGTGGCAGGCGCGTTGCACCGCCTGCTGCCCAACCTCGGGGGACTGGGAGAGGGAGTTCGCCGCCTCTACGGTGGCGTCGTGCGGTCCGTGGCCCTGTACGGGGTCGAGAGACCTCACGGGGGCCTCCCGCTCCAGGGCGCTCCAGGGCTCCAGGAGCGGATCATGGCCATACGGATCCCTCGCCCCCCCCCCCCCCCCCCCATTCATCATCCTGGCCGAGATGTACGCAGCCGCGTACGATCTCGGCCGGGGAGGTGGGGGCCCGGACCCGCGGGGTCACGAAGTTCGGAGGCGGGAGGCTTTCCGGCGGGTCTTGGGGGACTGGCGCGACGCGCTGGTCCTCCAGGGCTGCTCGCATCAGCGCGCCGTCGGTGCCGTCCTGCCCCACCTCGAGGCCTGGGTGCTCCGTAAATGGGGCACTGTCACCTACAGGTTGACTCAGATACTCACCGGGCACGGGTGCTTCGGTGAGTATCTGAGAAAGGAAAAAGGCCGCCGCGAGGTTTTAGTGGGTAACCCTAGGATCGGATTGCAGTTTACTGTTTTGGGAGTCCCACACTACCTGGCGTCCCCGGGCGGGGGGTGTGCATAAAGCATTTCCTCGCGTAAAAAAAAGGGGGTCAACTAGTAGATATTTGTATAAATTCTTTTACCTTACCAGTAATAAGAAAGAAAGTTATTAAATATTGTAGGTCAGTACTCCGCTACTACGGCAAGTTAGGGTTCCGTACATACGAGGGTACTTGGACCGGTCTACTGGGAGCCTTGATGGATCATTCAGTGGACATCGCCCTAGAACCAGTCACAGTACACACGGCCCGACGGCAAGACATGGACTTTATTTTTCCGATTTCTGAGACTATGTGAGTGGATTAAAAAGCGACTTAATTTCTTTATTGTAACATAACCTCACGCCTTTTTCTACCCGAAGTAGTAGGCAGTGGCTGCTAAGCCTCGCTCTTCTTTATTATAGTTTTATATTAATAGGATGTTCCGCATCCTGGTACATCTTGATGACTTTTTGGTCTAAGATCCACTAAACAAGGACCTTTAACATCATGTTTAACTAATGAAACGTATTTTATATTAAAAATTTAGTGTGACAGTAGTATATTGTATTTGAAAATAATAAGCAAGCTAACATTCACATTGCTTGCAACTGTATAAAGCGCAAGTCCGACCTCACGTGGAATAGATACTATTCTCATAGTTGGGGTACCAGTTTTCTCCATTTGACCGCATCCAATGACGGGCGGTCCGGCTTGTCGACAACCAAGCTCTTTCCGATCGGCTTGATCCCTTGACGTTGCGGAGAGACGTTGTATCTCTATGCATCATTTACCGCCTATACCACGGGGAGTGCTCTGAGGAATTGTTCGGACTTATACCACCTGCAGTTTTTTTTTTATGGGATAGGAGAGCAAACGAGCAGGCGTGTCACCTAATGGTAAGCAACCAACGCCGCCTATGGACACCAGCAACACATATAGTGTTACTGTTGCGTTGCCGACCTTTAAGGGATAAGGAATAGGAAAGGATTGGAAGGGGTTGGGCCTCCGGGTACCTCTCTCACCGAACGAAACGCGGCATGAGCCACTTTACGTCGGTCTTCTGGGAGGTCGTGGGATTTCATCGGTCGAGCCGGCCGATTCATGCAGCGAACTACTTGGCTCTACCACTGTTGCTTGGCTCTACCACTGTTTACCAGATTTTCGCAATCGCCCGACTCGCCATTGTTTCCATCCGCATCGGCTTAATAGTTGGCGATCAACGACAGTGCGATTCAGCCTTCACTTCTTGCCACGCATTGCTCCTTTATGGAACCAACTGCCGGCAACGGTATTCCCGGATAGCTACGACCAAGGAACCTTCAAGAAACGAGCGTATTCCTATTTCAAAGGCCGGCAACGCTGATGTGACGCCCCTGGTGTTGCAGAGGTCCATGGACGGCGGTAGTCGCTTTCCATCAGGTGGCCTGCACGCTCGTTTGGCCCTATGTATGGCAAAAAAAATGTATCGATTTGTATAGAATTGGTCAAATAAACAAGACGTAAAAATATAATGTTACGTCTATATATGTCAATAACTGTCAATTCATCATATCCCGGACTAAAATTTCTTGCAATCCGTGTGCAATATACTTTTTGACATATTAAATGCAATATTAAATAGTTTTGATATGGTTTTGATTAAATAAACACGACGGTGAAGGTTGTTGTTCAGCGGATCTCCTACTATTTTGGAAGTGATAATTTATAGATTAAATAAAATAGTGATTTATGGATGGCTGGATGTGTAATAAGTAAATATATTGCAGGTGCAATATTTACATACAACAACAAGAGACGTCTACCGTTCGTGATATATTCTTGGCTCCGTTCAGTTTCCGTTTGGTATCATGCGTGGGGGGAGTGGCGCTGATTGCAGCCCTCAGCATCGTCATCATCAGCAGAGTTACCTCCTCGCAACGCGATCGCGGCAGACGGATGGGCTACACTGAAGCTATGTTGTGGTCTACTGGTATACTGTGTCAACAAGGTTTGTATTCTACACCACGGGGAGAGCCAACTTATTAAACCAGCGTTTAATCTGATTTACACAATTGATTATTAGATTACATTACTTTGTTTGGAGGATATCGACGATGAAAATAAGTGTAAAAAAATACACGAGGAAATGCTTTACGCACACCCGCCTGGTACGGCAGGGGGTAGTGTGGGACTCCCAAAATAGTAAACTTCAATTCGCTCCTAGGGTTACCCACTAAAACCACTGGGCACTGCGCAAAATCTGCGGAGTGACTCTCGCTGACCGCGTAGAAAACAAGGTTGTAAGGAAGGAAGTTGGTTTGAAAGAGAGTGTCGGTGTAAAAGTAAGAAAGGGCATGCTCCAATGGTTCGGACATGTAGAAAGAGTGGTTGATGCAAGACTGACTAAGTAGATATACAGTGCAAAAGCGGATGGATGTAGGAGTCGAGGACGGCCAAGACACACATTCCACCAAAAAGAACGTGTTCTGGAGGAAGGTGATGATAGGAGCTTCAAAAACCGACGCGCGTGCATGAAAAGAGTTGTGAAAGTCAACGAAGCGAGTGAGGCGTGTAAGAATCGTGCCTTATGGCGCTCTGTTCTCTCTGCCTACTCCGCAAGGGATTTGGCGTGAAGTTATGTGTATGTATGTACCTCATGGCGGCCTTCCTCCGGCGTTGGCGTGTTCCAGGATACGGTTATCCCCTCTGGTCCACCCCGTCGTCGCCCCCCTCTGTGCGAAGGGGTGCTCATCCTCGGGAAGCCTCGACGAGGCTCCCCTGGGCGGGGCGGCTCCGACCGCGCGCTGTGAAGAGGCGCGCCACCGCCACCGCGCGAAATTTATTTTGTATCCCATGGTAACAATAAACATACATAACTTCACGCCAAGTCACGCCTAACTTCTTTGACTTTGACGACTCTTGTCATACACACTCGTCTGTGTTTAAGGGTCCTGATATCACCCTCCTCAAGGACTCGTCCAATTTGATCACGGAAAATAAATGATGCCAATTGGTAAGTAGAAAAATAGCTAGAGCCAAGTGACACGTGGTGATGAAACGTCGCACCGAAGCTTCGTTTCGCAAGCTCTATTGCGATGATTGTCTCCGAACACAATTGCTGATTGCACCTAAATGTCATTCGTTTTGCACAATTGACGATATTGATATTCTTCCATTTGGAAATACAACAAATGAACCGAAGCGAAGGATTCATAACGCAATAGTTGATGCCCGCGGCACTGCTCGTGTAGTCTTACATAAGACGATGACCATTTTAATTTAAGGGGACAGACAGCGGAAAGTGACTTAATTTAATACTATGTAATGATGTTAATAATGATTATAAGTTAAACAGAAGTTTTTATTTTTTTTTATTCAGGTCACGCATGAAGTACGAAATGACTAAATTAGTCTAACTAAAACAAGCTGCAAGTATTACTTTTGATATCAAAACTAATACTTGCAGCTGGTTTTAGTTAGACCTCCAGCAATAGCGACACTCGTATCAAAGTTCATTTCGTACGCCGATGAAATAATGCTTGATAAAATTTATTTGCAAAAAAAAATATCTCGGAAAATAGTAAAAAATTGTCCTTTCAATATCCTAAACATGAAATAAATAGCAATTAATTAATTACTAATAAAAGGTATAAATAAAAGTAACCTTTCCAACCTTATTTAATTCCGAAGTCGATTGTTATATGGATTAGCAGTAATTCTTCAGGCGGTCGTGTAATTACCATATTGGCGACGTTGACAGGTGGTACATGGACACCTTCGAACCCAGCCGCCAGTATTCTGCTGATCGTGTGTCTGTTCTTTGCCGTGGTCACTTACAACGCCTACGCAGCGTTCATCACGTCTGTCCTATCAGTCCGCGTGCCCAGCGTGGACACCATCGCCGCTGTTCTACATTCACCCAACTTCAAGATTGGATACATCAGGAATGGAGCAGATCAGATGTATCTCATGGTAACACCGTTCATCTTCGTCACCCACAATTATATGCTTTACTTACAACTTCAGTTCAAGTTCTGTTTAGGGTAGGCACAAAGAACTATAAGACTCATACAGTCACGCCTTTTTCCTATGGGGGTAGGCTTTCCCTGGCACATATTTTTTGCTTCCTCCACTCTCATTATCACCACAACGGGCCTCGTAGCGCATTGTTACAACTACCGGCTGCAGCAATGAGGTCGGGGGTTCCAATCTCACCGAGCAAAAATATTTGTGACAAACATGAATTTTTGTATGGCATCTGGATGTTTTTCTATGTATAAGTATGTATTTACAAAAGAAAAGTATATGTATTAATATCCGTTATAGTATTCATAACACAAGCATTTATTTGCTTAGCTTGAAACTAGAGGGCGCTGTGTGTATTGTCTCCAAGATAAAAAAAAAACAAGAACAACATAACGCCAAACCCCTTGCGGGGTAGGCAGGGAGAACGGAGCGCCATAAGGCTCGATTCTTATACAGCTCACTCGCTTCGTTGAACTTCATAACTCTTTTCATGCACGCGCGTCGATTTTTGAGACTCCTAACATCACCTTCCTCCAGAGCACGATCTATTTGGTCATGGAATGTGTGTCTAGGCCGTCCTCGACTCCTACATCCAGCTTTTGCATTGTATATCTGCTTAGTCAATCTTGCATCATCCATCCTTTCTACATGTCCGAACCATCGGAGCATGCCCTTTCTTACTTTTACACCGACACTCTCTTTCAATCCGACTTCCTTCCTTATAACCTTGTTTTCAACGCGGTTAGCGAGGGTCACTCCGCAGATTTTGCGCTATGCCCTCATTTCGACAGCGTTTATCCTACTTTCATGCACACTCTGCCATACCCAGCTCTCGCTTCCATAACTTAGCGTTGGGATCAGTATTGCGTTGTGAATTGCTAGCTGGGCTTTTCTGCTAATATCTTGTGCGCCCAGGAATCTGCCCAACGCCCCATTTACTTTATTTATTTCCTAACGCTACTCTTCTTTCTACATCAGCGGTGTACCTTCCATCCCTGCTAAAAGTGCATCCAAGATATACAATTTAATTCACCTGTTCCAGCACTACATCGTCAACTATTATCCTTGTATCCGTTCTGGATTCCTCCCTTTCAAACACCATAATTATCTTTCGTTTTTATCACATTTAATTGTAAGCCTTTCATCAAATTCAATTCAATTCAAATTCAAAATATCTTTATTCCTTAGACCTTAGACTTTACAAAGTGCTTAGAATCGTCATACAAAACTACTAGCTAAAATACGCGGAGCTTAGATTCTCTTTCATCACACTGTCTTGAATGTGAAAGCGAATCTAAGTGCCAGCTCCGGCGTCAAGGCTTCTTGAGAAGAACTGGCAAGATACTCGAGGCCGACTCTTTTCAATTTCCAGTTTAAAAAATGGTAATAATTACAATCAACACAACACAAAAGGAGCAGTTCAATTCCAAACTTTTTTATCGTTTATATAATCTGCAATACAATAGTAAGCCCTTTGATCTACCTACTACTTTTAATATAATTCTTAAATTTACCCATGGATAATTCCATCAAACAATCATCTTTCATAATAGTGACTAGCGTTTGCAGATCAGACGGCGATTCGGCTAAGAGCACGGCGTCATCTGTGTACAGCAGGCAGCTCACAACTAGGTCACCCATTCGCATCCCTACATTTGTCAATCTCACTCTCTGGAGACAACTGTTCAGGTACAGGATGAACAGCCGAGCGGACAGCACGCAGCCCTATCTGACGCCGATATTGACGTCAAACCAGGGGACAAGCCGCCGTCGACACGCACACACGCTGTGCAGCCTTTATAAGTAGACTGCACGGCGCGCAGCAGTGCGCCGCTCACCCCCGTAGCCCGAGAGTATGTCCCACAGATCCTTCCGTAACACCCTGACAAACGCTTTTTTTTTCCAGATCCACAAAACCGCAGAAAACCTTCCGGCTAAAGCCAGTTGTTTTTCCACGATGTTGCGGAGAGAAAAAATCTGATCCATGCACCCTCTTCCGCTTCTGAAACCACCCTGAGTCTCCCACAACACTCCGTCAGATATCACCCTCATTCTCCTTTCAATAATGTTCCCATACACTTTGGCTGCTAAGCTGATCAAACTGATGGCTCTGTAACTGGCGCACTGCATGTGTCATCTCTTACCTTTATACAAGGGCACGATGACAGCACGCCTCCAGTCCATGGGAACCTTACCCGACCTCCAGCATAGATTGCTCAAGGTCAGGAAAGCATCCCGGACACAGGTTCCATCATTTCAGTAGACATCATATCAATTCCAGCTATAAAAAAAGGCTTACTTCATCTATACTTCTCAGACTTCTCATTTCTTCTCTGAGTTTCTCCTGCTATACGCAAAATTTACTACCATACATAAGCGTGAGAATCAAAACTCCTCTGTATACAGCCAGTCGCACCTTTTGGGAAACTTTCTGGATACTAATAAAGTTGTTCAGAACCCATTCGCTTGATTTCCAGCCAAAACCCGTCGTTCAACATCGCAATCATACTGTCCATCTCTCATAAAACTTTGTCCTAAATACACAAACTCTTTCACCTGTTCCACATTTCTCCATCAATAACAATCTCGCACTTAGTCATACTTGTATAAATTTTAAAAATAATTGCTTTAGCATCTTGCATACATTCATTTTCATCTCTTTCTCTCTCAAATCCTCGTGTAATGTTTATAATGGACTGCAACTCATCCTCCGGTGACGCCATGGTGATCTGATCATCAGCGTAAAGGAACTATTTGATAATTAAATCATTCATTCTTAATCCATACATTCTTGACAACGTTTATTGAATGTAAATCAATCCGTATAAATCCCGCCTATCCTAACACAATAAGACACGATGTTTATTTATTTGTTCATTTCATAAATAATATTCATAGTAATTACATATAACTAGTATCGGTGGCGCAGTGGGCGAGCGCACGGCCTCTGATCCAGAGGTCCGCGGTTCGATTCCAGACACTGGCTCACACCAATGAATTTTCGGAAGTTATGTGTGATAAATATCGATGACTGATAAACTTTGTGCCCGGTATGGCAATAGGTTCGCCACCTATTCCATTTGGGACGTAAACATAACGGCGAGACGAGGCTTAACAGCCGCTGCCTACACCTTCGGGTAACAAAAGGCGTGAAGTTATGTTATGTTATGTTATGTTACATATAACACATTGTAAATACATATAACTATTTTCGGATGCCATTACATATCTTTCATTCCCCGCGGGTATGGGGATTGTAAAGTCTCTGAAACATTAAAATCCGAAATGAATACAATTTTAGGATATTATCGATATTCTAAAATGGTATTAAATTTGAGTATCATTGTATATTTAAGACGGAAAATACTTTTTAGTCCACAAAAGATGTGCAGCTGAACGCATTCTACATCCGCGGGTATTCGGATGCAGACAACTTGGTGTCTTCTGCTGAAGAAGGATTAGCACGAGCTGCCAAACAGGATTATGCTTTCTTTGCAGGTCAAAGAGTCGCGCGTACTGCCCTCAGGTATCCAACATATCACAAATTCAAATTCAAATATTTTATTTTGCGGATAAGTGTACACAATAGGTCTTAGTAATAGTCAATACAATATCCCACCTTATCCCACCACCAGGCATGCAAAAATTTAGTGTTGATGAAGGATAACGATTTTAATAATAATAATTATAATAATAACAATTGCAGATGAATTTCAAATATTTTAGAATTAAATAATAATGTAAAATTGAGATAAATAACATTTAGATAGTAACATTTAATATATGATTTTATTAATAATAATTATATTAATAACATTTGCAGAATTAATATCAAATAATATAAAATTAAACAATAATGTCAAATTTAGATAGTAACATTTCAATTACTACCCAATAACATTAAACTATTGCAGTCAATTTGAATTCAATTATAAGTAACTAGCTGACCCGGCGAACTCTGTTTCGCATCAAAAGTAATAACTGCTGCCCCGCTATGTTAATACTGCAATATCTTCGACAAATTTGAAGTCGATAGCAGCTATAGGTTAAAAATGGGAATTTTCCATTGTTAACACCCCCGCAACCCCCCTTGTGGGTGGAATTTCGTAAAATCCGTTCTTAGCTGACCTCTACTCGGCGAAAGGAATAATCCTACCAAATTTCAAGTCGCTACGCCTTATGGTTCCAGAGATATCGTGATGAGTCAATATATAGGTGGAAATCTCTTATATATATATACAGTCGACTCTCGTTAATTCGAAACTCGAGGGACTCTTAAAATATTACGAATTATCGAGTGTTCGAAATATTAAATAGTTCGAAATTTGTGAGAGAAATTAAAGAAAACTTCGAATTATTAAGTGTTGATCAATTCTTATTTATTAACTGCTATTCTATAACAATGACAGAACTTTAGAGGTACATTCGTGTACATACACTTACGTATTCATAATGTTAATTAATTATTATTTTGAAATAATTCTGTAATACTGGTTTACCTTCCGAAAATACCGAAACTTCCGAAAAGAATTTCGAAAAGTCATTGGTATGTGCCAGTGTCAGGATTTGAACCCACTACTTCTTGAATTAGAATATACATGGTCGATATTAGCATGGCTGTCGATTTTCACATTAACATGCTCATTATTAGCAATGTATCAACACACACACATGGTCACATGCTACTATTGAGCACTTGCTTGGTAATGGCATGCTTTCGTACTAATAAAAAGCATGTGTAACAGTACCATTAGTCAAACACTGTAATCATAGCCTAAACAAAGGCTCACATAACAAACAAGTTAATACAAGTTTGATCTTGTCGCAAAATGTATGTACATACGAGTACTTACAATCTTTCTCTCTGCAACTTCGAATTGTCGAGTGTTGGACGCCGATAAGTTCGAATTAACGCGTCGTTTTGTTATATAGCAATGATATTTTCGTACGAATTACCAAGAGTTTAAAAATGTATTGATTTAGTTCGAAATATAAAGAGATTTTGTAGGGAACTCGTGATATCTTTGAATTATCGAGAGGTTTGAATTATCGCAGGTTTGAATTAACAAGAGTCGACTGTATATAGATAATAGATAATAAAAGAAAAACAATAATTAAATACAGTCGGCTCTCGTTAATTCCAACTTGCGATAATTAGTTATGTGGTAGTTAACAGCGGTAGAGCCAAGCAGTTTTTTTTTATGAGATAGGAGGGCAAACGAGTAGGCGTGTCACCTGATGATATGCAACTAACGCCGCCCATGGACACCAGCAGCACATATAGTGTTACTGTTGCGTTGCCGACCTTTAAGGGAAGGGGATAGGAAAGGATGGGGAAGGGGGTGGGCCTCCGGGTACCTCTCTCACCGAACGAAACGTGGCATAATAATAATATGTTGGACACAATACACACAGCGCCCTCTAGTTCCAAGCTAAGCAAATAAATGCTTGTGTTATGGATACTAGATAACGGATATTAATACATATATACTTTTCTTTTGTAAATACATACTTATAATACATAGAAAAACACCCAGACACCACACAAATATTCATGTTTGTCACAAATATTTGTGCTCGGGTGGGAATCGAACCCCCGACCTCATTGCTGCAACCGGTTGTTTTGCCAATGCGCCACGAGGCCACTTTACGTCGGTCTTCTGAGAGGTCGCGGTATGTCACCGGTCGAGCCGGCCCATTTATGCAGTAAACTGCTTGGCTCTACCACTGTTGATTTTGAGTGATTTTGAACTCTCTATAATTCGGAGTCATCACGAGTTCCATACAAAATCTCTTTATATTTCGAACTAATCCAATACATTTTTATGCACTTGGTAATTCGAACGAAAAAATCATTGCTACTTAACAAAAACGACGCGTTAATTCGAACACATCGGCGTCCAACACTTGATAATTCAAATTTACAGAGAGAGAAAGAAGTAAGATTGTAAAAACATTTCGCGACAAATTTTAAATGTTTAGTCTCGGTGGTAAAGTGGTCTAGCACCCCGCTTCTGAATCCAGAGGTCGCGAGTTCGAAACCTGGCTTACATCAATGACTTTTCGAAAGTTATGTGTGACTAAATATGGATGACTAAAAATTTTGTGCCCGGTATGGCAATAGGTTCACCATCTATTCCATTTGGCATGTAAACATAACGGCGAGTCGAGGTTTAACAGGCGCTGCCTACACCTTCGGGTAGAGAGTTATGTTATTTTAAAGTTTCATGTACACGATTTATTTTTGTTCTGATTAGTTTGCCTATTTGACACACACTTCGCACAAATTGCCTATAGTAAGAAGTCATCGACCAAGTAGAGGAGAGTGAAAAGTAAGGTGATGTTGCAAAAGTACTTCTTCAAATAACTTAAATTTTCCGAATACTTTCTCAGCTATAAAAGAGCACAAGGAGACAATTAATGCTGCTCCAACTGCTGGAGGAAGGGAAAAAACGAACAGTTCTTTCGAAAGATTAGTTAATTCATCTCAAAAGTCCGTCATTGTGATTGAATAGCAATAGCAGCAGTTAACATATAATGAATTAATCAACTTTTAGTAATTCGAGTTTTTATTTATTTTCTCGCACGAGTACAAAACCATTTGATATTTCAAACTCTCGATAATTCGTAATATTTTAAGAGTCCCTCGAGTTTCGAATTAACGAGAGTCGAACTGCATCACAAAATAAAATGTCATTATTTAACAATCTTTATAAATTGAATTAAAAGTCAAAATAAATATAAAAATATGTCCAAATGAAATGTCAATGAATGTTTACAATGTAGGATAAGAGTCAAAAGAAATAAAAATATAATGTCAACAAAAGAAATAGATTTATACATTTCCTAATTTATCACCAATCTTGATATCCAACTTTAGTTGAATTTATCATTTAGATAGTCCTCTATTTTGTAGTAACATTTTTCAACTAGTAATCTTTTTAGAGCATTTTTAAATTCAGATGTAGAAAGATCCCTAACACTTTTTGGTATTTTATTATATATTAGAGGACCCACACAAAATACACTTTTTTGCATGAGTGTTGTTTTTGCAGGAAGTGCCCTTACTTTTGCATTATCTCTGTGGTTTCTAATAGCATTATCTTGAAATCGACGGTATAATCGAGGATTGGATCTTACAAACAATGCTAGTTCCAATATATACAATGATGGAAGTGTCAGAATTTTATAATTTAAAAAATATGGTTTGCAGCTGTCCATAAAGTGAAGCTGAAACATCGCTCTTAAGCCTCGCTTCTGGGCCCTAAAAACTTGGTCAACGTCAGTGGAATTGGCCCAAAATATAACTCCATATCTCAAAACCGACCCAACCAAACCACGATAGGCCATCAAAAGGCAGTCGGTATTAATTATAAAAGCAAATTTATAAAGTGCGTATGCAGAACTATTTATTCTTTTAGTTAATTGCTGTAGTAGCTGTGTAAGACTTCTCGGTGGCCCAGTGGTACGAGCACACGGCTTCTAATCCAGAGGTCCGGGTTCGAATCCTGACACTGGCTCACACCAATGACTTTTCGAAATTGTTTTCGGAAGTTAAGTGTGATAAATATCGATGACTGAAAACTTTGTGCCCGGTATGGCAATAGGTTCGCCACCTATTCCATTTGGGACGTAAACATAACGGCGAGACGAAGCTTAACAGCCGCTGCATACACCTTCGGGTAACAAAAGGCGTGAAGTTATGTATGTTATGTATGTATGTAATTGCTGTATATGGGGCTACATACATACAAGATTTTACATTCATAGTTTTAGAAAGATTAATAATTAGCTAATCGTTCTTGTTATCGTCATTTGGGCAGGAGTGTGAGTCAAGCCCGAGGCAGGTGCGCCCTGAGGGAGTTGCCGGTGCACTCCACTCGTGCGCATCTCGCCTTCCCGCTGCCCAGACACTCGCCGTACGCCAGACCCACGCTCGTCTCGTTAGTATCATGTCAAATCCTTTCTTTAACTGACTCGCAATACAAATACATGAACGCGTGTGCGATACATTTTATTCAGACTTCTGCAGTTGCGTAGCAGCGGTGCTCTAGCGAGGTTGGAGGCCGCCCTTGTGCCGGAGATGCCCCAGTGTGCGCCACCCCCGGGGTTCGCGTCTGCTCGCGCCGCAGATGTACGCTCGGCGCTTATATTGCTTGTTACTGGACTCATATCTTCTCTTATTTTAGGTGAGGGTCATCAAATCAATACACAATTAAGCGTTTATAAATCGCACGTATTTATATTAATTTTGTAAGGAAATCGCAGACATGCAAACTTAATTGACAGGAAGAACAACACAACGTGATTTTAAGGATGATTAATAAATGTTAACTTTATTTCAGGTATTAGCGAGTATTGGTGGAAAAATCGGCGTAAATTGAGAATACTGTTCGCGGCCTGTTACGGTCGCTTAGTTAATATTGTTACACAGTAATATATACTGCGGTGAACATCTCACTGGACCAAAGTTGAGCGTGATTACACCGCTAAAAATCTTTACAACTGTAAAAGTAGAAATGATTTGCACTGAAGGTGACTACTTATTACAGAATACATAACAGTATTGCAAGAACCAGCTGAGAACCATTTCTGTGCTCAGTAGAACATTTGTTGCTGCCGAGCGATCGGCACGTTCGATGCCCCACACGAGTACGGTCAATTTTGTTATCAAAATTGTTAGCTTTGCCTGTAACTCATGCATTTCGTGGCCGCGATATAGATGGCTCTGACTGTATTACGTACAATTTTTTTTTTGATGACAACGACCAATTTCTTAGTAAGGTATCGTTCTTGTACCACGAATTCACGGTTATTTATGACATTTACCCGATGTATCAGTTTTGTAGTCATTAATGTCAGCTAGGATGCGAACTCGAGACTTGTGATTCATAAGCGAGGTTTTGAACCACTTTGCCACCGAGATCTAATAAATTAGTAGCGGTCCTTATTAATTGTACTTTGTAAAGGTGTTCAGATTAAAAAAATATATGTTATTCAATATTAAACTCTTTATTTAAACTTAACATTTACATCATTTAAGTACTATTACAGCTTCATATGAAAGTACGTCTCACTCTCCGACCTGCCATATTTACAAAATAGACATTATTTTTCTTGAGCGAAAATAATTCACACCAACCCATTTGCGTAATAGGCAGAGGAGCTACCTTAACCGCCTAAAGATTTATAAATAAAAATAAAGATAATAAATTCTCACTACTGTAACTTCACGCCCGTATTACCCGAATTAGCAGACAACGAGAATTTTGCTCTGACATGCTAGTGCCGAAAGTAATAAAGAATAGGTGGTGAAACCTATTGCCAGACATCGGGCACTGTTTTATTGAGCCACAATACACATTATATATAACTTCCGGAAAGTCATTGATGTGAGCCGGGCTTAACTTTAATAACGCGAGGCCTTCACGCTAAAAGTATTAACATAACATATTACATAAAATCAATTTCACAAACGATATAATAAAAATCTGTAGCAGTCATTACATACAACAACTTTACCTTTTTGTATTTAAACATTAATAATTTATTATTTGACAGAAGATTTACGTATAAATTGTACATGAACTGTCTAAGTTTTGGCATTGAGACGATATAAATACAGTTATCTATGTCGACCAACTTCGTATCGCAATCTGATACAAGGGTGACATTACCTTTCACATAAAAATGTACAATGAAAAAAGTTAAAGTATTTTATATGTTAGATAATCTATGAAAAGTTAAGTTCAGGTGAAGTTCTACCGTGTTGTGTGTACCGGTGGATAGAGTCTCCCTCTTTGAAGATTAACATCATATTAATATACTAAGAACAATTTAATCAAATACACACACTTACTATTTATATGAATATAATAATAGTTATATTGAATAATATCAACGTCGTAGAAAATGTTCTTCTGGAAGTTTCTGATCACCGATGACATTGTCCAAGCACGTTTTGAAGTCCTGTTTAGTTTTAGCGACGGCTGCTAAAGCTTTTTGTATGGATGCTGTTTCGACAGTGCGCAGCTTCTTGGCGAGTCCCAGAGCGGCCCACACTCGGATGAAGGCCGTAGAACACCCGCAATCTGTGAAGGAACACATTCCCCTTTTATTTTTCAAATTACATAACATAACACATAAAGTCAAAGTCAAGAGTCAAAGTCAAAATAACTTTATTTTTATAGGTCTTCACAGACACTTAAAAATATTCAACAAGTACAGATAACATTATGATTTAAAATTAAATAAAAAAAAAACAAACACGAGCGCTTGTGGAAAGTGCCTCCGTGGAACAAAAAAAAACACGGACGCAATCGCCACGAGCGGCCCGATTCCGAGTGTAGGGGCTATCATGAGAAGAATCGGGCAAGAAACTCATGTGCCAAATACTCTTTTCAAACCATTTGTATTAAATAACAACATTATTATCACTAGGTCAGAGGTCTTTGCTGGTAGAAGTCTGTCCGACGTCTATTGGTGAGATTTGGGTGTGCGACCCCAACCTCCTCGAGCTGCTGCTGCTACATCCCAGTCCTTCCGTAACAGCAGTATCCCCACCTTGATATCCTAACTTTTCTATAATAGTCCTTATGTTCACCCTCTCCCTCTCCTTTTCCGCCAATCCATTGGTCTGCCGTGCCAAAGGATGCATGTGCAGGGGCGAGTCTGCATGCTAGCGTGCCGGATATCTGGAAGTGGTGCCCCCAGATACTATTTAACCTTCCCGTTGCATGCGGGGCTCTGCATTGTGGTGACACTTCATTTCCCTAGCTACTCGTGGGAACTAAATGGCAGCTAAAGAAAAATATACCGAAGGCGGCGATAATGCTCGCCACATATCACGCCAAGGTATTCCACGGGGCGAAAAGCGGGCCGCGGAGTGCCGCATAGCTACGCTGAATGTGCAGGGAGGAATGAGTGATAAGATGAATGAATTATGTCAGGTAGTGAAAGAAAGACGTATAGATCTGATGGTAGTAAGTGAGACTAAAAGGAAAGGCATGGGCATTTCTCAACACGGTGATCTAACGGCGCTATGGTCGGGAGTTCCAGAAGGAGAACGCGCGTGCCAAGGTGTTGGGGTTGTCCTGTCGGAGCGTCTGAAGAATTGTATGAAAGATTTTGAGTGTGTTAGTCCTAGACTTTTGTGGATCCGACTAAAGCTGGGTTTGCTTCGTGTATTTCTGGTAGCTGTTTACGCACCGGATACCGGGTGCCCAGTGTCGGAGAAGGAGGAGTTCTGGGATAGTGTGAGATTGTTGTTAAGTAAATGCGAGAATAATGAGAGGATTATGGTAATAGGAGATTGTAATAGCTGGGTTGGAGTGGAAAGAGAGGGTTTTGAAAGAGTTTTAGGAAAGTATGGTGATGAAAGAATAAACGAGAGTGGCTCCAGTTTGCTACAAGTGTGTGTGGAAAAGGACCTTGTGGTTACGAATACTCTGTTCAACCACAAGGATATCCATAAGTATACATGGGAGAGGAATGAAAGTAGGAGTATGATCGATTTTGTGATTGTAGACCATAGGCTCAAAAGTAAAGTCGTAGATACCAGGAGCTATCGTGGCGTCAGTGTGGGAACAGATCACTATTTGGTGGTAAGTCGAATTAGGGATGTGTTTAAAGCCTGGCGTCACTGGAACAAAAAGCCGACAACGAGTCTTGAGCGAATAAAAGTTGAAAAACTGAGTGACATAAGCGTGCAAGCGGAATATTTGAGGGAAATGGTAGAAAGGACAAAGCACGTATGGGATGTATCATATGCGGGTGGAATGAATGATATATGGGAGGTTGTAAAAAGTAGTATGGTTGGAGCAGCTGCCAAAGTATGTGGAGAGACTAAAAGAAAGAAAGGAAGGTCTTTGGATGAATGCTGGTGGGATGCAGAGGTTAAGAAAGTAGTGGAATGTAAGAAAAAGGCGTGGTTGGATGGACTAGCCATCAAAGCGAAAGGTAATGAAAGTCATACAGAGAACGTATACCAGGTAAGAAATGCAAAAAGTGTGTATGTGGAAGCAAAGAAGAAAGCTAAAATTGTGGTACAGGAAAAGAAGAAGTGTATGAAAGAGAAGTTTGACAGAAAGATGTCTGAGAACTTCAGGACCAATTTAAAACTGTTTTGGAAGCAGGTTAGATTGAGTCGCGGCGGTTCAAGGTCATCTGAGTTGGACGTTATAAGAGCGAAAGATGGAAGATTGTTGAGTATTGAAAGGGATGTTCTGCATCGTTGGAAAAGTTATTTCGAAGAACTCTTTGAGTGTAGTGAGGGACATCTTCACAATAATGAGCCGGTGAACATTCCAACTCCCACTCACTCACAAAACGATGCAGTTCAAGAAATTACGGAAGATGAAATAGTGAATGCAATAAAAAGTACGAAATTGGGTAAGTCTGCAGGGTATGACAGGATAACTACCGAGATGCTGAAAAGTGGCAAAGGGGTTGTTGTAAGATTGCTGCGACTACTTTTCAATGTGTGTTGGCGTGATGGCTGTGTTCCGGACGACTGGACCAAAGCAGTCATTGTGCCCTTGCACAAGGGGAAGGGGTCGCGGCAGGACTGCAAAAACTACCGAGGCATTAGTCTTCTCAGTGTTGTAGGTAAATTGTATGCGAAGATTCTTATTGAAAGAGTGACGAATGTAACAGATGAGAAATTGTGGGATGTACAAGCGGGATTTAGGAGAGGAAGGGGGTGCATCGATCAGATCTTCTCTCTGCGGACCATCTGTGAAAAACATTTAGCCAAGTCCAAAAAAGTATTTTGTGCTTTTGTAGATCTGGAGAAGGCCTATGATCGTGTACCCAGGAATGAATTATGGTCAACGCTGTCGAATACATATGGGGTTGACGAGCGCCTGGTGCGGGCTTTAAATTCTCTATATGAGAATTCTAGAGCCTGCATCAGGGTGAATGGGGCGCACTCAGACTGGTTTAACATCTATAAAGGTGTTCGACAGGGATGTGTTGCGTCACCATGGCTCTTCAATCTCTATATGGATAGTTGTCTGACAAATCTGAAAGAGACTGAATGTGGTTTAAACATGGAAGAGGTGCGTGTCAAGTGCCTACTGTACGCCGATGACCAGGTATTACTTGCTTCGTCGGCGTCGGAGTTACAAGACATGCTAATCTTGGTGAATGAAGGGTTTAGAGAAAGAGGTATGAAAATAAATGTAAGCAAGACGAAAGCTATGGTTGTGGAGAGAGAGAAAGAGGTCACACTGTGTGATATGATATTGGATGGCGAGAAATTGGAGCAAGTGAATGAGTTTGTATATTTGGGAAGTAAGTTTACAAGAGACGGAAAATGTGAGGAAGATATTGAAAGGAGAGTGACTGCGGGTAACAGAGTTAATGGTGCACTGCATGCCTTGATGCGTAGTCAGGCTGTGTCTGAAAAGGCACGCTTGACGATTCACAATGGTGTGTTGGTACCAACTCTGACATACGGGAGTGAGTGTTGGGTGTGGCAGACGAAGCATGAAAGTAAGGTGAATGCAGTGGAAATGCGTTCTCTGAGAAGTATGTGTGGAGTCACCATTGCGGATCGAATAAAAAATAGCGTGATAAGGGAGAAATGCAAGTTGAAGGATGATGTGGTGACCAAAGTGGAGAGAAGTATGTTAAGATGGTTTGGTCATATTGCAAGAATGGATGAAAGCCGAATGACTAAAAGAGTATACGAAGCGAATGTGAGTGGCAGGGTCGGGATCGGGAGACCAAGACGGAGCTACCACGACCAAATAAGTGGTCTGTTTAAAAAAGGCAAAATGCGTAGCACCCGAAACCGACGTAAATGCATGACGAGATGTATGACTGTGGATGAGGCGAAAGATGTGTGTCAGGATCGTAGCTTGTGGAAAGCCAAAGTCTCTGCCTACCCCCATGGGATACAGGCGTGAGCTTATGTATGTATGTATGTATTATCACTACTGAAAACAAACATAACAAACATTAACGTAACTTCACGCCTTTGTTACCCGAAGGTGCAGCGGCTGTTAAGCCTCGTCTCGTCGTTATGTTTACGTCCCAAATGTAATAGGTGGCGAACCTATTGCCATACCAGGAAGTTTTCAGTCATCTATATTTATCACACATAACTTCCGAAAACAATTTCGAAAACTCATTGGTGTGAGCCAGTGTTAGGATTCGAACCCGGATCTCAGGATCAGAAGCTGTTTTAATAAAAATGGGTTCCCGGGGTCCCGTGGGTATTGCAAGAGACGATTATGAGTTTTATGATTCGGTCCATATCTCATATCGTGTCTCGATGGGCAGTTCTTCAGTAATTTGAGTTACAGTTCAGAGGTGAGCATTCCATTCCCAGAAATTGTGTGATTAATATTGATGACCACCTGAGTTGTGACCACTGTTGGTGGTCATGTATGAAAATGTAATTAATATGTAATTATGCTAGCATGTTAATTTAGTTAATTAGATAGACAATAAATTAATTTAATAATATAACATTAATTACATTCGTCATGTCGAGGTAGTAAGTAAAGAAACTCTTTTAGCTGTTTTCTTTGTTAACCTTTTAATGACTAAGTAAAACTGTAAACTAAAATGTGAGTTTACCATAAGTTCCATATTCTCCTGATTTATAATCATATGGAATTAGATAGTGGTAGTGAGGCCAGAACGACTTGGAGATTATGAACACCCAGTTGGAGTCAGGGGGAGATCTGTGAAAGAACAATTAGTATTGTTACTTTAAAAAAATACCACACGCGCTGAATACGTTTTGGCTGAAAATTGCAAATTCGTGCAGAGTAACACAACAATAAATAAAAAACTGACCAAGTGTGAGTTGGACTCGCGCACGAAGGGTTCCGAACATTTTTAATTATAATTAATAAATAATAAAAATATACATACATACATACATAACTTCACGCCAAATCCCTTGTGGGGTAGGCAGAGAGAACGGAGCACCATAAGGCACGATTCTTACATACCTCACTCGCTTCGTTGACTTTCATAATACGGTACGGTAATACGGTCAGCGAGAGTCACTCCGCTGGTTTTGCGAGTGCCCTCATTTCTACCGCGTTTATCCTACTTTCATGCACACTCTGCCATACCCAGCTTTCGCTTCTATAAGTTAGCGTTGGGATCAAGACTGCATTCGCGCTTTTGTGCTCGACGAGGAACACCACGGGACATGTACAGTGACAACGGTACGAATTTTGTAGGTGCAAATAAGATCTTATTACAACAATACAAAACAATTGTAGAGACGATTGACGATTATTTCTTGGGAAATATCTCCGAGATGGGTGTCAAATGGCACTTTAATGCACCGCTATGGCCAAGTGCAGGTGGATTGTGGGAAGCCACTGTGAAGAGCATGAAATATCATCTCAAACGTGTTCTCGGCGATCAGCGCTTAACTTACGAAGAATTCACCACTCTGTTATGCCAGATCGAAGCATGTTTAAACTCACGACCACTATGTACTGTAACTGAGAGTGCCGAAGAGATTGATTGCCTAACACCAGGTCATTTTCTAACTGGTTCATCACTCATGACAATTGCAGAACCTGACATTGACAACACTTATCATTTAAGAAAAAGATGGCAAATAGTGCAAAAAATTAGCCAAGATTTTTGGAAAAAATGGTCGCAAGAATATCTTCAACAATTACAAGCAAGATTCAAATGGAAGCGAGAAGATTCTGACCCACGAGAAAATGACATTGTTTGCATAAAAGACGATAATGCTCCTGCAGGAAAGTGGGCACTGGGACGTGTAAAGAAACTTCATCCGGGAAAAGATGGCCACACTAGAGTAGTTACATTACAGACTAAAAACGGTGAAACAAAACGACCCATTACAAAATTGGTCCCATTAATTGAGGCTGAAGAGAAACCCATGCATAATTTACCTAGAAATAGAAATAAAAAACTTACATGGAATAGTTTGATTTACTATACATTATTACTATTTATGACACTTATAACGCCCACTGTGCAACAAGATCTTATGAAAATTAGCCCACTAACAAAAAATCAAACAATTTATTTTGATAAGATAGCAGATTTACAAGAACAAGCGTGGATAGCTAGCTGGGCTTTTTTGCTAATGTTTTTACGCCCAGGAATCTGCCCAATGCTCCATTTAAGCTATTCCCTATCGCTACTCGTCTTTCTTCATCCGCGGTGTACCTTCCATCCCTGCTAAAAGCGCATCTAAGATATACAATTTCAATCACCTGTTCCAGCACTAAATCATCGACCATTATCCTTGCATCCGTTCTGGATTCCTGCCTTTCAAACACCCATGTCCCATAGATCCATTCATAACATCCAGTCAAACGCTTTTTCCAGATCCACAAAACCGCAGAAAACCTTCCGGCTAACAGCCATTTGTTTCTCCACGATGTTGCGGAGTCCACTCCCACAACACTCCATCAGATATCACCCTCATTCTCCTTTCAATAATTTTCCCATACACTTTCGCTGCTAAGCTGATCAAACTGATGGCCCTGTACCTGGCATACTGCATACGTGTTCCCTTACCTTTATACAAGGGCACGATGACAGCTCGCCTCCAGTCCTTACCCGACCTCCAGCATAGATTGCTCAAGGTCAGAAAAGCGTCCCGGACACAGGTTCCACCGTGTTTGATCATTTCAGCAGACATCATATCAATTCCAGCTGCCTTACCATTTTTCATAGTTCGTATCGACCATACAATCTCTTCCATAGTAATGTCCTCGTCAGATATTGGCGCAGCGGCATCAGTCGTAGACTCACTCGCAGCGCCCACATCCGGAACGTACCGGTACATTTCCCCGAAATACTTACTCCACCTACCCAATACGTCATTTGGGTTTGCAATAATATCACCAGCCTTAGACATAATTTTGTCCATTCTGGATGTTGACGAAGAACCCCGAGACTAACTTCCCTCCAGAAGAGTTTGTTATTCTCCTCGAAGTTCTTCGTCAACCTCGCTTCCTCATTCGCAACTAATCTTTCACGCTTCTCTTTCTCTTATCACCGTTCGGAACAAGGACAGCCTCCAGGCCACCTCTCTTAGTTCCAACCCATCCATTCAGATCACCACACAGAATTATGTTTTCATTTCCTCCTCGAGTTCATGGGGATCAGTGGAGCTGACGGGAGCATAGGCTCCGACCAGGAAGACTCCCCCCCAGTTTTATACGAACCTGACAGTGATCCCCAGTTTTATACGAACCCAGAGATGTCTTGGGCCTACCAAGTCGTAGTTTTTCACTCCGGAAGCAAAGCAGGAGGACAGAACGGCACCCACACCCTCGCTGCCATGGACGTTCAGGCCCACTCCAGACCATAAGGCTACCATGCCACCTGGGAAATCCTCGGCCTCACTCCCCTTCCGCTTTGTTTCCGTCAAACATTAGGCATCCAGGCATCTCTCATTTATTACGTCCATCATCTCATTCATCTTTCTTATCATGCTACCTCTAACATTCCACGTGCCTATACGGCACTCCCCTCTCCTCGTCGCGCCAGGTTTGGCGCTGCGTGAAGGGTGGCGGCTTCCTTCGCCGCATGCGCATGCAGCCACACCGACGGGGGCTAATCGGTGCCCGTCGCCAACGGGGCACGCCCTAGCAGCCAGCGCGGGTGTACTCATTTCGGTCAAGATTGTGTCCTTCTGGGAGGGCAGGGATCGCGACGTGCACGCTCATGCCATGACCATGACTATTTATAAAAATTTAACTCTTTTAATTATTTTATTAAAACTAAATATTCTGTGAATAGTAAAAATGTCTACCTGTCACCGTTATTAGCATATAGCAAGAAACGGCGAAAATATCAAGTTTTTGTAAGGGAGTAAGGGAGTGAGGGAACCCCTCAAATATCAAGTTTTTGTAAGGGAGTAAGGGAGCCCCTCAAATATAATATAATACATATATAGAAAGAATCATCTGTGAACATTTTAACTGTTTGTTCGTGAGACACAGCCTGGTGAGTGACGGACAGCGAAGTCTCAGCAATATCGTACTGCAGACAATATTCTTATTTCCGTTCCGGAACACAGAAAAGAATAAAGTCTGAAGTTTGATGACTTGATGATTGATAATAATCGTCACAAATTATTAGTTAATGGAAATCAAAAAAGGAAACACAAACACGCATCTGGATCTAGATCACGACTAATCCCCCGGTTCCCCCGGTTCTCCCGGGAATATGGATGCGAGAGTTGGGTATAGCATTGGGGTGTATTAAAGTAGTTCTCTGTTCTCTCTGCCTACCCTACAGGTTAGTTAGACTTGTTATATGTAATATATTAAACTCACTCGGGTACAAAATTACACGAAACTCCTTGTAGCACTTTCCTTAAATTCCTTTTTTACATAATAATATTTAGTGATATAGACTAATTTTTTACAAGTTTTGTAAGTATTTCTTGGCTAAACTGTGAAACAGCTGCATCACTTTAGATAGGACTCTCCGTGGCAGATAGCTCTTAAGGGTGAGTAGTTTAAACACGCTACTGCGAATCAGTAGACGTACCTTTACCTTTTACCTTAGACAGTCTGACTGCTCGTCATGGTTTTCAGCGCATCGTTAACTGTGCTATCAGAAGTCAATCTCCTTTCGATATCTCTAACACATTCCTTACCTACTTAATGTACCTATTACAGTTGTACATTACCATTCTATAATTATATAATATATCATGCATTTTCGAAAGTAACCACCTACATATTGTGGTACATTAAAGTATTAGCATATTATTATTTATTTACTCTTAACGCGTGTTTGTTTAACTATAATATTCTATATTAAATAATAAACAATTCACGATTCGCTTCTGTTCATTTTTAATTCCAACCACTCATACTTATTTTTATATATACAAAATGAACAGCGGTCTAGAGTCAATATTTTTTTAGCAGAGTTGATTAAATGAATTAAATATATTACGACTGCTGTGTCTAACCTGATCTAACCGCGCTACTTTTTAATTCCATAAAATTTCTTAACAAGTGCTTGCGGGAGTTGATTTTTCATCACTACATAGTATAAAACAAAGTCGCTTTCTCTTCCCCTATGTCCCTTTGTATGCTTAAATCTTTGAAACTACGCAACGGATTTTGATGCGGTTTTTAATAGTTAGAGGGTGTCAACGGGGTGGTTTTGATCTATAATTCATGAATAGTGTAGTGAAAAAAAAATGGTAATTTTCAAGATTTAAAACTTTAATCGAAAACGCTGCCTGAACCCTAAGTGATAAATCAAAACAATGTACTACATTATTATACACCTTTAAAAGGTCTATAAAAAAGTCCGCGAGGGCATTTGTCTATGTCTTAGGGATAACCCACAATGACCATTATTATTTTTTTACTTTTTACGAGAAATAATGGCTTATTTACGAAGCAATTTTAAACATTACAGCATTAATTTTCATCCAATTAAGTGTCTTAAATAGATCTTTTAATATAGATCAATATAGCCATTTACAGCATGTAATTTAAATTAATATTTACGAAGATATTACAGTATTAACATAGCGGTACATAGCAGTTGCGTTTGCGCGCCAAAACGCGTGCCGATAAATAGCACAAATTGAACTTTTTAAGATCCAAATATTACTAATTTATTTCTTTTGATGCGGAACGAAGTTCGCCGGGTCAACTAGTGATTAAATATAATATACTTACTTTTCTCCAGGGTTGAGTCCCCAGACGCAGATAGCACTCTCAATAAGCAAAGAGGCATGAACCACTATCAAATATCTCAGGAAGCCGATCACAAATATCGTGCTTATGACCGAGTCATCCCAGTACTCCAGCGGGGCGTTCAGGGGCAGCAGTGCAAATAGAACTGCATACATCACCCAATAGAATCTAAAATGCAACAAATTAATAATATTATTAAAATAAAACCATTGAAATAATTAACTAATTGTTTAGCCTTGGAAATATTCGCAATAATGTAGTAATTGATTCAACAATATGTTATGATATAATACAAAGTTGGTGCGAATTCGCTAAGTGTAGTCATATAAATAGGATTACGAGTTGAGGATAAATTCCCCATCTCGTAACAGCTCACCTTTTCTGAAACATGACGACGGCATCTTGTTCAATGTCAGACATGTCGATGGTGCTCATCAGGTGCTGCTGGTGAGGGCTCAGCTTGCGGATTCGTGACCAAATGTGCGAGTACAAAAATCCTCTGTTGTGGTCGTAAGGATCGTCAGGTGTTGCAAAATGTGCATGATGTAACCTGTGGTACTGCACCCACTCGTATATTGGACCCTGAAAAATATTACCTCTTTGCAATATACATATTTTGATAGAATAGGAGGGCAAACGAGTAAGCGGGTTACCTGGTGGTAATCCACTACCGCCGCCTAGTGACACCTGCAACACGGTTAGTGTTACAGTTGCGTTGCCGGCCTTTAAGGGTACTCCCTTAAAGAGGTCTCCCTTAGGGTGAGAAAAGAAAGAGCCTGTGGGCCTCCGGATACGAATCGCGGCATATACCACTTTACGTCGTCATTCTGAGATGCCGTGGTATTTCACCGGCCGCCTGTTCATGTAGCGATCTGCGCGGTTCTTATTGCGTCCTTTTGGGCATAATATATAACGCCTTAACTGTTACATTTATTTCATTCGTGAAGTACCATCTTCATTCAGTTCGGAAATAAGTTTTAAAAGCTCTGAGGATGACTATGAACTTATAATGATTCTTTATTCATTCAAACCTTTTGTGCATAGAACCCGTGACCTCTGTAAATGATATACCTGCTGGGCAATACATCAAATCCACATCAATTAATTCACCTTTGAAAGTCTATTCATATCCTTTTTGAATAGGGCCTACCCACAGAAATAGATCAAGATAGAACGGCGAAAAGGCGTGGCAAGCGTGCCAAAACCATGCACTATATTGCATGCTTTTCGAAACTCGCTCTCATTACGCAACGAGCGTTCCTGCCATGCGTTCAGGACGTAAAAAAATAGATAAAACGTCACATATATGCCTTATTATGCTGTGGCAAATTGTAAAAACAAAAGTAGTGAATCAAATATGAAAAAAGGAAATATTTCGTATGATCAGTAAGTACAGAAAATCAGTAGAAAGTATTTTTTTGAGATTATAAATTATTGTTTTACTTTTACTATGTTCAATAATTACGATCACAAGTTGTATATTTTTTCGTTATGATAAATATCCATTGCTGTCCGCATTCAACGCTCGTATACAAAAACTATTGCGCGCATTAATTATACGCGTAATGTACGTCGAATCGAACGAAATACACAATACACCTGCCAGTTGATCGCTGCGTCTGTTAATCGCTGTGATTCGAATGTTAGAGATGGGCACTCCATGTATCGTTGAGTCTTAGGACGTATTTAACATGTTTTACTTTCTATTATTATCGTTACACAAAATCAATAAAGTTGGTAAAATATAAAAATAATAAAATTAACACACTTTGCCGATATTAACATCGATAATCTAATGTGTGTGTCTCCTAACTAGTCGCCCCGCTCACAATGAAAATGACGTCACGCTGTGGGCGTGGTTTTTCAAAAAAGTGACACGCTCGAAATGTATGGAAATATGACATCGCGGCCGTTCTATCTTGATCTATTTCTGTGGGCCTACCGCTAACATACATGTGTGGGTATAAGAATAGTAAGTACTTAATCTAGTTCCTCTGCAATTATTCCCGCTGTGCCTCCAATTCCTTGTTCCCTACATAATTTTTCTTAGATATTAATTACAGTATCCACTCATAATACTTACAATTCCAGCTAGTGTTTGAAACACCATCAAGGTAACTCGGAGTCCTGTTGTGGCTTCATATGACCTGTGCGCCCACAGACGATGTGCTCCGCTCGTCATTCCCAATATAGCAACGGATATCAGGGAGATAACTGCAGATATCGTATACATGTTTATCACTCGTATTTCACTCGTGAAAAGAGTTCGAAACGTCGGGAAATAAATAAAAAGTAGGTTCTAAATAAACGCAATAAAAAGTTGTTTTATTGTTATGAATGTTATTCGCGAAAATCTAAGAAATAAAATAAGCACATTCACGCTTGTGAATCATTGAAGATGTAGGTAGAAGAGTCTAGTTTGAGCACTTGGGTTTGTTGGCCTATTCAAAGGTTTTTGTTACGAAAATACTATATTACCTATAAGACTTGTATTGCGTAGAATAGTGCGCGAAATAGACTTTGTATCTGACCGATTTGGGCAAAAAAGAACCAGGCACAAAGTTGTCAGTCATCAATTTATTATACATAATTTCCGTAAAGAATTTCGAAAAGACATTTCTGTAAGCCCGGAACGAACCCACGACTTCTTGATTCAGAAGCCATTTATGTGTATATGCAGCGTTGCCTCGTGCCGATAAATGTAATATTATTAATATTATACCTCTTTGTTAGTCGTCTCTTAGAAGAAAGCCTGAAGGACGCTTTTATTTTTTATAAATAATATCTGACTTGCTCAAGTCATGTTCTGACACTTACACAATATGAGAGTGAGCCATTTGACTTCGAACAAAAGCAGCCATACTCCATAGAGGGACAGCATATGAATGTGTATGAAGAACAGCACAGTCGGCCAGTCCACCTCGCGACTCTTGGTGAGAGTTGACTCCTTAGTGAAGAGAACACCTTCTGGTGCGAGCCCCATCTTTAGTACTTACTGTAAAGTGATAAAAACATACATTAATAATACACCAGTTATTAAATATACTTCAAACGTACAAACAAATCTTGTGTTTCCACCGTCGGCCAGTCCACCATCGACGTCATTATGAGACCTTGATATATGATCAAGGTTTAAAAAATGTTGTGAGACTAAGACAACCTGGTGTCGTGTCGTGGAGATTGTAATTATTAAAGGACAATACCTCGACTATATATACCGCAATACCCTATATTCGCCACAAATATACGGCTCGAGTGTCACTGGATATTGTAATAAACTCATTTATTTGTTGTACAAAAACTCATTACTCGCTCATATACGTTTCCGTTGTTAAGGCTCATCCATTAATCATGGCGTCCTAAAAGTGAGAAAAGTAAAACTGAGGTAATATCACAAATGAACTAATATAGAATACCTTCGGTTTAATTAAATTAAATGAATATAAATGTAATAGGAATAATGTAAATGTGAAAGAAATAAATCATTCATTCATTCATACGTTATATATAAATATACATGAAGTGGAATATCAACTGTCCCGTTTAAAATTATTAAGGTAGAAATCTGTCTATTCCATACCACTTAAGATATAAACTGCTTAACCTGTATAACCTGTACCTAACCTGTAACCTTAACCGCCTTAGATTTTTGAAAAAGATACTAAGGATACAACTTTTAGTGACTAAAATACGTGAGTAAAACTCTTCTTATGAGAGCTTTCTCTTTTTATTAGCTTCACCTGTATATTTGTATGTTTGTTTGTAACCGACTTCTTTTTAGTGTTCATAGTTCACTTCTCGCACCATCTAGTGGCAATCAGCGGAAAGTCTACGTTATCAACTTGAAACGAGTTCCTTGTATAAGTCACAGATGGCGCTAATCCTCAAATTCGGTTTTGATATCCGTTGTTAGCACGCTTTAAAATAGTTAAGCAATAGTTTAAAAAACTAAGAAACGCGCTTGATATAGAAAACCGAACTAAAAAATATAAAATAAATAATAGTTTGAAAAAACTAAAAAACACGCTTTTTATAGAAAACCGAACTAAAAATAGAAAAAAAAAATTATTTTATTTTAAAAAAAGCGTGGGGTGCTTTTTAAGATATTATCGAAATGATAATCACTCTACTCATATCTGTCAATAAAATATTTATAACTATTGACACCATGCACCCCACGCTTTTTTTTAAATAATTTTTTTTTTTTCTATTTTTTAGTTCGGTTTTCTATAAAAAGCGTGTTTTTTAGTTTTTTTAAACTATTATTTATTACTAATTTAGAGATCGACTTCAGTCAATTACTTTAAGTAAGAAATAAAACACGTAACGTTGTCAATGCAATACTGCAATTTAGATTTGGAATCACCAAAAACTTGGTCAAACACATAACGTGATTATTGGACTACTCTTTTCTCGATAATGTCTTGACACGCGTGTCACGTCGGTACGTATAGGTACGTTCAAAATTACCCGCACCGTGTCTGAGTGTTGCCAGTTTGCCCCTCACACAGCTCTCAGCTGATACAATCGATAAAATTGTTGTAAATTTAAATAAACAGATCGGTAATACTTCATTACTTTGTAAAACAAACGCTCGTTTGCCTTGACTTGCGTACATAATAATGGCAAGTCCCTACGATTTTAATTATACGTTTTTAGTGGTAGAGCCAAGCAGTTCTCTGCATGAATGGGCCGGCTCCACCGGTGAAATAGGTACCACGACCTCTCAGAAGACCGACGTAAAGTGGCTCATGTCGCGTTTCGTTCGGTGAGAGAGGTACCCGGAGGCCCACCCCCCTTTCCCCATCCTTTCCTTTCCCCTATCCCTTAAGGTCGGCAACGCAACGCCGGTGTCCATGGGCGGCGTTGGTTGCTTACCATCAGGTGACACGCCTGCTCGTTTGCCCTCCTATCTCATAAAAAAAATTGAGAAAACAAGTCCACATTGCGTATCTACAATTATGAAAACGTTAAGACTTTAGTTTGATGACTGTAATATCGCGTGCCTAATCCCCTAAGGCACAGGCAGCAGGAATTCTTCCGACACTGACAAATTTTGATTGCCACACATCGAACACAATTTGGACAGTCATCGATATATTTAATTTGATTCATCATTATTTAATTTGAAGTTTAATTGTAACTAAACTTCAAACAGACGATAGGTATTTCAATACCTACTTTAATTTACATACAATGAAGTTAAACTAAATTATAACTTGGCAATGATTCACAAACTAGTTTCTCCACGCGTACTAAATGTATCTACCTAACACCAAATCTTTTAGATAACATATAAGTTTGATTAACTATGATTTGTCCGACGGCAATGGGGAGTGTCTTAAGTTTTATGGTTTTAAAATTAAGATAACACTTACTAATAAAGTGCAGACTAAAGTTCTGTTCAAACAAGGGAACACAGTGCTGGGACGACAAATTCTATGTGTGTATACTAATTTTCGTCTAATTCTGTTCAGCTATTATTTAACTAATCAAAATTATCTTGACTAATTTATCTTGCTCATTATGGAAAAACATAGTACCCGTGGAAAATACCCTCGAAATATTCTATAATATTGTTAAAACGTTAGGTGGCACGGTAGTCCAGTTTGCTACAAGACTAGCTATTGTTGGTTCAGAATAAATTCTTTATTCTCCATGAACTATAAACTGCTAAGCATTCTTTAATATTTTACAGGCACCCGAAATTTATTTATTATAGTGATGAACAAACAGTTTAACTACTGTATATATGATAAATAATATATAAAAGCGAATTCACATTATATAAAATGGCTAGTTCGGCACTTGCAAATATCTATACTTATATTATAAAGCGGAAGAGTTTGTTTGTTTGTTTGTTTGAACGCGCTAATCTTAGAAACCACCGGTCCGATTTCAAAAATTCTTTCACTGGTGTATAGTCCATTTATCGAGGAAGGCTTGTGCTATATTATATTTTCAAATAAATTAGGGATCCTTACTATAAGTCCAATAATGTAACCCAAGGTGTAAGAAAAGACCCGAAAAAAAATCTTACATCGCGAACGCTGCAAAAACTATTGATTATAGAAAAAAACAATGTACTACACTTTCACAGAACATATAATTGTCGACAGAAAAGTCCGCGACGCTATATGTCTAACTATTGTAGTTATCGCATAATAAGTGTTTTTTGAATTTTTAAAAATAATTATAATGCGACCGTTTTAAAAGTTCTTTATTATGTACCTTGATATTAACTCTACTCAAAATAAATAACTCCAATATAAAGATAGATTCAATACCTTTCTAGAACTTTTTGACTGATTAAATTCGGACATTTAGTTCAAAAGATATCACAAAATACAAAATGCAAGTATTCGTTTCTTAGGCAAATATTCCGCGCACATATATGGGAGTCCCGCCCGACTCGGTCATGAGCGCCGCTCATAGCTGGCAGGTAAATTTTTATTTTATTTTCTTAGACATTTTTTTGTTTCTTTTTGTCCTAATGAGTTTGTAGTATTTAATCGTCTTTTGGGGTTTATATATTTTTATTTTGTAATAATTAATAGGTGATGTCAACATATAACATCTAAGACCACGTGTCCATTTAGACACATAGATTAGAATTTGATCTATTTATGAGTATAATAAACGGGAAATAACGCGACACGTTTAGGTAAACAAATACTTACTTTTATTATTAGCTTGACGTTTCGGCCTGGTTGCACTGGCCGTAGTCACAAGCAGACAGATAATTTGTTTACCTAAACGTGTCGCGTTATTTTCCGTTCATAATATTTATGTATTAAGCAACGGGAATATTAAAATATTTAAAAATATTTTCATACTTAAGCAACCCTGGGTCAAAGCTAGAGTTAGTTTACAGTTAATTCTTTATGCAGATATTATAATATTATCTATAATTCTTTACAATATTGCAACTTCATATAAATGGACGAAGCGCAAGATATGCCCACGCACCTCGATCTTGGCGTCTTTTGCTAAAATATAAAGACTTCGCGGGTTTGTTACACGTCTGCATTACACATAGAGTCGCCCATCTATATTTACCTATTTAATATCGTGATGTATCTTTTAAAATTTTGTGAATTTATTTTGATAAGAGTAATACCAAGGTGCCAAATCGACATCATTTAAATTATAAAAAAAAACACTCACTGTGAGTTAGCCATAGTGGTAAGAACATGTGGTGACCAGGTTTTTTTTTTAAATCGATGACAATGACCAAATAAAAAAAAAGGTTCAAGTAGTATTAAAAAAAAACTAAAGATTGACAAAAAACTTCTGACAAAGTCCCCGGTATTGCTATTGATTGAAGTTGATAATATTTTTTTTATGGGATAGAAGGGCAAAGGAGCAAGCGGGTCACCTGATGGTACGCAACCTGCGCCGCCCACGGACACCGGCAACACTTATAGTGTTACCGTTGCGTTGCCGACCTTTAAGGGAGAAGGATGGGGAAGCGAGGTGGACCTCCGGGTACCTCTCTCACCGAACGAAACGCGGTATGAGCCACTTTACGTCGATCTTCTGAGAGTTAGTGGTATTTCACCGGTTGAGCCGGCCCATTCATGCAGCTAACTTATTATTTTAACATCTATTATGTTCATCATATCTAGGTTGTTAGTCGCTAATATTAACAGCTAAGCAAGTAAGGTGTGTAATAATCGTGCCTTATGGCGCTTTGTACTTTCTACCTACCCCGCAAGGGATCTGGCGTGAAGTTATGTATGTATGTATCAGGAACTTGAATTGAAAAAAAAAAAATAGTGTTAGTTCATTTATAAGGAAAGCCTTGGAGTTTTAATATAATCGCGGCAATAATCTTAAGTGGAAAATGTATAAAATATAGCGGTACGAAGTTCGCGCGGTCTGCTAGTTATTTATAATTACACAAAACCTTGCACTAAAGTTTGAGGTCACTCGATACTAAAATTACTAACAACTACACTATATATGTCCTGTATTATTTAAAAAAATTAACGTCCAATTTGAAATTATTTTTATAAGTTTACATTTGAGATTTAGGCAACATTAAGTTATAGTTGTCTGGAAGAAATTGCTTTTAGCGATAAGGCCGCCATTTGTACTTCCAAATGTTTGTACCTAATATTTATATTTCCTTTTAGTTTAAGGCGCGCAAATAAATAATTATTTATCTATCTATTACTTTACATAGACATTGAAAAGTTTAGCAGTTGACAAATTAATAAAAATTCATAGATGTGACCCGGGACTCAATCCCCAATTAGGTACCACAGAGCCAATATATAAATACTGGTGGTAGGCTGTCGACATATTTTACATTAAAAATCCATTATAGTTGAGGTCACTGTCATCGTATTTGACCCTTATTGTATTATGGTCGGTCGTTACTTTGTTGGCAGTATCCACTCCACACAAACAAGTTCCCTATCTACCTATTTCTAATACATATAATTCTCTTGTTGCTGTGTTTGATGCAAAATTGTTCGGAAATTTCGGTTGTTGTTCGAGATTTTGCGTATGCCATTCTTAGACCCGGTTCGGTTAACAGTTATCATGAAAGACAAATAGTATAATGATTTTTAAAACAATTCAATCAATAATGTTTGTTTAATTTTATCCTAATCGGCTGTACCGATTTGAATGTTTTTCTTCTGTGTGTTCAAGTGGATTCAAGGATTAGTTTAAACTCATAAATAACCCGGCAGTTTACTTGTAGTATAGATAAATAACCTAAACACCGACTGCAGCGCGTGCCTGCGGGATTGCTTGTGAATATACACCATCCTGCAATCCACTTGAACACACACGGAAAAATTCATTCAAATCAGTACAGCCGTTTAGGGGGAGTTCACTGTTAACTTACGTACAGAAGAGTAAAACTATCCTGAAAACTTTATACTTTTTTACATACATACATGACTTCGCACCTTTTTCTACCCGAAGGTGAAGGCAGCGGCTGTTGAGCCTCGTCTCGCCGTTATGTTTACGTCCCAATGGGTACTTTTTAAAGTTTTTACTTTTTGTCCCCTGTGTATGGATATAAGTTTGCTGCCTATTCCTTCGAAAAATAAAACATTCAGGTAGAAAAAGGCGTAAAGTTGTGTTGTTTTTTGTTTACTTTTTTTTATGATATAAATTATAACATGATATCATTATAATGTAACATAACATAACTTCACGCCTTGTTCTACCTGAATGTTTTATTTATGTAAGAAGCCGTTATGTTCACGTTCCAAATGGAATAGATGGCGAACCTATTGCCATGCCGGGCACAAAGTTTTCAGTCATCTATATTTATCACACATAACTTTCGAAATTGATCTCGAAAAGTGATCGGTGTGAGCGAGGATAATATTATTAGGTATAATATGATTCAAAATGATGTGCCTCCATGCAACCCTAAATATCAACAATTTGTTTGTTTGATAATTATGTGCCTCCATGCAACCCTAAATATCAACAATTTGTTTGTTTGATAATTATGTGCCTCCATGCAACCCTAAATATCAACAATTTGTTTGTTTGATAATTATGTGCCTCCATGCAACCCTAAATATCAACAATTTGTTTGTTTGATAATTATAAACCGTTTTGTGCCTAGATTTTTTCCTTTTGCTTGACCACGTTTGCCGGGACAACTAGTCAATATATAAAATACTTTGTCAAAAAAACCGAGCGCGGAAATCCGAAACTTCTCACTTAAAATCAATGTTTCAAATCAATCAAATGTTTACAAATTGCCAATTTTGCGTTAACATTATACAAGCTTGATGATGATAATGTATTTAGTACTTTATTAAAACCCACCTTACTTTATAGGCCTTACAGTTCGACATTGCATATAAACAAATACTTATAAGTTTTTGTCCATTTACTCAGTAGACAAGCCAACTTAACCAACCGGTTGTTCGTGAGCAAAGTCTGAATTTATTTCCTCGCCTAACACCAAAGAAGTGTTTTTCGCGTTGACCATAAACAAAGCTCTCTGTCAAAACCTCATTTAAAGTAGCGTAGCGAGAGAAGACTTGAGGGTGAGCTGCTTCTCCCACTGTCCTGTATGTGGCATGCTTTACACTCCAGAGTAATAAAAAATATAAAAATCATTTTTTCTTCGTTTAAATAACTAAAATATTTTATAAGTAATGAAAAATATAATTGTATTTTTTTCCGGTAAATCAAAATAATTTACAAAAATATTTATTTATATTTAATTAACAAAAGATAGTATGCTTACTTGTCCGGTGAAACTATAGCAGTGCAGAGCCTCGCTACACCTTGGCACACGTACAATGATACGATGACAGGCCACAATACAACACAACACAACACAACACAACACACAACTACACTGACATGTACATAATTATATAGTAATTACAATAACGTTTTAATTAAATGGATACAGCACGAGTTCACATGGCCAACACTGTACGGAACTCACAACATATTCAAACGATAACAACTTATATAGGTAAATGATATATCTTCCTTGACTTATAATTGCAAAAAAAAACATTTATCGCGACCTCTCTGTTTGTTAGCGCTTAATTCTTTTGACGTTCAACGGATTTGAATGCAGCTTTTAGATCTAAATAGAATACAATGGATCGGTTTCATGAATATTAGTAGAAAAAATTTTTCAAAATAAATGTTTAGGTATGATTTTTAGTATATCATATTGGATCCGTGTCTTCGGGAATTGAAGGATCTGCTTCAATATTAGCCTGAACTATTGGTAATTGATATAACACTACAACTTTTTGAATTGTTATATCTCAGAAATGGTGACTCATGGGAAAAAACCACTTTACGATCTACAAAAGCCGTGGGTTTGAATACGGGCTCACACCAATGACTTTTTGACGGACGGTATTTACAAAAGAAAAGTATATATGTATTAATATCCGTTACCTAGTATCCATAGCACAAGCATTTAGTTGCTTAGCTTGGAACTAGGGGGCGCTGTGTGTATTGTCTCCAAGGTCTCTATATTACTTTTCGAAAGTTACATGTGATAAACATCGATGAATGAAAACTATATAGTATAAGCAATATGGCAATAAGTGGCCAGCCAGTGGCCGCCATTTGTGACGTAGACATAGTTAATAGCGAGTCGAGGCTTAATATCCGCGGCTTACACCTTCGAGTAGAAAAACAAGTTAAATGATGTTTATGTAATGATCTACAATTTTGTCGATATCATTTTGCTGAACAACGCTAAAAACTCATATTTATATCTTTCATCTTGTTTTTTTTAATAGGCAAAGGGGAGAACTAGAAAATTGCAAATTTCATTTTCACTGATTTTGAGCTTGGTGGGAATTCTCGTGGCCTTATTATTTTATTACTATATTTATTTTTCGGTCTATTTTGACCGGACTAAATGTTTAAATTCCACAACTATGACGTGTACAAGTACAAGGTTATTATAGCTGCGCTGAGATATGGGCCGCTGCTTCAACTATTACATACATGTCCTGTTGCCTGGCTCGTGCGTGTTGTATTCGATTTTAAAAAATAAAACATCGGTTAATAAATCGTAACAACCACGACGACTTCAATTTCATCGGATCAGCAGTAACCTAGTTATTTAGTACGACGCTACATTAAGTACTGACCGCGCACGTACGAGTGGAGCCTACATTATCTAGTTGTTGTACGCGGATCCGTATACGTTCACTAATGATGATAGATTTTTTACAAATATGTATCCTTTTTTTAAAGAGTATCCTACCTACTAGATCTAGTCCTGTGGCCGAGCTCGCGCTTCTGAATCAAATACCTTAGCGTTGGTTTGATTCCGAGCTCACACCAATGTCTTTTCGGAAGTTATATGTTATCGTTGTCTCACAAACCGTGCCATGTACCGTGTACCCGTGTAGTGCAATAGGATCCACCACGTATTACTTTTGGGACGTCAAAATTTAACGAGTCAATATTTAACAGCCGCTGCATACACCTTCGGGCAGAAAAAAGCGTGAAGTTATAAATAAGAATACTATTCAAAGATAATGACAATAAATTTCTAAAATACGGAAACGAATCCTTAACATGGTTAATATGTACAGAGTCACGTCTGTACAGTGGAGGTATCGGAGAATAAGTTTATTGGTGTGAGGCGGAAGCAGAAATAACAAAATTGTATGTCTGTATGTTTGTACTCGTATTATCTAAAAATTACTATAGTTTCTAATATAGAAGTCAGAGTTAAAATACAACGGCCCGTTTCCGCAAGAATATAATTGCCTCTCAAGGGAAACTCGAAAATCTCACAAAGTATAAAACATACTTTCATGCGGTTCTCACTCAGTGTACCATTATGTACTAATAGTCCATTGAAATGTTACAATTTTAGGACCGAATATTGCATTTCTTAGAGGACGCAATTTTATATTTGCGACATGTGGAGGGGATCAATAGAAACTTAACTTGAAGTTTGTAGGATCGCCCACCCTTGTCATTTGCCGCCACCTTCAATGTTCCAACATGCGCATGTTCCAAAAATAAAATTTCGTCCTTTGGGAAATGCAAAGCGCATGTAACATTTCAATGAACTATTATTGAAGGGAAAAATAAACTTTTTTTGATTAAATATAAATTTAACTAAATTTATTGACATCATGCAGTGGCGCGGGAAACAACTACAATTATTGAAATGACACGAATTGCTTTGTTTGCACTTTATAAACTTATATTAAATACCTGTTGAAAACTATACTCCGTTCATTATATTATTGTACTAGCTGTTGCCCACGACTTCGTCTGCGTGGACGCCATAAAGCAGCAAAAATACTATGCCCGTCTGTTATACACCCAATAAAGATAGCGAGATACCTAACATTTAGCCTAAATGTTGCCCCGACCTTTTGGCTGTATGTATGCAAAGTTTGACTTAAAAGCGTGCAGTACTATTAGAGTTTATCCGTAAAAAACATATAGACAAACAGATAAATTGTCAAAAATTCTATGATCCATATTTTTGGGTTCGGTATCGACTGTAGAACATGTCCCAAGCACTCTAATCAAAATATTTAATGTACAGTATCAACTTTCCTACGATTTTATTATATATGTATAGATGATGAAAGGGATCATTGCTCACCCCCAATTAGTAATAGCGTGATAAAACTTTGCTTATGTGTTGACCCGACCTCTTGGCTGTATGTTTGCAAAATTGGACATAAAAGCATGGAGTACTTTTATAATTTATCCGTAACAAACATACAGACAAAAATTCTATTGTCCATCACGTCCCAAGCATTCTAAAAAAAATAATTATCAATGTACAGTTTCAACTTTCCTGCGATTTTATTATATGTACAGATTTTAGGCAACTCCCGAATACTCGTTGCTAAAACTTTGTTTTAGCGCCATAAACTAAAACTCCGAACAAAAATTAGGTGACAAACGTCATATTTAATTGACAAGGTCACTGCGATGTTTATGGATGTGATTTTTCGATCGATTGTTATCGGCTTTTGATAATATGGTAGAGCAAACTCTCAGCATCCTTGTCAGCGAATATTCGTTATCGGATGAAAAGAGTTTTACAGCCGAGTGATGATTACTGAAGAATTATTGTAACAATAAACATATATTTATGTGGTTGTACGCTTTCTACTTACACAAATTCCACCCCAACCGTCTGTCTCGCTTACGTTCCGATCCTATGAGTATATCGTCGTCGTCAGATTTGATACATTGATGTTGCACTGTAATAAAAATTGTTAGGTACCTATTTGGATATTTGATCTGCCTTTTAAAATTTACCCGTGTTAATAATCTCCACTTACCTGTGAACACACAATATTAAATATTAACACTTAGGTGTGGACACAAAAACAATAACTCAGATAGTCTTAGATCTTTAGAAATAGATTTAAATTAACTGATCACTTTTTCACCCATATATGTTCCGCTTCTGTCAAAAACTACTCGTTTTGTGAATCAACTATTGCAAAAAAAAACAACTCGCAAATTACGTAAACGATAAGCTACGTTTTCACTCAATAATCCATTAAGCATTAAGTACTTGGCGAGCATTATTTAATTACACTACTCAAAGGAAAAAGAAAATAAATGAACGTGTGAATGAGTGAATATGAACATTAAAATAATTTAAAACAATAATTACGAACCCGCCTTTTTCTAGTCGATGGTGTGTACTCACCGCTCACGAGTGTAAAGCGTCGACTCGCCGAACCGTTGTCACACGTCCTAAACGTAATAGATCGTTAACCTATTACCATAACACCGGGCACAAAGTTCTCAGTCATCGATATTTGTCACACATAACTTCGGAAGAGAACTCCAAGAAATTTGGTTGAAGCCGGAACTGATCCCACGACTTCTGAATAAGAAGCGGGGCACTCGACAACTGGACCACAGAGACCAAAAAATTTATGGAGGTAAACGAACAAGCGTGTCACCCGAAGGTAAGCAACGCACACCGACAATGGAAATCTGCAACACAGATAGTGTTACAGTTGCGTTGCCGGCTTTTAAAACGAGATAGAGAAGGGGTCGGAAGTGGGATGAGGATGGAAGAGATATTCGGCATCCGGATACTTCTCTCACCGAGCGAAACGCAGCATCAGCCAATTTACGGCGATACTTTGAGAAGTCTCGTACACGAAATACACGTGAATCACGTAATATTTATAACTTATCTGATTCCGTGTCATAGATAGCTAATATTGTATTCTTCGCCAGGAGACAGTATTTGTATTTGAAATAAAATAAAAACATTTGTGCAAACAAATAGGTATTTATTTACTTTTGAAATATGTACTAACAGCTATAAAATCACACAAACATCGTCACAATCTAGCGCAAAACTAAATAATTAATATATATATATATAAAACATCTCTACCGTACACACTAAGTTATTGCATATAAATTAAATTGGTTTATAACCATCACTCGAAGAATAACTATATACAGAAACAGAACGCATTCCCTTAATAAATAGAGGAAAAAGAGGTGGGCCCTTAAACTGTTTTAGAATACTTTTTAGGTAATACTGCAAAAAAATTGTCTACTAACTACACATTTTATGCCGAACAGTCAAAAAGTAAGGCCGTAATTATTAAGAGCCTAAGAGCAGCGAAACACTGATCTTTTTTGTTGTAATGGTCGGCTAGTTTTAAAATAATAAAAGATACAGTTCTCTCTTGATTGCACATCAGCATCACTAATCATCTAATTTAATACATTGAAAATTTACTTAGTAGTGCACTCTGCCACAATTTTAACTACGAAATCCATGATACGAAAAATTGACGAAGAAAGAAATTCGCAAAAAATATAATCTTTAATTAATTGTGTCACACAACTCACATACCGATTGAGATAAATAATTTTGATTTACATAATATAAACAATTTATTTAATAAACTAATTAGACTTAATAAAATCACAAACACCGCACCGACACATACAAAAAATCATACCAACTTATAAAAAAAAACTTGTGAACAATTTAATGCGCGAAAGCGATTTAATGGCGCACAAATAAACATAATTAAATAGATTAAATCTCCCGATTGTCATTAATTTGAACCAATAACTAGCGCAAGTTAATATCACTACTACACTATCACAATCACCACAAAATTACAAGCAACATAGCGAAACTATTTCTTAAAATTTGTAATAAATTTAAAAAATCACAAAACATAAATTTGGAATAGGTAGTAAAGAGCAAATATAAAATTAAAAATCAAACATAAGATTTCCCTCCTCTATCTATTTCACAACACACCTGACATGTTGTTAGACTGAGGTTCCCTTGCGGAGGTAAATACCTGGATGAGCCGGTTCAGTTTCATCTCATTGTGACCTACTCCCTAAATAATTAGTTAGGTGGGATTTTATAAGAAAAAAAAATGCATTATTAATCTTGGTGAGTCAAAGCAGCCGTTTGTTGAGATCATTTATGTCATGGTGATAATTTCCGATCAATGACTAAACTATTTGATACATGGTGGACCAGGGGGTATATATCAAATACATTCATAATTTTTTATCTTGCATTACCTATAAATTTCTTTGCGCTAACAAGCAGTAATCATGATGTTCTACATTTTTTTTATGATTTGTTTAAATATGTGAAAATAACTATATTTTATATTCTATACTAATATTATAAAGAGGAAAGATTTGTTTGTTTGTTTGTTTGTAATGAATAGGCTCCGAAACTACTGGACCGATTTCAAAAATTCTTTCACCTTTGGAAAGCTACATTATCCCCGAGTAACATAGGCTATATTATATTTAAAAAAAAAATAGGGATCCCTACTAAAACTCCAATAATGTAACATAAGGTGTAAAAAAATGACCTGAAAAATTCCTTACGTCGCGTGCGCTGCGAAAACTATTGATGATAGAACAAAATCATTTACTACGACTTTGCAGAACTCATCATTATCCACAAAAAGTGTCGCGACAGCGTTTGTCTAAATGTTATAGTTATGTCACAGTAAGCAGTTTTTTATTCTAAAATATTAATTTATATATGCCGCCTCTTGAAAAGGCTCTTCATTTGTACCTTGATATTAATCCTCATCAAAATAAATTACTTTCCGTAAATCTTGAGCAACAATCGTTATGTACAATCCGTAAAAACGGCCCTCTTGGTAAATTATTACAAGACGCCTCATTGATTATGTGGGATGAATGCACTATGAGTTACAGAGCGCATATAGAGGCCGTGGACAGAACATTAAAAGACCTTAGAAACTCCTCTTCCCTCATGGGCGGGATTACTTTTGTATTTGCTGGAGATTTCCGACAGACTCTTCCTGTCATTAACAGAGGTACGCGAGCAGATATCATCAAATCATGCTTGATATCGTCGCCCTTATGGACTTCGATAGAAAATTTTAAATTACGGACGAATATGAGAGGTCATCTTCATGGAATCACAGATAGTAATTTCCCACAACAACTGCTAAAACTTGGAGAAGGAATTTTTCCCACTCCAAATTGAAGCAGTTGTGACATCCTGCTGGATGAGTCTGCAGGCTAAATAGTCCATAATTTAGAAAATTTAATAGATGCTGTATACCCTGACATCGAGAATTTGCACGAAAAGGACTTTCATTGGTTGTATTCAAGGGCAATAGTGTCACCCAGGAATGATACTGTCAACGAAATAAACAATCTCATTATTCAAAAAGTCTCCGGCCAAATAAAAATTACAAATCGATCGATACCGTGACTAATATTGAAGACGCAGTCCATTATCCACAGGAATTTTTAAATTCACTAAACCCTTCTGGACTGCCACCACATAAATTGACGTTAAAAATTGGAATTCCAATAATGCTTTTAAGAAATTTAAGCCCTCCGAGCATGTGTAATGGGACGAGACTGCTTATTAAGGAATTGAAGGACAATTTAATTGTAGCGACCATTATCACTGGCCCAGGAGCTGGTCAAGTAGCTCATATACCGAGGATAGCGATGATCCCAACTGATCTGCCAATCCCTTTTAAACGACTTCAGTTTCCGGTGAAATCATCTTTCGCGTTAACTATTAACAAGTCCCAGGGCCAAACCTTCGAATTATTAGGGATCGACCTACGAAAAGAATGTTTCACTCATGGCCAACTGTATGTTGGCCTATCACGTGTCGGAGCTCCTGAAAATCAATTTATTTTGCTGCCACAAAATAAAACTACTTCAAATATCGTTTACAGAAAAGCTCTGACTCACTAAAACTAATGGCTTTTGTTTTGTAAATAATATGATATATGTATAAAATTTAAAAATAAAAAAATACAAAAAAACATTAATAAAAAATATGAATAAAAAAATTCATAAAAAAAATATTCAAACTTCCGTTATAATTTTACTTTTTTTTTGAAACCCGATGCAAAAAAAGGGTGTATGTGTGTGTGTGTGTGTGTGTGTGTGTGTGTGTGTGTGTGTGTGTGTGTGTGTGTGTGTGTGTGTGTGTGTGTGTGTGTGTGTGTGTGTGTGTGTGTGTGTGTGTGTGTGTGTGTGTGTGTGTGTGTGTGTGTGTGTGTGTGTGTGTGTGTGTGTGTGTATGTACCCGTGCAAAGCCGGGGCGGGCCGCTAGTTTTATATAAAAACCAATAAATTTTGACTATTAATTTTGTTTGAATAATATCAATTTGTATTTAATAACTGGTTCTTTTAATAACTAGATTTTTGTAATTAGATGTGAATTAATACTATAAATGAGAAATAAGAAAATAAAAGAAAAGAAGAAATTAATAGAAAGTAATAAAGAAAAATGTCCTAAAGCAAAACCCAAGCATGGAGCCACTGCCATATAAATGATAAGGCACATTTACAGTGCAAAGAAAGGAACCGACTAAGATGTTTACTAGTGTTTGAAAGCTGACGATTTTTTTATCAATGCCAATATCTAATTCCAGGTACGCCTTATGATAAGTATCATCATGCCACAACCAATAAGATTGAAGCAAAGGTGTTTTTAATATTACATATATAAAATAACAATAGTAAACTTTCTTTGATTGTTTGAGCTGACACCTAGTAAATTAAATAATAAAATAACAATATTTTTGATAGTTATAAAATTAATTTTTGATCAACTGACTAGAAGAAGCAGCTTTTTAATGTATTTTCTTAAAAATATTCTAAAGCACTGGTTGAACCCGACCTTCAGCAATGAACAGCATGAAATCAAAGAGAAACCCAGAATTAGAAAATTTTGTTGATTTAGAAAATGTCAAGATGTCATTTGTTTTGATTAGACACCACAGGGTACAAATTTAGGTAATTACTTGTGTCATACTGTATATATGTATTTATTAATGACTGCCCCATAACATAGTTTCTTAATATGACGGTGACAGTAGAAAAACCATGCAATTCATTCATACTTTAAAGTATGGGAATATTTAAACTTTTGTAATACAAAGTTTTGCACGTACATACAGATAAAACATGCTCACTCAAATATACAATATGCTTTACTTCTACTAAAAACATAATTAGATAAGGAAGTTTTCACATATTTATATGTATACCTACAGACATGCAAATGCGATATTTCAAGACAAATATCCAGCGACAAGTATGCCTGTTTTTCAGTCTTCAATTAATGTAAACAGCTCCTTTTTCGGCTTCACAGTTTTTTCTACACTGACTACACTTTCTTGTGTATCATCGCTGCTCATTTTGGCTTCTTTAATGGCTCTACTATTGTCATCTTTAGCTGGTTTCCTTTTCAAACTAAGTATTTTATTTGTAATAACACCATCAGTGCCGTTTTGTTCACTGGTTGATGTTTTCCTTTTCTTTGATTTTGTAATAACGAAATCTAAATCTGTTGAATCATCATCAAAATCTGCATAAACAGGTACTGACCTACCGCTTCTTGTAGATCTTAGAGGCAAAACCCTAGTGGTTTCCTCAACAATCTGGAGTGGAGGAGGCCAAACAGTAAATTTAGCAGACCGCCTAGCCTGATGATAAGTATTTATAGACATAAGTTTAATATAAACTGCAAGTGTCTTAGCTTTCTCTACTTGTGTTAATGTTTTAGAAAACAAACTCCATGGTAAACGTCTATCTCTTACATTCTTATAATTTCTTTTCATATTGTTTGTTATTAAGTTTTTGCTGTCACAATTCTGAAATTTACAAAAAATATGATGATTTTTAAATTGATCAATACGTAATAAAAGAAATCCTCAGTTTGAAGCTATAAATTACAATTAAAATTTATAAAACAAAAAGTTATTTCCGAGGGTTAGTTATGGTCCAATCAAATGCAGCTTAGCAGTCATGGCTCAAAGTTTTCTTACATAAATATTCCAAAAATGTATACTGTTAATCTTGAACTTATTCAAATAGCCATGTTTTGTACAGTGGTAGAGCCAAGCAGTTCGCTGCATGAATGGGCCGGCTCGACCGGTGAAATACCACTACTTTTCAGAAGACCGACGTAAAGTGGCTCATGCCGCGTTTCGTTCGGTGAGAGAGGTACCCGGAGGCCCACCCTCCTTCCCCATCTTTTCCTATTCCCTATCCCTTAAAGGCCGGCAACGCAACAGTAACACTATATGTGTTGCTGGTATCCATGGGCGGCGTTGGTTGCTTACCATCAGGTGACACGCCTGCTCGTTTGCCCTGCTATTCCATAAAAAAAAAAAATCATCATGACTTTGCTATACTTACAGTTCGTGCAGCTTCCTCATCCATTTCAGTTGATTTTGAATTTTTCAAAGCTATCAAAAGATCTTTCATTTCATCTTTGGTCAGTTGCTCATCACCCATGCCGAATTCTAAAATATTGAAACAAGCCATGAAAATCTAAATTTTATACATATAACATAACTTCACGCTTTTTGTTACCCGAAGGTGTAGGCAGCGGCTATTAAGCCTCGTCTCGCCATTATGTTTACGTCCCAAATGGAATTGGTGGCAAACCTATTGCCATACCGGCACAAAGTTTTTCAGACATCAATATTTATCACACTTAATTTCTGAAAACAATTTTCCATAAGGTATTGATGTGCGTCAGTGTCAGGATTTCTAAGAGAGTTCTAAAACATAAAATATTTTTAATAAAAGCTAGGCTAATTATAATATTGATTTTATGTCTGTTATGACGGCTAGCTAACTAAACTCAAAGAATTTTATAGCAAAATCACTATAACCAGTACATTATGTATATATATTATCTACTAGCTGACCTGGTGAACAGTTTCCCCAAGGAATAGCATAAGTTACTCTTTATTACCAGCTACCTGCTGATAAAAGTCCTGTTTAAAATCAGTCAAGCTATTTAAGAAATTACCCAGAACAAACAGACAGAGAGACGGACAGACAAATTAAAAAAAAATTATTAATATTCATACGCAGATAATTCAATATTTCAAACAGACACTTCAATTTTTTTAAATGAATGTTTAGTTAAAGATAAATTCAGATTCTTTTCTTTTTTTTCAATTAATTTAAGGCTTATCTACGAGGATAACAAATAATTATATTTTATAAAAATTACCTATCAATTCATTTTTTAATGTCTTGATTTCAGAATCACAACTATCATCAGACGACAAGACAGCGGGCTCCATTATAATTTGAAATAATTACTTGTCACCTATTCCGGCAATTTAAAAAGTCAAAACTAAACAAGAGATTATTAAAGTTATTTTGTAAAAATTGATCAATACTTATTTAATGGATCTTTGAGAAAACATTATTTCCAAAATATTTTTATTTACAAAATCTATTTCAAACTGTCAAGTGTCTTCTTCTTCTTCTTTGGTTTTTGGACAAGGTGTCAAAAAACACCACTTAGCCAATGACGGTGATATGCGATTCTTGCACGTCTGACTGGCTTCATAAACTCTGCTCTTATCCGTAACGTTGAGGTCATAAACTAAGCGAGTGAGCAAGGTGGACATAAACTTGTCTCTTTTTTAACAGATTAAAACCAGTATTTTACTAAACGATTGATTAATCCACCACCAAGGACAAGACAATACATACGGTAGTAAATAGTTAGAGCGATGGATAGACACACACAAAAAATATATATATAAAGTTAGTATCTAGTAGTAATGGGGGATAACAATAAATTTACAATTTAATACCGTTTCTATTTACAAATTTACAAAGAAGGGAGTTTATGTTAGGACAATAAATGTGGTATAGGAGGCATTTAACGGAAGTGGGGCGAGGGATTTCTGGCGGGAGACAGTCGTAGAGGGAGTAGCGTAATTTAGGGCAGGAGAAGAAAATGTGGTTTACGTCGCCTTCGTCAAGGCCGCACTCACACAAAGAGGTGTTCCTTATCCTGAGCTTGGCGAGGAAAACGGGAGTACAAGAGTGACCCAGTCTCAATCGACAAATGACAGATACCGTTTTTTTATCCACTTTGCGAAACTTAACAAACCATGGGGAAGGGGGAATATTGGGTTGTAAGTCTGCATAGTGCTTACCCTTAGAAAGTTTTGAGGATTCCCAAACAGCATTCCATGATTTTTTTTGTAATCGACTGGCGATGAGACATAGGTCTTGGGAGTAGGATTGGAAGTGTTCTAGAGTACCAATGTGGGCAGCTGATTTAGCGCAAGAGTCAGCATTCTCATTACCTGGTATTCCAGAATGCCCTGGAATCCAAGCTAGTACCACATTTATGTTAGTTTTGTGGCACTCCAGAAGGAGTTCTTTAATTTTTAGGATAACTGGGAAACAGGGGTGTCGGAAAGGATTGGATAGGATAGCTTGAAGGCAGCTTAGGGAGTCTGAAAAAATAATGGAATTATTGAGGAAATGGGATTTAATAAATAGGATGGCTTCTAACACTGCAAGCGATTCACCAGTGAAGACCGATGTAGTGGAGGGACATTTGAAGCTAAGGGATATTCTGGAGGAGGGGATCCACACCGCTACTCCAACACTGCTATCTGCAGTCAATTTGGAAGCATCGGTGAAGATTGTATGCCACCCACAAAATCTCCGATTATATTCGGAGTTAAAAATATTACGCGCGTCGATGTCAAATTTGTCTAAGCCAAAATGAAGAAGGATGTTGGGACGGAAGACTAACGCGTCGTAAGGGGTTAAATAAAGAGGGTTCATTGGAAATTGAATTATCGGGTTTGGGATTTGGTTGAGTGTTTTTAGGCTAACAAGGAGGCATGGTATTTTATCAGGATGAATAGAGAAAGTTGATAGTTGGCGAAGTTTGGAGAGGAGAGGGTGGTTTGAATTTTGGAAGGTTTTGAAAAGGAATCTATCTGAAAGGAATTGTCTGCGTAAATATAATGGAGGGTCGCCACATTCCACCTGCATTGCATTGATGGGCGAAGATTTCATAGCTCCAAGGATTATACGCAGGCACTTAGATTGGATTTTGTCTAAGATAAGGAGATTGGATTTATTGCAATTACTTAGCAGGAAGGAACCGTAGTCAAAGTGACTACGGACTATGGAGTTATAGAGGAGTTTCTGGGAGTATGGGTGAGAGCCCCACCAAGCACCCGACAGGGCGCGTAAAACGTTGGTGTTTCTCTCACACTTTTGGGATATTGAAGAGATGTGAGGGGATCCCGTCATTCTAGAATCCAATGTCATTCCCAGGAATTTGACAGCGCTAGCTTGAGGGATGATCTCATTGTGAACAGAAATATTAATAATAGGGATGGACTTTTTTTTTGTGAATATTACAGTAGTGCTTTTGGATGGGGAAAGGGATAAGCCGTTATTACTTAACCATTGGCTAAGGTAATCCAGCGCTAGGTTGAGATGGTGAGTTGCTTCCTCTATGGATGAAGAAGCGGTGTATAAAGCAAGGTCATCGGCATACTGGAGAATGTTACATAAGGAGTTCACTGAGTGTTCGAGATCATATGTATAAAGGTTGAAAAGGAGAGGACTTAGGACGGAACCTTGCGGTAGGCCACGCCACACTGTTCTAGGAGGAAGGTAACCAGAATTGGACCTGATAACGACAGATCTTTCCACTAACAAATTGTGGATGAAATGAGCTAACTTCTCAGGGATTCTCAGCTGATTGAGCTTGCTCCTGAGAACCGGAAGTAAGACATTGTCGTAAGCTGCCGTTATGTCCAAGAATACCCCTACCAAGTATTTTTTTGATTGGAATGCTAGCTGGATATCTGTGACAAGAGTGCTTAGATTGTCCACAACGCTCATTCCCTTCCTGAAACCAAACTGGAATCTGGAAAGGACAGCATTATTTTCAACCAACCATTCCAGTCGATTTTTTATTAAGTGTTCCACTATCTTGGCTATGGTAGGTGACAGGGCTATGGGTCTGTAGGTTGATGGATCACTAGGATCTTTACCGGGTTTGGGAATAGGGACAATGAGTTGGGATTTAAATTGCTCAGGTATGATTCCGGAGATAAATAAGGAGTTTATTAAGGAAAGGAGAATGGATTTGGCATTATCTGATGATTTGATATAGAAAGAGTAGGGAATACCATCAATGCCAGGACCAGAGTCAGTCAGTCCGTCAAGTACTAGGGAAAGTTCGTGAAAAGAGAAAGGATTATCAAAACTATTCCGAGGAGGAGAGATAGCGGGGGGTAAAGGTAGAGAAGATAGACAAGGGACATAAGGGGGGGCAAGTTTATCCGAAAAGGCCTCTAGCCATGACGAGGGGTCATTAGCTGAAATATTTTCTGTGTTACGGGATCCCCTAAATCGGCGAATCTGTTTCCAGACAACCGAATAAGGGGTTCTTGGTGATAAGGATTCACAGAAGCTTATCCAACCAAGTCTTTTCTTTTTCTTGGTAAGCTTGGTGAATTTGGCAGCTATCTGTTTGTATTTGAGGAAATTGTCTACAGACATATGCCGATTGTAGCACCTCTCAGCCTCCCTTCGTTCCGTTACTGCTGCGGAGCACTCAGCGTCCCACCAAGGTGGGGAGGAGGTGAGGTCTTTTGCAGTTCTTTTAAGAGGAACATGAAGGTTAGCACTCGAGATGATACTCTCGACATACATGCTGTAGAAAAGGAGAGGGGAGTCAGAAATATTTTGCGGGAAGGAATGAAGTTTACGATCCAGGGTTTTAGAGTATGCGGACCAGTCTGCTTTAGAGAGCTTGTACTTCATAGGAGAGGAAGGATTGCGTTGAGGATATATGCGATTAGAAAGTGACATGGATAATATTATAGGGAAGTGGTCACTTCCATGGGTGAATGGTAAGATTTTCCAACTGGTAGTTGGGAGAAGAGAAGGTGAGCAGAGTGAAAGATCAACAGCACTTTTCGGATCTTGGGAGGGGAGGGTTCTGCGAGTAGGGGAGCCGTCATTGAGGAGGCACAAATTGACCTCGTCAATGATGTCCAGGAGGGAGTGGCCAAATAAATCAGTGATGTTATGTCCCCACACAGCATTATGGGCGTTAAAATCACCCATAACAACCATGGGGGAAGGAATTGATGATAGAAGGAGAAGTATATCTGGAATTAATGAGGAGTTAGGATGAGGTATATAAATAGATACAAAGGAAATGTTAAGGGACCTGATGGCAACAATATTGATACCAGGTGGGTGAGGTGGAAGGGGGATTTGGGAAAAGGGGAGAGAGCGCTTTACTAGTAAAGCACTCCCTGCATAACCATCAGTTCCATCCTCCCGGAGACAGGAGAAGCCCGAGACCCAGAAACGGGAATCTGACCTCAACCATGTCTCCGAGATGGCTATAACCGATGGATTGAATGAGTTAATTAAGTGACATAGTTCGTGTTTTTTAAGTCGTATGCTCCGACAGTTCCACTGAAGGAGGTTTAAATGATCCATTAAAGGATGATAAGGAGACAAGTTGGGCAAGTTTCTGGGCAACGTTGGACGGTAAATGAAGTGAGTCAGTCAATAAAGCGTCAATTACAAGGGATAAAAGTGTTTCTAAGAGGTTCTCTGTTTGTTGGGATTGTTTCTTGGGGCCAAGTGCACAGCCGTTAGGCATTGATGGCGGAGGCGAGGATACAATGTTATTGTGGGAGATCTTGTCATAAGATTTGCCCAGGGCTCTAGGATACTGTTTAGGATAATGCAGGGACTTGAGATGAGACTGTGTATGAACAGGATGTCTAGAGCTGGATGGGATAGAAGTCACGGGGGTCTGCTTATGCAGGATATTGGCAGAGGGGGGTTGGGAAAATGATTTCCGTGCAACTTCGGAATAGAGACGGGATACCTGGGGAAATTGAGACGAGGCTTCGTCATAGGAAACACCGTTTTGCGCCATAACTAATTTTATGGAGCGTTGTCGATCATGTTCAGGGCAGGAGTTGTTGGTAGAAAAGTGTCTACCTGAGCAATGTAGGCAAGATGATTGGGATTCTGGGACTTCACAAGTGTCACCCGTATGTTCCTTGGAACAACGGAAACACGTTGGTTTCGATCTGCATTGGGACTTTACATGTCCAAATCTACAACACGAGTGGCACTGGATGGTAGGGAATATATACATTTCAACAGGGAGGGATGTGTAATACAGGAATATTCTGGAAGGGAGGGATTGGCCCTGGAATGTCACCACAACTGATTGAGTGGGAACCCATGTAGCCTGTCCATCTTCTATTTTCTTCCGATTGAGCCTTCTTGCCTTTAACACAATACCACATCCTTCGGGAAGAACCAGATCTTTCGCGAATTCCTCCATCGACATGTCAGTGGGGACCTGCCTCACCAAACCCATTCTGGTTACATTAAAATTAGGGATAGTTGCAGAGTATTTGCACATGGAGAGGATGGGAGAGGAGGTGAATTCATTTGCCTCTTGTGCAGATTGGAATTGGACCGAAATTTTATTCCGGCCTACCCTTTTGACACCGTCTATGCATATATTTTTAAATTTGTGTGCAGCCAAAAATTGACCGAATTTAATGGGGCGGATGGAGGTGCCAGCAGCAAGATCCGGAACAGTCCGTGAAACGTGCACAATAAACGGGCCTTTGTCAGTGCTGGAATAAAAATTTATGGTACCAATGATATAGGAGGGGTGGGTATAAATAGTTTGGATTGATGGCACAGCTGTTTCGGGATCGGATATATGTTTTTTTGAGGGAGTGTTATCACTAGCCTCCAAACGGCGTTTAGTGGCAGTTCCCGAGGAACCTGCCTCTGTTACAATTTCCATTTTCCCACTAGTATGATCTGGAGGGTCAGGAGGGGCAGGAGCCGGCCTCCGTGCCAGCGGATCATCGCTATCTTCACTCTGCATATTTGGGAATAACCTCAAATACACAGAGTCAAACACGTGCTATTCTAAAATAGTAAAGTTTAAACTTACCGCCACCGAACACAAACCAAAAATATAAAAAACAAATAATTTACACCACCAAACAATCAATCGTTATTACTATACTAGGAAAAAAACTTTTGTAGTAATAAAAAAGAAGTTCAACTCGGCTACACGTTTGTTCGCCAACGCTTCCGGAAACAGAGTCGAATGTAAAATTATAGCGCCAAAAATATTCACAATTCAGTTCGTCACAACAAAACAAGCCCCGCTGTCAAGTGTCAAACGTCGATATTAATTTGAAACTGACAAGTAAACTTTATTTTCCTTTTTGCACTTTAAATTGGCATGTGATTCAGTGTTACCAACTCGAATTTAACCGAGTAGGTAGATGCAATTTCAAAAGTTGGTAGTTTCCAACCATCTTCAATTCGAAAAGTACCAACTATAATTTCGAGTTTAATATAAAATCCTACCCTAAGATGTGATACCTTTAATTCATTTTTTCTTTCGTAAAAAAGTAATCACTATATCTGTATTAGTGAAAAAATAAATATTAATTTAAAAATGGACAATATTCATAAAAAAATCAAAGCATATTATGGATTAATGTTACATAATGTACTTCACAATGAGGGCCGTAAACTGAAATGCACTTTTCTGGTAAAAATTTTTTTTATTAAAAAACAATATAGTACGGAACGTATAGGAACGTATAATTTATGTATAGCAAAAATTAATTTTTGCTATACATAAATTATACGTTTTATAATACTCTATCCTTTAAAAGAATACATATTTTGATTAAATAATCTATAATGATCTTGCATAGGTACTGGTTGTTCAGAGTTTTCATTGATGAATCGTTTCGTATGTAAAAGTCCCTGAAGAGAGTCCGTTTTTAATGTTTACATAACATAACATAACTTCACGCCTTTTGTTACCCGAAGGTGTAGGCAGCGGCTGTTAAGCCTCGTCTCGCCGTTATGTTTACGTCCCAAATGGAATAGGTGGCGAACCTATTGTCATACCGGGCACAAAGTTTGTCAGTCATCGGTATTTATCACACATAACTTCCGAAAACAATTTCGAAAAGTCATTGGTGTGAGCCAGTGTCTGGAATCGAACCCCGGACCTCTGGATCAGAGGCCGTGCGCTCGCCCACTGCGCCACCGAGACTGTAATTAATGTTAATGTGTTAATGTTTAGATAAACTAATAGTACAGAATAGTACTAAAATACTTCAGTCAATAACATTTAACGCTGCGCTTTACGTATCAAAATACATAATAAGTTCATGATAGTAGGGATGTGAAAAAATAACCGATTAAAGATCGATTTTTAAAAGGAAATAATCGATTTTAATTAATGATTATTTTTATATGACTAATCGATTAATAATCGATTATTTTTTTAATCATTCAATTACATATTACCGATTTTTTTTTCATCTGCATCGCCAAGATATTAAGTTTGGTCTTCTTGCCCGGAACGAAAACTACTAAAGAATATTTTCTCCATAATGTTATTTTTAACGCCATCTATGGCCGCATTCCTTCTATACCTTTGAAACAGTTTAGTTATTTATTTAATTAAATATTCACTAGATGGAGTCAATGAATAATACAATTTTATTAGCCGACATTTGGTTGATATGTTTTCTTTTATTGTTTATTTCCAAATTACTAAATATTACATGGAGACCTTTCTAGTCACATACCACAAAAACCATCTGGGGTTTATCAGTGGTATATCATCCATCCCACCAAAAGCCAACAACAATTATGTGATGACTAGGTCGGTTGCAGACATAAGTTCCTTATGACTATTTTACAATTTTTCTTAGTTAGTGTGTCACGAATTTCGTTAATTTCGGCAGGCAGACATTAATTATGTCTGCCTGCTGAAATTAACGATTATCAATTAACGAATAATTTATGACATTATTATATATGTCATTCATTATTCTTTGGTAAAACTTCATTTTTCAAACGAAGTTTTTCGTGACTAAAAGTTTTGTTAAAGTTTATATAAGTCTTTTTTGGTTTTGTTTTTGAACAATGTCTACGACCAAAAGGACGACAAGTAGATAGCGTCAATATTTCCATGTTGACAATAAATCTGGCAATGCCAACTGTACATATTGCCCAAAAATTTAAAAATTGATTAATTTAAATAAATCGATTATTTTTTTAAATAAAATCGATCATTAATTAATAGATCAATCATGAGTAGTATTGAAAGATAAGACAAGTAACGTACTCATAAAAGAATTGATTCTTCAAAGTATAGAGTACTTTTCTAATGGGGACACGATATCGAATCAAAAGTATCGATACTGACTACTGTATTCATGACTAGTATCGATAGAAAAGGTCCGTACTCGAAATGTATCGATACCTCAAAGTATCGAGATTTCGACTATTTTTCTGAGTTTTTTCAGGCTGAATCCCGCAGGGCCTACGCAGCGAGGGCCCTGCCCTTTTTTCAGTACTACTCATGAGTACAGTATCGATACTTTCTATTCGGTACCGTGTCCCTAGCTACACAACACGTTAGTTTGTCAATGTTAATTAGATCACGCAGACCTAGAGACACGATATCAAATGAAAAATATCAATACGGTACTCATGAGTAGAATCAAACGCAAAGTATCGATAGGTCAATGTATCGAGTACTTTTCTTAAAGTCTAATGCGCATACGTCACAACATCAATATCAGTCAGCTTAGCTGCTGGAGAACAAAAATGAATAACATAAATAATCAAATATCAACAAACTCAATACATGTTATATTTTAAATAACCAATACATAATTTCACTTGAAAAAAAACCTTTTGTATACTTTTTTTTCAAAGTATCGAAAAGTTCAATAAAAATATCAAAAATAAAGCGTCCTTATAATAACCTCCATCTGACTTTTTTCCTCTTAAATTTGTGGGGAAAACTCCTAAATTGGGAACCGTGGGTAAATTAAACAATGGTTAGGAACTGAATTTTAACGGAAGGAAAGATTTTGAGTTTGATAATTTTGTAGATTAGACTGTTCAGAACTAGATGGCAGCCGCAAGCTTTAAAATCTAAATGGATCATTTCTGAGATTTATGCCATATAGTGTTGAGTAGGACATACAAGAGGCGCTTCATTTGTCCCGGACATGACGTCAAAATGTAAGAGTGCCTCGAAATTAAAAATTGTACTACTTCAATTTTTTTGTCGCGGTCGTCCGAGGCAGACAAACGGCAAGTACGTCAAGTCACAATCGTCGCGTCTGACATTTCGAGAGAGGGAGAAATATATTGTCGTCCATGCGAAGCGAGGTTCCAGCCAGAAGAGGCGTATTTAAAATTTAATTAATAATCTTACCACAGAAATAGATCAAGATAGAACGGCCGCGATGTCATATTTCCATACATTTCGAGCGTGTCACTTTTTTAAAAACCACGCCCACAGCGTGACGTCATTTTCATTGTTAGCGACTAGCGAGCGAGCGACTAGTTAGGAGACACACACATTAGATTATCGATGTTAATATCGGCAACGTGTGTTAATTTTATTATTTTTATATTTTACCAACTTTATTGATTTTGTGTAACGATAATCATAGAAAGTAAAACATGTTAAATACTTTAATCCGACATATTAAAACCTAAAACATATTTTTTCAACAGTATATAAAATTTAGTTATAATTATTATACTGTCCTTGAAACTATACATATTTATTAAATATTTGCCTTTTTGTAAGGGTTGGCCTCACAGTCCTGGTTAAATAACGAAGCCGAACGTCTACATATACCTCGGTTACTGCCCGTTTGAGAAGAACGAAATGATTTTCCATCGGCGATTGGTCAAATTGGTGAAAACTTATACTGTCAAATAAACTGCTGCCAATGTAATTACGAAGCACTTTGGTTGAAATTTGTGGTGTTAGAATAAAGTAGGGACAAAGCAAGACATGACCTGATACTCAAATTATTATTGAATTAATTTATCGATAAGTCCTAAGACTCAACGATACATGGAGTGCCCATCTCTAACATTCGAAGGCCAAACACAGCGATTAACAGACACAGCGATCAACTAGCAGGTGTATTGTGTATTTCGTTCGTTCGACGTACATTACGCGTATAATTTATACGCGCAATGTTTTTGTATACGAGCGTTGAATGCGGACAGCAATGGATATTTATCATAACGAAAAAATATACAACTTGTGATCGTAATTATTGAACATAGTAAAAGTAAAACAATAATTTATAATCTCAAAAAAATACTTTCTACTGATTTTCTGTACTTACTGATCATACGAAATATTTCCTTTTTTCATATTTGATTCACTACTTTTGTTTTTAGAATTTGCCACAGCACAATAAGGCATATATGTGAAGCTTTATCTATTTTTTTACGTCCTGAACGCATGGCAGGAACGCTCGTTGCGTAATGAGAGCGAGTTTCGAAAAGCATGCAATATAGTGCAGGGTTTTGGCACGCTTGCCACGCCTATTCGCCGTTCTATCTTGATCTATTTCTGTGAATCTTACGTTGTTTAAAGAGTCAGTGCCATTTAATTAGTTTTTTTTTCTGATAAACCATATCGCACAGCACCCTCTAGTCATGCAAATTCAAAGATTTTTTATATTACTTGATGCTTATCGTTATGTTTTGGATAATTAACACCACAACTATAAATTATAGCCTATTTGTTATTCTGATGTAATTATAAGTTATATTCTTGTAAAGTTTGATTACAATCCATTGAGTAGTTTTTGAGTGAAAAAGTAACAAACATTCATCCCACATCCATCCTCACAAACTTTCGCGTTTATTTTTAACAGGTATATTAGATGAGAAATTTTATATTCGTAATCATTTGGTTTGAATACCTAAAAGACAACAAACACATAAAATTATTTTTTATACTTGTAAGATTTATAATTACAAAATATTTGTATTAAACAAACAAATAACATGACAAAAGCACGTCGCGTCTGACATTTGAGGCACCAGGAGGCGCGCGTATTTCGTACTACAATAACTTCAAATGGTTCAGTACGCCTCGCCTCATTTGAAGTGGGACATTGTACTGTCTTAGGACAAAAACAGGCTATCTTACAAACTCTTTTTTAAGCCGTGTTCTACTCAACACTACATTTGAGGCACCAGGAGGCGCGCGTATTTCGTACTACAATAACTTCAAATGATTCAGTACGCCTCGCCTCATTTGAAGTGGGACATTGTACTGGCTCAGGATAAAAAAGAGGCTACTCTTACAAACTCTTTTTCAAGTCGTGTCCACTAGTGTTGAGTAGGACATACAAGAGGCGCTTCATTTGTCCCGGACATGACGTCAAAATGTAAGAGTGCCTCGAAATTAAAAATTGTACTACTTCAATTTTTTTGTCGCGGTCGTCCGAGGCAGACAAACGGCAAGTACGTCAAGTCACAATCGTCGCGTCTGACATTTCGAGAGAGGGAGAAATATATTGTCGTCCTGGATGCGAAGCGAGGTTCCAGCCAGAAGAGGCGTATTTAAAATTTAATTAATAATCTTACGTTGTTTAAAGAGTCAGTGCCATTTAATTAGTTTCTTTTTTGATAAACCTTATCGCACAGCACCCTCTAGTAATGCAAATTTAAAGATTTTTTTATATTACTTGATGCTTATCGTTATGTTTTGGATAATTAACACCACAACTATAAATTATAGCCTATTTGTTATTCTGATGTAATTATAAGTTATATTCTTGTAAAGTTTGATTACAATCCATTCAGTAGTTTTTGAGTGAAAAAGTAACAAACATTCATCCCACATCCATACTCACAAACTTTCGCGTTTATTTTTAACAGGTATATTAGATGAGAAATTTTATATTCGTAATCATTTGGTTTGAATACCTAAAAGACAACAAACACATAAAATTATTTTTATACTTGTAAGATTTATAATTACAAAATATTTGTATTAAACAAACAAATAACATGACAAAAGCACGTCGCGTCTGACATTTGAGGCACCAGGAGGCGCGCGTATTTCGTACTACAATAACTTCAAATGGTTCAGTACGCCTCGCCTCATTTGAAGTGGGACATTGTACTGTCTTAGGACAAAAACAGGCTATCTTACACTCTTTTTTAAGTCGTGTTCTACTCAACACTACATTTGAGGCACCAGGAGGCGCGCGTATTTCGTATTTCAATAACTTCAAATGATTCAGTACGCCTCGCCTCATTTGAAGTGGGACATTGTACTGGCTCAGGATAAAAAAGAGGCTACTCTTACAAACTCTTTTTCAAATCGTGTCCTACTCAACACTAATGCCATACGATACCTATTGAAAAGTACTCATTGGGTAAAAGTATCGAATACAAAGTATCGAGTATAAAAGTATCGGTATGGAAAGGTTATGTACTCGATACCACAAAGTATGGATACTTTTTTCGTGTCCCTAGATATGCGTACCATTGTTCTGTCTATGGTACCGTCAAATGGGGTGACTTGGAATGTAAGGGTGAATAGAAATAAGATTTTACCACCTCAAATCTATTTATGTCTAAACTTAAATGCATACGTTTTTTTTGTTTTATCTGCAAATAGGCAACCTATTTCGTTACTAAGCAAGAAAGTATCAGTTGTACTGTACTGGTTACTAAGTAATTGAGGTGGAGAATTTTATTTCTATTCACCCTTATATTCCAAGTCACCCCATTTGACGGTACTCTTCTTTGGTGGTACTAACTAACTGACATTGTTTATTGACAAAGATTCATTTTAGTTTTATTACATTAATCATGTAAAGTGAATTAAAAATACACAGCTGCGAGCTTGATTTTCTTAAAAAATTCATTTAAAATGGAAGAAGAGATAAGATGTTATGTTTGTAAAGAGTTTTACAAAGAGCCCGTGCTTCTGCCGTGCGGTCATGCACTATGTAGGCTTTGTGGAGTTAATTTACAGGCTCCTATACACGAGGTTGATAACTCTGGTGCTTCAAATGATTTCCAAGAAGCAGATAAAGCTTCCGTTTCTAGTGAAACTGATAGCGGTGTCGTATGTGGATCAAGGCCTAATAGTTATGCAGGAACCCCGGCCGCAGCTGCGTACAGTTCTGCTGCCTTCACAATTACTTGTCCATCATGTAGTAAATTAGTTTATTTGGATGACAATGGAGCAGAGGGTCTCCCTCCATTTCGTGTTATGCGAACAATTGTTGAGCGCTTCGGCGGTGTTACTGGAGCTCCTCCTGCTGAAGAAGCTTGCCAAATGTGTGAAGGCGAACGTCGTGCAGCTGTAGTACGATGCGAGCAGTGTTCCGTAAGATATTGCGCGGGATGCCGTGACGCATGGCATCCAACGCGAGGACCTCTTGCACAGCATGAACTTAGGGCTCTAGGTACTATTTGCACAGATCATGGGTCACCTCCTGTACTATATTGTAATACATGTTTATCTCCAATATGCCAACGTTGTTATACAGAAAGACATTCTGCACATGAAACCCAAGCACTATCCTTAGCTGCTAGGACCCACAAGGTTAGTAATTATACCTTAAGTTTTTAATGTAATAGAAAATTCTAGATAAGTATTCTGTAGATAACCTCATTGTCTCGTTGTTTTCAATTTTCATATTTATTACATGAAAATTGCATTGATTATTATAGAACTTTGCATTGTTTTAGACTGAATTATCACAATCTTTGCAACATCTATCTGAACAAGCAAAAGCCATGACAGAATACATTCAGCTAGTGAAGGGATCAGGAGATAAAATTAATGTAAGTCATTTTATTCATTTTTATTAATAAACAGTTAGACTTCTTTTGTTTTATTTTATAAACTATAAATGCTTTAATATATGGATTTCTGAAATGTAATGTGTGTGTGAATTCTATTTTTATTTGATATTTAATTTTTTCATTTGTTACTCAGGAATCATGTGATGAGCTTGAGAAACAAATAGACCAAGCTTGTGCAGAAGTAACTCGTGCCATAGAAAGGAGACGTGATGAGCTAATTCGAAGTGCTCGTAGCACTAAAACCCAAGCCATACTAAATATGAAGTCCCTGACATCACATGCTGCACAGAAATTACGAGAAGCTACAGCTTTATTACATTTTTCAATAGAAGCCCTAAAGGAATCAGATCATGCTGCTTTCTTACAGGTATTATATAAGTAACAATTATTATAATTTAGGCACTATTATTTGAACTTGTCCACATATACCGACTAATACTATTTTGCTGAATTTATATAAGCAAATTAAGGTTCACCTAAGTAGGTGAACCTTAATTTGCTTTTTAAAGTAGTATTTTTAAAGTTAAAATACTGTTTAGTTATTCAACTAATGAAAAAACAATGTGATTACTTAGTATTTATTTTAGACATTGTCTGAATTCCTTTGTAAAGCTAATTGAAACTGTAAATCCTATGGAAAGTCTTATCAGAATTCTTTACATACAGAAAGTGAACAGTTTTTTAAGTGTGTGTGTGTGTCTCTGGTTCTCCCTGTGCATATAGACCTTGATAATTGCTGGCTGTGTGCTTATTTGTTGACATATGAGAACATATTGAAATCCAAACTATTTTAAAATGAAACATGACTATGAACTTACAAACAGTCACACCCACTGCTATGTGGTACATACATCATTGTATTCATTATTAATTGTATTGTATATCATAATTAGTCATTGTGATAATAGACTGATAAGTATCTACATTATGTTTGCAACAATTATTGAATGTACTGCCTAAAATCATTGCTATTGTTCTTTATGTTTAAAATTAAGTCCTAGGGGCACATCCATTATTCACTTGAGATCTGAAAGTAGGGAAAGAAGCATATTATTATGTAGCATTTCACAAAAGTAATGAAATGCCATGAGAGAAAAAGCGTTAATAATATCACTCACACACTTAGTTATCCATACAATTACAAGCTTTACATTTTGCAAAGCGGCTCATAAATATTGGTATATGTAACAAGACTCATTACATATATATAGTATAAAACATCTAATCTATTCGGCTTAGATGTTTTATACTTGTTTAGGAGTCATATTGACTATGTACAAAATATTTAGTTACTAGATGGTGTGGGCGTCAAAATAGATTGCGCTAAGGTTGCGTTGTCACCTGCATAATAAGAACAAATATATTGTGTTTGTATTTGAGAAGAGAGAGATAGCGGTGTGAACCACCAGACCAATAAACATCTATCCATCCAGCAGTTCATTAGCTGGTAGTTTTACAATCTTACAATCTTATATCTTTAAACTAACAATTCCTGTATATCTATATATATAATTGGAATCTGGTAATAGAGTCCATGGTGCACTACATGCCCTGATGTGTAGTCAGGCTGTGTCTGAAAAGGCACGCTTGACAATTCACAGTGATGTGTTGGTACAAACTCTAACATACGGGAGTGAGTGTTAGGTGGGGCAGGCGAAGCATGAAAGTAAGGTAAATGCAGTAAAAATGCGTTCTCTGAGAACGTTCTGTGTGGAGTCACCTTTACGGATCAAATGAAAAATTGGGTGATAAGGGAGAAATGCAAGCTGAAGGTTGATGTGGTGACCAAGGTGGAGAGAAGTATGTTAAGATGTCAAGAAGTCAGTCGACTTTCATTCATTGCAACATGAACAAACATCATGTTGCAAGAATGAATGAAAGTCGACTGACTAAAAGGCTATACGAAGCGAATGTGAGTGATAGAGTCGGGATCGGGAGACCAAGACGGAGCTACCACGACCAAATAAATGGCTGCTTAAAAAAGGCAAAATGCGTAGCACCCGAAACCGACATGAATGCATGACGAGATGTATGACTGTTGATGAGGCGAAAGATGTGTGTCAGGATCGTAGTGTGTGAGTTGTGAAGAGACGGCTAGATACCACCATTGCCGGCCTGGGCGGCCGAGCGCCGAGTCCTGGTCGACGTGATCGGGCGAGACTTCGGCGTCCGGCGTTGGTCGCGGCAATGCTAGCGGGAGAGAAGGAGTGGAGGGTCGTGGTCTCCTGCGAAGCAGTCATGCTCCAGAAGGGGGCCGCCGAGCGGGATCGGGAGAGAGCCGATACCGCTCGAAGGTGGCGGCGGCGGGCCGCGAGGGCGCATACCCTTCGGGTGCGCCCAGATCGCGGCCTCGGGAAGGATGACCCCCGGTGCGGCCGGGGAGGGTCGTCGGGGGCACCGCCGGTCGCGCGCCTCTTTACAGCGCGCGGTCGGAGCCCCCCGGCCTCGCGTAAAAGAAAAACAAAGGTCCCCATAGACTGGAGGCGTGCTGTCATCATGCCCTTTTATAAAGGCAAGGTACGCAGTGCAGTACGGATCACGTATGCAGTGCGCCAGTTACAGAGCCATCAGTTTGATCAGCTTAGCAGCGAAAGTGTATGGGAAGATTATTGAAAGGAGAATGAGGGTGATATCTGACAGCGATTCGGCTAAGAGCACGGCGTCATCTGCGCAAAGCAGGCAGCTAACAACTAGGTTCTCGCTAGGTCGCTCTAGGTACAGGATGAACAGCCGAGCGGACAGCACGCAACCCTGTCTGACGCCGATATTGACGTCAAACGCCGCCCACCCCGGAAGTAGGTCCCACAGATCCTTTCGTAACACCCTATCAAACGCTTTATCCAGATCCACAAAACCGCAGAAAACCTTTCGGCTAACAGCCAGTTGCTTCTCCACGATGTTGCGGAGTGAAAAAATCTGCACTCTCTTCCACTTCTGAAACCACCCACACCTTCCACAACACTCCGTCAGATATCACCCTCATTCTCCTTTCAATAATCTTCCCATACACTTTCGCTGCTAAGCTGATCAAACTGATGGCTCTGTAACTGGCGCACTGCATACGTGATCCGTACTGCACTGCGTACCTTGCCTTTATAAAATGGCATGACGCAGTGTTGTGGAAGGTGTGGGTGGTTTCAGAAGTGGAAGAGAGTGCAGATTTTTTCACTCCGCAACATCGTGGAGAAGCAACTGGCTGTTAGCCGAAAGGTTTTCTGCGGTTTTGTGGATCTGGATAAAGCGTTTGATAGGGTGTTACGAAAGGATCTGTGGGACCTACTTCCGGGGTGGGCGGCGTTTGACGTCAATATCGGCGTCAGACAGGGTTGCGTGCTGTCCGCTCGGCTGTTCATCCTGTACCTAGAGCGACCTAGCGAGAACCTAGTTGTTAGCTGCCTGCTTTGCGCAGATGACGCCGTGCTCTTAGCCGAATCGCCGTCTGAGATCAGACGGCGATTCGGCATTCATAATAGTGACTAGAGTTTGCAGATGCAAACTCTAGTCACTATTATGAAATATGATTGTTTGATGAAAGGCTTACAATTGAATGTGATGAAAACGAAAGTTATGGTGTTTGAAAGGGAGGAATCCAGAATGGATGCAAGGATAATGGTTGACGATGTAGTGCTGGAATAGGTGAATGAAATTGTATATCTTGGATGTGCTTTTAGCAGGCATGGGAGGTACACCGCTGATGTAGAAAGAAGAGTAGCGTTAGGAAATAAAGTAAATGGGGCGTTCGGCAGATTCCTGGGCGCAAAAGATATTAGCAGAAAAGCCCAGCTAGCAATCCACTGCATGCAGTACTGATTCCCACGCTAACTTTTGGAAGCGAGAGCTGGGTATGGCAGAGTGTACATGAAAGTAGGATAAACGCGGTCGCAAGGGCATTGGGCAAAATCTGCGGAATGACCCTAGCTGACTGCGTCGAAAACAAGGTCATAACTCATAAGGAAGGAAGTCGGATTGAAAGAGAGTGTCGGTGTAAAAGTATGAAAGGGCATTCTCCGATGGTTCGGACATGTAGAAAGGATGGATGATGCAAGATTCACTAAGCAGATATACAGTGCAAAAGCGGATGAATGTAGGAGTCGAGGACGACCAAGACACACATTCTATGACCAAATAGAACAAGTTCTGGAGGAAGATGATGTTAGGAGTCTCAAAAATCGACGTGCGTGCATGAAAAGAGTAGTGAAAGTCAAAGAAGTGAGTGAGGTGTGTAAGAATCGTGCCTTATGGCGCTCCGTTCTGCCTACCCCGCAAGGGATTTGGCGTGAAGTTATGTATGTATGTCATTTTATTGCGTTTTATTGTGTCGTATCGTATCGTGTTTTATAGTTCATTTTTTTTTTATTATTCTGTCGTAAGATTCGTCTGTAAGATTGAAAAATATTATTCATACTTCATCATTTATTAGTATGTAATTCTTACTTAAATATAATTTCCAAAAAACTCTATTAATAAAAAAAAATACCGAGCAACGCTCGGTCATCCAAGTGCTATATGCTATGTAATAACGGTAGGTGAAACTTTATACTTAGTCTGGCCATAAATATATTATATAGTTATATAAATAGTTGTAACAGACAACTAAAAATAGAAAAATATTACATTTGAATTTGGAATCTGTCATTTTTATACGATTGTTCATTGTGTTTTCTCGTTTTGGCGCCAATACATTGTACAATATTTTGCGATATTAAAATGGAGTGGGATGATAAAGAGAACCGAATCGCTGTGATTGCATTACACAAAGTAGGTATGGAGCCAAATGCAATTTTTAAAACTCTCCACACACTTGGTATTAGTCAAATGTTTGTGTACCGGGCTATTAATAAGTACAATGAGACCTCCGCTGTTTGTGACAGAAAAAGACCTGGCCGTCCACGTAGTGTTCGTACGAAAAAGGTGGTCAAAGCAGTAAGGGAAAGAATTCGAATAAATCCTGTCCGCAAGCAAAAGATGGAGATAGCACCTTGAACAATGTCGCGTATTTTAAAAGATGACTTAGGACTTGCAGCCTATAAGAGGCGCACTGGTCATTTATTAACTGATAATTTAAAAAAGAATAGGGTGTTAAAATCTAAACAACTACTGAAGCGGTACGCAAAGGGAGGTCACAGAAATATATTGTTTACGGATGAAAAAGTTTTTACAATTGAGCAACATTTTAACAATCAAAATGACCTTATTTATGCTCAAAGCTCTAAGGAAGCTTCCCAATTAGTTGACAGGGTGAAACGTGGGCATTATCCGACTTCAGTGATAGTTTGGTGGGGTGTTAGCTACGAAGGAGTGACTGAGCCATATTTTTGTGAAAAAGGTATGAAAACATCGGCACATGTGTATCAAGATACCATTCTTGAAAAGGTAGTCAAGCCCCTTAACAACACCATGTTCAATAACGAAGTATGGTCCTTCCAGCAAGACTCGACACCGGGTCATAAAGCTCGGTCCACGCAATCTTAATCCACTGGATTATGATTTGTGGTCAGTCTTAGAGAGTACGGCTTGCTCTAAACGTCATAATAATTTAGAGTCCCTAAAACAATCCATACGATTGGCAGTGAAGAATTTTCCCATGGAAAGAGTGCGTGTTTCTATTGATAACTGGCCTCAACGTTTAAAGGCCTGTATTGCAGCCAATGGAGACCACTTCGAATAAGCTTTTTATATTTTATATCGTTTTATATTTATGTATTAAAGTAACACACTGTAAAAGTAATAAATGTTATTTGCAATTTTAAAAAAAAAATTTTCTTTGTTACTATATTTATGGCATGACTAAGTATATGATTGATCCCTGAATTATAATTCAGTTATGATATGTAAATAAGGATATTTGCAGTATATTCGTTACTGGTGTGAATATCAATGTTTCGATTAGTAGCACATACAGATATTATTTTTAAAATGATTGAATATTTTTAATTAAAATTTTAAATAAATTAATAGCGTGACGTGGTTTCCGTAGCTTCGCAAAAAGCTATCAATGTTTATAATAGAACACAAAAGTTAATTACGCACCGGACGCTATTTCTTATCGATATAGCAAGTGAGAGCGCATCGCCAGTAACAAAAGAACGCGTCGTAATGTTAAATAATAATGTAATATTGTATTTACAAAAGGTTGGCAACATACTGTCGGCGCGAGCCCAGGAGACAGCCTCCAGCTTGTGTTCCGCCTTGGACTCGCCGCCCGCTCCGCCAGCGCTCACATTGGACATCGAGCCGGTCCTACGGACAGTCAAGAGCCTGAACTTTGTAGAATGCATACGTAAGTTTGAACAGTATCTAGCTGAATTTATACAAATCTATCAGTCGGACAATAATAAAAAGCTAAATTTTTCATTATTATTGATGCATTCATGGAATCGGCAGCACCGGAGAACTCAATGCAGACTTCAGGTAAAAAACAATTTTATTTTCTTAGTAGAACTAGCTAACCCGACGAACTTTGTTCCGCATCAAAAGTAATAACTGCTGTCCCGCTATGTTAATACTGCAATCTCTTCGACAATATTAGTTTAAATTGCATGCCGTAAGGGCCAGGATCATCTATATTACACGCACAATCTATTTAAGACACTTAATTGGGTGATAATTAATGCTGTAATGTTTAAAATCGCTTCGTAAATAAGCCATTATTCTTCGTAAAAAGTAACAAAATAAAAAAAAAATTGTGTGGTTTTATGAAACCACCGTAAAAGTGAAACTTTTAAAATTGAGTCTTGGGTTATTGATTTTTAAATATACATAAACAAAATATTTTTTCAATAATTATTTTTCAATAATTTAGTTAGTAAGTTTTTTAAATTGATGATTCTGATAAAATGATTAACATTTATATTTTTTTAGAGTGCAACAGTGTAAAACAGTTACTTCACAGCAATTTTTTTAAAAGTTTGCTTTGGCTTCGTTTAACTTTAAGTTAAAGATTTAAATCAATTAATTCGATAATCTCATCATTTTCAAGTTCTTTGGAAGTTAACGACTGAAGATTAAGAATTCCTAGATGGCGCTACTAGGTTGCTACTATTGATGATTCTGCCGTAATATCGTATTATATCGATAGATGTCGCCCGAATCGACAAGTATTCCAGCTACGGCACTAGGGATAACGCGACAACTATTAAACGTTAACAACATTACAACAAAGGATCTTTACAAAACAAAACGATATTTTTTCCTCCAGTAAATATGATATTTCGATTTATTATGAAAATGTGACAAATACACATATAAAGAGCACTATCTTATCTTATATCTTTAAACGAGCAATTCTTGTATATATATATATATATAAAATTGGAATCTCGGAATCGGCTCCAACGATTTTCATGAAATTTCTATTCCAGCAGATGGCGTTGTTAACTAACACGAAGTCAATGTGTGTTTGCTTTGCTTTTATTACAGTCTATCACTGCAAAAAATTAAGTATATGTTTCTAATATAATATGTTAGTACATAGTATATATTAGTATATATTTATTATTCTGTCGGTAAGATTGAAAAATATTATTGATATTTCATTATTTTATTAGTATGTAATTCGTACTTAACTATAATTTTCAAAAAACACAATTTATAAAAAAAAAGAAAATACCGAGCAAAGCTCGGTCATCCAGATATTCACTACTAAATTGACGAACATAACTGTGTCACATATATGTAGTTCACTTTTTGGAATTGGAAACTTAAAAGCCGCCGCCTACGCCTCCGTCGTTTACAATACATACGAATTTATTATATTCCCTTTTATCGTGTCATTTGTTATATTAATAATATAATTTTTTTTTCTCCGCCTGCAATACGTACGTACGTATATGTATGTATGTAAAAAACAAACAAACAAACAAACCCGATCCTAGAAAATGTGTCGAAATTGGTAAAGAGGACGGTAATTAGACGATTATACATACGGCCCTCGTGGTGCATCGGTAAACCGCACTACCGATAACACAAGGTCGGGGCGGGTTCGATCCCTCGTCTGGGGGTGTTTTTCTACATGTTTTTACGGTATTTATTTACAAAAATAAAGTGTATATTTGGGTAATTAATTAATAATAAAGTAACGATAATAGACGTGAAAGACTTTATCCCTACTCCGCGGCCGACCGTCACGCGACATGCAACACGCAGACGAAAAAGTTTGAGACGATGTAATAAAAGTTTCACTTTAAAAAATCTATCGTTAAAAATTAAAGTGCTAAATCTCGAAAATTATCATTTTTTCTTTACAAAAATCAAAATCAAAATCTCATTTATTCAATTTAGGTCTTTAAAGACACATAAGAAGGACAATATTTACAATCCGCCAATTCGTTTACTTACGCCCTGAGAAGAATTGGCAAAGAACTCAGTCTTTTTTTTTTACTTAATTATCAGTAAACTAAATCACAAATTATTAGAATAATTTATAGAGCAAAATGAGGTTCCTCACGTCAAATTTAGGACACAGTACGTTAATATTCTTTGGACGCTTGAACAGACCAGTCCCAACATACAGCACCCGTTTACGAGTATGACCCATATCTCAGCCATCGCCTCCCTCGCCATATTTAAGGGAAGGTGGCGACCCGATCAACGACGCCGCTGTAAGCAAGGACCTTTCAGTGAGCATGACATATCCAAGATCCCAGACAAAAAAAAGAAACTAGTAAGATTGCCCGGTGAGAAACGTCATATTGTACACGATCTTATTAATTAACAGTAATGTTTACTTAGCAGATTAACAATATTTGCTATAGCAAATACAAACAATATAACACAAAAGAAGCAATTCAATTCCAAACGGTTTTATCATTGGTATTATCTACGATACAGTAATAAGCCCTTTTATATAATCTACTTTTAACATATTCCCTAAATTTACCTAACGATAATTCAACCGCGCCATTTGGAAGTTTATTGTAAAAGCGTTTACATTGACCTGGAAACGCGTTAGAAATTTTATGGAGCCTAGTAGTGGACACAGCAAGTTTGTTTTTATTTCTTAAGTTTATATAGGTGTACCGGTATAAAATAAGCGTTTTTTATGAAAATAAAATATTAATTTTGATTAGATAAAAAAACAAAATTCCAAATATTGTCCATCACTTTCTAGACATTTTGTCCATCTTTTTGGTAATTTGTGGATACCATGCCAATAGAAATGTTCTTCTTTTGAAGCAAACCAATCAGACACCCAATTTTCCACTTCCGCGTAGGAATCGAACCGCTGCTCAGCCAATGCGTGTCCCATCCCATAATAAATGGTAATCGGAAGGAGCCAAGTCTGGTGAATACGGCGGGTGGGGTAGCAACTCCCAGCCAAGTACTTTGATTGTATCCTCAACCGATTTCGCTTTATGTGCAGGTGCATTGTCGTGTAACAAAATTACTTTGCCGTGTCTTCTGGCCCATTCTGGTCGTTTTTCGATCAATGCGTTGTTCAAATCGATCATTTGTTGTTTGTAGCGACTAGTATTAACAGTTTCACTAGGTTTTAGGAGTTCATAATATACCACACCCTTCTGATTCCACCAAACACAGAGCATTGCCTTCTTCCCGAAACGATCTGGTTTTCTCCGTTTAGGATTCTTAAAATAAATCCATTTTTCATCGCCAGTGACAATTCGATGCAAAACTGATTTTCTTTCGTGTCTTTGAAGCAAAATTTCACAAGTGTTTTTCCGGTGTTCCATTTGTCTTTCATTCAATTCATGTGGCACCCATTTTCCACACTTTTGAATTTTTCCGATACCTTTCAAACGGTCTGAAATTGTTTGTTGTGCAACATTTAACATAGCTGCCATTTGCTTCTGATTCAAAGTATCATCTTCATCCAATATGGCTTGCAGTTTGGCGTCTTCGAATATTTTTGGTGGTCTTCCACGTTCTTCATTTCTCACATCAAAATCATTACATTTGAATCGTTGGAAACATCTCTTGCATGTTGCTTCTGATAGAGCATGATCACCATATGCTTCGACAAGCATTCGAAGTGATTCTGCAGCATTTTTGGAACGAAGTTCCTTATCGCGCGTTGTGAAAGGGGGCTAGACGGAAAAAAATCTTACGAAAAGTTGTCACGGCACAATACATCTTTTATTGGCTTATTTAGAACAATGTTTAACTACCTAAATGGTCTAGTGGCTGGGATACCTTGCTCTCATACAGGGGGCTCGGGTTCGAATCCCGGTATCGGAACTCTTTTTGAAGTTTTATTTTCCATGTTTTCATATTTTATATATGTTTAGGGCACTTTCAAGTATCGGCTTATTTAGAAAAATGTATAACTACCCAAATGGTCAGTAACAGTCTCGGTGGCGCAGTGGTCGAGCACACGGCTTCTGATCCAGAGCTCCGGATTCGATTCCTGATACTGGTTCACACCAATGACTTTTCGAAATTGTTTTCGGAAGTTATGTGTGATAAATATCGATGACTGAAAAACTTTGTGCCCGGTATGGCAATAGGTTCGCCACCTATTCCATTTGGGACGTAAACATAACGGCGAGACGAGGCTTAACAGCCGCTGCCTACACCTTCGGGTAACAAAAGGCGTGAAGTTATGTTATGTTACCCAAATGGTCTAGTGGCTGGGATACCTTGCTCTCATATAGAGAGCTCGGGTTAAAATCCCGGTATCGGAACTCTTTTTGAGTTTTATTTTCCATGTTTTCATATTTTATATATGTTTTTTTAGCTCTCTCTCTCTCTTATAGAAAGCAAGCCAGATATTTTCATTTCTATTTCGCATTGAACAGTGTGGTGTGGCGATGGTTATGTTGAGTGTATATGTACAGGTTTTTTGTAAATAATAAAAAATAATAATAATAATGAATCCTGACAGTGTTTCTGCACAAATTCCGGATATTGCTGATGGAGTTAGGTAAGCAGAGATTATATACATCATCATCAGCCTATTGCAGTCCACTGCTGGACATAGGCCTCTCCCAATTTAATATTATATACAGACAATAACAAATGCTTTTGTATTTTTAGCAAGTACGCATTATAACCTCTCTTTATTATTGAGCTAACCAAGTCATACGCATTATAATATCTCCATTTTGTACAAGTGTACGCGTCATAATTTTAATAAATTCAAAAACAAATTATATTTTAATATTACAATATCAGAACGTATGTACCTTCTGTGTACTAAGTATCGGGAATTTGTCAATAAAACAAAAAATACAAATTATTCATCTAAATTTATTTTATCGCCTTCAAAGTAGGCCCCATCGCTTGCAATACAACATCTCCACCGCTTCACCCAGTCTTCCATACATTTTTCATAGGCTATTTGCGGTATGGCCTTTAGCTCATTCAGCGAATTTTCTTTTGTAATTTTAACTTGGGAAATAAAAAAAAGTCAGACGGAGCCATATCAGGTGAATAGGGTGCTTGGTCGAGAACGTTTGTTGAATTTTTCGCTAAAAACTCTTTCACTATAATGGCTGTGTGTGATGGTGCATTATCATGGTGCAGCATCCATGAGTTGTGTCGCCACAAATCTGGACGTTTTCGGCGGATACTCTCACGCAAACGCTTCATGACGCTTCATGATAAATTTAGATGAATAATTTGTATTTTTTGTTTTATTGACAAATTCCCGATACTTAGTACACAGAGTAGTATTTAGAAAGCAGTGCGTGTTCTAACCTATACGCTGTTGTGTTTACGAAGTCGAAAGAGTATATATATAATATACTTAGTCATGCCATTAATATTGTAACAAAGAAAAATATTATTTTAATTGCAAATAACATTTATTACTTTTACAGTATGTTACTTTAATACATAAATATAAAACGATATAAAATAGAAAACTTAATGATGTAGAAGTCCCTCAATTAAACCATGTCAGGTATTTAGGTTTACACCTTGATAAGCGACTCACTTGGCGAAAGCACATTTTCACAAAAAGGAAACAGTTAGGACTACAATTACGCAAGCTGTACTGGTTAATGGGTCACCGGTCACAACTGTCGCTAAGTAGCAAGCTAAAAGCTTTATAAAACCATCCTTAAACCGATTTGGACATACGGTATACAACTCTGGGGTACGGCTTCCAATTCTAATATCGAAATCTTACAGAGATTTCAAAACAAAATGTTGAGGATGATAACCGGTGCTCCCTGGTTCGTCACAAATGAACAACTGCATCACGACCTGAATATGATTACAGTCAAACAGGAAATTCTCTTCCATACCAACACCTACAAGGAAAGGATTAAAGACCATCCGAACAGCTTGGCCATTATCTTAATGGATAACAGTAATATCATGCGCAGATTAAAAAGAAAGATGCCCCAAGATACACTTAGATTGCAACAGTGAAGTAAAGTAGGATACGGCAGAGGTCGTATACCGAGCATGCCATTCAACAACTCAACCAACCCACTGATAAATGTTCCTATGGTGACAGATCGCAGTCCAAAAGGGGACAAAAAAAAAATATATAAAAAGCTTATTCGAAGTGGTCTCCATTGGCTCCAATACAAGCCTCAAAACGTTGAGGCCAGTTATCAATAGAAACACGCACTCTTTCCATGGGAAAATTCTTCACTGCCAATCGTATGGATTGTTTTAGGAACTCTAAATTATTATGACGTTTAGAGCAAGCCGTACTCTCTAAAACTGACCTCAAATCAAAATCCAGTGGATTAAGATTGGGACTAGATGACGGCCAGTCTTCAGCTCTAATGAAGTCCGAAACGTTCGCTTCCAACCAAGATTGCGTGGACCGAGCTTTATGACCCGGTGCCGAGTCTTGCTGGAAGGACCATACTTAGTTATTGAACATGGTGTTGTTAAGGGGCTTAACTACCTTTTCAAGAATAGTATCTTGATACACTTGTGCCGATGTTTTGATACCTTTTTCACAAAAATATGGCTCAGTCACTCCTTCGTAGCTAACACCCCACCAAATCATCACTTCATTCATTTTTTTGTAATTGTAATTTTGTGCAAAAAGAAATATTAAGTCACTTGCCATCGGATCATTGTGGTCAAAAGGCAGTTTTTGTGATGAATATGCCTAAATTAGTTAGTAAATTTATTTGTAGACCCATAACCCAGAAAGGCATCAAACATTTTCAAAACGATATCGCGGCTAGGGTTGCTTCGCCGGACATGTCGAATGATCCAGATGAACTGTACAACTCACTTTTAAAAACCATAGACTCGGAACATAAATCTATTTTTAAAACCAAAACTATGAGTAAAAATGTTAATTTATCATTTTGCGATTGGGCCACCAAGGGCATTTACAAAAGTAGAACTAAGTTGTATGATTTATATAGTATAAAGAAGTGGAATTTTGATCCCGTTTTTATTAGATATGTTAGAAATTACTCTAAAATATTTAAAAAAGTATGTTTATCTGCCAAATCAATATACATATAAGTAAGCGGATACAAGAATCACAGAACAAGATTAAAGTTACTTGGAATGTTATCAACAATGAGACTGGTCGTACAAGGGACCGTGATGATAATATTAAACTTATAATTAATAATAAAATTATCCAAGATAAATATGCTGTTGTCGAAACACTTAATGACTTTTTTGCCAAAATTCCCATTACTACTACTGTACAGGTACCAACCCTGAGTAAGGGATTATATCAGTCAAAATAAAACACCGTCTTGATAGAAGCAAGCTTATTATATTATCGAATCAAACTGACTTAAACTTACAATCTGATCGCTTTGTTATCGCGACCTAATTAGTGGTCACTTTTAACTAGCGACATCTAGTTATAATTTACATAACTAAAATGACTATACAGACTTTTATACAAACCTAACTTGTATCTTAACTTACATTAAACAACTACTAATACATTAAATTCGTGTCCCGACAAAGCTGAAACTCTGCTTATGGAAAGTGTGGCCGAGTGCAATGTTTCTTTTAAATTTGAACATCGACGCTTACGATATTATAAAAGTGTTTAAACAATTAAATTCCAAAAAAACGGCTGATTTATGGGGCATTTCCGTGAAATTAATAGATTCTATTATTGTCCTCATAGCTCCAAACCTAGCTGTGCTTTTCAATAAATGTGTAGATGCAGGTGTGTTTCCTAATTTAATGAAACACAGCAAATTGATACCTTTGTTTAAAAGTGGTAGTAGGAACGATCCAGCTAACTTTCGTCCTATTTCTATTTTGCCTGCACTCAGCAAAATTTTTGAAAAAATTATCTCTCAACAAATACTAAGCCATTTTAATTTGAATAATCTTTTTCACAAAGAGCAATACGGTTTTACAAAAGGTCGCTCTACAACCGATACTGGGGCTGCTCTTATCAAACATATTTACGATGCTTGGGAGAACTCGCAGGACGTAATTGGCGTATTCTGTGGCCTCTCTAAAGCTTTTGACTGCGTGGATCACCACACTCTTTTACGTAAGCTCAGTCACTATGGTATTAAGAACACTGCACTTAGGCTGGTTGCATCATACTTAAATAACAGGTTACAGTTTGTTGATGTAAACGGAGTGAGATCATCTGGATCATCTGTGTCTATGGGCGTTCCCCAGGGTTCCATTCTCGGTCCGTTGCTGTTTATTATACATATCAATGATTTGCCTTTTTGCGTTCAGAAATTTTGTAACATTGTACTATTTGCTGATGACACTTCACTCCTCTTCAAGGTAGACCGTAAAAAAAGCATTTTTGATGATGTGAATAGCTCCCTTACACATGCCCATGAATGGTTTACGGCTAATAATTTAGTTCTAAATTCCAATAAAACTAAAATAATAAGGTTTACTATGCCTAATGTTAATGGTCCGGCTATAAATATATCTCTGAATGACACAATTTTAGACCCAGTGAACTCAACTTTATTCTTAGGTATTACTCTAGATAATACGCTCCAGTGGGGTCCTCAAGTAAAATCTTTAGCAGGAAAACTCAGCTCTGCTGCCTACGCGGTTCGAAAAGTTCGACAGCTTTCCGATGTTGTAACCGCCAGATTAGTCTACTTCAGTTATTTTCATAGCGTTATGTCTTATGGTATTTTGCTATGGGGTAGAGCAGCTGAGATTCAGTCGATTTTTGTTATTCAGAAACGAGCTATTCGGGCAATTTATAATTTGGGGGCCAAAGTATCTCTAAGAGAACGTTTTAAGGAAATTGGCATACTAACAGTTGTTTCACAATTTATATATGCCAATATAATGTTTGTTAGGAAAAACTTGAATAAATATACTAAAAATAGTGATGTTCATAATTTTAATACCAGAGGCAAGCATAAACTTGTGTTGCCGTGTCATCGCCTGCACAAAGTACATAAGGGTCGTGTTCGCGAAGATATGATTAACTCTTATTCAGGCGATTACGTCGTAAAGGGGTCTTTAACAATATTTTGCTGTTCACCAAGCACTTAACATTGATTAAGTGCTGTATTCGACCGATTATCTTAATGTACCTCAAAGACCTCGTTTATCCGGCGGTTATTGTAAACAAATGTGACATTTCATAAATAAAGTAAGGTGAAGGATCTAATAATGGACACTTGTACTACAGTGTTCATCAAATTTTAATGTAAAAGCAATACAAGCAATTATTACAAAACACAGACCAAGAGTCATTAGTAAAATATCATATCAATATTTTCAAGAATGCGTAGTAGAATTTATTACAGACACTTCAAGTTATGTATGTAATTATTTTGTATATTGTTATGAATACCTGAATAATTTTCTGGGAACTTAATTGTATATTGAAGGGGGTAAACTCGCAAGAGGGTAACCTGCCAGTAAGTGACAAACGCGGCCCATATACACATAGATTGTATTATAGTCGTGTTACAAGCCTTTCAGTTAGGATAGTGAGTGGAATGGTATGGGAGAGCGAAAGGGTGTGGGTATACCTCTCTTACCAAACGAAATGCGGCATGAGTCACATTACTTCGATATTATGAGAAGCCGTGGTATCGAGAAGGCGTAGTAGAAGTATCTGTAGTAAATTCTTACAAATTTGAGAAGGTATAGGAAAATCTAAAATCACCATTGATAGACATTTAGACACAGACACTACCCAGCATTAGATATCCAGTCTTTGACATTGTTTTTTGTCGTGTCATATACATAATTATGGCAAATTTAAACAGTATTTAGGAGACGAATAAATGAAACCCGTTTAATTAAACTAATTTAAAACTTAACTAGTTTCAAAAAATAACCATTCCTTATTCAGTTTATAACTTTAAAACCATCGAAAAACTATGTTTTCTTTGAATAAATAAAAAAAATATCCATCGCTGGTTTATAGTCCGTTATTGGAACCTCTACCCTAAACAAAATATAATGGAAGTCGCTATAAATTACATTTTAGATGAAAATAATGTTTTAGACTTTTTTAAATACTCCTAAGCGAATTATACGGGCACCCCATTTATTCAAATATGACGAAATTATTTCGAAAATATGACGAAAAAGCAAAATAATAAAAAGTATTCAACATGTTGTCATGGCAACGTCTGAGTTGCCATGACAACAGAGATCAACAGAATAAAACATAATGCTAATAAATAACAAAGGCATTTATGGTAACTGATCGCATTGCCATAACACGGGTCACATTTTGCAGTATATATTATTATCCTAACATTTTTGGATGTCGCTCGGATGTAAGTAAATGTATACAGTTTGCACACATTTTACTTTATTTTAATAAGTAGCATTATACTACTCATTCTTTTACTATTCATTCGTTCTAATTACAACTTATTACGTAGCAGTCCCCATTTTATTTTTGGTGAACAGCATTAACTTTAAAGGTCCGATTATATTTAGAGCTCTATTTAGCTAACACATCGTTATGTCATAGTTCATGAACTCCAACCTAAGTCTTTTCTGGGAATGGGTGTACAATTTTATAATAGAGTCCCTGCGCATATCCTGGCTCTGTCATTCGATCGGTTTAGTCGGGCGGTGAAGGATCGTCTCGTTGCTGGTGCTTATTACACCATCAATGACTTCATGACGGACAAGTCATCTTGGGACCGTCAAGTTGCTTGCTCAACGCGGATTCTGTAGTTTGCGTGTTGAAATTTGTTCACATATTCTGGAGTAGAGGCATTCCGTATTAATTTCTGATAGTTATGTATATACACTTTCTAATTTAAAATTTGCCTTGATATTGTTTATAATATATGTACATATAAGTTTTATTTATTGCACAACGTTACCACTCTAAATAAAAGATGTCGCGTCAGTTGCGCTCGACTAATATATTTGCATAGTTTTTCTTTTTGGGACGTTGATGTTAATTTGCTGTGATGGTCCAGTATTCTGGCTGCTACACCTTTTATGCACGAGTCTACTGCTTTGTTTTCAGTAGCGATATTAATATTATTGTTATTTATGTTTAATAGTTTGAAAAGAGTATTTGGCACATGAGTTTCTTGCCCCATTCTTCTCATGATAGCCTCTACACTCGGAATCGGGCCGCTCGTGGCGATTGCGTCCGTGTTTTCTTGTTCCACGGACGCACTTTCCTCAAGCGCTCGTGTTAAGTAGTTAATTTAAAATAATAAAGTTAAATTGTACTCGTTGACTATTTTTAAGTGTCTGTGAAGACCTATGAAAATAAAACTTATTTTGACTTTGACTTCACTGAAGTCGGATAATGCCCACGTTGCACTCTGTCAACTAATTGGGAAGCTTCCTTAGAGCTTTGAGCATAAATACGGTCATTTTGTTTGTTAAAATGTTGCTCAATTGTAAAAACTTTTTAATCCGTAAACAATGTTTTTCTGTGACCTCCCTTTGCGTACCGCTTCAGTAGTTGTTTAGATTTTAGCACCCTATTCTTTTTTAAATTATCAGTTAATAAGGTGCTATCTACATATCCCGAGATAAAATCTTTTGCTTGCGGACAGGATTTCTTCGAATTCTTTCCCTTACTGCTTTGACCACCTTTTTGACCTACTTTGAACACTACGTGGACGGCCAGGTCTTTTTCTGTCACAAACAGAGGAGGTCTCATTGTACTTATTAATAGCCCGGTACACAAACATTTGACTAATACCAAGTGTATGGAGAGTTTTAAAAATTGCATTTGGCTCCATACCTACCTTGTGTAATGCAATCACAGCGATTCGGTTCTCTTTATCACCCCACTTCATTTTAATATCGCAAAATATTGTACAATGTATGGCGCCAAAACGAGAAAACACAATGAACAATCGTATAAAAATGACAGATTCCAAATTCAAATGTAATATTTTTTTATTTTTAGTTGTAACAGTATTTATGGCCAGACTAAGTATATATAATCGAAAGGAACTTCTTTCCATCCGGATGTCCCTTGACACCTCTCAAGGTTTTTTTTGGAGTTTACTCCTTAAGAATCGATTTACATATATAGGCCCGGGGTATGAAAATTATGGGGACCAAAATCGTACTAGTCACGTGACTGTCACACGAAATGCGTTATGCAGTCACAGAGCATATAAATAAGAGTCGGCACTCCATACAATGTCCTGAGCTCTTTATAGTCACAGAATCGCGCTAATCTCAGAAACCACCAGTCCGATTTTAAAAATTCTTTCAGTGGTATATAGTCCATTTATCGAGGAAGGCTTTAGGCTATATTATATTTTCAAATCAATTAGGGATCCTTACTATAAGTCCAATAATGTAACCCAAGGTGTAAGAAAATGACTCGAAAATAATTCTTACATCGTGAACGCTGCGAAAACTATTGATTCTAGAATAAAACAATGTACTACACTTTTACAGAACATAAATTTGTCTATAAAAAAGTCCGCGATGGCATATGTCTAACTATTGTAGTTATCTCACAATAAGTGTTTTTTGAGTTTTTTAAAATAATTAAATTGATGTCGTTATAAAAATGCTTTATTTTGTACCTTGAATTTAACTTTCCTGAAAATAAATTACTTCAATAAAAAGACAGATTCAACACCTTTCTAGAACTGTTTGAATAATTCAATTCGGACATTTAATTCCAAAGATATCGCAAAATACAAAATGTAAGAATTCATTTCATAGGGAAATAATTAGTTACACTGATGATGTATCCGACTCAGACAGCTCGGACCGCGACAGCTAGCAGGTAGATTTTTTTACGTTTGTTTGTTGCTAAAAGGTACCGGTGGTCCAGATGTCGAGAACCCCACTTCTGTATAAAGTAGTCGCGGGTTCGAGTTCTGGCTCACAGCAATGACTTTTTGAAATTGTTTGCTGAAGTTATGTGTATTTAGATATCGATGACTATAAACTTTGTGCCTGGTATGGCAGTAAGTTCGCCACCTATTCCATTTGGGATGAAAACATAGTGGCGAAACGAGGTTTAACAGCCGCTGCCTACACCTTCGAGTAGAAAAGGCGTGAAGTTATGTTTTGTTGTTGTTTCACTCTTTGTCATCATATCGCTCAATACTTTAATCAGAATTTAAAATTTAAAAAAGTCTCGGTGGCGCAGTCGGCGAGCGCACGGCCTCTGATCCAGAGGTCCGGGGTTCGATTCCAGACACTGGCTCACACCAATGACTTTTCGAAATTGTTTTCGGAAGTTATGTGTGATAAATATCGATGACTGACAAACTTTGTGCCCGGTATGGCAATAGGATCGCCACCTATTCCATTTGGGACGAAACATAACGGCGAGACGAGGCTTAACAGCCGCTGGCTACACCTTCGGGTAACAAAAGGCGTGAAGTTATGTTATGTTTAAAATTTGTAGTATTTAATAGTATTTTGTGGTATTTTTATTTATAAAAGTTACTAGCTTTTACCCGCGGCTTCGCTCGCATTAAATCCATTAAATAGATATCAAAGATCATTACTATAGAAGTTAACCAATATGATAACTCTGTTTTATTGCTTGGCTGGAATTATTAGGTTTTAAAATTACTACTTACAATGACGTTTAAAAAACTAACAACATTTTTTAAGGTAAAATATATTTCTCTGTAACAAAAATAAATAATTTTGGACTGTAACAATTTTATAAGAGTACTAGCTTTTACCCGCGGCTTCGCTCGCATTGAAGCCAATAAATAAGTATCAAAATCATTACCATAGAATTGAATCAATATAATAACTCTATTTTCTTACTTAGCTGGGATTATCAATTTTCAAAATTACAACATTAGGTATGACGTTTAAAAATCTCACAATATGCTTTATTAAAATGCAACAACAAACGGTAAAATATATTTCTCTGTAACAAAAATAAATATTTTTGGACTTTAACAATTTTATATAATATAAATGCAGAGTATTAATGTAGGATATTTTTGTAGACTATATTATAAGTTTCTCCTTAGGGTGCAAATATATGTTAATTAAAGAGAGAAAAAAGAAAGTATCCTTTATTACTTCTAATACCCCCAAGAATATATGTACAAAGATTCATGATGATCTGTTGAGTAGTTATCCCGTGAAAGCGTAACAAACAAACTTACATTCGCATTTATAATATTAGTATGATATGAAGTATGATAAGTAATAAGTATAAGTAAAGTTAAGTATAAGTATAAGTATCAACCCTGAATACTGTAATACCGTCCCTCGCGAGGCATAACAGCCGCTGCCTACACCTTCGGATAGAAAAAGGTGTGAAGTTACGTTATGTTATCTAATTTACGAATACTGTAAAACTTCATTACTGAAGTAGCTAAATTTGACGATTTTTTGACAAACAATTGTTTTATCTTTCGTAATTTTTTTAAATTTTTTTAAATATAAAGTACCCTATGTTACTTCTAATACCTTCAAGAGTATATGTACAAAGTTTCATGATGATCGGTTCAGTAGTTTTTGCGTGAAAGCGTAACAAACAAACTTACATTCGCATTTATAATATTAGTATAAGTATATTAGTATAAAAGTATAAATATAAAATGTAGGATATTGTTGTAGACTATTTTATAAGTTTTTCCTTCGGGTTCAAAAATATGTAAATTACTTTAAAGAATATGTGTACAAAGTTTCATGATGATCGATTGAGTAGTTATCGCGTGAAAGCACGCAAACAAACTTACATTCACATTTATATATTACTAGCTGACCCGGCAAACGTTGTCTTGCCAAAAAATTAAATTTAAAAAATAGGGGTTGATCGTAGGGGGTTGAAAATTCTCAGACTTACCCGATATGAATACAAAATTTAATGAGTCGGTCAAGCCGTTTCGAAGGAGTGTGGGAAAATTGTGACACGAGAAGTTTATATATTAGAAGTAGGATAGGATAGGAATTAGGTTACATTTTTATTGTATAAGGGGCAAACGAGCAGGCTTATGATAGTTACAAACGCCGCCCATGGCCACCTCACCACATGCAGTGTTACAGTTGCGTTGCCGGCGCTTACAATGGGATATGGGTGGGGTCGGGAGTGGGTTTCGGTAGGGGAGGGGAAAAGGGATTGGGCCTCCGAACACCTCTCTCAGCGAGTGAAACGCGGCTAAGGCCACTTTTCAGCGATAATCTGAGAGGTCGTGGTATTCCACGGGTCGAGCCGGCCCATTCATGCAGCGAACACTGCGTGACTTTACCACTGACAAGGTGTGACTGATGTGACTGATTTATAATACATTCTAGATATATGTAATAAACTTTACATTTTTAAGATCGTGATATCTTTTAAAATGTAGTAAATTTATTTCGATAAGCGTAATCGCTAGACTGACATCATTTGACTTATAAAAAAAAAACACTCACTGTGAGTTAGCTACCCTGGTTTGAACATATGGTGGCCCGTTTTTTTCGTTGAAGTCAACAATAGTGACCATATAAAAAAAAATTGTTTATGTTGTATTAAAAAAAACTAAAGGTTGAGCAAAAACTTGGGACAAGTTCATTGCTATATTCATTGTTCATAAGTGGCATTGCTAATAAAGCTTTCTTTGAAGTTGTAAATAATATCAATGTCTTGGTTGTCAGTACGCTAATACATACTAGCTAAGCGAGTGACACGTGTAATAATCGTGCCTTATGGCACTTTGTTCTCTCTGCCTACCCCGCAAGGGATCTGGCCTGAAGTTATGTATGTATCAAGAACTTGAATTTAAATAAATATTAGTGTTAGATAGTCCATTTATGATGAAAGCTTTGGGGTATTAATATGATTGCGGCAATAATGTGGAAAATGTATAAAATATGGCGGTACGAAGTTCGCGCGGTCTGCTAGTATATAATAATAAGAGTCGGCACTCCATACAATGTCCTGAGCTCTTTATAGTCACAGAGCATATAAATAAGAGTCGGCACTCCATACAATGTCCTGAGCTCTTTATAGTCACAGAGCATATAAATAAGAGTCGGCACTCCATACAATGTCCTGAGCTCTTTATAGAAACACTCTTTATAGCGATACGCCATTCTCTATTACGAAGAAATGTGTTCATATTTGTAGACAGTAAATATTTATTTTTGTAAATAAATACCGTAAAAACATGTAGAAAAAAACACCCCCAGACGAGGGATCGAACCCGCCCCGACCTTGTGTTATCGGTAGTGCGGTTTACCGATGCACCACGAGGGCCGTATGTATAATCGTCTAATTACCGTCCTCTTTACCAATTTCGACACATTTTCTAGGATCGGGTTTGTTTGTTTGTTTGTTTTTTACATACATACATATACGTAAGTACGTATTGCAGGCGGAGAAAAAAAAAATTATATTATTTATAAATTGTGTTTTTATAAATTGTGTTTTTTGAAAATTATATTTAAGTACGAATTACATACTAATAAAATAATGAAATATCAATAATATTTTTCGATCTTTGGTAATGAAACGAGGGGCGCCACAGTAGCATCGCCAACATCGTACTCCTAATAAAAAGTGTGTGAATCTCGGAATCGGCTCCAACGATTTTCATGAAATTTAGTATATAGGGGGTTTCGGGGGCTATAAATCGATCTAGCTAGGAATCATTTTTAGAAAATTTCATTTTATCGTGTTTTATCGATAATTAACTTAAACATCAACTTACTTTTTTATTGGAATTCCTGACATCTATTGGCGAATGTGAATTATTTTAAATTGTGAGCACTTAACTTGCTTTAACGACAACAACACTAAAGCTATTCCAGCAGATGGCGTTGTTAACTAATTCCAGCAGATGGCGTTGTTAACTAATTACTATTTGTTTCTAATATAATATGTTAGTACATAGTATATATTAGTATATATTTATTATTGGAGTTTACTCCTTAAGAATCGATTTACAATATATAATAATAAGAGTCGGCACTCCATACAATGTCCTGAGCTCTTTATAGTCACAGAGCATATAAATAAGAGTCGGCACTCCATACAATGTCCTGAGCTCTTTATAGAAACACTCTTTATAGCGATACGCCATTCTCTATTACGAAGAAATGTGTTCATATTTGTAGACAGTAAATATTTATTTTTGTAAATAAATACCGTAAAAACATGTAGAAAAAAAACACCCCCAGACGAGGGATCGAACCCGCCCCGACCTTGTGTTATCGGTAGTGCGGTTTACCGATGCACCACGAGGGCCGTATGTATAATCGTCTAATTACCGTCCTCTTTACCAATTTCGACACATTTTCTAGGATCGGGTTTGTTTGTTTGTTTGTTTTTTACATACATACATATACGTAAGTACGTATTGCAGGCGGAGAAAAAAAAAAATTATATTATTTATAAATTGTGTTTTTATAAATTGTGTTTTTTGAAAATTATATTTAAGTACGAATTACATACTAATAAAATAATGAAATATCAATAATATTTTTCGATCTTTGGTAATGAAACGAGGGGCGCCACAGTAGCATCGCCAACATCGTACTCCTAATAAAAAGTGTGTGAATCTCGGAATCGGCTCCAACGATTTTCATGAAATTTAGTATATAGGGGGTTTCGGGGGCTATAAATCGATCTAGCTAGGAATCATTTTTAGAAAATTTCATTTTATCGTGTTTTATCGATAATTAACTTAAACATCAACTTACTTTTTTATTGGAATTCCTGACATCTATTGGCGAATGTGAATTATTTTAAATTGTGAGCACTTAACTTGCTTTAACGACAACAACACTAAAGCTATTCCAGCAGATGGCGTTGTTAACTAATTCCAGCAGATGGCGTTGTTAACTAATTACTATTTGTTTCTAATATAATATGTTAGTACATAGTATATATTAGTATATATTTATTATTGGAGTTTACTCCTTAAGAATCGATTTACAATATATAATAATAAGAGTCGGCACTCCATACAATGTCCTGAGCTCTTTATAGTCACAGAGCATATAAATAAGAGTCGGCACTCCATACAATGTCCTGAGCTCTTTATAGTCACAGAGCATATAAATAAGAGTCGGCACTCCATACAATGTCCTGAGCTCTTTATAGAAACACTCTTTATAGCGATACGCCATTCTCTATTACGAAGAAATGTGTTCATATTTGTAGACAGTAAATATTTATTATTTTATTTTATAATCGTTCTTGAGGAGTAAACTCCAGTCGTGCGTCGGAGCGGACACACACTTTTACTTTTTTTTCAAATGGAAACAAAAAATTAATGCTTTCCGCAAATCATCACTTTCCGGCACAAAATTTGTCATTTTTAACACAATAAAAAAATATGATGTTGTTTGTTTACTAACTGTTAGGTTAATTGAATGTTTGACAGTTGTCATGGCAACCAAACAGAAAAAAAATTAAGGCTTATTCACAACAAATAACCCCTACCAACACATTTGTATCTTAACGCTCATTTCATACCGGTACACCTGGTAATTGATGGATATCACTGTTTTTCTTCAATTTAGTTATATTTTCATGAGCATAGATTGAATTATCATAAATATATTGTGAATGTAACGTCATTATTCGTATCTCTTTAAATTTACTTCTCAGTGGATCCCTGGGACTCATCATATAGATAGCACGAAAAGCTCGTTTCTGGAGCACAAAAATCGAGTCTACATCCGCAGCACTATCCGAAAGCAATAAACCATATTACATAATGCTGTGAAAATAACTAAAATAAACTAAACATGCAGTATCAACGTCGGTCAGTTGACGTATTTTCTTTACAGCGTAAGCGGCTGAGCTAAGTCTACCAGATAACGTCTCTATATGTGGGCCCCACTGTAGTTTAGAGTCTAATGTTATATCAAGGAAGACAACCTTATTGACCAATTTCAGTATCCTATTGTCCATCACGACACTGGTTTTTACTTGTTTTACAATTTTTGTAAAAAATCTAACATAATATTTGGTTTTGCTGCCATTCAAAAGCAAATTATTAGCCCTAAACCAGTTTAATATCTTTGAAAGAGCATTCTTTACATCGTCAATTACTAGTGTTCGACCGAAAGTTCGGTTTAGGCCAAAAATCGAGTTTCGGCGGAAGTTTCGGTTTCGGCCAAATTTGGCCGAAACTTTTGCCGAAACCGAAACTGTTGTAGTACTATGTAATTTTGCCTTTGGTTAACTTTGTTGAGAGTGTACAAACAAACATACCTACATATCTTTATACCAAGTCTAAGGGATAGGCAGAGAAAACAGAGCGCCATTAGGCACGATTCTTACATCCCTTACTTCTTTGACTTTCAATCAACACTGTCACACATGTTCGCCGGTTTTTAAGACTCCTGGCATCACCTTTCTTATCACATTTAATTATTTGATCATGGAAAGTATGTCGAGTACAACATGACTCGATGGGGGCGACCACATACTTTCCATTAGTGATGTAACGAATATTCGCGTGTTTTTGGGTATTCGCATTGACATTCGTAAGAAATATTGCGAATGTTTGGCGACTCTTAACACTGTTTTGTAATTTTACTGTGCTTTCTACATTCCCGGTGTAATAGTAATTTAAGTAATTATTATTATGAAATGAGATGAATGTAGAAAGAAGAGTGGCGTTAGAAAACAGCGTAAATGGAGAGTTGGGCAGATTCCTGGGCGCAAAGAATGTTAGCAGAAAGGCCCAGCAGATTTGGGTATGGCAGAAGTATGCATGAAAGTAGGATAAACGCGGTCGAAATGAGGCACTGCGCAAAATTTGCAGAATGACCCTCGCTAAGCGCGTCGAAAACAAGGTTTTAAGAAAGGAAGTCGGATTGAAAGAGACTGTCGCTCTAAAAGTAAGAAAGGGCATGCTCTGACGGTTCGGACGTGTAGAAAGAATGGATGATGCAATATTGACTAAGCAGATATACAATGCAAAAGCGGATGGATGTAGGAGTCGAGGACGGCCAAGACCCACCATCCATGACCAAATAGAACGTGTTCTGGAGGAAGGTTCAGGGTTTATCCTGCGATATTAGGAGCCTCAAAAATCGACGCGCGTGCATGAAAAGAGTTATGAAAGTCAACGAAGCGGGTGAGGTGTGTAAGAATTAGTAAGTTATTCTGGATTGTAACAAAATTAATACATATACTCATTGTTTTTCATTTTCTCTTCTAATCGACACAAAATAATGGGAAAAAGCCACAAACTTCAGTATTTTATGGAATTTTATACGCGAACACGTGAGTTTCGGTTTCGGCCGAAACTGAAGTGGCGGCCGAACATTCGGTTTCGGCCGGAAAATCAGTTTCGGTCGGACTCTATCAATTACTGTTTGTTGTCTTAAAAACTAAAGAAGTGTCATCTGCAAACGAAACTATTTCATGATTGTCCTTTACAAGATAAGGTAGATCATTAATGTACAAAAGAAATAGAAAAGGTCCCAAGACCAAGTCCCCGCGGCACCCCCATTGCTACCGCTGATCCATGTGATTGCTTTCCGTTAGTGTCCGACCGAAGGTCTATTGTTAGCCGAAGCCGATTAATCGGCAATCTCTACAACCTTCGGCCGAAGCCGAAGCCGAAGGTTATAAGCTATTAATTTAATAATTTTCTTCAATATTACCCACAGCTAAAGAAGAATATCGGCGTAAAGTGGCTCATGCCGCTTTTCTCTCGGTGATAGAGGTATCAGCACTAAACTAAGTTCAGTCCGGTCCGTCAGTCACTCACTCTTTCATAACAGTTCGTTTAATTCCGACTGTTTTCGGACCTTCGGCGGGACCTTCGGCTTTGGCCCAGAATTTGGCCGAAGCCGAAGATGGATTTTTGGGCGAAGCGAAGCTTCGGTCGGACACTACTTTCCGTTTACATCTGTTGTGTTCTGCTGTTAACATGTGTTATCTGTATATATATTATCCAAACAGGTAGCTGTAGTAGCAGTTGTTCTAATAGGCTCGATAAATAAATTAACCAAATTATGGGATTTAAAAAGACTTAAAATTTTACAAGTTGCAGTTGTATAATGCAAGAATATTGACATTAAAATCTTCACAGACTAAAATACTTTTATCTGATTACCAACTTTGCATAGGGCTTCATCCATGATTTCTATGAAAGAGTTAAGATCCGCGGCAGGCGGTTTGTATACGCACAAATAAAATAATGAACTGCTCCAATTATACACAGGACAGTTCTATGGAACATTCTGCAGAGAGGGACACAATATCTTTCCGGTCTTTAAATTTAAGGTTTTTATTGAGCAAGATTAGGGTACATGTACGCAGTACATGGGGGGTCGCCCCATGTACTGCCTTGACCCTGCAGAATGAACTGCCTACCTGGTGGTTGCTGATATTAATTTTTTTACAACATCCTATATGAATTATAGATCAAAACCACCCCGTTGACATCCTCCATCTATTAAAACGCATCAAAATCCGTCGAGTAGTTTCAAAGATACGAAGAAGAAAGAGGGGACAGACAGCGGGAAGTGACTTTATTATATACTATGTAATGACTAAAACGTTTTTGAGGTTTTCGTCAGCGTCGGGATCGGCTTAGCGCCACTTTTAAACGTTATAGGTTTTATTTTTTTACATGGAATACATTCATAGCAAAAGTTAATAATAACGTGTGTCGCGCAGCGCCCGGCGCGCCCGAGATGGCGGTGGAGGCGTGCGCGGCGCGCGGCTGCTCGTGCACGCTGGCGTGGCGCGCGCCGCCCGCGCCCGCCGCCGTGCGCGGCTACGTGCTGGAGCTGGACGACGGGCTGGCCGGGCCCTTCCGGGTGAGTGTCGCCGCCGCGGGCCCAGTGGCCCGCAGGCCCCGTGGCCCCGTGGCCCCGCCGCCCCCGTGGCCCCGCCGCCCGCCGGCCCACGCTCGCCACTCACTCGTGTCCTTGCAGGAAGTGTACTGCGGCCGCGAGACCGTGTGCACGATAGACGGGCTGCACTACGCCTCGCTGTACAGTGCTCGCGTCAAGGCGTTCAACGGCGCCGGCGAGGGGCCCTACAGCGAAGTGATCGGACTGCAGACGTCTCCGGGTGAGTCCACAGTCATCCGTCACTCATATCGTGTACAACTATGTAGCTAATAACGGTCCGGTCTGGGGACAGTCGCTTGGTTCAGTTGGGACGCGCGGTGCGGGGAGGGCGAGGGCGGCGTGTGCGTGGGGGCGGGGGGGCTGAGTGCGTCGGCGACCGGCTGGCAGCCGCGCGTGGCGCTGGGGGACACGCCCCTGGCGCGCGGCGTGCACTACTGGCGCCTGCGCATCGACCGCTACGACGGAGACGCCGACCCCGCCTTCGGAGTGGCGCGCGCCGACGTCGCCAGGGACAAGATGCTAGGTACGCATTCTCCCTGCGCAGAGAGCGTGCAGTGTAGAGTCCATATAATATATAGTCAATCAGGGTAACTTTGTCCCAAAATATAAATATTTCTGTATAATGTGTTTTCGTTTTACCGAATATTTCTTTAGACTAGATAGATAGAAGACTTTTCGGTGGGTTACAAATATAATCTACTTAAATTTAGATGAATTGGTATAAATACAGCATGGATAACATAAAATGTTGTCAAAAATTTGTCAGGCCAAAGTTACACCAAGACATGGGTAACATTGCTAACTAAGCTAACAGCTAACAATGCCAGCTCATTTTGTATATATTCACATAATAAAACAGCATACGGTAACTTCAGCTTAACGAATAAATACAAATATTTAACTGTCATTTGTCTGTGCTAAATTTATAAAAAAATAATATTGATTGAGGGTTACCAGCAGTAATTACGAAAACTTAACCGAAGCTTCGGCCACCTTCGGCCAAAAATCCATCTTTTTTTTTATGGGATAGGAGGGCAAACGAGCAGGCGTGTCACCTGATGGTAAGCAACCAACGCCGCCCATGGACACCAGCAACACATACAGTGTTACTGTTGCGCTGCCGACCTTTAAGGGATAGGGGATAGGAAACGATGGGAAAGGGGGGTAGACCTCCGGGTACCTCTCTCACCGAACGAAACGCGGCATGAGCTACTTTACGTCGGTCTTCTGAGAGGTCGTGGTATTTCACCGGTCGAGCCGGCCCATTCATGCAGCGAACTGCTTGGCTCTACCACTTCGGCGAGATCTTTGGCGTCGGCCGGATTCTGGGCCGAAGCCGAAGGTCCGAAAACAGTCGGAATTAAACGAACTGTTACGAAAGAGTGAGTGACTGACGGACCGGATTGCACTTAGTTCAATGCGGATACCTCTATCACCGAGAGAAAAGCGGCATAAGCTAAATGTGATTTTTTGTAATATCAGGGGTAGGCGCACAAGCCTTCTTGCCGTCCAACACCACCTTGAAACGACAAAGTCGGGCTTACTGTTCCTTACGGAGACGCAGATATCTTCTCCGGCGGACACAACGGATCTCTCATACCCGGGTAGATACTGGAGCATACCTTTGTACCACGGCCTGGGGTTTGTATGTTTGTCCGGGAAGATATCTGTGCTCGACGCCTCGGCAGTCTTGAAGGAAGGGACCTATCGACCAGCCTCACATCTACGCATGTCTTTATAGGTCATACAGCGGCAACACCGAAACAGACCGACTCATGGACCACGTACAAAATACGCCATCGTGATCCTCGGCGATTTTAATGCACATCATGTTGAATGGCTTAAATCGCGCTCGCTGGTAAATCTGTCCATGACTTTGCTCTAGCATTTGATCTGGCACAACTGGTTACTGCGCCCACGGGCATCCCAGATGTGGACGATCATTTAATTTCCCTGTTGTCCCTCATCTACTGCTGACCTCCCAATCGAACGGATATGTGGTCTCTGTAGACTCCCCTTTGGGCTCTTCAGGCCACTGTCTGATAAGGAGTACGGTGCCTCTCACGTGCCCACTCTACCGCGTGATGGCAGACTGGGATGGAATGCGGATTTTTTTCGCATCCAACCCATGGGTGCGGGTTTGCTTCTCGCCGGATGATCCTGATGTCGTTGCCGACTCTGTCACTCATGTAGTGCTACTGGGGATGGAGCTTTTTGTTCCATCCTCAGTGGTGCGAATCGGTGGCAGATCCCAGCCCCGGCTTGATCGCTCATGCAATACGGCATTACGCCTTAAGCATGACTGCTATCAGGCCTGGGCAAAAGCAGCGTCGTCTCGGGATTTAAATACCGGTATTCTTAAGAAGAGGTACAACCACGCCTTCAGGAACTCCAAAGAGTTAAAGCCGTAGCAAAATCGAAGTACATAGGCGGGATTGGCAAGAAACTAGTTCGCCTTCCCTCGGGAACTCGAGCGCGGGTCTCTCGCCAAGGATGTCCTTGGAAATTTCTGCAAGCCATCTTTTCCACCTCTGCAAAGGGAGGACCAGCCATTGGTCTACGACGCTAAAGAGAAAGCCGACCTTCTTGGCACTCTTTTTGCGTCCAATTCCACTCTGGACGATAGGGAGAATATTTCACCGACCATCCCACGTTGTGACCACGCCATGCCGGAGATTTGTTTCCGGCAAAGTAATGTACCGCGCATACTTTTTTAGATGTCCACAAGTCGAATCGGGTTCGGCACAAAGTGCTTCTCTCGAAGCACGAAGTTTGAATCAGAATGATAGTATGACAGAGAAAAAGTATGAGAGCCACCCCCGCTGCAGGAATGTTACCAAAGCCTTAGTGAAAGAGAAGCGTGAAAGACTAGTTGCGAATGAGGAAGTGAGGTTGACGGAGACCTTCGAGGCGAATAATAAACTCTTCTGGAGGGAAGTTAGTTAGAGATGGAAGGTACACCGCGGATGTAGAAAGACGAGTGGCGATAGGAAACAGCGTAAATGGAGCGTTGGGCAGATTCCTGGGCGCAAAAAAACATTAGCAGAAAAGCCCAGCTAGCAATCCACAATGCAGTCCTGATCCCAACGCTAACTTATGGAAGCGAGAGCTGGGTATGGCAGAGTGTGCATGAAAGTAGAATAAACGCGGTAGAAATGAGGGCACTACGCAAAATCTGCGGAGTGACTCTCGCTGACCGCGTAGAAAACAAGGTTGTAAGGAAGGAAGTTGGTTTGAAAGAGAGTATCGGTGTAAAAGTAAGAAAGGGCATGCTCCGATGGTTCGAACATGTAGAAAGAATGGTTGGTGCAAGACTGACTAAGCAGATATACAATGCAAAAGCGGATGGATGTAGGAGTCGAGGACGGCCAAGACACACATTCCATGACCAAATAGAACGTGTTCTGGAGGAAGGTGATGTTAAGAGCCTTAAAAACCGACGCGCGTGCATAAAAAGAGTTATGAAATTCAACGAAGCGAGTGCGGCGTGTAAGAATCGTGCCCTATGGCGCTCTGTTCTCTCTGCTTACCTCGCAAGGGATTTGGCGTGAAGTTATGTATGTATGTATGTAAAACCTGTGAATGCTGGAGTCTCCCAGGGCTGTGTGCTTAGTTCAATTCAACCCTAAGAAGACACAGGTTTGCGCGTTTACCGCTATAAAGACACCCTTTGTCGTAGCTCCCTGCTTTGTGCCCACCTTAGCCGCCTCAGCCAATATCGGAATTCTTGGTGTCGACTTGTCGAGTGACATCCAAACCCATTCAACGACGCGCGGTCCGGCTTGTCAACAACCAAGCTCTTTCCGATCGGCTGGATCCGTTGGCGATGCGGAGAGATGTTGCATCTCTATGCATCATGTACCGCTTATACCACGGGGAGTGCTCTGAGGAATTGTTCGGACTTATAGCGCCTGCTGTCTTTCGTAATCGCCCAACTCGCCAGTGTTTCTATCCGCATCGGCTTAATAGTTGGCGATCAACGACAGTGCGATTCAGCCGTCACTTCTTGCCACGCACCGCTCCTATATGGAACCAGTTGCCGGCAACGATATTCCCGGGCCGCTACGACCTCGGAACCTTCAAGAAACGAACCTATCTTAAAGGTCGGCAACGCTTATGAGACGTGTGGGGTGGTGTGATATACAAGTACTCACCCTACATGTAAATAAATTAGTCTGCAGTGAAAATCCACTGCGATGTTAGGTGCACTTTTTTTTTGTATTTTCTACACTATGGCAATCTGTCCGAGGACAATAAGCCACTGGTTTGGCTGGAACTACTTGTCCTGTTATTTTTATTATCTTCAGGGGTTAATCAATTACTGAACTTTCCAGCAAACTCTCTTCTTGACTCAGACTACAAATCTGTGTGCGAGACTGGGAACGCCTTGTCTTTTCAATCGATTGTGCTGTATTCCTTCCTCCCCACTTAAGGCCTGTGCGAGTACATTTGTATGAGTTGCTAGTTTCACCTGGTATTTCAGGCTTGTCTGGACTATTTCCTCACGAACAGTGTTTATGCCTAGGTCAAAATACATTTACTTATTACTTATACATTGGGGTATACTATACATGGTTCTTAGCGCTTTGCTTTGAAATCTTTCCAGTATGTCGATATTACTCTTAGACGACCAGATAGGTTTTAAAGTTGCTTTATATTAGGTCGGGGAAAAAGTCTTTTCGCATAACGTAGGTATAAACTTATTATAAAATTTCTTTGACTGTACTATTTGTGTCTGGCTGGTTTTGGTAACATTAAAAAGGTTACATTATAAAGAAAAGAAAAAAAGAAAAAAAAGTTGTTTCCCGCTATTTTTCATTTGTTTTTCTCTCCGTAAAAATGAGTGAATCTAATGAAGAAATTCGATACATTTTAAAATTTTATTATAAAAAAGGCAAAAATGCAACTCAAGCAGTGAAAAAAAATTGTGATGTTTATGGACCTGATGCAGTGTCAGTAAGAGTAGCACAAATTTGGTTCAAACGTTTTCAGTCCGGAAATTTTGATGTTAAAGATGCACCTCGCTCTGGTCGCCCTGTTACGAATAAAATGGACGCCATTTTTGAAAGAGTGGAGCAAGATCGGCATATTAGTAGTTACGATGTAGCTGAAGAACTGGGAATTGACCACAAAACAGTTTTGACCCATTTGAAGAAAGCTGGTTATACAAAAAAGCTCGATATTTGGGTGCCACACGAGCTCACTCAAAGAAACTTAATGAACCGTGTACTCATTTGCGATTCATTATTGAGACGTAATGAAACCGAGCCGTTTTTGAAGAGATTGATAACTGGCGATGAAAAGTGGATCACGTACGACAAGAACGTGCGAAAAAGGTCGTGGTCGAAAGTTGGCCAGGCTTCACAGACTGTGGCCAAGCCTGGCCTAACACGAAATAAGGTGATGCTGTGTGTATGGTGGGATTGGAAGGGCATTGTTCATTATGAGCTTTTACCGTCCGGCAAAACCATCGATTCTGATCTTTACTGCCAGCAACTGATGAGATTAAAGGAAGCAGTCGAGAGAAAACGGCCGGAATTGATCAACAGGAAGGGTGTGGTCTTTCATCACGATAACGCTAGACCACACACATCTTTAGCCACTCAGCAAAAATTAAGAGAGTTCGACTGGGAGGTCCTAGTGCATCCACCATACAGCCCTGACCTTGCGCCTTCAGATTTTCACCTGTTTCGGTCTCTTCAGAATTCTTTAGGTTCTGTAAGGTTGACCTCAAGAGAGGACTGCCAAAACTATTTGTCCCGTTTTTTTGATCAGAAGTCCCAAAGTTTCTACAGTAACGGGATAATGTCTCTGCCCACAAAATGGCAGAAAGTTATTCAACAAAACGGTACATATATATTGTAAATAAATGTAAATAAATTTTGAAAAAAATGTCTTGACTTTTCATACAAAAATACGAAAATACTTTTTCCCCAACCTATTATATCAACATTTTGTTTGGTGTTATTTAGCTTCCAACTTCGTCCGATTAACCAGTGAAGATCACTTAGTTTTTCACGAAGTTTTCTTTCCAGGTGCATTCCCAGGTACTTTGCATTATCTGTTTGAGGTATATATTTGTTGTTTAGCTTAATCGGTGGGCAAGTGTCTTTCCTAAGAGTAAAGGTCACATGAGTAGATATGGTTTCATTTGCTTTGATCCTCCATTGCTGAAGCCATGTTTCTATTTTATTTAAATGACTTTGCAGAGTGTGTGATGCAGTTACTGGGTCGCTATGAGAGGACTGTAACGCGATGTCATCCGCGTATGTCGCTGTAATCATTTGATCATCTGTTGGAATATCTGATGTGAAGATGAGGTAGAGGATGGGTCCCAATATGCTACCTTGGGGGACGCCAGAGTTGATTTCGTTCAGTTCAGAGCTGTCGTCATTGTATTTAACTTGGAAGCTTCGCTTATCCAGGTATGATTTGAGTATCTGAAGAAAACAGTGTGGCAGTGACTTTTAGATTTTGAAAATAAGGCCCTCATGCCATACCTTGTCGAAGGCTTGGCTGATGTCTAAAAACACTGCAGAGCAGTATAATTTGTTTTCCAAACATCTACCAATAATGTCGACAATGCGGTGAACTTGTTCGATTGTCCCATGACTTTAGTCAGCTTCGGAGATAGTCAGCTTACCTGCTTCGCCGCTTTTTGTGGTTGCTATTTGCTCATCTGCTTCTGCGTGGCTATTGGTACAGCTATTGTTGGTAGTGGGAGGTCCGGCGGTGCTCATTGCGAGCAGCCAGCGGACGAAATATGTCAAACGAGGATCCGGGAAGCTTGGAGCGTCTCCAGGCTCTGGTGATGGCAGAAACCGACGATCATATCAGGCGCCAGGACATGGACAGAGCGGTGGCCTCTGGGGCCTTCGCGCCTAGATCGGCCCTAGCTCGAACTCCCCCATCGGGCTTCAGCACCCCCTTCGGTACCCCTACAGTTGATGCCATCACTGCCGCGGTTAAGCGGGCCCTGACCTCTCTAGAGTCCTACCAGGAGCCGACTCGGAAGCGTCTGGCCCCGGAGCCCCTGGAACGTGTGGGCGAGGGCCTCCCGGATTGTGAGCTTCAGGATATATCGACCGTTGGACTAATAGGTCTAGGTAATGAAGATTTGGCGGACCTGGCGACGACCGCCACGCGGGGTGTAATGGACGCAGTGCGGGCGAGGACTTCGAAAATAAACAAGGAGGAGATCGCAATCATAGGCCAGCATATTGACGCCGTCGGTTCTGTGGTCACCCACCTCCTCGTGCGTCTGGCCAAGGCTGAGCTGCGGGCGGCGACTTTGGAGGGGAGGCTGGCTCAGTCCCCCCGGGACCGCCCCCAGGAGACTTCGGCTCCTCCCTCCCCGATGGATAGGCCGTTATCTTACGCGTCAGCGATCAAGCTGGGACGTGGCATGGATCCAATACCGATCCCCAAGCGCTCGGGTCCGGCGGTGGCCGTATACCCAGCGGATTCTAACAAGGACACCTTAAAAACCGCGGACGACACTAAAAAACATCTGCAAACGTCTGTTAACCCGGCCGGTCTCGGCATCAAGGTGCAGGGAGTCCGCAAAGTTGGTGGGGCTGGCCTTATCATACAGACCACTTCGGATCGCGACGCTGAAGGCTGTCCTGCCTTCGACATTAAGACCCGGAGTACCTAACGAGCGCAGGCCGCTTATCTCCCTTTCTGGGATAGATGCCCAGGTCAAGCAGGAGGAGCTGATTGCTCGGCTGCACGAGCAAAATTTCGCGGAAGAAGGAATCGAACTTGAAGAACTAAAGAAAGAAATAAAGCCCCTATTTAACAGGAACCGGCGGAATGAAAAGAAGATGTGGGTCTGCGATTGCTCCCCAAAGCTGCGAAGGCAACTAGTTGAGAGGGGCAGGGTCTATCTCGGTTGGGAGGTAGTGGAGGTGGCGGATTTCATTGGGGTCACCTGCTGCCGAAAGTGCCAAATGTTCGGTCACCCCGAGAAGTATTGCCGGTATTGACAGAAGTATTGACTAAGTGCGGCAAATGTGGTGAGGACGGCGATAAAAGTTCTGAATGCCAGAGCGCCGTGTTGGTGTGCGCCACATGCAAGAAGATGAACCGGAAGGGTACCTCCAATCATCGCACAAACGCAGCGGAGTGCCCAGCCAGGAGATACGCAGAGGAGCGAGCGATTACCACTACTAATTATGGCTGATCTTCGCATCGGCCAAATCAACCTGCAGGGGTCCTCCCTAGCTACAGCCGAGATTGCATCAATTGCTGCAGGAATGGGCCTGGATGTTGTCCTGGCCCAGGAACCATGTAACCCAATCATACTGGGGGGGGACCCAGCGTTAGTGGGGCCAACCTGGCTGATGAGCGGCAGTGCCCCGAAGAGCGGTGTCCTGCTGCTGCGTCGGGATCTGCCGTGCACAGTTTTGCACAACCTGGGATCGGATCATTGCGTGGTGTGCCATCTCGTGGCCCCGTCAGGAGTGGAAATCTATTTGGTCAGCTCCTACTTCCAGTACTCGGACGATATTAATATTCATCTGACGCACCTGGGAAGGGTCCTGGACTATCTTCGTGGTCGCCGGGTGCTGGTGGGAGCTGGCACGCGCACTCACCGATGTGGCATTGTCCTGACCATAACTTTGCTGGCAGGGGCCCAGAAGTTACATACAAAAGGCAATGCATGGAGGACTTCGTCGTTGGCCGTGACCTCACAATTCACAATTTACCCGACCAACCACCTACCTTCTTCGCGGTTAACGGCGAATCGAACATCGATGTGACCATGTCTACGAGGGGCGTGCACCTCGTGACATGGAGTGTGCATCCCGATGTTAGCAGCAGTGACCACCGCCTGATCACCTACGTGGTGAGTGGCGCACACCGGCCTGCGGCGGCTGCGGAGCTGCTGGGGGAGCCGGAGAGGTTTCGGGAGCGCGGTGTGGACTGGGCTCGGTTCCGCTCAATGATCTATGAGCGTGTGGGACGAATTAATTGGAACAAACCAGCGAATGTTATATGCCGGTGTTTTACAGATATGATTGTAAGAGTGGCGAAGGAATGCTTAGGTGTGTGCAGGTCCCGCAGAAGGTCGAGAGGTTACGAGTGGTGGTCTCCGGCTTTGGTTGAGATGCGTAAACGTGTGAACAAGGATAGGAAAGTATGGCAGGCACAAAGGAAAGGAAGGTCGGGGCTGTGTGAGGAACTGGCGCGCGAGAGGTACTCGGCTTGTCGCAGCAGTTACCGTACCAGGATGAGGGAGGCGCAGACAAAATTCCTCAGAGACCTCGCGAACTCGGGGAACCAGGATCCATGGGGCCTGGCGTATAGAGCTGCATGTGGAAGGGCCCGGCCGCCGCCCAACGTCCTTAATGGGACGAAGTTCTCTGAGGGGTATGCCGGGGATGCGCAGGCGGCAATGAGCGCACTCATCAGGGCACTCTGCCCGGATGATAGTCCAGAAATGGACTCCCCCTACCACCGTCTGCTGCGGCGTGCTGCCGCCCGCGCCGTCGAGTCGTGCAGTTGATTGTCAGAAGTTTGGCCGACGCGGCACCGGGAATCGATGGAGTTACTGCCACCATGGTCAAACATGTGCGAACAGCAGGCCCTGAGCTTGCACGCGTTTTTGGCGTCTGCGTCGAAGAGGGCACTTTTCCGGATGTGTGGAAGGACGGTCGGCTAATTGTCCTGCCGAAAGGCAACGGCAAAGTGCTGACCGATCCCAAAGCATATCGTCCGATCACGCTTCTGCCTGTCCTGGGCAAGGTTCTGGAACGGGTCATGCTTCAGTGTGCGCCCACCATCTCGCACAGTCTTTCGCCCTGCCAGCACGGGTTTCGTCGGGGTCGGTCCACCACTACTGCGATACGCGCCATCCAGGAAGTGGCGAGTAACAGCCAATGTAAGTATGTACATGCGGTTCTATTGTACATAGCGGGTGCATTTGACAACGCCTGGTGGCCGATGATTCTGCTCAAGGCAAAGAATGCCGGGTGCCCGCCCAACGTGTATAGGATGCTGTGCGCCTACTTCACCAACAGGCGCGCGGGCGGGCATCTTTGCTGGCGGTCGAGTCGTCTGGAAACCGCTAACCATGGGCTGTCCGCAGGGTTCCGTGTTGGGGCCTTCTCTGTGGAATTTGCTGATGGACGACTTGTTTCGGTTGCCTTATCCCGAGGGGGTCCGGTTGGTTGCATACGCTGATGACGCAACGGTCCTCATCGAGTCGAATTCTCGCGCCGGCATTGAGGCCTCTGCCTCATGCGCCCTGGGTCTCATTAAGGAATGGGGGACCCGTAATCGCCTGAGCTTTTCCCCTTCTAAATCATGTTCTATGATCCTGAAGGGGAAGTTGCCTGGCCGTCCTCCCACAATCCGGCTTGGTGGGGAACCGGTCCGGGGCGTGCGATCGGCCAGGATCCTGGGAGTGGTACTGGACTCAAGCCAGAGCTTTCTGGAACACGCTCAGTCCATTAGTGAAAAGGCTGGAGCAGCGTTCGGAAAAATGTCGCGAGTCTCCGCCTCTGCCTGGGGGGTCCGGTACAGGGCCCTCAAGCACCTGTACCGCGGCACCTTCGCTGCAATTACCACCTATGCGGCTGGTTGTTGGTGGAGGCGAGCGTCCGCCTTTGTGGTTAGAAGGGCTTTGTTGAGTAAGCAAAGGACGGCTCTGATATTGCTAACCAAGGCATATCGGTCTGTCAGTACCGCTGCTCTTCCAGTACTGGCTGGCGTTTTGCCGGCCGATCTCGCTGTGGCCCTGGCTGGTAGGGTCGACGACATAAGGAACCTGGACCGGGATGAGTTCAGGGCTCGGAGATCAGAAATTTCGCGGGAGATACATCGGGAGTGGCAGCAGCGTTGGTCCAGTGAGACCAAGGGTAGGGAGCTCCACCGCTTCTTTCCGGACGTCGGTGAGCGGCTCAGGGCAACCTGGGTCGAGCCAGACTATCAAGTATCGCAGATTATGACTGGGCACTGATGTTTTAGAAAGAGATTGTATGATATGAAGCTGTGTGACTCTGGCACGTGCTACTGCGGTTTGGATGATGAAGATTTGGATCATGTGTTATGGAATTGTCCCCTATACGAGGTTTTAAGAACGAAGATGATGGATGGGATTCAACGGCTGCAGCCGGGACCAGTCTACTACGGCGATCTCGTTGGCTCCGAGGTGAACTTCCGGCGGCTGAGAGACTTCGCGCACGGCTGGCACAGAATCAGAAGCGAACTGGAACGCGAAATATAGGACCCAGGCGAACGACGAAGCTGTGGAGTGGCGTTTTCGCACTAGCGAACTAGATTTCGCCGCCCCAGAATGGGGAGAGTGGCGCAGGGGCATGTGTTAGAATTTATAGAGAGTGCACAAGGTGCGTGCAGATTCTCGTAGATTCGGTCCATATAGCCAGAATGGCTCGGAGGGACCATGGGTTGGTGGTGGGACATGTCCCATGACTTTACGGGAATCCGAATCGGTGCTGTGGAAGTATGGTCTCTAGGTGTACTTTAACTCTGTTCAAACAGTTTTCCAATTACTGGCAGCAGGCTGATGGGTCTGTATGAATTTGTTTGTTTTGGTGGTTTACCAGGTTTGGGAATCATTATTACCTGTGCTAACTTCCATTGTCCAGGAGCAGAGAAAAGCCCCACTGCGGGCGCTGGCGCTTCGCGGTGTCTCTGCCTCTGAGGTTGGACTCGCGGGGGTTGTGGTTAAGCTGTAGGGATTAGACAATGTGCTTCTGTACGGTGATGGGTGGCCGTACGTGTGATCCCGCGCGCAGCAAGAGGCTGTGAGACCGATCGGACAGGGGCTCCGTGGTCTCCAGTCGCGGGTGCAGTGAGTGCGCCTCAAGTGTGAACCAACGGTTAGTTTGCTGAAGGGGACTACACCTCCGGTACTTGCCTGGACAGCAAGTAGCGCGGCTTTCGCTAGTGGCATGCGCCAGCCGACACTGCTGGGCTTCGGCCGATGAACAGCTGCATGGATGTGCAACGTGAGGTGAGCGTGCTATACAGCTCCGGAACCAGCTGGGTACTGGTAGCCGGCTTATCTGGCGTCCCAAGCATGGATCAAAATGTCAGCTAGCTCTCGGGCGCAGCGCGCGGTCAGCAGGCGTCATTCTGCTACGGAACCCAACCGGATAATGGGGAGTGGAGGAATTCACGGGGCGACTCTCCTTATGAGTACCATCAAGAGCTATACGCTTGAGGTGGCGGCAAGACCTACCGTCTTTGGTCCCGCACTTTGGCTTCGGTTGGAGTGCGGCCATAGTGAGCGATCATATGCCTTTCTAGGTCGGTGGGTCGCTCACTATAAACAAAATCACTTTTGTATGTGGTAGAGCCAGCAGTTCGCTGCATGAATGGGCCGGCTCGACCGGTGAAATACCACGACCTCTCAGAAGACCGTCGTAAAGTGGCTCATGCCGCGTTTCGTTCGGTGAGAGAGGTACCCGGAGGCCCATTCCCCCCTTCCCCATCCTTTCCTCTCCCCTATTCCTTAAAGGTCGGCAACGCAACAGTAACACTATACCTATGTGTTGCTGGTGTCCATGGGCGGCGTTGGTTGCTTACCATCAGGTGACACGCCTGCTCGTTTGCCCTCCTATCCCATAAAAAAAAAAAAAGGACGGGGGAACGTGTCCAGGAAAGTATTCAAGTTTCAGACAAGCATTAAATACGTGTACAAGTTTCATTACTGCCTTGTACGGAAACTTCTTTACAATTGTGTAATCTATATGATCATACCCGGGCGCTTTGCCTTCCTTCAGGTTTTTAATTTCTAGGAAAATTTCTTTAGGGCTAGTACTTTGTAACGGTAAGCATATTTGATTTGGTGACGCTAAGTACTTTTTAATTTTTTCTGTGTGTTCTCGGCAGCTCTCAGGGTGTGGCTTAGTTAGGTGCACTAAGACTCGCGGTTTTAGATGATAGATGAACGATAGAAATGAAGGAAGAACAGTAATGAAGCGTAGTATTATCGTGAGATGAGTTTATCGTATAGAGAAGAAACAGATATATTTAGATACAATATAAATAGACAGGACACTATAAAGAATCGAGAAAACTTTAGATATACTATTGCGAGCGCTAACTACGACCTTTCGTAAGTCGTGTATGGAGTCGAGCGTGCTCGCCGCACCGCGCGGGGCGCGGATGCGCGGTCCGACGGTCGCCGCAGACCCTGGCGTTGCGGAGGTCACCGGCGGCGGCGGCGGTCGATTTCCATCAAGCGATCCGGAAGCTCATTTGCCCCTTTTTACCTTAAAAAAAATTTTAGGCCGGGCCAAAGTTACCCGTATTGATAAGAAATTTTAACGGTCAAACTCGAACGAGAAAAGATTATATGTAAAATACGATGAGATTTCACATATAATCGTATGCGAGCCGAGTTCGCGGGCCAAGTGGGGCAGATCGAATGTAGTGTGCGGGCGCAGGTAGCGACGCGCTGGGCTGGGCCATGTACATCGACGGCTCGCGCTCGTGGTTCGCGCACGGCGGCGCGCACGGCGGGCGCGCGGCCGGCGGCGTGGCGCGCGGCGCGCTGGTGGGCGTGCTGCTGGACCTGGCGCGCGGCGAGCTGCGCTTCACCGTGGACGGCGCGCCGCAGGTACGACCTGATGGACTCACTATGCTCCCACTCGTTGCTCCCACTCGTTGCTCCCACTCGTTGCTCCCACTTGTTGCCTCACGAGAACACGGCGGGCGCGCGGCGCGCTGGTGGGCGTGCTGCTGGACCTGGCGCGCGGCGAGCTGCGCTTCACCGTGGACGGCGCGCCGCAGGTACGACCTGATGGACTCACTATGCTCCCACTCGTTGCTCCCACTCGTTGCTCCCACTCGTTGCTCCCACTTGTTGCCTCACGAGAACACGGCGGGCGCGCGGCGCGCTGGTGGGCGTGCTGCTGGACCTGGCGCGCGGCGAGCTGCGCTTCACCGTGGACGGCGCGCCGCAGGTACGACCTGATGGACTCACTATGCTCCCACTCGTTGCTCCCACTCGTTGCTCCCACTCGTTGCTCCCACTTGTTGCCTCACGAGAACACGGCGGGCGCGCGGCGCGCTGGTGGGCGTGCTGCTGGACCTGGCGCGCGGCGAGCTGCGCTTCACCGTGGACGGCGCGCCGCAGGTACGACCTGATGGACTCACTATGCTCCCACTCGTTGCTCCCACTCGTTGCTCCCACTCGTTGCTCCCACTTGTTGCCTCACGAGAACACGGCGGGCGCGCGGCGCGCTGGTGGGCGTGCTGCTGGACCTGGCGCGCGGCGAGCTGCGCTTCACCGTGGACGGCGCGCCGCAGGTACGACCTGATGGACTCACTATGCTCCCACTCGTTGCTCCCACTCGTTGCTCCCACTCGTTGCTCCCACTTGTTGCCTCACGAGAACACGGCGGGCGCGCGGCGCGCTGGTGGGCGTGCTGCTGGACCTGGCGCGCGGCGAGCTGCGCTTCACCGTGGACGGCGCGCCGCAGGTACGACCTGATGGACTCACTATGCTCCCACTCGTTGCTCCCACTCGTTGCTCCCACTCGTTGCTCCCACTTGTTGCCTCACGAGAACACGGCGGGCGCGCGGCGCGCTGGTGGGCGTGCTGCTGGACCTGGCGCGCGGCGAGCTGCGCTTCACCGTGGACGGCGCGCCGCAGGTACGACCTGATGGACTCACTATGCTCCCACTCGTTGCTCCCACTCGTTGCTCCCACTCGTTGCTCCCACTTGTTGCCTCACGAGAACACGGCGGGCGCGCGGCGCGCTGGTGGGCGTGCTGCTGGACCTGGCGCGCGGCGAGCTGCGCTTCACCGTGGACGGCGCGCCGCAGGTACGACCTGATGGACTCACTATGCTCCCACTCGTTGCTCCCACTCGTTGCTCCCACTCGTTGCTCCCACTTGTTGCCTCACGAGAACACGGCGGGCGCGCGGCGCGCTGGTGGGCGTGCTGCTGGACCTGGCGCGCGGCGAGCTGCGCTTCACCGTGGACGGCGCGCCGCAGGTACGACCTGATGGACTCACTATGCTCCCACTCGTTGCTCCCACTCGTTGCTCCCACTTGTTGCCTCACGAGAACACGGCGGGCGCGCGGCGCGCTGGTGGGCGTGCTGCTGGACCTGGCGCGCGGCGAGCTGCGCTTCACCGTGGACGGCGCGCCGCAGGTACGACCTGATGGACTCACTATGCTCCCACTCGTTGCTCCCACTCGTTGCTCCCACTCGTTGCTCCCACTTGTTGCCTCACGAGAACACGGCGGGCGCGCGGCGCGCTGGTGGGCGTGCTGCTGGACCTGGCGCGCGGCGAGCTGCGCTTCACCGTGGACGGCGCGCCGCAGGTACGACCTGATGGACTCACTATGCTCCCACTCGTTGCTCCCACTCGTTGCTCCCACTCGTTGCTCCCACTTGTTGCCTCACGAGAACACGGCGGGCGCGCGGCGCGCTGGTGGGCGTGCTGCTGGACCTGGCGCGCGGCGAGCTGCGCTTCACCGTGGACGGCGCGCCGCAGGTACGACCTGATGGACTCACTATGCTCCCACTCGTTGCTCCCACTCGTTGCTCCCACTCGTTGCTCCCACTTGTTGCCTCACGAGAACACGGCGGGCGCGCGGCGCGCTGGTGGGCGTGCTGCTGGACCTGGCGCGCGGCGAGCTGCGCTTCACCGTGGACGGCGCGCCGCAGGTACGACCTGATGGACTCACTATGCTCCCACTCGTTGCTCCCACTCGTTGCTCCCACTCGTTGCTCCCACTTGTTGCCTCACGAGAACACGGCGGGCGCGCGGCGCGCTGGTGGGCGTGCTGCTGGACCTGGCGCGCGGCGAGCTGCGCTTCACCGTGGACGGCGCGCCGCAGGTACGACCTGATGGACTCACTATGCTCCCACTCGTTGCTCCCACTCGTTGCTCCCACTCGTTGCTCCCACTTGTTGCCTCACGAGAACACGGCGGGCGCGCGGCGCGCTGGTGGGCGTGCTGCTGGACCTGGCGCGCGGCGAGCTGCGCTTCACCGTGGACGGCGCGCCGCAGGTACGACCTGATGGACTCACTATGCTCCCACTCGTTGCTCCCACTCGTTGCTCCCACTCGTTGCTCCCACTTGTTGCCTCACGAGAACACGGCGGGCGCGCGGCGCGCTGGTGGGCGTGCTGCTGGACCTGGCGCGCGGCGAGCTGCGCTTCACCGTGGACGGCGCGCCGCAGGTACGACCTGATGGACTCACTATGCTCCCACTCGTTGCTCCCACTCGTTGCTCCCACTCGTTGCTCCCACTTGTTGCCTCACGAGAACACGGCGGGCGCGCGGCGCGCTGGTGGGCGTGCTGCTGGACCTGGCGCGCGGCGAGCTGCGCTTCACCGTGGACGGCGCGCCGCAGGTACGACCTGATGGACTCACTATGCTCCCACTCGTTGCTCCCACTCGTTGCTCCCACTTGTTGCCTCACGAGAACACGGCGGGCGCGCGGCGCGCTGGTGGGCGTGCTGCTGGACCTGGCGCGCGGCGAGCTGCGCTTCACCGTGGACGGCGCGCCGCAGGTACGACCTGATGGACTCACTATGCTCCCACTCGTTGCTCCCACTCGTTGCTCCCACTCGTTGCTCCCACTTGTTGCCTCACGAGAACACGGCGGGCGCGCGGCGCGCTGGTGGGCGTGCTGCTGGACCTGGCGCGCGGCGAGCTGCGCTTCACCGTGGACGGCGCGCCGCAGGTACGACCTGATGGACTCACTATGCTCCCACTCGTTGCTCCCACTCGTTGCTCCCACTTGTTGCCTCACGAGAACACGGCGGGCGCGCGGCGCGCTGGTGGGCGTGCTGCTGGACCTGGCGCGCGGCGAGCTGCGCTTCACCGTGGACGGCGCGCCGCAGGTACGACCTGATGGACTCACTATGCTCCCACTCGTTGCTCCCACTCGTTGCTCCCACTCGTTGCTCCCACTTGTTGCCTCACGAGAACACGGCGGGCGCGCGGCGCGCTGGTGGGCGTGCTGCTGGACCTGGCGCGCGGCGAGCTGCGCTTCACCGTGGACGGCGCGCCGCAGGTACGACCTGATGGACTCACTATGCTCCCACTCGTTGCTCCCACTCGTTGCTCCCACTCGTTGCTCCCACTTGTTGCCTCACGAGAACACGGCGGGCGCGCGGCGCGCTGGTGGGCGTGCTGCTGGACCTGGCGCGCGGCGAGCTGCGCTTCACCGTGGACGGCGCGCCGCAGGTACGACCTGATGGACTCACTATGCTCCCACTCGTTGCTCCCACTCGTTGCTCCCACTTGTTGCCTCACGAGAACACGGCGGGCGCGCGGCGCGCTGGTGGGCGTGCTGCTGGACCTGGCGCGCGGCGAGCTGCGCTTCACCGTGGACGGCGCGCCGCAGGTACGACCTGATGGACTCACTATGCTCCCACTCGTTGCTCCCACTCGTTGCTCCCACTTGTTGCCTCACGAGAACACGGCGGGCGCGCGGCGCGCTGGTGGGCGTGCTGCTGGACCTGGCGCGCGGCGAGCTGCGCTTCACCGTGGACGGCGCGCCGCAGGTACGACCTGATGGACTCACTATGCTCCCACTCGTTGCTCCCACTCGTTGCTCCCACTTGTTGCCTCACGAGAACACGGCGGGCGCGCGGCGCGCTGGTGGGCGTGCTGCTGGACCTGGCGCGCGGCGAGCTGCGCTTCACCGTGGACGGCGCGCCGCAGGTACGACCTGATGGACTCACTATGCTCCCACTCGTTGCTCCCACTCGTTGCTCCCACTTGTTGCCTCACGAGAACACGGCGGGCGCGCGGCGCGCTGGTGGGCGTGCTGCTGGACCTGGCGCGCGGCGAGCTGCGCTTCACCGTGGACGGCGCGCCGCAGGTACGACCTGATGGACTCACTATGCTCCCACTCGTTGCTCCCACTCGTTGCTCCCACTTGTTGCCTCACGAGAACACGGCGGGCGCGCGGCGCGCTGGTGGGCGTGCTGCTGGACCTGGCGCGCGGCGAGCTGCGCTTCACCGTGGACGGCGCGCCGCAGGTACGACCTGATGGACTCACTATGCTCCCACTCGTTGCTCCCACTCGTTGCTCCCACTCGTTGCTCCCACTTGTTGCCTCACGAGAACACGGCGGGCGCGCGGCGCGCTGGTGGGCGTGCTGCTGGACCTGGCGCGCGGCGAGCTGCGCTTCACCGTGGACGGCGCGCCGCAGGTACGACCTGATGGACTCACTATGCTCCCACTCGTTGCTCCCACTCGTTGCTCCCACTTGTTGCCTCACGAGAACACGGCGGGCGCGCGGCGCGCTGGTGGGCGTGCTGCTGGACCTGGCGCGCGGCGAGCTGCGCTTCACCGTGGACGGCGCGCCGCAGGTACGACCTGATGGACTCACTATGCTCCCACTCGTTGCTCCCACTCGTTGCTCCCACTTGTTGCCTCACGAGAACACGGCGGGCGCGCGGCGCGCTGGTGGGCGTGCTGCTGGACCTGGCGCGCGGCGAGCTGCGCTTCACCGTGGACGGCGCGCCGCAGGTACGACCTGATGGACTCACTATGCTCCCACTCGTTGCTCCCACTCGTTGCTCCCACTTGTTGCCTCACGAGAACACGGCGGGCGCGCGGCGCGCTGGTGGGCGTGCTGCTGGACCTGGCGCGCGGCGAGCTGCGCTTCACCGTGGACGGCGCGCCGCAGGTACGACCTGATGGACTCACTATGCTCCCACTCGTTGCTCCCACTTGTTGCCTCACGAGAACACGGCGGGCGCGCGGCGCGCTGGTGGGCGTGCTGCTGGACCTGGCGCGCGGCGAGCTGCGCTTCACCGTGGACGGCGCGCCGCAGGTACGACCTGATGGACTCACTATGCTCCCACTCGTTGCTCCCACTCGTTGCTCCTACGTGTTGCTCCTACTTGTTGCCTCACGAGAACACGGCGGGCGCGCGGCGCGCTGGTGGGCGTGCTGCTGGACCTGGCGCGCGGCGAGCTGCGCTTCACCGTGGACGGCGCGCCGCAGGTACGACCTGATGGACTCACTATGCTCCCACTCGTTGCTCCCACTCGTTGCTCCCACTTGTTGCCTCACGAGAACACGGCGGGCGCGCGGCGCGCTGGTGGGCGTGCTGCTGGACCTGGCGCGCGGCGAGCTGCGCTTCACCGTGGACGGCGCGCCGCAGGTACGACCTGATGGACTCACTATGCTCCCACTCGTTGCTCCCACTCGTTGCTCCTACGTGTTGCTCCTACTTGTTGCCTCACGAGAACACGGCGGGCGCGCGGCGCGCTGGTGGGCGTGCTGCTGGACCTGGCGCGCGGCGAGCTGCGCTTCACCGTGGACGGCGCGCCGCAGGTACGACCTGATGGACTCACTATGCTCCCACTCGTTGCTCCCACTCGTTGCTCCTACGTGTTGCTCCTACTTGTTGCCTCACGAGAACACGGCGGGCGCGCGGCGCGCTGGTGGGCGTGCTGCTGGACCTGGCGCGCGGCGAGCTGCGCTTCACCGTGGACGGCGCGCCGCAGGTACGACCTGATGGACTCACTATGCTCCCACTCGTTGCTCCCACTCGTTGCTCCCACTTGTTGCCTCACGAGAACACGGCGGGCGCGCGGCGCGCTGGTGGGCGTGCTGCTGGACCTGGCGCGCGGCGAGCTGCGCTTCACCGTGGACGGCGCGCCGCAGGTACGACCTGATGGACTCACTATGCTCCCACTCGTTGCTCCCACTCGTTGCTCCCACTTGTTGCCTCACGAGAACACGGCGGGCGCGCGGCGCGCTGGTGGGCGTGCTGCTGGACCTGGCGCGCGGCGAGCTGCGCTTCACCGTGGACGGCGCGCCGCAGGTACGACCTGATGGACTCACTATGCTCCCACTCGTTGCTCCCACTCGTTGCTCCCACTTGTTGCCTCACGAGAACACGGCGGGCGCGCGGCGCGCTGGTGGGCGTGCTGCTGGACCTGGCGCGCGGCGAGCTGCGCTTCACCGTGGACGGCGCGCCGCAGGTACGACCTGATGGACTCACTATGCTCCCACTCGTTGCTCCCACTCGTTGCTCCCACTTGTTGCCTCACGAGAACACGGCGGGCGCGCGGCGCGCTGGTGGGCGTGCTGCTGGACCTGGCGCGCGGCGAGCTGCGCTTCACCGTGGACGGCGCGCCGCAGGTACGACCTGATGGACTCACTATGCTCCCACTCGTTGCTCCCACTCGTTGCTCCCACTTGTTGCCTCACGAGAACACGGCGGGCGCGCGGCGCGCTGGTGGGCGTGCTGCTGGACCTGGCGCGCGGCGAGCTGCGCTTCACCGTGGACGGCGCGCCGCAGGTACGACCTGATGGACTCACTATGCTCCCACTCGTTGCTCCCACTCGTTGCTCCCACTTGTTGCCTCACGAGAACACGGCGGGCGCGCGGCGCGCTGGTGGGCGTGCTGCTGGACCTGGCGCGCGGCGAGCTGCGCTTCACCGTGGACGGCGCGCCGCAGGTACGACCTGATGGACTCACTATGCTCCCACTCGTTGCTCCCACTCGTTGCTCCCACTTGTTGCCTCACGAGAACACGGCGGGCGCGCGGCGCGCTGGTGGGCGTGCTGCTGGACCTGGCGCGCGGCGAGCTGCGCTTCACCGTGGACGGCGCGCCGCAGGTACGACCTGATGGACTCACTATGCTCCCACTCGTTGCTCCCACTCGTTGCTCCCACTTGTTGCCTCACGAGAACACGGCGGGCGCGCGGCGCGCTGGTGGGCGTGCTGCTGGACCTGGCGCGCGGCGAGCTGCGCTTCACCGTGGACGGCGCGCCGCAGGTACGACCTGATGGACTCACTATGCTCCCACTCGTTGCTCCCACTCGTTGCTCCCACTCGTTGCTCCCACTTGTTGCCTCACGAGAACACGGCGGGCGCGCGGCGCGCTGGTGGGCGTGCTGCTGGACCTGGCGCGCGGCGAGCTGCGCTTCACCGTGGACGGCGCGCCGCAGGTACGACCTGATGGACTCACTATGCTCCCACTCGTTGCTCCCACTCGTTGCTCCCACTTGTTGCCTCACGAGAACACGGCGGGCGCGCGGCGCGCTGGTGGGCGTGCTGCTGGACCTGGCGCGCGGCGAGCTGCGCTTCACCGTGGACGGCGCGCCGCAGGTACGACCTGATGGACTCACTATGCTCCCACTCGTTGCTCCCACTCGTTGCTCCCACTTGTTGCCTCACGAGAACACGGCGGGCGCGCGGCGCGCTGGTGGGCGTGCTGCTGGACCTGGCGCGCGGCGAGCTGCGCTTCACCGTGGACGGCGCGCCGCAGGTACGACCTGATGGACTCACTATGCTCCCACTCGTTGCTCCCACTCGTTGCTCCTACGTGTTGCTCCTACTTGTTGCCTCACGAGAACACGGCGGGCGCGCGGCGCGCTGGTGGGCGTGCTGCTGGACCTGGCGCGCGGCGAGCTGCGCTTCACCGTGGACGGCGCGCCGCAGGTACGACCTGATGGACTCACTATGCTCCCACTCGTTGCTCCCACTCGTTGCTCCCACTTGTTGCCTCACGAGAACACGGCGGGCGCGCGGCGCGCTGGTGGGCGTGCTGCTGGACCTGGCGCGCGGCGAGCTGCGCTTCACCGTGGACGGCGCGCCGCAGGTACGACCTGATGGACTCACTATGCTCCCACTCGTTGCTCCCACTCGTTGCTCCTACGTGTTGCTCCTACTTGTTGCCTCACGAGAACACGGCGGGCGCGCGGCGCGCTGGTGGGCGTGCTGCTGGACCTGGCGCGCGGCGAGCTGCGCTTCACCGTGGACGGCGCGCCGCAGGTACGACCTGATGGACTCACTATGCTCCCACTCGTTGCTCCCACTCGTTGCTCCTACGTGTTGCTCCTACTTGTTGCCTCACGAGAACACGGCGGGCGCGCGGCGCGCTGGTGGGCGTGCTGCTGGACCTGGCGCGCGGCGAGCTGCGCTTCACCGTGGACGGCGCGCCGCAGGTACGACCTGATGGACTCACTATGCTCCCACTCGTTGCTCCCACTCGTTGCTCCCACTTGTTGCCTCACGAGAACACGGCGGGCGCGCGGCGCGCTGGTGGGCGTGCTGCTGGACCTGGCGCGCGGCGAGCTGCGCTTCACCGTGGACGGCGCGCCGCAGGTACGACCTGATGGACTCACTATGCTCCCACTCGTTGCTCCCACTCGTTGCTCCCACTCGTTGCTCCCACTTGTTGCCTCACGAGAACACGGCGGGCGCGCGGCGCGCTGGTGGGCGTGCTGCTGGACCTGGCGCGCGGCGAGCTGCGCTTCACCGTGGACGGCGCGCCGCAGGTACGACCTGATGGACTCACTATGCTCCCACTCGTTGCTCCTACGTGTTGCTCCTACTTGTTGCCTCACGAGAACACGGCGGGCGCGCGGCGCGCTGGTGGGCGTGCTGCTGGACCTGGCGCGCGGCGAGCTGCGCTTCACCGTGGACGGCGCGCCGCAGGTACGACCTGATGGACTCACTATGCTCCCACTCGTTGCTCCCACTCGTTGCTCCCACTCGTTGCTCCCACTTGTTGCCTCACGAGAACACGGCGGGCGCGCGGCGCGCTGGTGGGCGTGCTGCTGGACCTGGCGCGCGGCGAGCTGCGCTTCTCCGTGGACGGCGCGCCGCAGGTACGACCTGATGGACTCACTATGCTCCCACTCGTTGCTCCCACTTGTTGCCTCACGAGAACACGGCGGGCGCGCGGCGCGCTGGTGGGCGTGCTGCTGGACCTGGCGCGCGGCGAGCTGCGCTTCACCGTGGACGGCGCGCCGCAGGTACGACCTGATGGACTCACTATGCTCCCACTCGTTGCTCCCACTCGTTGCTCCCACTCGTTGCTCCCACTTGTTGCCTCACGAGAACACGGCGGGCGCGCGGCGCGCTGGTGGGCGTGCTGCTGGACCTGGCGCGCGGCGAGCTGCGCTTCACCGTGGACGGCGCGCCGCAGGTACGACCTGATGGACTCACTATGCTCCCACTCGTTGCTCCCACTCGTTGCTCCCACTTGTTGCCTCACGAGAACACGGCGGGCGCGCGGCGCGCTGGTGGGCGTGCTGCTGGACCTGGCGCGCGGCGAGCTGCGCTTCACCGTGGACGGCGCGCCGCAGGTACGACCTGATGGACTCACTATGCTCCCACTCGTTGCTCCCACTCGTTGCTCCCACTCGTTGCTCCCACTTGTTGCCTCACGAGAACACGGCGGGCGCGCGGCGCGCTGGTGGGCGTGCTGCTGGACCTGGCGCGCGGCGAGCTGCGCTTCACCGTGGACGGCGCGCCGCAGGTACGACCTGATGGACTCACTATGCTCCCACTCGTTGCTCCCACTCGTTGCTCCTACGTGTTGCTCCTACTTGTTGCCTCACGAGAACACGGCGGGCGCGCGGCGCGCTGGTGGGCGTGCTGCTGGACCTGGCGCGCGGCGAGCTGCGCTTCACCGTGGACGGCGCGCCGCAGGTACGACCTGATAGACTCACTATGCTCCCACTCGTTGCTCCCACTCGTTGCTCCCACTCGTTGCTCCCACTTGTTGCCTCACGAGAACACGGCGGGCGCGCGGCGCGCTGGTGGGCGTGCTGCTGGACCTGGCGCGCGGCGAGCTGCGCTTCACCGTGGACGGCGCGCCGCAGGTACGACCTGATGGACTCACTATGCTCCCACTCGTTGCTCCCACTCGTTGCTCCCACTCGTTGCTCCCACTTGTTGCCTCACGAGAACACGGCGGGCGCGCGGCGCGCTGGTGGGCGTGCTGCTGGACCTGGCGCGCGGCGAGCTGCGCTTCACCGTGGACGGCGCGCCGCAGGTACGACCTGATGGACTCACTATGCTCCCACTCGTTGCTCCCACTCGTTGCTCCCACTCGTTGCTCCCACTTGTTGCCTCACGAGAACACGGCGGGCGCGCGGCGCGCTGGTGGGCGTGCTGCTGGACCTGGCGCGCGGCGAGCTGCGCTTCACCGTGGACGGCGCGCCGCAGGTACGACCTGATGGACTCACTATGCTCCCACTCGTTGCTCCCACTCGTTGCTCCCACTTGTTGCCTCACGAGAACACGGCGGGCGCGCGGCGCGCTGGTGGGCGTGCTGCTGGACCTGGCGCGCGGCGAGCTGCGCTTCACCGTGGACGGCGCGCCGCAGGTACGACCTGATGGACTCACTATGCTCCCACTCGTTGCTCCCACTCGTTGCTCCCACTCGTTGCTCCCACTTGTTGCCTCACGAGAACACGGCGGGCGCGCGGCGCGCTGGTGGGCGTGCTGCTGGACCTGGCGCGCGGCGAGCTGCGCTTCACCGTGGACGGCGCGCCGCAGGTACGACCTGATGGACTCACTATGCTCCCACTCGTTGCTCCCACTCGTTGCTCCCACTCGTTGCTCCCACTTGTTGCCTCACGAGAACACGGCGGGCGCGCGGCGCGCTGGTGGGCGTGCTGCTGGACCTGGCGCGCGGCGAGCTGCGCTTCACCGTGGACGGCGCGCCGCAGGTACGACCTGATGGACTCACTATGCTCCCACTCGTTGCTCCCACTCGTTGCTCCCACTTGTTGCCTCACGAGAACACGGCGGGCGCGCGGCGCGCTGGTGGGCGTGCTGCTGGACCTGGCGCGCGGCGAGCTGCGCTTCACCGTGGACGGCGCGCCGCAGGTACGACCTGATGGACTCACTATGCTCCCACTCGTTGCTCCCACTTGTTGCCTCACGAGAACACGGCGGGCGCGCGGCGCGCTGGTGGGCGTGCTGCTGGACCTGGCGCGCGGCGAGCTGCGCTTCACCGTGGACGGCGCGCCGCAGGTACGACCTGATGGACTCACTATGCTCCCACTCGTTGCTCCCACTCGTTGCTCCCACTTGTTGCCTCACGAGAACACGGCGGGCGCGCGGCGCGCTGGTGGGCGTGCTGCTGGACCTGGCGCGTAGCTTTTACATTTCCGAGTGTTAGTAGTATTATATTCCTAGTTGTCGCTTTACACGAACCCCTGTCGGGTAAATGTCGACCAGTCTTTGCCTACTAATTCTTTTATATCATGACATTAAAACAACTTTTAGGATTATATCTCGACTTACATACATACATACATAACTTCACGCCAAATCCCATGCGGGGTAGGTAGAGAGAACAGAGCGCCATAGGGCACGATTCTTACACACCTCACTCGCTTCGTTGACTTTCAGAACTCTTTTCATGCACGCGCGTCGGTTTTTGAGGCTCTTAACATCACCTTCCTCCAGAACACGTTCTATTTGGTCTTGGAATGTGTGTCTTGGCCGTCCTCGACTCCTACATCCGTCCGCTTTTGCATTGTATATCTGCTTAGTCAGTCTTGCGTCAACCATTCTTTCTACATGTCCGAACCATCGGAGCATACCCTTTCTTACTTTTACACCGACACTCTCTTTCAAACCAACTTCCTACCTTACAACCTTGTTTTCTACGCGGTCAGCGAGAGTCACTCCGCAGATTTTGCGTAGAACCCTCATTTGTACCGCGTTTATTCTACTTTCATGCACACTCTGCCATATATCTCGACTTACCTAGAAGAAATAAGATAATTAGCTAATAATTAAAAATAACAGCTTTCATCTAGTAAATCATATAACAAAAGATCTGTCCAAACCAAACTTTTCTTTAGTAAATATATCTTATAAATAAATATTTTAATTTTTTTTGTTTCATGGTCTGATACGGGTTACCAATAGTAAAAATCATATTTTTAACATCAACTTTATGATTTTTATTTCTGAGAAGTGGGTGCTCTCTGTATCAACGAAAATAGCTTTTGAAGAAATACCATCTTTTTCTTCATCACTCGTGAAAACGATCTCTGTAAATAGTTTGAAACGTCGGGAAATAAATAAAATTAGTAATAAATAAACGAGATATAATCCTAAAAGTTGTTTTAATGTCATGTACGTGATTCGCGAAATGCTTAGAGATAAATATTCTTTTATATCGTCAGCCCGACGGTTAAGTGGTCTGCGTTTGCTTCTTTTTCCACCAAGCCCGGCCCGTTTGGTAGTTTGTAGAGACCATCTCGTATTTTGACGAGTAACCGGCCCGTTTCCACTTAAGTCGCAAAGCTTGTTCGAGAGCGTCTGTGAGCCCGGTTTTCCTCCTGCGAGTTTTTTGTATTTTTCTTATGTTAATCACGCTTCGTTCTGTTGATCGCTGACATGTTTTGATTTTTGTTTTTATTTCATTTGTAAATGTCCATATTTGGCTGCCATAAATTAGGCTCGGAACTATTACACGTTTCCATGACAATTTTCTTTAATTTTAATTTTTTTTTTTTTATGGGAGGGGGCAAAAGAGCTTGCGGGTCACCTGATGGAAAGCAATCACCGCCGCCCATGGCGTCTGCAATACCAGGGGCATCACATCAGCGTTGCCGGCCTTTCAGATGAGAATAGGCTCGTTTCTTGAAGGTTCCTAGGTCGTAGCGGTCCGGAAATACCGTCGCCGGCAACTGGTTCCATGAAGGAACACTGCGTGGCAAGAAGTGCCTGTCGAAACGCACTGTTGTCGATCGCCAACCATTCAGCCAATGCGGGTGGTAGCGTTGGCGCATCGAACGGTGGCGGAAGTCAGCTGGCGGTATTAATCCGAACAATTCCTCAGAGCACTCCCCGTGGTATATGCGGTAGAGGATGCATAGAGATGCCACCTCTCTCCGCAACGCCAGAGGATCAAGCCGATCAGTAAGAGCTTGGTTGTCGACAAGCCGAACCGCGCGTCGTTGGATGCGGTCAAATGGAGTAAGCTGGTACTGGGGTGCCCCCCGCCCAAAGATGTGAACAGTATTCCACGTGAGGACGGACCTGCGCCTTGTAAAGTTGCAGGCGATGACCTGACGTGAAATACTGTCCCGCTCTATTGAGCACACCAAGCTTTTTGGAGGCCAATTTGGCCTTGCCCTCCAGATGACCACGGAACTGGACGTCACTCGACAAGTCGACACCAAGAATTCCGATAGCGACTGAAACAGGGAGCTACGACAAAGGGTGTCTTTTTAGCGGTAAACGCGCAGACCTGTGTCTTCTTAGGGTTGAATTAGACCAAGTTTAGTCGGCCCTAGTCCGAAACTTGACTAAGCAAAGTTTCGATTTCAGATACAAGTTTGTTCCGGTGCTCGTCGACGTTTTCCCGAGAAATACGCGGGTGGCCGGTATATAAGACATCCCCGGTACTGTCATCACAACCATAACAATGAAGATTGCTATGCATTGATGCATGAAGATTGTCATTGATATGCAGAAGAAACAGCGTAGGGGATAGCACACAGCCCTCGGGGACTCCAGCATTCACAGGTTTTAAGTTGGAGCATGACCCGTCGACAACAACTTTAATGCTCCGAGCCGTGAGAAAGCTGGAAACCCAATCGCATAATTTCTCGGAAAACCATAACATTGAAGCTTCGAAAGAAGTGCTTTGTGCCAAACCCGATCAAAGGCCTTCGCTACGTCCAAAACTAACGGCCAGCGCCTCTCCTTTACTCTCAACCGCCTCCACCCACCGATGGGTTAAGTACGCTAAAAGATCACCAGCTGAGCGACCTTGACGGAATCCGTACTGACGGTCACTTATCAACTCGTGCTCTTCTAGACACTTAAAGGAGCTGGCGGTTGATGAGTGTTTCCATTATTTTGGAGAATAGGGAGGTGATGGCGATAGGTCTGTAGTTGGACGGATTTGAGCGGTCACCTTTTTTAGGGATCGGGTGGACTAAAGCGACCTTCCATGATGCTGGTACAGCGCGAGAGTAGGAGTACCGGAAAAGACGCGTTAGAACCGGTGCCAACTCTGGAGCACACGTCTTCAGCACTATTGCTGGGATTCCGTCAGGCCCACTCGACTTGTGGACATCCAGGGATAAAAGTATGCGTCGCACAGTACTTTGCCGGAAACGAATCTCCGGCATGGCGTGACCGCATTATGGAATGGTCGGTGCGATGTTACCCCTATCGTCCAAAGTCGAGTTGGACGCAAAAAGAGTGCCAAGAAGGTCGGCTTTCTCTTTTGCGTCGTGGGCTAGTGACTGGTCCTCCCGGTGCAACGGTGGAAGAGATGGCTTACAAAAATTCCCAAGAACAGCCTTGGCGAGCGACCAGAACGCACGGATTCCCGAGGGAAGGCGAACTAGTTTCTCGCCGATTTTGCCTATGTACTGAGACTTTGCTATGGCTATAACTCTTTTGAAGGACCTGGAGGCAAGGTTGTACTTCTTCTTAAGAGAGCCGGTGTCAGAGTCCTGGGACGCCACTGCTTTTGCCCAGGCTTGATAGCACTCATGCTTAAAACGTAATGCCGTTTTGCATGAGCGATCAAACCAGGGCTGGGATCTGCCGCCGATTGGCACCACTGAGGATGGAACAAAGAACTCCATTCCCTGCAGCACCACATCAGCAACAGAGTCGGCAACGACGTCAGGATCATCCGGCGAGAAGCAAACTTGCCCCCATGGGTAAGATGCGAAGAAATTTCGCATCCCATCCCAGTCTGCTGACCTATAGTGCCACACACGGCGGCGGCTCGCAATGTGCGGTCGAAGTGGGTACGTGAGTGGCACCGTACTCCTTATCAGACAGTGGTCCGAAGAACCCAAAGGGGCGTCTACAGAAACCACATATCTGTCCGGATGGGAGGTCAGCAGAAAATCCAACAGGGAAGGTATATGATTATCAACATCTGGGATTCGCGTGGGTGCGGTAACCAGTTGTGTTAGATCATATGCTAGAGCAAAGTCATGAACAGATCTACCCGCGTGGTCGGTGGTGCGAGATCCAAGCCAATCGACGTGGTGGGCATTGAAATCGCCGAGGATAACGATTTCCGCGGATGGGACCTGTTGAAGTACGGAATCTGCAGCCGTTTGAACGTGGTCCATGAGTCGGTCTGTTTCGGTATTACCGCTATGGGACCTATAAAGACATGCGTAGATGCGGGGGTGGTCGTCGCTATCAACACGCAGCCAGAGGGTCGATAGGTCCCTTCCTTCAAGGCTGCCGAGGCGTCGAGCACAGATATCCTCCCGGACAAACACACAAACTCCGGCCCGCGGTACAAAGGTGTATTCCAGTTTGTATCCGAGGTATAGGAGATATGAGGTGTCTGCCGGAGAAGATATCTGTGTCTCTGTAAGGAATAGCAAAGCAGGCTTTGCCGTTTCCAGGTGGTGGTGAATGGCAAGCAGATTTGAGTGGATAAATGATAGTCTCCCTTAGTGATTTCTTTACTGCGATGAATCGTGAATTGTAAGCGATGTTAATAAAGTTTGTGTTAAAGACGAAATATGATTTCACTTCATCGACGAACGGTCAACAGGGGGACATCGCGTTCACGGGGCTGCGCGGCACGTTCTACCCGGCCGTGTCGCTCAACCGCGGCGTGGCCGTGACGCTGCAGCCCGGCCTGCCGCCGCCGCCGGAGCTGCTGCTGCCGCAGCTGACCATCGAGTGAGGTCCTACTTAATACAGTCCATTAATTACTAGATGAGTATACTATACAAAAATGGCATATTTTCTCCGTAAACAAGTATAATACCCATTCGAGGCCGACGTTATTAATGGGCGGTCTCATATTGCAATTGACTTGTTAAACGCGCAAACCGAATTGTTATTGAAAGCGACATTATTCTGTGATCAACTTTTATAGTGTTTAATTTAAATTCATTATAATTTAATAAAGTGTAATTAATTGCACAGACGCAACGACGCAACTTGTAGGTATAATAATTCGTTACCACAGTAATCTCCAATTTTTAATACTTACATTCCTATTGGAGACAATTATTATACACCAAATACCACACACCACACAAATACCACGACCTCTCAGAAGATCGACGTAAAGTGGTTCATGCCGCGTTTCTTTCGGTGAGAGAGGTACCCGGAGGCCCACCCCCCTTTCCCCATTCTTTCCTTTCCCCTCTCCCTTAAAGGTCAGCAACGCAACAATAACTCGATATGTGTTGCTGGTGTCCATGGGCGGCGTTGTTTGCTTACCATCAGGTGACACGCCTGGTCGTTTGCCCTCCTATCCCATAATAAAAAAAATACAAAAATTTCATTACGCGACCCAATTTGCACTCGCGACAGTTACTGTTATCAAGAATATCGCATTTACACAATCATCCCGCACTTACTTTTAAAATGGGTGTTGTGTATAATTCCTGTAAGAGTACTAATTAGATAGAGATTAACATTTGGATTGATGTAAAATTTTTACTAACTCTACGGATTGTTTCAATATTATGCCGCTATTAATATTAGTATATATTACTTAGTCTTTATAGTGATGTTTTAAGTGTTTAGGATAATAAGCGTAATTGAAACTCAGGCAGTGTTAGTAACATTTCATAGTATACAAGAGAGGAGCGGAATGTTCATTCCACGTGCACGTCCAAAGCAAACTTCCATTGTTTGTGACTTAAGATGATACGAGTGTTTATAAACAATAATGTTAATATATTAGAATATCAAATATTTTGTTATTATTATAAGAGGATACAGGCTATCTAATTAATTTACTTGTTCAATTCATTATGAGAATTGATTACTGTACACTAAACACATTTTAATAAGCATTAATTATTGGCCCTTCCCCAGGGATATTCGCTGGGTTCTACACTTTTCTGTCAGATTTTAACGCGCCATTGAGTTTAGTTTATAAATTAAAATTATTTATTGTTTAATATTATTAATTTAAATGTTGTTTATGTGATTGACCGATGAGATATATCATGGAGTTTTGCACAATATGTGAGAGCCATGATAAAAAGCTCATGTTTCTATCCATCTGTTTATTGAAATAGAGCTCGCGGGATTTATCACAGATTTTTCATAATTTATATATTTATTTATTTATACATGCATGTTGCAATTTTTGAAATGTAATGCCCGAGGCATTATCTACTAGTCTTATTTTTGATCAACCAGATGTTTTTTTTTAATTTAATTTGTATATTTAACTGTATACAGAAAAATAAAACTTATTGCGTTTTTTTCTTCGAGGAGCTAGCCGCGGACCTATGAACCCTGATTTCAGTATAATATGTCTGTGAGCCCACACAACACCAGTAAGGGTTTCTTATAGTTTATATTATTATCAACCCACCTGTGCAGTCACTTGGATCAAGTGATAACAGACGGCTACTAGTTTTATATTATTAATTAACGTTAAGTACGGAAAAAATACAATTTAAATATTGTGTATTTTAATTTTTAAGCATTTTATCAATATTGTGTTCATAGATTTGCCATGTTTTATTGATAAGTTGAATTAATTTGTTTGTAACTTTTTTACGGAAACTATGTAATACGTATTACCTAATTGTGAATACACACAACGCCATCGTTGACCAGCGTCTCCGCCATATTCGAAGAAATCGCGCAAGCATGCATGTATGCATGGCAAGAAACAAAGATAATTGGCTGATTCCACAACGGAACTGGATCGTGGTTATCGCCTCGTGGGGTTCATTATCGATGAATAATGTGAAAATAGTATTTGTTTTTGCAGCCGACGAATGATGTCATTTAAAAGTAAGTATACGCCTCGCGCTTCTGCTGCATGAAAGGCCATGATGTCCAAAAGAGTTGACGGCTTACAGCACCAATACGTAAGCAAGTGGCAATGCGTAATTATATATTTCAATATATATTATTATATATTGCAACATATGTTATATATTTCACCACAAAAAGAAAATCATTAAATTCTTTTATTTTCGTTGGCTATTCATCAAAATTCAACAGCGGAAACTTGTAACGGCGAACATGAATTATTATATTCTTGGAAAACAGATCAGAAGGGACTTTTTTAAAAAATAATTAACACTTTACACTTTTTAACAATCAATTTTTATAACTTTACACAAAAATAACCAATTAACAATTCTACTTACTCAGTATTAAACAATCACTTTAACAATCTAAAATCTGATTCTAACAGTAAAACGAACGCGAATTGAATTTAAAATATACGACCAAACTTATTACACCGACGAACGAAACACAAAAGAGCCCGCTCACTCTTGTCACCCGCTTATATATAATTCCCCCTTCTACTACCCTCATATATTCCTACAATATTTTTTCGTTTTGTTAGGACTGCACAATTTGCTTTACTAGTTATTTTTTCTTCTTGAAATCTTAGGTGGATAATTCTTAGGTTCTTATAAGAAACCATAGCAATTTCGTCGACGATTAGGCAATTGATAAAGCGCCATTAACGCCTTACTTTTCTAGGTTCCAATTTCCACAAAATTAGGCTTCAGTAGTATATCTACTATTGGTGCGTGATATGGTCCACGATTAATTTTAACACAAATGATTACCTCCTGCACCGCCCATGATAAAAGTAACAGCTGACTTGTGTTTGCAAATCGTTTTTCGACTTGCAAACTTTTTGAAATAAATTCCTCTGTTGTACATTTAATCCACGAATGCTTCCAAGGAATAACTCATCTGCCATGAGAGCTGGTTCTCCTATGTGCTTACAAAAGTTATCATCGTCATGTATACTTATGTCATCATTATTGTGTCCAAGATATCATGATTATATTTTGTATAATTTGCTCAACAACACATAGCATCGGGGCATTGCCGACATCCGTTTCACGCGCGGCATTTACTGCGTTAGCCGGAGCAACAGCCTGCTGAATCATTAATTCAGCGTGGTCAAATTGTTCTGCGCTGATATTGCCCTGCAAAATTTTTCAGCTCGTTTGGTCGTAATACATAACGATCACAAATGTTATTGTCAAATCTCAGAAGTCTAAAACGCTCCTCTGGCCTGCAACTATTTATAAAAAGTGTCTTTGGCGTATAATCTGTATGCGCATTCGGGTGCACTCACCAGGTATTGATTTAAAATAGTCATTGATACGGAGACCAGTTGTTTCCAAACACCGTCACCTCGTATCTTAGCATTAAAAATAGCGTTACGAATTACGTCACCTGAGTAATGTGATTCGCATTTACTTGCATATTTGGACACATGGGGGCTAAAGCGTTGACACAGCACACGGTTGGACGTCAATGTTCCCTTCCATAGTCTTAAAAGAATTTCATTGTAGTTATTGACCATGGTTTCATTTGAGTATCTTTTTAAGAAGTAAAATTGCCCGTTAGGAAGAGCTTCATTTCACCGTAACTGTTTTGTTACTTGTTTCCATCAGTTTGGCGGTTTTTACATGTCGCAGTGTGTTTGTGTATTTGCAGATCCTCAACTAATTTAAGCAAAGTAGAGTCATTAGGACTTGTGCAAGAAACCACATTTTCAATTACTGCAATTCTACTCAGTACCAAAAGTCCATCATAGGACCTCTCAAACATTCGTTATTTCTCTTTAAAAACCGCATGAGTGCGTTAACATGTAGTGTTCTCGGTCGTGCTACCACTACCGGATATTTTTGCACTAAATTCAAGCGGTCCTTGAACTTGACAGTTGGTCAGCGTCATCGGTGCTACCTCCGTCGGTAATTAGTAAGGCTAGACATATGTCTCACCAATTCCATCTTTGTGAAGTCAACCGACTTATTTTTTGTAAAAATAGTATATTCTATTTATGAACATGGGCAGCAAACCAAAAAGTCGAAAACGTATCATTTCAGAGAAGAATTGGAAATGGACTACTTTTGTAGTCATGTACATTTTGTCTTACTACTTCTGAACTGTTAAGTGCACAAATGTTGGCCACGCCTGCGCTAGGGCGTTTTTGAGCGGTGTAAATGTCAAAATAGTTGAGTGCTGATAATTTATTTCTCGGTTTATCTTGACAACAGTTATTTTCTTACGCTTGTGAATAAAATTCGGAATAGTAGAACCATGTGCCATGTCGGTCATTGCTTCAGAAGTAGTAAGACAAAATGTGGATGTACTCGGAATATGACTATTCCGATCTAGCTCAAAAGGTAGGAGTGGTACGGAGTGAACAACATTAGCAGATGTCGATTCTAAAATACAGTCAGCAACATCTTGAATAACAATTTGGTCTACTTAATTGAAGGACGTCAGCTGGCCAAAACTGGCGACCGCTGGAATCAGAAGCGGGGTGCTCGACCACTTGACCACCGAGATCCAGCCCTGATATTAAAAACAAAATAAAACGCTAAAAATCTTACGTCACTGGAGACGAAGGTGCCTTTGTTTGTTATATGTATTTTTCTTGTTCCTATCTCTTGTGAAGACTAGCAAATATAACATTCGGCGTCTTGGCAGTTTTTCTTATTTAAAAATTTTGTTGTTCCATAAGCTTCATAGCGTTTTCTGGGTTGCCTAAAGTCCACTTAAATTAGCTTAATTTGTCTTTCTAGCAGGAATTTTCGACATATAATACAAATGGCCAACAAATTTGATGATAGAATAATTTTGTTGACAAGTGAACCCAATACCTACATTTTTATTATTCAGCTTTTATTGTGTTTTCAAAAGTGTAAGAAACACAATTAAGAACAATTCAGGATGCGGTCACGGACATAAGGCAAATCTAAGTTTCAACCCGCCTACATTATAAGTAACGCTAAGTTTTTCATAGCTTAACTCTTAATATTAGTACTATAATGTTTGTTATTACATAATATTAATTGTGTAAACTTACAACTAGTTTAGTTAAGTCTATTTGTAGATTTCCGAAAACTCGCATAAAGCATTCGAGACAGCTACAGGTATCCATTATCAATATCATGTACTTAATTATGACTGATTTTCATTAAATAATTTTAATATATTAAATAAATGCGTTTTTTTATTGATACAGTTTTGATTTTATCAATCCTGATAGTCTCAGTTTCAGAAATTACAAAATTCTAAGTAAAACTTCATCCTGGTCGTGGAAAGGGAAGCCGTGTTAAATAGACAAACTCACAAAGTTTTTTAGAAATCATTTAGATATATTTTTGTATGTGATAATAATGCAAAGAAAGGAGGTAAACAGAAAACACAACGGAAGAGAAAAAATATATAATGACGGGGATTAAAACTAACAGATTTTGTAAGATACGTATATCCTAAATGAGCCAACACAGAATTCACTTGAGGGTCTGACTTAAAAAAAAATAACTATCGTGTTTTACTTGATTTAGAAAAGAGGGAAAACAAATTAACTCATCGGTTAAAATCTCCGCGCTCCAAACAATATTAAAGACACTGCATGTAATCATTGATACAGGTATCAGTATGGTATGAGGAAAAATGATAATTAAAAAAACCAAACTCAAGAGTCATCGAGAAATTGCGCATATACGCTCTTTTCTTGCTATGCGAACTACTTTCTGTACCTAGCGATCCTTACGTTACAATATCACTATCCTTTTTTGAGCACCATAGACAAGGGTCTACTAGGTAGTTTTAGTTTCTACTTTTATGATAATCCATAACCAGTCACATAATGCGCAGGGAATGGGTCGTGCATCTCAAACGATACGTTACAACTTACACTGTGAGTAGTAACTTACAGTACCACAGTCGATAAGTGTAATTACTGCCATTATTAATAAATCTATAACTAGTACCTAATACTTGGCCTTCCTCTTGGCTTTGTGCAATCGTCCGGCCACTTCCGAAAACCAGCAACCCACTCAGTTTTAAAGATTTAAGGCCTATTATTATCTCCCTTGCATTCCCAAAATTTTGGAGTTTTTATGGTATCGTGAGGCAAACGAGCAGGCGTGTCATCTGGCAAGTAAGAATCGCCGCCCATAGACACCTGAACACAGATAGTGTTACAGTAGCGTTGACAGCCGTCAAAATTGGATATGGAAGGGGTCGGAAGTGGGATGGGAAGGAGACGGGGAAAGGTCCTCCGAATACCTCTCACCGAGACGAAACGCGGCATGCGCCACTTTACGTCGATCTCCTGAGAGGTCGTGGTATTTCACCGGTTGAGCCGGCCCATTCATGCAGCGAACTGCTTGGCTATACCACATATAAGTATAAAAAATGGTAAGACACTAGAAATGGATACATCTGCTGGACCTTTCAAACACGGTGGAACCTGTGCCCGCGATGCTTTCCTGGCCTTGAGCAATCTATTGCTGGAGGTCTGGTAAGCTTCCCATGGACCAGGAAGCGTGCTCTCATCGTGTCCTAATATAAAGAGCGCGTATGCAGTGCGCCAGCTACAGGGCCATCGGTTTGATCAGCGTAGCAGCGAAAATGTATGGGTAAATTATCGAAAACAGAATGAGGATGATATCTGACGGAGATGTGGGATCAGGATGGCTTCAGACTCATATGGGTGCATGGACCAGATTTATACACTCCGCGGTATCGTAGAGAAGTAATTGGATCTGAGCCGAGGGATTTTCTGCAGTTGTGTAAACCTAGAAAAATGTAATGTATGTGTAAATTTAGGGATGCGTATATTGTACGTACGTAGTTGTAAGCTGCCTGCTTTACGCAGATGACGCCGTGCAGAATCGCGATCGGAACTGCAAACACTAGTCACTATTATGAAAGGTGTTTGTGTCACAAAATGCTCAGGATATGGAAGAAACCAGAACGAATGCAAGAATAGTGGTTGATGATGTAGTGCTGGGTCAAGTGCATGAAATTGTATGTTAGGCTTGGGCTTTTAGCCGTGATGGTAGTTACACCGCGGATATCGAAAGAAGAGTAGCGTTAGGAAACATTGTAAATGGAGCGTTGGGAAGATTCCTGGGTGCAAAGAATTTTAGCAGAAAAGCAAAGCCAGCTATTCACAATGCGGTACTGATCCTGTTGGAAGCGAGTAGGGATGGCAATGTGCATGAGAGCAGGATAATGGCGACCGATGAACGCATCGCAAATATGATTGTATGGAAGTTGAATAAGTCGGTGTAAAAATAATAATTCTGACTAAACAGATACACAGTACAAAAACGTGAACAAAGGAACAGGAAGGCTATGGCAGGAGCGTAAAAATTTGGCGAGCTTGTATGAAAAGTTATGTCAAAGAAGCGTCGTGCCTTATAGCGCTCTGTTCCCTCTGCTAACACCGCAAGGGACTTGGCGTTAAGTTACAACAGACACACAGACCTGGCGCAGTCAGGTATTGCGTAACACGTGTCGCTAGGTGTGGCTGCATTAAAACAGAATATGGCGTGAAGAGTTTATTTTTGGCCGGTTTTTAACAACAATATAATTTCATACATAACGCTAGGTGTTGCACAATACAGGTACATGTATCATTGAGTTTGTACACGAGCCATGTTTATAAATGTAAACTTTCATAAAATCGTATCTGATATGCTTTCGGTTTCAGCCGAGCTAACTGTCCAGCCGCCACTGGGGTGACAGCACAACTAGTTGTATCCTAGGTTCACAAACTTATTTTTGTATCTGGAGCAGTTCAACAATCAATTTTATCCAAATTTGTATACAAAAAAAAACATTCACTATACTGCTAGCACGGCTGGTGTTTGAAATTCACATTAAATTGAACAGCAGTTTTCTATCTTAAAAGGATATTGATAAACATGGTCTTTAAATGAAAGTTGTCGCTCATTCAAATTGTATTTTTACAGTATGCAGATGGAAATAGTATCATAATAAAGCTATAATTTTTTGTAAGACCAAGTCAAACTTCAACTTTATAACATTTATATCTATTTAGTGATCATACACAGATAAAGTAATAAAAGCAGTCAGGGTATGAGAAAATCTGATGAAATGAAGTTATTGTAGTGGCATGTAACATTATTTTTAGATAGAGCACTTGTTTCATAATCCAGTCCAAACAAAAAGCACGCCTCAAAGTTAACCATAATAACATTAAAAAAAAACAGAGGTACAAGGAAATGGCAAGAATAGCTTTATAATCCAACTCTGTACCAGTTTATAATTATTGAAAATTGTATATTGTTTAGTACCATGGCTAATAAACAATCACCTACAACACCCCAACTTAATCTGTCTAGGATCACTATGAACCAAAACTAAATAATAATAGAGATACTGACTAAACATTAATAGAGATCACACAATGGCGTACAAGTATACACCACAATAGAACTGTAAATAAGTATCCAGGCGCCTCACCGGGACACTTCTGTATTAGTGAACCACTTTGGTGAGTCATATGTAACGGTATCATCTCATGATCAATATACATCAATACTACAGGGATGTGGAACAAACCAATAATTCAGTAAATATTTACTCTCCCTATGAAAACATCACAGTAGTGCACAGTGCATGGGCTGAGAACAGTGGAAAAATCTAAAGTAGAACCAACCTTACAAATAGCAATGATATTGACATAGTTACATACATATTCAATGCAAATAAAACATTCACTAATTACTTTCCAGCCGAGCAGACAACAGTTAAATATACAGACTACATTTTAATTAGTCATTCATCAGATTTCAGTATTATCAGTATCATATTCTTAGTAACATTGAAATTATCATTGCTAAGTGCTTGGCTATTAATCCAGCGAGGTTTATAACAGACGAAGGATATTTTCATATATGTGATGTGAAGTGGCAGAAGAAGCCCCATCAAATGGACATATAATCTCGCTTAAACCTCACCTAATTAGTTGATGAGACTAAATTTGAGTCATGTTTTAATTATTTAGTAGAATTATAGGAAGACTTATTATATTTATAAAAAAAATTGAATTATAAGGGACTACTACTTCACATTCACATTGAATTTTGATTTATTCCTATATAAATTGTATTTCACTTCCAATAATCACATGGAATTATACCATAAAACGATTTGTCTTGAAATTTTTCAACAGAAAATAACTACACCATAATTCAAAATAATCTCTGGACTAAAAACTCCTTTGATTCGACGAACATCTGTAATGCAGCATGTACATACTGCTGCACTCTAATACAACTTACATAATACATACAATCAGCAGTGCACATGATAATTGCATAAATCCACTTTGTCCCTATCCATGACACTTGTAAACATATACATACTACTGCCATGCTTTGAGTACCACAATGCATTTTATATCACAGATATCAAATCAATTTTTTCAATTAAATATCAAATTCTCTTTTCCAAAACCTAATCAATATAAAACAATCAAAACATATACTTTTTTGCTTCACAGCTTTGGTATGTCCGTAACCACAATAAAATTACTAGATCACACATTTCCACATTAGTCCCGGTTTCTTGACAGAGGTGTTCTTTTTTCTTCACAGGTTCACTTCAAATAGACATAGAATACAATTTTCCTCTTTGATCCAAATATATGAAAAATTAATAGCTTTAAATAAAACAATGTATAAATGTTATAAATTGAAAGTTAACTTCAACTTCGATGGGGCTTAAATAAGCTTTGAAAGTAATAGAATAATTTTATATTAAATTTTAATTGCACTCTTTATTTTGTTTAAGTTCCAATATTCTGTAAACTCTTCACTTGACATCCCGAAAGTTTTTAATATCCCCAGAGTGAGTGTCATGTTGTTTTTCATAAATAATTATGCTCTCTCTTTCCCCAGTGTGAAACAGTGTACCAATTCTGCAAGCCGCTTCAGAATGGTTCAAGTCTCACACAGTATGTCACAGTTTATTTCAATATTATAAATTTTTAAAGCAAAATGTTAATTTTTAGAGCAATGAAGCATATGGAAGGTAGTCTCTGATAACAAGCACAAAGTCATAATTCATATAGAGTATAAGCTTTCAACATGTTTATGCTGCTCTGTGAGTGACCATTTCCTATCTCACTGTATGCCAATGTGGTAGTATCATGGAGATTTTATATATGTAGGAATGGATCAAATTTACTTGCATTGCAATATTTTGAAAAAACACTAAACTGTGTGGGCTAGTAGATTGTTTGTGGTCTTGTGGGGCAGTCAAAAGAATGGTTACACAACTTATAAGAAAGGATATCTGCTTTGCTATGGGATCATTAATACAATGCTGATATGCAGTTCAATGCATATAGAAAGTGTAGATAGACAGCATTCTGTCACCCAGGCTTAAGATCAATATTGGAATCAATACTCATTAATTGCATGATTGTATTAAGAAAATAAGATATAAAAAAGAAGAACAAATGGATGATGTGTATGCATGTTCAGCAATCGAAGGTACTCAGTTGTTTCTGCCAACTCTGAAAGGCTATGTGAAAAGCTTTTACTCTGCATGTGGTACATACTCCGTGCTACAATTTCTTTACAAAAATTAAGAAGCACCTACCATAGCTTTTGGTTTAATCTGTAACTACACTGTGACATTACCACTTACAATTAAAGAAAATGAAAATGTAAACAAATCAGTAATGCAAAACTGCTATGATATATCTGAGACCATTAAAATGAATAATGAACATAGATTTCACACTTTACATTTGATATAAGGTCAGGCAGATATATGACATAGTACCTTTGCTTTCAACACGGCTTGTTGTTTCATGTCGATCCAAGTGGTCGAGGAACAACACATCTTACACTGAAATATTAGATTTTTTTAACACATGATGTTCGAGCTAGACATAAATACCTACCCGCTACACTGTATTTTAAGTTCTTTTTAACGAAAAATAACCTGGTGCTAGCTCGAAACGTATATTAAATGCGAGTAGGTATTCGCAGTTTCATCATTAGAAAGTCAACCAAAATTTATGTAAGATGATTGACAAATCTAGGTAGACTCTCGTCAGACACGCAAATAAATATTTTTTTATATTTTAACAATGTAGGAATCCGCTCACAACATCCAATATGGACAGAGTACAGCGACATACCATATTTTCGTTTCAATAGTCCTGATGTACGCTCGTATTTACACTTTAAAAAAGTTAGCCACAGAAGGGCGAAGTCTTACCACGATAAACTATTTACACTCACATTTTGTTACGATAAATTCATTACACTTTTTTACAAATAAGTTTTTTAAAGATTTGAGTCGCATTCACGGGTCAGCAAGTCCAGTCAGTTACAGTCGGGGCGCAGAGCGGGCTGCGTTACTTGTCTGCGGGCTCCTCGTCGGGCCGGGACACGTACAGCGCGGGGTCGATCACCTTGGGGATGGGCTTGATCTCGGTGCCCAGCTCCTGCTCGATGCGGTGCAGGGCGAAGCGGTCCTCGTAGGTGATGAGGTTGATGGCGATGCCGAGGTGGCCGAAGCGGCCCGAGCGGCCGATGCGGTGCAGGTAGGTCTCGGCCATGCGCGGGAAGTCGAAGTTGATGACGACGTTGACGGCCTGCACGTCGATGCCGCGCGTGAACAGGTCGGAGCACACCAGGTTGCGGCACAGGCCGGCGCGGAAGTCGTGGAACACGCGGTTGCGGTGCGCCTGCGCCATGCGCGCGTGGATGTAGTAGCAGCAGTAGCCCAGCTCCGTGATCTTCTTGGCCAGCAGCTCCACGCGCTGGGTCGAGTTGCAGAATATTATGGATTGGTTTATTTGGAGCTGGAACAAAAACTTCACTACTCAGTATCTTCCGTCTGAACGCGTGTTGAATGTGCGTCGTGATCGATTCGAATTGATAAACGTTTACTTGCCTTCGAAAAAAGTGTATTTAAACAGTGCACCTTCTGTCTTTCTTGAACGAATGCATAGTACTGTGTGACACCCTTCAATGTGAGCTCCTCCATAAGGTTAATCTCGTATGGCTCTCTTAAATGTTTCTCCATAAACTGTTTTACACTTAGTGGAAAAGTTGCCGAAAACAACAAAATCTGGCGTTCTTTAGGTAACCTGCAAATAATTTTATTAGCTATGAGTTCCATAAAATAAAGGGTGAATAAAGACAACAGCAATCTAATGACAAATAACTCCATGTTTTTATTTATTGCACGCCTCATTAGCGGAGCGTGAGGTAGTGCTCTACACACGACATGCCAAAAAATCCGGTCTTTCGAAACTCAAATGACTGTTCTTTCACTAATATAACACTTACAGGATAATATGAGTGCACTAATATCAAGTTAAATAATCTGTCTAGCACTTAAGATATATTTTATAAACAATTATTTTGTTTAACATAGTAAATAATAACATTAAAATCAATCATTCTTGGACGTCCGTTAGTCTGTGGTCATGGATCCATGTATGTGGCAGAGAAATTGGTCGAAAAATTCATCATACCGGAATACTTTTTTTCTTATTATATGAAGTTATACCCCGGGCTGATTCCTAGTTAATATTAGCGTTCTAAGTATTGTCCTTTAATTATAATTTGTAAAAAACTAAAATACGACTGTGTATTTGTATATCTATATATACATATTTTTTTTAGTATTACATTTTTTTTTTAAATGTGAATGACCGCTATGAGGCGTGCACTTTTGGATTTTCCAAATATTTTTTTTTATTACCTTTACCAGGACACATGTTTCATGATACGTGGAATTCATATTGTTATGAATTCATAAACAAACATACCAACTCTGTCATATGCCTTCTCTAGGTCAATACAAACCATGTGCAAATTATGTGAATTTTTCAGACTGTTGACAAAGAGCGAAAATCGCATCTATAGTTCATTGTTCATGCATTGTTTGTTATTATGTGACAAGAACTTTATTCCTCTATAGCTGTTACATTATTGTACATCACCCTGGTGTTTATGAGCCCCGCACGTTGATATTGCGATGGTACCTTGTCATAATTACAGCTGCGTGACGTCATTCGCCTCAAAATAAACTGATAGGAGAAACATTTAAGTAATTCGCATATTCAATTACCTTATTTTATTTATTTTTTTCGATAAGTAATAAATTATAGCGAGTATTTAAATATACGGTCTAGGAGGTCCAGTGGTCAAGCACACGGCTTCTGATCCAGATGACTTTTCGAAATTGTTTCCGGATGTTAAGTGCGATAAATATAGATGACTGTAAACTTTGTGCCCGGTATGGCAATAGGTTCGGCACCTAGTCCATTTGGGACGTAAACATAACGGCGAGACGAGGCTTAACAGCCGCTGCCTACACCTTCGGGTAACAAAGGCGTGAAGTTATGTTACGTTCAGTATTTAAAAAGTATATGTTTACTAGTTGACGTAAGTAAGACGTACTTAGTAAATTTTGGACTTATCGCTTTTTCTTTTTATATAAAAAAGAAAAAGAATCTTATGGCTAGTACAAAGGCGGTCTTATCGCATGCTGCGATCTCTTCCAGACAACCTTAGGATGGACATGTTGAACTAGAAAGAGTAATATGCGGTGTACTTGTTTGAAGTCTATATTATATGGAGCCATGGAAAAGATAGATACATTAATACATACAAGTACAGGTACAAAATAATACAAATACATACATATATACGTAACATATATACACAATTACACAACATAACGAATGATACATACAAATGATATATGTATAACTAAGTATTAAAGCTACGAAGTCATCAATGTGAAGTCATTTACAGTGACAAGTAGTGTTCATTGAGAAGGTTTTTAAAAGTTACCAATGTCCGAGCGAGTCTAATGGTTAGTGGCAATTCATTCCACAAGCGTGCTGCCTGGGCTGAGAACGATTTATTGAAGAAATTTGTTGAGTGCGCTAGTATTTCCAGAGTCAAGCTTGCCGATGATCTCAAGTATCTCCCATGTGTCACGGAGAAACGTACGTTTTTTAAGATAGTCGTTATGTAGTTAGTATATGTATTAATATCCGTTATCTTATCTAGTATCCATAACACAAGCATTTAGTTACTTAGCTTGGAACTAGAGGGCGCTGTGTGTATTGTGTCCAAGATATTATTATGAATTTATTATTCTCACCTAATTCTTCAATGCTAAAAATATCATCTAAATCAGAACTAGTTTCAGTTGTAAGGTAGGCAGAGAGAACAAAGCGCCTTAAGGCTGGAAACAGTGCTCGACCGACAGTCAGCGCTGACCATCCTTCCTCACAGTCAGCGCTGACCGTCAGTTGTGAAAATGTATTCAGTGCTACACTGATGGCAAATTGCGACGCGTAAGTTAACAAGAAAAGTTATTCGCTACTAAAGACTTTGCAACAAAGATGTCAAACAGAAGTTACAAGCAAGATTACATGATACTTAGTGCCGGACGAAACCGCATTTCAGTAATAAGGCGCTCTGTATCGATATTCATATTTGCTTCAGGTGTACGTGCGTGCATTTGGTCGGTCGCTCCGTCAGCAAAGCACTGCACGCGCTCCTCCTACCGCATAGCGCGTCGGCCGACCGACGTACGCGCAACCGACGAGCAGGACCGACGGCTCGACCGACCGTACGCGCGTACCGTCAGCGAAGCTGTGTGCGCGTTCATAGACTTGCATAGATCTACGTCCGAAACCAATAATCAATCCCAATCCGAATCCATTTTTACTATTAAGCGTGCCAATAATCAATCCATAGATTGATTTTGTTTGGGGAATCGATCGCCAGATACACAATAATCTTAGATTGGCTTCAATCTTAGATTGGAGATTGATTATTGGTTTCGGCCGCTAGCTACGTCGACCGACGGTCAGCGCTGACCGTCGGTCGAGCACTGTTTCTAGCCTAAGGCACGATTCTTACACGCAGTAAGTAAGTTACACGTAAGTTGTTGAGTAAGTATGATACATATTTATTTCTAAGACTCGCGAATCTCACTCATTGATCAAAACAACTTTTCACGAGTGAAAATGATCTCTGTAAAGAGTTCGAAACGTCGGGAAATAAATATAAATAAGTAAGAAATAAACGCGATAAAATCCTAAAAGTTGTTTTGATCAATAAGTATGATACTTTACAATAAATTAGTATGACAAACACAATTATAAAATTTTGAATAATAACATTAATAACTCCATCGTAAGACATATAAGCATGTCAATGTTGCGAACTGTGCTTACTGTTTATCTACGTCATCATCACCAAGATAGCGGTGAAGCCGATCGCAACATGAACGCGCGAGGGCAATATCTGTTGCGCCACTTATCAGGGATTGTCTCTTATGTGTAACAGCTTATTGAAGAATAAAGTAAGCCACTTACATTCTCCTGTTGCTCTATTACTTTTGCATACTTCACCATTACAGCCATTTGCCCTTGTTATTTTCTTAATATACCACATCACACATTGTCTTCATTCATTGGCTTTCTAAAATATTCTTTCCATCGCTTTTTTATTTCTTCATCAATAATTAACACCATCATCATCCTTTACACATTTTACATGCATAATATCTCATTGCTCAGCTAGTCAATATAGACTTTTTTCGCCATGGAGACTTTAAGGCTTTGATATAGCTAATCGTACACTCTGTCCCTACTACCCCCTACATTCTATGGCGAGTCTCATAAGCGCACAGCACTCCTACCTTTTACTCTCTTTCATGATCACCTCATCCTCATGTACACTTTTCCATTTTTTGAATGCATTCTTTTTATCTCAACAGTTTTTGTACTTCTTTGTTTCACCACTATTAAACATATTTTTGTTGCAAAATAGAATCAATATCACATATTATTTATCTAATTATAAGCATACCGTGAAATAACCATATCCAGCATGCCTTTAAAGTCTTGAGAAAGAAGTTTGTCAGCCTCATCAAGCACCAGCATCCGGCACTGCTCCATTTTGGCAACTTGTTTATCCATGAGATCAATCATACGACCCGGCGTAGCAATTATTACTTGAACTGCAACAAATACAGTATTGTTGTTCAATCACATATGGCGATCTTTTATATTATGGCGAAATTATAATTTTATTCCACAAATTTCAAAAAGTTACACACATAATAACTATTTATTTCGTGTTAAGTTCAATAACCATGAAATATGTTTGTATATTCAAATAAAAAATGACAATAATAGTAGAAATGGACAACAACATTACCATTCTGATAAATACGCATAATATCATCTCGGAGGTTGGTGCCCCCCGTTGTGACCATGACGCGAATATCTGTGTGTTTAGCCAGTTCAATGCAAATCTGTGATGTCTGCAGCGCCAGTTCCCTGGTAGGTACCACGATCAAAGCTTGTATAGCATCTTTTTTAGGATCCACCTATGAAATAACAAAATTCATACACATTCATATATCTGCAAGAAAAATATTGCAGAAATATTTAAATTGATTCTAATCAGTTTGTACGGGTTTTGTCACTTATAAACCAAGTGAAGGGGAATCCAAAGTATCATCATTTAATATTACCTATTTAGTTTTCTCAAAACACGCCTCAAAATAAAGTATGTATTTATTATGGCATTATTTTATTTTATGTAGTCAAACAACTACAACCACATAATTTGAGAAAACATAAATTTACAGAAACATTAACTTAGTACAATATTCAAACCTGTTCCAAGACTGGAATACAATATGCGCCAGTTTTTCCGGTACCATTTTTTGCTCTTGCAAGGACGTCTTTACCACTAAGTGCGATGGGAATAGAAGCCTCTTGAATGGGGGAGGGTTTCTCCCATCCTTTCTCAAAAATGCCCATCAGCAGTTCACGTTTTAGACAGAACTCTTCAAATTCATTACCTCTTGTATCTGTTACATCCTAAAGTCAAAATATTGCATTTCAATAAAATGTTTAATATAAACCATTTAAATAGGCGAACTTTGTTTCGCCTCAGAAGCAATAAATGAGTAAATATAAGATAACACATAACATAACTTCACGCCTTTTTCTACCCGAAAGTGTAGGCAGTGGCTGTTAAGCCTCGACTCGCCGTTATGTTTACGTCTCAAAGGAGTGTCAGTGGCGAACCTATTGCCATACCGGGCACAAAGTTTTCACTCATTGATATGTATCACCTTAACTTTCGAAAAGTCATTGGTGTGAGCCAGGATTCGAACCTGCGACCTCTTGATTCAGCAGCAGTTTGCCCGACCACTGGACGACCGAGTCTCCCCACTGTATAAATATAAGATTATTCTGTGCTGACCTAAATTACTCCTTATTACATTAGCTACCTGCCAAAATAGGTGCAGCCTTTTCAGAGGTTAGCCAGAATAAACACTGATATTTTGGTTTGTGTACAGCATTTATATTCATATTCATCGTGTAATAAAATGTGGTTACTTCAATATTACAGACACTCCAATTTAGTTCATACACATATACAAAATATTCTTTCCATTTGAAAAAATATCTTGGCTTTGATTAACCTATTTATTAATAAGGGGTCTATTTTAATTATTACTCGCTATAATAAAGTATAATAATAATAAAGGGAGCAGAGCATAACTGTAGATAGCAGCATATTTGGCAATACTTTTGAAATGATAATAAAGTTCACTGGGTCAGCTTGTTATTTATAAAACTTATACACATTGGCTTTTTATGTAATGTATAAAAATTAGATAAGGTTTATCAGTTGTTCAATATGAATGTTTATTGTCAAAATGTCTCATGTAGATAAAATACTAAACATAATGCTCAGGCAGTTTGGTTACCTAGAATTAACCTACATAAAGTGGTTGATAATCAAGTTATCATCTATTTGACGGGCTTCGTGGCGCATTGGTAAAACTACCGGCTGCAGCATTGAGGTCGGGGGTTTGATTCCCACCCGAGCACAAATATTTGTGACAAACATGAATATTTGTGTGACGTCTGGGTGTTTTTCTATGTATTATATGTATGTATTTACAAAAGAAAAGTATATGTGTATTAATATCCGTTATCTAGTATCCATAACACAAGCATTTAGTTGCCTAACTTGGAACTAGAGGGCGCTGTGTGTATTGTGTCTAAGATATTATTATTATTATAACATAACATAACTTCACGCCTTTTGTTACCCGAAGGTGTAGGCAGCGGCTGTTAAGCCTCGTCTCGCCGTTATGTTTACGTCCCAAATGGAATAGGTGGCGAACCTATTGCCATACCGGGCACAAAGTTTTTATCAGTCATCGATATTTATCACACATAACTTCCGAAAATATTATTATTATATTTTTTTAAATAATTATTGTTTATAAATGAATGTGGTGCCACTTTGTATATTCTTGCTGTTAAGTTTAATTTAGTACTAAGGATTTATTTATCTTCTTTCCAAGAAATATTTACAATTTATTTACAGAGTATATAAAAAAGAAAAATAGTATATAAGTAAAGAGTATATAGATGATAAAAAAAATGATAATAATAATTATAAAAAAAATCTGCTTATTTTTCACAGCATCTTTGTTAATGTGGGGAAGCCGTCAACTCTTTTGGACATCATGGCCTTTCATGCAGCAGAACCGCGGAGCGTATACCTAGGCATGCACATATAAATGACATCATTCGTCGGGCTCTTTCCACCGCTGGCGTAACAGCTGTACTTGAACCTAGTAGGTTGGTGCGTGACGATGGAAAGAGGCCAGATGGTATGTCCTTGATGCCTTGGAGGATGGGTAGGTCTTTGGTGTGGGACGCTACCTGTGTCGACACACTGGTGCCTAAACATCTTCCTCGAACTATGAATGCTGCCAGGGCTGCTGTTTAATACGCAGAGACCCTCAAGCATCATAAATACAATAATCTTGTGGGTGATGTGTTCGAGCCATTTGGAGTCGAAACACTTGGTCCATGGGGGCCAAGTGCACACAAATTGTATAAAGATCTCGCTAAGCGGCTGGTAGAGGTTACACGTGACCAGAAGGCTGGCTTGTTCTTTGTACAGAGAATAAGTATAGCCATTGAACGTGGCAATGCTGCCAGTCTTCTGGCACGTTACCCGTTGGCAATGATGCGGAAGAACTTTTTGATGCCTTTTAATAATTCTTTTGTTTTAATCATTTTTTTTATAATCTATATACTCTTTGCTTGTATTAAGGATAGAAAAAAAGTTTATAGATGCAAGGTTTGAGAAATTCCTCAACACAAATATGCTAGACCTAGACCCAGTGTTTAAAATGTAATTTATAATTGTTGGACAAGAGAGTACCAAGAGTTCCACTTTAACCATATTAACAAAAATGATTGAAATTTAATTTAAAAATGAAATCTCAATAAACCAGATCAAAAAAAAATCTATAACAGGCTAAGTATGCCTGTCATATAGTTTTCCTAAATGTTCACTACAGTGTTCATCCTATCAGGAGTGAAAGTAATAAGTAAAACCTGAGCATGCAATTTTATTCTTGCTGTGGCTCCATTAACAGAAAACTCAGCATAGAAATATACACATTTTGATAGCTAACAGTTCATATTTTGATGCAAAAACTGTAGTAACAGTCATATTTGGAAAGTTTCTATGGTACTAAACATTTTAATTGATGTTATATTTATCCAATCTGGCATACTTCTATATGTATAAGTACTTATATAGCATAGTTTAAATGCTTCCATATTTATATAATTATTATCACAAAGAAAAGAGCTTTGTTTAGTTAATTTGTATTAAACAGTAAAAATATTGAACTAAACCCTTTACGTAAGAACATTTAAAGCTATAACTAAGATTAGACTGAAAAAATGCATGATATGGCATTCAAAAAACAACAAAGACTTATGTGGGTATTTCATAATATTAAATATAGGTGGTGTATTAGTCTCTCTAATTACCATTTAATAAGAATAGGAAAAAACTATGATTACAGGCTAAGAGAAGAATCTAATACACAAATAATTAAAATACAAATACAACATAATATTACAGTAGGTGCAAGAAAATACTTACACTAGTCTTTATTCTCCTGTCTTTCGGGGGTATTTTTAATTTTGATTTCCAACCGATGTCGTCGATACTTTTATCGACATCTCTGTGAAAAGATTTAAAATATGAAATATGCCCAAAAAAAAATCAATAATTAACTATACGAGTATTACAAAATGTTACATACCCTTTATTCTGACTGGTCATACTGTTTCCGACGTGATTACTTGAACTAATTCTATTTTCTGTCATCATTTTACCAAACAATCCCACTAGGGACACGACTAAAATTAGAAACTTACAATCACAATATTCCTTCTTTGTCCAAGTCCAACACTAAAGAAATTTTTACGTAAAGTCACTTTTAGACACATAAGTTTAGAAGTTTATCACGTTCACCAATTATGTCAAGGGATATCTGAAAGTATAAAATAGAAAATAAGGATTAAAATCGTTAAGATAAGCCAACCGAGATAATACAGAGCATTTACTAGACGCGTCAACAAGCTTTGAAGTAGGTATAAATAAATATCTTATTTGGAATATTCTGACAATAACATGAACCCAAATTAATTAATAACTCAGCTAGCCATATATATTTATTTGCAAGCTGCTTACGAAATCGATGTAAATCTAACAAGATTCAAGAGATTTATTAGGATAAAATTAGACGTAGTTTTACCTCCAATCGTTAATATGGCCGCCAACAAATACATAAATCATTAAAATTGATATTGGCTACGGGGAAGCAACGAAATGTAATTGTGCTACTGTTTATAGACATAATTACCAAAAGGATTTTATGAGATTTGTTATTTTTAGATACATTACCTTAGTAAAATTCTACAAAAGACGACGACACTCGATACTCGACGACGACATCACAATGTAACCAAAAATGTTGCCACTATAAAATTGTTTATTTGAGTTCTGTGAGGCAAGCAAATTTGAATAATTTCATTCACTTCAAATTCATTTCCCAACCATTGGCTAATTTATGATGAACCAGGTATATTGTTCTATATTATGTCCAATTGCTTATATAAATATGGGCATTATGACGGCGCTCTCAAAAACATATATCTAAATCTTTCTTATTCAGCACTGTCGCTCGCATGGAAATAGTTTTTCAGTGCGTAGTGCGTACATAAATTGATTGATTAAAGAAACATAAATGGACGTAAATAGCTACTGAAGCCGAAAATGCGCCATATTTGGCGCTCCAACTTTCAATTCAGCCAGTAAAAAGTGTTGGAAGAAAGTCACCGAAAAATTAAAAATTAATTAAATACGGATCTTTTTAAATACAATTGTTTTATTCAGTAACGAGAAAAAAAACTATTGTAAATTTACTATATTTGTAATAATTAATTGATCTGGAAGTCTTAACAATATACATAAATATTATAGTTAGCATACTAGCTACTGTTTATTTTATTTCAATCAAGAAAAACACACTCTTCGTACGTGGTTTTCTTAAGAGTACGTGTTTTTTTTTTAGATCTATATTAATTATGTTGCTGACTCTAAAGTCAGTCTACTACAAGGCCCCTAAAATAGGTGCGACGCACCATAAATGAAATTGATTTGAGGTAGTCTAAGAAAAACATGTATTCTTATTTTGATAACAAAACAGCAAAGCTAGTATGCTAACTATAATAATAGTAAGAATCATTTATTTCAGGCTACATGGCTCATAAATACATAAAATTAAATTAAAATACATAATAATTATATTATTCAGCCGACCTATTTCCGTACACACAGAAATACACACTATATATATATATATATGATTACTTACTTTCTTTTGAAGTATGAATTTCTTGAATACTAACTTCATAATAAAGAATTATCTCTGCAAGTAATTAATGCTCAAAAATATCTATACATATAATAAAATTGTAGGAAAGTTGAAACTGTACACTGTGGTACACTACTACTGTGGTTTAAGCATGGAAGAGGTGCGTGTCAAGTGCCTACTGTACGCCGATGACCAGGTATTACTTGCTTCGTCGGCGTCGGAGTTACAAGACATGCTAATCTTGGTGAATGAAGGGTTTAGAGAAAGAGGTATGAAAATAAATGTAAGCAAGACGAAAGCTATGGTTGTGGAGAGAGAGAAAGAGGTCACACTGTGTGATATGATATTGGATGGCGAGAAATTGGAGCAAGTGAATGAGTTTGTATATTTGGGAAGTAAGTTTACAAGAGACGGAAAATGTGAGGAAGATATTGAAAGGAGAGTGACTGCGGGTAACAGAGTTAATGGTGCACTGCATGCCTTGATGCGTAGTCAGGCTGTGTCTGAAAAGGCACGCTTGACGATTCACAATGGTGTGTTGGTACCAACTCTGACATACGGGAGTGAGTGTTGGGTGTGGCAGACGAAGCATGAAAGTAAGGTGAATGCAGTGGAAATGCGTTCTCTGAGAAGTATGTGTGGAGTCACCATTGCGGATCGAATAAAAAATAGCGTGATAAGGGAGAAATGCAAGTTGAAGGATGATGTGGTGACCAAAGTGGAGAGAAGTATGTTAAGATGGTTTGGTCATATTGCAAGAATGGATGAAAGCCGAATGACTAAAAGAGTATACGAAGCGAATGTGAGTGGCAGGGTCGGGATCGGGAGACCAAGACGGAGCTACCACGACCAAATAAGTGGTCTGTTTAAAAAAGGCAAAATGCGTAGCACCCGAAACCGACGTAAATGCATGACGAGATGTATGACTGTGGATGAGGCGAAAGATGTGTGTCAGGATCGTAGCTTGTGGAAAGCCAAAGTCTCTGCCTACCCCCATGGGATACAGGCGTGAGCTTATGTATGTATGTATGAAACTGTACATCGTATATTTGTTTTAGAATAGTTGGTACATGATGTACAATCGTTACCGAACCCATAATATGGGTCTTAGAATTTTTGTCTGTTTTTCTGTTTTTGCTGCTTTATGGCGTCCGCGCAGACGAAGTAGCGGGCAACAGTAGTTTACAATAAAATTAGCCAAGAACGTTTATCGATAAACTATAATATTTCAGGCAGCACTAAATCCACCATGATTAGTGGCCGACATGACTTCACAGCGGCTTCAATTTTAGTTTGACATATCATATGACATTTCTAACTTCCTGTTTACTTTTTTAGTGAGTTTAACGCATTTAATTAATTTTTAATTTTTTCGCCGTTTACCTGAGTCGTCAATTTTAGCTAAACAGAGAGTGACAGAGACTACTAAACAGTCAGTTTATTAGCAATAGCCTAATACAGTTTTAGAAACAATTTTTAATTAAATCATTATGTAAGTAGCACGAAATATGTATTCGAATGGTTATTTACCATGAGTGACAGATATATTTTTTTAGTACTTAATTATAATTTTTTTAGGACTGAATATTGGAAGTCTCAAGCAAGAAAGTATTGTGAATTCTGTAAATGTTGGTTTGCTGATAACAAAGTCGTAAGTTTTTTTTATATTTTTTATTTTCATAAAGTCAAAGTAGTTTTAGTTCCGTATGTCTTCACAGATACCTAAAAATAGTCAATGTACAAAAATTTGACATAATAGATAAAATGAAATTCTTACACACGAGTGCTTGAGGCCAGTGAAAGAAGAAAACACGGATGCAATTGCCACAAGCGGCTCGTTTCGGAGTGTAAGGCCCAAGGTATCATGAGTAGTATCAGGCAGGAAACTCATGTGCCGAATATATCAAATTATTTAAAATTAATAACCATAATATTAATATTACTACTAAAAACATAGCAGTAGGCATGTGCATAGGTGTCGCAGTCAGAATACTTGACCATCACAGTTAAGATCCAACCGATTTAAAATCATTGCCCTACAGGTTAACGAGAGAAATTCTATGAACTATATTATTTGAGCACAATTGACACAACATCTTCTGTTTAGAGTGGTAACATTGTGCAATAAATGTGTGTAATAATACAATTTATATCTAACACACATTATAAACAAGATAAATTTATCATTAGAAATGCATTCACTAGCAAATACTTAATATGGAAAGCTAATATGATAAATACCACCCTTTTTATTAGTTTATTGTATACAGACATAATGAAATAGTACATTTACTTACATATTTATAATAAATGAAAAAATTTAAATGTTCTTGCTAATCACAAAACAGTGAAGACGGAAAAAGCTTGCAATTCAGTTTGAGGCTAATATCGTCAAATATATACAGACCTAATTCCTATTTGTATTGCACTAGCCCGTATAGAAAAACTTATGTTGAACTAATTGTATAGACAGTGGTAGAGCCAAGCAGTTCGCTACATGAATGGGCCGGCTCAGCTGGTGAAATACGACAACCTCTCAGAAGATCGACGTAAAGTGGCTCATGCCGCATTTCGTTCGGTGAGAGAGGTACCTGGAGGCCCATCCCCCTTCCCCATCCTTTCCTATTCTACTCCCTTAAAAATCGGCAAGGCAACGGTAACACTATATGTGTTGCTGTTGTCCATGGGCGGCGTAGGTTGCTTACCATCAGGTGACACGTTTGCTCGTTTGCCCTCCTATCCCATAAGAAAAGCACATAACTACAATGTAATTATATTGTTTCCAGTCAATATCATTTCACGAAAATGGTAAACGCCACAAGGAGAGTGTTCAGAAACACATATCAACACTTACTAAGAAAAGTACAAAAGATCTTAAACAAAAAGAGAAAATGGATGATGATATCAAGAAAATGGAAAAAGCTGCAATGGCTGCTTACTTGAAGGATGTACAGAACAATGCAGACCTAACATCACAGGTTGTGTTAATTATTATTGTTATTTTTATTTTATTAAAATTTTTAACTTCACACAATTTTTCAGCTGTTTTTTTTTTTTTTTATGGGATAGGAGGGCAAACGAGCAGGCGTATCACCTGATGGTAAGCAACTAACGCCGCCCATGGACACCAGCAACACATATAGTGTTACTGTTGCGTTGCCGACCTTTAAGGGATAGGGGAAAGGGGGGTGGGCCGCTGGGCACCTCACTCACCGAACGAAACGCGGCATGAGCCACTTTACGTCGATCTTCTGAGAGGTCGTGGTATTTCACCGGTCGAGCCGGCCCATTCATGCAGCGAACTGCTTGGCTCTACCACTGACTGTGTTAAAAAGCAGGGGCTTTTATGCCACAAATTATTACTCTCCATTTTAAGCAGTCAGCATTATATATCAATTATAACTTTAAAATTAACCAGATTTGATTCTTAGATTGCTTGGTTTCTGTTTTTAATTTTATTTTATTAGGATTGATATATGTAGGATGAATATATCTATCCCTAGTAATATTATAAATGCGAAAGTAACTTTGTCTGTCTGTCTGTTACGCTTTCCCGCTTTAACCTCTCAACTGACTGATGAAATTTGACACAGCAATCTTTAGACCCTGAGAAAGGATATAGGCTACCTTTTATTGCGAAAAAAGGGATAAAGAAGTTGGAATCCAGGTTGAAAGTTTGTATGGGATTTCTTAATTTTAAAAGATAAAACCATGAAACTTTATATTTAAGCACTTAATAAGAAACAATTAAACATTAGTTCAAGCATTTTTGGAATTTCGACCTGTGAGGGGATGAAAGTTTGTTATTATTAATTCTAATTGAGGCGAAACGAAGTTCGCTGGGTCAGCTAGTACTCTATAAATATAAATAAAATATAAGTGTCTGTTTGTAATATTGAAATAACTGCTTTCTACTACATTCATAATATGAATATAAATACAGGACTTTCAAAAAAGTATCATTTTTAAAAGTTTTTGTTTGTCTGTCTGTTTGTACCGGGTAATCTCTGGAATGGCTGGAGCGATATGTGATATGGTAGTATAAGAAGTAGCTTAGGCTACTTATGAGAAAAAATCTTTTATTTATTGCTTGCAAAGCAAGAAGTTTGCATGATGTGCTAGTATCAGTAAATGATTAAATAAGATATAAATATCCATTTTTAACATAATGAAATATAATACCTAATTTTTGATATCATGTTTATAGAGTATCAATGAAATGGTTAGCAAGAGCATAGGAGATAACAGTGCAGGCACATCTGTTATAGTGGTCAATCAACCATCTAAGAAGTCACCACCTGTTTGGAATGAAGTTAAGAATGATGATGGAAGTTCATATTTCTGGAATACTGTTACAAATGGTAAAATATTTATTTTTTATATATTTTTAGAGGCTTATATGCCAATTTTTACTGTCCCATACGATGGACAGAAGGCACAATTTTGTTATACGTATAAATAACTTCAGGAGAGTCATTGTTGTGTATCAGGAGTTAAGTTCAGAATCTCTGAACTAGACAAGTCTAGTGTAAGGTGAACTATTAAGGCATAGAGATTTATGATGCCAGGGATGAAAATCCTTCACCTTTTTTGACATAACAGATGTCACAGAGTCAGACTATTCCCAAAAGCATTTCATCAACATAATATCAAATATGATCATATTTTAGAAACAACATGGGACCCTCCTGATGAGTACCTGTCAAATGCAGACCAGGAAAAGGATAAATTAAAGGATGAAAAACAATTGAAAAAACAGGATAAAGCAAAGTTAGTGTCTGTACATTTTAATTTAATTTATTTTGTCACTTTAGTATTGTGAAGGTCCAGCTTCTGAACCCAAGGTTTTCAGTTGAAATTCTACAAATGTTTATAATTCTTGGTTTACGACTAAGTCTGCGCCACCGAGACTAACAGTCTCGGTGGCGCAGTGGGCGAGCGCACGGCCTCTGATCGAGAGGTCCGCGGTTCGCTTCCAGACACTGGCTCACACCAATGACTTTTCGAAATTGTTTTCGGAATTTATGTGTGATAAATACCGATGACTGACAAACTTTGTGCCCGGTATGGCAATAGGTTCGCCACCTATTCCATTTGGGACGTAAATAATAGGTTGGGGAAAAAGTATTTTCGTATTTTTGTATGAAAAGTCAAGACATTTTTTTCAAAGTTTATTTACATTTATTTACAATATATATGTACCGTTTTGTTGAATAACTTTCTGTCATTTTGTGGGCAGAGACATTATCCCGTTACTGTAGAAACTTTGGGACTTCTGATCAAAAAAACGGGACAAATAGTTTTGGCAGTCCTCTCTTGAGGTCAACCTTACAGAACCTAAAGAATTCTGAAGAGACCGAAACAGGTGAAAATCTGAAGGCGCAAGGTCAGGGCTATATGGTGGATGCACTAGGACCTCCCAGTCGAACTCTCTTAATTTTTGCTGAGTGGCTAAAGATGTGTGTGGTCTAGCGTTATCGTGATGAAAGACCACACCCTTCCTGTTGATCAATTCCGGCCGTTTTCTCTCGACTGCTTCCTTTAATCTCATCAGTTGCTGGCAGTAAAGATCAGAATCGATGGTTTTGCCGGACGGTAAAAGCTCATAATGAACAATGCCCTTCCAATCCCACCATACACACAGCATCACCTTATTTCGTGTTAGGCCAGGTTTGGCCACAGTCTGTGAAGCCTGGCCAACTTTCGACCACGACCTTTTTCGCACGTTCTTGTCGTACGTGATCCACTTTTCATCGCCAGTTATCAATCTCTTCAAAAACGGCTCGGTTTCATTACGTCTCAATAATGAATCGCAAATGAGTATACGGTTCATTAAGTTTCTTTGAGTGAGCTCGTGTGGCACCCAAATATCGAGCTTTTTTGTATAACCAGCTTTCTTCAAATGGGTCAAAACTGTTTTGTGGTCAATTCCCAGTTCTTCAGCTACATCGTAACTACTAATATGCCGATCTTGCTCCACTCTTTCAAAAATGGCGTCCATTTTATTCGTAACAGGGCGACCAGAGCGAGGTGCATCTTTAACATCAAAATTTCCGGACTGAAAACGTTTGAACCAAATTTGTGCTACTGTTACTGACACTGCATCAGGTCCATAAACATCACAAATTTTTTTCACTGCTTGAGTTGCATTTTTGCCTTTTTTATAATAAAATTTTAAAATGTATCGAATTTCTTCATTAGATTCACTCATTTTTACGGAGAGAAAAACAAATGAAAAATAGCGGGAAACAACTTTTTTTTATTTTTTTCTTTTCTTTATAATGTAACCTTTTTAATGTTACCAAAACCAGCCAGACACAAATAGTACAGTCAAAGAAATTTTATAATAAGTTTATACCTACGTTATGCGAAAAGACTTTTTCCCCGACCTAATATAACGGCGAGACGAGGCTTAACAGCCGCTGCCTACACCTTCGGGTAACAAAAGGCGTGAAGTTATGTTAAGTTATGTTATGTTACGACTAAGTCAATTTGGTCAAGTTGATGTGTAACTCATGCTAGGTAAAAAGGCGCGAAGATAAAAAGCTACGTCTCTTTGCTTGGCCAAACTTTGGTACACTTTTTGTGTTTGCATGTATTATGCTTGGTATGTGTTTATTAACAATTTTTGCAAGTTCTTGAATTTTTGCTGTTAACTTTCTGGGTGGCTAGTCAATTTTTTAATCTAAGATATATTTTCTTATTTACTAGCTGACCCGGCGAACTTTGTTCCACATCAAAAGTAATTTTTACAGTGTTTAGATTTAAAGCGCTAAATTTAGAAAATTATCACTTTATTTCACTACATTATACATTAATTATACACATTTTTTTTTATTTTTTGGTTTTGTTTGCCCCGTTGACACCCTACATCTATTAAACAAAACCGTAAGCCTAACCGTAACCATATAAGGGGACAGACAACAGAAAGCGACTTTATTTTAAACTGTGTTATGATTTCGTGCTTTTACACAGGAAGCAAAAACAGAAAGAAGCCCAGAAGGAAGCATTGAAAGAAGTTAATGCGCATCTAGCTAGAGAGAAGATGCGAGAACTGGCCGTGAAGAAAGATACTTCTGCTCCAGACAGACCAGCGGGAGAGTACGGCCCGGCACCCCGAGCTGCTAAACCCTATGGCTCTTGGACACCTGTTGTTAATCAGTAAGTATACTCTATTTCACGGGTCGTCAAATGGCGGACCGCCGAGTCATTTTTTTTTTTTTATTTTTTTTTTTTTTATTTTATTTATTTATTTATCCATACAATATAACATATTACATAGTTTACATAGTATAGTTAACATATTATATATAGCTACAACATTAACCCCTTGTGAGGTGATGGTATCTGCACTAGGTTGCCCTGTCACGCAGATTACCAGTCCTCTTTTGGAGTTTTTGAGAAAAATAAGACATGTTAATAAAAGTACATTATGTCACTTTGTAAGTACATATACATGTTTGCGTGTGAGTAGTGTTGGTTTGTATTTGTGTGTGTGTGTGTGTGTGTGTGTATATCTGTGTGTTTGTGGGAATATATAAATATACAATGCTACTACATATATATATAAAGATAAATAAGTAAATTATTTAGATACGTACTATTTCCAACTATCAAGACGCCACAGTTATTAATTGCTCAGTGCTGTCATAATCTAATTTCTGTAAATATACATGGAGTCCTCTTTTACATTGTGATTTAGTTAAGGGGTATATATTCAGTAGCATATTAATCTTATTATATAGGTAATTACTAAGGAAAGAATAGGATCGATGGGCTAGACTGGACCTATGTGATATTATTGGGCAAACTTTAGTTTTAATGCGATCTTGGGAACGTACATTTAGATCATAGGGTAACAGCGAATGTTTGTGCAAAATGATTTGTGAAATAAAGAGTTGACGAACGGTAAGGACATTGCAAGTAGAGTATAGGTCTGTGGTAGGATGTAGGAATGGAAGATTGTTTGAAACTTTCAAAACAAGTCTTTGAGCTCGTTCAAGTTTCAAAAGATGAGTCTTCGCAGCACCTCCCCAAACCAATAAACAATAACTGAGCAAAGACTGGCAGAGTGCAAAATAGATGGGTTTCAGTATCCCCCAGTTCGCCACATTTCGGAGGTTTTTGAAAATGTAAATGATTTTTCTTAGACGCTTGGATACAAGATCAATATGTTTATCGTATCTGAGATGACTATCGAGGACAACTCCTAGGTATTTAATGTCCTGAACTTTTTGAATTGTGGGACATACACATGAAGTAGCTGGATAATTAGAGCATGAATGGGCTGTAATAACATGATTTGGGTTGCATGGTTGGAGTGAGTTTGATAAAGTAAAAGTTATGTATTTAGTTTTATCCGTATTTAATGATAATGAATTGTCTTTCAACCACATCGCTACCCTAGAGAATCCAATCTGGGCATGATGGTAAACATCCTCCCACGAATCCCCATAGAAAAATAGCGCTGTATCATCGGCAAAAGAAATTATTTTCCCGTTAGTTAAAGGCAGCTGACAAAGATCGTTGATAAAGACTAAGAATAACGTCGGACCTAGTATACTGCCCTGTGGTAATCCAATATTAGCAATAGATTCATCGCTAACCCAGTTATCGACGACCACCCGTTGGGTACGATTGCTCAAGTAGCTCTTAAACAAAGTTAATTGAGTGCCACGTATTCCCATTAGTTCTAGTTTTTTTAATAATAGAGAAGGCGATATAGTGTCGAACGCCTTGGCCAAATCGATGAAAATTGTTAATATTTTTTTATTTCCTTCGAGTTTGCCAACTATATTATCAGTAAGTTCTAGAACAGCATCGCGGGTAGATCGTTCATGCCTAAATCCATATTGATTGTTAGACAAGAGATTATTGGATTCTAAATATTTTGTTAGCTGGGTATTAATCACTTTCTCTATGAGTTTGGAGATCGTGGGTAAAATCGATATGGGACGATAGTTTCCGATTTGATTTCTGATACCACTTTTATAAATGGGGTGGATGATGGACTTTTTGTAATCGTCGGGAAATATACCTGTGGCAAAGGAGGTGTTACAAATATGGGTAATAGGGCCTATTAATAAACTGGCGTATCTTTTAATGAGAGTACTAGAAATATTGTCGTATCCAGATGTGTGGCTGGTCCTGAGGTTAGCAATCAATGTTCGTATCTCATTGGTATAGTAGCCGGCAAACAACTTGAACATCGACCTTGAATGCGCAGAAACGAAAAAATAGGTCTCTTTGGAGGTGCGGTGCGGGTTGAGGGCGCAGGTCACACTGACCAACCAATCCTGTGCGTTAATTACGCACAGGATTGGTTGGTCAGTTGAACCTTGCCTCCCGTTGGTCAGTTGACCGTGCTGCAGTGTAGTGCAGTGTATGCTTGTGCACACAATGATTACGTACACATTTCGTTGAGATTTTGTCATAATATGACAAAATGATTTACAACACAACAGACATATGATATACATATTATGTATATCATAAGTCTAATTAATTTTATTATTTCCATAGATCTTACTGTTGATAAGACGATAAACTTTGCCGCTACGTAAATATAATATAAAATATTTTCTAAAATAACACGCGAGCATTTTTTTTAATTAATTGTTAATTTATAAAACCACCAACTAAAGTTATTAGCTAACAAAATAAAATGCCAATAATAAAAAAAATGCCGTTTTTCAATGATAGTGGTTTTGTACATAAGTGTACATGCGCAAACACCTCACGCGATGCTCAAGTTGTTTGCCGGGACCTATATCAGTGGGTAATAAGACAAATGAGCGTAAACTTGAATGTCATGGTACATTTAAATGAACGGGAGAATGGGTTCTAGGGATGGATTGAGCCAGTAACCTACCAACATTACTAAAATATACATTTATGGTATTTACTGAATGTTGCGGGTTTTGAGAATCTATCAGGTCAGTCGCCGGTGTACGTTTCTTAGTAGAGTACGTGATATTTTTAATAGTTGTCCATAACTTTTTTGCATTGGTTCCACAGCTGGCTAATTCGGCTTTGTCATATTCACGTTTTATGTTTTTGAGTAATTTATTACAAAAATTCCGATAGCGAGTGTAAATTAATTTTACTGTAGTGTCTTCTGGGTTCTTTTTACATTTGAGATGTAACTTATCCCTATTACGCATACATCTTAGTAGCCCTGGTGTAATCCAGGGTTTTAGTAGTCGTTTACGTCTCGATGTAATGTATATCCTGGTGCATTTTTCTATATTTCCGGTTATGGTTGTCTGTAAAAGGGCGGTCGCATCATTTGGATCGCTAATGGAATATATTGAATTCATGCAAATATTTTTAATTTTATCATCAAACGCATGGTAGTCGAGTACTTTAGTAGTAGTTTTTGGTTTATAAGGTGAACAGTTTAGGGTGATGTTTATGATAATAGAATGGTGGTCCGTTAGTGTAGTATGGGCTACCAGGCTTATTACGGGAAGTCTGGATTTGATAATGACATGATCAAGACAAGTTTGAGTATGTGTTGGTGTATAGAATGCAGGTAGCATGCCAGGAGATGCTAAGAGATTAAGGTAAGGTTCTACTCGGTTATCGGCCGAAGATGTAGGTATATCAATATTTAGATCGCCAGTTAAGAATACATTTTTGTAACAGGAAAGGGAAGTTAGTAGACTATTTAAAGACTCGAGAAAATTGGTAATTTGCCTTTCACTTGGTGGGCGATACACTGCTATCACAACCGAGTTAGGGTTTAGTTCGATCACCAAACAGTTAGCGTCAGTTAGAGGGAATTCTGATATTTTACATGCGAGATGCGACCTGTAGTAAACAATTACACCCTCATTTTGGCTTCGGACATAATTTGTGTGGACCGATAAGTATCCACTAATGGGAGGTATAATAGGGTTATTATATAACCAGCATTCGTTCAAGATTATCAAGTCCCAGTCGATACCGGATCGATGCAGCAGAGTGAGCAATCCCGTTAAATTACGTTTTATACTTCGGATATTCTGAATAATCATGTTTATGGATGAACTATCATTATTAATTAATTTAGGACAAGTTTCAATATCACAAGTAGCAGTTTCCGCAACAGTTAATTCGTCCAATTCGTGATTTAATATATTATTTGAAATATGATCGAAGATGACAAAGAATAAAATAATCATTATAATATCGTATGTGTATAAATATCGACAACCATGCATACCCTATATACACTGAATTCGATATACTTTTCGCTAATATTTTGATAGAAATAGAATAACTGCAATAGTAAGTCTTATATCCCAAGGGTAAATATATATGATACATATATTTTAGAACGTTAAGTGATATATCTGTATATTTTTGTTGATACTCTTTGTATGAGAATGTGTATGGAGTATAAATACACAAACAAACAAAATTAAATATAGAAATTGGGTAGTTGTACACAAAGCCTCGCTCACAGTATATAATGTTATTTGTATAACTATTACAAAGATCCGTTAGAAGAATAAAAGATGAAGAAGTGGTATGAGGGTATTTGTATAAATAAATCAAGATTGATGTACATAGGTGAAAAAACCTGTTGTTCAGCCCTGGCGCACACTTGGCCGATGTTTAACGAAGTACGCCGAGCGACCACGATCGTCTCACAGAACACAGCTGTTCTTGGTATCGCACTTTGCACCCCGCGTTCACACAACATGAATTTGTAAATGGATAAGCTCGAGTCTATTTCCTTGGATGGGTTGATATTTGTACCACCTATAAAAATAAAATATTCATAAAATATAATTCTTAATATAATATTTATCCTTTTGTCCATACTGTGGTATATCAATGCCAGTAATTGAATGAATTGTTTTCGGAGGGATTTTAAGTTCAGGTATTGAATGTTGAAGGCAGTAGTAATAAGTAGTAGTTCAATTTCTTGAAATATAATGTAGGCCATATCGTTGTTGTCGAAAATATTGTTTATGTTATGGAATTTTATTGTGGTTTGTTAATCACATAGTGTGGTATCTCAGATTGTATGGACGTGACTACATATTTGTAATGACATTATTGTATAGCAACTTGATATCATTTTGAGTTTTGATGCGTGTAATCTTCTCATTTTCGCCCTTTTTTACCAAAATGCTAGAATTTTGTATCCAGATATATTTGTAAATATTCTTTAATTGAGTTTTAGTTTCATAGAAAAGTTGTTTAGTCGCTTTGGTTAAGTCCTCGTTTATGTACACAGGCATTTTATTTTCTGTTCCGTATATTTCACCATTTGTTAGGTGAATTTTACGTTTTTGTAACCATTGGTCCCGGGCATACTTAGATCGCAGTTGGACTACGATAGGACGCGGTCTGTCTGCTACCGGTAATTGTGTTCCTTTTTTTTTTTTTTTTTTTTTATGGGAGAAGGGGCAAACGAGCTTGCGGGTCACCTGATGGAAAGCAATCACCGCCGCCCATGGCGTCTGCAATACCAGGGGCATCACATCAGCGTTGCCGGCCTTTCAGATGGGAATAGGCTCGTTTCTTGAAGGTTCCTAGGTCGTAGCGGTCCGGAAATACCGTCGCCGGCAACTGGTTCCATGAGGGAACAGTGCGTGGCAAGAAGTGCCTGTTAAAACGCACTGTTGTCGACCGCCAACCATTCAGCCAATGCGGGTGGTAGCGTTGGCGCGTCGAACGGTGGCGGAAATCAGCTGGCGGTATTAATCCGAACAATTCCTCAGAGCACTCCCCGTGGTATATGCGGTAGAGGATGCATAGAGATGCCACCTCTCTCCGCAACGCCAGAGGATCAAGCCGATCAGTAAGAACATGGCTGTCGACAAGCCGAACCGCGCGTCGTTGGATGCGGTCAAATGGAGTAAGCTGGTACTGGGGTGCCCCCGCCCAAAGATGTGAACAGTATTCCACGTAAGGACGGACCTGCGCCTTGTAAAGTTGCAGGCGATGACCTGACGTGAAATACTGTCCCGCTCTATTGAGCACACCAAGCTTTTTGGAGGCCAATTTGGCCTTGCCCTCCAGATGACCGCGGAACTGGACGTCACTCGACAAGTCGACACCAAGAATTCCGATAGCGGCTGAGGCGAGTAAGGGAGTGCTCTCAAAACAGGGAGCTACGACAAAGGGTGTCTTTTTAGCGGTAAACGCGCAAACCTGTGTCTTCTTAGGGTTGAATTGGACTAAGTTTAGTCGGCCCCAGTCCGAAACCTGACTAAGCAGAGTTTCGATTTCAGACACAAGTTTATTCCGGTGTTCGTCGACGTTTTCCCGAGAAATACGCGGGTGGCCGGTATATAAGGCATCCCCGGTACTGTCATCTGCATAACAATGAAGATTGCTGCTAAGCAGCATGTCATTGACATGCAGAAGAAACAGCGTAGGGGATAGCACACAGCCCTGGGGGACTCCAGCATTCACAGGTTTTAAGTCGGAGCATGACCCGTCGACAACAACTTTAATGCTCCGAGCCGTGAGAAAGCTGGAAACCCAATCGCATAATTTCTCGGGAAGCCCATAACATGGAAGCTTCGAAAGAAGTGCTTTGTGCCAAACCCGATCAAAGGCCTTCGCTACGTCCAAACTAACGGCCAGCGCCTCTCCTTTACTCTCAACCGCTTCCGCCCATCGATGGGTTAAGTACGCTAAAAGATCACCAGCTGAGCGACCTTGACGGAATCCGTACTGACGGTCACTTATCAACTGGTGCTCTTCTAGATACTTAAGGAGCTGGCGGTTGATAAGTGTTTCCATTATTTTGGAGAATAGGGAGGTGATGGCAATAGGTCTGTAGTTGGGCGGATCTGAGCGGTCACCTTTTTTAGGGATCGGGTGGACTAAAGCAACCTTCCATGATGCTGGCACAGCGCCGAGAGAGTAAGAATACCGGAAAAGACGCGTTAGAACCGGTGCCAACTCTGGAGCACACGTCTTCAGCACTATTGCTGGGATTCCGTCAGGCCCACTCGACTTGTGGACATCCAGGGATAAAAGTATGCGTCGCACAGTACTTTGCCGGAATCGAACCTCCGGCATGGCGTGACCGCAATGTGGAATAGTCGGTGCGATGTTACCCATATCGTCCAAAGTCGAGTTGGACGCAAAAAGAGTGCCAAGAAGGTCGGCTTTCTCTTTTGCGTCGTGGGCTAGTGACTGGTCCTCCCGGTGCAACGGTGGAAGAGACGGCTTACAAAAATTCCCAAGAACAGCCTTGGCGAGCGACCAGAACGCACGGGTTCCCGAGGGAAGGCGAACTAGTTTCTCGCCAATTTTGCCTATGTACTGAGACTTTGCTACGGCTTTAACTCTTTTGAAGGACCTGGAGGCAAAGTTGTACCTCTTCTTAAGAGAGCCGGTGTCAGAGTCCTGGGACGCCACTGCTTTTGCCCAGGCTTGATAGCACTCATGCTTAAAACGTAATGCCGTTTTGCATGAGCGATCAAACCAGGGCTGGGATCTGCCGCCGATTGGCAACACTGAGGATGGAACAAAGAGCTCCATTCCCTGCAGTACCACATCAGCAACAGAGTCGGCAACGACGTCAGGATCATCCGGCGAGAAGCAAACTTGCCCCCATGGGTAAGATGCGAAGAAATTTCGCATCCCATCCCAGTCCGCTGACCTATAGTGCCACACACGGCGGCGGCTCGCAGTGTGCGGTCGAAGTGGGCACGTGAGTGGCACCGTACTCCTTATCAGACAGTGGTCCGAAGAACCCAAAGGGGCGTCTACAGAAACCACATATCCATCCGGATGGGAAGTCAGCAGAAGATCCAACAGGGAAGGTATATGATTATCAACATCTGGGATTCGCGTGGGTGCGGTAACCAGTTGTGTTAGATCATATGCTAGAGCAAAGTCATGAACAGATCTACCCGCGTGGTCGGTGGTGCGAGATCCAAGCCAATCGACGTGGTGGGCATTGAAATCGCCGAGGATAACGATTTCCGCGGATGGGACCTGTTGAAGTACGGAATCTGCAGCCGTTTGAACGTGGTCCATGAGTCGGTCTGTTTCGGTATTACCGCTATGGGACCTATAAAGACATGCGTAGATGCGGGGGTGGTCGTCGCTATCAACACGCAGCCAGAGGGTCGATAGGTCCCTTCCTTCAAGGCTGCCGAGGCGTCGAGCACAGATATCCTCCCGGACAAACACACAAACTCCGGCCCGCGGTACAAAGCTGTATTCCAGTCTGTATCCGGGGTATAGGAGATATGAGGTGTCTGCCGGAGAAGATATCTGTGTCTCTGTAAGGAATAGCAAAGCAGGCTTTGCCGTTTCCAGGTGGTGGTGAATGGCAAGCAGATTTGAGTGGATTCCCCTGATATTACAAAAGTCCACGTTTAGCGTGGCAGGGAGAGTTGCAATGCCCTTACGTTTGCCCCGGACAGTTTTTGGTAAGGAGCGAGATTGTGCCCTCCCCAGAGTACGAGGGGCAGCTTGAACGTCCACGCCTTGGTGAATACCAAACCGTGGACGCTCAAGGGGGGATTCTCCAGTGCTGTGGCAGCTGGTACCCCCCTGGGGTAAATGATCTTTTAATATCGCTGCCATTAAGGGGAGGGTGAAAGGGATGGGCCTCCGGACACCTCTCTCACCGAACGAAACGCGGCATAAGCCACTTCACGTCGAAATTCTGAGAGGCCGTGGTATTTCACCGGTCGAGCCGGCCCATTCATGCAGCGAACTGCTTGGCTCTACCACTGTTCCTACTCTTTCTACACTTTCTATATCTGCAGGGTTTAGTTTAAGCTTCAATGCAAGCTTATTTACGACTACTTTTATATCCTCGTTTTCAGTTATTTTCTGTAGGCACGCAATTTCGATATTTTTTTCTTTTTCTTTTTTTTCTAGTCGTACTACCCTCTCTTCTAGGGCAATGTTGCACTTTTCAAGGTAGATATTTCTTTGTTCTATTATTTTTATCTTATTTTCGGCACTTTTCTTAAAATCAATCATTTCTTGATATTTTTCAGCATAAAAATCTACCGTCTCAGTGAGGTCATCCAGCTTTTGTTCCAGTTTGAAGATTATTTCCAGCTTCTTATTCATTTCCACGAGCAGCGTTTCGACCGTGATCTTATGTGGATCGATATCTAGAATAGGCTTCTGAGGCTTTTGTATGGGACTAGACTTTTGGCAGTCATTGCGCGACCGCGATTTAATATTTTTTTTTTTTACGGGATAGGAGGGCAAACGAGCAGGCGTGTCACCTGATGGTAAGCAACTAACGCCGCCCATGGACACCAGCAGCACATATAGTGTTACTGTTGCGTTGCCGACCTTTAAGGGAAGGGGATAGGAAAGGATGGGAAAGGTGTGAGAGGTACCCGGAGGCCCACCCCCGGGTACCTCTCACACCAAACGAAACGCGGCATGAGCCACTTTACGTCGGTCTTCTGAGAGGTCGTGGTATTTCACCGGTCGAGCCGGCCCATTTATGCAGTAAACTGCTTGGCTCTACCACTGTTAAAAACTGTTAATAAAAATATATCCTCCGCAACAGTTTTGTTGACGCCAATTCAGAAAAGGCCGGGCGAAGTAACGAATTGATAGTTATATATCGTTCTCATTGATATGTAAAACAAACACCTTTGTTATTTCCGTAACCTTTGTTTCATAAATATTTTTTCTATAAAAAGTGTGGACCGCGAAGGTCATTTCATTTTATTAAATGGACCTCAAGCGAAATTAATTGGCGACCCCTGCTCTATTTATTTATTATTGCCACACACGGGGCACAATTTTGAAAGTTATCAATATTTATAACACATTGTTTCCGAAAAGTAAGTGTACAGTGATTTGGACCAGGCCGGGCCATTGAGTACACCATGTGCTATTTTATAATAATAATAATATAACATTTATGTCCTTTGTTGACTTGAGGAAAAGTGTAAATGTTGGACCGTACAAGTATTATTTAACAATTATCATTTACAACAATCATTACATAGTATAAAACAAAGTCACTTTCCGCTGTCTGTCCTCTTATATGCGCATATCTTTAAAACTACGCAACGGATTTTGATGCAGTTTTTTTAATAGTTAGAGGGTTTCAACTGGGTGGTCATTAATTCATTTTACGATGTTGTAAAGAAAAAATGATAATTTTCGAGATTTAGATCTTTAATTGCAAACGCTGGCTGAACCCTAAGTGATAGATCAAAAAATGTTCTACATTATTTAACACCTTCAGAAGGTCTACAAAAAAGTCCTCGAGGGCATATCTCTATCCTTTAGGGATAACCCACAATGACCATTTTTTTTTACTTTTTACGAGAAATAATGGCTTATTTACGAAGCGATGTTGTGCATGTAATATAGATGACCCTGGCCCTTTACAGCGTGCAATTTAAATGAATATTTTCGAAGATATTGCAGTATTAACAGAGCGGGACAGCAGTTAAAGCCGATAAATAGCAATAATTGAACCTCATGATATCCAAAATTTACTCATTTATTACTTTTGATGCGAAACAAAGTTCGCCGGGTCAGCTAGTAACAAATAAATGTTGTCGGCAGGCCCGCCGAGAGCGCGGACCTCCAGCTGCCTGCGCCCCGGCAGCCCGCGGCGCCCCCGCCCGTGCTGCTGCAGCCCGAGAGCCTGCACTTCGGAGAGAAGCGGGTGCACTCTCTCGGAGATGAACACGTGGAATTCAAAGTACGGAAGTTCAACAACAACAGAAAGAATATTAGACAGAAAATAAACGATGATTGAGTGCTTTTGATTATTTTAATTTGCTGTACTGGGAATGGGATGGTATAATTAGTTATACCTTTATGGTACATCGTAGGTACACCCACATTATGATCAAGTCATTGTCCCACAGAACTGCACACACAGAACACAATTTATCTGTGGGATATAAAAAATCGTCGTTTTGCGTATAAATAATACGACGAAACAAAACGACATATTATTGTATGTTCACGGTGTTGTTACTTGAAAGGGTAACTTTATTTATATCTGCCCCTATTAGGACCTCAGACCCGTACTTTGTGTCTGTGTGTACTTTCTGACAGCTCTGTATCCTCGACTAGCGATAGAAATTATCCATAGTCTATACTCCATCCACTATTTTAGACAGATAGTAGTAGTGTTCTCTTGCAATCACTGCAAGAGAATTCAAAATATCGATTACTTATTAAAACATTGATTTAAGAACCATATTAATCACTAATCATTATTCGCATGTAGGACTCTCTTCATCCGCTGACGAAGCTTCGATGACAAGGATTATGACACCCTCTCCTAATCCTTGTACCATATTGTGGAAAGCTGATAATAGCCGATCGACTAACCACATCGCTAAACATGACCTTGACAATGAAATATGACGTATTTGGGGTCTAATTTTTGTCCGGAGTTTTAGGTTATGACGCTAGAGCAAAGTTAAAGCAAAGAATATGTCTGTGCTGTCTAAAATACAATAATATTAATAATATAATGGACGGAGTATTGTGACTGATCGGATAAACAGTAAGCACAATTCGTGTTATTTCCCTGTTTCATAATAAAAGTTTTAATTAATAAATACAATATTCTAAGTTTTACATTGTGCCCTCTACATCATACGAGTGGAACACCACAATGATAATAACATGTCTGTTGATATACAGTTAATCAAGAGATGTCGCTACAGGTCCTGCTATTTCAACATCTTAAAATATTTACTTGGCCGTTCAAGTTATTTAGATTTCTTATCTTTCTATATTACAATGAGCGTGTCAATTAATTCATCATCATCATTACCATCATGATGATGTCAATTATTTAAGTTATTTAAAGACAAAATTAACTAATGTGATACCTAAAATAATAGATCTAAAATATTTTTAACAAGCCTGACTAAAGATAATCAGGTAGTTCCCTTCTCCCTTTTTTAGCACGCTTATTGCAGTTTTGCCTGTGTTTGCCCTCCTAATCCGTAAAAAAAGAGTCATTATGTGCCAGGTTAGGTATCCGCCGGCCGGTGAAGGCGGTGAGTGGTTGAGGTAGTCACCTCACTCCATACTCGCAGTTTACCTGCTCGTGCATACATACTTGGTAGTTGGTCATATGTATCCGAAGGTGTAGGCAGCGGTGTAGTTAATCTTCGACTTCGCTACGTCCCAAATGGAATAGGTGACGAAACCTATGTCATAGACCGAGCACAACGTTGTCAGTCATCGATATATGTCTTAATATAACTTCTAGAAAGAATCCCGAGAAATCATTGATATGACCCGGGATCGATCCTTTGACCACTGGACCACCGAAAATGTTGAAACTTGCTTGTATATGTAAATTGGCTTTTGGGACATTCTAGACCGTGTCTGTATGTCTTACCGCAAGAAATGCAGCATGCACCACTTTTACGACGATTTTCTGGGCGGTCGTGGTAATCTACCGGTCGAGCTGTAAAAAAGTTACCATCATCCTATTTGGTTTGGCACAACTGGTTCTTTTTTGCCTATTAAAAAGGTTACCATTAAACAAAATTACTAGATTTTTGTATTATGATACCTCGATTGCTCCGTAGATAGCAGATAGCTGGGATAATTCAACAGCTGCTGGCAGGCCGCAACTGACGGCCATTAAATCTAATTATAAGTCTGGTCACGCTCATGTACTTAGATACAGCGATTAACAAACAAACTTGTCATATTCACTTTGAACCTTCAAGTTATGGAGCAGCCATGGAGCGCTACCTTAACTAGGTTCACTTCTGTCTATGGGAATGTTTACACATAAGCAGTTACACTCCTGAGTGTAACTACTGCTCTGCCCTGTAGGTACACTTGCTTATGAACTTGATCTTGGATTGACATACTTACGTTTTGTTTGGTAATAGAATGTGTGTCTTGGCCGTCCTCAACTCCTACGTCCATCCGCTTTTTCATTGTATATCTGCTTAGTCAGTCTTGCATCATCCATCCATTCTTTCTTCATGTCCGAACCATCGGAGCATGCCCTTTTTACCTTTACAGCTACACTTTCTTTCAATCCAACAATAGAAATAAAAGTTTGTAATTATACATGCAAACAGCGGAACATGGTGTTTCAGTTGTGGATGCGTTCAAATGGAATAATACTATGTCCACAAAAAAACAATAACTAAAATAATTAACAAGCAGCGGTGTCACTGTAGCACGCGGGAGAAACCGCCCCTTTGGATAGGTAATACCTAACAAAAACTGCGCACCTGAATTGTTAACTTATCACTTGATTAACGTTTAATTTATTATTTTTACCGAACTCTCTCAAGTCTCGGTGGTCCAGTGGTCGAGCACCCCGCTTCTGAATCTAGAGGACGTGGGTTCGAATCCTCACACTGGCTCACAGCAATGACTTTTCGAAGTTCTTTTCGGTAGTTATGTGTGGAAAATATCGATGACTGAAAACGTTGTGCCTGGTATGGCAATAGGTTCGCCACCTATTCCATTTGGGACGTAAACATAACCGCGAGACGAGGCTTAACAGCCGCTGCCTTCGGGTAGAAAAAAGCCTTAAGTTATGTTTAACAGCGGTGTCAAACGCGGGAAAAACCACCCCTTTGGATAGGTTAACACACTCCTGAATTGTTAACACACTCAGTCCTAAATTTACATCTAAATTATTATTTTTGCGAATTCAAAATGAATATTATTTGGAATATTAAGGATTTGTTTACCCAACGGATTTCTTACATCTATCCTATATCAAATATCGGGAGCCGTTCGACGACGCGAGGATTCTCTCATACCTGTATCTCATAATAAACTTTGTGTAAACAGTATTAAATAAATAATTAGGTAGATATACAAATAACAGTTTACGATTCAGAAACCTCATCCATGGTAATGACTCGTCTTTGTAGGACTTCACTTGAATAACAAATTCGAAAGCTCCCCCACTTTCATAAATAAATATTCTTCACAGATTTTTAATGAGATTGTTGATTGTTACGCGCATGGATATATTATTTCTCAACAAATGCTTTCAACACACTAGCCGCGGACCCACAACGAACTTCGTTTTTTTGATAGATTTTACCAATCCACTTTTTGTTAATGTCTCGTTCATCTACGGAATTCACCCATCAGCTTCTGGTACAGATGTCCTGAGTTTTATTGCTGAAATGAACTCATTGAGAATTTTAGGAAAGCTTTTCGGCAGTTACGTTACTTGCTTGCACTATACTTGCACTATACTTACTTGCTATAACTTTTACCAATACCAACAACCATTACCAAATTACCAAGAACCAGTTACCTCAGTTTACCTATGACTCTCTACGCAATAGAAATAGTAACAAATAGCTCTGAGAAGAACTGTAGACTAGAATAAATAGTTCTCAAAAGAACTGTCATCGCTCAGTACACGAGAAGGCGAGAGGGGTAGCTCTCAAAAGAGCTGTTTATTATTTACGAAGCCCAAACACGCAGCGAAGAGAACACACCCGCTCCGTAGCACGACGCGCGCTGAAATAAAAACGTATGCAAACTGCCACTCGTATATATAACATCGCTGACGCGTCATTCACGCCACAGCGCCGCGTACGCGCGCGCACCTCTCCCCGCGCGCCTCACCTCATATTCTCCCCTCTGACGCCATATCATATGTTAACAATTTTGTATATAAACCGCACTATTTTGGTAATAAAGATATTCCATATTCGACATCATAGAATAGCACATGCGTTTTATTGACGAAGACCTGGAATCCAAATCTATTAGGGAAGCCATCAGTGACCACATCAAGACCAAACAGCCGTCCAGCCGTCACGCTTACCCTAAAGTGGTGACCCCTACAAAACAACAACCCTGCTAAGGAAGAACACTCAAGATGACCGAGGAGCAAATCATCGCCGCAGCCGGAACAGAATCTTCACCATTTTCATCGTCACTACTCGAGGCCGCCGCCATCGGTCTGACGATGAGAATCCCTCCATTCTGGCGCGACAAGCCGCGTCTCTGGTTCATTTCCTTTGAAGCAGCTACCAGCAGCGCTAAAAGAAGTAACAACCAGCTCGCTCAGACCGTAATCGCGCATCTCGAAAAGCAAGACATCGAGCAGGTCAGCGATATACTCTACAATCCTCCAGAAGACCTGTACTCTGCACTAAAACACCGACTAATATCATCATACGAAGAGTCCGACAGCCGTCAACTTCAAAAACTACTTTCAGAAATAGAGCTGGGCGACCAGAAGCCTACCCAGTTACTCCGCCGCATGAGAGACCTGGCACGCGACAAAATGCCAGAAGAAACCCTGCGACTAATGTGGACTCAACATCTACCATCCCACGTTAGATCCGTTCTTGCCGTCAGCGACTCCTTCAATAACAAAACTACGCTTGACGAGCTGGCATTATTAGCAGATAAAATGATGGAACAAACGAAGCACCACATATCCGCCATCTCACCACCATTATCATCAGCATCATCCAACACATTCCAACCTCACAACCCCACACTTCTACTAATCGAGGAAGTGAGAAAATTATCAATAGAAGTCGCTGAAATGCGCGCGAAACAAAACCAACCGCCGCCATGTTCCTGCGTCCGATCGCGTCAAAATTGGCGTCACCCCAATTCTCGGAATCGAAGCCCGTCGACGTCATCGCACACGCGTTCCAACTCGCCACACAATACAGCGCCATCTAAACATCAAGTATGTTACTATCATAAGCGCTTTGGCGCAAACGCAGTTCGTTGCACAAAACCGTGCTCATTTAGTTCACCGTCGGAAAACTAGATGGAACACTGGTCGAGACGGCAACCAGTAGTTCATACAAATCAAACCGTCTATTCGTCACTGATAAGAAAACTGGGCTATCATTTCTTGTGGACACCGGCGCGAACATTAGCGTACTTCCTAAAAAAAATGGAGCGACAGCAGAACAGCCACTATCTTTTCAGTTGTACGCCGCGAACAACACAATAATACCTACGTACGGCGAAACTACTCTTGAACTGGATCTTTCACTACGAAGATCATTCAAGTGGAAGTTCATCGTTGCAGCTGTCAATAAACCCATCATCGGAGCCGATTTTCTAAATTATCACCAACTAATCGTCGATCTCAAAAATAGAAAATTAATCGACGGGAAAACATCGTTATCAGCAAGCGGTCAACTTATATCTACAAATTACTCTACAATTCGAACCATTGACCTTCAACAAACCTACCACGACATACTAGCGGAATATCCCGGCATCACTCGACTCACCTCGATGAAACTGAGCCCGAAACATAATGTCGAGCATTTCATCGAGACCCAGGGTCCACCCGTCTTCTGCCGAGCTCGTCCACTACCCCCACATCGATACGAGCAGGTAAAAAAGGAATTCGCAAATATGATGGAACAGGGACTATGCAGGCCAAGCAAAAGTCAATGGGCTTCACCACTCCACGTCGTACCAAAGAAAAACGGCGACTTACGAGTGTGTGGTGACTACAGGCGACTCAATGCCATCACCAAGCCTGACCGCTACCCCATTCCCCGCATCAAAGACTTTACGTATCAGCTCGCCGGCAATACTGTCTTCACGAAAATCGACTTGAACCGCGCGTACTCCCAAATCAGCACCTCAGAAAATGACATAGAGAAGACTGCAATCATCACACCCTTCGGATTATTCGAATTTCCTCGAATGGTTCCTGGTCTGAAGAACGCTGGACAGACTTTTCAACGATTTATTCACGAAGTACTCCGTGACCTTGAATTCGTGTATCCATTTTTGGACGATCTGTTATTGGGATCACCTGATGCTATTACGCATCAAAAGCACCTCCGTATACTGCTTGCACGACTCGAAGAATATGGCATTACCATAAACCCAGCGAAATGCGTCTTTGGGAAACCCGAAGTTACATTTCTCGGCTACCACGTGTCGCAGCACGGCATTAAACCTCCACTTGAGAAGGTCAAAGCCATCACCGACTTCCCGAAACCCAAAACTGTCGAAGAACTCCGCAGATTTATCGGTATGCTAAATTTCTACCGAGATAACATACCAAACGCCGCGTCTATACAAGCACCACTACACGCATACTTACACAAAGTAAGAAAACATGACAAAACACCTATCAACTGGAACGAAGAATCGAACCGTGCATTTGAAGCTTGTAAAGCCAGCATCGAAAACGCAGCTTTACTCGCTCATCCATCGCACTCAGCACCCTTCGCCATTTTCTGCGACGCCTCCGCCACCTCAGCAGGTTCTGTACTGAACCAGAGAGTAGATGGAAAGTGGCAACCACTTGGCTACTTCTCGAAGAAATTCACCGCTGCTCAACAAAAATACAGCACTTTCGACCGAGAACTTCTAGCTATCTACATGTCAGTTAAACACTTTCGAAAAATGTTCGAAGGCAAAGAAATAACCATCTTCACCGACCACAAGCCACTTACATACATGCTTCAAAAAGCGCCATCGCCAACAGAAACTCCACGCCGCACTAGACAACTATTATTCATCGGTCAATTCACCTCCAACATTCAACACATTAATGGTGAAGAAAATGTTGTCGCCGATGCACTCAGCCGCATAGAAACAATATCCTGCCCTACCTCATTAAATTACGAAGAAATCGCTAGAGCACAGAACGAAGAACTTTCTACAATTCTACAACTATCACAACAAGATAATCTTACAATTAAAAAAATACTTATACCTACAACAAACATAAATATTTATTGTGAAACATCAACAGAAAACATTCGCCCATATATACCTACGAAGTATCGCCGTGACGCGTTCGACGTCACACATGGGATCAATCACCCCGGCATCCGAACTACGCGCAAACTGATGACGCGCAAATACTTTTGGCCCTCAATGAACGCTGACGTCGGTGCTTGGGCGAAAGCATGTTTACGCTGTCAACAATGCAAGATTCACCGCCATACTCAGAGCGCACTCAAACCATTCCCGCCAAGCGACCGTTTCGAATCTGTACACATCGACATAACTGTTTTAACCACTACCCCACAGGGATATAGGTACTTAGTGACGTATATCGACCGAGCAACACACTGGACGGAATGTGTACCTACCGAAGACATAAGCGCAGAAAGAATCGCCAAAGCTACCTACGAAAATTGGATCGCACGTTTCGGATGTCCTACTACAATTACAACCGATCAAGGACGCCAGTTTGAGAGTCAGCTGTTCGCTAGCTTAATGAACTTGATGGGTATTAAAAAGACTCGTACTACTAGTTTTCATCCCGCATCAAATGGTTACATAGAAAGATATCATCGCACACTCAAAGCCGCACTCAAAACTCGACTTGAGGGACGTAGCACATGGATCGATGAATTACCTACAGTACTCTTAGGACTTCGTTCATGCCTACGTGGAGACTCCGATGTTAGCCCTGCACAACTTACATACGGTTGTAACATACGCCTGCCCGGAGATTTTTACATACCTACAAATACACCCGCCGCGTCACTCAACTCGACATACGTCGAACAACTGCGCGACTCGATAAGGTCACTGAACCCTACGAAGCAAGACGCGCCGCATAGCAACAGCCGTAAAATATTTGTAAGTAAAGACTTAGCTACGTGTGAATATGTTTTCCTACGTGTCGATTCAGTACAAAAACCACTCACTCCACCTTACACTGGACCTCACCGTGTGATAAGCAGAAATGAAAAAGTTTTTACCATTCAGCTTGACGGACGACAGAGTAACGTATCCATCGACAGACTCAAACCTGCATACACTCTAAGCAGCGAAACCACACCCATTCAAGCAGTTACGCCAACACCAGTTCCAGTCATAGCAGTGCAGCCACAGCAAATCCGAACCTCAAGATCTGGCCGTACCATCAAAACCCCAGTACGCTTCGCTTGAGGGGGAGCCCTGTAGCTACACTAGCACTATACTTACTTGCTATAACTTTTACCAATACCAACAACCATTACCAAATTACCAAGAACCAGTTACCTCAGTTTACCTATGACTCTCTACGCAATAGAAATAGTAACAAATAGCTCTGAGAAGAACTGTAGACTAGAATAAATAGTTCTCAAAAGAACTGTCATCGCTCAGTACACGAGAAGGCGAGAGGGGTAGCTCTCAAAAGAGCTGTTTATTATTTACGAAGCCCAAACACGCAGCGAAGAGAACACACCCGCTCCGTAGCACGACGCGCGCTGAAATAAAAACGTATGCAAACTGCCACTCGTATATATAACATCGCTGACGCGTCATTCACGCCACAGCGCCGCGTACGCGCGCGCACCTCTCCCCGCGCGCCTCACCTCATATTCTCCCCTCTGACGCCATATCATATGTTAACAATTTTGTATATAAACCGCACTATTTTGGTAATAAAGATATTCCATATTCGACATCATAGAATAGCACATGCGTTTTATTGACGAAGACCTGGAATCCAAATCTATTAGGGAAGCCATCAGTGACCACATCAAGACCAAACAGCCGTCCAGCCGTCACGCTTACCCTAAATATCTATTCATCTAAAGTTCTATACATATAAATAATTCAATATGTACCCGGATTCATAGCTGCTATGGAGACGACCAGAATATAATGCAAAGCATAAAATATAATTGTATGACATCTTCTGTATAAAAATAACCATATGACAAAAAGAATTACGCATCTGTAATGACCAGAATGGTTCACACATGGCCGACATTAGTATTCACGAGAGGAACTGAATTAGGTATGCGACAATACGGATATGAGTTGATCGAACAATTTGTGACTGCACTTACCTTTTAATATTGTTATTACGCATGTCTGCTTGCACAGAGGTCGGTGAGTTCGATCCATTCAGACACCTTGTCATAACATTGTATGTCCGGTACTTGGTCTGCTCCAAGGATCACTTGATTTGGCGACTTGGAAGAAAATCCAAAAACTATATCTATAATAATGAAGAAAGTTCGTTTGTACGTACCGCGTAACGCGCTATTAACTAGTTTGAAACTAAGCAACTAGATAATGTTTGTATTATGGAACCAGACAACGGATACATGGTATTTGTAGATAATTTTTTATAGATACATACATAACTTCACGCCTTTTCCACCCAAAGGTATAGGCAGTGGTTGTTAAGCTTCGACTCGCCGGTATGTTTATGTCCCAAATAGAACAGGTGGCGAACCTATTCGAAATGAATATTATTTGGAATATTAAGGATTTGTTTACCCAACGGATTTCTTACATCTATCCTATATCAAATATCGGGAGCCGTTCGACGACGCGAGGATTCTCTCATACCTGTATCTCATAATAAACTTTGTGTAAACAGTATTAAATAAATAATTAGGTAGATATACAAATAACAGTTTACGATTCAGAAACCTCATCCATGGTAATGACTCGTCTTTGTAGGACTTCACTTGAATAACAAATTCGAAAGCTCCCCCACTTTATACACTGAGCACAAAGTTTTCAGTCATCGATAGTTATCAAACAAAACTTCTGAAAATAACTTTGAAAAGTGATTGGTGTGAGCCAGTGTGAGGATTCGATCCCGCGACCTCTGGATTCAGAAGCGGGGTGCTCGACCACTGGACCACCGAGATCTAAATATGTATAATAGATAGACAAAATCCAAAAGGCATACAAACATCACAAATTTTAAAACTCGCTTTGGCATCGAACCTGCCTATATCTACTCGGTAATTTATTGTTTAATGAACTAACAAAAACTCTTTCATTTCTGAGCTTGTCAGTTAAAATCAAATCAAAATAAGAACTTTATTTAAAGACTCCCTTTGACGTACGAATACCTTAAATGTGGGATACGAACAGGAACAGGATATGAACTCGCTCGACTCATGTGACTAGAGATGGTCCGAATCAGATCAAACCCTTGGTCGCTTCTCACGACATCCACGGAAGAGATAGGGTGGGACTATGCTTTAGAGTCGTGCCACACCACATGCCCTTAATATTCCACAAAAAAATAATTGTAATTATTTTAGGCCGCGGAGCATCCCAGACATCGTGTTAAATACATAAAATTAGGCATTTGCCATACAGTGGGCATAGAGCCCGCTGTATATACCTAAGTATGGAAATATATGGCTGTATGGACAGAAAGAGTATTAATATAATCAGGGTTTTACCATGGACCAAACATATACCTATAGATAGAAAAAACAACTATTTGTTCAGCTGTTAATCACAAGCTCGAGATTGTTCTCATCCATTGTCTGGTACATGATCCGGCTTCATATGGTAATCGGGAACTATTAAAAACTAATGTCACATTGTTATTTATATTTTTTTGCCATCCTATATGGGTTAGGTTGAGTACCTACGGTCCGAGTATCATTAGATTTTCCAATCACGCAGCTGGACACCGCTACATATAAATGCGAGGATCCAGAAGGCTGTTATGATATAATCGTTCGCCTCGACAGCTGGCACTCCTGTCTAGTGTACTCCTAGATCTGTCGCAAGTGCTGTGCTCTTGTTTGGAATATAACAATCAAAATGTTTAAATTGGTAAGTTTAGTCATTGTTCTTAAATATTTCAGATATGTCAAAATATTTTCGCAGTTATTTCAAAAATAATAAGTTAATGAACTATATTGACATGATATATAAAAAAAAATTAATGTAAAAAAAAAATCAAGGTTAGATACATATTTTTAAATAAATTAAAAAGCCTTAATTAATTGGATATTATTATTTTTTTACGAAAAACGATATATGTGTACGCAGCAAACGTTATCTTGCCAATAATTTAAGGTCAAGATTGAGCGTTGTATGTATTTTTGTTGTATGTTGTTTAATAAAAAAAATGACAAAAACCAAAATTTCAAAAAATAGGGGTGCGGTGCTACCCTTAACATTTAGGGGGATCAAAAATACATGTTGTCCTATTCTCAGAGCAACACGATACGCACACACAATTTAATGAGAATCGGTCTTAGTATGGTAACACACACACATAAATCAAATACCGATATGCGAAGATTTACTTAAAAATACATTGTCAATGTGGTTTCTCTCATTGAACACAATTTGTGCAGTCAACGCATGATTTATCTAAATTATCCGCTGAAGAGACATTCTAAAATTTAATGGTGTGCACCTGGAGCTATACAAATAATGTTCATGAAACTTAAAGCTAATTTGTATGAAATGGAACCTTCGCTGCAGGTGATGCTGATCGCTTTCGCGGCCGTGCTGTTGGCGTGCCCCGCTGTGGCGAAGCCCCAGGTGTTGGTTGACTACGGGTACTACGCGCCGGCCGCCTACGTGTCCTCATACAGCGCGCCGCTCGCCTACTCATACTCGTACCCATATGCGTACTCCTACGGTTACCCACTAGCCTATTACTAGATTACAACCCTGGACCTTCTATACCTATATATTGTAACCCACTAAAGTGTCATCATACATATATTTTAGTGTCTCACCATGTTAAGAATGTAATCTTTAGTTTTCAGTAGATTTTTCTTCTGAAATCGCGGTTTTACCTATGGCTTACTTTTGTTATTTTCTTGTGACTAAGTCCTTAACGGTTTGGACACGTTTCTATCAGCTCAACGTAGATTTACTTGCATTGTTCTCTAATAGTTTTCCAATCATTGACTAATATTGATGTCATCAAATATAATGCATTGTAATGTGTATTTTAAAGGACAATCTGTATTTTAATAAACTGATTGGTAACCACTCTAAGAGTAACTATTCATTTTAGCTGTAATTGTTTCTCCACGCTTGACAGCTCAATTCACAATTAATTCACATTACAAAAGCCAAATTTATAAAGATTCCATGGTATTCTTACCTAGCTGGAATATTAACAATTTAAAAACTTCCAGAAGCAGAAGCTATTATTTTTCGATGTGAGAAAAATTTTATTTAAAACTTTACGCTTAGTTTAATTAGATAAAATGGTGTGAAAACTCGCCCATTGTAATTACTTTGGCACTAACTTTACTTCGCTACTTACTAGTCAAAACATTTCAAAACAATCAAAATGTACCGCACGCTAATAACAAAATTGAATTGAGAGAATCTATACAATAACGATCAGTCGCCTCTCCCTCAAGGGAATAGGGGTGAAAATAGGTTCGGTTCAATTTTCCAAGCAGACGTTTCACATTCGTTGAATTTACAGGTTCCTTGTAAGAGAAGAATTACTTACCCTGAATTACGATGTGACTTTTGTGAAATTATATTTATATTGCGATAAAGATAATAATACATACATACATAACTTCACGCCAAATCCCTTGCGGGGTAGGCAGAGAGAACGGAGCGCCATAAAACACGATTTTTACACGCCTCACTCGCTTCGTTGACTTTCATAACTCTTTTCATGCACGCGCGTCGGTTAATAAAATGTTCAAAGATAGTAATATGTTCAGAAATAGTAAAATTCAATATAGATTAGGCATTTAATGTAATTTGTTGAGTCAGTTATTTTTATCTATCATTAATTTAAACCAAAAACATACATTACATTATATTTTTGAATATAATAATTTCCACAAAATGAAGCTGCTTTTATATAATATCTACATGATGTTTGACAAAAAATCTTCGCAATGTTTATATCTTCACCCTTAAAAATCTTCAGACGACAATTGAAATTTGTGGATTGATCAACATATTTATGTAGATTAGTTTGATTGTATGCCCTCGTATACTAAAGTTTGCTAAACGGACGCTAGATGCAGGATATTGGCATAACCTGTTTACCATGTTGTTGATACATTGAAGTAACACATAAATATTTCAATAAACTGTAAATCTAATCTATACTACATACGTACATACATTATAAACATCTAAGCATTATACATCCTTAATTTAATTAATATATAGATTAGGACTACATCGTTCGTGTAAGTAAATAAATTGAATTAAATACAATTCAATGTAAATATCACTACCAGTCATTAAACAAGATAAAGTTTTTGTTCTCTACTCTTTCTATGTAGTAACTTGGCATTTGTGTCGTTTTACCACATATTAGTACGGAATGATATAAAAGTTATTATATTAATTAATTATTTAAGATAATCGATCTTATTATTATTAGAGTGTAGTTAGTAGGTACCTATTTTTATTCATTCGTGGTCGCTAAATAAATCTGAACTAATATGACACCACTTTAAAAATAAATCAATCCTCCCTTCACAGCTATTTTTCAGAATTTCTGCTGCACTCTGGCACTACATTCTGGTAGAGTTTTAGAAATAAGTACTTTAATAGACGACTCTACGTTGGATCACAATTACTAGAACGTGAAATATAAATAAATACAAATGCATTATTCGTGTTATTATCGATGAATGAGTGAACAAAGGGTTTTCTTTTTAGATTTGTAGGTACGGATCTGTAATTGTCTGTAATTAATCCAGAATCGAATCATGAAATTTATGGGTTATGATAGTTTCTGTCTAAAACTATTTCCAATATTTGTAGTTATGATGTTTATTTTATGTAGGAGAGCCGTTGGATAATAATTTAACTTGAATACATTACATGTTCTTGTTATTTTTATATATATATATTTTTCCTATTTTGATAAGATACAGACACGAGTAACCTCTTTACACTAGACACCATTGTTCCTTTGTCCCTCATCAAGAGCACAAGCACACCAAAATGTTCACTATCAAAATTTTTTCATTTTGAAGTATTTTGTTTGTTTAGTTGTACGAATTTTCAGAGCACAAGTATTGTTTATGCGACTTCGAGGTCCGAGCCGGAGTCGTCCGAGTATGTCCGGGGCGTGGGCGGCGCGGGCTGCACTAGAGCGGGAGGAGTGTGGGCCAGCAAGGAGGGTCTGCCGCACGCTCGCTCCTCCTGCAGCTTACGTAACCTCTCCTGTTCCTCACGTTTCTGTTTACGCCACTTCGCTCGACGATTCTTGAACCAAACCTAAGAAATAAAAATATATTTAATAACTATGTAGAGAGCCTAATGTAGCCTAAAACTCATTTCATAGGTGTTTATTGTCAGTTATTACCCTTACCCCTCACCCCAATCTAAGTGGGATATTACTACTTATAATATGTATAAGCAAACCAAATATTTTTTAAAAAGAAACATAATGAAGTATCACTTGTGTAGTGAATAACGTTCGAACAGTTCGTTAAATTATTAAGTACACCATATCAATATACCCCCTCTTATTCCTCTCCCTCTCTTTTCATATTGTTTTAGGTTCAAGTATTATTTTTCTTTGATTATTTCTCAACTATCATGGCTACGTGACTAATGATGATCACTTGGATCATTTTATACTTATTAACATTATCTTTTAACTATATTTTTTGCTAACCATTAACAGTTGGCGTGCAACGCGTAAAAATACGATAGATTGGTTGTAATAATAGTGAGACCTCTGGTGTGGCCACAATAACTCGACCATTTGATAATATTGAGAAGCGATAGTCAATAAAAATCAGGATCCCTACCCTCATACACTATCAATAGGTTGTTAGACAGCGCGTTATCCACGGACAATTGGAACGACCCAATTCCGTAGCAAACATTGACCGGGCTACCGAAATACATTGAAAAGAAAAAGAAAAAAAAAATAAGAAAGTGTATTGTCGAGTTCGGCAATCATTGATATTTCCCGGTGTGTAAGGAAGGACTCTATCGATGTTTCCACTTGAGTAATCGATGTGTAGAGATGTGCCCGGAGCGCGGGTGCGCGGGTGGTCGACCGCCGATGTTCTATTGTAGCACCTATCCGTCACAACAGTGTGCGGCCTGCTCTGCACTACACTACACTACTCGTGAATCGATTCATTCCTAATCCCTTATCTCCTTTACAATGTTGACACACATTCATCTTACATATAAATGTAATCATTTCACCAAAAATATATTCCAACAGAATCAATCGCGCGTCGATAATTTTAATACTTATTTTTAGATTTATATGAAAATATTTTTGTTATAAATTGTAAGGGATTACAGAATACGTATTGATATATGGTGGGTGGGTTTTGACTTAAAATAGATATTATTATGAAAGTTGTATATTTGCAAGATATTTAATAAACCTTTTAGAGGATAATGAAAAATAATATTTTTCTTAGAATTAATACTCAATTTTCAAGATATTGATGTTTTGAACTATATCATCATCATCATTACATAGTTTAAAACAAAGTCACTCTCCGCTATCTGTCCCCTTATATGCGCATATCTTTAAAACTACGCAACGGATTTTGATGCGTTTTTTTTAATAGTTACAGGGTGGTTTTGATCTATAATTCATGTATAGTGTAGTAAAAAAAAATGATAATTTTCAAGATTTAGAACTTTAATCGCAAACGCTGCCTGAACCCTAAGTGATAAATCAAAACAATGTACTACATTATTATACACCTTTAAAAGGTCTACAAAAAAGTCCGCGCGGGCATATGTCTATCTCTTAGGGATAACCCACAATGACCATTTTTATTTTCTTACTTTTTACGAGAAATAATGGCCTATTTATGAAGCGATTTTAAACATTACAGTATTAAGTTGTTAAGTGTATTAAATAGATTGTGCATTTAATATAGATCAATATTGCCCTTTACAGTATGTAATTCAAACGTATATTTACGAAGATATTACAGTATTAACATAGCGGGTCATAAGTAGTTGCGTTGCGCGCCAAAACGCGTGCCGAGAAATAGCACAAATTGAACTTTTTAATATCCAAATTTTACTCATTTATTACTTTTCATGCGGAACAAAGTTCGCCGGGTCATCTAGTCATTTATTATTTGGAAGCCAAGAGGAATGGAATTAAATATTCTTTCTTGATTCTTTTATCACAAACATATTAGGTCGGGGAAAAAGTCTTTTCGCATAACGTAGGTATAAACTTATTATAAAATTTCTTTGACTGTACTATTTGTGTCTGGCTGGTTTTGGTAACATTAAAAAGGTTACATTATAAAGAAAAGAAAAAAATAAAAAAAAGTTGTTTCCCGCTATTTTTCATTTGTTTTTCTCTCCGTAAAAATGAGTGAATCTTATGAAGAAATTCGATACATTTTAAAATTTTATTATAAAAAAGGCAAAAATGCAACTCAAGCAGTGAAAAAATTTTGTGATGTTTATGGACCTGATGCAGTGTCAGTAAGAGTAGCACAAATTTAGTTCAAACGTTTTCAGTCCGGAAATTTTGATGTTAAAGATGCACCTCGCTCTGGTCGCCCTGCTACGAATAAAATGGACGCCATTTTTGAAAGAGTGGAGCAAGATCGGCATATTAATAGTTACGATGTAGCTGAAGAACTGGGAATTGACCACAAAACAGTTTTGACCCATTTGAAGAAAGCTGGTTATACAAAAAAGCTCGATATTTGGGTGCCACACGAGCTCACTCAAAGAAACTTAATGAACCGTGTACTCATTTGCGATTCATTATTGAGACGTAATGAAACCGAGCCGTTTTTGAAGATATTGATAACTGGCGATGAAAAGTGGATCACGTACGACAAGGACGTGCGAAAAAGGTCGTGGTCGAAAGTTGGCCAGGCTTCACAGACTGTGGCCAAACCTGGCCTAACACGAAATAAGGTGATGCTGTGTGTATGGTGGGATTGGAAGGGCATTGTTCATTATGAGCTTTTACCGTCCGGCAAAACCATCGATTCTGATCTTTACTGCCAGCAACTGATGAGATTAAAGGAAGCAGTCGAGAGAAAACGGCCGGAATTGATCAACAGGAAGGGTGTGGTCTTTCATCACGATAACGCTAGACCACACACATCTTTAGCCACTCAGCAAAAATTAAGAGAGTTCGACTGGGAGGTCCTAGTGCATCCACCATATAGCCCTGACCTTGCGCCTTCAGATTTTCACCTGTTTCGGTCTCTTCAGAATTCTTTAGGTTCTGTAAGGTTGACCTCAAGAGAGGACTGCCAAAACTATTTGTCCCGTTTTTTTGATCAGAAGTCCCAAAGTTTCTACAGTAACGGGATAATGTCTCTGCCCACAAAATGGCAGAAAGTTATTCAACCAAACGGTACATATATATTGTAAATAAATGTAAATAAACTTTGAAAAAAATGTCTTGACTTTTCATACAAAAATACGAAAATACTTTTTCCCCAACCTATTATTTACATGTCTCTTATTGCCTAAATAGGTCAGGGAAAATCTTTCCACAAATAGACTGTATAAACTTTTAATACAATATTTTTCTATAGGTCTGTATTTCTATTTGGTTAGTTCTGACACTATTAAAAACGTTTCATTTCAAAACAGAAACAATTCAGTAAAATGTTCCTTCTTATCTCCACCTGTTCGCTCCGTTGTCTTCGGAATTCTTTAAATAGTATCAGGTTAGTTAACTGCTAAAAGTAGGTACTTGTCGCATTTTCTTGATTAAAAGTCCGCAAATTTCTACCGAAACGAATTTTTTTTATGTCACTACTTACGAGATTAATCTAGCACAAGAGCACATAGGTATCATAATTAAATGGAATAAAAATATGTTTTGAATTTGCAAACAAAGAACATGCGAAGAAGAGTGCGAAGAAACTTTTTCCTTCACCAATTATTAATAAAAGGAATGTCTATTTGTACCTCTCGTCTATTTATATATTGCTTCACATGATGTTTTGCAATGGCATTCAATAGTGAAAACCAGACAATAATTATAATTATATATATATATATATATATATATATATATATATATCTCAGACATACGATAGAAAAGAGTAGGTAATGGAAAATCTCTACAGTTCTAATTCTAGGATCCACATTGTCACAGGGTTTTGATAGGTAAATTTCTAGTGCCAAGCACGAGAATCTCTTCTTAGGCAGGTTAGTTGCGTTCTGGTGTTTACGGGGTCGTGATGGTAAGTCAACTGAGGCTGCAGGTGAACGGACAGATTACCAGCAGGAGAGCTTTCTGTGACGATGCCTCTCCTGAGCGTCGTATATGTGGGACGAAGTGGTATGTATATTAGATTATGGCTCAGTGCGAATTTTTCTTTTACCCCGTATACTTAGTTGAACAAAATTAGTTTTTGTTGGTTTTACCATATCACTTACAGGACTTTATAAAATAATGTAAGTGTTGATGATAAATCACAATACAACCAGTAAGTCAATTTGAACGTATTCCATTACTGGTACTGTAAGTTGTATATAATAGCAAACAGGAGCTGCTCAATATATTGTCAAGACGGGGGCTACTCAATGAATGCAAATAAAACAAGCAATGAGTTAAACCAAACACAATCAGCAAAACACAAAAGAGCATCACACTAATCTTATTGTGGACGAGGAGTGACAAAGTGAGTGGGCGAGAACAGAGACCTCGTACAAGTCGCCATGGAGTCTGTCTGTGTGTCGGTGTCGGTGTCGGTGCTGACGACAACCATATTTCCCGCTCGAGTGGCGCTCAATAGGGTAGGGGTGGTGGTGCGGCGGGGGAGGGGGGATGGACCCCGTCACTCTTTCATAGACATTTAATAGGACCTTTGTTGGGACGACGGCAGACACTTGTAATGCAATTAACTTCCACAATGGCGCTATCGTTAACGAATTAATTTCAGATATTCCTACTGAATAAGCTTATAAGATGCCCTTTTTATATGTTAATATTATAAGTTGGTATTTATGGACGTCGTTCAGTATTTGAAAATGAAAAGGAGTTCAGTCGTTATGGATTTTATATATCCACCATAATGTGAGGTGAATGTTAGAATACAAAAGTGAGCTGCTTGCATTGCAATTAACCGAGACAAAACTAGAATAACAGAAAACAACAATGATAACTACGAAAAGGGTTTTTTCCAGAAAAAATATGGAAACCGAATTTCGTAAATTAGTATTTAATGTATACCAATATTTGAAGAACTCAGCTAGTATATATATAGTTATATATAGTTTCAATATAATATAGTTCCCGACCCTGGCATACAATAGATTAAGTTGGTCACAATGCTGAGCCGGCAACGCTTAACACACACAACGACCATTGTTTTAATGCTATTGAAAGCTTCTAGTGAATTAGTTCATGGTATTGTAGGCACGTGTAGGTGGCGCTGCAGTCGTATCAAACATGCAACACGACCTGATGAATAACCTTCTGAACCTACACTCGCGATGTGAGTTAGATTTTAATGATTTATTGGGAGAGTTCGTTACAGTGAATGTAAAATTTATTGTAGGTAAATAGATATCCCTACTTATAGTGCAGGCTGATTAATACTTCAATAGTTATAATATTTAAGATAACTATAATAATATCCTTACTTGGCCCCAAGAGGTGACATCATTGTACCAGGAGGTATATTTTATTATAGAAATAAATCATCGTATGTCAAGCCGCAGACCTTATCTAAAGCTCAAATTCCGATACACACCTAGTGACATAAATTTAAAATACATAACCTCCTCGTGTCGCAGTCGGATTATAACAGAATCGACGATAATTATTTGACATGGTATATTAAATCGATAAATTCGTATTTATTAAATTAACAAAGCGAGTCTAAATCTGTCATCAAAATAAATAAGTGTCCACTGAGAAAGAGGCGTTTGAGGAGGAGAGGGAAGACGCACAGATGAGGCAGCTCCCAGGCAGGGGCCAGCAGTGGCAGGGGGAGTGGCCGGGGGCCAGGAGCCACCACGCCTCGACGCGCCGCAGACCATACACACTGGTGTAGTCTCACTGCTAGTAGACAGTAATTAACAAGCTCTGATAAACACATACTGTATACACCCTCCCGGCCCTCTCGGCCCCTCCCTACCACTCCGGGCCACTGCCGACAATAGTTACCTCTTTATTTTGTCAACGGTAAATTTTTAATGAACAATGTTGTCAGAATCAGTTTTAAATGACGACTAATTATATTATGAGAAAACTTTGTTAAGGTCAGTGTTGTCAATTAAACCGTAGGCTTGTGTATTAAAATTGTTGCCAACTTTAGGGTAGAGTTCACAACCGGAATTAATTTTAGATATTATAATGACGATGATAAGAAAGGTTAAAATATTTTTAACGTAAAATAAAACCTTGTTTTGTTTGAAGTTCAAATCCGAGTGCAAGCCGATGTCGTTTTGTCAATATTTTCGAATATAAGTATATGCGAAAATGTCGATTAAATTTTCATTAAATCCCGTAAAAACATTTCTTATTAAATCTCGGCTCAATCGTTGAACGGAACTAATTATGTAGTTTGGATATCGGTACCCTAATTTGCAAACAAAATGGCATTTCCATTTGATACTAGATATTATCTAGATTATATTGGTATCAAAATTGACATTTTCACAAAAAAGTGGAGTTAGTAGGTTTGCAAATTAAGGTATCGATATACTGAACAAATTCTAGATTACCGTATAGGTAGATAATGTAGGTATACTTTCATCCCAATAATTTGATGCCTTGGGATAAAACTGAAACTTTCTTCTGTCATTATAACTAAACTTTAGTCAACGCTTTTAAATTATCTAATCCGGCGAACTTTCTTTCTCCTCAAAAGCAAAACTAAAAGAATTTCTAAATGCAACTTAAAAGTAGCTTAAATCACGTCAAAATCGGTCCAGCCATTTTAAAGATTTCCCGGAATAATTGAACAGACAGTCAACAGACAAAAATTGTATAAAATGTTATTTTGACGTAAATACCATATATGGATACATTCATAAGAATGTAGTAGAAAGCAGTTATTTAAATATTACAAACAGACACTTCAATTTCTTTTATATGTATATATCACCATAAGCAAAATATAACATTAACTTTCATCTTATATAAATAATTTTGTCGTGAGGGTTATAGTTAGAGCTTACTCACGAGACACATCTGGGTACTATTGAAAACTACATAAAACCCGTTTAAAAGATCGAAGCCCAAAGAGGATGGGACTTCATTTTTTTATGAAAGCTCTACATAAATATCTAATAAAATAATTTATAAGTTATTTTGAAACTCGATATCGTAGCGTGTGAACGTGACGGCTGTGTCGGTGTTGCGGTGCGAGCGGTGCGAGCGGAGCGGTGCCGAGTGTAGCGGAGCGGTGGCGGCGAACCGTACCCAAGTTATTGTAATAATGTTGTTAGAACAAACACAGTCTCCCTCGGAGTTTGTTTGAGATTACAATTACGGTTTTAGCGAACTGATTTATTAATGGGCCGCCTGATCCGCCCGCTGATACTTTAATGTCGATCTGATTTGCATACACCGCAGCCGACTAACGGACCAACATACGTGCCGATATGTTTGTCACATTCAGCAGTACATAGTGGCTAGGCTCTAAACCACGCACTTCGCAGCATGATCGACTCGACTCCTGAAATATCACCTTCGTTCAGGATAGTAAAATCACGTGTCGCGTTTCATGCGGTGAGAGAGGTATCCGAAGACACTTCTTCACCATCTCTTGCTTCACCATCCCTGCTTACCATCAGCTGAGACTCTTGATCATTTGCCTCATATAATAAAAAAGATATTTATTCAATTAACAGTATCGGTGGCGCAGTGGTCGAGCACACGGCTTCTGATTCAGAGGACCGGGTTCGTTTCCTGACACTGGCTGACAATCACTTCGAAATTGTTTTCGGAAGTTCTGTGTGATAAATATCGATGACTGAAAACTTTGTGCCCGGTATGGCTATAGGTTCGCCACCTATTTGGACGTATTTGGGACGTAAACATAACGGCGAGATGAGGCTTAACAGCCGCTGTCTACACCTTCGGGTAACAAAAGGCGTGAAGTTATGTTATGTATGTTATTTATTCAAGCCATCAACAGACCAAATTATAAGTAACAGCATTATGCGTCGACACGACAATTGAATTATCTGGGCGATTAAATACATCGCAAAGATACTATGCATCAGTGATCGGCCAACATTTTGGACAGCAATGAAAAAAATGTTCACATTTACTGTGGAAAGTCATTGATGTCTGAAGATTCTGACTCGGGACTATAATGAAAAGTCGGCCTGTTCAACCACTAGTTGATCGCCAGTGTTTTAGAATAACTAAACGTGTGTGTAAGCCTAATTAAAATAATATCTTTTAGATACATCTATTAGAACCCGAGAACAGTGCTCACAGGGATTCACAAACTAGAAAAGAGCTTAAAACCTTTGAAGAATAAAATAGAGCATCGCGGAGAATACTCTCGATCACATCACCATTAATTCAAAGAAAACCTAATTCATATGTATCGAGTCAGTGTTAAAAGGCCGCGGGCAAAAACACTGGCTAATGCATTGAAGCTGTAACACCCCTCGCGGGTGGACTGAGGGATAACGAAATCCCAATCAAATATATTTTTAAGCAACACTAATATAGAAATTGTATTTTATTTTTTTAAATCTCAAGCATCCCCAAAAGCTTTGCACCTGTCCTATTTCATTTCCCCATTAGCAACGAAATGCATTAGTCAATATTAAAGACGCCATCCGCGACTATAATTCCACAAAGGGCACTTCAAATCACACCCATCTCTTTTAGGTTCATGTCACAACATTACTCCTCTCGAGGCGGACGGCCGGAGGCTGCAGCAGTATCCCCTCGCGTCTGTCACTTTGTATCAATTACCACACGCAAACACCCATGACACATCTTCGCAACAAAAAGTCGTATCTCCGCTCCCACTCCCGCTCCGGATCGCCATTCAACTATCAAAAGATCGCTGTAATAGTACCACAATGGGATGACAAGAGCGAAATGTAACAAACCCAACTTGATTCAACAGATAATAAAGTCTGTAGCGAAGTGAACAAGTGCGGTATTCGCCGAGCGGGAGGCGCGCGCGAGGGACTCCCCGAGGGTCGTTCTGCAAACAGCTCTCCCCTAAACGTTATACTTTGAAAACAATAATTTGTATTGCGTATCGAACGCTTCCATAAATAATTGAGTGATACTTGTATTGGTGATGTGGTGACGTGGTGACGTGGAGACGTGACCGCGCCCGTCACTCTTTCACTATCATCATTTAATTGGCATTTTATTTACTTTAATTACCATTCATGTGAGAAAAATTGTAAAATACCCACTGGACAAGTACAGTAAGGTGTTTGACTCTTGATGCTTAACTGCCTACCTATATTATCAATATAGATTTCAGTGAGTTTAAATGTTCTGTAACTTTAGACACTGGCTTAATTTACGAACTTATTACTCAATATGTGTCGGGCGAATTGATTTTCGCAACCACTGTAGATGAAGATATGAAATTTAACACCATTAGACCTTTCTAATGGTGTTAAATTTGTAACAAACACACACTACATGAATGCAGCTCATATCACAAAATAACACATACGTTGTTATTGACCTGTGTCCTTAGTCTCCTCGGTGGTCCAGTGGTCGAGCACACGGCTTCTGAATCTAGAGGTCGCGGGTTCGAATGCTTGCACATACCAATGACTTTTCGAAATTAATTTAAAAAGTTATGTGTGATACGACTGTGCGACTAAAAAAAACTTCGTGTTCGGTATGGCAATAGGTTCACCACCTATTCCATTTGGCACGTAAACATGACGGCGAGTCGAGGGTTAACAGCGACTGTGAAGACCGTGAAGTTATGTTAAGTTATGCTTCGCTCGCGTGCATTTACCTACATAAAATACAGCCGCTCCGTACAACTCTCTACCAAATTTCTAAAAGTTCTACAGTGGTAGAGCCACGCAGTTTACTCCATGAATGAGTCTGCTCCACGACCTCTCCAAAAACCGACGGAAGGTGTTTGATCCCATGTTTTGTTCGGCAAGAGAAATGACATGAGTCCTAACTCTAACCACTTACCAAAAAAGAAACTTGGTGAAACAATTTAGTCTAAGTAATTCATGATCTCCGCGCCGCTCTGTCTGTCTGCGCATACATTTTTCACAAATTTAGTGAACGGGAATTTAACGAGACACGTTTATGTTAATATTATTTAGGTATCTAAATAATAGCTTGTGTAATAAGCAACGCGAAAGCCTAAGAGCATAAATACGTACCTTAATTCATGTTATCTACACAGCTAAAATTCTCTTTCTTTAGAAAATATGCTAAGTTCACCCCTTTTTCTACTCGATTGTGTAAGAAGCGACTGTTAAAATGTCGACACGCCGTTACGTTACGTCTTAAATGGTATAGGTGGCGAACCTATTGCCATACACCGGTCACAAATTTGCAGTCATCGATATTTATCACACATCACTTCCGTAAACAATTTAAAGAAATCATGTCTCTACTAACCTCTACTTTATTACTTGACGGAGTGAAGGTAAGTAAATAAGTTTAGAACTATAGAAAATCATTATGTTGTAAATATTGCAGATTCGTCAGTTATAATAATATTTAGGAATGGCTGGCATTCACTTAGCTTTGTCATTAAAGGCCCATTTAGACGGAGAGAGTTTCTCGTCTCGAAGATACGATTATCGAAAGAATATAAAACATTTTTTTTTAACATTCACTCTTCTCGCTCGTTACCTTGGGCGACAATTACCTCGCAATGGAATATTATTGTGTCCGTGTAAACAGAATTTTAAAGCAATAATCGTATTTCGAGATTTTATGCCAGTTGCTACCATGAATGCAGTGCGCGAGGGTGTTTTAATTATTTCTGCTCTTCTAAGGCAAGTATTTGTTAAACGGAAAAAGAAGAAGAGGTGTTGGGTTAAAAAATCCAGAGAAACGATTTGGGGGCATCTCACACGTTGTGCCTTGAATTACAATTGGAAGATGAAGAGACATTCAAAAAAATGTTTCGGGTCACAAAAACTCAATTTATATATTTACTTCATGAAATTGGACCATCTATACAAAAAAGTGATACAAATATGGGTCAAGCTTTAGCTGCTCGTACAAAATATAAAATATTTTGCTACAGGAGATTCATTTCAAACATTATCAGAAATATTTAGAGTACCTTCACTACCTACCTGTACCTTAAGTTACTTTTGGTTTAATTTTTGAAGTGGAACTTTTGAACTGAAGTGGAACTTCTAATGTCTCGTGCAAGAGCGTTTAACGCTTTTAACGCCCCCTTGCGGCCACTATTTATATTATATAAGGATAAAATAAAAGCCAAGATTCATATAAACCAAGGATGAAAAGGTATAGCGACTTTTTAAACTACTCGTACAGACATCTAGTAGCGGATGGTGGTACTAGCTGGTCATAATTGATATTACAAAAATTATAAACTCAGCTAACAACATCTTTTTACATAACAAATGAATCTACTCGAGAATCATACTTGAAAAACAGATTAAAATTCAAAATAATAATTTTAAATAATTATAACAGCAGTTTTAGTACTAAATAGTTTGTAAATGAATAAATTACTTATTTCAACAATCAAAATTCACTATCTTTCGGCGGATGGCGCTACTAGGATTAAGTTCTCTTATTTTACAAATATTACATAGAACGAGTTGATATTATTTAGTATTAAGATATTAATTATGAAAATAATTATTATGAATATTCATGCAGCATCATTATTGATTTAAACATTTAAACAATAAAAGGAAATATCAAAACAGTTACGCAACATAATGAATTGTTAAATCACATAATTATAAATTTCGAGCATTTTACTTAACTAATTATTAGATTTTAGTAATATCTTGACCAGTTTTAGTACGAAAGATTTTGTAAATATATAAATTAATTATTTTAATAATCATAAATTCATTATCTTTCGGCGGATGGCGCTACTAGGATTAAGTTCTCTTTTTTTACAAATACATACTACATAGAACGAGTTGATATTATTTAGTATTAAGATATTAATTATGAAAATAATTATTATCAATATTCATGCAGCATCAGTATTGATTTAAACATTTAAACAATAAAAGGAAATATCAAAACAGTTACGAAATAGAATGGATTGTTTAATCACATAATTATACATTTCGCGCATTTTACTTAACTAAATAATAGATTTTAGTAATAACATAACATAACTTCACGCCTTTTGTTACCCGAAGGTGTAGGCAGCGGCTGTTAAGCCTCGTCTCGCCGTTATGTTTCCGTCCCAAATGGAATAGGTTGCCTATTGCCTATTGCCATACTGGGCACAAAGTTTTCAGTCATCGATATTTATCACACATAACTTCCGAAAATAATTTCGATAAGTCATTGGTGTGAGCCAGTGTCTGGAATCGAACCCGGACCTCTGGATCAGAAGCCACTCGACCACTAACCTATTATTATTAGCTTTTTATTAGCTTCACCTGTATGTATGTTTGTATGTTTGTAGGTTTGTAGGTTTGTTTGTAACCGACTTCTTTTTTAGTTTCCGCTGATTGCCACTAGATGGTGCGATTTGTGAACTATGAAAGTTCTAGACTAGAAAACCGAACTAAAAAATAGAAAATAAATAATAGTTTAAAAAAACTAAAAAACACGCTTTTTATTGAAAACCGAACTAAAAAATAGAAAAATAAAAAAAAAATACTTTATTTTAAAAAAAGCGTGGGGTGCATGGTGTCAATAGTTATAAATATTTTATTGACGGATATGAGTAGAGTGATTATCATTTCGATAATATCTTAAAAAGCACCCCACGCTTTTTTTAAAATAAAGTTTTTTTTTTTTATTTTTCTATTTTTTAGTTCGGTTTTCAATAAAAAGCGTGTTTTTTAGTTTTTTTAAACTATTATTTATTTTTTTTAGTAATATCTTGACATAAATATGTAATGATTACATGATCATAATAAATCAGTTTACTTATTAAAGCTTTATACGGTTATTATTATATATAATTGACATAATATGCCGCTAGATGGCGTCCTGCGTCGACATATGTATGTAGTATATGTATATAGAGTATGTACATATGTATGGTGTATATTATGTTATATGTGAACTCAATTTTGAAGTAGATAGTAGTCATCTCGGTAGTCTCGGCGGTCCAGTAGTCGAGCACCCCCCTCCTAAATCAAAAAGTTGTGGGTTCCTATCCTGGCTAAATCAAATGACTTTTCGAAATTATGTTTTAAAGCTGAGTGTAATAAATGCCGATGGCTGAAAACTTTGCACCCTATGTAGGACAATAGGTTCGCCACCTATTCCAGTCGGGACGTAAACAAAACAGCGAGTCGACGCGTAACAGCCACTGCAGGAGCCCCGTACAGGGCCACGGATCGCGCAACACCACCGTAGAGGCGGCGAATATCGGGGGAGGCGGTGTAGCGCGCCTGCCACCCGTCCCACTCGAGGGACCATCCTCACGAAGTACTCCTCGAAGCTCCAGAGGCTGGTCAGGGTGAGGCCGAAGTACTTCAAGCACCTCGCCACCGGGACAACCGTGTCACCCACGTGGATCCGCGCGGCTGGTGGTTCCTAGCGCCGAGTGAGGCGGTGGAACCACAGGGCCTAATTTTTGTGAGGCGCCACCTCCAGCCAGATTCTACCTAGACCCAGATACATATTTATGCTTGGGTGGGGATCGAACCCGCTAATCTCGATTCCACAGTCGGTAGTTTTACCAACGCACCACCAGACCTTACCCTTACTTACATTAGCAGTATATTATAAATGTATATTGTTAATTATTTATTGACTATTTTTAAGTGTCTGTGACCTATAAAAATAAAGCTATTGTGAATACATTAGGCTATTTAGTTTGCAAACGACCTAGTTCAAAAGATCGCTCCCATAGACACTGAGCGAACTATGTCGCTCAATTCCAGCTCCTTAGTTCTTTAGTTCGTGACCGAATTCATCATTTCTATTTCCAACAAAACTTTTTCGCGGCAAAACTATATCAATAATTATTGAAATAAAGAACTATTAAATAGAAAGTATTAAATAAATATTTAGAAAAATCGACGCGCATGCTTATAAAGAGTTATGAAAGTCAACGAAGTGAGTGAGGCGTGCCTTATGGCGCTCCGTTCTCTCTGCTTACCCCGCAAGGGATTTGGCGTGAAGATATGTATGTATAAATAACTATTACTAAATGTTAATTATTAAACCTGAGGAACCGTATGATTTGTCTTATTTGTGTAACATAACATAACTTCACGCTTTTTTCTACCCGAAGGTGTAAGCAGTGACTATTAAGTCCCGTTATGTTTACGTCTTAAGTGGAATAGGTGGCGAACCTATTGCCATACCGGGCACAAAGTTTTTAAGTAATCGATATTTATTACACTTATCTTTCGAAATTGGAAAGGTCATTGGCCAGGATTCGATCCCGTGACCTCTGGTTTCAAAATCCGTGTGCTCGACCACTGGACCACCAAGACTGAATTATACTTAGTGTGTAATTTGTCACTTCGTGTAAGTAAATGTATATACATATACCTACTTACTCGTATATGTAAGTTACTCTTAATTATTAAAAACAAGTACAAGTGAAAAAATTAAATACCATTTTTTTTTCTAAAAACTGGTTATATTATTTTCTTACATACTATCAACGAAGAACAAGATTTTGTCGCGTGCGAACGAACTAAGAAACGATTTGTCTGCGTTCCTTTACATTTTGAACTAGGAGCTGAGGGATCGGGCGAACTAAAAGAGCGAACCAGGTCGTTGAGGAGGGGCGACCTAAACTGAGCGATCTCAGTTCCACTTCTATAGCGCAGCGGGACTCCACGCAATTTTTTTTTTACGAACAATATACTATAATCACTTAACTCGAATGGCAAATCTCGCACTCAATACGATACAAACCGATTTGTACGATACTCGTATGAACTTGAAAATATGTTAGACGAGATCGTGTTTATACTAGTTGTGATTCTCGTAAGCAAGAATCTGCTTACAATATTTTCGTCGTGTAAACAAACATAGGCAATTATCGCCTGGCGATAAGTCATATGCGAATCTCGTATGACATTATCGTAGGCGAGATTTTATTTCTTGCCAGTATGTAAACATTCTGATACCATTGTGTTTTGGCGATTATTGCTTGTGATAGTAGCGTATGGTTTCTCGTACCGAAACGTACGAGAAACTCTCCGTCTAAATGGGCCTTTATTGACAATAACGGCGTTTTGAACGAAATATTCGTTCAAAGCGCCTGCACTCTACTGCGAGCAATCAAAATAATAATGACTTTCTGACTAACTTAAGGTTTGTTCCTAAAATTAGGAACCTATTGCCATACTATACCGGGCACAAAGTTTTCAGTCATCGATATTTATCACACATCACTTCCGAAAACAATTTCGAAAATTCATTGGTGTGAGCCAGTGTCAGTATTCGAATCCGCGACCTCTGGATCAGAAGCCGTGTGCTCGACCACTGGACCACCAAGACTGAATTATACTTAGTGTGTAATTTGTCACTTCGTGTAAGTAAATGTATATACATATACCTACTTACTCGTATATGTAAGTTACTCTTAATTATTAAAAACAAGTACAAGTGAAAAAATTAAATACCATTTTTTTTTCTAAAAACTGGTTATATTATTTTCTTACATACTATCAACGAAGAACAAGATTTTGTCGCGTGCGAACGAACTAAGAAACGATTTGTCTGCGTTCCTTTACATTTTGAACTAGGAGCTGAGGGATCGGGCGAACTAAAAGAGCGAACCAGGTCGTTGAGGAGGGGCGACCTAAACTGAGCGATCTCAGTTCCACTTCTATAGCGCAGCGGGACTCCACGCAATTTTTTTTTTACGAACAATATACTATAATCACTTAACTCGAATGGCAAATCTCGCACTCAATACGATACAAACCGATTTGTACGATACTCGTATGAACTTGAAAATATGTTAGACGAGATCGTGTTTATACTAGTTGTGATTCTCGTAAGCAAGAATCTGCTTACAATATTTTCGTCGTGTAAACAAACATAGGCAATTATCGCCTGGCGATAAGTCATATGCGAATCTCGTATGACATTATCGTAGGCGAGATTTTATTTCTTGCCAGTATGTAAACATTCTGATACCATTGTGTTTTGGCGATTATTGCTTGTGATAGTAGCGTATGGTTTCTCGTACCGAAACGTACGAGAAACTCTCCGTCTAAATGGGCCTTTATTGACAATAACGGCGTTTTGAACGAAATATTCGTTCAAAGCGCCTGCACTCTACTGCGAGCAATCAAAATAATAATGACTTTCTGACTAACTTAAGGTTTGTTCCTAAAATTAGGAACCTATTGCCATACTATACCGGGCACAAAGTTTTCAGTCATCGATATTTATCACACATCACTTCCGAAAACAATTTCGAAAATTCATTGGTGTGAGCCAGTGTCAGTATTCGAATCCGCGACCTCTGGATCAGAAGCCGTGTGCTCGACCACTGGACCACCAAGACTGAATTATACTTAGTGTGTAATTTGTCACTTCGTGTAAGTAAATGTATATACATATACCTACTTACTCGTATATGTAAGTTACTCTTAATTATTAAAAACAAGTACAAGTGAAAAAATTAAATACCATTTTTTTTTCTAAAAACTGGTTATATTATTTTCTTACATACTATCAACGAAGAACAAGATTTTGTCGCGTGCGAACGAACTAAGAAACGATTTGTCTGCGTTCCTTTACATTTTGAACTAGGAGCTGAGGGATCGGGCGAACTAAAAGAGCGAACCAGGTCGTTGAGGAGGGGCGACCTAAACTGAGCGATCTCAGTTCCACTTCTATAGCGCAGCGGGACTCCACGCAATTTTTTTTTTACGAACAATATACTATAATCACTTAACTCGAATGGCAAATCTCGCACTCAATACGATACAAACCGATTTGTACGATACTCGTATGAACTTGAAAATATGTTAGACGAGATCGTGTTTATACTAGTTGTGATTCTCGTAAGCAAGAATCTGCTTACAATATTTTCGTCGTGTAAACAAACATAGGCAATTATCGCCTGGCGATAAGTCATATGCGAATCTCGTATGACATTATCGTAGGCGAGATTTTATTTCTTGCCAGTATGTAAACATTCTGATACCATTGTGTTTTGGCGATTATTGCTTGTGATAGTAGCGTATGGTTTCTCGTACCGAAACGTACGAGAAACTCTCCGTCTAAATGGGCCTTTATTGACAATAACGGCGTTTTGAACGAAATATTCGTTCAAAGCGCCTGCACTCTACTGCGAGCAATCAAAATAATAATGACTTTCTGACTAACTTAAGGTTTGTTCCTAAAATTAGGAACCTATTGCCATACTATACCGGGCACAAAGTTTTCAGTCATCGATATTTATCACACATCACTTCCGAAAACAATTTCGAAAATTCATTGGTGTGAGCCAGTGTCAGTATTCGAATCCGCGACCTCTGGATCAGAAGCCGTGTGCTCGACCGCTGGACCACCGAGACTATTCATCTACATGCACATCCACAGGCATGCCATTAATTATAGCAAACGACACGAGTGTAACACTCAGGCACAACAAGTGTAATGATTGTGTTAGCAACATGTCGCTGAACAAAGAACAGCGCCGAGTCCTTTGATCACTCGATGCCGGTTCGCTGATCAGCTCATAAAGCGTTTATTACTTTTGTGCGACACCAGGAAGTATTGTACAAAATGGCTGCGCTTTATTACTTAGTAACACATCGCCGGCGCCCGTATCTGTTGTATCATAGTACGTATACCCATTAGGAGATAAACCTCTGTTGGGGGAGGTTGCTGGATGACAAGGAAGCGTGTCTGGCGGCTGGGCGGAGCGACACGCCCACATTTCTTCTACAGACTCAGCTCGTGCACACCAAAGAGTTTTCGTCATCTCTTACGTACGAGCTCTCCTCGCGATGTCTGTTCCCGCTCTTTTGTACGTATAGTAACAAATATTTGAGATGCTTAAATGAAATTTATACTTACAGATGATTTAATATTTATAGAACACAATGAATTACTTATAAGTTAGCTGTGGCTGAATTACATTGTCGTTCAAGAAATATAATGTATCAGCTCGCTAGACTCGTGACTATAATATTTACAAGAAATTTTAAATTATACTCAATTTTTTGTAGCGACTAATGTACATACATACAAATAAAAAAACTGTCCCTAATTTCAAAATAACCAATTTTAACTAAAAGGGCGTTTACATGGTAAATACATCAGAATAATACTTTTTATTTAAATGTTTCTCTCATTCTCTCATCTGTCTACCTGTTGGTTTTAGATAATCTCTGAAAAAGCTTTGCCGATTTTAACGAAACTTTCATAGCTGATATAAAAAGGCGTGAAGTTAAAAAAGTATCTTATTACTTTGTTTAACTTCACGTCTTTTACTACCCGAAGACTCTGCCTCGACTCACCAAATTTTCACATCCGAAATGGGTCGCGAAACCTATTGCTCTACACCACAATGTTGTCAGTCATCATAACACATGGGTAACTTCCGAAAGTAATACCGAGAAGTCATTGGTGTGAGCCAGGATTGTGTCTTACGACTCAGAAGCCGAGTGTTTGAGCTTTACACCACCGAGACGACAATTTTAGGCGTTTTAATTATTTTGATTAATTTTCAGCTACTTTGTTGCTTACAAAATTGACTACCTTCAAACAACAATACCAGTCTTTTAATTATTGTTCGGTATCACATTTGCCAGCGTACGTTTTGGGGACCGAAAATTACTTGGTTTATATAATTCAAGCTAGACTAAGTACCTACTTAAGACTTACGCTTATTTTTTATTACATCGAAATAACACAGATTGATCAACAAGGTGGGTAGAGAGAGCCCAGCTCGTTTCATAAATAATGATTCCGTGTTCCGACTTTTACTTCGCTGGTCCCAAGTTCTAAAGCTAGGCTAGCAAAGCATTTCCGGAAAAAAATTTAGGTATCTATGATAATTATGTTTGCTAATGTAAGGTAAATACATTGAGGTACTACTACTACGTACGCTAGTAATATAGTTCAATGGGTAAATAGTGAATTTTCTGGGATTAGAACTAGAACCAGAATTGATCCAGATTGTAGAGGCACAATTGAATTGACCGATATGTTCAGCTAGTAAGGTGCAGTAATCATAGGTCAGTGCAGCTACACCTAGTAGCTACTCGTAGTTACACAAATAACAAAACTATGTAATCAATTATAATATAAATATAAAAGTTTGTTACAACACTTATAACTGAAGAACGGCCATACAGATTTGGCTAAAAATTGGTGGAGAGGTAGCTTACAGCCAGGAATAACACATAGGATAGAGAAAATAGGGATAAATTGCGAGTAAAATACTAAAAAATACAATTTAATTTTCCCATACAAACGATCTGTAACTATGGAAACTGTAAAACAATGGGATGAATATTGACATTACACTTTTAATCAAATGTCAAAATTTGTTGTGTCATCTCATATGTTTGAAGGTTTGCAATTTTTAATTAATATAGTCATGTAAATATTTGAAAAAGTTATTTTTGAAGTAATAAAACTGTAATAAACTTTAAATAATGCATTGGTTTCGAGAGAGCATCGCAGTAGCGGTAACATTATCAGCAATACAAAAATGGCGTTCCGTTATTTTTGTCTAAGTTGTTGAAGGTTACCACGAAGAAGGTGACAATGATTTATCAGTTCAGATGGCATCCACTATAGAAGAAAAAGATGTGGTGAGTCCTCTCTCTCTGATCAGTCCAACTTTCTCATCGTGAAACTCAAAAACCGATCAACAAAATACGAGTACACACATTTCACACAAATTTATCAATTTGTACCGATACCGTTAATACCAATACCGGAATGGTACTCTCTTAGAAGTGTTGTTTTTAACATAGCAACCTTGCTACTAGGATCGACAGGATACTGGAAGACCATCTATAAGGATTAGGAACTATTAGGATAATTAGAAGGAGCCAATACTTTTGACAACATGGATAGTTAGAAAGAATGACATCTTGTGCCGACCCCACTAAGAAAAAAGAACAGGAAAATGATGATGAGTTTGTATGGGAAAATAAAAAAGTTATGAATATTGACATTAGTCCAATAACTACAGTTCACTTCACTTCTTGATACTGGCTTCGCATACTAGCTAATGCGACTTAGCCACTCTATTCAAAGAACTTATAACTACAGTTACAAATTGTAACAATATACGTTACGTGATTTATTTTTGTTGAACTTTTCTTACTATGAATAATTAGATATTATGATACCGAGGAGAAGACGATGGTAGTCGCAGTCAATGTAATGTGCGCCGAGCCAATTCACGTGCTAACCGCACTGATGACTAAAGAGAGATTGATCAAGAGAAAAGTCGTATTGTCGTTATATAGAATTGTGTTCTTATAATATGACCATATCGAGCACGTCAAACACAAAAACAGCCGCACCACATAAAGAAATTAAGCAATTCCGCAGACGCAGTACTCCAGTGATTTTGGAATGAGCTGCATTTCACTATGATCCGGCAATAGATTTTTGTGCCGGATTATCAGTAAAAAATGGAGAATTGATAATCTACACTAATATTATAAAGAGGAAAGATTTGTATTTTTGTATGTAACGAATAAACTCAAAAAGTACTCGACCGATTATTTCATTAGAAAGCTCCATTATTCACGAGTAACATAAGCTAAATTTTATTTAGAAAAATAACAGGGTTCCATAAGATATTTGGGTTTTTCGGACACAAGGTATAAAAAATCAACCTGAAAAGTTACTTATTTTGCGTACGCTCTGCCTAAAAGATAGAACCATAGAATGTTCATTAGAATCATTGTAGATCTTATACATATCTACAAAAAAAAACGCGACATACTATATCTATCTATGTCAAGTGAGGCACAACAACCCTTTTTATCTTGAGATTTTTGAAAGGTTACTTATTTTGCGTACGCTGCCTAAACTATAGGTACAAGATGGAACCATAGAGTGTTCTAATTAATTGTAGCTCTTTTATCTACAAAAAAGTCCCCGACATACTATACCTATCTATGTCAAGTCAGGAACAACAACCATTTTTTATCTTAATTTTTTTTTAATTACATTAATAATTATTAATAACTAATAATAATTACGATAAAGAAATCCCAAGGCCAAACATTCAAATTAGTAGGAACTGATTTACGAAAAGAACTTTTTACGCATGGACAACTTTACGTTGCCCTATCACGGGTCGGGGCTCCCAACCATCACTATATTTTGTTACCTGAAAATAATTTAACGTCAAATATTGTTTATAGAGAAGCTCTACAATAATCGCTTTAGTTATATATTCTCAAACAATTGGTTGCACATCGGCTGTCAGCAGTAGTGAAAACTTAGTATTGATTACATTTAAATATTTTCATCAGTAACAACTTTAACATTCACACAGAGACAATCTATACAGCCTGCCAATAACCACTACATCGTCGATGTTAGTGTCGGTGGCTATGAATTGACCTGGGAATCCTTTTTCAGTCCGTGTCTTTCCTGGGTGGGCTCCTTGCATCAGTAACCGATCAGTAACCTTGACGGGCCTCGAGGCGCATTGGTAAACTACCAACTGCAGCAATGAGGTCGGGGTTCGATTCCCACCCCAGCACAAATATTTGTGACAAACATGAATGTTTGTGTGGCGTCTGGGTGTTTTACTATGTATTATAAGTATGTATTTACAAAAGAAAAGTATATATGTATTAATATCCGTTATCTAGTATCCATAACACAAGCATTTAGTTGCTTAGCTTGGAACTAGAGGGCGCTGTGTGTATTGTGTCCAAGATGTTATCAACGCGGGCGGAGCAGCGGGCGACTGCTATCTAATAGATAACACTCTTTTACGGTGTTTGTTTGTTACTCTTCCGAAACGGCTAGACTGTTTCTCTTGAAATTTTGTGTGCTCTGAGAATAGGGCAAAATGTTTTCATCATCTAAATGTCAAGGTGGTCCACTCCTAAATATATATTTTTTAAATTTTCCATAATTATTTTTAAAAATTTTAATTTTTTTATGAAACAACTTACAAAAATGCATACAACCCTAAATTTTCACCTCCCTTTTGGCAAGACAACGTTTGCCGGGTCAGCTAGTCAGCTATACATCAAAATAACATATTTTAGAATATTTGTCTGTCTGATTGTTCTGGCTAATGGCTAATGGTTGGACCGATTTTCACGGGACTTTTTTAGAAATCATCATTTATTTACTTATATAATGCTTTTGAGGTGAAACAAAGTTCGCCGGGTCAGATAGTATTATAATAAACTAGCTGACCCGGCTAACTTTGTTCTACATCAAAAGTAATATAAAAGTAGATTTAGGATATCATAAGGTTCCATTTGTGCTATTTATCGGCTTTAACTGCTGTCCCGCTATGTTAATACTGCAATATCTTCGAAAACATTCGTTTAAATTGCACGCTGTCAAGGGCCAGGGTCATCTATATTATATGCTCAATCTATTTAAGACACTTAATTGGATGAAAATTAATGCTGTAATGTTTAAAATCACTTCGTAAATAAGCCATTACTTCTCGTAAAAAGTAAAAAAATAAAAATGGTCATTGTGGGTTATCCCTAAAAGATATGCCCATATGCCCTCGCGGACTTTTTTGTAGACCTTTTAAAGGTGTATAATATTGTGGTACGTTGTTTTGATTTATTACTTAGGGTTCAGGCAGCGTTTGCGATTAAAGTACTAAATCTTGAAAATTATCACTTTTTTTTTTACTACACTATACATGAATTATAGATCAAAATCACCCCGAGACTTGTTAGAGGGTGTCTTGATCTTGATCAAGACACCCTCTAACTATAAAAAAACCGCATCAAAATCCGTTGCGTAATTTTAAAGATATGCGCATATAAGGGGACAGACAGCTTAAAGTAACTTGGTTTTATACTATGTAATGATGATAGATATAGATATAATTCTGGAGACTGGTACCTAAACTAGGCCTGGGCCCGTATTCCAGGATAAAGTACAATGATGATGATATGTAAACAAGCGTGGCAGTGCGGCCAATCTTCTGGGCACACTGCCAGTAGACCGAGATTCGGAGATATTTGATTTCAGCTAGTTTTTTCATTGTACCTATATATTGTAAATAATGTAATTATTTTATTTCCTCTTCTTATTGTAAATAAATATGTCTCATTACAAAACAGTCAATATAATATGTAGGTAATCATTACATACTATACATACCTACCTACTGCCTACGTACTTACTTAATAGCTACTGTTTTATATGAATAACTCGATGAGACGCATTATTATCGTTTAATTAAGGATATTATTTGAAATTGTGCCGAGTAAGTGAATGTAAGCTATTTCGTTAATCAGACAGAGCTGGGGTAAGGGCAATAAGGAAGGGGCGGGCCTGCGAGCCCCCGCGGCCCCGGCGCCTCCGCACTCTCGCGGAGACAACTAGATTACACCTCGTTTAATAATTAATTTGTGTAAAGAGTTGTACGTCTGGAATACAATGGAGGATGGGACTTGTTGGTTTGTCTTTCCGTTTGCAGAGCCACGTCGTCGCGTTCAATATTTGTTCAGAGGTTTGTTTCAACATTGTACTTTATTTATAAGAAAAGGAAAGAGTCAAGATAATGTACCAACAAAATATCGCTAGCGTTGTTTAAGATTATAGGAGCACTTAGTTTGATCATCAATTATAAATGGCGATATGATTACAATTATCGTGTGCCTACTGATTCTGAAAGTTACCGTTGCTGTGATATTGTATAATTTTAATTTATAATGTTTTTTTTTGTATGTTTTTTTTTGTACGTGTGCAAAACAATGAAGAAGAATGAGCAAGAAAGTGTTTAAATATAACATAGATCAAGTATTGACAAAACCAACACCGACGGGGGTTTCAAATCGGACCAGTCGATTAGAAATTGCAGACATGTAATGTATTAAAAATACTGTAAGGGATGCTACACCTCGTGGCACGTACATGTACGTGCCATCAATAGTATATAACCACTGTACGCACAGTATGCTGTAGTGGTCGGTGTGCAGCGACACACAGTTGTCGCTGACACAAATAAAGATGACAAGATCGTTATTACGTGTTTCATTTACCGGCCGCTCAACCACCATCATGGAAGAAGCACCACTCACGATATACCATCATCCAGTGGAATAGTCACCAGTAACAAGTTACCGTTACAATACAAAACTTCCTCGAAACTTTAGTTGAATTGATAATTTAATAGCACAAAATACAGTGCTACACCACTATCTGTTCGCGATATTAGTAATATTGCCTCCAGAACATGTTTTATTTGGTCATCGAATGTGTGTCTTAGTCATCCTCGACTCCTACAACCATCTGCTTTTGCATTGTATATCTGCTTAGTCAATATTGCATCATCCATTATTTCTACATGTCCGAACCATCGGAGCATGCCCTACTTTAACACCGACTCTTTCAATCAACAAATTGCTACAACACGCAAATATTTCCAACATTAAAATTTTGAAAATGAAATGTAGGTTTTTTTATCCAAATATAATCATTGCCATTTGGCAAATACCTATATAGTGCCAAAAAACAGTTTTTAATTACGGAATGTAACGTGGAAACAAAAGCTATGTGTGTGAGTTTTGGGTCGTCACCGCTCACGTGTTGTGATTCCTAAACAAAAGCGGTTTAATAATGCAATTTCCAATTGGCGCTGAGCAAATAAAGAGGGCAACAACGAAACCAGTGTATTACCTCCAAAATATACACTTTTGTGTTGTGTGTCGTGTCTACAACTGAACAACTGAACAACATATATATTTTTTTATTATTTTACGAACACCACAAAACTTTGGCCGAACGTCTACAATTATTTTAAATACAAGTAATCACAAACAAACGAATTTTAATTCAACATCAAACAATACACATTCAAAAACCAAAAAATATAAAAAGTTTTTCATTGAAAAAGTTTGTATCAGAACACAAAAGATCGTTCATCCAATTAGCCGGCAACGGCTTCTTACAAAGAATAACTTTGGTTTGATTAGTCAAGCCGTAAGTTACGCAAATCGGAAAAACTGTATTATCCGAGAGAAAGCCGTAAAAGTGACCCTCATTAGACGTATTGTTGTGCTTTTATCGCCGCACCCCCTCCGACCACCGCGCCGGGGCACGGGGCACGGGGCAACATAAATAAATTAAATTTAATTAACTCAGATTAATTTTCGCGGCGCCCGTCTCTCGCCCGCCGCCTCCAATATAGGTACCTTTTTATTTGGCTCCCGGCAAACTGGTGCTCCCGGTACCAACCTGGAGCCGCCCGCCAGCCCGCCAGCCCGCCAGCCCGCCTGGCGCTACTACGGATTCCTTAATAAAAAGTTTACACTGAAGCACATTTCACATGACGACCGCTGCCACAAGAAAACCTTACAAGTTATTAAAATAATTTTATAATTATAACAAATATTGATGTTTTATTTGTTAAACCGTCTCTGGCTTCGGTGAATCAATTTCTGTTGAATAAACTCCACTCCACTAGTCGCACATGAGTGTTACTTTTAATTAAAATATATTTAAAAGGCGACCTTAGCGACCTAAATGTTATTGGAGCAATTAAAGTAGGTAAGTAATAAAGGTACCCACATATTTAATTAAAATTATTATTATTGCTCGCTTCCATAAGTTAGCGTTGGGATCAATATTGCATTGTGGATTGCTAGTTGGGCTTTTCTACTAATATTTTTTGCGCTCACGAATCTGCCCACCGAAATTGTAGAAATTAAAATCAACCATCCCTGCTGGACAAGTTACAGGGAAATTGAATGAAATATTAAATGAATCAGTTTGAAATTAAGACAAGAGTATGGAGTAATCCGCAATCTTAACAAACCAAAATAATGAAATTATCCAAAAATCTGTAGACAGGTACGAGTATATATATTATATTATATATATTTATCGAAACATGTAGGCAGACTTAGTATTTTTTTCTATGAAACTGGTAGCAATATGATTGTTGTGTAGATTTGCACAGTCCCACGAGGAGTGAGCGTGTCAACAGTGCCTGTCCGGTGTGGTGGTGTGTGGCTGCCCGCCGGGTGGTACCATCTCGAGTGGTGAGCACACACTACACAACTCAACACCGGTAGCTCACAAACATATTACGAATTACTTTCGACATCACAAACTCTATTGAGACAGTGTTATCTACTCGTTGTATTCTAAGCTATGGAAAAATAAGAAAGTCTTTCTCTATATTTAGTTTCAAAAGTGCACAAACAGCCAAAATGTAATAATTAATTGTGTTTATACGTTTATAGCTACTACTACTACTATCCTACAGAAGTATGGACTTCGATCAATAAGCTCAGTTGTTTTAGATTGCAACGATGAATGCAATCTATAGACAACTAGCTTTATTTTTTAACTGCGAATGGAGCCAATAGACGAAAGACTTAATGATAGTTCCAGTTGAAAGTATGTCTCAGTCTTGTGCAGATCGATAAAACTATTAGCTAGGACTGATGCTAAAGTTACGTAGTATCTTCTAATATGATACCGACTCCTAAAACTTCTTTTTATATGGACGTGCAGTGTTCAGTGTGCGGAGCCCCGAGTGCGGAGCCCGCGGCCCACCCACATGGCGACAGTGAATGTGTCTCGTCATGTTGTTGACACAAATTTGTCCCTTCTCTACTCACACTTGTTACGCACCGTTAAACTAATTCCACTGCCGCGCTTGATTTCACCTCAATATTCAAATAGATAAAAAAAAACTATCATTTAGCAAAAATCATATTGACCTTTAAATGCGACATCAATGTGAAGGTAAATAATCGTGCCCGTCAAAGATACGATGGAAGTTTGTAAGAACCGTGTCCTGTTGCGCACATTGTTTCTGATTATTTCACGGGGGACTCAATACACTCGCAAATGGGCATGGGGTTAGAAAAGGGGAGAAATAGGGATAGTAATAATAAAATTAATGAGTACAAACCTAAAAACAAGTTAGGCATATTTTTTTTGCTATTTTTTTATATAGTAGTAGGTACGTTTAAAACACGTTGAGACGTTAACAGATACTGCTCTGTAGAAAACAAAGTAATAAGATATCAATATACTATAATAATATATTATGTTCACGATAACGTCACTCCGCTATTTCTGCCTACATATCATAAAAAAGTTGCCGTGAACATGTCTTAGTATACTTAATTTGTATCGTACCCTGTACTTGTACATAGTTAATCTCTTAAATAAGTTATGTTATTTTTTAATGAACCTAATGAGATAAAATTTAATTAATCTGCGTCGAATATGATTATAGGATTAAAAAAATAACAATTTCCCGGTTAACGTAACGTTACAGGTTATAAAACCAAATATATCGTTCCATTACAGCAGTCTTCATAAAAAGATGAGATTTGAAATTTCTAAACGTAGAAACGTAGATATTTGAATGTAAACAAGTTTATATTATTTTAATTACTATGAGTACATTATAAAACAACAAAATATTCTGTCAAGGCAAGTCAGCCAGGAAGAATTCTCACTCGCTTCTTTGACTTTGGCTTTTCTGGCTTTTGACGCCATCTTCGGATAAGACACCTGTGCCTTCGTTAAGTCCTACGTCTTTCAGTTTTTGCACTATAGGTATTTCTGCTGAGCTATTTTTTTATCTTCCACATAGGTATATCACATGTCCGAACCATCGGAGTATGTCCATCTTAAATAGTAAAGTAGAAAGTTGGACAGATAGAGAGTGAACTCTCAGCGAGTTGAACTCTCTACCATGAAACCTTGTTTGCTTATACACACGTATCACATTGTGATCTCGTTTATACTTGCTGATCCGGCGAACTTTTTTTACTACATTATATATGCATTGTACATACAAACCAACCCGGTGACACCCTCTATCTAAAAAACGCTTCAAAATCCGTTACGTAGTTTCGAAGATCTAAACATATAAAGGCCATACAGAGGAAAGCGACTTTGTTTTAAACTATGTAATGATTCTACTTTCATGCGCGCTCTGCCATCCCCAATTCTCTTGTCCATTCCCAAGCATTGGGTATTAAGGTCTGGGCTTTCCAGCTCAAGTACTTTGTGCCCAGAAATTTTCCCAATGCTCCATTCGCACTGTTCCCTAACCTTACACGCATATCCACAGGTAACAATAGTTAGTCCTTTATATTACTTTATATGAATAAAAATGCTATTTCAGTACCAAGTACCTGCTTGGATATTGACGAAATTTGATTGAATCAATATCAATTTCTACCCATAAAACAGTTATGATACGAATTAGCCCAAGTATTAAGATATTTTATTTCATAAAAACTTATATTCTAAGAGTTTTGAAGTGATCAGAAATTAGATTTATAAATTCTTTTATTGTTAAATCATTTATAATAAATTCTCACAAATATAATATTATGAGTGATTTTCTTTCTTTTTTAACATTTACCTTTGGCGGGAAACCTTATTGGGTCAAAGAGTAATAATATCAATTTGTATTTATTGTTGGCAACGGGCATTAGGGTTTAAGTAGATTTCTTGTAAATGTTTATAAATTTACAAACGCCTATTGAAATAATTTCTTTGTTGTGATTAGCCTCAATCCGAGCCCTTGGTGGCATAGGTGCCTACGTGTTATTGTATGCCATAGAAAATTATAACCAAACTGAGATTATTTTAAAAATTAATCCATACTTAACTTTACGCCAAATCCCTTGCGGGGTAGGCAGAGAAAACAGAGCGCCATAGGGCACGATTCTTACACGCCTCACTCGCTTCGTTGACTTTCATAACTCTTTTCATGCACGCGCGTCGATTTATGTGGCTCCTAACATTCCTCCAAAACACGTGCTATTTGGTCATGGAATGTGTGTCTTGGTCATCCTCGACTCCTACATCCATCCGCTTTTGCATTGTATATCTGCTTAGTCAGTCTTGCATCAACCATTCTTTCGAACCACCGGAGCATGCCCTTTCTTACTTTTACACCGACACTCTCTTTCAAACCAACTTCCTTCCTTACAACCTTGCTTTCTAGGCGGTCAGCGCGAGTCACTCCGCAGATTTTGGGCAGTGTCCTCATTTCTACCGCGTTTATTTTACTTTCATGCACACTCTGCCATACCCAGCTCTCGCTTCCATAAGTTAGCGTTGGGATCAGGACTGCACTATGGATTTCTAGCTGGGCTTTTCTGCTAATGTTTTTTGCGCCCAGGAATCTGCCCAACGCTCGATTAACACTATTTCCTAACGTCACTCTTCTTTCTACATCCGCTGTGTACCTTCCATCCCTGCTAAAGGCGCATCCGAGATATATAATTTCATTCACCTGTTCCAGCACTTCATCGTCAACATTATCCTTACATCCGTTCTGGATTCCTCCCTTTCAAAAACCATAACTTTCGTTTTCGTCGCATTCAACTGCAAGCCTTTAGTCATGCAATCATCTTTCATAGTAGTGACTAGTGTTTGCAGGTCCGACGGCGATTCGGCAAGAAGCACGGCGTCATCTGCGTAAAGCAGGCAGCTCACAACTAGGCCACTCATTCGCATCCCTACATCCATCGATCTCACTCTCTGGAGACAACTGTCCAGGTACAGGATGAACAGTCGAGCGGAAAGCACGCAACCCTGTCTGACGCCGATTATGACGTCAAACCAGGGGGACAAGCCGCCGTCAACATGCACACACGCTGTACAGCCCTCATAACTGGACTGCACAGCGCGCAGCAGTGCTCCGCTCACCCCGTAGCCCGGGAGTATGCCCCACAGATCCTTTCGAAACACTGTGTCAAACACTTTTTCCGGATCCACAAAACAGCAGGAAACCTTCCGGTTAACAGCCAGTTGTTTCTCCACGATGTTGTGGAGAGAAAAAATCTGATCCACGCACCCTCGTCCGCTTCTAAAACCACCCACAACACTCCATCAGATATCACCCTCGTTCTCCTTTCAATAATTTTCCCATACACTTTTGCTGCTAAGCTGATCAAACTGATGGCTCTGTAACTGGCGCACTGCATACGTCCCTTACCTTTATACAAGGGCACGATGACAGCGCGCCTCCAGTCCATGCGAACCTTACTCAACCTCCAGCACAGATTGCTCAAGCGTCCCGGACACAGGTTCCACCGTGTTTAATCATTTCAGCAGACATCATATCAATTCCAGCTGCCTTACCATTTTTCATACTTCGTATCGACCATTCAATCTCTTCCATAGTAATGTCCTCGTCAGATGTGGGCGCAGCGGCATCAGTCGTAGACTCACTCGCGGCGCCCACACCTTGAACATACTCGTACATTTCCCCAAAATACTCACTCCACCTGCCTAATACGGTGCATGGGTTTGCAAGAATGTCACCAGCCTTAGATATAATTTTGTCCATTCTGGATGTTGACGAAGAACCCCGAGACTTTCTAACTTCCCTCCAGAAGAGTTTGTTATGCGCCTCGAAGTTCTCCGTCAACCTCACTTCCTCATTCGCAACTAGTCTTTCACGCTTCTCTTTCACTAAGGCTTTGGTAACATTCCTGCAGCGGCGGTAGCTCTCATACTTTTTCTCTGTCATACTATCATTCTTGTTCAAACTCGAGACATAATCCAAACATGTTTTTTTCATTCTTTCGACGCTGGATTTCACATCCGCGTCCCACCAGGCATCACCTCTCAGAATCTTATGCCTCTTTGCACTACTTCTTTTGCACTATCCACTATACTTTCTTTCATTCTTTCCGAGCATTCTTCAACACTTAGCTGATAGATAGCTAGCTGAGGAAGTCATGTGAAAGTCATGAGTGGGATATATATCTATGATCGACAAAATTCTCTCTTAATAATGATTGATTAATAATTAGACATTATTACACCAACGAAAAATGTCATAGCAATCTCTAAGCTAGCTAGACTTACCTCAACTCTTTCTTCTTTCAGGTCTACCCTGAGCGCTAATTGTTCCCTAAGCACTACGTCTGGATAGTGCGTCTTATCGAAGGTACTCTCGAGTTGCTCCAGCTGCTCCTCGGTGAAGATGGTGCGGTGTCTCCGCTTGCGTTTGGGCGGCGGGCCCGCCAGCCCCGCCAACGCTGCCGCCGCGTAGCCGCCGTACAGGCCGGCATACCCGCTGGCTGTGGACACCGCACTGCCCACACCGCTTACACCTACAATATAAAACGTTTTAATGTTTCATGCAACAAAAACACATTAGATTGGCTATAGCTTAATATGTAATCTTCGAGCTTATGTTACATTGTACAAGTATTTTTTATTACAAAACCCTAGGAATAAAGCACATTATCGACGTTAATACGTTACCGATCCTTTGAGAGCCTAGTCAACCTTCTTTACAAATGAAGCTATAAAGTGAACTGCTCTGAATCCGATCAAATCCACATTGTTACTACTCGTACTACTACACGTTATTTCTCTTTTTATTGGTAGTAATGAGCTACTAGACGGACTGCTCCACCTAGAGCGTTAGGTAAACAACGTTTTGCCGTAGGTAACCCCTTTGACACACCAAAATAGTGTGAACCGCTTCCTGCCTGTGCTTTAACACTTCCTATTTGTTATATAACCTTTAACATAACATAACTTCACGCCTTTTCCTACCCGAAGGTGTAGGCAATGGCTGTTAAGCCTCGATTCGCCGTTATGTTTACGTCTCAGATGGAATAGGTGGCGAACCTATTGCCAATATTGGCACGAAGTTAATAGGCATCGATATTAATCACACATAACTTTCGAAATTAATTAAAGTCATTGATGTGTACTAAGATTCGAACCCGCAACCTCTGGATTCAGAAACCATGTACTCGACCACTCTACTAACCTTTAACCATAATGAAATAATGGTGCATCACGGTAGTTATCGAATGGTCTTAGATTCGATAAGTAAGTGGTCACAACATTTTCGCCGCTTTTTATTAGGACTCTTTAGTAAGTGCCCTCTTCTTATCATTATTAATACATAGTATATTATAACAAAGTAGCTTTCCGCTGTCTGTCCTCTTATATGCTTAGATCTTTGAAATTACGCAAGTGATTTTGATGCGGTTTTTTTTAATGCATAGAGGGTGAAGGGGGTGGTTTTAGTGCATAATTCATGTACAATATAGTAAGAAAAATTGCAAGCCCTGGATGAACCCTTAGCGATAAATAAAATAATGTAATACATTATTATAGGGCGATGATGTAACTCTATCTGTTAGGGATAACTCACAATTATCATTTTTATTTCTTCTGAGGCGAAACAACGTTCGCTGGCTCAACTGGGTAGGAATATAAAAGATCACTTTTTTCATTTCTCAAGCATCCAATATTAATAAATATTTAGTTTAATAGAAAAAATACAATCGACTGAGACTCTGTACAAACACTGTGCTCTAACCACTGAGCTATCGAGGTTCTGCATGCTTCATTTCATATTTCTAAATGTAGGTACGAGGTACCAAGCTATAGGTACTAGATGTACGCATCATAGAACTGAAAAAAATGGTCAAATATGAATATAATTGTTATAAGTTCCTTATTTTTGTAATCCCCGATAGATCTTGCAGATTTACGTATACAGTGCCTAGTAGATAACATGTGTATACGTTTAGATATAGATGTCGCTAGTCGCTGCACAAAGCCGGGGCTCGTGTTACTTGTGGAATGAAAACGGACATATTTTCATAAAATTGTATATTCACAATCGATATGGCTTAGAGGGCTCGAAGGAGACGTGACGCGTGCGGAGAGCCTTCCATAGCGCCTTAGCGCCGCGCCAACAGCCTTAAAAGCTTTTATATTTTATACATGTATCAACAAATAAAAATGTCTGTCTGTCTATTGTCAAGGTTTTACTGGTAAAAATAATCGTAGAGCTTTTGAAATTGAATTTGTTATCTTTATTTGGTGTGTGCAACCATGAAACCTTTATGGCGGCTATGCAGACGAAGTCGCGGGCAACAGCTCGGTTCGATATAGATGCATACATGAAAGTTACTAATTTGTTATTATGTCATAAAACCTAGCTGGATGTACGGCATTACAAAGTTGCTTAGTTAAATTTATATCAAGCTAATATTTACAATAAAATACATAGAATTTTGCTGATTTTGCGAATAAGAAAACTCGCCAAGTGCAAGAATAAAAACCTAATTCCGGAAAAAAAGCGGACAAAGTAGTGAACAACAGCTAGTGAAGTTATAAAGTGGGGTAATGCGTCTCAAATGTTTGTGTATTAGAATGTATGAAATATTTCTTGAGCGATGTAAATAGTACCGCGAGCTAGTCGCGTCGTGGAGTGGTGGAGGTGTGGTGGCTCGTGGGGTCGACAGCTTACATCATCACGGCTCGTCGGCTCCGACGATTGCCAACATTGACGACAACCGACGCACCTATTACATTTTTAAATCCTCTCCTTTTAATATTTAAATGTGAATTCTAATATATTTTAACAGTTCCGTTGCCTAAGAATAATATTTTTTAAACGACTCTTATCAATAGTCGGCTTCCTATTTATTGAGGTGAAATGTAACACAACAATTTAATTCAACAAAAATGGGATTTAATGTTCCTATAGTTAATTTTTTCATAAGAATTAAACACTTTTTAGTTTTTGGAGTTTATTGGAGTTTACTCCTTAAGAATCGATTTACATATATAGGCCCGGGGTATGAAAATTATGGGGACCAAAATCGTACTAGAGAGTATAGCATGTCACACGAAATGCGTTATGCGCTATAGTCACAGAGCATATAAATAAGAGTCGGCACTCCATACAATGTCCTGAGCTCTTTATAGAAACACTCTTTATAGCGATACGCCATTCTCTATTACGAAGAAATGTGTTCATATTTGTAGACAGTAAATATTTATTATTTTATTTTATAATCGTTCTTGAGGAGTAAACTCCAGTCGTGCGTCGGAGCGGACACACACACTTTTTTTTTGTTATAATTTTGATTTACAATTTACAAACTCCTTGGGGTCGTGTGGTGTTATTTACGAAATACCTGTCAGAAATTGGGAAATGTGTCAAATAAAACTTGCAAAGTTTCATGGCAAGCATTTGATTATGGAACCTTATTAGTTGCATTTTATGTCGTTCCATTAGTATTGCATGTTGGAGTACAGTCTAACGGACGGATTTACAACATTATTCTTTATTCTAAAAGAATTCAATTGACTCGGAATCGGTACAGTATTGTCGGTGGTCCAGTGGTCGAATTCCACTCTTTTGATTCAGCAGTCGAAGGAGATTTCTCGGAATTCTTTTCGGAAGCTATGTATGATATATATCCGTCCCCGGTGCATGGTGATAAGTTCCGCTGCCTATTCCATTTGGGACGTAACGATGCTCGATCACTGGACCACCGACACTACTGTACCGATTCTGAGTATGTACTCGTACCTGCTAAAGGTATGTTATATTACTCTACACCTGTTACAAATCAATTTTCTTTATATCGTGTGAAATTACTCCTGTTTCTGTTTGATTGCCTACTTTAAATTTGTATGGCAAATATACAAACTACCTACGCTCGTCCCCCATAAGATATAAACAAGAAATTAGGCTTCAAATTACTCTACAATTTTTTAAAGTCGCAATACATAATTCTGTGGGGCCGGCTTAGAATTCCGCCACCCCGTCTCTTCCCGTTGGTGTCGTAAAAGGCGCCCAAGGGAAAAGGCTGGAAGAATGGGCAGCAGTATTTTCTCTCAACAAAATACAGCCTACTGCAATCGCCAACCCGCCTGCCAAGCGTGGCGATTATGGCAAAAACCCCCCATGAGTGAACGGACCGGCAGTTGTGGCGCTCTATGGGGGAGGCCTGTCCAGCAGTGGACCTCAAAAGGCAAATGATGATGAATACACAATTAACTTGCTGTTTCACATGCACCTTGTCAACTCGAGACCTTAGTAATAAATACATTCCTTAATTATTTCCGTATATAAATTTAAGTTTACAACATTTCTATTAAAATTATAAAAAGCAGCTGACCGTACACATCTATAGGCTTGTTAGAGAGCTTTGAACGATTCAAATGGATGCCGTCAGAATGGATATTAAGTGACTCTATAATCGCAAAAACAAAGCAACTTCACGCCCAATCCTTGGCGAAGTAGACAGAGAGACACACACAGGGTTCCTAGGTTTCTACACACTTTATAAAATTCTTTGACGTTCATAACTCTTGGCGTGCCTGCACGGCGATCTTTATGGGAGTCGCAACTTTGAAAATTACTTGCGTTCTTAAAGAATGAAAATAAAAGTTTGTTTTTGTTATGGCAACCATTCACAAGCAGGCCGGGGGTTGTTTTTCAAATTTTAAAACGTTCAGTTCGGTGTTAGCAAAAAAATATTATAATTGAGATAAGCTGTGCTGGGCCGCGACGAGCGGAGCGCAGCCCCTCGGCACGGAGAGCTCGCGAGGGGTCGCCCGGTCGCCGCGAGCTCTCTTTGCTAATAGTAACCAAGATCCTTTGGACTTCATTTTAAAAGCTTTTATTTAGCTTGCACTGTATGTATGTATGTATGTATGTATGTAAGTATGTATGTTCGGTGGAATCTTGCAACTTAATTTTGAAGTAGATATCTTCAACCGATTGAGCTGAAATTTTGTATACACGTTTACTTTGGATGACAATGCATGATATGATGTGTGTCATTATTCTATATCCAATATGGCGGACCACCCAAGATGGAGGAATGGATATTTTGAATGCATTTCTGCAATATGGGTATCAAATGAAAGGGCTTATTGAGTATAACTCAAAAAATAATATGACGTCATTCTAAATCCAATATGGTGGAATATCCAAGATGGAGGAAAACATAATTTAAGCTTCTGTAGAATATGGATATCAAATGAAAGGGCTCATTGAGAGTAACTGAAAAAATAATGTGACGTCATTCTAAATCGAATATGGTGGATCATCCAAGATAGAGGAACTGTTTTTTAATGTATTTCTACAATATGGGTATCAAATGAAAGGGCTTGTTAATAGTAACTCGAAAAAAAATATGACGTCATTCCAAATCCAAAATGGCGGGAAAAATATTTGCGTTTCTACAATATGGGTATCAAAAGAAAGGGCTTGTTAATAGTAACTCAAAAAATAATATGACGTCATTCTAAATCCAATACGGTGGAATATCCAAGATGGAGGAAAACATATTTTAAGCTTCTGTTCAACATGGGTATCAAATGAAAGGGCTCATTGAGAGTAACTGAAAATATAATGTGACGTCATTCTAAATCCAATATAACGGATCATTTTTTTTAATGCATTTCTACGGTTTTTTTAATGCATTTCTACAATATGGGTATCAAATGAAAGGGCTTGTTGAGAATAACTCGAAAAATATTGTGACGTCATTCTAAATACAATACGGTGGACCATCCAAGATGACGGCACACATATTTGACGGGCCTCGTGGCGCATTGGTAAAACTACCGGCTGCAGCATTAAGGTCGGGGGTTCGATTCCCACCCGAGCACAAATATTTGTGACAAACATGAATATTTGTGTGGCGTCTGGGTGTTTTTCTATGTATTATAAGTATTTATTTACAAAAGAAAAGTATATATGTATTAATATCCATTAACTAGTATCCATAACACACGCATTTAGTTGCTTAGCTTGGAACTAGAGGGCGCTGTGTGTATTGTGTTCAAGATATTATTATTATTATATTTTTGATGCATTTCTAAAATATGGCTATGAATTAAAAATCATCATTGCGATTAAATGGAAAAGAAAGTTCTAAGGTGAAATTTAATAAGATGATCGCCTTATTGAAGAGCTGGACTGTTTGAAATTAAGCGGTAAACTAACTTGCAATAATGATGCATTGAATGAAATGACACTAACCTAGTCAGCTATAACTAAAAATAAGAAAATAAATAAAAAGCAAAAATCCTTTTTAAAGAAGCTTTTATTTAAGCGCTCTAAAAATAAGAAAATAATATGTCCTTAAAAATATTCAATTTTCTCAAGCGCTCGTGTTTTTATATGTTATGCTTTAAATATAATAATAAGTTAAATATCTGTATTTACGGACTATATTTTACTGTGTTTGAAGACCCCAGAAAATAAAGTTATTTTGATTTGATTTGACATTATAAAATTAGTACAGTTTATTTACAACTCGCGCGACAAGCTTTTATTATTATATAATTTGTACATACTGAGGCTCTAAGTTGATACTTGAAATTTTTAAGGAAATATTATTTTCTTATTTTTAGAGCGCTTAAATAAAAGCTTCTTTAAAAAGGATTTTTGCTTTTAATTTATTATTATACACACATACACATACATAACTTCACGCCAAATCCCTTGCGGGGTAGGCAGAGAGAACAGAGCGCCATAGGGCACGATTCTTACACACCTCACTCGCTTCGTTGACTTTCATAACTCTTTTCATGCACGCGCGTCGGTTTTTGAGGCTCTTAACATCACCTTCCTCCAGAACACGTTCTATTTGGTCTTGGAATGTGTGTCTTGGCCGTCCTCGACTCCTACATCCGTCCGCTTTTGCATTGTATATCTGCTTAGTCAGTCTTGCGTCAACCATTCTTTCTACATGTCCGAACCATCGGAGCATGCCCTTTCTTACTTTTACACCGACACTCTCTTTCAAACCAACTTCCTTCCTTACAACCTTGTTTTCTACGCGGTCAGCGAGAGTCACTCCGCAGATTTTGCGTAGAGCCCTCATTTCTACCGCGTTTATTCTACTTTCATGCACACTCTGCCATACCCAGCTCTCGCTTCCATAAGTTAGTGTTGGGATCAGGACTGCATTGTGGATTGCTAACTGGGCCTTTCTGCTAATATTTTTTGCGCCCAGGAATCTGCCCAACACTCCGTTTACGCTATTTCCTATCGCCACTCGTCTTTCTACATCCGCGGTGTACCTTCCATCTCTGCTAAAAGCGCATCCAAGATATACAATTTCATTCACCTGTTCCAGCACTACATCATCAACCATTATCCTTGCATCTGTTCTGGATTCCTCCCTTTCAAACACCATGACTTTCGTTTTCGTCGCATTCAACTGCAAGCCTTTAATCATGCAATCATCTTTCATAGTAGTGACTAGTGTTTGCAGGTCCGACGGCGATTCGGCTAGAAGCACGGCGTCATCTGCGTAAAGCAGGCAGCTCACAACTAGGTCACCCATTCGCATCCCTACATCCATCGATCTCATTCTCTGGAGACAACTGTCCAGGTACAGGATGAACAGTCGAGCGGACAGCACGCAACCCTGTCTGACGCCGATATTGACGTCAAACCAGGGGGACAAGCCGCCGTCAACACGCACACACGCTGTGCAGCCCTCATAGGTGGACTGCACAGCGCGCAGCAGTGCTCCGCTCACCCCGTAGCCCGGGAGTATATCCCACAGATCCTTTCGTAACACTCTGTCAAACGCTTTTTCCAGATCCACAAAACCGCAGAAAACCTTCCGGTTAACAGCCAGTTGTTTCTCCACGATGTTGCGGAGAGAAAAAATCTGATCCATGCACCCTCGTCCGCTTCTAAAACCACCCTGAGCCTCCCACAACACTCCATCAGATATCACCCTCATTCTCCTTTCAATAATTTTCCCATACACTTTTGCTGCTAAACTGATCAAACTGATGGCCCTGTAACTGGCGCACCGCGTACGTGATCCCTTACCTTTATACAAGGGCACGATGACAGCGCGCCTCCAGTCCATGGGAACCTTACCCGACCTCCAGCACAGATTGCTCAAGGTCAGGAAAGCGACCCGGACACAGGTTCCACCGTGTTTGATCATTTCAGCAGACATCATATCAATTCCAGCTGCCTTAACATTTTTCATACTTCGTATCGACCATCCAATCTCTTCCATAGTAATGTCCTCATCAGATGTTGGCGCAGCGGTGTCAGCCGTAGGCTCACTCGCGGCGCCCACATCCGGAACATACTCGTACATTTCCCCAAAATACTCACTCCACCTGCCCAATACATCGCTTGGGTTTGCAAGAATGTCACCAAACTTAGACATAATTTTGTCCATTCTGGATGTTGACGAAGAACCCCGAGACTTTCTAACTTCCCTCCAGAAGAGTTTGTTATTCGCCTCGAAGTTCTCCGTCAACCTCACTTCCTCATTCGCAACAAGTCTTTCACGCTTCTCTTTCACTAAGGCTTTGGTAACATTCCTGCAGCGGCGGTAGCTCTCATACTTTTTCTCTGTCACACTATCATTCTGGTTCAAACTTGAGACATAATCCAACCATGCTTTTTTCTTTCTTTCGACGCTGGATTTCACATCCGCGTCCCACCAGGCGTCACCTCTCAGAATCTTATGCCTCTTTGCACTACCACATACTTCTTTTGCACTATTCACTATACTTTCTTTCATTCTTTCCCAGCATTCTTAAACACCTAGGTCAGAAAGACTCGTCTCATTGAGTCCTTTACTGACTAGGCCTACATACATACTCCGTACACTTTCATCTTCTAATTTCTCACATTTTATCCTTTCAAGCTCTCCGAAATGGGTACGCACTCGCCAGTGTCTCCACTTCTTGAAAAGGCCCACGAAACGGCTTACCACCAGGTAGTGGTCCGTATCAAGAGCGGGGCCTCTGTAGGCTCTTGTATCCCTTAGAGTATTTCGGAGACGACTATCTATCAAAATCAAATCTATCATACTCTTTTGCTCATTCCGTCTCCACGTATACGTGTGAATATCTTTATGACGGAATAATGTGTTAGACACAAGGAGGTTCCGTTCCAGGCATACGTCCAATATCGGCTTACCAGCATCATTCACCCTCTTGTCACCATTCGGACCAAGGACAGCCTCCAGGCCGTCTCGCTTGGTTCCGACCCACCCATTAAGATCACCACACAGAATTATCCTTTCATTTCCCTCAACTAGATCCAGAATATCCCTAATAGTTTCCCAAAACTCCTCGAGTTCGCGGGGATCCACGGAGCTAACGGGAGCATAAGCTGCGACCAGGAAAACTCGCGTGATCCCCAGTTTTATTCGAACCCAAAGATGTCTTGGGCCTACCAACTCATAATCTTTCACTCCGGAAGCAAAGCGGGAGGAGAGAACGACTCCAACACCCCCACTGGCACGGACGTCCGGGTCCACTCCGGACCATAGGGCTACCACGCCACCGGGGAGGTCCTCGGTCTCTCTCCCCCTCCGCTTTGTCTCCGTCAAACATAAGGCATCCAGGCATCTCTCATTTAATACACCCATCATCTCATTCATCTTTCTTGCCATGCTACCTCTAACATTCCACGTGCCTATACGGCACTCCCCTCTCCTCGTCCCGCCAGGATTGGCGCTGCGTGAAGGGTGGCTGCCCCCTTCGCCGCATGCGCATGCAGCCGCACCGACGGGGGCTAATCGGTGCCCGTCGCTTCCGGGGCACGCCCTAGCAGCCCGTCCGGCTGAGTTTGCTTTGGTCAAGATTGCGTCCCACTGGGACGGCAGGGATCGCGACGTGCACGCTCTTGACATGACCCCCTAATTATTATAGTAGGTATTTATTATTATAGTAGGTGTATTGAATGTCCTTACTACTTTCAAATGCGTGCACACCTTTCAGAAATACTTTTGACATTCAATGTAATAATTGAGATTGGAAACATTATAACGTGAACATTTACAAAATATCTAATTACTGAATTGATTCATTAGTGCGATTATTATTATGATATTATTTTCATTTTTTGTAAATATAACTATTGAAAGAGCTAATTTGCTCGAGCTGCATTTCACTTAAGCTATATTATTTTCTCATGTGCTTACGAATAAAATTACATATTATTTTCAATATAATATAATATAATAAATTTTTTCTTAAGCAATATTCAACTTTAATCGTAAATTAAAGTTGAATATTGGCTTACGTACATTGTCCTATATCCAAACGGACATAGGTATTTTTGATATTGAAAAATTGTTAATTGACATTAAAACAACTTTTAGGATTATATCGTGTTTATTCATTGCTAATTTTATTTATTTCCCGACGTTTCGAACTCTTCACAGAGATCATTTTCACGAGTGATGAACAAAAACCCACTGTACTGTGAACACTGTAGGGAGGGCCCAAAACACTACATCAGGTTTGACAAACCACAAATCCTCGCCAAAGAACAACATTATCGTCCCAGGATGATACGCGAGGCTATTGAAATCAAAAAACATCCTAAAAATTTCAATAGAGAAGATGGCTGGAAACTATCACCTAGCTGGAACCCAGTCATAAGTCTCATCAAACCTAGCCCACAATCAAACAGCTTAAGACAGCGGGATACCATTAGTATAGTTTGCAGGTCAGACCCACATCAGAAACCAAAATAATGTAGAATTTTGAACAGTACAGCATACAATCAAAATAATTTTTATTAACTCGGTAACCAAGTTTCTTTTCTCAATATCACAAATAATAGTACTATCAATAGCCCGTCCAAAATGAAATAATAATCAGTTTTGAAGAACAGCCGCTGAGTTTTCTTGCTGGGTCTTTCTCAGGACTGGCCGCGTTTGTGACCCAGTGGTAGATTTTTTAACAAATACTTACCTTTAAATTTAAAATCAATAAATATTTCATAATAGTTATATTCTGATCTCAACTAACTTAAAAGAAATAAGATAATTAGCTAATAATTAAAAATAACAACTGTTACCTATTAAATCATACAACAAAGGATCTGTACAAACCAAACTTTTTCTTTAGTAAATATATCTTGTAAATAAATATTTAATTTTTGTTTCATGGTCTGATGTGGGTTACCAATAGTAAAAATCGTATTTTTAACATCAACTTTTTGATTTTTATTTCCTAAAAGTGGGTGCTCTCTGTATCAATGAAAATAGCTTTTGAACAAATACCATCTTTTTGTTCATCACTCGTGAAAATGATCTCTGTAAAGAGTTCGAAACGTCGAGAAATAAATAAAATTAGTAATAAATAAACGCGATATAATCCTAAAAGTTGTTTTAATGTCATGAACGTGATTCGCGAAAGTCTTAAGATAAATATGTAAAACAAAATTGTTAATTGTATTAGGGGATGAATGTTTTCCGCACAACCTTAGAAGTTCTTTCTAAATTTTTTTTTTTTTATGGGATAGGAGGGCAAACGAGCAGGCGTTTCACCTGATTATAAGCAACCAACGCCGCCCATGGACACCAGCAACACACATAGTGTTACTGTTGCGTCGCCGACCTTTAAGGGATAGGGGATAGGAAAGGATGGGGAAGGGGGGTGGGCCTCCGGGTACCTCTCTCACCGAACGAAACGCGGCACGAGCCACTTTACGTCAGTCTTCTGAGAGGTCGTGCGTTGTGCGGAAAACATTTATTCCCTAATTATCTGTCCCAGATTCGAATCAAAACCCCATTTTACATAACTATAACTGTATCTATCGTCTACCTAGGTACGCCAAATTGGTTAACATGACATTAAAGGCAAAGAGATTGTTGAACACAATGCATCAGAGCATCGTAATCGCTAGGCAGATGGAGTCTAGTTTGGAGGGCGCTGTTAGACTGACTTACGAATGAGAGACAGATAGCCTATCTTACTTTCGGATAGGTGCTACTGGCGCGGGCGGCGCAGCATTTTGGGAGAACATAGAGTACTTATTAGGGCATCTCGAAAAAAACGTTTTACTCCAAAAATTTCTATTGTACAGACAATTTTATTAATAATATGGTAGACGTAAAATATTAAATTTGATCCATAAATCCTTACTATATACTCAAGTCTAAACACAAGTGTGGACGAGAAACCATCACGTGGAATCGAACTCAGAATGGATCTAAATGTTACAAATTAATCAGTGAATAGAAATACACCAGGTATTCTCTGGCAAAGATTCCATATATATTTCAAATATATATGGAATCTTTGCCAGAGAGCAAACGCGGAAGCAAAAGCTGTCGACAAAGAAGTGCACAGTAGGTACCTACTCTAAAATACGCGGAGTAACGCTTTCAGACCACAGAGTGTAGGTGGAAGTATGCTCGGAGGATGGACCCATATGGAGAGAATGAGATTTCAATGCACGAATAAGTAGAAACCGTAAGACAACAGTAGGGGGAAGACCCAGTAGGGCCGTGTCTTATCTTCAGATTATATAGGCATCTTATCTTGAAATTAAGTGCCGATGAGTGTGAAAGACCCTGTCTTCTGGTATGGTCCTCTTCGCTTACCATGCAAGGCGCTCATCGTGATATATACGTATACAGTGGAGCGGTTGGAGTACGCAAAATAGGGTGTATAAATAAAAATGTAATGATTACCTAAACTATTGGCGAACGTACCAAAGAGATCATGGGCTCTATGGAAGTGCGTGTGCGCCAAGTGCTGCAGCTGGAGCTGCGGCAGCGGAGGATGCGGTCGCGGCGCCAGGATGCTGTCGATGGTGAAGAGCGGCGCGGGCGGGCGCTCGGGCAGGGCGCCGCCCAGCAGCAGCGCGGTACTGAGCAGGGCGGGGGCGTCCCGCGGCCAGCCGCCGCCGGAGCCCTCGCAAGCGCCCGGCGGGCCCGCCACGCTGGCCGAGCGCAGCGCCAGCCTCGCCTCCAGCCTCACACGGATGTCGCAACACCGGCACCACACATCACACACTGGACGTCCGACACACCGCGCTCTACATACACCACATTGTCCCACTTGTACATATATCAGAGAGCTTTAATTTTATGTAAAACAATCGTTAATAATAATATGATTAATTAATTAAATTCAGTCAATAATTTGTATATTGTGTTTACGAATTATCTAACGGATATTGTTCGGAGATAATACGATGCGTGATGCGATTGCTCGTAAATCTTTTGAGTGAGTAGCGCGAAGGCTGTCGTGGGGATGTGGGCCGGCGCGGCCGCTGGGCCCCGGCCGCGTGCCCGTGTGTGGGGTGGTGGGGTGCCGGGGCCGGGGCGCGGGCCGGGGGCCGGTGCATGGGCGTGGTGGAGCCAGGCCCCTCCCCGCGCGGCGTAATGGATGTGACAATATGACGCTCCCAAACATTTCACATACAATAGTAATCTTTGTATTCCACCCTTCGCGTTTGTAATCTGCTCGTAATGATCACGCACGCCTGTATGTATGTATGTACAGGAATGTGTTGTACGAACAAACTACTCAATATTTCACGTTCAATTTGCTGTCACCGTATGTATGTATGTATGCGTAGTTCACTTTGTTCAATGAACAATAAATATAGTTTTTATATTCCCATTATTAATATCCAAGGGTATAAGGCAGTCGCAGACGCAACAGAAACGCCTACATTAGACCTGTCGTCATATTTCAGGAATATTAAACCTAGGTACATATTTAGTTATTTCTTGAGTAGCTTTTGGACGCAACTTATATGCGAAAATAATATGCGATAGATAATAAGATTTCACGCCTTCCATCTTAAAAAATAAAATGATTTTTGTGGAATTCTAATAACTTTTTTCTTTATTTTATCGGTTCTTCAAGCTGTAAATTCAGGAAGGTGTAGGCAGTGGCAATTCTGTCTCAGCGGGCCGAGAGTTTTTATGAGAGCATGATTCTATCGCTACCTATATCTGATTAGGCACTACACACCTCGAAGACTACAAGTAGATACCTACAGTAAACTTTATTACACATTCATTCGGCATATTTTTTTGTAAATTTTCATCACTTTTTCATCATAAACAGAATACCAAATATCCAAAAATCCCTATAACTCGTATGGCCCTTTTTAATAATCCCACTTTTTTGTTATTTTTTTTTCAATTTAAATGTCGTCATTTCAACAAAGAGGTATTAGTTACCCTTTTATCCGTATGTGTTGTAACGGATGAAAGAATGTATTTTAGGTTTGTGTGCGAGCATTATGTGTCTATTATATATATGAAGGTAGTAAGTGATAAGCCTTCCAAAAGACGAACGGCAATGGAGAGTGGAGCCGCCGCGGGCACAACTTTTAACAAAACAAGTCACTCAATTTGTTCGCTGTTAGGTAAAACTTCGCTAATCCGTCCTTTTTTATAAGTATGATCGATTGTCACCAAAAGACCGTGTTTGTAAGCCTAGTGTAAGATTTTTTGCAATCGATTTTTATGCATCATAGAGTATAGACATCCATGTTTGTTTTTTTTTTAATAACCAATCACGAACATAATTTTTTTTCTTATAATATGTACTAGCATAAAACAAAGATATTTTTATAGATATTCCAATAAGTTGTATGAAAGACTTAATTGAGGTAATTTCTTTATTTGCGTAGAAGTTAGGTACTATTATTTTTAAAACCTTTATAGAAAATTTATTTATCCTTGAAACATTAACTGATTTAAATCTTTACCATTTTTTTTAAAGTTCGTAGCTATTTAAATAATTTATTGAACTTTTTATGTACATCGAGTATTTTTTTTTTATGGGATAGGAGGGCAAACGAGCAGGCGTGTCACCTGATGGTAAGCAACCAACGCCGCCCATGGACACCAACAACACATATAGTGTTACTGTTGCGTTGCCGACCTTTAAGGGATAGGGGAGGATGGGGAAGGGGGGTGGACCTCCGGGTACCTCTCTCATCGAACGAAACGCGGCATGAGCCACTTTACGTCGATCTTCTGAGAGGTCGTGGTATTTCACCGGTCGAGCCGGCCCATTCATGCAGCGACCTACTTGGCTCTACCACTGTCCAAAGTTTGTATTGTATTTGTATTGATTTGTTTATCCAAATAAAGTTGCATATTAAATTCATAATGTTTAATTTATCAGTGTGGCCCGACCGAAGGTCTATTTTTGGCCGAAGCCGAAGTCGAAGGTTATAAACTATTAGTAATTTAATCATATTCTTCAATATTATTCACAGCTAAAGAAGAATGTCGGCGTAAAGAGGCTCTTGCCTCTTTTTTCTCGGTGATAGAGGTATCCGAACCGAACTAAGTGCAGTCCGGTCCGTCAGTCACTCATTCTTTCGTAATAGTTCGTTTAATTCCGACTGTTTTCGGACCTTCGGCTCCGGCCCGGAATTTGGCCCAAGCCGAAGTTCTCGCCGAAGATGGAGTTTTGGCTTCGGTCGGACACTATTTATTATGTAACTAGTTAATTTTGGGTGTCTTACTTTTTCTTTACTACTTCTTACGTGAATTATAGATAAAAACCTATTAAATAAAACCACACCAAAATCCGTTACGTACTTTTAATAGTTTTAAACATATAAGTTTTAAACAGACAGGGGAAAGCGCTTTGTTTTAAACTTAGCTTGCTTAGCTTTGTTTTAAACTTATAATAATATCAATAATCTATTCATCTACCTGTAGGCCAGTCAAATTGTACATTAAAATCGCAAATGGTCTGCTAGTTCTGCTTTTTTCATATGTTGTTAGGATCAGTACCAGTAGTGTAAATCTAGTTTTGCAACTTCGAAAGACCTGTGCTAACTTTGGGGCGCTCGAAAAACCACGAAATTTTCGCACTTGTTTCGGTTTTTTCACTATATCTTCCAAAGTATGCATTTTTAGAGAATACATGTACCATACATTTTTAAAGTAGTTTGAATTAACTACAATTTGAGCCCAAAACCAGCTCTGTAGGTCAAATAGAAGCCGAGATACGGCTCTTCAAAAGTTGATAGTTTTTTTTCAAAAAAGTGAACACAACAGATCGAGTATTTGAAAAATGCAGTTTTCCCGACTTTTGGTTTTTTTGAACATTGTACAAAACTATTGGGCCTATAGACGCCGTTTTGTGCTTAAATTAAAGGTAATTAAATTTACTACAACCTCTCATGATTAAACGTTCGTCGTAGGATGAGTATTTCCCACCGAAATTTGGGTCCCAAGTTGGTCAAAACTGTAAACTTCACTTTTTTGGAAAAAACGATCAACTTTCGAAGAGCTGTATCTCAGCTTCTATTTGACCTACAGAGCTGGTTTTAGGATCAAATTGTAGCTAATTTAAACTACTTTAATAGTGTATCCTACATGTATTCTCTAAAAATACATATTTTAGAAGATATAGTGAAAAAACCGAAATAAGTGCGAAAAATTCGTGGTATTTCGAGTGCCCCAAAGTTTACACTACTGGTACTGATCCTAACAATATATCAAAAAAGCAGAACTAGCAGACCATTTGCGATTTTAGCCCTTTCTTGTGTACGATTTCACTGGCCTACTGTCTCTGTTTCACGATAGCATCGGTAGCTCTATGAATATGTGTTGCAGACCTAGCAGTTATTTAATAATAAGATAATATATTTCAAGAAATATATATTCTATAAAAAGAAAACACGAGAATACTTAGTTAAATATCGGAAACCTTAAAATAAGAAATTCCCCGATGAGTTTGTAAGTAGACTTGATAGTAACTCGTGTATTTTGGAAAGTTTAACGCTAATATATTATTAATGTAACTCAATGACTAATATATCCGTATAGCTACAGGTTGATTTTATTAGTTTTTATTTTATTTTATTGATTAAAAGAATTTTTGTCTTATTAGACAATAACAATCCTATTGTACCTTATAAATTAACTAATCTACTCTTTTATTCGTTTTATTTTATTAAATTACGATAGTGGCAGAATACAACGCATACGATACCTTTTTTTTTTACGCGAGGAAATGCTTTATGCACACCCCCCCGTCTAACGGCAGGGGGTAGTGTGGGACTCCCAAAACAGTAAACTGCAATCCAATCCTAGGGTTACCCACTAAAACCTCGCGGCGGCCTTCCTCCGGCGTTGGGGTGGCCCAGGACAGTGCATCGGCCCTCTGGTCCACCCTGCCGTCGCCCCCCCTCTGTCACGAAACGCATACGATACCTACTAGGTGTCATCACAAGCTATTTGACATTACGTAAAACATTTAATCACCCTATTTTATGAGTTGGGATAGCGTTAGAGAATTAAAGTTTGTGTGGAGAGGAAATGAGAAACTTCACTATATCAACAGCTAAAAGGCTTTCAATATCGAAAAGCCTCAAAGAGCCCTTGTATCAAATGCACATTCGATGATACCTTACAAATAATACAACAGTGGTAGAACCAAGCAGTTCGCTGTATAAATGGGCCGGCTCGATCGGTGAAATACTACGACCTCTCAGAAGATTAATGTAAAGTGGCTAATATCACGATTCATTCGGTGAGAGAGGTACCCGGAGGCCCACCCCCCTTTCCCCATCCTTTCCTATCCTACTCCCTTAAAGGTCGGCAACGCAACGGTAACACTATATGTGTTGCTGGTGTCCATGGGCGGCGCAGGTTGCTTACCATCAGGTGACACGCTTGCTCGTTTGCCAGCCTATCCCATAAAAAAAGATTTTTTAAATATTTTACAAACAATATCTGAAATGTCTCGTTAAAGTCTCTGTGGTCTAGTTGTCGTCCACCCTGCTTCTGGATCCAGAGGTCGCGGGTTCGAATCCTGGCTCACACCTATGACTTTTTTAAATTATTTTCTAAATTTTTGTGTGATAGATATCGATGACTGAAAACTTTGTGCCCCGTAAGGCAATAGGTTCGCCACCTATTCCATTCGGGACATAAATATAACTGCGAGTCGAGGCTTAACAGCCACTGCCTGCGTGAAATGAGGTTATGTTATGTAAAATAATTGAAATGTTTTTCTTATAGTTTACTTAGTTTTTGTGCACCACCTTATGTAAATTAGGTAGTGCACAAAAACTATAAGTACTTTAAGAAATATATAAAGAATATATACAAAGATCAGCCTATATGTGTGACGTAGTGTTGCGAAGTGTCCGGCTCGGCGGGTGGCGGCGCGGTGAGGCGGGGCGGGGCGGGTCGCCGCGACCCTAGTAATATTGACAAAGGTGGGCGCATCGAAATCCGAGTCGACTTCTGTTTGTCTATGATTGATGTAATTAGTCGTATCGGACAGCTGCCTCTCCAGCACTACGTACACTACACAGCAGTACACACGATACTTTCATCAACCGGAAACATATTAACGATGCGGTGTTCAGTTCCGACAAATATTGATACACCAATGACGCGTGACGTGACTTGACACTAACTACAGATTACCTGGAAAAGGTCTCCCTCCATCCAGGCGAAGTGTAAATAGAGAGAGCTACAACAATTAGCAGGGAATTAAAACATTGCAAGGGACATTATTATTACTTACTTATTATATTACATTGTTTTTAAATATTTGTCGAGTAAAATATGACATGTCTATTCAAAAGTTAATTGCAGGGTAGGCAGATATACCTACCTACTATTACAAATGATATTTTCAGTCGCCTTTCGATTTATAAAAAGGACAGCAAATTTATGGACTGTGTGATTTTGGTGGAAGACTTGTGATCTCCTACGCCTATATATTTTTACATTTTATATCTGTTAGTTGTTCTATAACACTCGTATTATTCGCCAGATTAAGAGTATGATATGCATTATTTACGCGACATCAAATAATATTACATACACAAAGTATTATAGTTTAATGGCAGTCAGTTTTTTCTATTTTGTCTTAAAAAAACATAAAAATAAATCAAACAATTGCCACAGCACGAATACACTTAGTTTACTATAGAGTGATTTAAATTTTTATTTTTATGTAACAATTCATGAAACAAAAAAAATATTATATTGGTGTGAAAATAGGGTGTAACGCAACCATCATATTTAAAACATTAACCTACAGATAAAAATTTTGTCATACTTCGTCATGGTGGCTCGAGTACAGTTTACAGCAGAGCTTGGCAAGTTCAATCTCCATTACTAATTTAAAGATTTATCTGAAACGCATTGGTATATACAGTCCGAGTCTGACGTGCCTCCATCTTAGAAGTAAAATAACCGTAAAATAGAAGTGAATTCCTTAGAAGTAAAATAACTAATATAAGTGTACTTTCCATGAGAATGTCATCTCAAGGTCGTTCAATAAATAAGCCAAATAAGTGCGTGCTCGTTATATTAAGTTGAACTGTAGACATGTCGTGATGGAGGCAACACAATTGTCGGGCATCAGGAGGTTAGCCCCGGGATTATCCCGGCTATTGTTAACTATTTTAATGCTTACGCCCTTTGTATGGCCAGTATTAAGTCATACGCGGATAATCGTAGTATTATATAGAGTTAATTTTCCATTGGTACGTATCAGAGGGATTGGCAGCTGCTTAGCGTGGCACTGAAATAAATCCGCCATATTTGTTGTGCTGAGTGCGGCTCAGCAATATGCGCGCTGTGCTGTGTACATAGGCTCATGTTCGATGCTCACTCGTGTATATTAAATAAATGTGTCATGTATCATGTATTAAATGTATACAAATGTTTATATTTAAAGCTTTGAATCACTTTTTTATGGGACTGGAAGCAAACGAGCAAGCAGAACACCGAATGGTGAGCAACCAGCGCCGCCCATGGTCATCTGCGACACCGAGAGTGTTACAGTTGTGTTGCTGGCTTTTATGAGAGTGATATGGCTCCGTTGAGGCTACACGGCGAGGAAAAGAAATACAAACACAGATTGACAAATTATAACATAACTACATGCCTTTTTCTACTCGAAGGTGTGGCGGCTGTTAAGCCTCGTCGCGCCATTATATTTACGTCACAAATGGAATAGGTGGCGAACCTATTGCCATACTTGGCACAAGCTTTTCAGTCATCGGTATTTATCACACTTAACTTCCGAAAACAATTTCGAAAAGTCATCGGTGTGAGCCAGTGTCTGGATTCGAACCCGCACCTTTGAATCAGAAGCCGTATGCTCGACCACTGGACCACCGAGACTTAACAAATTATAGACGAGGACACATTACTTAACTAAATACGCTTTATTTTGTTAATTTCATGTATAAAGCCACTGGTAATCTTCGGCATAGATTTTTTTTTTTTTTTTTTAAATGGCTAGTCGCGATTTGCGCATTGCCAACAACAAATTAAGGTAGGGAAATAGTAGTTATTTAGGATAAAGAGTACACGGATTTACGGAAATTTGGAATAAATCAGAAAGGATAGGGTTTACTTCAGATAACAGATATGTATACAATAAATTAATAAACAGATATATTATAAACGAATATTATTAAGAGACATAAATAATGAGATAAAACTATATACATTGGAATCGTCAGAAGATAACAGAACAGGAATGGATGTAGGCAAGGGAATACTATGATTAATTAAAGAGTGCAGAAATTGATTGCGATTGTACCGAGGACAGGAAAAGAAAATATGGTTAAGATCCCCAACACCTTCACCACATTCACACATATTACAGTTAATAATTTTGATTCGAGCCAGGTGAGCCGGAAAACTGGCATGGCCCAGTCTCATCCGGATTAATGAACTTATGAAGGGTTTGGAAAAATTAAACTTAGAAAAGATAGGTTTGGACGGAATGAAGGGTTGAATGCTTCTATAAGATGTTGCTGTATCTGTACCCGTCCAGAATAACAACCAGGCATCCTGGAGGGATTTCGTAGCCCATCCGATAAGATCATAAGAAAAATTGTGGTAAGGAAATACATCCCCAGAGTCAATGGCTTCACCAGCAAGAGCATCAGCTCTGGTGTTACCAGTGATGCCACTGTGCCCTGGAATCCATGCGAAATGAATTTCCAAGTTGGACTGAACACATTCAAAGAGAAGCTTTCTTATTAATATTATAATAGGATGAATGGGTTTGCTGCGAAAAGGAAAACTTTCAATAGCTTGTAAGGAACTTTTAGAGTCTGTAAAAACTACGGTTTGCCTCAATTTTAGTAATTTAATGTATTCAATGGCTTTAAAAATTGCAAAACATTCCCCAGAAAACACTGAGGATTCTGGAGGTAATTTAACTTTCTGAACAATATTGTACTGTTGGTGGTATATACCGACACCTACATTCCCCAGAGGAGACTTTTTGGAAGCATCGGCATAAATATAATGCCAATTATCCCAATGGATATCGACAATATTGCGAAATGAAAAATTAGCAAGGCTGTCATTTTTAATGTTTAAATTTAAATAGACGTTTGGAGTATACGCTAACGATTCATAGCTATTGCAAAAAAGAGGAAAAGAAACTGTTTGGTAGGTTGAACCTTCGAAAGAATGATATTTATTAAAACTATGGATCAGACAAGGTGTTGTTAAATCGGACGAGTAACCATGAACATTGATTTGATTACGAAGGACTGAAAGTTTAAAATGTAATGGATGTTTAGAATATTGTAAAGCCCGGAATAAAAAACGGTCACAAATATATTGCCTACGCAGAGTGAGCGGAGGTTCGACACATTCTACCTGTAACGCATTGATAGGACTTGACTTCATAGCTCCAGCAATAATTCTCAGAGCCTTGGATTTAACATAATCTAATTTTTTAAACGCAGTCTCATTGCCTGGTATTAATAAAAAAGTTCCATAATCCAAGATGCTACGAATCAATGCATTATATAATAGTTTCAGGTAAAAGGGGTGCGCACCCCACCATATACCCGCTAGACACCTTAAAATATTTAATCGTTTTTCACATTTATGTACAAGATAATTACAATGAGCATCACCTCTGAACTTAGAATCTAATACTACTCCTAAAAATTTAACTGATGAGTTAACCGGAATTTGTTTCTTATCATAATATACGAAAACAGGTGGAGGAAAACGCATTTTTGAAAACAATACAATTTTACTTTTAGAAGGAGATAAATCGAGGCCGTTATCGTCAAGCCATGTCTTCAAAAGATTAAGCGAAGACGATAAGGAAGAACAGGCAGTAGGAACAGATAAATCAGAAGAGTATAAAGTAAGTCATCAGCATATTGGAGTATTTTAATATCAGTACCTAAAAAGATTTCCAGATCATATGTGTAAACGTTATATAATATAGGACTGAGTACTGAACCTTGGGGTAAACCTTTCCAAACTAGCCTAGATTCACCGCTGTCCATATGGATAGATCGTTCTGATAATACATTAATTATAAAATTAGTTAAAATTGGGGGGACATCCAAGCGATCAAGTTTGTTTTTAAGAATTGGTATGACCACATTATCGTAGGCAGATGTTATATCTAAAAATGCTGCAACTACAGATTTGTTTCCCGAAAACGCTAGTCTTATATCCGTTGTGAATATGCTGAGACTATCGAGAGTGCTTTTACCACGCCTGAAACCGAATTGACTGTCACTTAATAATCTGTTATTTTCTAAAAACCATTCGAGACGGTTTTTCACTAGACTTTCCGCAGTCTTTAGGAGAACTGAGGAAAGAGCTATAGGGCGATAGGAATTAGAATCGGAAGAATCTTTATTTGGCTTTAAAATTGGAATGACTATTTGATATTGCCATGAAGATGGAATATTACCACTTAACATAATACAATTTATCAGATCTAGAAAGTATGAAAGGTACTGCTCACTCAAATTAGCAATAAAAGAGTAGGGAATGCCATCTGCGCCAGGAGCTGAATCTTTATGATGACTTAAGATGCCTCTAAGTTCAGATAGGCTGAAAGGGCCATTAAGACCAGAAAGATTACCAGATTGGGATAGGGATCGTGGAATATGATCCTCAGGAACGTAGGCTGGTGCTAGTTTATCCAGGAATTGGTTTTTTAACGATGGAGGAATATAAGATGTTGGCGTATCACTAAATGCCGATCTAAATCTTCTAATGTTGCGCCAGACTTCTGATAGTGGAACATCAGGAGACACAGACGAACAAAAAGATCGCCAACTTTCGAATTTTTGTCGCCTCAGTAGTTTCCTGGTTTCAGTAATAATAATATATAGGCGGTCAAAATTTTCTACGGTAGAATTTTGACGATATAACGTTTCCAACTGTTTTCTCTTTTTTATTGCAGCTGTACATTCTTGATCCCACCATGGTGGAGACAAAGTTCTGTTGTGATTAACTTTTTTGACAGGAAAATTTTTACTTGCAATGTCTGTAATAGTCCTAACAAAAGCATCTGTACAGACATTCTCACTGTCAATTTTCACATCTGGTAATTCGGATATAATTTGGTTTAATTGGCGTTTATATAATGACCAATCAACTTTATCTAGTTTGTATTTATGGCGAGGAGTGCGTCTGGGCAGAGTTGTGTTAATATATGGGAAGGTAATTAACAATGGAAAGTGATCACTTCCATATGTAGAAGTCATCACTTGCCAAGTCAATAATGAGGCTAACTTTGAAGAACATAGGGTTATGTCTGGGGCACTCACCCCTTCGTTTGGAGAAGTAAGTCTAGTTGGGTGACCGGTATTAAGAATACATAAATCAAATGTGTCCACAAGATCCAGAATAGCTGACCCAAAAACATTAGATGAACTACCCCAGGAAGGATGTTGTGAATTAAAGTCTCCTAGTATTATAAATGGTTTAGGTAGAGTGGAGAAAATATTTACAATTTCCTTAAAAATAATTTTAGAAGGACGAGGAATATATAAAGAAACAAAACAAATATTATTTATAAGAGCTGCTATGATAGAAAATCATTGTTGTGAGAAGGAAGAGGAAAGTAGGTATAGGAATGAGGGTGTTGCACTAGTAAGGCAACACCACCATACCCATCTGAGCGATCTTCTCTGAGACAGGCATAACCAGGAACTTTGAACAAAGATTCTGGTTTTAGCCATGTCTCTTGGAAGGCGAAAATAAATGGTTTGAATTTATTTACAATATAAAAATATCAGATTTCTTAGGAGCTATACTCCTGCAGTTCCATTGAACTATTTTGGCTGTATTGTCCATTATTTAATTTATCAATATTGTTATCTGTATCTGTTACAGGGGCAGCGTTGGACAGTGAGATATTATCTGTTTGAGACAAATATTGAATTAATGTAATAATTAAGTCTTTTACTGACACAGTGGACAGATCTTCTTTATCAATGAAAGCACATCCATTTTTTAAATTAGAAATATTGTAATCCTTAATAAGATTTTTATGGGCTTGTTGATCATAGCCTGAAGAAGTTTTAGCCTTTGTTTTAGGGTTAATAAAGACAGTTTTTACATATGAACTTTTTTTGTTAATATTGGGTAAAGTGAATTGTGGTTCTATAGTATAATTATTGGGTAATTTTGGAGATGAAAGTAAAGTTTCAGCATATGAGCGTCTTGAAATTGGAGGATGTTTTTTACAAGCTTCTGAATATGAAATACAGCTTTTGGCCATTGATTCTTTGATGGATTTTTGTCTGTCAAATTCTAAACATTTTTTGCTAACAGCCTCATGGGAGCCCTTGCACAAACAGTAGAACAAGGATTCCTCAGATGCAGTGCAACTGTCACCTGTATGCTCTTGTCCGCACTTATAACACCGTGGCTTCGACCTACACAGATTTTTAACATGCCCATATCTACAATTATAACAAATAATTGTTGGGTAGATATAAAGCTCTACAGGTAGAGATGTGTAGCACATAAATATGCGTTTGGGTAGAACTTGTCCATCAAATGTAATTCTATCTGTTTGCGTGTTAATAAATGTTACATTACCTTCTACTGTGGTTTTTCGCTTAATTCTCCTAATTTTTAAAACAGGACCACATCCTGTAGGAACAGTGATATTTTCTATGATTTCTTCATCAGACCATTCGGAAGGAATACCTTTTACGACCCCCATTCGGGTAACCGAGAATGTGGGAATAAAAGCTTTATACTTTTCGTTTTCTAATTGTGGACTGTGTAAAAAGGAGTTGGCGTCTTCATGATTATTGAAATCTAAAGATAATTTGTTGCGGCCTATTTTCTTAAGACTACCATTGACAATACTTTTGAAAGCGTTTCTTTTCAAAAAACGACCAAATACAATTGAATTTACATACGCGCCATCATTATTTGAGTGCTCTCTCTGAATGTGAACAGTATATGGTGCAGCATCAGATGAAATGTATTGCAATCTAGCCACTGACGACGTAGACGGCAATAAAGTTTTTACCGGTGGTGTAGACGAGTTACGAGTAGGTATGGTATGTTTAGGGTCGGTCATAGAAGCAGTACTTATTGTACACATTTCCTGCATACAATCGCAATCAACATCTTTTTTCCCGCCATGCTTACGGCGTCTTTTGTTGCAATGCCTACACACTGAAGGCTTTGGGGATAGGCGTTTCCTTTTAGTGGAATTTGTTAAGCTCACAACCGAGCCGTCTGTATCCACACTCTCATTTGCCGATATTGTCACGTAATGACCCACTATAGTATTATTCGTCCCACCCGGATCAATCGGGGGATCCATTTTTATGCATATATATTAAAAGACTTACCAAATAAGATAGAAGAGGCAACTATACACTACACACTAATATAAGAAGATAAAAGTATAAATAAATCAGAAAAACCAAATCCTTCCGCTATGAAAATAAATTTTAAAAAATTATCTCCAAAAAACACGACCGCCCAATTTAAGGTTTCCCGCGCTTCCCGGCATAGATTTATAATGGTGTATATGTCTAGAGCACAGAGTAGCTTACAGTACAGAGTAGTGTTATTAGGGGGCCGTAACAAGATAGTGTGATGTAGTGACGCGGTAGGCTTCTTAGCGACTAATACGACTAAGTAGCGCCGGCCACTGCGCCCTCGGTGCCTTAAGAGCCTTAGGTGGTCTGTGTTACTAGTACTATTATGCAAATGGTATTTGTACTACATAACTATATTAATATGTTAAGATGTGTATTTCAAATACCTGTAAGTTAACTTGCTACGTCAATATCTAATCTTACATGTATCTATAATACTTGGCATTATTTTTAGAAATACATACTACCAGTTTACTACTAATATCATAAAGTTCAGACTTTTTTGTGAAACGTACATTCATATATATGCATAATTTGGATACTTAAGAAAACGATTTTTCATTTTTAATAAAATGCTTAGTACTTACTGTTACTGGTATTTAAAATACATTTAATAGAGGTAGTTAAAAGTCCGCAAAAAAGATAGAGAACATTTGTCATAGCAATACTACCCTCAAACCAGCGATAAATGGAGGTGGAAATTTGTATTAACATAACATAGCTTCACGCCTTTTCTACCCGAAGAGCGGTTGTTAAGCCTTGTCTCGCCGTTATGTTTATGTTTCAAATGGGACATAAACATAGGTGGCGAACTTATTGCCATACCGGGCACAAAGTTTTCAGTCATCGATATGTATCACACATAACTTTCGAAATAAATTTAGAAAAGTCATCGGTGTCAGCTAGGATTCGAACCCGCGACCTCTTGTTGCAGAAGCGAGGTGCTCGACTACTGGACTACCGAGACTATCACGACTACTTACTGTTACTAATTTATTTAAACTACATTTAATAGAGATAAGTTAACGTCCCCAAAAAAGTAACACAGTATTTGTCATAGCGGAAATCTCAGACCAGGGGATAAATAGGGTTGGACATTTGTATGGGAAGTCAACAATTCCGCAAATATAATTTTAACAAAACTTAAGGATGACATAATTATATATGTAAGCTTCTCTCAGTTGAATCTATGAATGCTGGGTAGGGAGATATGTTTTTTCTAACTCATGGAAAAACTGATTTCAGTAAACTTACATCACAGCACGGAGAGGTAATGCTTGCACATAAATTGAAAGTACACTTGAAGGCCATGTTAGCCTTGAAATCTGTCAGATGTTTTGAAAGCGGACCATTAGAAAAGTGTTCGCCGGAGCGCGACGGTCATGAACTTATATCGCCTGTAGGTGTACCGGGGTACCGGTGTTAGCTTCAAAATACTGCTAATGCTATAGAACTAACCTTGTCATCATTAATACTGAAAAGAGTAGGCAGGGAAATACTGCTTGCAATGTACGATTTGGTTCTTGCAAGTTCAACTATTCATGCCTACGCCAATACAGCAGAGATTAATTTAATAAATATATAAAGAAATATCTTACAAGCGTCAGTCTGCTCTTGAAATACTAGCTAACAATAGAAAAGCGAATACTGCGCTCTATGCCAACGTTCATTAATTTAACGGTTAATTTATTGAAGCAAGTACATTGCAATTTTTTTTATTGGTGCTTCGCCATACGGCTTGATCCTCTTTACGTCGATCTTCTGAAAGGTCGTTGTATTTCTCCGGTCGAGCCGACTCATTCATGCAATGAACTGCTTGGCTCTACCATTGTTACCAAATGTTATGGTCACCCTCGCAGGTATCTTTACTTTGAAGAGTGTTTTTGCATTGAACTAACTCAGCGGACAAAACTCATGCAATATTTTACCAGAAGTTAATATGCCATAGGCGAAGTGAAATTACGATTTCTAATTCTATTCAATATGTTATGTTGATTCTATTTACTATAGTAAATATTGTTAAACTGGCAATTGAAAGGAGTCCGCCGTGAGTTTCTTGCTAGTTCTTCTCAAGAAACTTCGGGCGCCGGAACTTGCACTTAGGTTTTTTTTTATGGGATAGGAGGGCAAACGAGCAGCCGTGTCACCTGATGGTAAGCAACCAACGCCGCCCATGGACACCAGCATCACATATAGTGTTACTGTTGCGTTGCCGACCTTAAGGGATAGGGGGAAAGGAAAGGATGGGGAAACATTGTAAGTAGTGGAAGAGTCATATATATATTTATCATACATAACTTCCGAAAGGAATTTCTAAAAGTCATTAGTGTGAGCCCGGATTCGATCCCGCGACTTCTTGATTAGGTGGCGGTGTCTATTGCCACACATCTGTCACGAGTAGTTACGACTATCAGCGACTGAAAATTATTGATGTACATAAAAATATAGTGCATATTTCCGGTAAGAAAAAGGGTAGCATCAGTTTTTTTACTATTAACTGATTAGTGCGATGTTCCTAAAATGTTTTACAATTAGGTATACCTACTGACCTATATATTTTAAAAAATATCATGACGGTTTTTTTGGAAAAAGTCAACTATAAATGAAAACCACTAAAATTCAAACGAGTCATAAAGCAGGTAACCACCTCACTCACGAAAAGAATCTCTGCCAATAAAATCTAGAAATACCTACATACATAACAATATTTCAAAAGATAATCCATAGAAATATCATATTTTCCATACATACAATACACCGCGTTAAATTTAAAAGCGTGAATGATCAAAATGAATACTCACATATTGTAACATGTAGTGAGTCCTGTTCATACAACGGGACGGTTGGGTCGTCGTGCTTCGTGCCTAGTCGTACGGAAGAATTGTTTAACGCTAACCAAACAGCGGCATTCGCCCCACGAAAAGACCCACTAAGCAGATAATTTCCTTATTGATCAACATTAAATGAAGTTGTCAGTCATGTTTTTGGAGTGAATGAAGAAGCTGCGCCGCGGCATTACAATACAGTCATTCATTTCGACCAACTATTCACCTGAACACACAGATAGTGTAGTGGTTTTACTGGCTCACTTTACATTCCACGACCCACTAACTGAAGCGCGTGTAATGTTATAAAATTTCAAAAGATAATAATAATAATTAGATGAAGATAGTGTCAAATGGGTATTTACTATTTAGCCAATCTCTTCCCGTAGGCACCGTCATATAAACATTACTTTAGTATCATAAGCTTCGAAGGCTTCAGTTCAAAAGTCGCCAGTTCGAAACCTGACTCATAACGATAAATTTCAAGCTGTGTGTGATATACCATCGATCATTAATAAAATTGTATCCGACATTTATGAACATGAATATATGTAACATCACACTTTTTTCACATGTGGCGGGTGTGAAGAGACGGCAACTCGCCGAATAATTTCGTCGCAAATGGAATAGCTGGCGAACCCTATTGCCATTGGGTTGCCATGGCGTGATAGCAGCTGTCTGCATCTTCGAGCATTAAAGTATAATTACAATGACTTTTGTGTTAAAAGTGGTGGGTATTTATTTTTACAGAATAGGAGGATAAACGAGTAAGCAGTTCAAATGTTGGTAAGAAACTACCGCGGTCCATGGACACCTGCAACACAGGTAGTGTTAACGTGTTGCCGACCTTTAAGGGAAACAAGGGCGAGGGGGCAGACCTCGGGATACGTCTCTTACCGAGCGTAAGCGGCATGAGCCACTTTACGTCGATATTCTGACAGGCCATTGTATTTCACCAGTCGAGCCGGCCCATCCATACAGCGAATTTCCTGGCTCTACCTTATTGCACTTTGATAGTTTTAAATGAAATATCAACTATTTGTAAAAGACCTATAGTTGAATCTGGATGTGCTATTTCCAAATTTGGGATTGCAGTTCTTCGTCTAGTGTACTTCGTAGTAATATAGTACAGTTGCACCCACAGCTCTTCCACATATTGACACCTGTTATGGACAGAAGATATTACCCAAGACTGCAGTGACTCCAAGTCCGATTCGATTTATGACTAAATATGACAGTACGTGGCTAAGTGGGTACTAACAAGTGTCAAACAGCTTAAATATCAATTGACGGAAACAATCCTGAAACTACCTCGCTGGCTGAACTCGAGGCCTTCCTATAGCAGAAAATGGCATGTCGTATCAGCTGTAGTTCGAGCTAGATGGATGAAGAAGAAGTCCTTTTTGTTCATCACTCGTGAAAATGAACTCTGTAAAGAGTTCGAAACGTCGGGAAATTAATAAATAAACGCGAACCCTAAAGTTTGTTTTAATGTCATGAACGTGATTCGCGAAAGTCTTAGAGATAAATAAGTCCTTATAACTTAGGCTGCCTGCCAGTGAGTGTCGCTTCAATGTACTGTCCCGAAAAATTGATCTTTTTTTCATAGTAATTAATCAGATCAGTGGCCTACGGTTTACAGTACTACGATTTCGGTTAGAAGGGATTTGTTCGAATTCGCGTATACACTAACGACTTTCCGAAAATGCTAATATATTATGAGCGTGGCCGCGGATATCGTTCCGCATTAGAAAAATTTAACTGCCTATATCGCCACACAACGGCTGGGGTGGCGCCCACCGCAAGTATTTGGCTTGCTTTACAGTCATTTGTTTAAACTGTATAGAGTAAACGCCACGAATATTCTACATTAACTTTCCGTTCTAACAAAAATATATATAAAGATTTAAATACCATATGGACTAAAGAGCTTCACCAAATATAATTCCATAGGAAATAGGCTTATGCTAAGCTAGGCTCAGATTTTTTCTAAAGTATTTGACACGATCTCTAATATTGTAGTAGGTACACTGGATAGAACAACCTAATCTCAATATTTTCCGCAGCGCCCGCGAAGAAAGCATTTTTTTTTAACTTGCATCACATCATTGAAGTTTTAGTAAGAATCTCTAATGTTTTCTAGCAATAGCTATAGTGTATGTAAGTTCGACTCACTACATTACTCGTCTGAGATGCGTTGTGATTTAAATATAGATAACTAAGTATGTCATCACTTGCCTTTGTTAAGTGTTATTTACAATTTGAAAAAGCCATACCTACATTGCAGACTTTTATGGTTCGAAAAGCGCCGATTTTAAATGACATGTTTAAATACGAGCGCCTGAGGAAAGTGCCCTCCGTGGAAAAAGAACCACGAGCGACCCAGTAACGACTATAGGGGTTATCATGAGAAGAACTGTTTTTTTTATGGGATAGGAAGGCAAACGAGCAGGCGTGTCACCTGATGGTAAGCAAGAAACGCCGCCCATGGACTCCAGCAACACATATAGTGTTACTGTTGCGTTGCCGACCTTTAAGGGATAGGGGAAAGGAAAGGATGAGGAAAGGGGGATGGGCCTCCGGGTACCTCTCTCACCTAACGAAACGCGCCATGAGGCACTTCACGCCGATCTTCTGAGAGGTCGTGGTATTTCACCAGTCGAGCCGGCCCATTCATGCAGCGAACTGCTTGGCTCTACCACTGTCTCATCTGCCAACTATTTTCATACCACAAAATCCAAGCAATTTATTAATTGCTTCGATTTTATTACTAAGTAAATTTAATTAGTAAGTATTCTTAGTAACTAAATTTAACCGTATTGATAACATCTGATAAAAGATTGTTGTTAGTTATAGATATCCAAATTCGGCCATGAACTAGTGCGGCGGGAGTGTTGCGGAATACCTGAGCACCTGACACCACGCCGACACGACTGTCTGCCACTTAGCGATATAAATAGACAAGTAAAGTATCAGAGGTCAGTCACAACCGGACTTCCTCACAATAATTACCTACAGAGGAACTACCAGTAGGTAATTCAAGATGAGGACTCTTCTAGTGGCCGGTGTGCTGTGCCTCGCAGCCCTATGTACTGCCTACGTAGCTGAGGACCAGGCTGTCGCGGCCTCCCATCACCATGGAGGTGGTGGCGGTCACGATCACCATGCGCATCACCACCACGAGCACGGCGGCGGTGGACACAAGGGACACAAGGGACATCATCATCACCACAAAGGCGATCATGGTGAACATGGCAAACATCATCATCACGATCACCACCACGAGCACGGCGGCGGGCACAAGAAGCACTGGGATGAACATGACCACCATGGGGACCACCATGAACATGGACACCACCACAAGGGTGAGAAGCACGGCCACCACGAACACCACGACAAAGGAGAACACACAGATGGATACCACAAGAAGTACCACAAGGATCACTTCCACAAGGACCATCACTTCCATGACGGTCACCACGACGAGGGCAAGCACCACAAACATGGACATCATCACAAACATCATGAGGATCACGGCGGCCATCACAAGAAGGGAGGTCATCATCACTCCGGTCACCACGAAGGTCATCATGGGCATCACGGACATCACGACAAGGGACATCACGACGAAGGCCATCACGGACACAAGGGTCACCACGGTCATGAAGAACACCACCATCATCATCACGACCATGGAAAGAAGGGCGGCCATGAAGACCACAAGGACTGGGGCTTCCACCACGGAAAGCACTGACCGCACCCACTGTATTGACCGGGATCAGTTCCCAGTTATTGTTGATAAAGAAAGTTGTTATTGTTGTCATTATTATTTTTGTACCAAATAAATAATATTTTCTTTTTAATTTTTATATTTCAATCATTTATTAGTCGCCATCTCTACGAGTATATGAATTCAAACTTACTTGCGAACTACCTTGCGAAGTAGGCACAAAGACCGAGCTTAATGAGACACAGTTCTGACACATCTGAAATTTTTGTATTTCGACCTCATTTGTTTTAAACCAGGATGTGACATAACTATCCCTGTCTTTACCTTTGGGTAGTAAACTCGTGAAGTTATGCAATATTTGTATAAATTCCTTGTGTCCTTGTTTAGTACTACTAAACAAGGACACAAGGAATTTCTAATTAAGTGAACTACTAATTAAATTAGTAGTTCACTTTGAAATTGAAAGTTTATGAAAATACAGATGAAAACTATATATATGTATGAATATCGATGACTGAAAACTATGTGCCCGGGTATGGCAATAGGTTCGCCACCTAATACATTTGGGACGTAAACATAACGGCGAGACGACGCTGCCTACACCTGCGGGTAACAAAGGCGTGAAATTATGTTATGTATTTATGGAATATATAATAGTCAACACTGGTAGAGTCATGCGGTTCGCTGTAAAGGGGCCGTCCATTAATCACGGGGTTGTACTAAGATGGCATGTATATTTATTTATTCCTTAATTTCAGAATAAAATAAGATTATTTGTATCGCTGTAATTATTTAGTCGTATTAATTTTATTTCTGAGTCAGAAAGTCTTTGGCGTGGGGCCTGAATCGATCCATTCTTAATTTAAAAGCGGGGTGCTCTACCATTGGACCATTGAAGCTGATGATGTTTTTTATGGGATAAAGCGGGCCACCTGATGATTCGCAACTACCGCCATTGACACCTGCAACACTGATAGTGGTACAGTTGCGTTGCCATTCTTTAAATGAGTGGGGTACAAAGAGATGATGCAAGGGGGAAGTGAGGTGAGATCTTCGGTGAGAAAAGTATACCTAGAGATACCACTCTCATCAACGAAACGGGACATGTGTCGAGGCTAGAGTGGCAGGGGCTGTGGAAAATGTTAAATAAGCTGTTAACAACATATTTAATTAAGATTAAACTGGTTACTTGGATAACATTCTTCATTATAAGTTCACAACAAAATACTGTTATAGAAACAAGTCATGCCAGTATGGATTTACGTACGAAGGGCTGTACCAAACAGAGCAATACAGAGATGAAGAGTTCTGAAGAGTACTCTGTCTCTGTCTCTTCAGAACAAAGTACCTACTCAGAGGCATTGTGGACGCACCCTGGTACGACTATCTGCATCGTGACCACAAAGTGGACTGGTCACATTATTAATGAATATACTGAAACTTATTAAAAAGACTTGTTCATCATGTGAATGTCGAGACATCTACTGATCGACGAGACGATCTACTAGACAATACAGGCCTAGTAAGAACACTAAAAAGGACAAAGCATTTTTAATTAATTTATTAAAGTGCTAGTGATTGTGCAGTGAGTGCTAGAACACACGAAAACAATGTGACTTCCCCTTAATAGAGACAATAAGAGAGGTGTTAACGGACACATATATAACATAACTTTACGCCTTTTTCTACCCGAAGATGTAGGCAGTGGCTGTAAAGCCTCGACTTGCCGTAATGTTTACGTCCGAAATGGAAGTTTTCAGTCGTCCATATTTATCACACATAACATTCGAAATAAATTTCGAAAAGTCATTTGTGTCAGGATTGGAAACCGCGACCTCTGGATTTAGAAGCGGGATGCCCGACCACTGGACCACCGAGACACATTCTATGGTAACTCTACGAAACAATCAAAGTTATATTTAAATTACCTGATAGCTTTTAAAGGCTAGATTCTATTGTCAATGAGGTATCTAGGGAACCAGATCCTACTTCCATAAGTAAACAAAACCTTATTTATGACATTTTAAGAATATTCAAAAAGTCGCGGTGGTCCAGCGGTCGAGCACACGGCTTCTGATCCAGAGGTCCGAGTTCGAATCCTGACACTGGCTCACATCAATGACTTTTCGAAATTGTTTTCGGAAACTAAGTGTTATAAATATCGATGACTGAAAATCTTTGTGCCCGATATGGCAATAGGTTCGCCATCTATTCCATTTGGGACGTAAACATAACGGTGAGACGAGGCTTAACAGCCGCTGCCTACACCATCGGGTAACAAAAGGCGTGAAGTTATGTTATGTCAAGAATAATATTGGTCTAGTGATCTTCTTGTCTCGTTCATTTAAAATTTCCTGTTTACTGACATTAATTAATATTACTGCTGCGCTTAAACGAATTGATAAAACGAGAGAGCATAGAAAACGCTATGTAACAATGTAAAACGATTATTTATTTAATTTGTATAAAAATATAAAAACAACAAAGGAACAACAAATTTGATTTGTGTGATCAGTGCTTGCCGTGGTGGAAGCCCCAGTGTTTGTGATCATCATGGTCGCCCTTCTTGCCATGATCATGATGATGGTGATGGTGTCCCTCATGACCGTGATGACCCTTGTGCCCGTGGTGACCTTCGTCATGATGTCCCTTGTCGTGGTGTCCGTGATGTCCATGATGACCTTCGTGGTGACCGGAGTGATGATGACCGCCCTTCTTGTGATGGCCGCCGTGATCCTCGTGATGCCCGTGGTGATGTCCGTGTTTGTGGTGCTTGCCCTCGTCGTGGTGACCGTCATGGAAGTGGTGGTCCTTGTGGAAGTGATCCTTGTGGTACTTCTTGTGGTAGCCGTCGACATGTTCTCCCTTGTCATGGTGTTCGTGGTGGCCGTGCTTCTCACCCTTGTGGTGGTGTCCATGTTCATGGTGGTCCCCATGATGGTCGTGTTCATCCCAGTGCTTCTTGTGACCGCCGCCATGCTCGTGGTGATGATCATGATGATGGTGTTTCCCGTGATCGCCATGGTCGCCATGGTGGTGATGATGATGTCCTTTATGTCCCTTGTGGCCACCGCCGCCATGTTCATGGTGATGGTGAGCGTGATGATCGTGACCGCCGCCACCGCCGCCTCCGCCGCCGCCACCCTTACCATGATGGGAAGCTGCCACTGCCAGGTCATCGGCCTCGCTCGCAGAGCATAGAGCCGCCAGGCTCAAACCCACCACAAATAAGATCACCCTCATGTTTAGAGTGAGCTATTACTATATTGGAGTATTTCCTCTGTGAGTAATTATCGTGAGGAAGTCTGTTTGTGACTGACCTCTAAAACATCGCCTGTCTATTTATATCAGTAAGTGATAGACACATTGATGTGATGTCCTAACTGCAAGGCGCGCCGAGCCACGGTCAAACTCTCCGACATTTTAAAATGTTTGCACACCTCGTACTGTTGTGACGTCAAATAATTAACTGTGATCGACTAACATTGAGGACGCTTTCGTTTATTTTCAAAAAGAGAATACGTAGTACTTTTTTTAATCATGTACGTGCAAAAGATTTGGCCATAGTCGGTGCCGTTAAAAATGTCAGGTGAGTGAGTTAACGAAAAAAAATATTTTATTGACTTTATTGACGACTTGAAATGGAGATTACAAAAGTACTTCTGTTTCCGGAACTTCCGTGTGATGATTAGCCCTGTCGGGATCTCAAGAGTCATCCTCATTAATAGTGTAAGATATTTATAAACATGATTTGGCCTCATTGGTGTCTCCTTCGTTGTTGATTAACTTTCGACTTCGAAGGAAAAAAAAACCTAACAATCATTATATGTACAAATAACCTGCTTTACCTAATGTATGTGGCAACAATCAAAATAACATCATTTACAATTTTTGACTGTTTATCGGTCTGTTTGTTTGAACTAATCTTTTAACCGGTTATACCGTAGACAGGGAAAACAGTTACATACTGAGTCGTACAGTACCCTTTTCTGATAGCTAATGTTATAGTACGCCAATAATATAGGGTTTTATTTACAAAATCATAATTGAACTTTGTGGTTTATAGCCGGTCTCTAAGACTGGTAAAATGTGGTTCCTAAATATTCCTATCATTACATAGTATAAAACAAAGTCACTTTAAGCTATCTGTCCCCTTATATGCGCATATCTTTAAAATTACGCAACGGATTTTGATGCGGTTTTTTTTATAGTTAGAGGGTGTCAACGGGGTGGTTTTGATCTATAATTCATGTATAGTGTAGTAAAAAAAAAGTTATAATTTCAAGATTTAGAACTTTAATCGCAAACGCTGCCTGAACCCTAAGTGATAAATCAAAACAACGTACGTATTATACACCTTTAAAAGGTCTACAAAAAAGTCCGCGAGGGCATATGTCTATCTCTTAGGGATAACCCACAATGACCATTTTTATTTTTTTTATTTTTACGAGAAATAATGGCCTATTTACGAAGCTATTTTAAACATTACAGTATAAATTTTCATCCAATTAAGTGTCTTAAATAGATTGTGCATGTAATATAGATGATTCTGGCCCTTGACAGCATGCAATTTAAACGAATATTGTCGAAGACATTGCAGTATTTACATAGCGGGACAGCAGTTATTACTATTATATGAGTATTTCAGACATTCATAATTTTAGACATTTAATTGTAAATGATGTTCTTTTGATTGTTGCCACATACATTAGGTAAAGCAGGTTATTTGTACATAGACATAGAATATGGCGTGCTATGTTTTTTTTTATTGTTTAATTGGGGCTATTCATTGGCACGTGCCCGCCTGCCGGACACCTCAGCCTTACTTGCGACATGATATTGGAAACTCAAGAATTATAGTGTTCATCTACTATATTATGCATATACTTACTTATACATACATACATAACTTCACGCCAAATCCCTTGCGGGGTAGGCAGAGAGAACAGAGCGCCACAGGGCACGATTCTTACACACCTCACTCGCTTCGTTGACTTTCATAATTCTTTTCATGCACGCGCGTCGGTTTTTGAGGCTCTTAACATCACCTTCCTCCAGAACACGTTCTATTTGGTCTTGGAATGTGTGTCTTGGCCGTCCTCGACTCCTACATCCGTCCGCTTTTGCATTGTATATCTGCTTAGTCAGTCTTGCGTCAACCATTCTTTCTACATGTCCGAACCATCGGAGCATGCCCTTTCTTACTTTTACACCGACACTCTCTTTCAAACCAACTTCCTTCCTTACAACCTTGTTTTCTACGCGGTCAGCGAGAGTCACTCCGCAGATTTTGCGTAGAGCCCTCATTTCTACCGCGTTTATTCTACTTTCATGCACACTCTGCCATACCCAGCTCTCGCTTCCATAAGTTAGTGTTGGGATCAGGACTGCATTGTGGATTGATAACTGGGCCTTTCTGCTAATATTTTTTGCGCCCAGGAATCTGCCCAACACTCCGTTTACGCTATTTCCTATCGCCACTCGTCTTTCTACATCCGCGGTGTACCTTCCATCTCTGCTAAAAGCGCATCCAAGATATACAATTTCATTCACCTGTTCCAGCACTACATCATCAACCATTATCCTTGCATCTGTTCTGGATTCCTCCCTTTCAAACACCATGACTTTCGTTTTCTTCGCATTCAACTGCAAGCCTTTAATCATGCAATCATCTTTCATAGTAGTGACTAGTGTTTGCAGGTCCGACGGCGATTCGGCTAGAAGCACAGCGTCATCTGCGTAAAGCAGGCAGCTCACAACTAGGTCACCCATTCGCAACCCTACATCCGTCGATCTCATTCTCTGAAGACAACTGTCCAGGTACAGGATGAACAGTCGAGCGGACAGCACGCAACCCTGTCTGACGCCGATATTGACGTCAAACCAGGGGGACAAGCCGCCGTCAACACGCACACACGCTGTGCAGCCCTCATAAGTGGACTGCACAGCGCGCAGCAGTGCTCCGCTCACCCCGTAGCCCGGGAGTATATCCCACAGATCCTTTCGTAGCACTCTGTCAAACGCTTTTTCCAGATCCACAAAACCGCAGAAAACCTTCCGGTTAACAGCCAGTTGTTTCTCCACGATGTTGCGGAGAGAAAAAATCTGATCCATGCACCCTCGTCCGCTTCTGAAACCACCCTGAGCCTCCCACAACACTCCATCAGATATCACCCTCATTCTCCTTTCAATAATTTTCCCATACACTTTTGCTGCTAAACTGATCAAACTGATGGCCCTGTAACTGGCGCACTGCATACGTGATCCCTTACCTTTATACAAGGGCACGATGACAGCGCGCCTCCAGTCCATGGGAACCTTACCCGACCTCCAGCACAGATTGCTCAAGGTCAGGAAAGCATCCCGGACACAGGTTCCACCGTGTTTGATCATTTCAGCAGACATCATGTCAATTTCAGCTGCCTTACCATTTTTCATACTTCGTATCGACCATTCAATCTCTTCCATAGTAATGTCTTCATCAGATGTTGGCGCAGCGGTGTCAGCCGTAGGCTCACTCGCGGCGCCCACATCCGGAACATACTCATACATTTCCCCAAAATACTCACTCCACCTGCCCAATACATCGCTTGGGTTTGCAAGAATGTCACCAAACTTAGACATAATTTTGTCCATTCTGGATGTTGACGAAGAACCCCGAGACTTTCTAACTTCCCTCCAGAAGAGTTTGTTATTCGCCTCGAAGTTCTCCGTCAACCTCACTTCCTCATTCGCAACAAGTCTTTCACGCTTCTCTTTCACTAAGGCTTTGGTAACATTCCTGCAGCGGCGGTAGCTCTCATACTTTTTCTCTGTCATACTATCATTCTGGTTCAAACTTGAGACATAATCCAACCATGCTTTTTTCTTTCTTTCGACGCTGGATTTCACATCCGCGTCCCACCAGGCGTCACCTCTCAGAATCTTATGCCTCTTTGCACTACCACATACTTCTTTTGCACTATTCACTATACTTTCTTTCATTCTGTCCCAGCATTCTTCAACACCTAGGTCAGAAAGGCTCGTCTCATTGAGTCTTTTACTGACTAGGCCTACATACATACTCCGTACACTTTCATCTTCTAATTTCTCACATTTTATCCTTTCAAGCTCTCCGAAATGGGTACGCACTCGCCAGTGTCTCCACTTCTTGAAAAGGCCCACGAATCGGCTTACCACCAGGTAGTGGTCCGTATCAAGAGCGGGGCCTCTGTAGGCTCTTGTATCCCTTAGAGTATTTCGGAGACGGCTATCTATCAAAATCAAATCTATCATACTCTTTTGCTCATTCCGTCTCCACGTATACGTGTGAATATCTTTATGACGGAATAATGTGTTAGACACAAGGAGGTTCCGTTCCAGACATACATCCAATATCGGCTTACCAGCATCATTCACTCTCTTGTCACCATTCGGACCAAGGACAGCCTCCAGGCCGTCTCGCTTGGTTCCGACCCACCCATTAAGATCTCCACACAGAATTATCCTTTCATTTCCCTCAACTAGATCCAGAATATCCCTAACAGTTTCCCAAAAATCCTCGAGTTCGCGGGGATCCGCGGAGCTAACGGGAGCATAAGCTGCGACCAGGAAAACTCGCGTGATCCCCAATTTTATTCGAACCCAAAGATGTCTTGGGCCTACCAACTCATAATCTTTCACTCCGGAAGCAAAGCGGGAGGAGAGAACGACTCCAACACCCCCACTGGCACGGACGTCCGGGTCCACTCCGGACCATAGGGCAACCATGCCACCGGGGAGGTCCTCGGCCTCCCTCCCCCTCCGCTTTGTCTCCGTCAAACATAAGGCATCCAGGCATCTCTCATTTAATACATCCATCATCTCATTCATCTTTCTTGCCATGCTACCTCTAACATTCCACGTGCCTATACGGCACTCCCCTCTCCTCGTCCCGCCAGGATTGGCGCTGCGTGAAGGGTGGCGGCCCCCTTCGCCGCATGCGCATGCAGCCGCACCGACGGGGGCTAATCGGTGCCCGTCGCTTCCGGGGCACGCCCTAGCAGCCCGTCCGGCTGAGTTTGCTTTGGTCAAGATTGCGTCCCACTGGGACGGCAGGGATCGCGACGTGCACGCTCTTGACATGACCCCCAATACTTACTTATTACACATACAAATCCAAAAATCTGATCAAAATCCGTTACGTAGTTTTAAAGATCTTAGCATATATATAAAGGGACAGACCGCAGTAAGCGACTTGGTTTTATACTATGTAGTGAAGACTGGCAGGAGCGATCGTTTATATATTAGAATCATGAGATCTCCAAGACCACCCATAGATGGCTACTTGACAAAAGGGTTTCTACGCGAAAACATTTCAAATTCAAGCGAGTCTTTCGGGGTTATTGGGACCAAGACCGTAGATGCAATTGACTGTTTATTTAATTTTTAGTAAATAAATAAGTATTCATAAATTAAAATACATATCACGTACTAATACCTACTACTTACTACTCCTTAAAATAAAAATAAAAATGGGAGTTGATCCAGTTTCAGCGGTTTCTTTTTTTGTATGGAATCCTATTAAGTCGGTAGTAGGTACTTAATAAAACATCTAGGTATTATTTAGCAGAAAGAATTATTAAAATGAGTTCATTACTTTCTGAATTTATCAATTAGCCACACACTTTCCACGTAACCTTATCCCTATTATCCCTTATACATATTCATTATCAATATACAGAATCAAGAAGTCGTGGGTTTGAATCCTGGCTCACACCAATGACATTTAAATTATTTTCCGAAGTTATGTGTGATATAAATATCGATGAATGATAACTTTCTGCCTAGTGTACGGTAATGGGTTCGGCACCTAATAAACCATTTGGGACGTAAACATAACGGAGAGTCGGGGCTTAACAGACGCTGCCTACACTTTCGTGTAGAAAAAGGCGTGAAGTTATGTTATGTTATTCGATCTGTATGGTATCGATCCAACGACTTGCGCGTAGAAGACTAAAGTTGTCTCTGCAGCACTGAGTCATTTCACAGTACCTACACGTAACTTGGTATGCCTACAGTGAAAGTTCTTGACACTGATGGGAATTGCATTCAAGTACCTGTTTACTGAATTAGCAGTACTTATTGATTTCAATAACCATGGATATCTTTGATAGTCATTTTATTAGCGGCTAAATGATAAAAGTACCAAAAATTAGCACCGGGCCTCTGTTCTAGTGGTCTCGAAACCAATCACATTTCTGATAAATATCGACGACTGAAATAATCGACTCTATCTATTGCAATATACCCCGCCAGCTAATGAGCTAATGATATGTTGGTAGGTCACACGGTGCTAAGATGTTAGGCGTCTCGAATCATAATTACCTCTCTCATCAGTAGATAAGAGAGGTGCCCTGGCCATTTAAATTCCTAATTAATATCTTGAAATTGGGGTGCTATTCCTAGTCCAGTATTAATTCCAATGTCTGATCCCGCATTGTGAAAATTTTCACTGTTCTAACAAAATATATTCGTAACGAAGGGCTCGGCTATTAAAAAGAACTACCTAGTAACAATAGTAACCCTTCATATAACCGTTGTGAGGTACATACCGTAACACAAACTGTAATTGCATTACACAAAACTAATTGACGCTGAGTGACCACTAAATATTATTGCATTATTATTTAAAATTAATTTGTTAATTTAAACTATGATTATTTTATCATATGTAAAGATTTCTTGACTTAATTGTATTTATCGAAACAATATATTCCTTTATGGTCATAACAGTGTAACAATGTTGTTTTTATAAATTGCTTGTTATTTTATAGTGCTCAAATGGTACTGACTGATGAGACGTACCGACTAACTTAGCATTCATCACTACAAGCACCATGCCTGTCTCCACCAGGAGTGTGAGGAGTGTGAGAGTGTACTCCGTGCTCAGTGTTCGATCGTTCACAACCAAGATAACAGTGTTGTGTTTATTTATTGTGTATAGGCCTATGGCGGCGCGTGTCGCAATAGTCACTAGTATTGTAACAAAGTGCAACAGTATCGATCTGGTGGCCGTAACGTCCTTGCCCGATGGTTTCACCAGCTGCAACCCGTTTGTTTTAATGATATAAAATGGCCGCAACCGGCTGGTTGTTGGACAGTGCACTCACACCGACCACATTAACAACAAATAGTTCCCAGTGGTATACACGTTCACTATGAGGTCGCTAGTGGCCCTTGCCGTTATAGTATGTTCGGTGGTGTGCAGCGGTCGAGAGATCGATAGCGGCGATCTGGTCGCCGCCGCGAGTCATCACGGCCACCATCACGAAACAGGAGGCGGCAAGGAGCATCACGCTCACCACCATCACGAACACGGCGAGAAGGGACACAAGGGTCACAAGGGCCATCATCACCATCACAAAGGCGAGCACGGGGACCACGGCAAACATCATCACTCCGGACACCATCACGAGCACGGCGGTGGCCACAAGAAACACTGGGATGAACACGATCACCACGGCCATCATCACGAACACGGACACCATCACAAAGGAGGGAAACATCATCACAAAAAACATCACGATAAAGGTGAAGAGACCGAAGGATATCACAAGAAGTATCATAAAGACGAGTATCACAAGGACCATCACTTCTACGATGACCATCACAAAGAAGGCAAGCACCACAAACATGGTCATGATCACGGACACCATGAGAAACACGGCGGAGGTCACAAGAAGGGCGGCCACCACCATTCCGGCCATCACGAACATCATCACGGTCATAAGGGCCATCATGACAAACATCATTATGATGAGGACCACAAAGGTCACAAAGGCCATCACGGACACGAGGAACACCACCATCACCATCACGATCACGGCAAAAAGGGCGGTCACGAGGACCACAAACATTGGGGCTTCCACCACGGCAAACACTGAAACTATTCACTTTAAGATATGTTAACACAATGTATTATTATATATACCTACCCAGTACCTCTTTGTAAATAAATCAAAATCAAAATTAAAGTATTCTCTATGATTCACTGCTAGTATCTACACATGCATACGGTGATTTGCTCTCCCTTATTACATGAGACCGGATAATACACTCGACGTGTCGAGTCATAATAGCCGCTGACCACCTACTCGGTTAATAAGGGTGTAAAGGTATGATATAATAGAAATAATATTTGTTTTCGATCAAAATATATTTGATCCTAGAAGAATCTATATATATCTCTAATCCTAGAGAAAACTAGACGTATCGAAGATAATTCTAGATTTTCATTGCGAACAATTTTAATTTATGAAATTAATTAATTTTTATTTAAGTAAAATTATCGTTTCATGTATCTACTATAGACAATTTGAAATATTAAGAATGTAATGTTACATACACCAAGATTAGTTGTGGAGATGATTTTTAAAGAACATATTATATTATTTTAAATTAAGTTTTTAAGTTCATTTGTTGAACATTTTGTATAAAACAAATTTTATCCGAAAAATTATACCGTAATTTTTCACGGATAGTAAGTACTTAGTGGTACTTTACCAATATTTAAATGAAACTAATTTAATTTGTATAAGCAATGCAGTTCCGAGATACACAAGGAGCCAGCAACTCCGCCACTGTTGTGGAACTAATTCAGTTTAAACCATAGCACAATGTCGTCACCGGTACCGCAGTCGCGGAGTCACTCATCCAGAAACCAGCAATAGTTATTGCTAAACTGTAATCTGTAATCGAAACTTGATGAAAGTCGTTTTATATATAAAATCTATGTGCGGTAATGACTTTTAACAGTGTATTTACAACTTCGGTTGGGGCGACGTCTCTGACGTATAGAGACAAAGTGAGTAATATTGCCTTCTGCAAACTGTTTGTTTTACATCACTCAAATTATTGATTTCGTTACAAATTCACAGCGGAAATAAGAGACAGTACTTAATATCGAGAACCTCTAAAGTACATGCATGCTTCTCATTGTCCGAGAATTAAATGAATCGTTCTTAATTGAAGTTCATTATCATTAATTAATTGTTTCCTAGGTTCAACCTGGATGCTGTCATTAACTCGATAGCCTTACCTTTACTTAATTTTTAATATTTTCAACGTGTTCTTTCAGATATGAGGGTCTTTCTTATACTAAATATACTTGCATGCGTTGTAATATTGAATAACGCACGAAATGTGGCTAAAGTAAAAGGCGAACAGTCCCTCGAAACGAAGGCTGCCGCTGAGATAGCAGTGCCCACCGGCACTGATCAGTCGGCAGCCGGCAGCGCCGCGGATCAAGCCATAGCAGGTACTGAACATAAAAAAGCCAAGGACAGTCATCACGAGTCGGGAGGCGGGCACGAACATCACGCCGAACACCATGAGGAGCACGGCGACAAGGGTGACAAGGGGTACAAGTCACACCATCATCACGACAAGGGTGATCACGGCCATCACGCTAAACATCATCATGAAGGTCATCACGATGAACACGGTGGACACAAAAAGAAACATCACGACGAGCACGATCATCACGGTGAACACCATGAAGCAGCTCATGGCCATAAAGGAGGGAAGTTTGGCCACAAGAAAGGACATAAGAAAGGATCAAAAACAACTGGTTTTCATCATAAATCCCACAAGGACGAATATCACAAAGAGCATAAGTTTTACGACGATTTCCACAAGGGCGGCCATCATCACAAACATGGAGACTTCCACGGCCATCACGACAAAAAAGGAGGGCATCACAAAAAAGGCGGACACCACGAAAAGGGACATCACGAAAAACATCACGGGAAAAAGGGCCACCACGACAAGGGGCACTACGACGAAGATCACAAGGGACACAAAGGCCACCACGGCCATGAGGAACATCATGCCCATCATCACGATCATGGGAAAAAGGGAGGGCATGCAGCCGGAAAGGAACATGGCTACAGTCATGGCAAGAAATCGTGAGCAACCCGAGAAGACTCAATATTATACTCACATATTATATTATGATTTTATTATTTTATATTGTTACGGTTTGCCACAAGTCATTGTATATAAAAGTATACGTAAGATGTTTTTCAATTTAAATTAAAACTCGATTTTACGTATAAATTTTTATTTGAAAGAACCTTTTTAGGAGAACCTTGGAAGCCATTTTGAAAATAAATCCTTTGTGAGTGCTATCACATGTGATATGTTGCTGTGTACGCCTCAGACGCTGCTGGATTGTACATTTTAGCGAGCATAGCTCTTTTAATTTCTAGAGCTATGGAGAGCCACACAGTTCGATGCGTCAGTGGCCCAGCTCGACTGATTAAATACCACACGAGTATCATGTGTCAGAATATCGACACAGCGTAATGGCAGATACACCGCGGATGTGAAAAGAAGAGCGGCGTTAGAAAACAGCGTAACTGAAGCGTTGGGCAGATTCCAGGGCGCAAATAATGTTACCAGAAAAACCCAGCAACCAATCCACAATGCGGTACTATCCCAACGCTAACTTATGGAAGCGAGAGCTGGGTATTGCAGTTTGCAAGAAAGTATCATAAGCGCGGTCGAAATGAGAGCACTGCGCAAAATCTGCGGAGTGACTCTCGCTGACCGTGTCGAAAGCAAGATTTTAAGGAAGGAAGTTGGATTGAAAGAGTGTCGGTGTAAAAGTAAGAAAGGGCATACTCCGATGGTTCGGACATGTAAAAAGAATGGATGATGCAAGATTGACTAAGCAGATATACAATGCAAAAGCGGATAGATGTAGGTGTCGAGTATCGTCACGACACCTTCCATGACCAAATAGGAGTTTTAGAGGAAGGTGATATTAGGAGCCTTAAAAATCAACATGCCTGTATGCAAAGAGTTAAGCAAGTCCTATGACTTGCATAACTCTTTTCACACGTCTATATGCTAGTGAGGCGTGTAAGAATTGTGCCTTATGGCACTCTGTTGTCTCTGCCTATCTCGCAAGGGATTTGGCGTGGAGTTATGTATGTGTATGTACATACATAGGTACACTACTCTACCATGTACTACAAATTATAATACAAAATATAATTCACCATTGGCCCTGTATCAATAAAAACTATTAAAAGGTGTATGTTGTCACAATTCTGTGAAATGTCTCACAAAACAACCAATACAAACTTGAAAAGCAATTGGGTTGGCAACAAAAAAAAGAAAACAAACCAGATCAATTATTGAAGTAATCAGAGCAAGAACTGACACACTAGTTTGTTTACAATTTATTCAATATAAACTTGTGCAAATACAAGATCTACAACAGAGCCATCAAAGGAGCTAGATGGTCAAACTCAATCTTCTCTGTAATATTCTTTGTCTTTATATTTTCATCTTGATTGGCAATGAAGATGAGGTTCCCATCATCCCTCCAGCCATATTTCTTCACCCAGTGTTTCAAGGTCACATCTAAAACCATAATATGTTTATTAGTCATTATTAATCATCTTCACCTATATTATTTGTGATAGTGTTACTTAAATTTAGGAATAGTGCATGATGATATTAGTGCTTTGCATGGGAATATAAAATCCAGAGATGAATTCTTGATCACAAAGACAATAAATTTTGGCAATTGAATTGTATTTGGGAGCCTTGTGTGCAGTTAAAAAATATCTGTTGATGCAACAACTATTGATGGATTTTGATCATTATATTTATATCATATTTTTGGTTCGATTCCGGACTCAAACTTAGTAATTTCTTGAAATTCTTTTTCGATGTAATGTGTAATAAATATAGATACTGTGCTTTGTGCCCAGTGTACGGCGATAGATTCGCTACCTATTTGGGACGTAATAATATAACGTAACAATGAATCAGCAAGACAAGGCATAACAGCCCCTCTCCCTATACTTTCTTCTTCTCTACCTACTCTATACCTTCGAGTACAAAAAGGTGTGAATTATGTTTATGTTATGTTAGCTTGATCACTTTAAGCATACTAATAACACAATTTAATATAGTACTCATAACAAAAAAGGCTTTTCACCATCAATTCCTCCAAGCAAATTAGCCAAGTTCGTCTTGTCAATAGTCTGGAAGGTAATCCCAACCACGTGACACACAAATTTTCTGATGGAATCATGAAAACCACTGATGCGATTGCATAGTTCCGGCATTTGGTGGACACGGTTCCAAAACTGAGCAAAATCACACTGCTCTAATATGTCTGCCAGATATTTAATTTGTGATATTGTTTCATTCTCCACCTAAAACAAAATAATTAAATACATTCAGGAATGATAGCCCATAGATATAATGAGTGTTATCCAATCGTCTAAATTAGGGTACAAACTGCTCTATGAACCTCATCAATCCTGTGATGGATTTATACTAAACTAAGGATATATGTCAATGGCCAGACACATGTTCAGACCATGGCCGGGCTTTCCTTATCTTACATGATCAACATGTAGTATTGTTGTGTTGGTGGTGTTATGGTCGTTAGACCAACCAACCAAAGCAGTCTCTCGTTTAAATCTGCAATTATTTTCGAAAATTGTGTTTTGATGAAAATATAAAAAGACTATGTGCACCACTTATTGTGCACTATGTGAGAAGTAAAATTGTTCTATTTGAACATGAAGAATCACTTAAATTTTATTAAAACTTTTATTACTTTCTCAACTTACCACAGACTCCAGTAAAAGACACTTGCATAAAGTAAAGTCTGTGTGTGGGAAATTGGTCAATGCCTTCAATAATATCTGGCAGGTAATGTCAGGGTTTACTTTTTCAGGATTAAATTGATACAATTTTAGAACAGCTAGGTTGGCTTCTAAATCATAGGTGTTGTCCCGTGATTGCATCTCGACGTATCTTTCCAAAGTTTGAAGATTAGCAGGGTTGTATCTAAGAAATAAATAAAATTTTGGAATAATACATTTTAGAATACTGTAACATAACCTATCCACGCTATATATAGAAATTACCTTTCTATACTTTTTAGAATAGTTGCAACGGTTTGCTTCATCGTTTCCGCCATGATAATGTTGTTATAAATATTTACTTAGCTTTCACAAAATATTGCAATTCTACTGAAGACCAAAAATTAGCGTGGCATATCTTTTGAAATACACATTGATTGTATGAATGAATGAGTTAAAATTTGAATTATGAATAAAAATTAATGAATGAAAATGAACGAACATAACAAAGACTAGATCGTTTCAATCATAGATTTAGCATAGACAGGCACCAATCTGATCACTGACAGCGTATATTAGATTTATAGGATATTTACATTTCAACACATGAACATCATATGTAAAAGTTGACACACTTTGAAGCGCTTTTTATGCACACCTTGATAAGTCACTCACACATCAACAACCCATTTTTGGTCTCGTTGTTTAGGTGAGTTTTGCCGATCTACTATGGTTTCCATCATCATAGATATTTCAATTCAGTTTATTTGGCTACTGGCACTCACCTCATTTCTGAAATTACGATAGACAGTACTTACAAACTTCATTAAAAATGAAGATTTTACGAACTAGAACTATCTTTTGCCATTAAATAACTATACCAGTTTATCAGAAATGAAGGAGATAACCTTGTGCTATCTATACATATATTCTTTTATTGCCGTACTTATCCTAAATTACCCTACAATTGGACCCATCTTATCTGGGGACTTTTATAAAACGAGCATGCAAAACAAGAGTGAAACTACTGTTACACATGCTCATTAATAGCATGAGAGCATGCTAGTATCGGGCATGCTCTCGATACTAGCATGTGTGTACAGGTCTTGCTAGTAATGAGCATGCTAGTTTCAAGCATGCTCAAAAATCGACAGCCGTTCGATTAGTGAGCATGCTTTCTGAGGCGCGGGTGGAAGAGGGGTGATTTTAGCGTGTGTGACCAGGGTTTGCCTAATGAGTATGCTAGTAATATGTTTGAAACTAGCATGCTCGTAGGTAGCACGTGTATACAGTTCATGAGCATGCTCATTATTAGCATGTGTAACAGTACCTCTATGAAAGTCGAAGGAGCGAGTGAGGCTCTGTTCTCTCTGGCTATGTTCTATGTTCTGGCTCCTTCGAACTTCACGTAAACTGTCAGAGTTGACTGTTTTATTACTTTTTTCAACGAATAACTTCACTTCACTTCACTTCTTGATACTGGCTTCGCATACTAGCTGATGCGACTTAGCCACTCTATTCACTTTCTACTTAAAAACGCTTCAGACGGAAGAATTTGCAGAATAACTTCTTTACAACCCATCAATTGCTATACCAAAGACAAATATATACCAAAGAAAATGCAGTATCACTTGTAAGCCTAAGGCGACAATGGAATGAAAAAGATCCGACTTGGATATGACATTGACAGTTATTGACTATTTGTATTTTGTGTTTAAAGTTACGGCAATGAACTTATAAAAATAAATAATTCGTGAATATTTTAAGGAATAATTATTTACCGCTTATGTTATTCTAAGAGTAGTACACGTAACTGTTAAGGAAACGTGCCGTCATATCTCTGTTTGACGTAACAGTTAACCATCTAACTGATATTTAAAACCTATATAAAACATGGATCAAATGCTACCAAGTCCTTATAATATACCTGGCATAGATACACCATTACATCAACCAGAAGAGGATCAACAAATATTACCAAATGCCCTACAACAGCAACATCAGCAGCAGCAACAACAACAGCAACAGCAATCCATTGCTACAATGCCCTCTCCTCTCGTTGGTTTCAACTTGGGAACACCACAGCGAGCTCATGCTTATGCTCCGGCGCCTAGCTATGCGACACCACAACAGATGATGCAACCACAGACACCGGTACTATTTCCTTTAGCCAAAACATAAATTACATCAAATTCAAATAGTTAATTTCATAGTTTTTCACTGATACTTAAAATTGATAATATATAGATGAAATAAAAGCAATAAATTTTAAACACACATCAAGACATTCAGAAATAAGAAGTGAAGAACTCATCTACTGTAAACAACAATGTATGCACGGGACATAAAAGGTGCAGAAATGAAAACCCATAACTAATAAACTTGGTTAATAAATTCCATGAGTATATAAGTAACAAATAAACAACTGGTGTTTTCTCAAAAATTTGAACACTTGAAATATTTTACTAGGTGGCTGTTGTTAAACTGCCATGAATAATACACATCATAAGTTTTGGTATCTACTGTCAAAATCTAAATAAATTTTATAATAATAGTAAAGGGTTGTTACACAATAACAACATTCTTTATATTTCAACTAAAATTTATAGTTTGAAAATCAATCATTAATAAATGTTTTATTTTACAGCAAAATATGATGTCACCAATGATTGGTGGAAGTCTTACAAATCAGCAAGTGCTCAGTCAAGCTAGCCCAGCTCCTATGACTCCTATGACACCCTTTTCGGCAGATCCTGGTATTCTGCCACAGCTACAGTGAGTAAAACTTTAATCTGTTTCAGTCCAGCTATTCTATAACATCCTTTCGCTATATAAACATATTAAGATACCTCTTAATATCTCCTCTGTCTGAAATTTTATATATAGACATAAAATTTATGTGGGCAAACAAGCCCCCTAGCCTTATATATTTACCTAGAGATTGGAATTGGTTAATAGGGTTGTCTTCCTTGGTATAACATTAGATTCTATATTACAATGGGGCCCACATATAGAAACGTTGTCAGGTAGACTAAGCTCGGCAGCTTACACTGTAAGAAAAATATGTTACCTGACCAATGTTAATACTGCGCATTTAGTTAATTTACATACATACACATACATACATAACTTCACGCCAAATCCCTTGCGGGGTAGGCAGAGAGAACAGAGCGCCATAGGGCACGATTCTTACACACCTCACTCGCTTCGTTGACTTTCATAACTCTTTTCATGCACGCGCGTCGGTTTTTGAGGCTCTTAACATCACCTTCCTCCAGAACACGTTCTATTTGGTCTTTGAATGTGTGTCTTGGCCGTCCTCGACTCCTACATCCGTCCGCTTTTGCATTGTATATCTGCTTAGTCAGTCTTGCGTCAACCATTCTTTCTACATGTCCGAACCATCGGAGCATGCCCTTTCTTACTTTTACACCGACACTATCTTTCAAACCAACTTCTTTCCTTACAACCTTGTTTTCTACGCGGTCAGCGAGAGTCACTCCGCAGATTTTGCGTAGAGCCCTCATTTCTACCGCGTTTATTCTACTTTCATGCACACTCTGCCATACCCAGCTCTCGCTTCCATAAGTTAGTGTTGGGATCAGGATTGCATTGTGGATTGCTAACTGGGCCTTTCTGCTAATATTTTTTGCGCCCAGGAATCTGCCCAACACTCCGTTTACGCTATTTCCTATCGCCACTCGTCCACAGCATTATGTCGTATGGCCTAATGCTCTGGGGTTGTGCCGCGGATGTAGATTCGGTTTTCATGCTCCAGAAACGAGTCGTTCATGCTATCTATATTATGAGTCCCAGGGATACACTAAGAAATAAATTTAAAGAGATAAGAATTATGACATTTTATTCGCAATATATTTATGAAAATCTTATGTTCAACTAAATTTAAGAAACTAAATTTCAAACTAAATTTAAGAAAAACTGTGATATTCATAAACTAAATTTAAGAAATAAAAACAAAGCTCTACTACTCAGTGATAATGATGAACGGGAATTAACGCGACACTTTTTTAGGTAAAAAATATTTACCTTGATTAGCTTGACGTTTCGGCCAGGTTGCACTGGCCGTGGTCACAAGCAGACTGCTTGTGTGTGTCGCGTTAATTCCCGTTCATCATTATCACTGAGTAATATGCAACGTGAAAGCCTAAAAGTTTTTAAAGCTCTACTAAGCTCCATAAAATCTCTAACACATTCCCAAGTCAATGTATACACTTTACAATAAACTTCCAAACAACGGAGTTGAATTATCCATAGGTAAATTTAAGAATTATATTAAAAGTAGATTATATCAAAGGGCTTACTATTGTATCGCAAATTATATTTTTAACAGTGGTAGAGCCAAACAGTTCGCTGCATGAATAGGCCGGCTCGACCGGTGTAATACCATGACCTCTCAGAAGATCGACGTAAAGTGCCTCAAAAAATCATAAAAATCAAAATCTCATTTATTCAGTTTAGGTCATTAAAGACACTTATGAACGTCAATAATTTCAATCCGCCAATTCGATTACTCACGTCCTGAGAAGAATTGGCAAGAAACTCAGGGGAGTCTTTTTTTTTTTTTCTTTTTACTTAATTTTAAGTAAACTAAATTACAAATTATTAGAATAATTTATAGAGCAAGATGAGGTTCCTCACGTAAAACTTAGGACACAGTACGTTAATATTCTTTGGACGCTTGAACAGACCAGTCCCCACAAACAGCACCCGTTCACGAGCATGACCCATATCTCAGCCATCGCCTCCCTCGCCATATTTTAGGGAAGGTGGCGACCCGATCAACGACGCCGCTATAAGCAAGGACTTTTCAGTGAGCATGACTTATTCAAGATCCCAGACAAAACAAAAAAAGAAATTAGTAAGCTTGCCGGTGAGAAACGTCATATTGCACACAATCCTACTAATTAACAGTAATGTTTAGTTAGCAGATTAACAATATTTTGCTACAGCAAATACAAACAATATAACACAAGAGAAGCAATTCAATTCCAAACGGTTTTATCATTGATATAATCTGCGATACAGTAATAAGCCCTTGAATATAGTCTACTTTTAACATATTTCTTAAATTTACATAACGATAATTCAACCGCGTCGTTTGGAAGCTTATTATAAAAGCGTATACATTGACCTGGAAACGCGTTAGAAATTTTATGGAGCCTAGTAGTGGACACAGCAAGTTTGTTTTTATTTCTTAAGTTTAATTGATGAATATCACTGTTTTTCTTAAATTTAGTTATATTTTTATGAACATAGATTAAATTATCATAAATATATTGTGAATGTAACGTCATTATTCGTATCTCTTTAAATTTACTTCTCAGTGTATCCCTGGGACTCATCATATAGATAGCACGAATAGCTCGTTTCTGGAGCACAAAGACCGAGTCTACATCCGCAGCACTACCCCAAAGCAATAGACCATATGACATAATGCTGTGAAAATAACTAAAATATACTAAACGTGCAGTATCAACGTCGGTCAGTTGACGTATTTTCTTTACAGCGTAAGCGGCTGAGCTAAGTCTACCAGATAACGTCTCTATATGTGGGCCCCACTGTAGTTTAGAGTCTAATGTTATCCCAAGAAAGACAACCTTATTGACCAATTCCAGTCTCCTGTTGTCCATCACGACACTGGTTTTTACTTGTTTAACATTTTTTGTGAAAAATCTAACATATTTGGTTTTGCTACCATTTAAAAGCAAATTATTAGCACTAAACCAGTTTACTATCTTTGAAAGAGCATTGTTTACATCGTCAATTAATGATAGTTGTCTCTTTACCTTAAAAACTAAAGAAGTATCATCTGCAAACAAAACTATTTCATGATTGTCCTTTAAATGCCGCGTTTCGTTCGGTGAGAGAGGTACCCGGAGGACCACACCCCTTCCCCATCCTTTCCTATCCCCTATCCCTTAAAGGTCGGCAACGCAACAGTAACACTATATGTGTTGCTGGTGTCCATGGGCGGCGTTGGTTGCTTACCATCAAGTGACACGCCTGCTCGTTTGCCCTCCTATCCCATAAAAAAAATATATATATATAAACTTTAAAAAAGTTTGGAATTGAACTGCTCCTTTTGTGTCGCGTTGATTGTAATTATTACCATTTGTTAAATTGGAAATTGGAAAAAGTTGGGCCTTGTGTTTCTTGCCAGTTCTTCTCAAAAAGCCTTGACGCCGGAACTGGCACTTAGATTCGCTTGCACATTTAAGACAGTGTGATAAAATGGAATCTAAACTCCGCGAATTTTAGCTAGTAGTTTTGTATGACGATTCCAAGTACTTTGTAAGTCTAAGGAATAAAGATATTTTGAATTTGAACTACCCTCACCTAAGCTCGGTATGCTCATTAGAGCAGGACGATATTTCACGCCAGGTCATCGCTTGCAACTTTATAGAGCACAGGTCCTACATCCTACATCGGAATACTGTTGTTGTTATCATTAGGCGAGAGCATAGCAGTATCAGCTTCGTCCATTACACGACACTCGGCGATGCGAGAACCGGGTACTTCATGACAGGCTTCATTCTTTAGCTGTGCGGACAGAATTTGCATATTGTAGCGCATTTACAACGGGGAGTGTCACAAACTAAGACATAGTAATTCATATTAATACCACCGCATGTCGCGCTAACACTACCACCATCCACACAGACCCAATGGTTGGCGATCCACGATGATGCGCTTCAGCCAACATTTTTCAACATTTTTTTTTTACCTTCAAGAAAAGAGCGTATTCAAGGTCGGCGACGTCCTTTGTGCCAAATAACAATCAGACAAATTACTTTTCTTCTTGTGCAAAATTTTAGAGCCAATAATAATATGGCATATATATATTATGTCTGTGTACATTTGTATAACTCGTACATTTAAAAAAACATCCTTTGTACAAAAGATCTTATTATTAGTGATAACTAGTGTCCGACCGAAGCTTCGGTTTCGGCCACCTTCGGCCAAAAATCCATCTTCGGCGCGATCTTCGGCTGGATTCTGGGCCGAAGCCGAAGGTCCCACCGAAGGTAAGAGAGCAGTCAGAATAAAGCGAACTGTTACGAATAAGCGAGTGACTGACGGACCAGACAGCACTTAGTTCAGTGATGCCGCTATTACCGAGAGAAAAGCGGCATGAACCACTATACGCCGATATTCTTCTTTAGCTGTGTATAATATTGAAAAAAATTATTAAATTACTAATAGTTTATAAACCGGCTTAGCTTCGGCCAAAAATTGACCTTCGGTCGGACACTAGTGATAACTTACTGTTGTATAATTACGTAAAAACTATTGTTACTTTACAGAAATATTGTGTCTACAGTAAATTTAAATTGTAAGTTGGATTTGAAAAAAATAGCTTTACATGCAAGAAATGCAGAGTATAACCCAAAAAGATTTGCTGCTGTTATTATGAGAATAAGAGAACCCAGGACTACAGCACTTATATTCTCATCGGGGAAGATGGTCTGTACTGGTGCCAAGAGTGAAGAAGACTCTCGCCTTGCGGCTAGAAAATATGCTAGAATAATACAGAAACTTGGCTTCACAGTAAGTACTGAATATTCAAAACTCATCATATGTCTTTGAGTCCTTTCGGTCAGAACTCCCAGTATAATATAACTTTTTTTGTATATCAGTCCACTCCCTTTTCTACCCGACTCGAGACTTTTTATACTCGACTTTAAACAGCCTACGGCCTACGGCTGTTTAAAGTCGTCGTGACGGTTTAGGCCATAGATAATACAGTAACCTGATTCTTTTTTGGTAAATGTGCACCATGTTTTTTCTGCTCATTCATAGATGGCGCTGGCAATGAATTGCGCTGACAGCCTGTTTGTCACAGTAGAGGGCCCTTAGAACAGTTTTGTTACAATTTGTTAATTACATATATTGGATTTTACTTTAAATTGATTACAAAAAGACTATTTTGTATACACTGCTACCTATTCTGTTAATATTTCCACGTGCACAAGTGCACACAAATATATAATTAATACTCGAGCACTCATAAATCATGTGTAACCAAACCATAATCCAATTACATACAGCATAGTGACATCTAGTCTTTTAAACAAAAAAAAAAAACATTTTTACTGATGACTCATAGATGGCAGACGTTTCTTCGAAAACTGATATTGTATGAAAGATACGCGGCCATGGTTTATGCAGCGGCCGTTTAAAGCCTCGACTTACCCAATTTTTTCGTCTTTATCGGATAGGTTGCCATACACCGAGCACAACGTTGTCAGCTATCAATAGTACATAACACATAACATCCGAAAATTACCTAATAACCAATCATCATTAGTTTTATAATTTTTTTATAAATTTTATAATAGTAGTATTATGCCAACTAAAAAGTTTTTCACTCTTTATACTTACAATACCTATTTTATGAATGTTATGTGACGAAATTTGTAACAGAGCTTATTTATTTTTTTACAGGCCAAATTTTTAGACTTTAAGATACAAAATATGGTTGGCAGTTGTGATGTAAAATTCCCCATACGCCTTGAAGGTTTAGTACTTACGCATGGACAGTTCAGTTCTTATGAACCTGAATTATTTCCTGGACTTATTTATAGAATGGTTAAACCAAGAATAGTGTTATTAATCTTTGTCTCAGGAAAAGTTGTGTTGACTGGTGCCAAAGTCCGAGAAGAAATTTATGATGCATTTGACAATATCTACCCCATATTAAAAAGTTTTAAAAAACAATAGATTAAGTTTTAAGTAATTCTATTACTTTTTATTATTAAATATGTTTCGTTTTTCTGGGTGTTTTATTAATTTAAAAAACTGGGTTGCTGGTGGATTGCTTTCGTTAATGCAATCGCAATTAGCGTTTACCTAGTATGTTGGCAGGTTGCAATTGTTGTCCAAACTGGCTTCTGAACAATAAGCACAAGAACCAGTCTCACTCAAGCATCCTCAATATTACACTTTTAAAGAAGTAGAGCCATGCATTTCACTGAATATATGGGCTGGCTCGACCGATGAGTTGCCTAGTTTGCGGTGAGAGAGGTCACAAAGCGATCATGATTGGCGGTAGCGTCGCGTTACATATTATCTTAAAACTGGCCGACCAAAAATGTTGCTAGCTCTCGCGTTGCAAGAGGTTATTTCTCTCACTCTCCCGAACGTAACGCTGGCTGGCGGTAGTCCATTTGTGTGCAGCCTATTTGTACACGTAAAATATCCACTTTTTCAAATCCAAGATTGCTTTTCATATTACACGCACGTTCAATGTTTAATGAAGTTTTTACAACATTTTTTTTTTTTTTTTACCAGACCGTTCTGATCATGTTCTTATGCTATAAAAGTGTCACGACTTTATGGATGATTAAGTTAGATATGGGTAGTTTAAGTTTTTATACCTTTAAAAATAATAATACGACTGACAAGGCGGTATAGCTTCAAAGCTTTAGCCTGTCCAAAACTGGACATGGCATGAAAAATAATTGGACGAATAATGCGAATATCAAAAAATTACCTACCTACTGTAGAGTAGTTTAGAGCATAGATTTTTTTTTTAAATGATTTTACGACTTGGTGGCTAAGACCTTTATAAAGTCTTTTTGTTATAAATAATATTTTCATTCTTAACCTAAACTAATCTTAACCTAACCTAGCCTAAACCTACAGCTTAAACTAACCTAATCATCCATAAAGTCGTGGCACTTTATGCATGATATTCCGAGGGAGTTTTGACGACAATGTAGAAGAGCATACTATACACGATATTTACACTATTTCCCACATTTGCACTCATATACGAACCCTTTTTAAATAAAACGCCACGAATTTTATAATAATATCCATTGAAACACAAATTTGAGAAAAAATTGCATTGACAGTATCAATATCACACACTAGAGGGCGCTTAGCACAGTTTTTTTTTTCAATAATCTTTAGGTTTAATTGTTAGAAGTCAGTACCAGGCTGGTAAAGCTTAGAACATTTTGGCAGGGCGTATTGACGACTAAGTTGAGATGATAATATTTACAATTAAACTTCATAGTACTAAACTAATATTTAATTTTGTCGTATAATAATTATAAAAGTTTCCTTAACTTATTGATTTGATAGGATGGCGCTATTCTCAAGTTGTTAGGCATTTATTTCAGTTTGATATTCCATTACACGCGTTATAATTGTTTTAATGTAAAAGAACATGATGAGTGATCTAGTGAATTCTAGTGATATGATGAGGACTTCGTGTATATATATATATAAATATAATAAATTTACCAAATTACGTGCTCTCCCAGCTTCGTTCCATAATATATCCACAAAACAAGGTAGTAAAATACTAGAGTACATAATCATAAATCATGTATAACCAAACCATAGGGCGATTCAGCATACAGCATAGTGACATCTAGTGGCACTAAAGGTGATTAATTATTTCCTCTCTGTTCAAGAGATGGCAAAGTTTTCCTCGGAGGATTGTCAAATTGGAAGTGGTAGCAGATTAACGTCTGTGGAAATATAGCGTTTAGTAAATAATTTATTCATCCCATCTCTGTCTGGTTGTTGTATATGTATTTTTATTATTGTAGTTTATGTGTTCAGTGTTGATATTGTGAGTTTTAACCTTATTTATTTATTCTAATTCCCGTTGTTTTTTGAGGTTAGCTCGAGCATGCAGCAAGAGGACTCATTATTACCTCCTCCGGCTCCAGATACCCCAGATCCTGCTCCTGACTTAATGATAATTAATCAAAACCCACCTAATTTTTTAAAAAGAATATTGCTGGATACCGTTGAGAACCAGGTGAAAAAACTTATTACATCGCCGGATACAGCTACCCCATCAATCCAATCTATCTACACACATCCCTCCTATGTCATTGGAACTATTAATAAGTACACTAATGAAGACAAAGGTCCGTTTGTTGTATATGTGTCACGCTCTACTCCTGACCCTGTAAATGGTTTTTCTATCCGCCCAATGAAATTTGGTCAATTTTTATCTACCCACAAAATCGTTAACATTTGCACAGATGGCGTTAAGAAAATCGCCCAATGATGCCAACAGTTTCATTTCGTCCCCAATCCTTTCCCTTTGTAAATATACAGCTATAATCCCCACTTTCAACATAACAAGGATGGGTTTGGTGCGACAGGTCCCCACTGATCTGTCTATGGATGATTTCGTCGAAGATTTGAGCTTACCTTCTGGACGTGGTATGATTATTAAAGCACGTAGATTAAATAGAAAAAAAATTGAAGATGATAAGGTCTCCTGGGTGCCCACCCAAACTGTTGTTGTAACTTTTTCAGGTCAATCACTTCCCAGTAAAATATTCCTGTATTATACCTCCCTCCCAGTTGAAGTCTACTGCTATCCTATTATTATTTGCCACACATGTTGTCGGTATGGACATACAAAATCCCAGTGCCGATCAAAGCCCAGGTGTTTCCGCTGCTGCCAGGAAGATACTGGTGACAATTGCGGCGTATTTGAGGCCAAAGCAACATGTATAAATTGTTCAGCACGACATTACGCAACAAGCAAAATCTGCCCCGAGCTGGAAAGACAAAACTCAATAAAGTCCGTCATGGCTCATGAAAACCTTTTCGACTCAGAATCCTCTAAATATTTTCCTTCCTCCTATAAATCTTTTTCCGAAGTCCTCCAAGACTTTCTTCCTCAACCTCCATCATCTTCCTCACCACTTAGACACAAGCCCACTGAACCGACCCCCCATCCCACCCGCTCATACACCAAAACTGTGTATGCCACTCCCCGTCTCTGACCTGCATTAGGGAAGTCATTCGATAAGACTTCTCACCGCGAGTTAATATCCACTCCTAGATCATCAATGCCAAATGGCTGTGCATTAAGTAATAACCCCCTTCCTCTAGAGAATGACAGCATATTAGAAACTATCCTATCTTTATTAATTGACCTTATTATGAGAAACCCTCACCACTTACCGTCCAACGTTGCCCTTAAATTTGTCCAACTCACCTCACTTGTCCATCAATCTGGATCCAATGCACATATTGCAGTGGAACAGTAGAAGCATTAATAATAAAAAACATGAATTAGTACATTTAATCACTAAACTTCAGCCTTCGGTCATTGCCATAGGAGACATGGTTGAGACCGGGTTCCCGATTCTGGGTCCCAGGCTTTTCCTGCCTCCGGGATGACGGTGCCGATGGCTATGCAGGGAGTGCCTTATTAATAAGGCGTTCTCTTTCCTTTACCCAAATTCCCCTTCCCCTTCATCCTCCTGGCATCAGCATAGTTGGTGTCAGAGCATTTAACATATCATTTGTATCCATCTACATTCCTCACCCCGACTCTTCCTTACTTTACTTACTTCTTTCTTTTACTCATCTCATCCATCCCCTCTCCCGTTGTCCTCATGGGTGATTTTAACGCCCATAATACTGTGTGGGGTCATAGCCACACTGACCTGTTTGAACGATCACTCCTTGATATCTTCGATGAATGCGATCTCTGCGTACTTAACAGCGGCTCTCAGCTACCCGAAGAACCCTTCCTTCCCAAAATCCGAGAAGTGCCGTTGACCTCTCTCTTTGTTCCTCCACTCTATTCCCCCTTACCTCATGGTACCTCCTCCCAAGCACATATGGCAGCGACCATTTCACAATATATGTGTCTATTTTTCTTTGCAACTCCCCTTCATGTAACCCCTCCCCTTCTTTCAAATATAACTTATTTCGACCCGACTGGCCACCCTATTCCTTCGACCTTGACCGAAAGATCGACTCTCTTCCTTCAAATGTAGTTACCACTCCTCTTGCCTCCTATGCCATGTTCACTGACTGTACTGTTAGCTGAAGATACCATATCTTCGGCTAACTCTCACGTACCACTCAAAAAACCGAGGAGAGGTTTCAGAGTTTCTCCACCCTGGTGGGACTCTGAATGCACATCTGCGGCTGCTGCCCGTAAAGAAGCGGAGAAACAATACAATGAGTCCATGACAATAGACAATTTCATTAAGATGATTTGAGAGAGTGACACGAGACGTTGTCTATGAAAGATGTGTTTTTGTTAGCTCCCTAATTAAATCTTATATCTTTAAACGAGCAATTCTTGTATATATATATGTATATATATATGTATATTAATTGGAACTCGGAATCGGCTCCAACGATTTTCATGAAATTTAGTATATAGGGGGTTTCGGGGGCGATAAATCGATCTAGCTAGGAATCATTTTTAGAAAATTTCATTTTATCGTGTTTTATCGATAATCAACTTAAACATCAACTTACTTTTTGGAATTCCTGACATCTATTGGCGAATGCTATAATTATTTTAAATTGTGAGCAACTAACTTGCTTTAACGACAACAACACTAAAGCTATTCCAGCAGATGGCGTTGTTTATAAAAAAAAAGAAAATACCGAGCAAAGCTCGGTCATCCAGATTTATAAATAATCGGTTCAAAGTGAATATAAGATCTTATAATTTGTGCTCTCTGACCAAGATAAACAATAATAAGTGTCTCAATAACTTTCTAATACGAACTAACTAGTTTACGTGAGTAAATGAGTAATAACTTTTATAACTAATAGACGCATGTTACAAAAGTTCAATAGTATAAATAATTTTAGATCTACCCGTCATAATTTATATTTGCCAATAACAGTACTTTTTGGTGTTTCAAGTCGCAATAAATTTATTACAAACGCCAATAATAATATAGTTGAACAATATAGATTGGAATTATGGTTCAGTGCGCGGCGTGCGGGAAGTTCATGAATGCTAAGGAGGGTGTCACTTGTCCTAAGTGCAAGTCTAAAAGCCATCATGAATGCGTCCGAGTGCCAGATGGAGTCACTGTGTCTAGTACCTGGAGATGCGGCGAATGTCAGTTGAAGACGCCGAAGGCTCGGGACCTCTCCACTCCGATCAGGGGTGTGCAAGATAGTTACTTGCCGTCTCCGCGAAACGAGGATACTGCTGTTGCTTCTGGTCCCTCCTCCAGTGGTACTCATAAGTTGAATAATTTGGACATGGTTCGTGCGCTTAGAGGTGAAATGCGCGCTGAGTTCGGCCATTTAAACGAAGTCATGTCCAGGGAATTCAAAAACTCCAAGGATAAATTGGGATCTTTTTTTGTGGAAATGTCTGAACTTAGGCAGGAGTTGGCAGCGACACGATCTCTTTTTAATGAGGGCTTCGGGACTTATGATTCTCGTCTCGAGGCTCTTGAATTATCTCAAAAACAGGATGCTACGGCTCTTAAACAGGAGGTAAATACTTTACAGCAAGCCCTTGAGGAGGTTAAGGAGCAACTCAATGACCGCGAACAGGAATTTCTCCTCAATGATGTGGTTATTTCTGGTATCCATGAGCACAAGGGGGAAAATACCATGCATTTTGTAACACTCCTGGGAACTAAGTTGGGTCTCACGCTGGACGATCGTGATATCGTTATGTCAGAGAGGGAGGGCGCACAGCGGCCAGTACCCCATGACTCATCATCACTACCTCGCTCGCGCCGTATTGTGTTTCGGTTCGCGAGACGCGCTAATCGAGATGCGTTTCTCCAGGCAGCTCGTGTGCGGCGGGGTCTCACTTCATCTGATCTCGGCACAGATGGCGCTGCTGCTCATATTTATGTAAATGAGAGGCTCACCAGAAAGAATGGCCAGCTGTTTGCAAGAGCTCGAGAGGAGTGTCGAACTCGTAACTGGAAGTACTGTTGGTCCAAAGATGGACGCATTTTCGTCCGCAAGGAACATGGTAGCTCTTATGCCAGAATTAGATTTCAAAAGGACTTGGACAGAATTTTTGAAATTGCTTCTGCTTGAATTTGTTTATATTATATTTTATGTGCCCTTTGAAGCCTATAAAATGCTTTGTCTATGGTCTGAATTTGTAATGAGTTGCTATATACCATGCATTGTTTGCATTTTGAACCAGTTTTGTTTTTGTTATGTTGTCATCATTATTAGTAAATATCAAGGTTGTTCGGTTTTCTTTTTTTATATACAATCTTTAGATTTATGTCTGTTTGTGTATTTTATGAGGTTATTAAATTTAAACCTGGACCTATTACCAACTTTTCTTCTTTTTTATTATTATTTCATAGCCCTAGGCAGGTGTGAACTAAGCTAAGTTGCAGGTGTAATGCCAGTTTCCCCTAAACAAAAGCACTATTTTTGTATTGTGTATTTGGTTGATATTTTTATATATATATGTTATATATTTTTATATATACGTTATATATGTATTGTGCTATATGTTCTTCCACAATAAAAATCGATTATTTTATAATTACCTATATATACTGTCCTATACTACGTTAATTAGAATATTTTATTATATTGGTTATTCTTCAAGACGAATTTTAATCGTGATTATAGCATCTATATTGTTTTTAACTAATGGTGGTTATTGCAAGTTTGTAACATTATTTTTCTCCTATACTAAACAGTTATCTTATGGTACCCTATATATACTGTCGTTTATTGGCCTACATGTAGCCTATTATTTTGTTGATGGTTATTATGGTCGACATTTTACCTTGAATATAGCATCTATAGCGATTTTAATTACCGGTAATTATTGGAAATTTGTATCCAGCGGTTATATATTTTTTAAATATTTTAAAACAATACGAGGATCTTGTCTCCTCTTTTTTTCTTTTGTTTCTCTCAGTGGTTAGTAAAATACTATAATGGTGAACAATAGTAAGTTTCTTACTGTTGGCTTATATAATGCTGGATCATTGAATACGGACCATGATAATTTTATAGCAGCGATGGGTAAATACTCGGTTGACATCATGGCGATTAACGAGACTTGGCTGAGATTGGGTCAAAATGACCGAGCACCCGTTGTATCGGATTATAGGTTCAGACACATTCCGCGGCCGGCTGGCATTAGAGGCGGTCGTGGTGGCGGAGTGGGATTTTACATTAAGCGTGGTCTTAATGTACGAACCTGTCATCACCCTGACGGCTCTGATGTCGAGCAAATGTGGATAAGTTTAACGATAAATAAAAATAAAATACTTATAGGTACAGCATATCGCCCGCCTTGGCTCGATGTAAATTTATTTTTCGATGCGCTTATGGCGTCAGTGGCATTTTTTTCAGCGTATGACAAAGTTATAGTTTTAGGTGATTTCAATATAAATTTGATATCTGTAAATGATACAAAAACTAAAATATTTCAAGATTTTCTGGCTTGTGTTAACCTTTCTCAACTTGTTGATAGGTATACTCATGTTACAAATAACACACAAACCCTTATTGACGTTGTATGCTCAAATGTGCCGGCGCGTAGGGTGTGCATTGAGCATGTGGGGTCTTCTCTTGGTCACGCATTCATTACGTGTGAATTCATTTTTAAAAAACCTAAACCAGTACCCAGGCATATCTCTTTTCGACCTTTTAAGGATATTTGTCCTAACCTTTTTAATATCGACCTCGACAATATCAGATGGGATCTCATTCTTTTAGAAAGAGATGTAAACAACATGGTTGCGGCTTTCACTATTACTTTAATACTTCTGTATGATCTTCATGCCCCGATCATGAGTAGAATTACTCGTGAGCTACCTAGTCCGTGGATAACGGATAACGTCAAACTAATGATGCGCTTACGTGATGCTGCGCTGGCTAAATTCCATAACTCAAAGCTAGAATCGGATCGCATATATTACAAAGATTTAAAGTGTTTGACCAATTTCTCGATTCCCTTATTTTGTCGCGTTTCAGTTACGTTGACGTAGTGTATGGTTCTCGTCTGCTATCAAGAACTTCTCGTCTGATTCAACGAGTTCAAAATGCGTGTACTCGCTTTTGTTTTCATGTCCCGTCGCGTAGTCACATTTCACCTTTTCTTAACAAGCACGGCATTCTAAACATGGAGCACAGGAGGAGGGTTCATATGGCCTCTTTAATGTTTGGTGTGGTTAAAACTCGCCAGCCAGAATATTTATTCGCGAAACTTGACTGGGCACATCATCACAACAGATATTCCTCTCGATTACCGTACCTTCTACGTATCCCCGCACACCGCTCTGTTGCGTTTCGTGGCAGTTTCCGTTTTGCTGCCACCAAATGTTGGAATAGTTTACCTCCACCTCTGCGTTTGTTAACTTCTAAGTGTAGCTTTCGTAAGAAGTTTAAGTTGCACATACTTCAACTACAAAGATCCATTTAGGTGTATATCATTTTAATTATTCACTAGCAGACCGCGCGACCTTCGTACCGCTGTATTGTATGTGGTTTGCCGCCTCACGGTGTTGCTCGCGTGCAAGCGGAATGTTGATGACGACGATGATTACACATAGCCTATGTTACTCAGTGATAAAGTAGCTTTCTAAAGAAAAAAGAATTATTTAAAATGGTCCAGTACTTTTTGGGTTTATTCGTTACATACAAAAATACAAATCTTTCCTCTTTGTAATATAAGTGTAGTTTTAGATGCTGATACTTGTGGGTGCATTCTCGGAAATAGAAGTAATTAGTGGGGTAATCAGTAATAGCCTTAACCTCTGTGTCTAGGTATATATTCGCGCTAGTTTTGTATGTAATTTTATCTATTTATAATAAGTACTATGGTTTTTAATTGTTTTGTTTGTTTATTTTTAAGTATTATTTATTTTTTATTTATATTATGTATCTATTTTTTATGTTTCGTGTCTCCCAGGGTGTGGGCTGAAAATCAGCGTTGTGGACTAGTCCTCAACACATGCTGAGCTCAAACCTAGTCTGGCTGACACTACATTTCACTTGAGCTATCTTCTTCACGCTTGCCTTGGATATATGTCTTTTTTAATTTATTTTACTTTTAATTTATAAGTGTTGGTAATAAGTGATGTTCTGTTTTTTCATTCTTGAATTTGTGTTGTGTAGTGTCTGTCAAATAAATGTTTCTCATTTCATTTCATTTCATTTCATTAATTATAAACATTTAGCTGCAAAATGTTCTAAATTAGTTCTTAAAAAAAACGTATGAAATGGATACAATTCTGTGAGACCCTCTGTCCTAAATCCTCCACATCCCTTGTCTGGAAACAGATAAGGCGTTTTCGAGGTTCCTGTAATTATGATAACATCTCAGCAAACGACGATTCTTCTTGGCTTGAGGCCTTCTTGGATAATATAGCTCCTCCATTTGTTCCTTGTATATCCTCAAGTCTATCCGCTCCTCACCCAATAATATCCCAGAACATCTTTGATAGACCATTTTCCTATAGTGAACTAACTCTCGCTCTTGACGGACTGACTGACTCTTCTCCAGGCATAGATAACATACCCTACTCATTCTTAAAAAAAAACCTCCGAAAAGGCCAAAAAATTCTTCCTTCCCATTGTTAACTCTCTTTTTGAATCTGGTTCAGTCCCTGCTCAATGGAAGTCTCAACTTATCATCCCAATAAAAAAATCAGGTAGGAACCTCTGTGACCCTTGTAGCTATAGACCTATTGCTCTCTCGTCAACAATGTTTAAAATAATGGAACATTTGATAAAACAGCACCTCGAGTGGATTATTCATTCTTACGAAGTCGCAGTACGGATTTAGGAAGGGACTGAGTGCTATGGATATCCTCAGTATCCTTACAACAGTTATACAAACCGCTTACAAGAATAAGGAATTTTTAGTTGGAGTTTTTCTGGACATCCAATCAGCATATGACAACGTCCTTCTTCTATTCTCAGGAGAAAACTCACTGAGCTGAGAGTACCCGAGAAGATGGTACGTTTCATCCATAACTCATTGGTGGAAAGATCTGTCATGGTCCGGATCAAATCTGGTCCCCTCCCAGCTAGAAGTGCCTGGAAAGGCCTTCCACAAGGTTCTGTCCTCAGCCCGCTCCTTTATAACATCTACACGTTTGATCTTGAACATTCACTAACACCATTCTGTAACGTTCTACAATATGCAGACGATATTGCATTCTACGTTTCTTCCTCATCCATAACAGTCTACCCACCTACTTAATTCTGCACTCCATTACCTCAATCAATGGCTCGACGCTCATGGCCTATCCATTTCCCCTTCCAAGAGTTCTGCTGTTATCTTCACCAAGAAAAGAACTGTCCCTCCAATCCAAATCCTCTCTCGTAATGGAATCATTCCCCAATGTAATCCTGTCAAGGTTCCTGGGCATCACTATGGATGTTAAAATGACCGGTTCTCCTCACACATCAATAATCTCACAAAAATGTGAGAAAAACATGAACATCATCCGTTCCCTTTCCCGGGTATGGTGGGGCTCCCATCCATACTCACAAAAGCTCCTGTATAATGCCATAGTTCGTAGTCACCTAGACTATGGATCCTTCCTATTCAGCTCCTTTAACAAAACTAATTTAGAAATATTTATTATAATGAAATCTCCCACAAACGCCCTACAGTTGGAATGTGGAGATCCCCCTCTTAATTCACGCAGGCAATTACTTTGCGACAGATTCCTCTTCAAAACATTCCAAAACTCAAATCACCCCCTTATTCCGAAATTAAACACATTGTTCAATCTCCAACAAAACCCAGATAACCCAGATAATAACTACTTCATAGTTTCAAAACTTTTACCGGCCTACCATACTCAATATGTCAGTTTCCAATCAATCCTATTTATCTCTTCCCATACGATGCGTTAGTTTTTCGACCTAATGTTCTCCTTGACGTTGGTATTCATAAGGAATGCGTTGATGCCCGTGCCACGTTCAACGACATGTTCAACCGACAGTTTCGTGGATGGTATCCTATATATAACGACGCGTCAAAACTATCTATGAACAGCTCAGTTGGTACAGCGGTGTGGATACCCTCTACAAAAATAGTCCTATCCTTTAAATGTCCCCCTTTAACCACTATCTTCACCGGAGAAGCCATAGCTCTTCTTGAAGCCATCCTCTTTGTTAAATCCCATCTCCTTAACAATTCTATCATCTTCTCTGATTCCAAGAGTGCCCTTCAGGCAATCCTCTCTAACCCATTTCGGTCCAGTTCCCGCTTCCCCATAATACTTAAAATCAAACATGCCCTTCTGGAATGTCATAATCTCTGTATAAATGTTGTACTAGCATGGATTCCTGGTCATTCAGGTATTCCTGGTAACGAGTCAGCCGACTCATGTGCTAAGATTGCCGCAGATAGTGGCACTCTAGAATATTCCCATATATATATTCCCATGATCTATGCCTAACTGCCCAATCATTAATGTTAAAATCCTGGACAATAGACTGGAATAGATCTAAACGCAGATCTAAAGGCAAACACTATGCAGATGTCCAACCCAATATCACTGTTACCCCCTGGTTTTTCAAATACCGCAATGCCAGGAAATCTACAACAACTACCATTTGCCGTTTGAGATTGGGTCACTTCTGCACCCCCGTTTTCCTCGCCAAACTTAGGATCAGGAGTACAGCACTCTGCGAATGTGGCCTGGACGACGGAGATCCCAGCAACCACATTTTCTTTTCATGTCGCAAAATTCGTTTTTCACTATATGATATTCACCCTTCCGAAATCCCTTATCCTACTTCCGTAAAATGCCTTCTCTCCCAAATTTTCTCCCCCTCATCAATCACTCTTTATGTACATTTGTCACTAAAAACAACTTAAGATTGGTCCATTCTTTTTGTCATTCTTCTTGTCGTCATTCTTTTTGACGGGCCTCGTGGCACATTGGTAAAAACTACCGGCTGAAGCAATGAGGTCGGGGGTTCGATTCCCACCGAGCACAAATATTTGTGACAAACATGAATATTTGTGTGGTGTCTGGATGTTTTTCTATGTATTATAAGTATGTATTTACAAAAAAAAAAAGTATATAATTATATATACATATATACTTTTTTTTTTGTTATCCGTTATTATTTTATCGTTTATATTTTATTATTATATCCGTTATCTAGTATCCATAACACAAGCATTTCATTGCTTAGCTTGGAACTAGAGGGCGCTGTGTATATTGTGTCCAAGATATAATTATTATTATTATTCTGCGTCCGAAAGTGATATCGAACAATCGGTTGTAGAGTGTGTTTTCACAATTAATTGTAAAACGGCCTTATATTAACATTGTTTCTACCAGTGTGATTAGTGTATATGTTTTGTGTTGTCCCTGTGGTGTCGGTAAGTAATTATTAGCTGTAGAATAGTATTTTATTGTGTAATATTAACACTAGCGTGTTCAAGCGTGTTTGAGGTTAACCTCAAACATGCAAAATTGTAGCGAAGATGAATTGGTGGTAACTCCAGCTCCGGATCCTCCTCCCCCTGACCCTCCACATCCTATGATTGCAGAACCGTTACCAAACAATCTTAAGAGACGTTTGGTATCAGATGATGCAATCCTACCAAAAAAAATGATCACCTCATCTGATCTTACTGTTGCATCTATCCAAACGCTATACACACATCCATCCTACGTAATTGGGGCTATAAACACATACTCCAATAAGGACAATGGCCCTTTCATTGTTCATGTCTCCCGTTCATCCCCTGACCCGGCAGCTGGAACTACCATTCGTCCACTGAAGTTTAGCCAATTCCTTTCTAATTACAAGGTTAAAGGTGTCTCTAGAGATGGCGTTAAAAAAGTCGGCCGCAATAAAATCTCTGTAGAATTTTCTTCAGCTGAGGACGCTAACAACTTTTCAATTTCACCTATACTCTCCATGTGTAAATACAACGCTTCCATTCCCACTTTTAACGTCCCACGTTGCCTCTAAATTTAACCAACTTTACTCTTAATTACATAATAATGGGTGGGTCCATAATCCAGTGGGTCTACTGCAGTGGAACTGTCGTAGCATCCGCGCCAAAAAACATGAGCTCACTCACCTCATCACATCCCTCCATCCTTCCATTGCTGCTATCTCGGAGACTTGGTTGAGGCCTGGTTCCTCTTTCAGGGTGCCTGGCTTTTGCTGCCTTCGGGATGACGGTTTTGATGGATGTACAGGTTGCGCTTTATTAATAAAGCGCTCCCGCCCTTTTTCTCAAATTCCTCTCCCTCCCCATACTCCCGGCATCAACATTGTTGGTGCTCGGGTTTTCAATATCTCTTTTATCTCATTATACATCCCTCGTCCCAATTCTTCTTTTATCCCTGACTTGCTTTCCCTACTCTCATCTTGCCCCCCTCCTATGATCCTTATGGGCGACTTTAATGGCCACAACACTGTATGGGGTCATAGCCACTCTGACTTGTTTGGTCACTCCCTACTAGACATCTTTGATGAAGTCAATTTATGCTTTCTCAATGATGGTTCTCCTACCCGCAGAGTCCTCCCTTCTCAAAATCCGAGAAGTGCTGTAGTGATCATTTTCCCATTTCTATTTCTCTCCTTCCCTCTAATACCCCCTTCACCCCTATAGTAACCCCTCTCCCTCATTTAAATATAAGCTGTCTGGTGCAGATTGGATTTCTTATGCCAATGCCCTTGACACTAAGCTTGAGCATCCCTCTATAACCACTCCTAATTCTATCCTCTCCACATACAGGAGGTTGACCGATAGTATGGTTACTTGTGCAGACCTTCACATTCCTCGCAAAAAAACGGTAAGGGACTTCAGAATCTCACCTCCTTGGTGGGATGCAGGGGCGTAGCTACCGCCGTATCAGCCGTATCAATTATACGGGGCCCCCGACGTGCCTAAGTTGTGAGAAATCCCTACCCTACATGGGCCCCCAAATAAATTATTATACGGGGCCCCACCAAGGCACGCTACGCCACTGGTGGGATAAAGAATCTACCCGTTTAGTGAAAGCTAGGAAGGAAGCAGAGAAACGGTACTGTGGAAATGTGGAATGACTGTGGAAAATTTTCTAAACTATAAAAATATTTCTGCTAAATTCACAAAACTGTTTAAAAAAAGAAAACGCCAAGGATGGATAGGTCTTTTGCGAAAACTTATCCCCCAGGACCCCTGCAACTCTTATCTGGGAACAGATAAGACGTTACAGAGACTCTTGTTCCCTTGATAGCACTTCAGCTAATGACCCTCAGTCATGGTTAGAGGCCTTCTCTGATATCCTAGCCCCACCAACTGCTCCTTGTTCCCGATCTTTACAACTCCTTATTACATTCTTCCCTTCTCAGAGCCCTTTAGATCAACCTTTCTCTTTTAATGAACTATCTTTTGCCTTGAACGGACGGACTGACTCATCCCCAGGCATTGATGGCATTCCTTACTCTTTTCTTACAAAGTCCTCTGACAAATATAAATCCATGTTCCTTTCCATCATAAATTCATTCCTCGATTCTGGCATAATCCCACCCCAATGGAAAACCCAAGTTATAGTTCCCATCCTGAAACCCGGTAGAAACCCTAGAGACCTTAAAAATCGAAGACCTATAGCCTTGTCTTCCACTTTAGCAAAGGTCACCGAGCTGTTAATTCAGCACCGACTAGAATGATTTGTCGAAAATAGCACTATAGTCGCCAAAAGTCAGTTCGGTTTTCGCAAAGGTTTTAGTACGATGGAGAGCCTCAGCCTAATTACTACTGATATCCAAATTGCATTTAAAAAAAAAACAATATCTTGTTGGAGTTTATTTGGATATTACGGCAGCCTATGACAACGTACTGCTTCCAGAACTCAGGAGAAAACTCTCATAGCTGAGTATCCCCGAGAGGCTTGTGCGTTTCATCCATAACTTATTGGTGGAAAGATCTGTCGTAGAGAGATACAATTCTAGTTTTTCTTCCCATAGGACTGTCTGGAAAGGTTTACCTCAGGGCTCAGTTTTGAGTCCGCTCCTCTATAATCTCTACATCTATGATCTCGAACAATCTGTAGAATCCTTCTGCGAAATATTGCAATATGCTGATGACATAGCTTTATACTCTGTTTCGTCATCCATCGAGGAGTGCACTACTCGCCTTAACTCTGCTCTAAACTATCTAGCCGACTGGTTAGATCAGCATGGTGTATCTCTTTCTCCAGCTAAGAGCACTGTTATAGTTTTTACTAAAAAAAGAGTAATTCCTTCTCTCAACATTTCTGTTCGTGAGGAGATCCTGCCTTAGTCTAACGTGGTCAAATTTTTGGGTGTTAAGTTGGACTCTAGAATGACTGGATTACCTCATTTATCCCTCATTTCACAGAAATGTGAAAAGAATATTAATATCCTTCGTTCCCTTTCTGGTGTATGGTGGGGATCTCATCCTTACACACAGAAACTCCTTTACAACGCCATAATCCGAAGTCATTTGGATTATGGGTCCTTCCTTTTTGACTCCTTTAATAAATCTAACCTACTAATCTTAAATAAGATCCAATCCAAGTGCCTTCGCATTATTCTTGGAGCCATGAAATCTTCACCCATAAATGCTATGCAGGTAGAATGTGGTGAACCGCCCTTGAATTTACGAAGACTATTCCTATCCGACAGGTTTTGGTTCAAAGTAGTTCAAAACTCAAACCACCCCCTCCCATCCAAGTTAATTTACCTTCAGGAACTACTTCAAAACTCTAACAAAATTCCACTCCTTCTTTGGAGAAGGAAGTTGTGATAGGGTCTTATGATTTTGGAATCATAAGACCCTATCACAACTTCCTTATCAAGTTATTCAGTTTCCAAGGAACCCACTTTTTCTTACTCCTTATGACGCGTTAGTTTTTAATCCCAAAGTCCTACTTCATTTCGGCGTTGACAAACTGAGCATTGATACTCGGAAAACTTTTAACACCAATCTATGGCAAAATTTTCATGGATGGCATTTTATCTATACCAATGCATCAAAAGCATCAACAGATAGTGCGGTTAGTGCGGCGGTGTGGATTCGTTCCTCTAAAATTTCCCTCTCTTTCAAATGTCCCTCATAAACCTCAGTATTCGCAGGTGAAGCTGTGGCCCTCCTAGAAGCTGTTCTCTTCATCAAATCCCATTCCCTTAACAATTCCATTATTTTTTCTGGCTCTAAAAGCTGTCTTGAAGCAATCCTCTCCAATCCATTCCGAGCCTCAAATTTTCCCATAATCCTCAAAATTAAACAAGTCCTATTTAAAAGCGTGTCATAATTCAAACATTAGTGTAGTTTTGGCATGGATTCCTGGTCATTCAGGAATCCCCGGCAATGAGACCGCTGACTCCTGTGCCAAACTCGCTGCCCAAAACGCTACAATGCACTACCACTCCTACTCCCATGACATATGTAACCTAGCCCACTCCCTCCTCACAAAATCCTGGAAGGCAGTTTGGAATTCATCCAAACTGTTAACAGGTAAATATTTTGCTCAAATCCAACCTGAAATCCCTCACACTCCATGGTTCTTCAAATTCCGCAAAGCCGACAAACACACAACTTCTACCATATGCCGTCTAAGATTAGGCCACTCCTGCAATCAGTGGCGTAGCTACCAAGGGGCTAGGCGGGGCAGTGCCCCGGGGCTCTCAAGCTCAGGGGGCCCTCGATCGAATCCTTACCAGAAAAGAACTGAGCTTTCGGAAATTGCCCCCTTTTCAAAACAAATATGACAGGTCGCAACCCTCTTTAATCATGACAACTCTCTTGAAATAGGGCATTCCGCCTAACTATCGACGTAGTGCGTTGTGTCCGGGCCCTGTTGGAACCGACAGTCCAATGCGATGTATGGCAGTTCACTTTGGCCACACCTTAACTGAAGTGTGGAACTCAAGTGTAGGACTCAGCGCCACCTCAAGCGTATAGTATGATTTCGGTTCTAGGGGCTGTAGAACCTCGCCTATGATTCGGCACCGCACAGCGGCACAGTTTGTCCCGCGACACTTAGTGTCATCTGCTACGCCGACACTCTCGTGGTCGCCGCGGGGACTTCGAATTTGCCAAATTGGGGGTGGCGATCGTCGCTAGGTGGATCCACGGGGTAGGTCTGTAGATAGCGCCTCACCAATGTGATGCGCTGTGGTTCCACCGCCTCCCTCGAGGCCGGGAACCACCAGCCTCGCCCCCGTTCGGGCTCACGATCTCTCGAAGGCCTAATGGCTTCTGGGTTCTGCTGAGGAGGCTGCAGCGGACATCGGCCATAAGGGTCTACTGTCTAGGGTCGTGCGAGGCTACCAGATGATCTGGATCGAGGTGGCGATGGTCCTCCCTTCCTTTAAAATTATGGCTGAGATGTACGCTGGCCCTCCCGGGCTGCATTGGGGAGTCTCCCGAAAATTCCCCGCTCCCAAAAAATGAGCCACCGGGACGACGGCTTTTGCGTGGTGGTCCAGTGGGCTGAAACGTTGCTGGACTACCCGAACGCCGGAGGAAAGCCGGCATGGGTTTTAAGTGGCTAACCAAGAATTAGATTGCAGAGGAAGTCCTACACTACCTCCTACCGTCCCCAGGCGGAGGGTGTCCATAAAGCATTTCCTCGCGTAAAAATATGTTGGCAGTGTTTTAAATTTGACGGATGTAGTGACATGGCGTTTTATTATTTATCGAAGTGCGAGTATATAGAGTATTGAGAATTTCAGTTAAGATTTTGTTTCGAGAACGGTTAAAAAAATTTTGCTGCATCAGGAGTACGTCAATGGAGCACCACAGGCCACGCTACGCATCGATTCCGTGGCATCCGGCTGGTTGTCGGAATTTTAGCACACTTCAAAAAGTGTGCTAAAATTCCGACAACCAGCCGATTGCGCACCACGATCGACAATTTTCGGCTACTACATATCCCTACTCCCTGTACACAATTGCGAGGCTGGTCATATCAAATCATTGATCATGTCATCATCATTGCTAATTTTGCAAAATCTAAAGCTAGGAAAAAATTGTACATAAAATTGTAAATATAACTGTTATTTAATCAGTTGGTGGGCCTGACGACTATTTTTAACTGGACCCAATAAGGAGAAAGGAGGTTCTCAATTCGTCTGTATGCTTTTTTATTATTTTATGTTTGTTACTTCATAGCCGGCTTAGAATACCGCCACCCCATCTCTTCCCGTGGGTGTCGTAAAAGGCAAGTAAGGGAAAAGCTGGAAGAATGGGCAGTAGCATTCTCTCTAAACAAAATACAGCCTACTGCGATCGCCAACCCGTCTGCCAAGCGTGGTGATTATGGCAAAAACTCCCCATGATTGCACAGGACCGGCAGTTGTGCTCTATGGGGGAGGCTTACGTCCAGTAGTGGACCTTAAAAGGCTAATGATGAATGATGATACTTCATAACTTATGACGGGACGAAGCGATTTAAAAAAGATATTTTTTTATTTGAAAGCTGTGTGGATCTTATGGTGGTATCCAGCAGAAATCGTTTGTGTTCTTGAAGTCGGTTTTTTAAGTATCTAATTATATTATTATTATCTGCAGTGCACAAAAAAGAGCTTAAATAGCTTAGCAATTTTAAAGTATTAGTACCTACATTTCATATTTTTATTTATTTGATTTGGGCCCCATTTTTTAATTTGCCCCAGGGCCCTTGATTACTTAGCTACGCCACTGCCTGCAATCCGGTTTTCTTGGCTAAGCTTAGGATTAGGAACACTTCTTTGTGCTAGTTTGGTTTAGCTGACGGAGACGTGGACCACATGTTCTTCTCTTGCTCCAACCTTCGCCACTCCTTGTATGACTTTTTACCCCCTGAGATCCCTCGTCCTACATCCATTAAATGCCTACTTTATCCTACACTCTTCCCATCTATCATCCAAATCCTCTGTAAATTTGTACATAGAAGTAATTTAAAACTATAAATATGTATGTATATATTCTAACAATAAAATTTAGATTTAGTTGTATTTAACTCTTGTATATAATAACTTTGTATTTTATTTATATTATGTAGTTGTGTCTATTGTAGGTTAATCACTCCGGTCGTAATGATTGTCACAAATTGTAACATAACTGGCCAAATTCTATTTAATACTTACTCTCCTCAGTATGTGATAGTATCATCTAGGACATCCATTGACAGAATCGGGCTAAAGTCACGATAGCCATATACATAAGAAGAAGAAGAACATAAGATTGTAAATATGATTATTAATATCTTTAACTTTAGTATATTTATTTTATGATGTGCTGTCCGTAGATTTAGTTACTAATCATTTGGTTTGTGTTGTGTCATCCTTTGTCTTAGTTTAGCGCTATACAGAGTGGGAGTTATACTTTAACAATATTCCAGAATTGCTAACGCCATACCCCTCCCCACTTTATGACGCTACCATTACGATCACTGGCAAAGCAGTAGTCTACAACCTGACTCACCATATTTTATATAATATTAATTAGACCATAATTTAATTAATTAAAAAAATAATTACACCATAATTTACATATTCTTTGCTGACTCACAATCAAATCTTACATCGCTTTTATCAAGACCTTCATTCAACACAACTTTAATTCTCCTTCACACCGATCAAGCTTCGTAATCCACCGGCAATGGCAAGATCGTATCACTCAGGATACGGGCCATAACATCAAAAGAAGAAGAAGAAGTTTTCCTCGAAATTCGAAAACATTATATATTATACATACTTATACATACATACATGAGGTGGGTCGTACTTGCAAATTCGCGTACCAGGGCTTCAAAGTACGTACAACAAAAAATACCAGGGCCAAAAACCAAGTTTTTAAATACTTCCAAGTATTTGAAGGGAATTTTGTCCGGTGTTCCCTGGGTATTAAAATTACATAATGCACCATCTAGTATCATATTGCACAAGTTTTATTACACTTCTTCTCGCAACGCCATCTCAGAGTTATATGGCGAACTACTAAGATATGGCATTCATGAAACGTGCATATGGTTTGGCGAAAAATCCCTTCAAGGTATTTTAAAACGTTACACGATTATGTTCCTTATTTTTATGAGGCGTAAGCCTAATGTCCCATGAAAGTATTTTAAAGTATTTCGAGTGTGACCTATTTGAACGTAAATATGTACTTGCAAAGACCTTTGAGCCAAATTCACCTCTGGCTACTAGATATTAGGTACGAAATGGTTTGGCAAAAAAAAACCCTTCAAAGTATTATGTTTCGTAAGCTTAATGTCCCATGAAAGTGTTTGAGGTATTTCGAGTGTGACGTATTTGGACGTAAATACTTGCAAAGACTTTTAGGCTAAATTGACCTGTTACCACTGGATATTAGTAATGAAATGGTTTGGCAAAAAAATCCCTTCAAAGTATTTGAAGTAACTTACGCGATTGTGTTCCTTATTTTTATGACGTGTAAGCCTAACATCCCATGAAGGTATTTAAAGTATTTCGAGTGTGACGTATATAAACGTAAATACTTGCAAAGACTATGAAGCGAAATTGACATATACATCGACGAAAAGGTTTATTTTTTTTTAGTTTCCAAGTCCATATACGTAAATTGTAAGTAGGTATTGAAATAAATACAAAGTATCATAAATAATCAAATACCTTAAAGAGTTTTTAAATCAAATCGATCATTTATCAAGCATTGGGTTATAACTGAAATTATTATACCTTATTAGATATTATTTACAATTAAAAAGTAATTATTATACTATTGACTACATTAACATCGATTATTAATTAAATTTATATTACTTAATTGTAAATTCTAAAACAGCGAACGAACAATTATACAAGTAATAATCATAGAGATATATTACTAAAGTACTTTAGTAATATATCTCAATGGTAATAATACGTCTCTAATAAAAATTAAACTTATATAAGCTAGGACAGTGTCCGATTTTGATAAAGCTCCATCTGTGACGAAATGCAACAATATTCACAAAAAGTATGTATGTGTACTACGCATCAGAAACAAACTGCGGAAACAAAAATTACTCAACATGTAAGTAGGTAAATTGTAGGCACTGTCTGTATTTAATAAACAAAATTACATATTGCACCATCTAGTATCATATTGCACAAGTTTTATTACACTTCTTCTCGCAACGCCATCTCAGAGGTATATGCCGAACTACTAAGATATGGCATTCATGAAACGTGCATATGGTTTGGTGAAAAAAATCCTTTCAAGGTATTTTTAAAACGTTACACGATTATGTTCCTTATTTTTATGAGGCGTAAGCCTAATGTCCCATGAAAGTATTTAAAGTATTTCGAGTGTGAAGTATTTGAACGTAAATACTTGCAAAGACCTTTGAGCCAAATTGACCTCTTATTACTAGATATTAGGTATGAAATGGTTTGGCAAAAAAAAATCCTTCAAAGTATTTGGAGTAACTTACGCGATTATGTTCCTTATTTATATGAGTCGTACGCCTAATGTCCTATGAAGGTATTTAAAGTATTTCGAGTGTGACGTATACGAACGTAAATACTTGCAAAGACTTTTATGCTAAATTGACCTCTTTTTTCTAATAAAATGGATTGGCAAATAAATTCCTTCAAAGTATTTGTATTAACTTACGTGATTATGTTCCTTAATTATATGACGTGTAAGCTTATTGTCCGATGAAAGTATTTAAAGTATTTTGAGGAAATATCAGGGTGTACGTCCTTTCTATCAGATACCAAGTAAAAAACCAGGGATGGTATTTACGAACCACCTCTTTAAATTTTATACATATTATTTATCATTACTTATTTATATACTCTTTGGTCAAAAACTCGAAAACGAAATTTATATACTCTTTGGTCGAAAACAGATTTTGTAATTAATTTTGTATTAGTTAAAAATTAATTTGTATGAAAGCTACTACCCCGTGGTTTAAAGTGTAGTGTAAATCTTTGGTGTAAATATTTTCTCAAAAATTTACAGAATATGGCAATTTTTACATTCGGGTAATTTCAGTACTTTAATATGTTAAAAAGTTTTAGAGTTAAATGCCCTATTGTTTTCGTTTTTTTATTGCTGAAATAATAATATTAATTATAAATAACGATGCGTCCAGACATAGAAAAAGAAGCAGGGACATGGATTCTAAAGAGATATGGCCAATTCTTCAAATCACAATGTCAAGATCTCGTAAATTTATCAAAGGATGACTTCTGGGAAGAGAATAAAACATTTCTTCCAATACAAGTGCATAGGTCACATAGAGAACTTATACCGATCATAAAACTGGTGTCATCTGATAACACTTTAATGACCAAAGTGTTAGGTGTACTTTCTTCACTATGTATAGAAGTTGTCGAACTTAGGAAAGAAGCATTTGAGAGGCAAGTATTATTTATATATTATTTAAATTAATGTAATTAAAAAAAGTACTAAAAAATATTGAGCTCTGGTCTGTAACATCATATCAAAGTATTTTGCCTTCATGTTTTATATAATGTTAAAATGTGAAGACCTAGGAAGTGGAATAACATACATACATAACTTCACGCCTTTTGTTACCCGAAGGTGTAGGCAGTGGCTATTAAGCCTCGTGTCGCCGTTATGTTTACGTCCCAAATGGAATAGGTGGCGAACCTATAGCCATACCGGGCACAAAGTTTTCAGGCATCAATATTTATTACACATAACTTCCGAAAACAATTTCGGAAAATCATTGGTGTGAGCCAGTGTCAGGAATCAAACCCGGACCTCTGGATCAGAAGCCGTGTGCTCAACCACTGGAACATAGAAGTGGAATAATTAATCAAAAATTGAAATGAGTGGAATAGAGTCATCATAAATTAAACATATCATTGTTTAAATGTATAGTGTTTTAAATTATTCTAATTTGAATTTATTGTTATAGGCACTTTAGTTTTCTCTCTGTATATGATCAGTACAATGATATTGACATCAGTATGCAGATGGAATCGATATGCATGTTATGTGCATTCACCACACGCTGTGATGATGTGCTCCGAAATCTGTGCACACAAGTGTTTGCGGTGTTTACTAATAGCTCAGTTAATATCAGTGAGTATGTTTTATATTATTGTAGAGTTGGCAATAGACATTAGACAATTTTTGTAATGATGGCTGAACAGATGTGAACTTCATTGTAAAGATAATAAAAGTAAATAAATCTGTATTTTACTATCAGTATTATATTGTTTACATACAAAAATTTTGCCTTACAAACAAATATAAGCACTTCACTTTATATAGAGGTATAATTATTTTTTCTTGTATTTCCAGATGGTATTCAATTACACTATATCATCAATCACATTGGAGAGATGTTTACAACAATTGTTTTATTGGAAATGTTAATAAGTAGCACTACACTTGCAACAAACTGGAATAAATATTCTAAAAGTATAAAGTCTTTTAGCAATTCACCAGAAAGTTTGGATCTATCTGATGACAAATTCAAAGCAATAAGTGGAGCTATAAATAATATAAGTTCAAAAATAATGAATGATGATATTGTACAAAAATGTCTCCAAAACTTATCTGTATTGAGAAGTAGCTTAGTTAACAAAAATTGTTCAGTAATGACAAATGAATTCACCCAATATTTGAGGCAAGCTATTATTAACCTCGATAGGTTAGTTCAGGAACAGCCCAATGTTATTAACATGTACAAATGTATTAAAGTTAATGCACTGTATGTGTTAACTGCACACTTATTTGGTAATTCTGATAAGAAGATATTTAGATCATTGATGGAATTAAATGCTAAGGTATATGTATTTTTATTATAACATACAAAATTAACATTATAATTGCACATCCATAGAAGACTACTTATGACACCAATCTTTATTTGAAATCTTTGTTCTGTCTGTAGTTTGGCTTTTTACAATATATAAACTAGACAGGTTCTTCTTGAATTTTGGCTGGCATAAAATATATCGATATATATACTCATAACCAGTATTTTTTGTTACAGGCACATAGTATATATGTAATTGGTACAGCAATTTGGTTTCCTGAACAATTTCTCCAGAGACATTTGCCTTCACTGTGTACCAAACAAGATAAAATATCACAAACAATGGTTAAAGCAAGACAGGCTTACATAAATTTGATGAAAGCCAGCTTATCCAAAGATGTTACCAATCTCCACATGATAACCACCCAATGGGTGCTTACCATTGAGGAACAGTTTTCTTCTAATCATCACAAACTAAGTGCTGCTGAAATGAGCTTAAATGCAAAGATTCTATTAGAGGGACTCGACATTGCTTCAAGAACCAATCATTCTGTGCTTACCTTAATCAATTTGCATCTTTCACTTGGCATCCCCCTACCAAAGAGTGTATTGATATCTTTATTTGAAACTATGTATATGTTGAAAATTCTTAAGAATGCATTGACTCGTAATCGCAACCAAATTATTATATCAATTGATATGATACTACAACACTTAGTATTTCAGTCCACATCCTCTATACTTGAAATAAAAAAATCCTTGATGACAGACAAAAATTATGCAAATAAGAGACTTGATGAGCTCACCTGCCTTGTTATAGCAGAGAGGGCTTTAAGAGGTGCTGCAACTCTCGAACGGAACATAGCAGCTAATATAGCTTTGAGTTTTGTACCTGAGACAACATATTTTGAGGACAGCTATGTCAAACTAGCATTACTTTTAGAACGAATTCAAACTTTATCAAATTATATGCAGTCTATGGATAATCTATGTAATTGCTCCTGGCTATTGTGGCATCAAAATATAATACCTATTTATTTTGAACAAAATTTCAGTGTACAATTAAACATGTTGAAATTGAAATACTTTCTGATGGTGCTCGAAGACTGCTTTGCATTGTTACAAAAGACTGACAAACAGTATGGTACTCATAAAATGCAAGATTTTCTTGATGGCATGAGAAGTCTGATTGAAAATAAAGTTATACAGAGTGCCAGTCAGAATATAGAGACCAATTTGCGTTTACACATTCATTCACATTTGCAACTAGATGTTGTGAATCCATTTACATTTGATATGACAAAGAAGTTGCTGTTTATTGTAGATAACTTGAGGATTCAGTATCTCTATATGTCCATTGTACCATCTGTGGAGCATTATCTGTCAACAATGTATTATAATTTAACAACAGTTGTGCTCTCTGATTGGAAAACATATGGCGAGATGAGACAAATGGCAAAGTTCAAATTCAACATAAAAACAGTGCAAGATACTTTACCAACACAAACTTTGGAACAAGGTTTAGACGTTTTAGAGATCATGAGAAATATACACATATTTGTGTCAAAATATTTGTACAATTTAAATAATCAAATTTTTATTGAAAAGAGCAGTAATAATAAACATTTAAACTCAATCAATATCAAACATGTTGCCAACTCTATAAGGACCCACGGCACTGGTATTATGAACACCACTGTCAACTTCACATATCAGTTTTTAAAGAAGAAGTTCTATGTGTTCTCACAGTTTATGTATGATGAGCATATAAAATCTAGATTGATAAAAGATCTAAGAAATTTCAAGGAAACTGGTGATACCAGTGGCAATATGTATGCATATAAAAATGCAGAGAAATTTAACAAAGGTATAAGAACATTGGGATTGAACGATGGACAGAGCTATTTGGACCTGTTTCGTGAACTGATCAGTCAAATCGGTAACGCCATGGGTTATGTGCGGATGATCAGATCCGGTGGCAGACATTGCTGTTCGGACGCTACCATATTCTTGGCCGATTTGGAAAACGTTCAATCTTTCAAACAACTCTGCGAAGAAAATGAAGTTGGCTCTAAAACATTACAATCTTCCGAGAATTTAGATCGTAACATTAACGAATTAGTAACGAACTTCATTCAGGGTACGGAATATTTCAAGTTACTGGTAGATGTGTTCGCGCCCGTATTCCGCAATCCCAAAAATATTCACCTGAAAAACTTTTATGTGATTGTGCCTCCGTTGACGTTGAATTTTGTTGAGCACATGATCTTGTCGAAAGACAAAATGTCTAAAAAGAATAAAGCTGGTGCTGCCTTTACTGATGATGGGTTTGCGATGGGCGTGGCTTATATTCTTAAGTTAATGGATCAAGTGAGTTATTTTGTCTCATATTTTCACTTGTTCACGGTTCATCGGTTAGACTGCCTCTCCTATAATGTGCCTTATGAAATATCTGCTATTATAGTATGTTATTGGCATTCAGACGCTGTTCATTGATTCGGATGGAACAATGATATATCGCATTTTTTATGGAATCAGGGGCAAACGAGTAACGCGGACCTCCTAATAGTAAGCGACTAGCGCCACAAATCGATATCTGCAATACAGTGGTATTACATTTGCGTTGCCGCCCTTTTTAACAAGATTGTATAAAAGTGCAATCAGAAGTAAGATGGGGCTGGTGGGTGAGATTGGTTGGGCTTCCATGTGCCAATCGTAGTCTTGTTGAGGTTGAGTCAGCCCACTCACGCAGCGAACCGCGTCGCCCTAGCACTAACTTTACGATAAAGTTAATTATAATAGTTTTATTTATTCGTATTCGTCCAGTGGTCGAGCACACGACTTCTGATCCAGAGGTCCGGGGTCGAATCCTGACACTGGCTCACACCAATGACTTATCGAAGTTGTTTTCGGAAATTAAGTCTGACAAATATCGATGACTGAAAACTTTGTGCCCGGTATGGCAATAGGTTCGCCACCTATAAAATTTGGGACGTAAACATAACGGCGAGACGAGGCTTACCAGCCGCTGCCTACACATTCGGGTAACAAAGGCGTTATGTTATGTTAATTAATTAAATGATGCATGTTACAAGTTTTTACATAATGGACGAAGTTGAATGGATTGTTTAATATTCTGTAACGGTGTAACAGTTTACCTTGTGAGGATCAAATTCACGTTCTTTGTAACAGTTTCTTCTACCGACAGTTTATTCTTTTTAGTTTAATTTAATGATTTAAAAAAGTAAGGCGTTCTTTGTTTTATAAGTTAATAATTAATACCATAATTTTTCAGGATTCAAATTTTGAAGCACTCCACTGGTTTGATTCCGTGTGGAAGCACATCAGGGATGAGAGGAAACTGCTCGAGGAGCAACAACACAAGGGCTCTGTGCAGTTGCAACAAGCCCTAGCTTTGACTGAAAAGAAAATAAAAACACTGGAAGAAGAATATAAATTACTGTACTACAGCTTAAGTAGTGCCAGAATATTCTTTAGATGAATTAATGTAGAGGGAAGATAATGGGAAATATTAATTGAATTTGATAGTGAATGATGTGTTCAATTGAAGTAATTTTTTGTCAAGAGATGCCTAAAATCCTATATTCATTTTGGTATACATAAATAAACAGGCAGTCCTCGACAGACGTCGTTTCAAGTTACGTCAAACAATATTTTGACACTAGTTCTCAGACGTACGTCAATTGTTTCGATATCTGGCATAGAGAAATCACTTGTCGCGAGATTATCAACATAATTGATGCAGCATATGAGTGTTTTATTAATTAAATTAGAAACATATAAATACCAAAAATAAGTAACAATTTCATAATCCAACCCATTCTTTTTTACACGTAAACATAAAATATGAAAAATATGTTTCGACCTAAGTCGTTTTGCATTACGTCGCGTATTTCAAGTATTTAAATAACCACGAAGACTGGATTTTTATGAATGGTTTCTGTTTGTTAGAAATATTATTCTTTTGTTGAACAGATTTTAGTCTTCAGTGAAAATAATGATCTTAAATTTGACCAGGTTTAAATAAATATGGATTTATATTCTACATATTTATAACTTATATTAAGATTTATTATGGAGGAGTAATATATAAACACAAATTTATTTCTATTAATAATTTTTATTCAACATTTTTAATTAAGTTGTGGATTGATGTTAATGTTTAGGTACTGAATGAATACTCATTAATATTCTTATTATTAGCTTCACCTGTTTTTAAATATAAGTAATACACATCACAATTTGATAACATGAAACGATTAATTATATAAAAAAAAATGACTGCTGAAATAAAGAATATTAATTCTGAGGGATTTTAAGTCTTAAAGAGAAGACAAATCACTTTTTCCATGCTTAACTCTATCAGGCTACGTCCATATAATTAAAATACATTAAAAAACTTAACTCTCCTTCTATTGCAGTCAGCCTAAAATCTAATAATGAGACTAATCACTCAGATCATCATATAGGCATAGTTTAAGTAGAATATCATGTATTTCTTAAAAATTATAAAATATTACATAGTTAAATTTGTACTTTGTTAAAGACACAAGGATTAGCATGTTATTTGTTCAGTAGTTTATGTATTTATATTAATTGTCATCAGTTTAATATTCATCTAACTACAAGAATTTTATAGCTATTTTATAGTTGAATGTTGTTGTTCTATCTCACCATTGTTTTTGTGAGCAACACTTGGTTAAATCGCTTTTTTTTTGTTTCAAAGAATAAATTTAAAATGTCCTAATAATAATAAAACATATTGATGGATTATATGAATATATATATATATGGTGCTACATTGTTATAACTCTTTCATCGTTAAAAAACAATTGTCTTAGAATAAAATATGCAATAAATTCTCATTTTTTTTATTACTAAGAAGTCTGTAAGTATTATTAACTCATTTAATTTGTAATTTATGAAAATATCTTCTTATTGTTAATTTTTTTTGTATCAGCCATTTGAGCCACTTTACGTCGATATTATGTTTGCAATGAACTGCGTAGCTCTTTGACTGAATAGGTCACTGTTCCACAGGACCGAATTTGGAATAAGGAGGAAATGTGCACATTCTCAAAAAATAAAGCTATGAAGCACTTTTACAAATATCAAAGGTACTCAATAAGGTTTACCGCTAAAAACACACTCATGGGAGCTACCTGTTGTGAGATACTCCCCTACCCCCCTCAGCCTATATCGGAATTCTTGGTGTCGTGTGTGACGTCCAGATTAGCGGTCAACTGGTTGGCAAGGCCCAATTGCCCTCAAAAATGCTTGATGTGTTCAACGAGACGGTATTTCGTGTCGGGCCAACAACGCTTGCAACTATACAACGCGCAAATCCGACCTCACTGAGGAGTACTGTTATCTTTGCACCAAGTACCAGCTCCTTTCATTTGACCGCATCCAAAGACGCGCGATTCGGCCTATTGACAACTAAGCTTTTTCCGATCGGCTTGATCCTTTGGCGTTGCGGAGAGACGTTTCATCTCTTTGCATATACCACGGGGAGTGCTCCGAAATTGTTTGGATAAATACCGCTTGCTGATTTTCGCTATCGCTCGACGGGCCATACTACCATCCGCGTCGGCTTAATGGTTGGCATCAACAACTGTGCACTTCAATAGGCACTTCTTATCATGTACTGGCCTTTGTGGGACCAATTGCCAGCCGTTGTATTTTCGGACTAGGACTAACAATCTTTAACAACAAGTGTACTCTTATCTTAAAGTGGATATTAAATGGCGGTAGTCGCTTTCCATCAGGTGAACCACATGCTCATTTACCTTAAAAACATCATGTGCAGGCTATTTGTAGTTGGGGAGAGAATAAAGGAAATCACTTGGTATCAGTTTTATAAAAACTAGCAGAATCTGATAGTGTGCTGAATCAATTTGTTTTCTTCTACATTTCACTCTGCCTAGACTAGTCGGTCTTGACTATTGAATCAAAATAAAGAAATCACTTACATACACTTTAATTCATAATACAAACACACAAAATTTTATTTTTAGAGATCTTTTGAGTTGTTTTGACCAGTCAGTCAGTGTGTAACTTTTATTGTATAGTTCATTTATGTACATACAACCAAATAATTACAGTATAACATTTAATTGCTGAAATTTTTACATTTGTTTGTACATGGCTATTTTAAATACAAAATTGCATGTTTGTTTGAGAGTGGCATTATATAAATGTATGTGATTGCTTTGTTACTATTTGGACAATTTTATTTTTGCATGTTTAACAATGGCTCAGTTTCATTCCTACATTAATGTATGTGCATAGATAAATTAAGTGTTCTAAATAAAAATAATACAAAAAACTGAAAGATTAAATTTAATTAGAATTTGTACTAGATATAATTTGATGCATCTCTAGAAGAGCTCCATATTCCATGTGGTTTTCTAAATATTTTGCATACTTCACAACGGAATCTGCATTCATTAATTGTCCAGATTCACTCTGTATATAAGATACAAGCCTCTTCATTGCCTGGTATGCCTCAATACCTGGAGTTGTCTGGGGATTTCTCTCCTTGAGCACTTCTACAGCTTGCACATTGTCACCTATTGAATTACTATAAATGCAGGGTAGTTCTTTGTCACACAGTATATATTTATCTAGTGAATTTGGGCAATATTCTATATTTAGTGGCAGATTCGATGACTTGCACCAATTGGCAAGGCTATGTCCATTTTCAACGTCCTCCTTTCTATCAAAATAAAGACTCCCTCTTTCAGCTGGTAAACATACATTCTGTATATATTTATATGGTACACTGTACCAAGCATTTCCTATTAAATGAATATAATCTAAATAAGTAGCATTCTCTTTACCAATTAATCTTTTAATGATTTGTAATTTTCTATAATAATATTTGAAACATGTTTCCATGTTTTCTATAATGTGTGTCACATAATTCAGATCACTAGCACTGACTAATTTAATATTTTTATAATTATGCTCACTTTGTAAGTTTGGTGGCACATTTAATACCAATGTTACACACTTTCCTTTTGAAGAAAGTTCACTGTCCCAATTAATTAAATAATTATTGATTACAGAATAATTGACCTTAGAATCACTGCAAAAGTAATAATTAACATTGAGACTTTTGATAGATGCCTCTGACTCCAGTGACTCTTTACTGGCAACTGCTAACTCTTTTTTATCTGTACCTAATGTGTTTACAATAAATAGCACTGACACATAGTTATCTATATCTTGTCCTTTTAGATGGTTAGCAAGATCAAAGTCATGAGCTAACGCACAAACTCCACCCAAATAAACATCTTTATTGTCTACACTTTTAAGGAAGTTTTTCCATTCCACTTTGAGTTTTTCATTTGACTTATCCTCATTGATACATTTTGCTATATTGTATCTTCTCTGAAAGCTGTACAACCATTCATCAATATTAGAAAATTCTTCAGCTAACGGCTTCAGTATTTCCATAGTTTTATCCCGGAGTTTTTGCTCTGTAATTACTTGGCCATTTGTAAACTGTTGCTCAAACCAATGTATAAGATTTTGGTCCAAATTTAAACTACAGATTTGCTTGAGTATATTATATTTTTCAGTGTATTTCTTTATAATTGAGTTCCTTTGATCATGTATGTCTGCAACAGTTTTTGGATGAATCCCATACTCTTTAGCTATGTCGTCCACAGAACGACCGTTATCTAGAGCCTGGATAACTTGTAACTTCGACGTGATGTCGATTTTGGAAGCTTTGGGAGGAGAAACGGCTACGAATTCGAACTGATTTGTGAACTCATTCTTGCGGCCCACTCTCGAAATCGACATTTTTTAAATATTTTTATCAAGTAAACTACTTTCCACTTATTCCAATAAAATTAATATTAAAATCTTCTATAAATCTGAAGTAACAAACATTAAATCACCAGCATAAAAACAACCAAACAGTGCTTAATAAGTCGAAATACACCTAGAAATACCTACACTAACGCAAACACAACACAACGACACAACGAACACAACTAAAAGTAAAAAGGCATAGCTTAGTGATGTCAACTCGAGTTGGGCTTGATTTGAGTCAACTCGAGTTCTAATACTTGATTAAATCGACATGTCATGAAAGTGAAATGAAGAAGAGGCGTGATTATTTATGACTACAATCGTACAAAACATTCGAAGTGTCACATTTGTGTTGTAAATTTGAAATTAACTTATTTTTGTCCTGTTTCTGTCAAATATCTTTCATCTCAAATATGTATGTATGTCTTGTAACAGAATAAATATATAAATTTTAGTTCCTCGTATATATATATTACTAGTTGACCTGGCGAACTTTGTGTAAATTTTGGATTTATCACTTTTTCTTTACTATAAAATACATAAAAGATCGATACAAACCACCTCATTGACACCCTCAATCTATTAAAAAAAATTTTGATAGCCAAAGTGACTTCATGGTTAGGTTATAGTCGCCAGTCTCTATGAACTGAACTGAAAATAAATCCATAGGACCCTCTTGGAAAGCCAGTCGCCTCATAAGACAAGCACGCCCACAGGAATATTATAATGAACTCTCGACACTTCGCAACATGTATCACATCAACATGTATCATAAGGTGAGCAGACTTGTTTGTTCTATTCCCACCATAGAAAAGACAATTGACAATTATTACTTCACAAAATTACACTTACAATTACTACTACAAAAGGCAATATGGCTTATAAGCTTCAGAGTGTTCAAATTGGGTGAACGGAAAAAGAAAATAACTTTATTTAATAGTTCCTACTGGCTTGCATGTTGTTTTGTTTTTGAAAAAATTGCCAAGTCCTAAAAGGAATCACTATCTAGTATCTACCCTTTCTTTGGTGCGACAGGTGCTCTTTTGTCGACGTTTTTTTTTGTTATCTTTGGTTGCTTCAATTTTTCGTTGCCCTAATTCGAGTTGTACCTCGTGTTACGTGTATTTTAACTCGAGTCTACTCGAGTTCAGATTTTTTTCGAATTGGCACATCACTAGCATATTTTTTTTTTAATATGTCCATTATTGGACAGGCTAAAGCTTTTAAGCCATATTGCCTGGTCTGACGTTATTTTTTAATAGGGCTCGCTCCACTTATAGCCCGCAACGACCGCGAACGCGGAAATTGCCGTTCCACTAACGTAAAAACGCCGCGGGCGTTGTGGGCGAATGTTATAAGTGGAACGCAAAACTTGAGCGCTGTGTGCTAGCAATATGGCGGCTCGGAAAATTCATCAAGTCCTGAAGACTTAAGTCATTTTTTATTGAAAGCCCACCAAGACCTACCAATATTTTGCGGGCGAAGTGGGCGCGATGCAGTCGCGAACAGTGACGTCATTTATGACGTCGAGCGATCGCTCGCAACGACCGCGGGCTTTATGTAGAACGATACAGAGGGTGTAACGGTCGCCGCGGTCGTTTAGTAGAACGTACTCATGATGATGAAACTTAAAACTAACCTAAACTAACTTAACCTAACCTAATCATACATGTGTGTCGCTGTGTGGCGCCGGCTTAGAATACCGCCACCCCATCTCTTCCCGTGGGTGTCGTAAAAGGCGACTAAGGGAAAAGGTAAAAGAATGGGCAGCAGCATTCTCTCTCAACAAAATATAGCCTACTGCGATCGCCAACCCGCCTGCCAAGCGTGGCGATTATGGCAAAAACCCCCCATGAGTGAACGGACCGGCAGTTGTGGCGCTCTATGGGGGAGGCCTGTCCAGCAGTGGACCTCTAAAGGCAAATGATGAATCATACATAAAGTCGTGGCACTTTATGCATGATGTTGCGAGGGAGTCCTGACGACACTGTAGGAGAGCACACTAAACACGATATTTACACCATTCCCCACATTTGCACTCATATACGGACACTTATTATACAAAATGCCACAGTGGTAGAGCCCAGAATGGTTGGCTCTACCACAGTTTAACAGTGGTAGGGCCAAGCAGTTCGCTGCATGAATGGGCCGGCTCGACCGGTGAAATACCACGACCTCTCAGAAGATCGACGTAAAGTGGCTCATGCCGCGTTTCGTTCGGTGAGAGAGGTACCCGGAGGCCCTATCCTCTAAAGGTCGGCAATGCAATAGTAACACTATATGTGTTGCTGGTATCCATGGGCGGCGTTGGTTGCTCACCATCAGGTGACACGCCTGCTCGTTTGCCCTCCTATCCCATAAAAAAAAAGAATTTTATCCAATAATCTCCATTGAAACACAAATCTGAGAAAATAATGCAAAAATGGACATGACTCTTCCACAGTCCCGCCAAAACTCCTCAATAGCATAACCAGGGGCGTAGCTACCGCCGTATCAATTATACGGGGCCCCCGGGGTTCAGGGGCCCCCGACGTGCCTAAGTTGTGAGAAATCCCTATCCCCTCCCGGGAGATGGTATTTCGGTGTACCCATTTAATAACTCAGGGCCCTGAAACGCCCTGAAAAGGCCTGTTTAAGGCCTGCTGACTGAGCTAGCTGACACTTCAATTCGTGCAGATTAGCCGGCTACCAGTATCCAGCTGGTTCGGAGCTGTAAAGCACGCTCATCTCACGTTGCAAATCCATGCAGCTACTCATTAGCCGAAGCCCAGCACAGTCGACTGGCGCAAACAACTAGCGAAACCGCGCTACTTGTTATCCAGGCAAGTACCGAGGATTTGGTCCCCTTCAGCAAACTAACCGCTGGTTCACACTTGAGGCGCACTCACTGCACCCGCGACTGGAGACCACAGAGCCCCTGTCCGACCGGTCTCACACCTCTTGCTGCGCGCGGGATCATACATTGTCTACCTACAGGTCAACCACAGCCCCCGCGAGTCCAACCTTAGTGCGCAGAGACACCGCGAGCGCGAGCGCGCGAACGCCAGCGCCCGCAGTGGGGCTTTTCTCTGCTCCCGCGGTACCCTGATCTTGCAGACGGAAACGTGGTTCCGTCTGAAACCTACCTATTTCGGGTCCTAGTAGATAGGAAGCTAGGGAGCGACAAAATGGCCCGACCGCCTCGACCGAATTGCGGCGCGGTCCAGCCCACGACGGTAAACCTAAAGAGTGTGCTCAGCGCATCCTCCGCCACGCCACAGTGCGGGCACGACGGGGTCTCCTCTCGGCCGATTCGGCTCAGGTACGATCCAAAGCACCCGTGCCCGCGCCCATTGTAGATAATGAGCCATGATAATGGCCTTTGCCGTAATAATTTTGCCTTCCACCGTGATGTGAGCGTCAGCTGGAGGACGCCGCCGAGGACAGGGGAAGAAGACTGCTTCTTATGCAGCGCCACTTGAAGGTGGATTCGTGGACTCTCCCGGCCACGAGGGTTCCACCCGCTGAAGCGAGGCTCGCCGCCTCGCTGTTGTCCCTCCCCCGGGCAACAAGGAGCGTGTCATCTGCTTACACTCGTCCCACGTTGAATGGGGGACGGAGTTAAGGGCGTTGGTGATGTCGAATGACAACGTCAGCACCCCGTCTCCCACGCTCGCAGCCCTGCTAGGAAACAGGGACCGAACCACCCCGTTCAGAAGTATATTCGAGCAGTATCCGTCCCTTCGTCAGGACGGCCCATGCCGCCGCGGTCGGGTCAGATAGGGCGGCACTTGGCCGCCGCGACCTCGCAGCATCCGATGTTCGCGATCGCCGTTTCCACTTCCTCCTTGGCGATCTAATCGTCTAGATTGGTCACCACCAACGCCGCCAGTTTTACCGGCCGCGCTACGCTTGCCACGTCCGCGATTGCCTCCCGCAGCTTGGAAGCGTAAAGATCCGCGTGGAGGCCTGGGCTGTGGCTTGGGTCCGGCGGCACGACATCCATGTGATCCCCAGCTGGGCGGGATCGACTATGGGCCGAGCGCGGGTGAGAACTGACGGAGTAATCATACGAGATGGTCGGCAAAACATGTTGCAGTGAATGCCCTGTTAAATAATTTTCTAGAAATAGTTCAAGCCTTAGTTTTCTTTATGGTATACGGTAAACAAGCAGGCGTGAGCACCCGGTGGCAATCAACAAACGCCGCCCATAGACATCTGAACACAGCTAGCACAGCACTTGCGTTGCTGTCTCTTAAATTGGAATATGGAAAGAATCGGAAGAAAAGGCTTTCTCTTTTGGGATTGGGTTTCCCGATACGCGGCTTGAGTAGTAGTAGAGTAGAGCGGCAAACGTTAAAATAAACGTTATTGGGCGGGGACGGCATTTTTCAGTTCTTGCCCCGCCTAAAAAAAATTGAAGATCCGTGGCTGCCCTGGTAAGCTCTGATAATGTGTCTCTGATGTAAGTTCTGATTCAGAGGTCTAAGTTCGAATCCTGACACGGGCTCACACCAATGACTTTTCGAAATTGTTTTCGGAAGTTAAAATTAAGTTAGTAAAATTTCGGAAGTTAAAGTGATAAATATCGATGACTGGAAACTTTGTGCCCGGTATGGCAATAGGTTCGCCACCAATTCCATTTGGGACGTAAACATAAAGGCGAGACGAGGCTTAACCGCCGCTACCTACACCTTCGGGCAAAAAAGGCGTGAAGTTATGTTATGTAATAGTGAGTATTTAGATATAGTAGGTACATGTCTAAGGTTGTTTCTTTTCCAGCATAATTAAGGTCTGTTCTTTCTGCTGCCATATTTTTGCGTGGTGTGGGTATTTCTTTCCTCATGGTATAAGTCGAGTGAATTATATTTCTTATAATGATGTTAACGAAAATCCGTCGAAAAATTCCGTTCTAGGTCTTTTTGCTTTCGTAGGAGTTCTTTTCAAAGTCAAAGTCAAAATAACTTTATTTTTATAGGTCTTCACAGACACTTAAAAATAGTCAACAAGAACAGATAACATATGATTTAAAGTTAAATAAAAAAACAAATCATCTCATTTTGCTACCACTTACCTTGACTAAGTCATACTCTCGGCGTATTTTAGTAATTGTGTTTTGCTATGCCCGTAGCATATGCCACACGTTCCGTCACTTTGACCGTATTTTGTAAAATATTCAAAATATCATTCGCAGCTTGTTTAGAGATTAATGTATCCTCAGTATTGTCTGAAGCATTTTGTAGAGCAGTTTTTAAATTTAACTTGGTATCCTGATTTTCTTTTACAAAATATTTATCCACTTTAATAATAATCTCATGATTTTATCGAGTATGATATTTAACAATAAAAGTTTATACATACATACATACATAACTTCACGCCAAATCCCTTGCGGGGTAGGCAGAGAGAACAGAGCGCCATAGGGCACGATTCTTACACACCTCACTCGCTTCGTTGACTTTCATAACTCTTTTCATGCACGCGCGTCGGTTTTTGAGGCTCTTAACATCACCTTCCTCCAGAACACGTTCTATTTAGTCTTGGAATGTGTGTCTTGGCCGTCCTCGACTCCTACATCCGTCCGCTTTTGCATTGTATAGGTATCTGTTTAGTCAGTCTTGCGTCAACCATTCTTTCTACATGTCCGAACCATCGGAGCATGCCCTTTCTTACTTTTACACCGACACTCTCTTTCAAACCAACTTCCTTCCTTACAACCTTGTTTTCTACGCGGTCAGCGAGAGTCACTCCGCAGATTTTGCGTAGAGCCCTCATTTCTACCGCGTTTATTCTACTTTCATGCACACTCTGCCATACCCAGCTCTCGCTTCCATAAGTTAGTGTTGGGATCAGGACTGCATTGTGGATTGCTAACTGGGCCTTTCTGCTGATATTTTTTGCGCCCAGGAATCTGCCCAACACTCCGTTTACGCTATTTCCTATCGCCACTCGTCTTTCTACATCCGCGGTGTACCTTCCATCTCTGCTAAAAGCGCATCCAAGATATACAATTTCATTCACCTGTTCCAGCACTACATCATCAACCATTATCCTTGCATCTGTTCTGGATTCCTCCCTTTCAAACACCATTACTTTCGTTTTCGTCGCATTCAACTGCAAGCCTTTAATCATGCAATCATCTTTCATAGTAGTGACTAGTGTTTGCAGGTCCGACGGCGATTCGGCTAGAAGCACGGCGTCATCTGCGTAAAGCAGGCAGCTCACAACTAGGTCACCCATTCGCATCCCTACATCCATCGATCTCATTCTCTGGAGACAACTGTCCAGGTACAGGATGAACAGTCGAGCGGACAGCACGCAACCCTGTCTGACGCCGATATTGACGTCAAACCAGGGGGACAAGCCGCCGTCAACACGCACACACGCTGTGCAGCCCTCATAAGTGGACTGCACAGCGCGCAGCAGTGTTCCGCTCACCCCGTAGCCCGGGAGTATATCCCACAGATCCTTTCGTAACACTCTGTCAAACGCTTTTTCCAGATCCACAAAACCGCAGAAAACCTTCCGGTTAACAGCCAGTTGTTTCTCCACGATGTTGCGGAGAGAAAAAATCTGATCCATGCACCCTCGTCCGCTTCTGAAACCACCCTGAGCCTCCCACAACACTCCATCAGATATCACCCTCATTCTCCTTTTTATTAAAGTTTATAACAATACAAAATTAAAAACAATTCAACATTTTACAATTTAAACGGTTAAAATTGCGAATGGAACTGACACTGACTCTTGCACTACGTCGCAATACCAAGATGGCGGCTATTCCAATCGCAATATCAACGCGCGCGGCTTTTATGTCGTCTAACTCTAGTTACTTCTTAAATTTCCCCAATGCCCAGCTTCACCAGCTTTTTTTGGTTTTATCGTCCCGTGTGTTAAAATAGGAATGATTATTGGTATATATTCTGGAGATTCCTGTACGAACTTAGCTACTAGGGTGACATAACTAAGGTAAAATAAAATTGTATATAATAACTGTACATACTTATTTATTTCTTGTTACTTTGCTGAGTCTATTAATAAAAATTGGATAATTTTTATAATAATAATTATATATTACAAAAATGCTATTGCTTATTTATGTTTTTCCACAGATAACTAAATTCTATAATGATAAAAAAAAAATGTGTGACTCAAAATTATTACCATATTCAAATTACAAGGGCAAGACAATTTAGAATAATCGTAGCAACTACAAGGGAAGTTAATAAGCAATTATAGTTGGCATACGAGAAGACTATATCAGTTTATAATAATTTACATAAATAGATACTCTGGTAAGCAAAATAACAATAATGATTACATTTTAAATACGAATCTATTCTTATATTCTGTTTCTCCTTTACATTATGTGTCAAATACTGACAACTGCACAGTAGCCTAGTGCTATAGAAAGCTGTTGCACATGCTGCTATATCTATAGTCCTACATTTTAATATAACTTACAAAACTAGCCTTATACGATTTTCTATCCTGGTTAGGCTATGACCAGTGCCTTATGAGTCCAGGACATCATCATCATAATCAAATTAAAAATATGAGATCCCTCCACTTTACTAAGCATTATGTTGTTAAAATCTTACATTATCTGTTCACTATCTTTACTATAGAGTTACTGTTACTGCAATTAGTTTAACACATTTGGCAATTCCAAAAAATTAAATCAATATGGCAGAAAAATTATATCACGGGCGGGATTTGAACGTGCGACCGTGCGTCATATGTGGTGTCTGTCGTATTAATGTTTTACAATGCTTCCGATCGACATCTAAATTTTTATTTAACTAATACCTAATATTAAAAACATACACGTTTGGAGACCTCTTATTTATATCAGCGGAGCCACATTCTTCTTCCATAATATTATTATATTTGGTGGATGTCAATATTAATTTAGTTCTGTCACACTGCCACTTTTAGCCACTTGTAAGTGGTTAAGTTATTGATATGTTTCATGACCATGTATTGAAAGTATATATACTTAGTCTGGCCATAAATACTGTTACAACTAAAAATCAAATAAATTAAAAGTAAAAATCCTTTTTTAAGAAGCTTTTATTTAAGCGCTCTAAAAATAAGAAAATAATATTTCCTTAAAAATTTCAAGTATCAACTTAGAGCCTCAGTATGTACAATTTATATACATAATAATAAAAGCTTGTCGCGTGAGTTGTAAATATACTGTACTAATTTTATAATGTCAAATCAAATCAAAATAGCTTTATTGTCTTGGGTCTTCACACACAGTTACATACAGTCCATAAATACAGATATTTAACTTATTATTATATTTAAAGCATAACATATTAAAACACGAGCGCTTGAGAAAATTGCCTCATTGGAACAAAAACGCACGGACGATTCTGAGTGTAAGGTTGTCATGAGAAGAAATGGGCGAAACACTCATGTAAATTAATGTACTAACTTTACTATATTATCTATTGCAATTTAATTACCTACTGATAGGGAGTCAAACCTCGCGACAAGCTTTTATTATTATATAAATTGTACATACTGAGGCTCTAAGTTGAGACTTGAAATTTTTAAGGAAATATTATTTTCTTATTTTTAGAGCGCTTAAATAAAAGCTTCTTAAAAAAGGATTTTTGCTTTTAATTTATTTTCTTATTTTTAGTTGGCTAGGTTAATGTCATTTCATTCAACGCATCATTATTGCAAGTTAGTTTATCGCTTAATTTCAAACAGTCCAGCTCTTCGATAAGGCGATCATCTTATTCAATTTCAGCTTAGAGCTTTCTTTTCCATTTAATCGCAATGCTGATTTTTAATTCATAGCCATATTGTAGAAATGCATCAAAAATATGTATGCCGTCATCTTGGATGGTCCACCGTATTGTATTTAGAATGACGTCACATTATTTTTCGAGTTATTCTCAACAAGCCCTTTCATTTGATACCCATATTGTAGAAATGCATTAAAAAAAGTGTTCCTCTATCTTGGATGATCCGTTATATTGGTTTTAGAATGACGTCACATTATTTTTTCAGTTACTCTCAATGAGCCCTTTCATTTGATACCCATATTGTACAGACGCTTAAAATATGTTTTTTGAGTTACTATTAAAAAGCCTTTTCATTTGATACCCATATTATAGAAACGCAAATATTTTTCCCGCCATATTGGATTTGGAATGACGTCATATTTTTTTTCGAGTTACTATTAAAAAGCCCTTTTATTTGATACCCATATTGTAGAAATGCATTAAAAAACAGTTCCTCTATCTTGGATGATCCGCCATATTGGATTTAGAATGACGTCACATTATTTTTTCAATTACTCTCAATGAGCCCTTTCATTTGATATCCATATTGTACAGAAGCTTAAACTATGTTTTCCTCCATCTTGGGTATTCCACCATATTGGATTTAGAATGACGTCATATTATTTTTTGAGTTACACTCAATAAGCTTTTTCATTTGATACCCATATTGCAGAAATGCTTTCAAAATATCCATTCCTCCACCTTGGGTGGTCCGCCATATTAGATATCTATAGAATAATGTCACACATTATATCATGCAATGTCATCCAAAGTTAACGTGTATACAAAATTTCAGCTCAATCGGTTGAAGATATCTACTTCAAAATTGAGTTGCAAGATTCCACCGAACATACATACTTACATACATACAGTGCAAGCTAAATAAAAGCTTTTAAAAATATTACATTTGAATTTGGAATCTGTCATTTTTAAACGATTGTTCATTGTGTTTTCTCGTTTTGGCGCCAATACATTGTACAATATTTTGCGATATTAAAATGGAGTGGGGTGATAAAGAGAACCGAATCGCTGTGATTGCATTACACAAAGTAGGTATGAAGCCAAATGCAATTTTTAAAACTCTCCATACACTTGGTATTAGTCACTGAGTTCAATATACAAGAGGAGCAAACCTCATTCAAATGCGTCACAAAATGTGTGTCCACTTTTTAGATGCAATGACGTAGCTTTGAAACCACTAGACATTTAAAATGAAACATATATCTATCTCAGTCACACAAATCGCAAATACATTGCCGTCACTTTGATTAGACAAAGATGGCAATATAAATTTGCAATGGCGGTGTGGGGTGGCCTGCCCATGCGAAATTTTACCCAACTTTTTCAAGCCATGTACTCGTAAAAATATTTAATAAATATAAATTCAATATTTTACTATTACTTATTAATTTCTTATCAGATGTATTAGAAGATAACTGAAATAATGAATGGATCAACGATCTCTGTGTACTCCGTACTAGATCGGCTGTTCCGAAAAAAATTGGATCACACTCATTCGATTGGATCGACCCGTGCGGCTGTTAGGCCCTGTCCACGTTAAATAAAATAATTCCCTTTCAATATAATGAATGTAAGTACATTATTTTACTACTCAAGCGTTTTCACTATTTTGTGTATCTGTACCTAATTGTGTACACCTGCCTTAGAGTAGCGATTTAAATCGCTGTAGGTAAGGTGTACACAGTTAGGTACAGATACACAAAATAGTGAAAACGCTTGAGTAGTAAAATAATGTACTTACATTCATTATATTGAAAGGGAATTATTTTATTTAACGTGGACAGGGCCTAACAGCCGCACGGGTCGATCGATCATAAAGTTAAGCAACGCTTGGCGCGGTCGGTCCGTGGATGGGTGACCATCTTATCATGACGAGTTCCTCCGTGTTTCGGAAGGCACGCAACTGGGTTGTGGACCTCCACAACCCAGTTGCGTGCAGATAGGCAGTCGCTCCATGTAAAACACTAGTACTCGGCTGCACCCGGTTAGACTGGAAGCCGACCCCAACGTAATTGGGAAAAAGCTAGGCAGATGAATTATTGATCATACACCGCTGTGTAACATAAGTTTTGTATAAAATTGCCTTTTAGTCTCTTTTTTATAAGTCTGAGTAAATAATTTGCTTTCGTGATACAATCTTATTTTTAAGTATTTATTAATTATGGCATTTATTAATAAAAGTCACTTGTCACGGCGTGCTGCATCTTTAGGTACCCTGCAGCGTTATTATTATAACAAAAAATATTTAAGATCTCCTTTTACATAAATTAATAACTCTCCCACAAATGTGGGAAACTAAAACTAAGTTTTTAGTGGTATCACTGAAGCTAATTATGAAAATTCAACATTTTATCTATTTTACTGCATTTTAATATTAATGTAAACATTAATATTACGTGTGGAAAGTAATTCCGGTTAATTTCTTATGGGTTTCCGATCTCTAATCGCACTCTTTTACTACGCATTTACCCATTTTGTACCTATTGTTATTCGGTTCGCGTCTGACAGATGACTGAATTGACATAAGCCTGTAGGCTTATGGCCAGTGGTCACGCTTTGAGAAGGTTACTACAATTCTAGAACATATAAGTCAATGGTATTAGTCAAATGTTTCTGTACCGGGCTATTAATAGGTACAATGAGACCTCCTCTGTTTGTGACAGAAAAAGACCTGGCCGTCCACGTAGTGTTCGTACGAAAAAGGTGGTCAAAGCAGTAAGGGAAAGAATTCGAAGAAATCCTGTCCGCAAGCAAAAGATTTTATCTCGGGAGATGAAGATAGCACCTAGAACAATGTCGCGTATTTTAAAAGGTGACTTAAGACTTGCAGCCTATAAGAGGCGCACTGGTCATTTACTAACTGATAATTAAAAAAAAAATAGGGTGTTAAAATCTAAACAACTACTGAAGCGGTACGCAAAGGGAGGTCACAGAAAAATATTGTTTACGGATGAAAAAGGTTTTACAATTGAGCAACATTTTAACAAATAAAATGACCGTATTTATGCTCAAAGCTCTAAGGAAGTTACCGAATTACTTGACAGAGTGCAACGTGGGCATTATCCGACTTCAGTGATGGTTTGGTGGGGTGCTAGCTACGAAGGAGTGACTGAGCCATATTTTTGTGAAAAAGGTATCAAAACATCGGCACAAGTGTATCAAGATACCATTCTTGAAAAGGTCAAACCCCTTAACAACACCATGTTCAATAACGAAGTATGGTCCTTCCAGCAAGACTCGGCACCGGGTCATAAAGCTCGGTCCACGCAATCTTGGTTGGAAGCATTAGAGCTGAAGACTGGCCGTCGTCTAGTCCCGATCTTAATCCACTGGATTATGATTTATGTTCAGTTTTAGAGAGTACGACTTAATTTATAGTCCCTAAAACAATCCATACGATTGGCAGTGAAGAATTTTCCCATGGAAAGAGTGCGTGTTTCTATTGATAACTGGCCTCAACGTTTAAAGGCCTGTATTGCAGCCAATGGAGACCACTTCGAATAAGCTTTTTATATTTTATAACGTTTTATATTTATATAATAATATGTAATAAACACTGTAAAAGTAATAAATGTTATTTGCATTTAAAAAAAATTTTTTTCTTTGTTACAAAATTTATGGCATGACTAGGTATATACAGATATAGTAGACAATTGTGAAAGAGCTTTACATAAAAATTACATGCATAGGTATAAAAGAAATACTTTAATGTTCATACATCTTACCATATTCTAATTATTTATATCTTGTAAGTATTAATTGAGATTTGAATAAGAACTAAAGGTACTTTGTTAATTGCTCTGGTATTATATGAGCGGATTTATTACAGAACAAATAGCCATTTTCCAATTATGGATGTACAGTGCCGTTTAATGTCTATTAATCAACAATTTTTTTTTAAACCTATTATTAAAAGAGCAAATATGAAAAACCAATTAAAGTCGTTATTGATACAATAAACAAAGTGACGAACGGTTTTCTGGCAAACTGCACTTTAGTAGTGTAATTGGAAAGTGGCTGTTATGTATCTAGATGTTTGGTGTGTCGTCATCAGAGAGTAGCTCTGCGGTCGCCGGTGGCGTGGGCGAGTGAGGCAGCTGCGGCGGGGCCGGGGGCGCGGGCGGGGGCGGGTAGTGGTTGTAGAAGTGCACGTGGGGGGTCGAGTGGGGGGTCGCGTGGGGGGCCGGGTGGGGGCGGGGCGCGCGCGGCTGCGGTCAGTCCGCCTCGTGCTCGTGCAGCTGCGCCAGCAGGGCGGCGCGCCGCGACTCCAGCTCGGCGTCGCTCCAGGCGGCCCCGGACCTGGGACAGTGACATGAGACTGCAGCACATGCTCTACCTGCCGGCAGTGCGACACTTACTGCACTCAAACGACGTAAGTGGCAACATAAATTTACTCATTTATTACTTTCGTCTCGGTGGTTGAGCGCACACGGCTTCTGATTCAGAGGTTCGAATCCTGACACTGGTTCACACCAATGACTTCGAAATTGTTTTCGGAAGTTAAGTGTGATAAATATCGATGACTGAAAGCTTTGTGCCCGGTATGGCAATAGGTTCGCCACCTATTCCATTTGGAACGTAAGCATAACGGCGAGACGATGCTTAACTGCCGCTGCCTCCACCTTCGGGTAACAATAGGAGTGAAGTTATGTTACGTTATTACTTTTGGTGCGGAACAAAGTTCGCCTGGTCAACTAGTATTGTATATATGTTATTACCATGTCTTACCACTTTTTCTAATCTGTGATATTTTGTCTCACTATGAACAAAGGCACAATTGAACAACACACGAAATTAATAAAAACAAGCAGAATAGAAAAGTATATTGATTGTCTTCTAGAGAAATTGGGGACTAGTACTATTCCAGGTTAATTCAGTCAAGGTTATTTAGTGCAGATTGCCAAACAAATAGACATAAACAGTGTGTCAATTTGTTTGGCGATCTGAACAAGGTCACACGCAATCGAAAAAAGTTAACACTCTAAGAAACAGATACACATCAAAAATATTTCTCTTTTAAAAAAACATTTAAACTTAGGCCCGTAAGATCAATCACAGCTTAATCTATTTTACCTAGTTTAAACCTCATCGGTGGCGGCGAAGAATACCCCAACCCCATTTCAACCCAAGGGTGTCGTAAAAGGCGACTAAGGGAAAAACAAGGAAAAATGGGCAGCAGCGTTTCTTCCTCACAGCACCACTGCTCACTGCGATCGCCAACCCGCCCGCCAAGCGTGGCGATTAAGGCATTATACCCCCCAATGGACAAAGTAACATGGACGGCCCCCAGTCACGGCAAATCCGCTATTCCATCGACCTACGGTAATGGGTCTGGTAACGGCGGAGTAGGGGGTGCTAAGAATCTCCGGTCGCGATATGGCTACCACAACAAAAAACGGACCCTGGCCCTGGTAACACACAACATCCGCACTCTTAGGACTGATGAGAAGATTACCGAGCTGGAAGAAGAATTTACCAAGATGCGATGGGACATTGTAGGATTATCAGAGGTCCGAAGACAGAGGGAGGACACTGTAATCCTGCGGTCAGGCAATCTGCTATACAACCGGGAAGGCGACAAAACCTGTCAGGGTGTTGTCGGGTTTATCGTTCGCAAATCTCTTGTATCTAACGTGGAGAGGGTTGTGAGTGTGTCGACAAGGGTAGCGTACCTTGTACTCAAAATATACGATCGATATTCACTTAAAGTCATACAGGCATACGCACCGACCACGACACACCCAGACGAGGAAGTGGAGGTACTCTACGAGGACATCTCGAAGGCCATCCACTCCTCCAAAGCCCACTTCACGGTGGTTATGGGAGATTTATACGCGAAACTAGGCAAACGGAAAGACGAGGAGCTGAGAGTAGGGCAATTTGGTATTAATTTGGCCATTGAGCGTAACCAAGGCACTAAGGTGGTTGGAAGGGATCTGTCTATCGGGCAGAGTCAATTGACTAAGCTGAAGACCGACAGTGGCATCATCATCTCTTCCAAGGCTGAGATCTTGAGAGAGGTTGAAAAGTTCTATGGGCAACTATACAAATCTTCACAGATTCCTGTTGTCGGCTTGGCTCAAGATTCCAGATCCAAGCTACCCCGACACTATACTGAGGATTTCCCGGACATCAGTCTGCATGAGATCCGAATGGCTCTTAAACAGCTAAAGAACGGTAAGGCACCGGGTGATGACGGAATTACTGCTAAGCTACTGAAGGCAGGCGGTGAGCCAATCCTAATAGCCGTTCAGAAGCTTTTCAATTCCGTCGTACTCGGGGCGACGTTCCAGAGGCATGGACCAGAAGCGTAGTGGTGCTGTTTTTTAAGAAGGGTGACAGGACCCGCTTAAAGAACTATAGGCCCATTTCGCTTCTGAGCCATGTCTATAAGCTGTTCTCCAGAGTCATTACAAATCGACTCTCGTGCAGACTCGATGACTTCCAGCCTCCCGATCAAGCCGAATTCCAAAGGGACTTTAGTACCATAGACCACATCAACACCTTACGCCAGATCATAGAGAAGACCGAGGAATATAATCGACCTCTATGCTTGGCATTTGTGGACTGTGAGAAAGCCTTCGATTCCGTCGAGACTTGGGCAGTACTACAGTCTCTTCAGCGGTGCCAAATTGACTATCGGTATATCGAAGTGCTGAAGTGCTTGTATAGAAACGCCAGTATGTGAGTTCGAGTCCAAGATGGGAGTACGCGGGCTATTCCACTGCAGAAGGGTTTCAGACAAGGAGACGTTATATCTCCGAAGCTGTTCACCTCTGCATTGAAAGACGTCTTCAAAGTCTTAGACTGCACCGGGCTAGGCATCAACATCAACGGCGAATACATCACTCACCTTCGATTTCCCGACGATATTGTAGTCATGGCAGAATCGCTGGAGAACCTTATTGCAATGCTCAAGGACCTAAACAAGGTATCCCAACACGTGGCTCTACGAATGAACATGGACAAGGCCAAAGTCATGTCCAATAGCCATGTTATTCAAGTACCGGTAACAGTTGGCGATACGATCCTTGAAGTTGTCGATCACTATGTTTATCTAGGACAAAATATTCAACTAGGTAGAGCCAACTTCGAGAAAGAGGTTAACCGACGGATCCAACTCGGCTGGGCAGCGTTCGAGAAGCTTAGGGATATCTTCTCGTCCAAAATACCTCAGTGCCTTAAAACTAAGGTCTATGACTAGTGTGTGTTGCCAGCGATGATCTACGGAACAGAGGCGTGGTCTTTAAATGCTGGCTTCGCTGTCTACTTTACGCAGATGACGCCGTGCTTCTAGCCGAATCGCCGTCGGACCTGCAAACACTAGTCACTATTATAAAAGATGATTGCATGATTAAAGGCTTGCAGTTGAATGCAAAGAAAACGAAAGTTATGGTGTTTGAAAGGGAGGAATCCAGAAGTGATGCAAGGATAATGGTTGATGATGTAGTGCTGGTACAGGTGAATGAAATTGTATATCTTTGATGCGCTTTTAGCAGAGATGGAAGATACACCGCGGATGTAGAAAGACGAGTGGCGATAGGAAATAGCGTAAATGGAGCGTTGGGCAGATTCCTGGGCGCAAAAAACATTAGCAGAAAAGCCCAGCTAGCAATCCACAATGCAGTCCTGATCCCAACGCTAACTTATGGAAGTGAGAGTTGGGTATGGTAGAGTGTGCATGAAAGTTGAATAAACGCGGTGGAAATGAGGGCACTACGCAAAATCTGCGGAGTGACTCTCGCTGACCGCGTAGAAAACAAGGTTGTATGGAAGGAAGTTGGTTTGAAAGAGTGTCGGTGTAAAACTAAGAAAGGGCATGCTCCGATGGTTCAGACATGTAGAAAGAATGGTTGATGCAAGACTGACTAAGCAGATATACAATGCAAAAGCGGATGGATGTAGGAGTCGAGGACGGCCAAGACACACATTCCATGACCAAATAGAACGTGTTCTGGAGGAAGGTGATGTTAAGAGCCTCAAAAACCGACGCGCGTGCATGAAAAGAGTCATGAATGTCAACGAAGCGAGTGAGGCGTGTAAGAATCGTGCCCTATGGCGCTCTGTTTTCTCTGCCTACCCCGCAAGGGATTTGGCGTGAAGTTATGTATGTATGTATGTTTCGAACTCTTTACAGAGATCATTTTCACGAGTGATGAACAAAATGATGGTATTTGTTCAAAAGCCGCTTTCATTGATACAGAGAGCATCCACTTTTTGGAAATAAAAATCAAAAAGTTGATGTTAAAAAATATGATTTTTACTATTGGTAACCCACATCAGACCATGAAACAAAAATTATATATTTATTTACAAGATATATTTACTAAACAAAGTTTAGTTTGTACAGATCCTTTGTTGTATGATTTAATAGGTAACAGTTGTTATTTTTAATTATTAGCTAATTACCTTATTTCTTTTAAGTTAGTTGAGATCAGAGTATAACTATTATTAAATATTTTTTGATTTTAAATTTAAAGGTTAGTACTTGTTAAAAATCTACCACTGGGTCACAAACCCGGCCAGTCCTGAGAAAGACTCAGCAAGAAAACTCAGCGGCTGTTCTTCAAAATTGATGATTGATTATTATTTCATTTGGGACGGGCTATTGATAGTACTATTGTTATATATGTATATGGTATATGTAGGTATCCGTGGCTGCGACCACGGCATAATGAATAAAGTGTGCTAACAGCAGACAGTAGTTTCACTAGTCCCGTATGCAACAGTGGCGACGAGGATATTTAAATACCCTCACGTAAAAGTGATAAATTTAAAACTTAATTTTTCGTTTTTCTACGCGAATATGTGCAGTTTCGGAGTATTATCTTGCTTTGATCACAATGTGCAGGACTGGAAAACGTATAAGGGTCGAATCACTCAATGGTTCATAGCGAACGACATTGGAGTGAAAAGCGATCCAGACGGGGTCAAAAGACGGGCGATTCTACTAAGCGCACTCACCGATGGTTCGTACAAACTCGCAACCGATCTCGCTTTGCCGAAGGATTTACAGGAAGTGTCATACGATGAAATTTTGAAGTTGATGGACAATCATTTTACGCCGAAGCGGTTTCGGTGAACGACAAAACTTCTACGTAGCTGCGCAACAGCCGGGCGAGTCGTATACACAATGGGCGGCAAGGTTAAGAGGTCTAACAGCACATTGCGGGTTCAGTAACTTGGAAGAAACCCTACGGGACAGATTTATAATGGGCATGTCGGTCGGGCCTGAGCGCGAGAAGCTTTTCACACAAGACATGAGTTCAATGACGTTTGCAAGGGCGGTGGAGATCGCGGAAAGCGTACATTGTGCACGCACTGCTGCGACATCGTTTTCATCCTGAATGTAACAGATGAGAAATTGTGGGATGTACAAGCGGGATTTAGGAGAGGAAGGGGGTGCATCGATCAGATCTTCTCTCTGCGGACCATCTGTGAAAAACATTTAGCCAAGTCCAAAAAAGTATTTTGTGCATTTGTAGATCTGGAGAAGGCCTGTGATCGTGTACCCAGGAATGAATTATGGTCAACGCTGTCGAATACATATGGGGTTGACGAGCGCCTGGTGCGGGCTTTAAATTCTCTATATGAGAATTCTAGAGCCTGTATCAGGGTGAATGGGGCGCACTCAGACTGGTTTAACATCTATAAAGGTGTTCGACAAGGATGTGTTGCGTCACCATGGCTCCTTAATCTCTATATGGATAGTTGTCTGACAAATCTGAAAGAGACTGAATGTGGTTTAAGCATGGAAGAGGTGCGTGTCAAGTGCCTACTGTACGGCGATGACCAGGTATTACTTGCTCCGTCGGCGTCGGAGTTAGAAGACATGCTAATCTTGGTAAATGAAGGGTTTAGAGAAAGAGGTATGAAAATAAATGTAAGCAAGACGAAAGTTATGGTTGTGGAGAGAGAGAGAAAGAAGTCACACTGTGTCATATGATATTGGATGGCGAGAAATTGGAGCAAGTGAATGAGTTTGTATATTTGGGAAGTATGTTTACAAGAGACGGAAAATGTGAGGAAGATATTGAAAGGAGAGTGACTGCGGGTAACAGAGTTAATGGTGCATTGCATGCCTTGATGCGTAGTCAGGCTGTGTCTGAAAAGGTACGCTTGACGATTCACAATGGTGTGTTGGTACCAACTCTTGACATACGGGTGTGAGTGTTGGGTGTGGCGGGCGAAGCATGAAAGTAAGGTGAATGAGTGGAAATGCGTTCTCTGAAAAGTATGTGTGGAGTCACCATTGCGGATCGAATGAAAAATAGCGTGATAAGGGAGAAATGCAAGTTGAAGGATGATGTGGTGACCAAAGTGGAGAGAAGTATGTTAAGATGGTTTGGTCATATTGCAAGAATGGATGAAAGCCGAATGACTAAAAGAGTACACGAAGCGAATGTGAGTGGCAGGGTCGGGATCGGGAGACCAAGACGGAGCTACCACGACCAAATAAATGGTCTGTTTAAAAAAGGCAAAATGCGTAGCACCCGAAACCGACGTAAATGCATGACTGTGATGTATGACTGTGGATGAGGCGAAAGATGTGTGTCAGGATCGTAGCTTGTGGAAAGCCAAAGTCTCTGCCTACCCCCATGGGATACAGGCGTGAGCTTATGTATGTATGTATAATCCTGAAGGTTGTTTTAGTCTCATGAACGTGATTCACGAAAGTCTTAGAGATAAATCCGTAGACGTAACTGACATAGCCCGTAATGTTAGCACACTGATGTGGAGGTGGGCAGGCCCCATCGCTCCAAGAACCGACGAACGATGTGGAAAGAAGTTTCTAGAGTGGCGACCACGGACTGGACTGCGCAGCGTAGGCCGTCCCCCCACTAGGTGGACCGACAACCTAGTGAGAACCGCTGGGAGTCATTGGATGCTAGCGGCCCATAACCAGGAGTTATGGCGTGCTAAGGGGGAGGCCTACGTTCAGCAGTGAACAGATCTGGGCTGATGATGATGATGAAACCTCATCTGTCGTGATTTTGTAAGATCGATGCTAGATAAACCTCCAATAACAGTTTAATCTATTGTTTAGTTTACACCAGGAGACTTTCGCCCGAATACTGAACTTCCGGTCCGAGTGCTCGTGCACTCTATGAAGATCTTGCAATGAGACTGATCGAGGCCTCTCGCGACCAGGGGACTGGTCTATTCTTTGCGAAGAGGATTAGCATTTCCAATAATGCATTGCAAGGATGGAGGAGGATTACATAAACCTAACTTCATTATAATACTAATATAAAACAAGATAAATAATTAGGAAAATGTGTATTAATTAAATAGCTCATTATAATAAAGTTTTGATTTATATCAAAACCTATGGTTGCTGAATCATCAATTCTACTTCAATGTCAGGTAAGGAAATATCCTCTTCTACCAGCTCAACCAAACACGCCAGGATAATAATATGTAGAACTGAACATGCTACAACAACTGGACAAACTCCTTGTCATTCATTATTGTACTAATTTTCTTGCAGGGTAGGTAAAAAGAACAAAGAGCCATAAGGCACGATTCTTACACTCCTCACTCGCTTCTTTGACTTTCATAACTCTTTTCAGCCACGCGTGTCGATTTTTAAGGCTTCTAACATCACATTCATCTAGAACACGTTCTATTTGGTCTTGGAATCCGCGACCCCTACATCCATGCGATTTTGCATTGTACCTTCTGTGTACTAAGTATCGGGAATTTGTCAATAAAACAAAAAATACAAATTATTCATCTAAATTTATTTTATCGCCTTCAAAGTAGGCCCCATCGCTTGCAATACAACATCTCCACCGCTTCACCCAGTCTTCCATACATTTTTCATAGGCTATTTGCGGTATGGCCTTTAGCTCATTCAGCGAATTTTCTTTTATGGCTTCTATTGACTCAAAACGTTTTCCTCGAAGTGGTAATTTTAACTTGGGAAATAAAAAAAAGTCAGACGGAGCCATATCAGGTGAATAGGGTGCTTGGTCGAGAACGTTTGTTGAATTTTTCGCTAAAAACTCTTTCACTATAATGGCTGTGTGTGATGGTGCATTATCATGGTGCAGCATCCATGAGTTGTGTCGCCACAAATCTGGAGGTTTTCGGCGGATACTCTCACGCAAACGCTTCATGACGCCTAAATAATATTCTTTATTCACTGTTTCTCCCTCTGGAAGGAATTCGGAGTGAACCACACCACGGTAGTCAAAAAAAACTGTCAGCATCACCTTGATTTTGGTGCGACTTTGCCGCGGTTTTTTGGGTTTCGGCTCGTTTTCGAGACGCCATTCTGAAGACTGTTGGCTTGTTTGCATGTCATACTCATAATCCCATGTCTCGTCGCCAGTTATTATACGTTTCATAAAGGTCGGATCCGTAGAAGCTCGGGAAACCATGTCTTCAGCGACATGCTTTCGCTGCCCTTTTTGAACAAAATTGAGCTCTTTTGGAACTAGTCGAGCGGCGACGCGTTTCATGCCTAAAATGTCAATGAGAATATTGTGGACGGACTTAAAAGATATGTTCACCTCACTAGCCAACTCTCTCAGACTCATACGTCGATTTTCGAGCACTAGCTTCTTGATTCTGTCGATGTTTTCTTTGGTCGTAGCGGTTGAAGGTCTACCAGAACGAGGCAAGTCTACTACTACTTCTCGGCCTTCTTTAAAAGCCTTATACCATTCATAAGCCCTTGTTTTCGATATACATGATTCGCCGTAGGTATTTCGCAACATTTTTAGTGATTCACCACATGAAATATCATTCGAGACACAAAATTTAAGGCACACTCTTTGTTCAACAATATTTTCCATTGTAAAAATCGCCGAGGACTCAAAACTATGACCAACAAAAAGTTTAGTTTAAAACAAATTAAATGACAGATCCCGTTCAAATTTTGCGCGCTAAATCAGTACAGTGCTACCAACATGCAGTAAAAAAATTAGAACGACCTCTTTTACGCGGGTCTCTTTATTGACATATGCCCGATACTTTTTACACAGAGTAGTATATCTGCATACACAATCATGCATCATCCACTTTTTCTTCATGTCCAAACCATCGGAGCATACTTCTTCTTACTTTTACATCTCTCCCACTCCCACTCCCTCTTTCAATCCAACTACCTTCCTTACAACCTTGTTTTCGACGCGGTCAGCGAGAGTCACTCCGCAGATTTTTCGCAGTGTCCTCATATTTACTTTCATGCGCACTTCGCAATACCCAACTCTCGCTTCAATAAGCTAGCGTTGGGATCAGTATCGCATTGTAGATGGCAAGCTGGGCTTTTCTGCCTCACACTTGTTTTCCCATCAGAAATTAATGATATCTAATGGCCACATAGACATTATTAATAGTTTTTCTTCGATTTAAAGAAAGTATACTTAGTTTAAGAGACCACACAACCACTCTTATATGTAAGTTCTGCTCACTTACGTTTGACAGTTGATTTGACAGATAAATAAAGTTGAGTAGCGTTTCTGTATACGAATTTTGTTCTGAGTGGTGTTTAAGTGCCAGTTAGTTTGAGTTGTATTTAAATTTATCAGATGCTAAAATTTGACGTATTCTGTCTAATGTGACAGCTACTTAGACGTTTAGGTAGCGCTTATATATTTGAGTGGCAGTTCAGTATTCGGGCTTTTGCCAGTTAAACCCTGGTCCTGCCTAGTTTAAAAATGGCGGTCGTTTATCAGCTGACATTTGACACGACGATTGTGGGTTTATACATAGATTTAGCATAGTCTATAATAGATGGCACATATCAGGAAAAATTTACTAAGGCATCGAATCACTGACAGCGCAACTGCGTATATTCGATTTTCGGGATATTTAAATTTCAACACTTAAACATTAACTATATAAAAGTTGACGCTTTGATGCGCTGTTTAACACATTGATAAGTCACTCACACATCAACAACCCATTTTTGGTCTCGTTGTTTGGGTGACTATTGCCGATCTATTATTCTTATATCTATGGTCACACCATAAAACTTCATAAAAGTAGAAAGTTGTTTTTTCACGAAATATGCCATAGATAATGTACAAAAGAGTGAATGCTAGGCGAAATACAGACATTAAATAACCAAATGTTGCCATCTGTCGAAAACTAAACCTAAGGTTACATAATCTATCTCAATTTTGCTGTTGATCTTACGGGGCAGGTTTAAACCGTTGATTAAAATTACTATAGTTTAGAAAATGGTCAGTTTTAACTATGATTGATCTTACGGGCCTTAGTCACTTTCTTAATTAACACAAGAAACAAGTTAAAAGTCCCATTCAATTTTATTATTGCACTAACAAAACAAAAAACTTCGAGTGAAATTATAAATCATACATACCGTTCTTTTTTGTCCTTCTTCTCTTTCTTCTTTTTGGGCTTGTGCGTGTGCTCAGTCTGCGGCTCGTCTTCTGGAGTGCTGGGGGCGCTTCGCTTTGTCTTCTTGTTGCTCTTGTGACGTACGTCATCATCCTCGACTATACCACCCTCTTCCGGTGTTGGAGATTTCTATTCAACAATAGTCGTTTTATTTATAGATGGTTTTCTTTAACCATAGAGATTTAATGTTAGTGTAACTTTGCTGGCTTATTTTGTGCAAGGTCCATGCGAGAAGTAAAACTGTATTATATATACCATTATTGCTTAATGTAGGAAATGCTTATGTACTTACAGTAATGGTTGCATATTACAATGTGTTATTACATTGTACAGTACTGATAGACAAATTTAATTGTTTTCAATCTTTTTTCTGTAATTTATTCAACAACGATTGCTAGACAAAGCAAAATAATCCACATCATGTTTCACTTTTGTATGCGTCTCGCAGAAAGTTAGCAATCAGAGACCCGGTCTGGCAAAATTAATCTGGGGTTTTGGATACTTATAAAACATCATATCAAAATTTCAGCCATACCAAATTGATTTGAAAAATCAATTTTTTATGGGATAGGAGGGCAAACGAGCAGGCGTGTCACCTGATGGTAAGCAACCTACGCCACCCATGGACAACAGCAACACATATAGTGTTACTGTTGCGTTGCCGACCTTTAAGGGATAGGGGATAGGAAAGGATGGGGAAAGGCGGTGGGCCTCCGGGTACCTCTCTCACCGATCGAAACGCGGCATGAGCCACTTTACGTCGGTCTTCTGAGAGGTCGTAGTATTTCACCGGTCGAGCCGGCCCATTCATGCAGGGAACTGCTTGGCTCTACTACTATTAAATTCCATCTAAAATTGTTTGGTACAGCTTTAGCAACATCGGAATGGTCTGGCAAAATTAATATATGTTGCAAAAACTTCAATAAACATAATGTAATAAACAAAAATCTTCTTAAAATGATTTGAAAAACGGATATTTTACGTGTACAAATAGGCTGCGCAGAAACGAACGCAACCGCTACAGCTAGCAGACTGCCAGTGTTACGTTCAAGAGAGTGAGAGGAATAACATATCTTAAAACTGGCCGACCTAAATTATTTGTTTTCTCGATCTTGCTAGCTCTCGTTTTGTAAGCTTTTTAATAAGTTATCGCTATGTCGAATTCTCTCGCGATCACTATTACCATCTGTCTAAAATGCAATACTATAATGGGCGGAGTATATCTGATTGTAGCCGAAATCATATTTGGATTTTTTATTTTCCTCCGGCTCCGAAAATCCCCGTCCACGTCAGGCGGAGGTTTTCTCGAGCACAATGTGAACGTACTCACCGGCGCCGGGGAATGTTTGCGATGTTTCTTCTTGGTCTTCTTGTGCTTCTTGCCCTCCTGCTCGTCCGAGCTCCAGGAGGCGGCGCTGGCGGGCGGGGACGGGGTCGGCGAGCGCGACCTGGACTGCGACAAGTCACGATCGTTAAATATCCGTTCGAAGCGAGCGGAGCGTATCCGAGCGGCGACATACCAGCGAGGCGGAGCGGGAGCGCTTCTTCTTCTTGGAGCGCTTGGGCTTCTTGGGCTTGGGGTGGTGGTAGTGCAGGCAGGAGTCCTCCTGCTCCAGCTGGAACTCGCGGTACAGGCGCGCGCGCTGCGCCTCGGGCACGGCGGCCAGCGCGGGCGCGGCCAGGTCCAGGCGCGCGCGCGCCTCGGGCCAGCCCAGCGCCGCGCCCGCCCCCGCGCCCGCGCCGGCCCCCGCGCCCAGCCCCGCCGCGCCCAGCGCCCACTTGAAGGCGCTCTCCAGCTTCTTCTGCGCCTTGCTCTCCTCGCGCAGCTTCTCCTTGTTGCGCGCCTCGGCCTGCGACACACCACACTGTACTACCGACACTCGCCGAGATCGCCGACCGCAATATTGAACTGACGGTCTCCGTTCCCTCGTAGAGGCACGAGACGCCGTCCTCCGAGGGGTACTCGACTCTTGAACTTTTCGACGCACGTTCTAGCCCAGCCGGTAGCAGAAACGTGAACTAAAATCGGAGTTTATTATTGTGTACATTAATACTGAGGTACCTTCTCCAGCAGAGAGTTGTAGGTGAGCTTGACGTTGCCGGCGTCGAGCGAGGCCGACTTGCTGTCCTCGCACACGACGGTGGCGAACTCCTCGAAGGTGGTGTCGGCCTTCACCTCGAACGACTTCTCCCGCAGGATCTCCTTGATCACCTTCTTCTCGTCGTGGAAACGAGCCTTCAGATTCTCAACGTAAAACTTGAACAGATCTAAAGGCGTGGATCCGCTTTGACCTACATTCGGGACATTATATTATATGAGTTCTGTTCTTAATATGCAAACAACATTATCTGCATAGTAAAAAACGAAGTCACTTTCCATTGACTGTCCACTTATAAGTATAAGTGGACAGTCAATAGAAAGCGACTTCGTTTTTTACGCCTTTAAAACAGCGCAACGGATTTTGATGGTATGTATAGTCAATCCATAGCATAGTAGAGATAAATAGTAGATAGAGTAAATAGTGGTAACTTTGGAAATACATTATAATACACCATAAAAAGGTCTACAAAAAAGTCCACGACAGTGTATGTCTATGTCTTAGAGATTACCCACCATATCCATTTTTATTTCTTTACTTTTTACGAGAGCTTATTTACGAAACGATTTTAAACACTAAAGCATTAAGCCCCGTGTTCACCAAGATATGATTAAATCTTATTCAGGCGATTACGCCGTAAACGGGTCTTTAATAATATTTTGCTGTTCACCAAGCACTTAACATTGATTAAGTGCTGTAATCCACCGATTATCTTAATATACCTCAAAGACCTCGTTTAACAGGCGGTTATTGTAAACAAATGTGACATTTCATAAAAAAAGTAAGGTGAAGAATCTAATAATGGACACTTATACTACAGTGTTCATCATAAAAGCAATACAAGAAATTAATACAAAACACAGACCAAGAGTCATTAGTAAAATATCATATCAATATTCTAGAGAATGCCTAGTAGAAGTATCTGTAATAAATAAATTCTTAGAAATTTGAGAAGGTATAGCAAAACCTAAAATCACCATTGAAAAACAAGGTTATAAGGAAGGAAGTCGGATTGAAAGAGAGTGTCGGTGTAAAAATAAGAAGGGGCATGCTCCGATGGTTCGGACATGTGGAAAGGATGAATGAAGCAAGATTGACTAAGCAGATATACAATGCAAAAGCGGATGGATGTAGGAGTCGAGGACGGCCTAGACACACATTCTATGACCAAATAGAACGTGTTCTGGAGGAAGGTGATGTTAGGAGCCTCAAAAATCGACGCGCGTGCATGAAAAGAGTTATGAAAGTCAACGAAGCGAGTGAGGTGTGTAAGAATCGTGCCTTATGGCGCTCCGTTCTCTCTGCCTACCCCGCAAGGGATTTGGCGTGAAGTTATGTTATGTTAAAACTTAACTAGTTTAACAATATAATAACCATTCCTTATTCAGTTTATAACTTTAAAACCATCGAAAAATTATGTTTTCTTTGAATAAATAAAAAAATATCCATCGCTGGTTTATAGTCCATTATTTGAACCTTTGTTTACAATAACCGCCGGTTAAACGAGGTATTTGAGGTATATTAAGATAATCGGTCGATTACAGCACTTAATCAATGTTAAGTGCTTGGTGAACAGCAAAATATTGTTAAAGACCCGTTTACGGCGTAATCGCCTGAATAAGATTTAATCATATCTTGGTGAACACGGGGCTAATTCGCTTACGAGTGTTTAAAAAAGTCTAAAACATTATTTTCATCTAAAATGTAATTTATAGCGACTTCCATTATATTTTGTTTAGGGTAGCCTAAACAAAATATAATGGAAGTCGCTAAGTCGCTAATTCGCGTAAGCGAATTAGCCCCGTGTTCACCAAGATATGATTAAATCTTATTCAGGCGATTACGCCGTAAACGGGTCTTTAACAATATTTTGCTGTTCACCAAGCACTTAACATTGATTAAGTGCTGTAATCGACCGATTATCTTAATATACCTCAAATACCTCGTTTAACCAGCGGTTATTGTAAACAAATGTGACATTTCATAAATAAAGTAAGGTGAAGGATCTAATAATGGACACTTATACTACAATGTTCATCAAATGTAAAAGCAATACAAGCAATTAGTACAAAACACAGACCAAGAGTCATTAGTAAAATATCATATCAATATTCTCAAGAATGCGTAGTAGAATTTATTACAGATACTTGAAGTTATGTATGTAATTATTAATATATTATTATGAATACCTGAATATTTTTCTGGGAAATTAATTGTATATTGAAGGGGGTAAACTCGCAAGAGGGTAACCTGCTGGTAAGTGACAAACGCGGCCCATACACACATAGATAGTATTCTAGTCGTGTTACAAGGCTTTCAGTTAAGATAGTGAGTGGAATGGTATGAGAGAGGGAAAGGGTGTGGGTATACCTCTCTTACGAAACGAAATGCGACATGAGTCACATTACTTCGATATTCTGAGAAGTCGTGGTATTTCGAGAATGCGTAGTAGAAGTGGCTCTAATAAATTCTTAGAAATTTGAGAAGGTATAGGAAAATCTATAATCACCATTGATAGACATTTAGGATCCACTTGTCTATTCCCAGTTATGACACAGACACTACCCAGCATTAAATATCCAGTCATTGACATTGTTTTTTGTCGTGTCATATACATAATTATGGCAAAGTTAAACAGTATTTAGGAGACGAATAAATGAAATCCCGTTTTATTTAAAACTTAACTATTTTAACAATATAGCCATTCCTTATTCAGTTTATAACTTTAAAACCATCGAAAAACTATGTTTTCTTTGAATAAATAAAAAAATATCCATCGCTGGTTAATAGTCCATTATTGGAACCTCTACCCTAAACAAAATTTAATGGAAGTCGCTATAAATTACATTTTAGATGAAAATAATGTTTTAGACATTTTTAAGTACTCGTAAGCGAATTATACGGGCACCCCATTTATTCCAAATATGACGAAATTATTTCGAAAATATGACGAAAAAGCAAAATAATAAAAAGTATTCAACATGTTGTCATGACAACGTCTGAGTTGCCATGACAACAGAGATCAACAGAATAAAACATAATGCTAATAAATAACAAAGGCATTTATGGTAACTGATCGCATTGCCATAACATGGTTCACATTTTGCAGTATATATTATTATCCTAACATTTTTGGATGTCGCTCGGATGTAAGTAAATGTATACAGTTTGCACACATTTTACTTTATTTTAATAAGTAGCATTATACTACTCATTCTTTTACTATTCATTCGTTCTAATTACAACTGATTACGTAGCAGTCCCCATTTTATTTTTGGTGAACAGCATTAACTTTAAAGGTCCGATTATATTTAGAGCTCTATTTAGCTAACACATCGTTATGTCATAGTTCATGAACTCCAACCTTATACGGGCACCCCATTTATTCCAAATATCACGAAATTATTTCGAAAATATGACGAAAAAGCAAAATAATAAAAAATATTCAACATGTTGTCATGGCAACGTCTGAGTTGCCATGACAACAGGGATCAACAGAATAAAACATAATGCTAATAAATAACAAAGGCATTTATAGTAACTGATCGCATTGCCATAACACGGTTCACATTTTGCAGTATATATTATTATCCTAACATTTTTGGATGTGGCTCGGATGTAAGTAAATGTATACAGTTTGCACACATTTTACGTTATTTTAATAAGTAGCATTATACTACTCATTCTTTTACTATTCATTCGTTATAATTACAACTGATTACGTAGCAGTCCCCATTTTATTTTTGGTGAACACCGTTAACTTTAAAGGTCCGATTATATTTAGAGCTCTATTTAGCTAACACATCGTTATGTCATAGTTCATGAACTCCAACCTAAGTCTTATCAAATTAAGTATATTCCATATTGATCTATAATAAACGCATTATACATTTAATAAAGATCAATGTTCTGTACAAACAAGTACCTATGTTTTTGAATTTCACAGTTTATTATTTTATGTAAGTTGAGGGTAGTTATTGTTATTGCCACGTAAGATTTGATCGATTTGAACAGACGTTGTTCGGTCGTTCGTTAATTGTAATTGTTAAGAAGTTTTGCTATTGTAAATAAGAGAAAGTTTGGATTTTTATTGGTTTGCCGTTATAAGGCAATATTGTGTAAATTGTTAAACTATATTTGTAAAGATTGTGAATAGTGACCACTCGCGCTGCGGGGCCCTATTGTGTCGTCGTTCGCTGCCTTTATGATATGTCCTACCAGTTTTCTATTTTGATTGGCCAATCCGAGAGTTACTGAGTGATTAGGTTTAATAGGTAGTTGACCCTTACTTCGGTAAGTTAATTGCTCGTTATAAGAAGTACATATAACCACTTAATAATATTAGCCTTGCGCAACGCAAGCGTTAGTTCGTGCCCCTTTGCATCCCCACTGACTTGGTATATCTTCCACTGCGCACCCTGGGTCAGCGAGGGACGGTAATGAACATAATTTGTGGTAGCAGAGCGTGGTTTGTGTAGTGAGTACTTGGCGAAATAATCGCAGTCTTTGATCGCAGTTATGAATAGTTGTTTTGTTCAGTCCGCGCTGAAAATGTGTAATTAATTTGTTATAATACTTTAATACTTGGGTAATTGTTTGTAGATTTTTAAATTCATTTATTTATTTTACCGTTAGAAACAAGTTTTAATATCAATTGAGTTCAGTACGGCCCACGTAGATACCTACCATTTTACAAAAAATAATAATATAAATTCGGGTTATTGATTTGTATTTGTTTGACCCTCTGCTAATATTTACTGAACATATAGTTGGGTCATTACCTAATGTATATTTTCATATATTTGTGCAATCATAATAAGCTGTAATTTTTTTAACGTTTTTGGTCAAGTTGGTTATTCATTGGTCACAGAGTAGCATCGATTAATTGTGACAACATAAGTCCATAGTATAGTGAAAGAAATTATTTGTTTTGAGAATCCAAGCTCAGTCTTGTCCAAGTTCATGCCCAAACCAACACGCCGTGAGGACTCGTCTAGGCTGCGCAGCATTCTGCTTAACTGTTCCAGCGACTCTGCCATTACAACGATGTCGTCGGCAAATCAAAGATGTATCTCACATTCACATGTACTCACCATTTACGTTGATACCATGTCCAGTCCAATCTAGGGTCTTGAAGACGTCCGCTAGAGCGTTGGTGAAGAGTTTAGGAGATATGACATCTCCCTGTCTTACACCTCGAATCAGCTCGATAGAGTTCGTCGCCTGGTCCTGTATCTGGACAGCCATCGTGGGTGTCATACAAGCATCTCAACACCTCGATATAACGCCAGTCAATCCGACATCGCTACAATGCATCCAGAACTACCCAAGTTTCGATGGAGTCGAAGGCTTTTTCGTAATCCACGAATGCCATACACAACGGCTGATTATACTCTTTGGTCTTCTGTACAATCTGCCGAACAGTATGGATGTGGTCCACGGTACTGAAGCCTTTTCGAAACCCAGCCTGCTCTGGAGGCTGGAATTCGTCGAGTCTTGCAGCGAGACGATTCGTGACGACCCTCGAGAACAACTTGTAGATATGGCTCAGGAGTGAGATGGGTCTGTAATTCTTCAGTAAGGTTTTATCACCTTTTTTGAAGAACAGCACCACCGCACTTCTGCAAGCCTGTGGTGTATGACGGAATTAAAAAGACTTGCTAATTTCTTTAGGATAGGAGTCCCGCCGGATTTTAGAAGTTCTGTAGTAATTCCGTCATCACCGGGTGCCTTGTTATTCTGAAGTTGCCCGAGAGCTGCACTAATCTCGCTTTCTGCAAAGTCAGGGATGTCCTTACTGTAGTGACGCGTAAGCGGGGCTCTGTGGTTATCATCGCTGTGTCCCGTCAGCTTGGTCATCCGTGTGGAATAAAGGAGCCCGTAAAAAGATTCGATCTCTGCGAGAATCTCAGGCTTAGAGGTGACGACACGTCCATCCGCAGTTTTCAGCTTTGACAGATGGGGCCTTCCAAGCTGCTTAGCAAACACTTTCGACCCTTTGTTGTGGTCGATCGCGTCCTCGATTGCTCGAGTATTCGATCGACGACGGTCGCGCCGCATCAGCTTTCTAATTCGCTGGTTTAGGCTATTCCATTCTGACGAAGACAGCTGGTCGGATGGAGTTTCTCGCCTTTGCCTCATCAGCTCGAGTGTCTTAGCAGAGAGCTTGTAGTTTGGACTCCTTTTTCTGCGATCTCGGGAACAACCTTTGAGACACTTTCCTCAGCGTGTTGACCACAATGTCGGCTTTTTCGTCCACGTTGCCTGTGGTTTCCAGCAGGTCGAATCGATTTTTAAGTTCCATTTGGAACTTTTCATCATCATCATAAGCCCTTTTGAGGTCCACTGCTGGACATAGGCCTCCCCCATAGAGCGCCACAACTGTCGGTCCGCGCAATCATGGGGGGTTTTTGCCATAATCGCCACGCTTGGCAGGCGGGTTTGCGATCGCAGTAGGCTGTAGTGTCTTGAGAGAGAATGCTGCTGCCCATTCTTCTAGCTTTTCCCTTAGTCGCCTTTTACGACACCCACGGGAAGAGATGGGATAGCGGTATTCTAAGCCGGCGCCACACAGCAACTTTTCGGTTTCGGCTATTTGGAGAGGCGTAGGGCGGATAATAGACCTCATCTTCCGGGTCCTTTCAGCTTTCAAGTTAATATATAGAGAGCCTCGAAGAAGTCGGTGATAACTTCCAGTATTGGACCTGTTGATCACAGAGACATCTCGTAATGATAAAATCTATCTCGTTCCTTGTCACAGAATCGGGGCTTCGCCAAGTCCACCTCCTGTGGAGACTCTTCTTGAAGATTGAATTCATCAAGAAAAGCCCTTCAGACTCAAGGAAGTTGACCAGCATCTGGCCCCTGTGATTTCGGCACCCCAAGCCATATGGACCGATTTTCGTTTCGCCGCGTTCTTGTACTCCCACTTTGGCATTAAAGTCCTCCATAACAACGTTGTAGTGAGCCTTGGCGGTACCATGTATTACTTTTGCAATATCCTCGTACATCGCCTCGGCTATCTCGTCAGAGTATGTTGAGGTCGGCGCATACACCTGTATTACCTTCAGGGTGTACCTGTTGGTGAGTTTCAGTACAAGGTACGCTACCCTGGTCGACACACTACTGATCTCCACAACGCTGCTAACGAGGTCCTTGTGAACGAGGAAACCGACACCCCCCTGGGAGAGCTGGTCACCTTCCCGAAAGTAGAGTAAGTTGCCTGACTGTAGGGTCATTGTGTCCTCCCCCCTCGCCGGACTTCAGACAGCCCTAGAATATGCCAGTTCAAGCAACTCAGCTCCACCTCGAGTTCGGTGAGGTGTTGGTCCAGCCGAAGAGCGTCCATTATAAGTGGCCACGAGAAGTTGTTTTTCGCAGACTGCCTTAACACGGAGATTCTTCGCACCCCCTGTCTCACCGTTACCACGACCGCTGCTTTGGCCGAAAATAGTGGGACCGGGAACTGGGGGCCGTTGTAAGCGCGCTTTTCTCATCGGAGGTTTTTTCCCATAGTCCCCACGCTGGGCAGACGTGTTGGAGTCCGCAGTGGGTGAACCTTTTCTTAAAGATAGGGACGCTGCTGCCCGCCCCTACGTCATTTAGGTTGACCAATATTATCGTTTCACTCGATTCGATTACAATAATCAATTATATTTTTTAAAATTTTTGGAATTGTTTCTTTGTTTAATGTTAGTGTAACTTTGCTGGCTTATTTTGTGCAAGGTCCATGCGAGAAGTAAAACTGTATTATATATACCATTATTGCTTAATGTAGGAAATGCTTATGTACTTACAGTAATGGTTGCATATTACAATGTGTTATTACATTGTACAGTACTGATAGACAAATTTAATTGTTTTCAATCTTTTTTCTGTAATTTATTCAACAACGATTGCTAGACAAAGCAAAATAATCCACATCATGTTTCACTTTTGTATGCGTCTCGCAGAAAGTTAGCAATCAGAGACCCGGTCTGGCAAAATTAATCTGGGGTTTTGGATACTTATAAAACATCATATCAAAATTTCAGCCATACCAAATTGATTTGAAAAATCAATTTTTTATGGGATAGGAGGGCAAACGAGCAGGCGTGTCACCTGATGGTAAGCAACCTACGCCACCCATGGACAACAGCAACACATATAGTGTTACTGTTGCGTTGCCGACCTTTAAGGGATAGGGGATAGGAAAGGATGGGGAAAGGCGGTGGGCCTCCGGGTACCTCTCTCACCGATCGAAACGCGGCATGAGCCACTTTACGTCGGTCTTCTGAGAGGTCGTGGTATTTCACCGGTCGAGCCGACCCATTCATGCAGCGAACTGCTTGGCTCTACCACTGTTAAGAACTGTTTGCCGAACTCAAGGTGGACGGTTCGGTACTGAAGAGAGCGGTGGCAACATATTGCGATTGCCAGTCGAATAACGGCCAGGTTGGCCGAGGCGGGTAGATGTTCTGTACAAACAAGTACCTATGTTTTTGAATTTCACAGTTTATTATTTTATGTAAGTTGAGGGTAGTTATTGTTATTGCCACGTAAGATTTGATCGATTTGAACAGACGTTGTTCGGTCGTTCGTTAATGCAATCGAAGTTTTGCTATTGTAAATAAGAGAAAGTTTGGATTTTTATTGGTTTGCCGTTATAAGGCAATATTGTGTAAATTGTTAAACTATATTTGTAAAGATTGTGAATAGTGACCACTCGCGCTGCGGGGCCCTATTGTGTCGTCGTTCGCTGCCTTTAAGATAGGTCCTAACAGTTTTCTATTTTGATTGGCCAATCCGAGAGTTACTGATTAGGTTTAATAGGTAGTTGACCCTTACTTCGGTAAGTTAATTGCTCATTATAAGAAGTACATTTAACCACCTAATAATATTAGCCTTGCGCAACGCATTCGTGCCCCCCCACTGACTTGGTGTATCTTCCACTGCGCACCCTGGGTCAGCGAGGGACGGTAATGAACAATCAATATACTCCTTTACAGCATGTAATATAAATTAATATTAGCACTGGCTGCCTATAGACCTTAATAAAATCGGAAATGTACACACACTATGAACAATTGTATCCAATTTCAAAGGTATAAGTACAGTACAGTTTATATATTCATTTAAGTTGCGCGCGAGCATTCACATAAGACACCCGTGCTATACACTTTTAAAGCAACTTCATAGATCGTCAACTTTTTGTAATAAATTATTAAAAAGGCATTAGCAAGGTTATTCGCGATGAAGTGTGCCGTCTGTGGTTTGTCGTTCAATGACGGAGTCCAGTGCGCATCATGTAAAAGGAACATGGATTTTAGTTGTGCGGCTATATCTGAAAGTGGTTGGAGGAAATTGGGGGCAGATCGACGTCTGGCTTGGAAGTGTCATAATTGTAAGGCTCTTATTCACTCCCCGCAAGCACCGTCAACCCCTGAGCCTGCCCCCCTAGATACGATCCTGGAAGAAATCCGTAGTATGAGAAGTCAGCTATCTTGTTTGCCAACGTTAACCGCGGATATTAAAAGCATAAAACAGGAAGTAGCCGACTTGAAGTCCAGCAACGAATTTTTTTATAGTAAATTGGAAGACCTAAGGAACAGAATCAGCAGCATGGAAATTAAAGTAAGAGAAGTGGAAGGCTTACAGGAATCAATGCAAAGTGAATTAGTCCGTATTAAGATACAGCTCAGTAACAATGATCAAAGATCTCGTCAAAACAATATTGAGATTAAAGGAATCCCCTTAAAGAAAGAGGAAAACCTATTTAACATTATAGATGCCATAGGTAAAAATATCAATAGCTCTATTCCTAGACAGCAAATCAACCACGTCTACCGTGTGCCCTTATATAACACGAAGGAAAAGGCTATAATAGTAAGCTTTCTAAATCGCCACGTGAAGGAAGACTTTGTTTCTGCTGCTAGGCGAACTAAAAATCTTACAGTTGCAGATAGAGGTTTCAAAGACTGTGTTAACCGTATTTTTGTTAACGACCACTTGAACGCCGACGCGAAATATCTTCTTTCCAGAACTAAAACTATAGCCAAAGAACGAAACTATAGTTACGTATGGGTGAAGTACGGCAAGATTCATGTTCGAAAAAACGATACTTCGCATGTTTTAATTATGACATCAGAGAAAGATTTAAACAAAATTACCTAATCTGTCTTATAAAATATTGTGAAATGATTGTTGTATATATTTTTGTTAACGTTCGTCATACACATTGCTTCTCATGCATACATTGTTATAAGCTAAAACTGTACAAACTGTTGAGAGTCCCTGCAGCACTTAACACTTGCATCATGCTTCTCTTTCACTCGCGTAATAATTCACTTAGCATGTCTCATGCCACGTCTCACCTAATAGCTATAACTGTCTCTCTCCTTGCTATTGCTTTCATATGTTGCTTGCTCTTTTGCATTTCTGTGCATAATGAGTCTAATGATGATGGCAGTATTTGCTCTTATGCGAACTTTATATTATGTTTTTATTTTATAATTTACGATTTTACAGGTAGTAATGGATGATATCAATATTCAACTAAATATTTACTACCAAAATGTGCGTGGTATGCGAACCAAAACTACGATATTTCGTCGCAATATTTGCTTAAACACACACGATGTTGTTATTTTAACTGAAACGCGGCTATTGGATAGTATTTCTGATTCAGAACTTTTCGATAACAGATATATAGTATGGCGTCGAGACAGAAATTCGGATGTTACCGGCCAAACTCGCGGAGGTGGTGTATTAATTGCCGTTCGCAAAGAATTCACCGTAATGTCTCGGCCTGAGTTTCATTCTAGCGCGGAGGATTTATGGCTGACCTTATCTCTAAAGCCAGACGGCAGAAGAAGCGTACTCAATCTACATCTATGCGTTTTGTACCTGATTAAGCAAAATGAAGGGTACTCTTTTTCTAACCAATTATCAAATTTCATATCTAAACTTACGGAAAACATGGTAAGATATTCTAACGATAAGTACTTAATTGTAGGAGATTTTAATATGAGTAGTATATTGTGGTCACTTGATAGGAGTGGAGATTGTATGACCCCGTCTAGCGTTTCTGGTGTCGACGAGGTCAATTTTGTAGACGATTTATAACACTGAACTTAAAACAATATAATAGTTGCGTGAATAATTATGGTAAAATTTTGGATCTTGTTTTATCCAACGATAGTGCTACTGTTAGTGAGTGCCACGACCCACTTTTACCCGTAGACCCTTTTCATACTCCCCTTTCAATTACATTACGCTATTTTGATTTTAAATTATTAAAACCGAACTCTTATGCAAAACTGGCGTATTTTAAGGGTGACTATAATTCTATTAATAAGGAGATATTAGATATAGATTGGAACGCCAAATTGGCCGCTGGCTCAGTCGACGACGCGGTTGATTACTTTTATAACATTGTAAACTCCCTTTTAGATAACCTTTAACTCCCTTTTACCTAAGAAAAAACTGAACAACTGCTACTATCCTAAATGGTACTCTCCGGCTCTAAAAAAAGTAATTAAAGAAAAATTTAAATTTTTTAGGAAGTTTATTACATATCGCAACAATGCCGACTTGGATAGCTTTAAATTATTGCGTGATAGGGTAAAAAACTTAGAACGGTCTTGCCATCAAGATTATATTAAATCAGTCGAAAATTCTATCAAGAAAGATCCAAAAAATTTTTGGTCATTTATAAAGGATCGTTCGAAAGGTAACGGTATTCCGAAGAATATTAAATACAATGACATGATTGTATCATCTGGGGAGGAAATTTGTGATGCGTTTTCCTCTTACTTCCTATCCACATTCTCGTCTTCCGTTTCTCATAATAATAGTGTTTCCATGTCTCCGGTCTCATGCTCATCGGGTGGCATAAACGCTATTGAAATTTCCAATCCCGATATCTTAAAAATTCTTGCTAGTCTGGACTCCTCTAAATCAGCAGGACCTGATCGTATACATTCTGTGTTCCTAAAGAAATGTGCAGAAAGCATTGTGATACATGGGTATACATTTATAAACTTTTAAATAGCACAGAAATGGTTCTGTGCTATTTAAAAGTTTATAAATGAGAGTGTCTTCCCTCACAAGTGGAAAGCTGCTTTCATATCACCTATCCATAAAAAAGGTTCCAGAACAGATGTAACTAATTATAGGCCAATATCTAAACTTTGTATAATTTCTAAAATTTTTGAGAGAGTTGTCTACGATCAGGTTTTTTCAGCACTCAAAAACTCTTTTAGTTTACTTCAACATGGATTCTTGAAAGGGCGGTCAACAGTAACGAATCTTATACTTTTAAACGACTACATCACTGAATCCATGGACTCTGGTCATTAGGTGGATGTATTATATACTGACTATTCCAAATGCTTTGACAAAATAGACCACAACATACTCCTAATCAAACTCCAGCAGATAGGCATACATGGTGATCTATTCAGGTGGTTTTCGTCCTATATTGAGAAGAGATCACAAGCAGTTGTCATCAATAACTATATCTCAAGCTGGGTCACAATCCCAAGCGGAGTTCCTCAGGGATCACTCTTAGGACCTCTGTTATTCGCCATTTTCGTAAATGACATACCCGACTGTTTTATTTTTTCAAAATTACTGTTTTGCAGATGACATGAAAATATTTTTGAAAATTACAACCTTGGATGACGTTAAATGTCTCCAAGAAGATTTGAATAGACTAGATAATTATTGTCATGCAAATAAACTTCATCTAAATATTAATAAGTGCTTTCTAACCACGTTTAGTCGAAAATCTAAAATTCTTACTGCAAATTATACACTCACAGGCCAAAACTTACAAAGAATAAACGCCATCCGTGATCTCGGTGTCATTCACGACTCTAAATTATTATTTGATCAGCACATTGCAAATATCGTCTCAAAAGCCTCTAAAGCATTGGGTTTTTTAATGAGATGCTCAATTAGTTTTAAGGAAGCCAAAACTCTTAAGATACTTTTCTGCACTTTAGTGAGGAGCAATGTGGAATATGCGTCACAGGTATGGAACCCAGGCTACGACAAATATATCTCGCGAATTGAGCGAATCCAAAGAAAGTTTGTGAAATTTTTATGCTTTAGACTACACATATCTTACAAATCAGATAATTATCTTCAATTATGTAAGCAATTTCATTTATTACCATTATCACTCAGAATAGATATTTCTGATGTGACATTCTTCTTAAAAATATTATCAAATCAAGTAGATTGTCCCGAACTACTAAGTAAGGTTAATATTAATATTCCCCTCAAACTTTGCAGGGACAACCCTCCCCTAGTATATCCCTCAGTTAATACAAACTATCGTAGAAACTCATATTTGAACAGAGTACATGTAAAATTGAATACAATTTGTAAAAAGTTCAACTCATTGGATTTGTTTTCCAAAAGTGTAAGCGCAGTGAGACAGATGCTGAGCAGGGAATTCTTTTCATAAATGTATATGTTGATGTGTATATTATATGTATATTATATGTACTATGTATATTTATGATTACGTTGTGTATGTGAAATAACTGTTTAAATGCATGTTGAAGGCAGGAACAATTCCTGGTGTTGTTTTTTCATAGTTCTTTGTTTTAGTTGATGTTTTCTTTTGTTTTCGTTGCTAAATTTACTTTAATAGCAATATGAATGCTCACGTAATGTTTTACGTTCAGTTACTAAACGTGAGGATCTATAATTGGCTATCTGATGTCTATTGTACTATATATAGAATATTATTGTAGCTGTTGATCTTCCTAAAATAAATAAATAAATAAAAAAAAAATTGAGTGTTGAGTTGTTTGGGCAGTTGAGTAGTTGAGTAGAGTGGTAGAGCCAAGCAGTTCGCTGCATGATTGGGCCGGCTCGACCGGTGAAATACCTCTCAGAAGATCGACGTAAAGTGGCTCATGCCGCCTTTCGTTCGGTGAGAGAGGTACCCGGAGGCCCATCCCCCTTCCCCATCCCTTCCTATCCTACTCCTTTAAAGGTTGGCAACGCAACTGTAACACTATATGTGTTTCAGGTGTCCATGGGCGGCGTTGGTCACTTAACATCAGGTGACACGCCTGCTCGTTTGCCCTCCTATCCCATAAAAAAAAATAAAAAAAAGTTAGTACAACAGAGGGCAGCACGCACCGAGCATGGCGGAGAACCTCATGTCGGCCGAGATGACCGGGTACAGCTCCACCCACAGCGACATGGACGTCAGCTTGCCCTCCTCGTGCAGGCTGTCCAGCAGCACCTGCGGACACCCGCTTGTTACCAAACAAAACATCGCCAATTATATATTCTAAACATATTCCTAATAATTACCAAAAAGTTGTCTCTGTTCTTCCTCTGCTGTCTCTTATTCCTCTTTTTTATTTGATCTCTTTCTTGCAGGTATTCCGCTTCCAGGTTTCTTATGTGCTGTTCGAACACTGAAAAATAGATAATATGTCAATTGAATCTTTTTGAATGAAACATATTATGTCGGAAAGTGTAATAAGCAGGCAGGGCGATGAGTGTGAGCTGCGAACACTGACCGATGAGGGCGTCCTCCTTGTCCATGCCCAGCAGGCTCACGTCGTTCTTGAAAGCTGCGTTCTCCAGCAGCAGCACCTGCGCCTCGCTCCAACTGCTCACGTAAGTTATCTCGCTCATGTTCTCCAACACCTGCACACACCAAATCTCACTTTAATATACAAACCCTCAAGTTATATAATTACATAACTATAATTGGTATGGCTTTTCTCGATCAACACAATTGTATTTGTTTTCATCACCATTCATTACATAAATAGGTCCCTATGGCAGGAGCCAGTTACCTGCGCCAACATCTTCATGTTGCGTTTCTTCAAAGCCTTGGCCTCCTCCTTCTCGCGCTTCGTTATTGTAAAAATACTGTCTTCGAATATATCTCTGCGATCTGACTCGGGAACACAACGCCATATCTGAAACGTTATAACATAAGAACCTAATCGGCACAAGCAGCTATGCGAATATTCAAATGCCGTAAACTTATGGAAGCGCATAACAAACCTATATTAACAGTTAATATAAGTAATGGTCCGGCTCGATCCGGAGAGATATCCACCTTCTTTCCCATCCCGACCATTAAGAGTCGGCAACACAGCTGTAACACTATCTATGTTGCAAGTGTCCATTGGCGGCGCTTGTCACTTTCCACCAGGTGATCCGTTTGCACTTTTACCCTATTATCCCATAATAAAGAAATACAACCGGTTTCGAAGAGAGCACTCCCACTTTACACAAAAAGGACTCTGGTGCAGTTCATACTTCTATGACAGTGTGAACAATCCATGGTGACAGTACTCACCTCCAGATTGCTGAACATCTCCTCACACTTGTAGTACTTGGTGAGCGAGGTGACGCGATCGCAAGTCAACAAAAACTCTTCCAAATTCTCTCTATTCTTTTTCGTCTTCAACCTGCCAAATTATTTGTATTTTTTAACATGTTATTCTTAGGAATAATTTGAAATCTTGTTTTAAATAGATTAGACAGATCTGTTATCGCAAATATCAGAATTTTAACAAAAAAATATTGATGTTTAATGTGTTAATGTTAGTGATATACACTTTATAAACTTATGACCAAATACATTATGCCTATAGTATGGGGCGGAAGTCCAACGAGTCCAAACATAAACAAGGACTCAAGAGAGTTATGTAAAAGTATATCTTTAATAATAATTTTCCACAACAATCTAGCAATTACCTCTGCTCCTCCCTCTCGTCTTTTAATTTCTGTGTTTTGTAAGCGTTGAATGCTTGTTTCTTCTCATTGAGCTTCTTGAATGCAGTGTAGCGGGGATCCTTCGATATAATCTTGACACACTGCTCCCAAGTTGCATTGGATGGTACATTCTGATACAAAAAACATTACACAATTTGTTATTCATAATTAAAATCCTTAACTAGCCTTAAACTATATAGTTTAAGGCAAGTTAAGGATTTTAATTATGAATAAAAAATATATATATATTCCATGTGTTTTTTGACAATTTTATACTTGAATATATCATCTATATATTAATATAGGTGAAGCGAAAACTAAGGATCTACGAAAATTGACAAAAGGGAGGAGAGTAAAATTTCGCACACTTACTGTATAAACTGTTTGGGAAGAGGTGACGAAGACTAACTTACTTACTAATTTTTTTTTTAAATAATGCGTAAAATACATTATTATTAACAAAAAACCGTTTCACACATTCCACCATTATTTACCGTGTATATACCCATACATAGATATTCTTTTGTGTATTTGGAGACCTTGTCCGAGGGGTAGTGTTGTAAATGGAAAAGTCATGTATGCCGGCTGATATTGACACCAGTTGTTGAAGTTATAGCACTGATGAGTGATCCGACTGTCAACTATTCAAGAAATGATGTGACTGTGAGTGTGGTGGGTCACGAAAGGCAACTAAAATTTATTTTCAGGGAAAATAGCTAACTGCTTAACTAGCTGAAAATATCAGTGTCTAGCTGAAAATCGTCAGCTGTCTAGGTGACGGTGAAAGTCTGTCAGATGCCTTAATAAAGATTGAAAAATTTCAAGTAGTTACCTCCCGGACCATCCAATAATCTCAAATCACAACTATGTAAATTACCTACTTAAAGCATGATTATGTCACAGTCCGAATTTGTTTAAAAATTGGTAAATTAAAATTGCCCATTGGTATTAAACAAAATAGTATAGGCGTATAGTTGTGGGCAATAGAACCTAAATAATGTTCAAACTTATAACTTAAATTAATAATGGTCGAGTGTCGACCACCACGGGCGCACGCAAATTTTTTTAGATATCGAGTAAAAAAAAATTGATAATGCGAACTGATACCCTATCTTTGAGCAGTTCCTTGAAGGCCTCTATAGCTTCTTTCTTATCTTTGTACTGAGGCTCAGGCTGCTGCTCCGTTTCCGTGTTGTTCACTTGAGGTGGCAACGCTATTTCTTCCAGTTTGCCTACACATAAAACAAATTAACTTAAATTAAATTTAAAATTATGAGTATGTATTATTTAAATATATCCTCATCGTTACATAGTATAAAACAAAGTCGCTTTTCGCTGTCTGTCTCCTTATAAGCTCAGAACTTTTAAACTACTCAACAGATTTTAATGCTGTTTTTTTTCATTGATAGTGGGTGTCAATTAGTTGGTTGGGTATATATGGGTATATGTATAATTTATGTATAATGTAGTAAAGAAAAAGTGATAATTTTCGAGATTTAGCATTTTAATTCTAAATGCTGTAAAATTTACTGACAGACACTCTCTTTTAATCCGACTTCCTTCCTTACAACCTTGTTTTCGACGCGGTCAGCGAGAGTTTCTCCGCAGATTTTGCGCAGTGCCCTCATTTCGACCGCGTTATTCTACTTTCATGCACACTCAGCCATAAACAGCTCTCGCTTCCATACGTTGGCGTTGGGATCAGGACTGCATTGTGGATTGCTAGCTGGGCTTTTCTGCTAATGTTTTTTGCGCCCAGGAATCTGCCCAACGCTCTATTTACGCTGTTCCCTATCGCCACTCGTCTTTCTACATCCGCGGTGTACCTTCCATCCCTGCTTCTCATATTTCATTGCGTTTTATTCATTTACTTAAAACAACTATTCATTTACTACAAACTTTAATGGAAAGATGGATGTACTTTAGTTACTTACTTTCTTCAGGTATGGGTATGTTGGTAGTGAGGTGTGTTGGGTCGATGGCAGCAAGAGTTTTAGCCATTGCCTCATCAAGAGCAGAGCTCCCGGAGCCTACTGACGGGGAGGCCGGGAGAGGCACGTCGCCCGGCTGCACCTCCATACTTACTGCGTTCCTGTTACATTTACAAATTATGTAAATAGACTAATAAAATCGAATGCACGAAATGATTTGTAGTTTATTTTTTGTATTTTCGTTAAACGATATAGTTGTTCCTCAAGCTAAAGTTTGGAAGTTTTCGAGTGTCAGAAATGATATTTCATATCAATTAAAAATTATATAACACTCGCTGACCCGGCGAACTTTGTTCCGCATCAGGTTCAATTTAGGCTATTTATCGGCTTTAACTGCTGTCTCGCTATTAATACTGCAATATTTTCGAAAATATTTGTTTAAATTGTATGCTGTAAAGGGCCAGGATCATTTATATTACATGCACAATCTATTTAAGACACTTAATTGCATTAAAATTAATGCTGCAATATTTAAAATCGCTTCGTAAATAAGCCCTTATTTCTCGTAAAAAGTAAAAAAATAAAAATGGTCATTGTGGGGTTATCTCTAAAAGATAGACATATGCCCTCGCGGCTTTTTTGTAGACCTTCTGAAGGTGTTTAATAATGTAGAACATCGTTTTCATCTATCACTTAGGGTTCAGCCAGCGTTTACAATTAAAGTGCTAAATCTCGAAAAATATAATTTTTCTTTACAACATCATTTATAAATTATAGATCAAAACCACCCTGTTGACACCCATCTCTAGTTTTAAAGATTTAAGCATATAATTCATCGCGTCATCTCGTGAGGAGTTGACGTGTGTTGTATATCAAAATATAAGTAAAAAATGGCGAACACAATAAAATGTGATAAATGTAATATTGTTATTGATGAACTATTATCGTATATTCAAAATAAAGTGTCGATAGCTGATGAGACAAGTTTGGTGCAAATTTGTACGTCAACGTTTACTAGTGAAGAAATAGAAAAGTCGAAATCGTTACTGCTCGAGTCGTTGTCTTCTGATTTGCGTAAGACTGTACGGAAGGGCAAGGGCAAGGATAATCGAATACTTAATGATATCATTAATATATTCAAGGTAACGGAACCAGATAAATTACCTACTTTTGTGGCCCGTGATTTGGGAAGACTACCTCCCATAACGTTTGATCATTTAGATGTGTCTAAGTTTTTGAAGGATTTAGTGCTACTACAATCCGAAATAAATGAAATTAAATCGAATTACGTCACCCGAGATCAGCTTGAAGATGTTAAGAAACTATGTCAGAATAACACTTCTCAGTTATTGTCACCGTCGCTTGCTAAGTTCAGTTCAAACCGAGCAAACTGTGAAGTGCCACATACTAATTTACGACAGCAAGTATTATCACCAACAGAAGAACATAATTTTAATTTAGCAAATGTTACTCAAAATGGACTTGAGGGTAGTTGTGAACCGTTTTTGCAAAACAGTAAGCGCCGTTATGAATATAGAAACGGTGAGATGGAACGCGGTGAGGGTAGTCCTCATTTAATTTCTACCAATGATAATCTAGCATGCACAACACAAACGCGCGACCAACCGTTTCATGTATCGAACCAGTACATACCGACTTATGCAAACGTTTTAAAAGATAAGGATGGTTTCACATTGGTGAAGTCTAAGAAACATAAGACAAGAAACCGTTTGGTGGGTAATTTTGGGAGTGTTGCAGTTACAGCAGAAGATAAGTTCAAAGCGGCTGATAAACAAGTGCCTATATTTATCTCCAACATAAATAAGAATACGCTGCAATCGGATATTACGGACTATATTCGACAAAAAACTGGTGAAACTGTCTCGATGGAGAAAATAACAATTAAAAGAGCTTGTGATCATGACGCATACAAGTTCTTTGTGCCTCAACATAAAATAAATATATTTTTAGATGCTCAGATATGGCCACAGGGGGTAATTTTTCGCCGTTTTATACATTTCAAACCAAAACGGATACTCGATAATCCTCAAATGGAGATCGGCGCTCCTCAAATCAATTAATGATGGATAGAAATGTATACAAATTCATAAGCTTTAATTGTAAGAATGTGAAGAGGTCTTTACATTGTATACGAGACATATGTAAATCATCAGATATTGTGGCGCTCCAAGAAACATGGTTGTTACCGGATGAGATAACATATCTGGGCACAATAAGTGATGATTTTAGTTACGTGGGAGTATCAGCAGTAAATACCTCGGAGGGTATTTTACAAGGTAGACCGTATGGAGGAGTTGCCTTACTGTGGAGACGACAGCTATTTCAAAATGTGCATGTTATTCAGTGTGAGAATCCACGTTTATGTGCAGTTAAAATAGTGTTAGATAATAAATCGTTATTAGTGATGAGTGTATATATGCCTACGGACGCTTGTATTAATCAAACTCTTTTTACGGATATCCTCGGTTCGGTAAGTGCTATTATAGAGAATTCTGGTGTAGATTATGTTTATATTTTGGGAGATTTTAACGCACATCCATCTGAAAGATTCTATGAGGAACTAGTTGATTTCTGTGCAGAGCAAAATTGGAATTGTATAGATACTGACATGTTAGGAACGGCATCTGACACGCACACGTTTGTGAGTGAGGCGCACGGATCTAAGCGCTGGCTCGATCACTGCCTAGTTACTAAAGCCACTGTTCAGTCTGTTGTGGGCGTGTCTGTGTTATATGATGTTCTATGGTCAGACCATTATCCTTTAGCGATTGAGTGCAATTTAAATATTCTGACATCCTTAATACCTAATGTAAATTTTTCGTATAACAAGTGTATATGGGGAGAGAGAAACCCGAAACAGATAGAACTATATGAAAATGAGTGTAATGCTAAGTTAAATTCGCTCGATCTCCCACAAGAACTCTGTAACTGCTGTGGGTTGACATGTAATACCAGTAGCCATAGAAATGCTATAGATTTATTTTATAAGAGTATTGTGAACATTATTAGTGAGGCAGCCATTAATTGTTGTAAAAGTAGATGTACTAACAAGAAAGTCGTTGGTTGGAACAGGCATGTAGCCGATGCACATAGGGATGCGCGCCATTACTTTATGTTGTGGGTTTCGTATGGTAGACCAGAATCCGGTTATTATTACGAAAAAATGAAAGAGACTCGAAAACTTTTTAAATCTCGTCTGAAGTGGTGTCAGGATCATGAAAATCAAATAAAAATGGACACCCTAGCAGCATACCACTCTAAAAACGATTTTCGGTCTTTCTGGAAAAACACTAATAACTTATGCAGTAGACCGGGTATTCCTGTGTCCATTGGCGGGATGACTAGTCCGGCCGATATAGCTAACTACTTTAGAGAGCGCTTCTATGTAAAGTCTCCCTTAGGACCATCACGCACAGCGCTCAGTGTTGAGCCCGGCAGGACACTAGGTACTCAGATCAATATGGAAGATATCAGTAATATAATAACATCTATGTCACGAGGTAAATCTCCGGGTCATGACGGGCTGAGCATTGAGCATCTTCGGTACGCCGGTGTACATGCTTCGAGGGTTTTATCGCTGTTATATAATGCATGTTTGGCTCATTGTTATTTACCAGATGAGATGACGCGGACAGTAGTCGTTCCTATCGTTAAAAATAAATATAGTGATCTCGCGAATGCATCGAACTATAGGCCTATCTCTCTTGCCACTATAATAGGTAAGGTCTTTGACGGTGTGCTTAATAAACAACTGAATAAGTTTATAAAGCCACATGACAACCAGTTCGGATTTCGACCTGGACTGTCAACGGAAACGGCTGTGTTGAGTCTTAAGCACACCGTAACATATTATACAAAACGTAGAACACCTATCTACGCTTGTTTCCTGGATCTGTCCAAGGCATTTGACTTGGTTTCCTATGATATACTTTGGAGTAAGCTTCAGAGTATAGAAATGCCTATGGAAATTGTAAATATTTTAAAATACTGGTATGGTACCCAGGTCAATATCATACGATGGGCCGGATCATTTTCTGATGCATATAAATTGGAGTGTGGGGTGAGGCAGGGAGGGTTGAGCTCACCTATTCTCTTTAACCTTTACGTCGACGGATTGATAAGCGAACTTTGTAAATCGCGGCTCGGTTGTCACATAGATGGGGTGTGCGTTAACAATATTAATTACGCTGACGACATGGTTTTGTTGAGTGCATCGGTTTGTGGTCTGCGTAGATTGGTAGCTCAATGTGAAAGTTATGCTAAAGTACACGGACTATTGTATAACACTGTAAAAAGTGAAATCATGGTTTTTAAGGCCGGGAACAAATGTCCAGATAACGTACCAGCGATAAACCTATATGGCACGCCATTAAAGAGAACTTACAAGTTTAAATATCTTGGCCATGTACTGACTCCCGACCTTAAGGATGATGAGGACATAGAAAGAGAACGGAGGGCGCTGTCAGTTCGCGCGAATATGCTGGCACGTAGGTTTGCGCGATGTACAGTTGCAGTTAAAGTCTCGCTGTTTCGTGCCTACTGCACATCTTTTTACACGTGCAGCCTGTGGGCTCGGTATACGCGTAAGGCTTACAGCGCACTCCGTGTGCAGTATAACAACGCGTTCAGGGTGCTGGTGGGGCTGCCACGCTTCTGTAGCGCGTCAGGGATGTTCGCTGACGCACACGTGGACTGCTTCCAGTCCACTATGCGTAAGAGGTGTGCTTCCCTGGTGTGCAGGGTGCGGGGCAGCGCTAACAGCATCCTGAGCATGATTGCGAGCCGCCTGGACTGCACATACGTGGGTCATTGCTCAAATATCTCGCATGGTATACCGAGTCGGTGACGCATGTGTGTGCGGAAATAGGTCGGCTGAATAATTTAATTATTATGTATTGTATTTATATCTATATGTATATTGAAATTATGTATTGTAACTATGTATTGTATTGTATTATAACTTCATATGTATTTATGGGCCAGGTTGCCTGAAATAAATGATTATTATTATTATTATTATTATAAGGGGACAGACAGCGGAAAGTGACTTTGTTTTAAACTATGTAATGTTATTAATAATAAATATTAAAATAACTGCAATAAATAAAAATGTTCATATTTACTGTGCAGCTTCTTCAGCAGCTATTTTTTCCTTGATCTCCTCCATCTCCTTGGGTATGATCCAACTGGATTCTTTAGTTTCAATGTTGTGATAGTACACACGGCCAGCATCTGTTGTGTATTCTTTCCAAACACATGCTGATAGTAATTTCTATTAAAAGACCAAAAAGGAAATTATACACTAATGTTAAATAAGCTTAAATTAGCCAACAAGAAACATCAGCCCTTTTCTGTATTATATATCCCATTCCTTATCTGTATTATGTACCTGTATTTGTAATATACTGGCTGACCCTATCAATTTTTCACAGCCATATTTACCACTCAAATGGTTTGTGCTCCACTTCCATTGGTCTTATTGTGACGATATATTTGTCTTTTATCAATAAATATTAAAAATGAAAACTGAATTTGGGAAATAACAACATGTAAGTATTTCCTGCAAGTAGTACATTAAACAGAACAAAATGTTTAAATTTGTGCAATAGATTAATTAATAGATAATTAATATAGATTAATTAATAATTACTAAGGTTACACTTCCCAATTAACCAATAGCCATAACTAAATAGGGTTTCTCTGACAAAACTCTCTCAAACATATTGTGGTTAGTAACTTAAAAAAGTCATGAGTTAGTAAGCACTGAGGCTTAGTAATTCATGTTTTTTTTATTTCTCCCACAATATTTTTTAAGGTACTGGTTTAGCAATTGAAGCAGCCTTGACCTAATTTTTAAACAAGCAACAAGCAAAGTAGGTGAATTATTTAGACAAAAGGAACAAAGATAATAATTAAAATATAATTATAAATTTGGAAATACTGGGCCTTCTCTAATTTACTCATATATACATAATAATATTTTGTCTGCCACATACTTCAGCTGGTGTCTTCAAATCATCAGGTTTTTCCCAGAGGCTTTGTTTAGTAACAGAATTGTAGTAGTATGTTCTGCCATCAGGAGCCTTGTGCTCTGACCATGGGCTACTCTGGTTCGCCATTGGGGCTATATCTGGAGAAGGAGCATTTAGATCCTGCAAAAACATACAAGAGTAATGTAGATAACTCTGCATGACCTTGACTTATTCATCATTAGCAGGACTTTTACATTGAAAATATTATATACAGGGTTATTTCAAATATACTAATAATTAGCTAAGGGTATATTCTGTAGGTAATTACCTAACACTTTTGTTCTACGACTTTTTAAAAATCACAATTTTATTTTTTTTTTCATTTCAAACAAATTTAAATAATTAAAATCGGTAGTTGTAAAATATTAACTAAGTCTACGTATTGCATTGAGCGCACCGAGTGACAACGGTATGGGGGGGTAGCGGGGCAAGGTCACGCGGCATTTGTACTTTGACTGCTCCCGTAGGTCATTAGCCAAACATATGTTAGTCGCCCGTAATATAATAATCTCGAATGCTTAATATCGTGGGCGGAATAATCGAGTTTTCACTTAAATACCCACATTAAATAGGTAGGTAAATTTCCTGAAATACATTAAATTTTAAGTGTATTCGGATATCGTGTAGATTACGAAATTAAAGGTGTTAGAAATGTATTTTTAGGCTATACATTTCTAACACCTTTAATTTCGTAATCTACACGATATCCGATTGGGTATGTGAATTAAAAGCAGTTTCGTGTAGAAAGCGCGGGAACTCGCTTCTCTTGTTTAGATGCATAAACAGAGCTGCTACTCTGAATGAAAATCGGGTGAAATAGGTACGTTTAGTACAAAATACAGTTACAAAATGTCAGATGGTACATTTAAATCTTAAAAATCGTTTTTTTTACTAGAGTTTTAGGTTTTTGTAAAACTGATAAAAGAAAAGTTGTTTAGAATGACACAAAGGAGCTATGTGTAGAATAGTATTAGTATATTAAAATTAACCCTGTATATTTTACATCATTTTTATATATTATTAAATAACTGGATTTTATTAAGTTTTTAATGAATAAAACATTTCATAACTATTGTGTATGAAATGATACCTGCAGAAAACTTGCTAAGATCTTGGTTGGCTATTTAACATATTCATGTAACATGTAAAATATTGTTATAGGCGAGGTTCTACTTCAAACGATATAAATCTTCTTGTGCCCAGTCCTCCAAATGGAAGGCATCAGATAGGTTCATAATAGTAAAAATATACTTACTGGCTTAAAGCCGGGAAATCCTGGAGGTGGCATGGAAAACGGCGGTATCATAGGTGGAAATCCCATAGGTGGTGGTAAACCAGCTATATTGGGTGGCATCCCAGGAACTGGTGGCATGCCGACTGGTGGAGGCATCGGAGGAGGCAAACCACCAAGCATCGTGGGAGGTAGTAGCGGAGCCGTTCCAATAAGGCCGGGGGAACTAGTTCCAGAGGAGGACTCCTGCAATTATTGACAAATAAATTTTTTGAAGTACAAAATAACCATAACCTAAAATGTTGACTAAAAGATTTAGTACCATCATACTCGAATAGTGTCCGTATTTATTGGCGTGGTGTATGAATTAAATAGTTGTAGAAACAAGACTGTTTATTTGTCAATAAAATGCGGCTAAAACTAGGTTTGCCACAACTAACCCTGATAACACAAATAAAGTCAACTAAAATAAATCAAACCATTATTCAAAGCCAATAATAACAAACCAAAGAGTATTTAATTTTTTTTTTAATTCGCCCATTTGGCCAGGCTAAAGCATAGGAGCCATACTGCCTAGAGTATTTATATAACGAACCAGCGTTACCAACTCGAAATTCGTCAAGGTGGGAGATAGGGTTCTACAAGTTGGTAGTTTCCAACAAACCCTACTATGAAAAGTTGGTAGATCTACCACCCATACTTTTCAAGTCTTTTAGAGACCCTCCAATAAGAATCTGGCATCCTTAATTTACTTTTCGATTGGATGAGACATATTTGAACTATTTTTATTAGAAATCTAATGATAAAACAGAATTACAGACCGCTAATATTCAAAATAATTTAATTTTCGAGGAGGAGAATTTTCTTCGTTTTCACTTTCACTTTCACTCATTTTGATAGTGTTCAATTGAAACGTTTCAAAAATTACAATCAGTTATTTATTGATTGAATCGCGTTAGTTATAGAGTGTAAGCACAGATACGTAGAAAGAGTTTTAAGATCTAAGTATCTAACGCCGCCATGATGTTTGTTTTGTTTTTTTTTTTTATTAAGCCGCCATGATATGACCTGTACATCAACCTGTAACGCCCTCTATTTTCGAGTAAATTCGATGGATCCATCAAAGGGTAAAAAAGCAAGAGAAAGATTACGAAAAATGAAAAAAAAATTATAGTTTCAATATTATTTTCATGGAGGTTTGATTTGGGATTTTTGAAAACTTTAAAAGTTGGTAGATTTTTGGTACAAGGTGGTAGGTTTGACTACGACACTAAAAGTTGGTAGATCTACCGAAAAGTTGGTAGAGTTGGCAGCACTGTAACGAACAACCAAACTTTTTTTAAGGGTTTTAATGACCTGATAACTAAGACCTTTAAGTCAAAACAACCAAACTGGCTGGATTTTAGTAGGGATGTTAAAAAATAATCGATTTTTATTTTAATCAGATAATATTTTCTTAAAATTGGCTATTTATAATCGATTTTTAAAAAGTAATCAACTTTTAATAAATCGATTATGTAAATAAATCGATTTTCATTAATATCAACATCTATGCGCCGAATGTCAAAACTCGAAGTAAATTCAATAATTACAAGTCGTTTGGTATTGGCATTTAACATAATTCTTTAGTAACTATATTATATTTTGATATAGCAAAGTTTTGTTACAGTAACTATTTTTAAAACTAAACTTTAATATTAGCGAAAGAATTGTTTTATATTTTTGGTTTTGAGACCATACAGTCGTCATTTGGTTTTTTAATATTTTTTTCAAGTATTTTACTTTAATACTAGTCAAATGTAAAATAGTACTTATTTGTGACGATTATTTTTCTAAATATGTTATTGTTTAAACATTTAGAATAACATAACATTACTTTACGCCTTTTTCTAACGAAGGTGTAGGCAGTGGCTGTTAAGCCTCGTCTAGAATTTATGTTAACGTCCCAAATGGATTAGGTGGCGAAGCTATTGCCATACCCGCCATAAAGTTTTCCTGTCATCGATATTTATCACACATAACTACCGACAACATTTTCGAAAAGTCATTAGTGTGAGCCAGTGACAGAATTCGAACCCGCGACTTCTTTGAATCCACTGGACCACCGAGACTATTAAGATTAACTAAAGAATTGTTTTAATTTTTTTTTGTTTTTGAAAAAACAAACAAGTACGGTATGGTCATTTCAGTTTTGGATTTGAAATGTTTTTTATTTGATTTTTAATTTGATTAATTGTTGATCCAAGATATTCCATATTGATATTCCATCTTAGGTTTATAATTTAAATATGAAAAGCATGTTGGATTCTATATAATGGAAAAATATCGATTTACATAAAAATCTATTATTTAATTTTATTAAAACGACTATTTGCAAATCTAATTAATAAATTTAATAAAAATCGATTTTTATTTATGCATTATTATAATTAAAAATCGATTTTTATTAAATTGATAAATAATAATTTTTATTTCTCTTCCTCTTCTTTAGTTTTTTTTGACAAAGTGTCAAAATACACAACTTAGCCAACGACGGTGATATGCGTTCATGAAGCAATGTTTAAATAACAGTCAGAAGCAGGAAGGATTTGTATGCGTGATGATGAGGAAGGTTCTTGTCATTCGATTGCGAAGTGTCTTCTCATACTCTTGCACATATGGCTGGCTTCATAAACTCTGCTCCTATCCGTAACGTTGGGGTCGTAAATTAAGCGAGTGAACACAAACTTGTCTCTTATTTTAACAAATTCAAACCAGTATTTTACTAGACGAATGATTAATCCACCACCAAGGACAAGACAATACATACGGTAATAAATAGTTAGAGCGATGCATAGACACACACAATATATATATATATAGTTAGTACCTAGTTGTAATGGGGTATAACAATAAATTTACAATTTTATACAGTTTCTATTTACAAATTTACAAAGAAGGGAATTTATGTTAGGGCAATAAGTGTGTTATAGGAGGCATTTAAGGGAAGTGGGGTGAGGGATTTCTGGCGGGAGAAAGTCGTAGAGGGAGTAGCGTAATTTAGGGCAGGAAAAGAAAATGAGGTTTACGTCGCCTTCGTCAAGGCCGCACTCACACAAGGACGTGTTCCTTATCCTGAGCTTGGCGAGGAAAACGGGAGTACAAGAGTGACCCAGTCTCAATCGACATACCGTTTTTTATCCTCTTTGCGAAACATAACAAACCATGGGGAAGGGGGAATACGGGGTTGTAAATCCGCATAGTGCTTACCCTTAGAAAGTTTTGAGGATTCCCAAACAGCCTTCCATGTTTTATTTTTCAATCGACTTTCGATGAGACATAGGGAGTAGGATTGGAAGTGTTCTAGAGTACCAATGTGGGCAGCTGATTTAGCGCAAGAGTCAGCATTATCATTACCTGGTATTCCAGAATGCCCTGGATTCCAAGCTAGTATCACATTTATGTTATGTTTGTGGCACTCCAGAAGGAGTTGAACTGAGAGTATGTAGTACTAATTTTATTTATACCAACCGTGGTTATGGGCAATATTTAATGGTAAATAAAATAAAAAGATGAGTACTGCGACGCAACATTTACCACAACTTCGTGGTGACCATTACTCATCATGGAAATATAGAGTGAGAGCAATTCTTGAAGAAAAGCAAGTGCTAGATGTGGTAGAACTAGATCATGCATTTTAAAAAAAAGATGAAGATAATAGGAAGAATAATGCAATTTTGCAAAATCAATAATTATACACTGTATTACTGACAAACATTTACATCATAAACAAGATTGCGTAACGACTAAAGAAATGTTCGAGAAGCTTGATAATATTTTTCAAAGAAAATCTGTCTTTACTAAATTAAGTATACGAAGAAAGCTATTATAGCTAAAACTAACAAAAAAGCAAAAGCTAGAAGATCATCTACAAAAATTTGATCAGATTATAAGAGAGTTAGAAAACATAGATTCCAAAATTAATGAGGAGGATAAAATTTGCCATTTATTATTATCATTGAACGACGATTATCAATACGTTATTATAGTGATTGAAACATTAAATACAGAATTAATCTGGATTTTGTAAAATCCAGAATATTAGACGAAAAATTAAAAACAAAAACGAATCTAGCAGTCAACAGGAAGAAATGTCATTTAAAGCAAATGAAAGATTTTATAACAACGACAACAATAAAAGATTTAACAGAGGAAACAAAGGAAGAAGATTCAATCATAATTATAGAGGAGGAGGACGTAATAATGAAGAAAAGCCTTGTAATTTAATTGCATTACAAGCAATATACAATGAAATTTAAAATTCTACTCAATTTATTTTAGATTCGGGTGCATCTTTTCACACGGTGTCATCGAAATTTGAAAATAGAACGACAAACGTTACGAAATTAGATAAACCAATAGAAATTTATATTGCCAATGGAGAAAAGTTATTTGCTGATAAAAAAGGAATATTCACAGGAATAAGTTATAAAAATACAATTAATATTGAAGCAGTTATAGTTAAGAACCTAACACATAATTTACTCTCGGTTAATAAAATTACGAAGAAAGGATATAATGTACAATTTACGAAGGAAAATGTTTTATTAAAAAGAACGGAAGATACATCAAAGGGCAAAATTATAATAAGTTACATAATTAATTTGGAAAATAAGAACGACAACGGCATATACAGCATCAAATAAAGACCTATGGCATCGTCGACTAGGCCATCTAAATAGAAAAGGTCTCAAAATTCTTGGATTACCTACAAAATGTGAAAGTTGTATACAAGGAAAGAGTACAAGATCATTTCATACCCAAGAGATAACTAAAAGCTATAATATTGGAGATTTAATCCATTCAGATGTCTGTGGACCAATGAACCCATTAGGTCTTAATGAAGAAAAATATTTCCAAGTATTAATAGATGATTATTCGAATATGCTAGCTGTTAAATTATTAAAAACAAAAAATGAAGCAGAATATAATATTAATGATTTTATTTTCTGCATACAAACACAGTTTGGCAAAAAAACCAAAAAGATAAGATTAGATAACGGAGGAGAATTTACTTCTAAATATTTTAAAAGATTTTGTGCTTCTAAATGTATTGAATTACAATATAAAGCACCATATAGTCCTCAACAAAACGGCAAAAGCGAACGAATGAATCGCACAATATTGGACAAGGTAAGAAAAATTTGTAGAGACAAATTTACCTAAAGAGTTATGGGGAGAAGCAGCATGTTGTTCGGAATATGAAATAAATAGTAAATAGATGTCCGACTAAAGCTTTAAAAAACGAATCACCTGTTACAATATGGTATGGTAGAAGAGATTTAAACAAATTGAAAGTTTTTGGCCCACGAGCTTGGTGTGTAATATTACCAAAAGAAAATAAATTACAACCTAGAGCAAAATCTATGATTATGGTAGGATATTGTGGTTCAGGGTACAGGCTATGGGATCCTGAAACAAAATATTAATTTCAACAGATGTAATATTTGATGAACAGAAAACATATTTTCAGAAAACTAATAAAGAAAACGAGGAAAAAGAAGAATATCTAGTAGTAACAGAAGAGAATGTAGATTTACGAACTACTAAAGAAAATGATAATAATAAACCTATGTATGAAGGAAAAGAAAATGAATTGTATGAAAGAAATAAACAAAAGATTAATTCATCTGATGAAGAAGATATGTGGAATGATTGTGTGGAAAATAACTGTGGCGATTCTGGCCAAAAAACAAAGTCAGGACGAACAATTAAAAACCTAAACATTTAGACGATTATAATGTTTACATTGGCTACTGTTTATCATGTGACGATAGTGAAAATTCTACGTCATACGATTGGCAGAAAGCTATTGATAAAGAAATAAATTCCTTGAACTATTGAAAGCTATTGACACGAAATAGGTATTTCGTACTAAGGAAAATCAATTACAGAAGGCTCGTTTAGTAGCAAAATGATTTCAGTTAAAAAATGAAGAATTCTATAATTATTCGTGTAATGTATATAGCCAGAATGAGCACTGCACGAATGTTTCTTGCCCAATCAATTGAAAAACAGGCACGAGTATATCAATTAAATGTGCCTACTGACTACTGCATTTTTAAACGGAAATTTGAAGTCTGAAGTCTATATCAAGGTACCAGAAGGCGTAAAAAATATTGAAGAAGGCAAATTTTTGAAATTGAACAGAAGTCTTTATGGGTTAAAAGAAAGTCCGAAATGTTGGAATGATTTTATAAATACATTTCTTATTAGAGCTGGCTTACAATGCTCCAAACTTGACTATTTTTTATATTTTAATAATGGATTATGGTTACTGATTTTCGTTGATGATATTTTAATAATGGGTGAAGAAAAAGCAGTTAGTAAAATGAAAGATTTGTTACAAGAATTTCATACAAAGGATTTAGGAGAAGTAAATCTATTCTTAGGAATGGAGATTGAAAAAAAGAATGAAGGAATCAAAATAACTCAAACTAAACAGATCGATAAAATATTAGATAAAATTTTAAAATGGTAGAATGTAAAGGTACTAGAATACCAATGGAAAGAGGAGTACTGATAGATTTACAAGAGAAAAAAGAAAATGTTCCTTACCGTGAATTGATCGGAAGTGTAATGTATATAGCAACAATTTCACGAAAAGAGAAAAAACGGGCGCCACCTGGCGGGACAAGGAGATAAGAATGCCGTGTAGACACGTGGAATGTTAGAACTTTAGAAGTACGTAGTATGACGAGGATGATGAATTTGATAATAGATGGATACGCTTGGATGCCTTATGCTTGACATAGATGAAGCCAGTGCTTTAGCAGTGAGAGACTATGAGTTGGTAGGCCTAAGACATCTTTGGGTTCCTATAAAACTGAATATCATAGGAGTCTTCCTGGTCGCAGTCCTCCTGCAATCTGGCTTATCCCTGTGAACTCGAGAGGACTCGAGGGGAATGTTTTGGATTTGGTTGAAGGAAATGAAAAGATAATTCTGTGTGGTGGGCGCTAAATGGTTATCATCCATTGAACCGCTATATATTTTTATTCCATAAAAAACCCAATCTATGCAAAGCGATTTAAATTCTAGGCAACTATTTTAGTCGAGCGCAACTTATGAGACATCTTTTATTTGGAGTGCAAATGTTGTCCACATTTGTCACAACTTATTACAATTTTTATGTAACATTTATACAACAATATAAAAATAAATTTAAAATAAGTAAAGTACGCAAGTATCACAAGTGAAAGTATGTATGAAAACGATAATGAGAGTGGAGGAAGCTTATGAAATGTGTGCGAGGGCATAGCAAATGTAAAGAATAAGTCTCTGCCTGCTCCCATGGGATAACGCATGATGGACATTGCGTGAATGGGTCGGCTCGACCGGTGAAATACTTGACATCTCAGAACATCGACGTAAAGTGTGTCAGGTGACACGCCAGCTTATACGAGCAAGTGTGCAAAGCAAGTGTGTCATCTGCGTATCGCATAAAAAAAATATTGTCTAAGTACCTATGCATACAATCAGCTGTTTGCTGTCAAATTCTTCTCTATTTGTCAATTTTCCATTTTCTTGGTACTAGTATGTCACATGTGTTGGACTGTTAAAACTTTGACAGAAATTATAACTTAAAACATAATTTCAGATTTTTTGCAATAATGAAATAACAATGTTGATTACACTAGTGGCTAATTTAATCAACGCATTCGCTACAACTCTTCAGAATATACTACTTTTAGCGTCATTTACAGGAAAGTTGATTGTTTCTGTCGTAACGTGGATCATTACTTTGGTATTCAATTGTTTGCAAAACATCGCTATATTTTTTCAAATATTGTACGAGGACAATTTAGTGATATTTACAGAAGACATACCAGCCTCTGCAAATGGAGCAGCGGATATATTTTACAGTCAAATACACTCCCTACATAAAACAATCTCCGATGTGTGTCAAGATATATATACAAAAATTGCTACCGGCCTGGCTTCAATCCACGACTTGATACAAACAATTTGCATAGGGAGTGGCAATTTACTAATTTTATTGAGGAATACATTCATATTTGTTGGTGATACCATATGGCTTGTAGTTACCTTCATACCTGTGCACTTACCGCAATTGTTGAGGTTGATGTTTAAATATATCGGTAATATTATAATTACCACTGTTGTTGATGGTTATATGTCGTTATTAAAATTTACTAACTATTTGACTGAAGTGCCTTTGCAATCATTTATGGGAATAACAAGTGCTATAGTGATTGTGCGTTTGTGTGTGCATTTTAGACAAACAATATTAACACAAATTGTACTCTTGTACTGGTCATTGATCCGTAATATTTTGTACATATATCACGCTGTAGTCAATTATTTTACTAACTCTGAAGTAACTGTGATAGCTCAAATAGCAAGTGGTGAAGATATTGGAGCAAGGGATGTGAGCTTCATTGATAACGATGTAGATGACAGTGCAAATGCTGCTGATTCATTATGTGTTATATGCCAAGAAAGACAAAAATGTGTTCTGACATTGCCATGTAGACATGTGTGTTTGTGCGCTGATTGTTGCAGGAGATTGTATGGTTACCAGCGGACATGTCCTATTTGTAGAACATTTATTTATCACTCCGTGACAGTGTATTTATAAAAATTGAATAGGTAAATATGTCGATATTGTCCACATTCCAAATTTATCACCTATTTTATTTTCTAATAATTTGTGGCTTGTTCATCATATGTATTTAGTTATTTTTACTGATTGTGGCATTTTCGTGTTGGTAGTTCAGTGGTTGAGCACTCTGCTTTTGGTTCAAAAAGTCACAGATTCGAATAATGAACTACTTTTCGGTAGTTATGTGTGTATATTGATGACTGAAAACTTTCTGCCCGGTATGGCAATAGTTTTGCTGCCTATTCCATTTGAGACTTAAACATAATGGCGAGTCAAGGCTTAACAGTCATCGCCTACACTGTTGGGTAGAAAAAGGTGTGAAGTTATGTTTTTGTAATTGTGGCATTTTAATTTCTTATGAGATTAGTTACCATATAAATAATACTGTTTGTTTTGTTTTTGTTTAATTTCAAAAATAGATATTATAATTTTACAAGGGATTATGAAAACTTCTGTTTACTATTAGAAGTATAAACAAAACAAAACATAACTTCACGCCTTTTGTTACCCGAAGGTGTAGGCAGTGGCTGTTAAGCCTCGTCTCGCCGTATAAACAACTTATGATTAAACATAAATATTATATATTTTTTTTAAGAAATATTAGTCATTTTATTATAACAAATTAGAAGGGGTTTCACTTGAAAAGATTAAAATAATATTAAAATACCATATCTTGAATAAGAATCTCATTTACACATTTTCATTATGAGTCAAAAAGGGATAGAATTATATACCAAAATAAGGTGAAAGTTAGTTTAAGAATATGGAGTATAGTTAGTATAGTTTCAATAAATTATACATTTTTTTATGTAATTGTTTTTTATTTAAATATATCTTATTTTTAATTGACTAGACTGCACTGCATTTACTTACTAATCTAAACAATATTTTTTACTATAGTATGTTTGCATTCACAGCAATCATGATACACACATAAACACACAACAGTAGTTTTATCACCCATTTTCTTACAGAATATTACCAAAAAATATAAATGTATATTTGTACCCAAAATTTTTGTATTCTCTTTGTAAAAATCTTCTTTATTCAATTTAATTTGCATCCATTTTAATTATTAACTAACAATCAAAACCATTATTAATAGAGAATAAAGAACATTAATATGGATTTTTATAGGAACTAAGATTTTGTCAAACAAAAATACACAGGAACTAGAAAATTTATAATTTCCAAAAAATATTGATTCAATTATGTAATTTAACACAGCTTTAATTTAAATAATTTCTTAAATATGCTGCATTTGAAAACTTTTTAAAATGCCTTTTCTTTTGAATAAATAAATGTTTAAATCATAAATATAGCTAATAGCTCATAATTGCCTCATATGTGAGATTAATGGATGCTCAGTACCTCCAGCTTCAATATTTAAAGTATTTGCTACATTTTTTCTCTGTCTTATATTTAGTTTTAAATCTTTGAAAGAAATTTGAATATCCTTAAACACATTTAACATAAATACAGCAGTAACAACAATAAAAAAACCACACACACAACCTATTATATCCGTAGCACTCATATAAGTCCACTCCTCAAAAACAATTCCTGAGGATATTATAACAAGTATTGTAAACATTACATAATATATAGGAGTCACAACGCTGGTATTGAATACATCTAATGACTTATTTAAGTAGTTCATTTGTGTCATAATACATACAACTGCTGCTGCAAACAACACCCAAAAAATATCATTAGAAAAATTGTTGATATTACCTGTAAATGTTTCTTTAACACCTAAAGCAACCGCTTTACAAAATACTACAGTTAAACTGCCTATTGAAGAGCAGAGTAATAAATATATTGCAATATTGGAGTTACCAAAACGAGGTATGAATATTATTTTCACTATTGTACACATTAAGGAAACTGTAGCCGTGTAAGTTATAAATGCACAGTCAAATAACTTTTCTACTAAACTATGGAATGTTTTAACTTCTTCTGTTTTTGGTGAATGTATCACAAATACTATTGATCCCACAATGCAAAGGAAACAACCAATCTGTAAAAAGAAGATATGTCCAATGAGCCATTATTTTATTTCAATTACACAAGCATTTAGATTAGCAAACTAGAGGATGTTGAGTAAATTTATTGTGCACTAAGAAATACAATACCTTGCCAATAAAGTTGAGTTTCTCGTTTAGGAATTTTGATGAAAGTACTACTGCAACTAACACACTCAGGGCACCCAATGGAGTTACTAAAGCTGCAGGTGCAAATGCATATGCCAAAAGATTAGCTCCTTCTCCTATACCCACTGGAAATAATAACTTTAAGAATTAATAATTCCATAGAACAACAACAAAAGAAGATAATAGACCTAGCAACTGTATATATGAGCACATTTACAAATTGTTCTTATTTACTTATTAAACTTCTCAACCCATAATATGAGAAATATGTTTATAATTTAATAAAATTATTCCTCAAAGAATAATATTATTAAAGTTTATTCCTTAGTATTACAGACTATTTAGATGAAATACACTGGCTTATATTTCCTGGCTAGTTAACAAACATTGAATTATTTTATTTTAAATCAGTAAACAAAATTAATGAATAATTATAAAAGATACTTACTCAAGAGTAAACCGAACCACCATAACCATTGCTTTAGATAGGCAAATCCACCAGCAGATACTCTAAGATTTCCAGAAGCTTGTAGTCTCTTTAACGCAACTTTCTTTATGATAAAACTAGAGCCTATGAATATACTAGAAGATATAGCAAGGCCTAAGCCTACAGCAAAATGTGTACTATTAAAGTTTTGTTCAACTAAGCCTATGTTAGACATTTTGGGGACACAACAATTTAATCTATGTAAATTACCCTAAAAATGTGGCAAGTTATATCACACATTATGATTCACACACACACACATCACAATAAGATTGTCTTGAGTTCATAGAAACGGTGACCAATGTGAGATAATATTATTGATTCAATCATTCGCTTCGCAGTCCTTTACAATTTACATTTCCTCCCGCTCCCAGTGGTCTCGGGTCTCGAACGTCAAATTGCGAAATCGGTAGAGCTGTCCACTAAAATCGGTATATTTGTACCTATTTGTTCCCAAAATCGGTATATGACAAAAAAAATACAAAATTCAATTAAATTCGTTTAATTATACAGAAATAGTTAACTTACAAACTAATTACAAACACACTTAAGACTTATTTATTATTAGTAGCTTATTTACAAAAATAAACTACAACAAAACAGCTAAATAGGCTGTCAACTAAATACTTACTTATTTAGTTTTTAGTACCATACCAGTGTTCTTTGGCCATATTCTCAGTCATTTTTGAATTTATTTCAAAGTCATAACAATTTGCGTCATTGAAGAGTCGTTTAGCATGTAATAGACCAGTGATTGACTCAGTAGATAGCCTATTTCGTTGTTTTGTTTTCATAAGATTAATGTGCGAAAATATGCGTTCAACGTTTGCGGATGAATGCGGCAAAGATAAAATATTAAAGATAAAAGTAGGTAATAAAGGAAACATTTGAGTGTCATCGCCACGCTTTAATAAACTGACTTCATCCCAAAATAGTTCATCATCGGAAAATGTTTTGATTTGTTCACTATTTCTCAAAATGCGCCACTCTGTATCAATTTCCTGGAAATCTTTGCACTGAACAATATTGGGAAATAGCCTAATAATAGGAACTATCGACGCAGTTTTGCCACTTTTAACATTTGTTGGTTCAATTATGTCTAAACTTTTTAGTGGATTATTTTTCAGTGGAAACCGTGTCGTTATTTGCTTACAGGCTTCTATATAAAAATCTAGGCATCTGCATTTAAACAAATTTACTTGATCTGGTGTTAGATCTGCTGAACTACTAAGTAGTGTATTAGACGCCGCAGCACCATAGTATACGGCGTCGATATCCACAAAATTGCTAGGGTTTTTAAAATCAACATTTTCAATTGGCGTGCTGGCTAAATATTCTCTTTTTAAAAAGCAATCAAAAATAGTTCTTAATGTTCCAGTAATTTTGTCATATAAATTGTGAATTTTCGGGTGTTCTGCTTGCATTTCTTTATTCAAATCGTTAAATAGTGGTAATACAAAATCTAGAAATTCCAAAAATAATAATGTCGTGGGATCTTGGAGCTTCTGTAATATATGCTCTGCAGCTAAAAGATGATCATTATTAGATACTTGGTCTATGAAAAATAGTTTTAGAGCAGAAACTTGTTCCAATATTCTTTTCACTGTTGCATGGACTGATAACCAGCGTGTCTGAGAGGGGTGAAGTATTTTATGTACTTTTAAGTCACAAAACATTTGAAAATTTTTAAACTCTGCCACTCTTTTCGGACTAGAAGAAAAGTAGTTGTAAATGTCCCTTACAAGATCCTCTACAAAGCGTGGCAGTTTGGTACAAGCATATGAAGCGCAAAGGTGAAACGAATGGCAGGTGCATTTAAGTATAAAAATATTGGGAATTTCGTTTTGCAGCAACTTCACAACAGAATTATTACGCCCCATCATTACGTTTGCCCCATCAGATGCAAAACCTATTACATTCTTTTTATACGGAATATCATTGCTTCTAAAAAAGTTAACAATGTGTTCAAATAAGGATACTGCATTAGCATCTTCCAATGGAATAAGAGCTAAAAAACAATCTTTGATGCGATGGTTTTTGCCATATCTCACGACTAGGCACAAGTGTTTGATTGTGCTAAGATCAGTGGACTTGTCAATAATAAGCGGAAACTTAGTTTGTCGCAGATCTTCACATAAATTATCGAAACTTTCTTTACCTATAATATGATCTATTATGACGTGAGTTTTCGTCGTAGAACATTTTATCTCTTCTGCTATTTTTGAATCAGGACAAATGGATTGTATCAGTTTCGGTAGGTGCTCCATAATAGTGAATGGTAGATTGTGTTCAGCAACAAACGAGGCCAATCTTATTTCACCTGAAAATAAAATAAAGAATTAAAATGACGTAGGTATGTCTAGTGGTCATTAGGGCATTCACTATGTCTAGCAGGGGAATGCAAGGCCAGGATCCTCGTGTCCTACAGCGGTATGGGTTGTTGTGATAAAGATGATGATGATGACATCTAGTATAATACACAACGATTAGTAGAAAACAAAATAATAATAACAATGTGGGTAAATAGATAGTAGGTTGTAAAAAATTACTAAATATGTTTACCTTGTTTAACAAGTGTATCAGATTTTTGAGTTTTTTTCACAGTAAATGATGATATCTTCGGTTGTGATTTTATATTCTTTGATGATACCAAGTGTCCTTGTGAAGAACTATGTTTCTTTAGAGCATCTTTCCCTGATGTTATGTTAATATCCTTATTACAACTCTTACAATAGGCATAATTTACGCCTTTACTACTTTCTTGCAGCTATCCTGAAAATTCTTCCTCCCATTCTTTTCTATAAAATTGTAGATATTTTTTTCTTTTTGCGCTTGTACTCGGTTCCTCGTCACACGACATTTTAACTTAATAATTTTCACAATTTTAAACACTTCGCAAACTTTCTTTTCGAAGTTAAGAATATTAATGAATAAATTAACCCCGAAATCCTGTATATATAGCCGAGCGAAAGTTTTTGGGTAATCCCTGTTATAGGGAATTCCCAAACGGGAATCCCCTATAACAGGGATTTTTCTAAGCTGTGCGCTTACTATTGCTATTGAGGGATTCCCCCTAACTTAAAACATAAATGAAAAGAGCTGCCAAGTTAGAAGTGTGAAATCGGTAAAAAGATCGGGAGAATTTCCACATATTCTCTGAAATCGTGGAAAAATCGTTGCATTTCGGTAGGACAGAGCCCATATCGGTAGAAATACCGAAAAATCGGTAGGTTCGTGGTCTTTTACGAATTTCAAATTTATGAATTAAAAACAAATTTTTGAATAGTAAACCTAAATTTTCAGCACATATATTGTGTTTTTCGTAATTAATATATATTTTTGATCATTATTTAACAGTTTTTCAAAATTTGTCATCATGCCCATTATTGGCGACTATGACCCTATTAGTCACTTTTGGCAATTAATAAACGGTTAACTTCGCGATACTTTTCAAGAAAGTGTCATGATTCCGAAAGTTTGTAAAGTATGTATAGCTGAAAGTTATTTAGCACAAAAGAAAAATTTAAAAAAAAGACATGTTATCTACTTTGTTTCTAATTAATAAATACATATGAATATTTAAAAACATACATAAACACAAATATACAAATATGAATGACCAAAATTTATAATTTTATTTTGTTAAAAGAAATAAATTTAGATAAAAATATGTTTACATTTGCAGAAAAAATAAAAGATATTTGACCGATACAGGACGGGGAAAATTAGGAGGAAGAAAATCATATAACGACTTACAGAGAAGAGGGCAGGAAAAAAATAAGTGATATACAGAACCTATATTATCTAAACCACATTCGCGGAATAATCCCATAACCTAAGTTTAGCCAAATGTACAGGGGTGCACGAGTGACCAAGCCTCAACTTGAGGCTTGGTCACTCGAGGCCCTCAAGCGACACAGGGTACTGTTGCGATATTTGAAAAACCATGGAAGTGCCGGTAACTGGTTGAATGTCTCCATAATAGCACCTGCACAAATTTAGCACCCCATCGAAGGATTTTTGAACTCAAAATGACCTTAATCGATAGGTCTACGTTAGGTCTGTATAGGTCCACCATCATTTTTGTTAGGTCACTTATAGTTTTTTTATAAATAATTTTTTAAATTTTGTAAAAAAAAAATTACATCTTAGCATCTCATTTAAACGGAAACTCATTTATCTTTATATTTCTGCATTCTTTATCGTTAGGTCAGTATTGGTCTATAGTTTTTGCTTTTATATTATTCATTTAATTCTTTTTATTAACAATTATAAATAATTTATCACTGGCGCATGCGCTTTCTGCACAAATTTAGCACCCCATCGAAGGATTTTTGAACTCAAAATGACCTTAATCGATAGGTCTACGTTAGGTCTGTATAGGTCCACCATCATTTTTGTTAGGTCACCTATAGTTTTTTTATAAATATTTTTTTAAATTTTGCAAAAAAATATTTACATCTTAGCATCTCATTTAAACGGAAACTCATTTATCTTTATATTTCTGCATTCTTTATCGTTAGGTCAGTATTGGTCTATAGTTTTTGCTTTTATATTATTCATTTAATTCTTTTTATTAACAATTATAAATAATTTATCACTGGCGCATGCGCTCAACGCACCTAGTCATAGCATGGTGCGAAATTTAAAGTTTTCCCGTTCCGTTTTCATTGCTTTCATTATCAAAACACAAACTTCTCCCATGAAGCTCAAATAATCTCATAATTTTAATCTCTAATTACTCCTCTACTACTCTACTACTAAGACTACCTACTACCTCTACTACTCGAAAACTAATGCTAAGATGTAAATATTTTTTTGCAAAATTTAAAAAAATATTTATAAAAAAACTATAGGTGACCTAACAAAAATGATGGTGGACCTATACAGACCTAACGTAGACCTATCGATTAAGGTCATTTTGAGTTCAAAAATCCTTCGATGGGGTGCTAAGTTTGTGCAGGTCATAATAGCGGCCTTTGACTAATTTTGAAACCGACCAATAATTAGACCAAGAGCTTTTGAGAGTGAATTTAGGAATGAGGCACAAATCATGAAAATTCAAAAAATTCAAAATATCTTTATTCCATAGACTTTACAAAGTACTTAGAATCGTCACATAAAAAAACATTCACGGAGCTTAGATTCCCTTTCATCACACTGTCTTGAATGTGAAAGCGAATCTAAGTGCCAGTTCCGGCGTCAAGGCTTCTTGAGAAGAACTGGCAAGAAACTCAAGGCCGACTCTTTTCAAATATCCAGTTTAACAAATAGTGATAAGTACAATCAATACAACACAAAAGGAGCAGTTCAATTCCAAACTTTTTTATCGTTTATATATTATATCTGCGATACAATAATAAGCCCTTTGATATAATCTACTTTTAATATAATTTTTAAATTTCCCCATGTATAATTCAATCGCGTCGTTTGGAAGTTTATTGTAAAAGCGTATACATTGACCTGGGAACGAGTTTGAGATTTTATGGAGCCTAGTAGTGGGCACAGCGAGATTGTTTTTATTTCTTAAATTTAGTTTATGAACATCACAGTTTTTCTTAAATTTAGTTTTATATTTATGAACATAAATTTATAAGATTTTCATAAATATATTGTGAATAAAATGTCATAATTCTTATTTCTTTGAATTTATTTCTTAGTGTATCCCTGGGACTCATCATATAGATAGCACGAACGGTTCGTTTCTGGAGCACAAAAACTGAATCTGCGTCCGCGGCACTACCCCAAAGCAATAAGCCGTACGACATAATGCTGTGGAAATAGCTAAAATAAACTAAACGCGCAGTATCAAGCATGACAAAATATATTGAAGTAATCAAGAGAACCATTCTGAGCAGCAGATTTCGCACAAGAATCCGCTGTTTCATTGGCAGAGATGCCCGAATGTTCAGGAATCCAAACTAAAAATACCATTAAATTTAGATTATGACATTCGTAAAGAGCCTGCTTAATTTTGGATAATTCTGGATTAGACAGCCTGGAGACAACTTCTAGACTCTGAAAAGATTATTGATTTATTAAGATTGTGGGCTTCGATAAACAAAATTGCTTCAAGGATAGCAATAGCTTCCCCGGTGAAAACAGAAGTAGTCGGAGGGCATTTAAAACTTAAGCAAATAGTAAAAGACATCCAAAAGCAGCACCTACAGTGCTGGTAGAAGAAAATTTAGAAACATCCGTGAACAACTTATGCCATCCAGCAAAATTGCTATCAACAGACTGAGCAAACTCTGTTCTCGGGTCAAATGAGGATTTATTAACACCAAATTTAAGAATGACTTTAGGTTGAAAAATAAGAGCCTGATAGGGAGTGGAAAAAAGAGGACTTAATGGAAATTGAACAACAGGATTGGGAAGCTTAGTAAATTTTATGTAACTTGTAACGATACGTAGTTATAAAATTTCGTTTATTGAGGTCGTATGCTTTCAAATTGCAACCTAGATAATCGTTAAACTAATATACATTAAGTTAAATATTGGTTACAGCTAGTAGTAGCTATTACGTTATTTTAATATACTAAACTTAAATACTAAACTTACGTACTAGTCTTACATACTAAAATATTTATATTTTTAATGGATACATATTTTAATATAAACGTACAAACTGACAACGCAACTCGTTGTGGCTAGCTGTTAAATAGATAAACACGAAGAGTTGCGTTCCCTACTCATTCACGTCCGGGGACCGATTCGGGCTAATTCGTAACGCGTCGGCGGTAGGGTTGTTGATATTTTTAAAAATATCGGATTTTCGATATATCGATATTTTTAAAAATATCAATATCGGGGTATGATATATCGAAAAAAAATATCGATATTTTGAAGTGAAACTTCTTAAACGACATGCAAACGTTAAACGCCCCGTTTGCTGCCGTTTTAAATTAATCGTATTTACTACAATGCTTTAAAATATTGTTTGTGAACAATTTTACCCAAATAAAAACGGTTACTCATCCAAGTGTTTACCACGCCCAACGTAGCTTAACTTTGTGATCGGTGAAGACCAGCGAGTCCAATATACTATGGGCGTTGGTTATAGAGGCAGTAAATTAACCAGTCAATATATTAACCATTTATTCTAACGTATCGCCATCTATGTCCATAAGCTAAAACTACTCTAAAGATTACCGATGTAGAATTGATTTCATTTCAGATGTAGTGACATCTATGGACGAAAGGTAGTAAATTAAGATCGTAAAAAACTATTTATTAAGATATCTTCTCTTTCATATACCATGTATTTAGTTTTCGGTATCGTTGTCAGTAAGGTCAATATTTGATTTTGGTGGTAGTAACTATACGACTGACTCATTATGATAGTTTCCTTCTGCATTTTTCGTGATTATTTTCTTAGTATTTATACTTACTCTGATGGATAGTTTTGCAAATGCATGATGGATTTCCTTTTCAAATGGGTTGCTAAATTTATTGCATTTCTACATCTTTGATAACTTTTCACGACAAAGTGCAAAAAACACTACTTGAATACAATTTCTTAAAATATGTACATGCATATAATAGATTTTTTTTTTTGCCGCAGCTGCGTCCAGCAAACATATAAACGTAAATATTAACGTAAATTATATCGTTGTGATAGTTAACAGTGGCTTAACACATTCATTGACAATTGTTTCACTATGTATTTATGACATCACATAAGATAATTTAGGGAAATTAAAATTATAGATACTAATCAATTATGTAGGTACATATAAAAATACATAGTCCTAAAAATGCATGTACAGAAAATTCATATGTTACGACTATTAATAGAAAGAGGGTGTTGTTCAAAGAATTTTCCATAAGCCCTGCGGGCCCCTGTGAAAGTGTCTTTAAGCAAAAAAAAAAATACGCGATACCTATATACACTAATCAGTTATAATTTGATGCAAAATTTTTTCATTGCCAAGAATTAGCTTGAACTCGTAAAGGGGAGCTGTTTGTCATTGCATATGGGATGACTTGACGATTGTTTATTACTTTTTTAAATACAGTATATTAAGATTAGACTAGAATACGCTTTATTGTACGCAATTTTTATACATTATATTGAAGTAATTAGTACATAGTAAATGTCGATCAAGTACAAAAGGCGGTCTTATCGCATGTTGCGATCTCTTCCAGACAACCTTAAGTTTGCGATGACGAAATAATTTAAGTTATTGTGTCTAAAAAAAAATATTTTCATAAAAATATCGAAAGTTGATATGTACATTTCAATATCGAACTATCGATATATCGTGAAAAAAAATATCGGTGATAAATATCGATATTTATAAGGAAAAATATCGATATTTCGATATATCGATATTTTATCAACAGTCCTAAGTCGGCGGCACTCGCACTCGCTCGTAGATCGACCTCGAGAACAGACGTTGCGTTTTTCTTACAAAAGTTTCTACATAGACTTGTTTGAATATAAATTACTCAACTATTTCTAAAATACTGTCGACGTATCTAATATACAAATACACTGTGTTGTGAATTATTACCTTAACTTACTGGGTGAGTTGTACAATAATAATTGCAGCATTTTTAGATTCGCACTATTGTAAACCATCATGAACACCGATGCTTTTGTATATCTACCGTCTGTGCTTTTTTATTTTAGAAAAATCTATTAGTTTTCATCAGTTCATCTATCATTATTAGTTCTATATTAATTTCATTTTATTAAATTAGATTCATTTTCACAATCTCATAATTGCTTGTTCGCTTTCTTAATCCTGGACTAGCCATTTAGTACCTACTTAGATGCCTAGCTCTTTCGGTTGGGCGGAGTTTTCTTGTATAATAACGGGCTGCAAAGAGATTAGTTGCTAATACCATTCGGGAACGCTGGTTCCAGGCATTACCCAGAAGAACAGGACCTGCTGGATTATTTGAAGACCTAACGGAAGAAATACCTGTTACCTGCCTCTGCTCCGCATCCAGTGGGCGACGCCGTGGCCCTAGCCGTCTACAGCCCGACCGAGGGGAGTGCGGTATTTTCGGCCACTTCACTTCATTTTTCATAATTAAGACAATAGAAAAGAAACGTGACAAACTGAGTAAAATACATGGAATTGATTCATTATTGCAGTCTCGATAAAAGAGTGAAAGAGAGTTTAATTTTTTAAGTAGAAGATGATTTGAATTTTGAACAAGTTTGAACAGAAATCTATCAGCCAGGAACTGCCTGCGAAGATGAAGTGGTAGTGGTTCACCACACTCCACCTGTAAAGCATTAATAGGGGATGATTTCATGGCACCAATAATGATACGTAAGCATTTAGATTGTATTAGAGAAAGTTTGTTAAGTCCAGATTTATTACACACATTTAAAAGAAAAGAACTTTAGTCAATGTGGCTACGAATTAACGCATTGTACAATAACTTTTGAGAATATGGATGAGCACCCCACCAACAGCCAGAAAGAGACCTAAGAATATTCAGGTTTCTCTCGCACTTATCTGCAATATAATCAAAGTGAATCTTACCAGACATTCTGGAATCAAGAATAACTCCTAAAAATTTGACATTGCGGTACGGATTCTTCATTAATACGTAAATGAATGGATTATACGCTTCTTCGTAAAAATGACTACCGATTTTTTAGAGGGAGATAAGCAAAGACCATGATCCAAAAGCCAGTCATTGAAATATTGTAAGGCCGAGCATAATCTAGAAGAAGCCATATCTATAGAAGTTTCTTTTACATACAGCGCAATGTCATCGGCATACTGAAGTATGCTACAAAAAGAATTCACACTTCTTTCTAAATCACAAGTATACTATAAATAAAGTAAAGGGCTTAAAACTGAACCTTGTGGTAATCCTCACCAAACTGTTCTAGGAGAATGTAGTTTATTATTAAATTTAACAACTAATGAGGGTTCAGTTAAAATGTTGTGAATAAAACGAATAAGTATTATAACTTTTTCCGTTCCAAGCTCAATTGGCTTCCTATACGCCAGAGGAGATCTCTGAGATCACTTTGCCTTCTATTTTCAATTCTTAATGATCCACATTCTCCTGAATACTTAAAATCTTATTTTCGCATCCTAGGCAACTCCCACAGTCTCAATCTTCGCTCTTCTGCAAATCTACTTCTAGAATGCCCTTTACATCACTCTGGCTTCTTATCTCATTCTTTTGTCGTATCAACTATTAAACTCTGGAACGCGCTTCCCCTCAACATCAAAAAGTCACCTAGCAAGTTCTCGTTTAAACGCAGTGTCAAAAAATTTTATCTGGCATCCTCCCCCGAGTAACGTCTTATTTTTGCGTATTTATGTATGGGTGTGTATGTTTATGTAATATATATGTATTAGCATGTAATTTTATGTAAGTCTTGTTCTAGTACCTATATTTATTGCGTGTAATGTATGTATATTAGTGATTGGTTATGCAGTATATTGATATATTTCCTGTATATGTATAGTACATATGTATTTATTCATTATAGTATATTTTATTTATTTATCTCTAGTTTTATCTATATACCGAAAATTTATTTTGTTTGTTTTGTTTTTTTGTGTACCTAGTAAGGATCTATCCCATTAACCCTAAGGTCAACTGGCAGAAAATGCCTCATGGCATTAAGTTCGCCTTATGTACAGCTTTTAAGTACATGAAGAATAAATAAATAAAAAAAATAATAAGTTTTAAAGGTATACCTAAAACGGAAAGTTTGTTCCTGAGAACAGATAAAAGAACATTATCATAAGCAGATGCAACATCTAAAAAAACCCCCACTAGATATTTCTTTTCCTTAAACGCTAATAAAATTTCAGTGGTCAATAAACCTAAATTATCTAAAGTCGAAAAACCCTTTCTAAAACCAAACTGAGTATTAGCAAGCATTGATTTATTTTCAACATGTGGCTGTGAAGGGTCGTCTCATTGGTGGTGCATACTACACCATCAACGACTTCATGACTGACAATTCGAAGTGGGACCGTCAAATTGCTTGCTCAACGCGGACTTTGTAGTTTGTGTATTGGAATTTGTTCACTTTTTCGGAGTGGAGGCGTTCTGTAATAATTTCTGATAGCTTTTTAATTGTAAATTTGCCTTGATATTGTGTTCACATATATAATAGAAATTTATTTTTTTATTTTTTTTTATTATTCGCCACAATTTTTGCACAACGTTACCACTCTAATTAAAAGATGTCGCGTCAGTTGTGCTCAACAACTGTGATCGCATAGAATTTCTTAGTTAACATGTAGGACGTTGATTTTAATTTGGTTGGATCTTAATTGTGATTGTCGAGTATTCTGTTTGATACACCTTTTATTCACCAACCTACTGATTTGTTTTCAGTAGTGATAATAATATTGTTATTTATTTCAAATGGTTTCAAAAGAGTATTTGGCACATGAGTTTCTTGCCCGATTCTTCTCATGATAGCCCCTACTCTCGGAATAGGGCCGCGCGTAGCGATTGCTACCGTGTCTTTTTTTGTTCCAAGGAGGCACTTTCCACAAGCGCTCGTGTTTGTTTTTTTATTTAATTTTAAATCATATTATTATGTTATCTGTACTTTTTGACTATTTTTAAGTGTCTGTGAAGACCTATGAAAATGATAACCTCATTTTCATAGGTCTTCACTTCATAGGTCTTCAAAATGATAACCTCATTTTGACTTTGACTTTGAACAAGCCATTCCAAACGAGTTTTTATAAGATGTTCCGTAATTTTACACAAAACAGATGAAAGTGCAATGGGTCTCCAACTAGAAGGTTGACTAGAATCTTTACCAGGCTTAAGAATAGGAATAATTAGTTGGGTTTTCCACCGACTAGGAACAGTGCCAAAATCGAAAAAATGATTGATGAGATGAGAAGAGTTTGCCTAGTATTAAGAGACGATTTTATGATAAACGAATACGGAATCCCATCAATACCAGGAGATGAATCAGAGAGTTTACTCAAAACTAGAGACAACTCTTCCAGAGAGAAACTGTTGTCAAGTGTGCTTGTAGATTTTTTTATTTTCTTTATTTATGGGATAGGAGGGCAAACGAGCAGGCGTGTCACCTGATGGTAAGCAACCAACGCCGCCCATAGACACCAGCAACACATATAATGTTACTGTTGCGTTGCCGACCTTTAAGGGATAGGGGATAGGAAAGGATGGGGAAGGGGGGTGGGCCTCCGGGTACCACTCTCACCGAACAAAACGCGGCATGAGCCACTTTACGTCGGTCTTCGGAGAGGTCGTGGTATTTCACCGGTCGAGCCGGCCCATTCATGCAGCGAACTGCTTGGCTCTACCACTGTGATGGAATAAAAGAGTATGGTGAGGGAATAGAATCAGAAAAGCGGACAAAGGGTGAAGCCAGTTTGTCAGGCCACTAGCAAAAATGAAAAAGCCTTTGAAATCTTGGCTAGTGGAAAACACGTGCTATACAATTAAAGAATTCTTTATCAAATAGTTTCTTCTTAAAATGACATAATTCACCTTTAATAAATTTTTGACAATTCTGATATGTTGACATCTCATTAATCCTTTTTTTCTATGAACTATGACTAAATTTATATTTGATTATATTTAATGTGTGACATGATTTCTGTTCTTTTTAGGTTTATTTTTAATATTTAATGTGTAATTAAATTATAAATCATCATTTAGATATTGACCAGTAAAGATTTGCATGCCAAATGGTGATGTGTGTTGGAATCATTTATTTGTAACATCTTGAAATGTACCACATATCTAGCAAATAAAAAATTCTTTCTTTCTTTCTTTCAGAAAAAAATTTATCCAATATGAAGGATCATTAGAAGCAATATTAGAAGGAATCATAGAACCTCTGAATCGTCTCACTTGCTGCCATACAAGAGAAGACGGAATCTTAGGAGAAAGGGTTTCACAATACTTTTGCCATTTTTTTTTTAATTTTTACTAACTTTTTAAACTTAGCTGCAGCTTGTTGATAAACACAAAAATTTTGAAGTGTCAAGAGGAGTTATACTGCAGCTCAGCCAATTTACGGGCTTTAACCGCTTCAGAACATTCAGAATCCCACCAAGGAGTAGAAATGGTGAAATTCTTAAAATGTCTCTTAATAGGGACATGTAAAGAAGCAGAGGATAAAATACATTCAACAAAATTGTCATATAGTACAGTAGAATCAGGAGGAAAAATCAAAGGAAGAGGATTGAATTTTAAGATCAAGAGAAGATGATTAAGACGACCAATCTACAGAAGCAAGATTATATTTGAAAGATGGATTAGGATTACGAAACGGCGTACGTCTAAGTGGAAAAGATGCAATGATAGGCAAGTGGTCACTACCATAGGTAAGGGGCAATACTTTCCGAGAAAAAGAAGAAGAGAGACTGGAAGAACATAAAGTTAAAGCACTACAGCACTTTTTGGATTTTGAGACGGATATGCTCTACGTGTCGGAGCCCCAGAATTTAAAACACACAAATCTAATTCATCAAATACATCAAGCAAAGACAATCCGAATAAATCACTGTGACTTGCACCCCACATAGTGTGATGAGCGTTAAAATCACCCAACACAATCATAGGAGGTGAAACAGAAGATAAAAGCAACAAAATATCCGAAATTAAAGAAGAATGAGGATGAGCGATGTAAAGAGAAATAAAAGAAATATTAGAAGCTCTGACACCAACAATATTGATCTCAGAAGAATGAGACGGAAAAGATATTTGATGATATGTTATAGATAACTTTATAAATAAAGCACTGCCAGCATAACCATCCACTCTGTCATCCCGCAAACAGGAAAAACCGCTCACCCGAAAATGAGTGCCCGGCTTAAGCCAAGTTTCCGAAATGGCAATAATGGATAGGTGATATTTATGGATTATGTGTAATATGCTTCTTACGAAGCAAGCTCTGAGTATTCCATTGGAGTAGATTGAATTCCATGATGGTTGAAAATTTAAACTAAATGTGAAAGCTTAGAGGCAATGTTGGTCGGTAAAGAATTAGGATTTGAAATTAAAAAATCAATTAAGAATGATAAAATAGAGTCTAAAGTACTAGAATTTTGAGAAGAATCGGACTTATGAGAAGTATTAACTAGTGCACAACCATTTTGAGATGTGGAAGAAGGAACAGCTACAATTTCACTATGGGCAAATTTATCAAATGATTTCCCTAATGATACCCTCTGACGAGGAGAAGATATTGCTTTTTTAAAAGAATGGAGGATATCTAAAGGAGATGAATGAGAATTTGTTACCTGCACTGAACGACGGTTAGTTAATAAAGAAGATGATAAGGGCAACTCTTTCACTTTTTCAGAGTACGATACTGAAAATTTCGGAAAGTGTGCCGAAGTTTCCTCGTATGAGATATTGTTTTGTGCCATCTCTGCTTTAATTAAAGTTTGCCTTTGGAATTCTGGGCATACATGATTGGTGGCAAAATGTTGGCCAGAACAATGCGCGCAAAACGCATTGCTTTCCACCACATCACAAGAGCTACCCGTGTGATCTTTGGAGCACTTAAAGCACCTGGGTTTCGAACGACACTGCAACATCGTGTGTCCATACCTGCAGCATGAGTGACAAATTATCGTGGGATATATGTATAACTCTACGGGGTAAAGATGTATAATAATAAAAAAATACCTTAGCGGAAGAACTTGACCGCGGAACGTGACCACAACAGTCTGGGTTGGAGTCCATGAAACCACCCCCTCATTAAACACTTTTCTGCTTAAACGTCTTGCTTTATGAACTTTACCACACCCTGTAGGCAGCTCCAGTGTTTCTACTAATTCCGTCATCGACATGTCTGTTGGAACATGGCGAATCAAACCCATCTTAGTGATATAAAATAATGGAATGGACGCTGTGTATTTATTTGAAGAAAAAATAGGCAGGCTAAGGAAATTATTTGCATCCTTAGCACAAGCAAAATGAATAGCAATTTTGTTTCTGCCCACCTTCTTAATACCATCACGACAAATATTTGATATGTGGTTGCTCTTTAAAAATTGACCAAATTTAATTGGCCTAATCGATATATTTCCGAATAACATAATCCACCTACAGAAAAACAAGGATCAATAAAACAGGTATCAATGGACGGCGTAAAATTTGAAGGTGAAATTATAGTTTTTTTCGTAGGTATTGGAGACGTTGGCTCCATCCTACGTTTAGATGATTGGGTACTCACCTTTGCAGGCGAATCCGGGGGCCAAGGAGGAGGACCTTCCTTCTCCATCTTGTTAATTAATTTGTCAAATTTATAATATTATATATATTACATATATCACTATTACAAAATAATAAAATAAAAACCTACCTATACAAAAGTAAAAAATTTTAAAACATTAAAAATATTTACACAAATTTACATAAAATCACACATAATAAAATTTACATAATTTCAAGCAAAAAATATAAATTTTAAAATATTTTTCCAATGACAGAATCAATCGCTTTCAATTAAAAAATCGAAGTCCTTGCGGAACCAATCAATACAATACAAATACATATCATAATGGCCGCGTTCCACATAAAGTCCACAAAGACCGCGTATAACGTAAAAACGCCGCGGGCGTTGTGGGCGAATGTTAAAAGTGGAAAGCAAAACTTGAGCGCCGTGTGCTAGCAATATGGCGGCTCGGAAAATTCATCAAGTTCTGATGACTTAAGTCATTTTTTATTGAAAGTCCACCAAGACCTACCAATATTTTGCGGGCGAAGTGGGCGCGATGCGGTCGCGAACAGTGACGTTATCTATGACGTCGAGCGACCGCTCGCAACGACCGCGGCCTTTATGTGGAGCGCTAGTGTGGGCGTTGCGGTCGTTGTGGGCTTTATGTGGAACGCGGCCAATAACGTCAGTTGCTTTGTGATCAAAGGGTTTAAATAAGTTTGTGATATAACTTGGTTGCTAGAACTATACGACGACGACTAACGACTATAAATAGTTTTCGCAAAGGAAATTTTTGAGCGTCTCATCAAAAGAAGCTAATCATGAAAATTCAGTTTATTAATTTTATATCTTTAGATACTACTTCTGTCGAGCATAATGCACCGCTTGATTTGATAATATGAAAGTTAAGTTATAATAATACTAAAAACATAACTTCACGCCTTTTTCTACCAGAAGATGTAGGCAGTGGCTGTTAAAGCCTTGACTCGCCGGACACAAAAATAATTGGTATGAGTCTGGAATCGAACCCACGGCTTCTGTATCAAAAGACTATATAAATACTAATCAATTAAAAAAAGAGCAAAATTAATTCGATACATGTTGGAAAAAGGGGACTCTTTGATCAGACCATTTAATGACCAAAACAACGAGAGATCATTTTCACTCGTGAAAATGATCTCTCGTTGTTTTGGTCATTAAATGTCTGTAAAGAGTTCGAAACGTCGGGAAATAAATAATAAATAAACGCGATATAATCATAAAGGTTGTTTTGGTCAGTGAGTGAGGTTCGCGAAAATCTTAGAAATAAATATGCAGACCATTTAATTTTTAGGACAAATATTTATTCAAATAATTTAAATATTTATCTTAAGATTACTAGAGAACCATCAGAAACTATAAAATTTTTAATAAGAAGAACAAATTAATCACATCTTAGTGTGATATATATTCACGTAATTAAAATACGCGAACAACGGCAGCTGCTACTTGAGCGTCCATTACACACGTGGACAAGCGATGGGCACCGTTGAGCGACTGAGAACACTGAGAACTTTCGGAAGTTGTACGAGAATGTGGAGAGCACTTCGAACTTTGTCAAAGTTGGGCGAGGAACTTTTGCCGAGCACTCCGCTATAATTTGGACGCTCCATTACACATGCTCATTATTAGCATGAGAGCACGCTAGTATCGAGCATGCTCTTGATACTAGCATGTGTGTACAGACTTGCTAGTAATGAGCATGCTCGAAATTCGATAGCCATTCGATTAATGAGCGTGCTTATTAAATTGAGTAAAGGTACTGTTACACATGCAAATAATGAGCATGCCCATGAACTGTTTACACGTGCTATGAATGAGCATGCTAGTTTCAAACATATTACTAGTATACTCACTAGGCAAACATGTTCACACACGCAAAAATCACCCTCCTTCCACCCGCGCCTCAGAAAGCATGCTCATTAATCAAACGGCTGTCGATTTTTGACCATGCTCGATATAAGTATGCTCATTACCAGCAAGGTCTGTACACATGCTACATGCACTACAGTAGCATGTTCTCGTGCTGATAATGAGCATGTGTAACAGTAGTGTATGTCAGTTTATATTTGCTCTCAATATGCAATCTATTTTTAACCATGTGTTTGAATTCATATGGTCCGGGTGTCGATTTTTGAGTATGCTCATTACTAGCAAAGTATGTACAAACTTGCTAATTGCAGTTGCTCGATTTATCAATACAATATATTAATTGTTTTATAATATATAACTATATATTCGTATTCTTATACGAACACTTACTTAATGCAAATGTGGAAAATGGATAGAGTTAATATCGTGTGTAACGGGCTCTTCTGCATTGTCTTTAAAACTCCCTTAAAACATCAGGCATAAAGTGCCACGTCTCTATGGATAAGTTGGTTTGTGTTAGGGTAACAATGAATGTGGCAGACTTGGCAGTATTCTGCCAAGTCTGCCACATTCATTGTATTCTGCCAAGCAACCTATTGGTTACTGTTATGGACAGGCTAAAGCTTTTTAGTAATAGCTAAAAAGCTTTAGCCTGTCCATAACTGGACTAATGACCTAAAAAAAATGGACAATTAAAAAAAAAATGTTACACGTCACGTCATAAATCCCACAGCTGGTCATCCAATACGCTTTGGGCCTAAGCAGGTCCTAAGATTCTGTCAATCAATCGTATAGATTTTGTGAAAAAAATGTGCATGGTGTTGTGATTATTAGCATAAATGATTCAGTAGAGAAAGAAAACACATATTGAAAGCAATATTAGGATGCGATGCTACCTCGCAGGCGAAATATTGGGGGTGTGACAGAGCGAACACCTATAAGAAACGATTTGGATACTTATAATAAATTAGATAAAAAAGGAGCACAAATAAATAACAATACTGCTAGCTTTAGTTCGTTTTCTCAGATCCATTTAAAGGAAGTAGCACCAAATTATAGTGAAGATTCTGAATTAACATTTGACATACTCCAAGAATTTGTATTTGAACCAGTGATGGCAGCTAGAGATCGAACAAATGAATTTATGTCAGCAGTAAGAAGCCTACAAGGCAGAACCTTGGTGAGGCCCGTTGTCAGAGATGAAAGAAAAGCGCAAATGCTTGAAACCTACTCACAATTTATGAGTTTGGCTAAAGTCATCAGCAAAAGTATTACTGGCACTTATGCTAAGTTGGAAAAATTAGCTATGCGTAAGTAGAATTCAATTAATTTGTTGTTTATATAATGGTTCTCCCTGTAATTACAGCATTGTTTATTTTATTTTTATAGTGGCTAAAAAGAAGTCATTATTTGATGATAGACCAACTGAAATTCAAGAATTAACCTATATTATAAAGGGTGATCTGAGTTCATTAAATCAGCAAATTGCTAGGTTAGGTGGAATGCCTAGAGGAAGAAAGAGTATGCATAGCCACTCATCCAGCGTTGTCCTTGCATTACAATCTAGATTGGCTTCTATGAGTAACCAGTTCAAACAGGTATGTTCCAATAATATTGACCTTTTGGTGCACTATGTAATTTTTAGCAACTTCATAACTTTTATAACTAATATTTAAAGTTTAAAAATGTATAGTGGTTTTGTAATACTGGTAATCCTAATATATTAGTGATAACTAAACTTCAGCTCTTTGAACTCACAAAGCTGACCTGATATATTTAGAAAAAGACTAACTTATACACCATTCATTATATTATTGTATTTTATGTGGCTGCTGTTGACCATATGCTGTGTTTATTATCATTCAGTTCAAATATCTGTAGCCACTGCCATTTAAAAAAGATAGTTATCTTAACAGCAGATAAAACATGTATTTATCAATAAATATTATTTCTAGGTTCTTGAAGTCAGATCAGAAAACTTAAAACATCAGAATAGTAGAAGAGAACAATTTTCAAGAGTGGCACCTTTAGTGAAAGAAGTACCATCTCTTCTTCAACAGGATGATGTAAGTATTGATTTGGGTGATGTTCCAAATGCACAAATGCAGCAGCTGGCATTGAGAGATGATACAGATAGTTATGTACAACAACGCGCTGAAACCATGCATAATATTGAGAGCACCATTGTAGAATTAGGAGGTATATTCCAGCAACTAGCTCACATGGTTAAAGAACAAGATGAAGCTATAGGAAGAATTGATGCCAACATTCAAGAAGCTGAAATGAATGTAGAAGCTGGCCATAGGGAAATAATGAAATATTTCCAAAGTGTAACAGGCAACAGAGCTCTAATGTTTAAAATTTTTGGCGTACTGATATTCTTTTTCATATTTTTTGTTGTTGTAATGGCTTGATTATGAATTTATTGTAAATATTTTGTGTATAATGAGGGTCAAGTGTATTCTGTATTCAATTCAAGTAAGTTAAAATATTTTACCCTACCATATGTCATAAGCTTAAAGCTACAACAAGGACATGGGAAGCAGGAAGGGATAGACTCTGTCTGAGGTCCAGTTTCCTCTTGACACTTTTACCGTGTACATAATGTTCAAAGATTTAATCAATCAAGTTATTTAGTTTTATTGTGTGCTCGTAACACACTTATAATTTTCCTTGACAAGGGTTTAATAAAAAGTAACTTTTCACCTTACAACAAAAGACAATCAACGATCAGACCATTTTGGTTGTTGATTACCTAAAACTGTTGCCAAAAATTAGATTAGAATTATTTTTTAAAAATAAAAATTTGATTTTTAGCAATATTTTGATTCAGTATGGGCCTGCAATTTCTTTAATAAAATTTACTCTGTGTTATAAATTAAAGAAAAATCCTGTTTTAAATATATGTGTGTATATTCTCAATACTATCCATATACTAAACAAGGGCTGTTAATGAAATTGTAAATATATATGTAATTACTTTCAATTAAATATACATATAAATATACTTTGCTTATTTGTTTTGAAAGAAATCCACTAGTGAACAGACAAATTTAAATAACAGCTATAACATTTTTACAGTGGTAGAGCCAAGCAGTTCGCTGCATGAATGGGCCGGCTCGACCGGTGAAATACCACGACCCCTCGGAAGACCTACGTAAAGTGGCTCATGCCGCGTAGTGTTACTGTTGCGTTGCCGACCTATAGGGGATAGGAAAGGACGGGGAAGGGGGGTGGGAGTACCCAACGCCGCCCATGGACACCAGTAACACATATAGATGTGTTGCTGGTGTCCATGGGCGGCGTTGGTTGCTTGCCATCAGGTGACACGCCTGGTCGTTTGCCCTCCAATCCCATAAAAAAAAAAACAGTTTGATGCATGGATGGGCTAGCACGACCAGTAAAGTACCACACATGTGATGAGTTTCTTTCGGTAAGAGGCATATGGAGTACCATGTCCCATTCCCAGCAGACTCTGAACGGCGGCAACTATCTGCGTGTTGCACGCAAGCCCAGGTAACGTACTCTATTGTGTTGCACCGACTTCAATAATGAGTGACAATAGTAAATATTATATTAATTAAAGATTACTTTGTAAAAGTATTATCTTTTGTATATTGTATTACGTATACAAATTAGTACCTAAGTTTCGTTATTTATCGCTTTTTAGTTATGGAGGTACTGTTTTCATTTACTTAAAGATTTTGTGGTTTACGTTACTAGAAGTAGGTTTAACTTTTTTTAAAAAGTAATTTTTCAATTTCCAGTTTAACAAATGGTAATAATTACAATCAACACAACACAAAAGGAGCAGTTCAATTCCAAACTTTTTTATCGTTTATATAATCTGCGATACAATAGTAAGCCCTTTGATATAATCTACTTTTAATATATGTAATTCTTAAATTTATCCATGGATAATTCAACCGCGTCGTTTGGAAGTTTATTGTAGAAGCGTATACATTGACCTGGGAACGAGTTAGAGATTTTATGGAGCCTAGTAGTGGGCAAAGTGAGATTGTTTTTATTTTTTAAATTTAGTTTATGAATATCACAGTTTTTCCAAATTTAGTTGTATATTTATGAATAAATAAGATTTTCATAAATATATTGCGAATAAAATGTCATAATTCTTATCTCTATAAATTTATTTCTTAGTGTGTCCCTGGGACTCATCATATAGATAGCACGAACGGCTCGTGTCTGGAGCACAAAAACCGAATCTGCATCCGCGGCACTACCCCAAAGCAATAAGCCTATAAGAGTAGCCTCTCTATATCGATAAAAAACGTAAAATGTATTATTTTGGCTTACCTTTTCTCCCAAACCTCCAAAGTATGACACGATCAATAGTATCGAATCATTTATTAGCCCACTAGATACTAACATACCAGGTATTTATTTATTTATGGATGCTATCACTTGAAAATAATATATTACAATTGTGCCTTACGATGGCAGCCGCCAATATTGTTTAGCAACTAGAAAGGGCAGATTTTTCAAACAAGCAATAATTTTGTCTAGATTTTTATTACTAAATCAAAGGTAAAAAAATGACATAAATTGTAAAAACTTTATTGTGATATCAATAATACAAGTGTTTCCACACATGCGACATAATCACACAAGTCCTATGTTAAAAATATTTTTGTAAACAATGTAGTAAAATCACATTTTCTTAATATCTACTGCATTATTTGCCTTAACATAGCTAAGTCCATATGGATATTTCTTATTTCCTAGAATCTAGATAGATTTCACACATAAGTGAAGAAAAAATATCTATGCTTTGTAGACATTCAAGCTGATTTTATATAAATATATATAAGTTCATTTAGCTAGCTACAAAATATTAGACTGTTTATTATGCATAAATTTGTCGTTCTTGTTCCTGTGCAAGAATCACTACTTTTTCATCCAGTAGTACAATATACTGTCTCTGGCAAATTATTATAGACGGAGTGCAAGATTTCATGTATAATATTAATTACCAAGTGATATTGTACTCTTATTATTTTAAAGAGTTAGCAATGCTAGTGGATGCATGTATAATTCACAGTTGTTACTGTTTCTATAAGACAACCGTTGATGAAGAATGCTTGTTACTCCTTGATAATAATTACTAATATTAATTCAAGCTCTCGATTTTTCTAAAGAAAATCAAAAAGTGCTGCAGTAATTTTCACCTCATTGCATTCACAAACTGCTGCCTCTGCAGAGAGCAGTGTTTGGGCCATTCAAGAGAATGATAAACAATAACTACAGGCAATGCGAAATTTTCCTGTAAATTTGAGTAAATAATTGTAGATTGAACATATCATAGTGAACCGACCCGCCTATGGGGTTGAAAGTAAAAACTGTGCTTTTAACACTCTGTTACCCATTAAATCTACATCATAATAAAAAAAAAGATTTGCGTGGAGTCCCGCCGCGCTACAGAAGTGGAACTTAGTAACATGTATTCACAATAGCTTTCTTTATTTTTATAGGTCTTCACCGATACTTAAAAATAGTCAATAAATAATTAACAATATAGATTTATAATATACTGCTAATGTAAGTAAGGGTGAGGTCTGGTGGTGCGTTGGTAAAACTACCGAATGTAGAATCGAGATTGGCGGGTTCGATCCCCACCCAAGTATAAATATTTATCTGGGTCTAGGTAGAATTTGACTGGGGGCTGCGCCTCACAAAAGTGAGTCTCTGTGGTTCCACCGGCTCACTCGGCGCTGGGAACCACCAGCCGCGCGGATCGAGATGGGTGACACGGCTGTCCCGGTGGCGAGGTACTTGAAGTACCTCGGCCTCACCCTGAACAGCCTCTGGAGCTTCGAGGAGTACTTCGTGAGGATTGTCCCCGAGTAGGACGGGTGGCAGGCGCGTTACACCGCCTCCCCCGAGATTCGCCGCCTCTACGGTGGTGTCGCGATCCGTGGCCCTTTACGGGGCTCCCGCAGTGGCTGTTCCGCCTCGACTCGCTGTTTTTTTACGTTCCGATTGGAATAGGTGGTGAACCTATTGTCCTACACAGGGTGCAAAGTTTTCAGCCATCGGTATTTATTACACTCAGCTGTCAAACATAATTTCGAAAAGTCATTTGTGTTAGCTAGGATACGAACCCACAACTTTTGATTTAGGAGGGGCTCGACCACTGGACCGCCGAGACTACCGAGATGACTACTATCTACTTCAAAATTGAGTTCTAATATTCACCCGAACATACATATGTCGGCGCAGGACGCCATCTAGCGGTATATGATGTCAACTATATATAATAACTAGTTGATCCGGCGAACTTCGTTCCGCATTAAAAGAAATAAATTAGTAATATTTGTATCTTATAAAGTTCAATTTGTGCTATTTATCAGCACGCGTTATGGCGCGCAAATGCAACTGCTATGTACCGCTATGTTAATACTGTAATATCTTCGTAAATATTAGTTTAAATTACATGCTGTAAACGGCTATATTGATCTATATTAAAAGCACAATCTACTTAAGATAGTTAACTGGATGAAAATGAATGCTGTAATGTTTAAAATTGCTTCGTAAATAAGCCACTATTTCTCGTAAAAAATAAAAAAAATATAATGGTCATTGTGGGTTATCCCTAAGAGGTAGACATATGCCCTTGCGGACTTTTTTGTAGACCTTTTAGAGGTGTATAATAATGTAGTACATTGTTTTCATTTATCACTTAGGGTTCAGGCAGCGTTTTCGATTAAAGTTTTAAATATTGAAAATTATCATTTTTTATTTCTACACTATACATGAATTATAGATCAAAACCACCCCGTTGACACCCTCTAACTATTAAAAAAAATCGCATCAAAATCCGTTGCGTAGTTTTAAACATATGCGCATATAAGGGGAAAGACAGCAGAAAGTGACTGTTTTATACTATGTAATGATAATTGATAACCTATAAAACTTTATTAGGTAAACTGATTTAATTATGATTACATGTTATTATTAGTCTCGGTGGCGCAGTGGTCGAGCACACAGCTTCTGATCCAGAGGTTCGGGTTCGATTCCAGACTTTGGCTCACACCAATGACGTTTCGAAATTGTTTTCGGAAGTTATGTGTGATAAATATCGATGACTGAAAAACTTGTGCCCGGTATGGCAATAGGTTCGCCACCTATTCCATTTGTGACGTAAACATAACGGCGAGACGAGGCTTAACAGCCGCTGCCTACACCTTCGGGTAACAAAGGCGTGAAGTTATGTTATATTATTTATGTCTATATATTACTGAAATATATTTATTATTTAGTTAAGTAAAATACACGAAATTTATAATTATGTGATTAATTAAGCAATTCATTAAATTATTATTTAATAACTGTTTTGGTGATATTTCCTTTTATTGTTTAAATCCATACTGATGCTGCATGAATATTCGTAATATTTATTTTCATGATTAATATCTTAATATTAGATAGTATCAACTCGTTCTATGTAATATTTGTTTTTTAAGAGAACTTAATTTTAAAACATTCTAGTAGCGCCATCCGCCGAAAGATAGTGAAGTTATTGATTATCAAAATAATTAATTTATATATTTACAAACTATTTCGTACTTAAACTGGTCAAGATATTACTAAAATCTATTATTTAGTTAAGTAAAATGCGCGAAATTTATAATTATGTGATTTAACAATTCATGATTCGTAACTGTTTTGGTGATATTGCCTTTTATTCTTTAAATCAATACTAATGCTGCATGAATATTCATAATAATTATTTTCATAATTAGTATCTTAATACTAGATAGTACCAACTCGTTCTATGTAATAATTATAACATATGAGAACTAAATTTTAAAACTTCCTAGTAGCGCCATCCGCCGAAAGATAGTGAATTTGGATTGTTAAAATAAGTAATTTATAGATTTACAAACTATTTCGCACTAAAACTGGTGTCATAATTATCTAAAATTGTTATTTTGAATTTTAACCTATTTTTCAATTATAATTCTCGAGTAGATTCATTTGTTATGTAAGAAGATGTGTATCATTTTTCTAATATAAATTATGACCAGCTAGTACCACCATCCGCTACTAGATGTCTGTACGGGTAGTTTAAAAAGTCGCTATGTCTTTTCGTCCTTGGTTTATATGGATCTTGGCTTTTTTTATAACCATTATAATATATTAATAGTGGCCGCAAGGGGGCGTTAAAAGCTCTTGCACGAGACATTAGAAGTTCCACTTCAATAAATGTAAAGTACGTAAACGGAATTTACATACGGTTATAGTATTATAATTAGACTTGGACAATGTCGTTCACTTAGAGGATTTCGTTCATCAAATCTCGTTCCGGCAAGTGAACTCGTACCGCTTAATCGTTCCACAGTTCATTTCGCTCCCTGAATCAGTAGGTACTATAATAATAGCAAAGAATCAAATGACTCCGGATTCGGAACTAAATCGTAGACCGTACTTATTGTAAAAGTCTTTGTTGGAAAATTTCGCTCATGCACTGTTATAAAACTTTTAGATAATAAGACACTTATGAAGTTCATTGAATATAAAAATAGATTCGATTTCCCTTCATACTTTTTTCAGGCTTAGGACTGACAATTAAAGTGAAAAATTTAAATAAAAAATAAGCGTTTCTTTCACTTTAAAAGGCGTATTTAAATTTTATTTAAATATATTATTATTATAAAATTTATTTTCTTGAATTACGATACAAACAACAAATTGCCTGGAACTAGGAGCTCGTGTACCTACTTACACTTGCTTGCATTCACTAACAAAGATTCACTAACGCGGGACATAAAGTTCGGGAAAAAAGTAAAGTGCGGGAGCGATGAGCCGGTGAACTCAGTGAACTGTGGAACGAAAATACCGAAAAATAGTGAACGAGTTCAATTCGTTCACTGAAAGTGAGCAGTTCATCGGAACGAATCACTCCGGAGTTACTCAACTCTAATTATAATGGAAATCTTCATGATATATTTGATCTGAAGGTGGAGGTGGTAATTGTTCATAGAAACGTTTTAGCTCTAGAAGATAAAATACCCTGATTCTTAGTAGGGAAACCTTATTTACAGAACTTTTACAAGTGTATGCTAAATTTGTGATTTTTGAAATTATGTACTTTTGAATTTAATTCATGGTATCTTTACTAAAATGTAAAACTAAGATTACTAGTCGAATTTGGACCAATACTGAATTATTACATTAAATTGATTACGATCCACAGCTCATACATTCATCTTTGTTTTGTAATGAGCAGCTGATGGCTGCCATATTGGCCCAATCTCTCTCTGATGTTGTTTTATCTGCTGTACCATTCGTCATCTTTCCATTGACTTTACTTTTGTCAACAGTGAACTGAATGGCATTCACGGCAGGTTTGGTACGCAAATAATACATGCCCGTTTTAAGGCCCATTTTCCAGGCATAAAAATGAATGGAGGTCAGTTTACCGTAATTTGGTTCGGCCACATGAATATTGAAAGACTGACTCTGATCAATGAAAGCTCCTCTGTCTGCCGCCATCTGAATCGTTGTTTTAACAGAAATTTCCCAGACGGTTTTATACAAGTCCCTTATATTCTTTGGAATAGATTCAATCTTTTGAATAGATCCATTGTGATGCAAGATGAGATTCTTCATGTCTTCATCCCAAAGATCAGCCTCAGTTAAGTCATGCAATAGATGATGATTGACTACTTGGAACTCACCAGACAGAACACGTCGTTGATATATGTTAGATGTAAACGGTTCAAATGACTCATTGTTGCCCAATATTTGAGCAGTAGAGGCAGTAGGCATTGGGGCTAACAGAAGTGAATTTCTAAGACCGTGTTTAGAAATTTTCTCTTTCAGAGCAGCCCAATCCCAGAGATCTGAAGGCACTTTATTCCACATATCATACTGTAGTATACCCTGACTCGCGGGGCTGCCTTCATAAGTCTCATACACTCCATGTTTCTCTGCTAACTCACAACTTGCTTCCAGTGCTCCATAGTAAATAGTTTCAAATATCTGTTGGTTTAATTTGATGGCTTCTTCACTTTCATAAGGAAGGCGCATTAAAATAAAAGCATCAGCCAATCCCTGCACCCCTATTCCAATAGGTCTATGTCTCATATTTGATTTCCTCGCCTCTGGTACTGGGTAGTAGTTGACATCAATAATCTTATTTAAATTTTGCGTAATTATCTTTGTCACTTCCTTTAACTTTGTAAAGTTATATGTTTTGTTCTCATCAACAAACATGTTTAAAGCAATTGAGGCCAGATTACAAACAGCTACTTCATCTGCGGAAGTGTATTCAACAATTTCTGTGCAGAGATTACTACATTTAATGGTGCCCAGATTCTTCTGATTACTTTTTCTATTACATGAGTCTTTGTAAAGCATAAACGGGGTGCCCGTCTCTACCTGAGCTTCAACTATTGCCTTCCACAGTACTTGTGCCTTTACCTGTTTTACAAAGCGCCCTTCTTCTTCATACTTATGATAGAGAGCTTCAAATTCTTCTCCCCAACAATCTGAGAGTCCTGGACAGTCGTGGGGACACATAAGACTCCAGGTCTCATTCTGTTCTACTCTCTTCATAAATAAGTCTGGTATCCATAAGGCATAAAATAGTTCTCTAGCACGTATTTCTTCTTTACCAGTGTTCTTTTTCAAATCTATGAATTCGAAAACATCGCTATGCCATGGCTCCAAATAAACAGCAAAAGCTCCAGGTCTTTTGTTTCCACCCTGATCGACATAGCGAGCAGTGTTGTTATATACCCTTAACATAGGGACCAGACCATTAGAGATACCGTTTGTACCAGCTATGTAGGTTCCCTTAGCCCTAATATTATGAACGTGAAGACCGATACCTCCAGCTGACTTTGAAATTAAGGCACACTGCTTTAATGTATCATAGATCCCTTCAATGCTATCATCAATCATTGCTATAAGAAAACATGAAGACAGTTGTGGACGGGGTGTAGCCGCAGAGAATAAAGTGGGGCTGGCATGAGTGAAATACTTCTCAGATAATAAGTTGTATGTTTGTATTGCTCCGTCTATGTCTTCACCATGAATACCAATAGATACCCTCATTAGCATGTGTTGGGGTCTCTCTGCAATCTGAAAACAAATAAGGGTTGTAATTACCACCGTCTGTATGTTTGTCCTGGTTCACACAAGAATTGATAAGAACTATGGAATCTGCTTTCAGCCGATACTACCTATAGTTCAGTCCATTAACTGAACCGCACGTAAATCTGTTGAATAGTTTGGGAGGCACTTCCTAATAACCAATAGCCATCAATAAACTGCGCGTCATTACAAGAAAGTACTAGAAGCGTTTTAATTGTAAATGATAGCTGAAACCTAGCAGATTAATAAGATACCCTACTATAGTATTAACACTACCAAAAAAACCTACATTAAACTCTTTATCCATTAATTTTTACAAGAATTATTGGCTATAATAACATTTAAAATACATAGTTCATTTGATATAGATCAATATGGCTTTTTATGTCATGTAGTTTAAATGAATATTTTTGCAGATGTTACAGATTTAGGCTTAAGTTACAGAGGCAGGGACATTGCAGCTGCCGCGCGCGAGTGCCTATAAATAGTGGCTTTGATTGAATTAGACTTAATAATATCTATTTTGTATATTTATTGCTGCTGTGGGGGCGAAAAAGGAACGCCGAGTAAGCTAGTAACAGTATAAAACAAAACGGTAACATAATAACAACTTTAACAATTCTGTATGTAAGTGTATATTGAAGATATGGAAACCAATCTCTTTGAAGGGGTAGCGGAAGGAGAAACAATAGTTTTTAGAACTTAGAAATTAGATTTGCCTGATACGGTATTCAACATAGAGTAAGGTACAAAAGTATTATCAAAAAGATGTGGTGTCGTGGGTCACCAGGTACGAACAAAATTCCTTCCGTTAATTTAGAATCGCCACAATTTGCAAAAAGATCGTGCTCTATTTATGTAGGTTTTTTTTTATTTTTCTCTTAAATTTTGCTGATTAGTTTTTTTTTAGTACAGTAAAGTGTTTAAGAAATTCAGTTCGCGCTACAGAAGTGAAACTTTGTAACAGACTTACATTTTTAACACGCTTAATTTATAAAGTGCACATCTTACTTACATTCCACAGTCTGTAGTTTTACCAATATACGATAACACTACAGTCTGTGGAATGGAGATTGGCGGGTTCGATCCCCACTCGAGTATAATTCTTAATATGAGTCTGGGTAGAATTTGGTAACTACTCTATTTAGGAGGATCTGCCATATTCGACGCCGCATTATTATTTGATTTAGGTACTCCCCCAAGCTCAAGCCCCTTTGATGAAAAACACTTATTCCGCAATATTGGATTTATAAATGACGTCGCGTTTTCAAGTTGCTAATGAAAAGCCCTTTTATTTGATACCCATATTGTAAAACAGCATTAAAGATATATCTGAATGAGAGGCAGTGGAATTTCCCCGGTCGTGCCGGCCCATTCATGCAGAGGACTGCTTACCTACTCCCTTAAAGGTCGGCAACACAACGGTAACACTATATGTGTTGCTGTTGTTCATGAGCGGCGCAGGTTGCTTACCATCAGGTGACACGCTTGCTCGTTTGCCCTCCTATTCCATAAAAAAATCATTTTGTTTTATTAGGACAAAACTTTATTTGCATGGCTTCACAATTGAGTTTTAATGATCATTTTCAAGTGGGGAAATATCCAAATCTAAAATATTTACCATGGGGGTACCGAATAATAACTAAAGTAAGATACAATTGAATTGAAATAATTGGTGTGAGCCCAGAATCGATTCCATCACTTCTGAATAAGAAACGAAGAATGAAAAGAGTGTGCACTGGACAACCAATACTATTATTACTTAATATTTTATGTAATATAGTCATACTATTAAAAACAAGAACGATTATGAGAAAAAGTAATTAGGCCTCTAACTAATATTTTAATTTAACTTTGCGGATAACAATACGTCATACTGATCTTAGACACTTGGAGTTCTGGTGATACCTGCTGCGTCGTTGCACATTTGGTTGGTGTAACAATATTTTCAGATACAGCCTGTATCTGTAAATATTGTTGCATCAAAACTACATCACTTTATACAGTACAAGCAGTTCACCATGGTATCTGTTAAATAAAATGAATCATGTTGATTGGAACAGATATGTATTCATATGAAATAAATTAAATTTATAAATATTTTAATAAATATAACTATATTTGTTTCGAGTTCGAGGCTGGGTTTAGCCAGTTTAGTTTTTGTGATTATAAAAATTGTTTCTATACAGTGTGTCAATTAACAACCATGTAGAAACCGAAATTCCAAAAAAAAATCGTAATAGACTTCTGGAAGAGGGGGTGGCCTAGCGTTAAACGGTTTTCAAGTCGCATAAGAAGTTTCACTTCATCATGTCATTTCAATATGTCTCTTTATTTTTGTTTGACAACATTTAATTACAGGGAAATAATTAGAAAAAAAAATATTTTAAGTAATTCTTAGATAGATAGATAGATAACTCTTTATTTTTATCATAAACATTAAATATCAATTAGAATACAGAAAAGGTCTTAAAATTATGAGTACAAAGAGCGGCCTTATCGCTATGAGCAATCTCTTCCAGGCAACCTTTGGAAGGACATAAATGCCTGAAAGACGGGTAATTCTAATGCTCTGCTAAATCTATGGTATGATTAATAACAACTGTATTATTAATAACTGTTTTCTATTAATAAACATACATACTTACATTAACAAAATATATACATAAATAGAAATACACATATATATATATATACACACATACACAAAAATACACATATAATATATAAAAAAGACCAATAATAGATAGATTAGATTATTGTAATGATAAATAGTACTCCGTAAGCTGCGATTTGAAGGTGGTAATAGATTGGGCTTTTCTTATTATCTCGGGTATTACATTCCACAGTAATACGGCTTGTACGGAAAAAGACAGACCATAAAAATGCGTGGAATGCATTGGGACAGCCAGTCTCAAGTTTTCCGATGACCTCAGACATCTCGAATGTGTGTCATGTAAGAACTGAAAACGTTCCTTGAGATACTTAGGAGAATTTGGATTAAATAGAACGTTATACAATCTTATTTCTTCAAATATCTTATTAATCAGTCTCGTCATTAAAATCTATAGCTGAAAGAATGAGAAAGGTATTATACACTACTCGCTTGTGTATACGAATGACGCGCCTACGGACATCTCATTTAACGGTTTTATTCCACGGACTTTTTCTTACGGTTTTACTATCACATTTTTATCAGTTCGGTCGCGCAGCAAAATCCCTATCTCCTCCAAGCCTGCCGTAAGGAACTTCGTTTCAATAACAAGTAATAATAAGAACATACAACTGATGTTAAATTGTTGTATACAAACGAAATAATAAGTGAGAGGTAACTGTGTGTGTGAGTGAGACAAGTGAAAGGACATTCAGACAATTGAAAAGCGCGCGATAGTTCCCCTCCTCGGTTCAAAGCGAGTAAACATATTATTTTTTTGCGGAAATACCTGAAAAAGTGTTTAGTTTTCAAGCAATGAAAATGTGAACGTTTCCTTATAGTAGGAGAGCTGGCACCAATTTTTGAGTAGGTATTTGAGGCAAGCTGAAAGTTTGTCACACACCTCTCCTGTTATATCCCAGCACGGAATTGAAGACCTGGCAGCTGAGTACCGGGGCTAGATCAACCTTTAAATTTTTTAAATTTATTTTTTTTATTCCAAAAAATGTGTTGGAGGCAATACGCCATTTATATATGTTGTAGTTGAATGCTCAATGTATACAGAAACAAATGAGCCAGACAATGTAATCGGGGCTTTAACACTCCCAAACGCGTGCAAAAATATTTCACAAAAAATTCTAAAAAATGTATTTGAGGCAGCTTGAAATTTTGATGGAGTGTTATTCATAACCAAAAAATAAGATTCCCAAAACGACAGACCATTTCGGTGGGACTTTCTACCTGCCAGGCGATCAACCAAATAATGGATAGGTACGAGCCTGAGCATGTGGTACTCGTGCTATAGACAAGCTGTTTGTCTTCGGTCTTGCTAGCCGCGTTACTATTGGCTCTGGCGAGGCCACGTGACATGAGTATTCTTAACAGAATTTCATCAGAATTTCGGAATTCATATTTTTGCCGCTGCATTAAAAAGGAAACATTTTTAAACTAAAACTAAAAATAAATAAAACTGAAAGAATAACATTTCTTATTCATAATCACATTTTCATCGTTAAAGGTGCAATTTTCATAAAAGGCTTCTTTATTGCCTGCTTCTGTATTGCCTCAAATCCATTTTTTTGGAATAAAAAAAATAATTTAAAAAAATTTAAAGGTTGATTTAGTCCTGGTACTCAGCTGCCAGGTCTGCTATTCCGTGCTGGGATTTAACAGGAGAGGTGTGTGACAAACTTTCAGCTTGCCTCAAACACCTTTTTTTTTTTTTTTTTTTTTTCGCGAGGAAATGCTTTATGCACACCCCCCGCCTGGGGACGGCAGGGGGTAGTGTGGGACTCCCAAAACAGTAAACTGAAATCCGATCCTAGGGTTACCCACTAAAACCTCGCGGCGGCCTTCCTCCGGCGTTGGGGTGGTCCAGGATTCGGATAAACCCCTCTGGTCCACCCCGCCGTCGCCCCCCCTCCGTCACGAGGGGGTGCTCATCCTCGGGGAACCTCGGCGAGACTCCCCCGGGCGGGGCGGCTCCGACCGCGCGCTGTAAAGAGGCGCGCGGCCGGCGGCGCCCCCGACGACCCTCCCCGGCCGCACCGGGGGGTCATCCTTCCCGGGCCGCGACCCGGGCGCACCCGCGGGGTGTGCACCCTCGCGGCCCGCCGGCGGCGGCGATCACTGAGCTCGCCGCCGCCGCCTTCGAGCGGGATCGGCTCTCTCCCGACCCCGCTCGGCGGCCTCCTTCTGGAGCATGACAGCTTCGCAGAAAGAGACCACAGCCCTCCACTCCTCCTCGCCCGCCAGCATTGCCGCGACCAACGCCGGCGGGGACAAGTCTCGCCCGATCCCGTCGACCAGGACTCGGCGCTCGGCCGCCCAGGCCGGGCAGACCTCCAGCGTGTGCTGGGCCGAGTCCAGGTCGGATGCGCAATGGTGGCATCTCGCCGTCTCTTCACGTTTTATTCGACTCAGATACTCACCGAAGCACCCGTGCCCGGTGAGTATCTGAGTCAACCTGTAGGTGACAGTGCCCCATTTACGGAGCACCCAGGCCTCGAGGTGGGGCAGGACGGCCCCGACGGCGCGTGAACGCGTACCGCCCTGGAGGACCAGCGCGTCGCGCCAGTCCCCCAGGACCCGCCGGAAGGCCTCCCGCCTCCGCACTTCGTGTCCCCGCGCGTCCCCCCCTCCCCGGCCGAGATCGTACGCAGCTGCGTACATCTCGGCCAGGATGATGAAGGGGGGATAACTCGCGAGGACCGTCGCCGCCTCGTACGAGATGGTACGGTAGCCCCGTACGACCCGTATGGCCATGATCCGCTCCAGGCTCCTCAGCAGAGCCTTGGAGCGGGAGGCCCCCGCGAGGTCTCGCGACCAAACGGGGGCCCCGTACAGGGCCACGGACCGCACGACGCCACCGTAGAGGCGGCGAACTCCCTCCCCCGGTCCCCCGAGGTTGGGCAGCAGGCGGTGTAAAGCGCCCGCCACCCGTCGCGCTCGGGGGACCATCCGTACGAAGTGCTCCTCGAAGCTCCAGCGGCTGTCCAGGGTGAGGCCGAGGTACTTCATGTACCGCCCCACCGGGACAGCCGTGTCACCCACCTGGATCCGCGAGGCCGGGGGTTCCCTGCCTCTGGTGAGGCGGTGGAACCACAGCGCCTCACTTTTGTGAGGCGCCACCTCCAGGCCCAGCCCGCGGATCCGTCTGACGACGATTGCCACCCCCAGCTCGGCGAACCTGAGCGTACGCTCGAAGTCGGGCCCCGTGGCGACTACCAGAGTGTCGTCTGCGTAGCAAACGACACTCACGCCACGGGGCAGACTGGAGCGGAGGACCGGATCGTATGCGAGGTTCCACAGCAGGGGCCCGAGCACGGACCCCTGCGGAACCCCGCACGTCACCTCCTTCCTCTGCTCCGTCCCGTTCCGGTCGACATAGTCCACCCGTCTCTCCTGCAGGTAGGCCCCGATGACCGACCTGAGGTAGGGAGGCACCTCGTGGTATACGAGGGCCTCCCTGATGGCCGGCCAGGGGAGGGTCCCGAATGCGTTGACGATGTCGAGTGACACCGCCAGCGCGACCCCCCCCGATCGGACTGCCGGTTCCGACAGGGCCCGCACCCGACGCACCGCGTCGATGGTCGAGCGCCCCTGCCGGAACCCGAACTGGCAGTCCGATATGTCCGGGCCCACCTGCGACAGGTGGCTGCTGATACGGGCGGAGATAACCCTTTCAAAGAGCTTCCCCGCCTCGTTCAGCAGGCATATCGGCCGGAACGACGACGGAGCATCTCCGGTCCTCCCTTGCTTTCTGATCAGCACCAGCCTTGCCGACTTCCAGTCGAGGGGGAACACCCCGCGGCGGAGGCAGTTGGTGAACAGCTGCCTCGCCTTGTTCCCCAAGACTCCCAGAGCGAGCGCCAGGACCCGGCCCGGAATTCCGTCCGGGCCGGGAGCGGCGCTCCGGGAGGCGAGCCGCGCGATGGCTCGCCCGAGCTCGTCCTCCGTCACCTCCAGCTCGTCGGACCACGGAGTGTGGTCCGACTGAGACGGAGGATCCGAGGGACCGCCCTGGACCCTAGGGAAGAGTACGTCCACGACTCTCCCCACGACTTCCGGGTCCAGGGATTCTGTCAACGGAGGGACCCACGGGGTCAGCTTGCCCAGTACTATTTTGTACGGGCGTCCCCATGGGTCCCTATCCAGTCCCTCGACGAGCTCGTTCCAGGACCGCTCGCGAGCCGCAGCGATGGCGACGCATACGGCGTGCGCGGCGGCCCCGTATTCCCGTCTGGCTCTGAGAGCCTCCTCGACCGAGGTTCGCCTTCTTCTGCGGGCTCTCAGGTACCGGCGGCGAGCGACGAAGGCGGCCTTCTTGAGCCGCTCAATCTCCTCACTCCACCAGTACACGGAGCCCCGCCGGGGCGGCCCGACTCGCGGCATCGACGTGTCACAGATCGACGTCATAGCGCCGCGCAGCCAGGCCGCCTGCGCCTCGGGATCGGGCGATCCAGCTCCCTCCGTCCAGTCCGCGACGCTGGCGGCGGCCACGACCATGTCTCGGTCGAGCCGCTTGAGAGACCAGCGCCGCGGAGGGCCGCTAGTCTGGCGCGGGCGGCTTGGGCGGCGGAGCAACACATCCAGTCTCAAACACCTACTCAAAAATTGGTGCCAGCTCTCGGACCATTATGTGTAAAAAAGTTATTAACTACCGATGATGTAACCATCGCCTACTAATTTAAAATACAGCCACCCCTTTTCCACGGGAATATCATACGAATCTAAGAATTTTCAAACGGTTTTCACGGATCAATTTTTTTTACTGAACAGATAAACGTGTGTTATTAAAATCTGATTGTGCCTGTAAAAAGTTATTTGAAAATAGGACGCGTGTGCGGTGGCTAAAATCTTGAGACATACGTGCATAAAATACATAAAGTTTCATTCAGTTTTTTCGATATTGGCAACCATGAATCTCCAAGTCAGTAGTCATCTAGAAAGACGAGTGGCGATAGGAAATAGCGTAAATGGAGCGTTGAGCAGATTCCTGGGCGCAAAAAACATTAGCAGAAAAGCCCAGCTAGCAATCCACAATGCAGTTCTGATTCCCAAGCTAACTTATGGAAGCGAGAGCTGGGTATGGCAGAGTGTGCATGAAAGTAGAATAAACGCGGTAGAAATGAGGGCACTGCGCATAATCTGCGGAGTGACTCTCGCTGACCGCGTAAAAAACAAGGTTGTAAGGAAGGAAGTTGGTTTGAAAGTAAGAAAGGGCACGCTCCGATGGTTCGGACATGTAGAAAGAATGGATGCAAGACTGACTAAGCAGATATACAATGCAAAAGCGGATGGATGTAGGAGTCGAGTACGGCCAAGACACACATTCCATGACCAAATAGAACGTGTTCTGGAGGAAGGTGATGTTAGGAGCTTCAAAAACCGACGCGCGTACTTGAAAAGAGTTATGAAAGTCAACGAAGCGAGTGAGGCGTGTAAGAATCGTGCCTTATGGCGCTCTGCTCTCTGCCTATCCTGCAAGGGATTTGGCGTGAAGTTATGTATGTATGTACATAACTTCACGCCTTTTTCTACACGAAGGTGTAAGCAGTGGCTGTTAAAACCCAACTCGCCGTTATGTTTATATCCCAAATGGAATACGTGGCGAACCTATTGCCATACTGGGCACAATGTTTTTAGACATCTATATTAAATTTAATCACACACAACTGCCGCAATTCTTTGGTGTTATCATCATTATCATTACATAGTATAAAACAAAGTCACTTTCCGCTGTCTGTCCGCTTATATCTTTGAAACTACGCAACGGATTTTGATGCGGTTTTTTTTAATAGTTAGAAGGTATCGACGGGGTGGTTTTTATCTATAATTCATATATGATGTTGTAAAGAAAAAATGATAATTTTCGAGATTTAGCACTTTAATTGCCAATGCTGGCTGAACCCTAAGTGATAGATCGAAACAATGTACTACATTATTAAACACCTTCAAAAGGTCTAAGTACAAAAAAGTCCGCGAGGGCATATGTCTATCTCTTAGGGATAACCCACAATGACCATTTTTATTTTTTCAGTTTTCTCGTAAAATAATGGCTTATTTACGAAGCGAATTCGGTTTTTGTGCTCCAGAAACTAGCCGTTCGTGCTATTTATATGATGAGTCCCAGGGACACACTAAGAAATAGATTTAAAGAGATAAGAATTATGACATTTTATTCGCAATATATTTATGAAAATCTTATTTAAGTTCATAAATATAAAACTAAATTTAAGAAAAACTGTGATATTCATAAAATAAATTTAAGAAATAAAATCAAACTAGCTGTGCCCACTACTAGGCTCCATAAAATCTCTAACTCGTTCCCAGGTCAATGTATACGCTTCTACAATAAACTTCCAAACGAGGCTTACTATTGTATCGCAGATTATATAAACGATAAAAAAGTTTGGAATTGAACTGCTCCTTTTGTGTTGTGTTGATTGTAATTATTACTATTTGTTAAACTGGAAATTGAAAAGAGTTGGCCTTGAGTTTCTTGCTACTTCTCAAGGAGCCTTGACGCCGGAACTGGCACTTAGATTCGCTTTCACATTCAAGACAGTGTGATGAAAGGGAATCTAAGCTCCGTGAATTTTAGCTAGTAGTTTTGTATGCCGATTATAAGTACTTTGTAAAGTCTAAGGAATAAAGATATTTTGAATTTCAATATTTTTTAAGATATTGCCAATAAATAGCACAAATTGAACTTCATGATATCCAAAATTTACCTTATTATTTATCTTTAACAAATAAGATTTTTCCAAAGTTTTGAATCCAAAGTAATTGTACTTAAAATCTCTATCATAAACAATAGCAGAATCAAGTCTCTCTTTATTCTTCATTATAATGTTGTAATGAAAATCTGAGACCATAGGTGTCCTCTTCTTCGTATGGGGATTGATTATGTTATAGAGATCTGTCATCACATCTAAAATAGTAAAAAAGTAAATAAATATAGGAAACATTTGTTTCTAAGGAAAACTAACAGTTTATGGAGGAAGTTATAAGTTTTATATATCCTTTAAACCATCACTCTTGGCACATCAAGAAAAACCAAATAATCTGGTTTAAAGAAATCATAATATACCATTTATAATTATTAATACAAATTAATTAACTAATTCAATGTTAAAATATGCATGTGAGTGGATGATACCTGAGAAATGTTTCTTAGTCTCCTTGTGGAGATTAGATATAGCAAGTCTGGCTGCTAATATAGCATAGTCAGGATGATCAGTAGTCATAGTTGCAGCTGTTTCAGCTGCCAAATTATCCAGCTCTACAGTTGTTACGCCTGAATATATTCCACTGATTACTTTTAATGTTATACAAACCTAGAACATGACAATATATAATATTAATGTTGATTTGTTACAATTAGTAATTTGGTGTACTGCCATTACAACAAGTATATGAAATTAAGTATAGTTACCGGATCAACGAAATCCATATTCAAACCATAGCATAGCTTTTTAATTCTGGATGTAATTTTATCAATGTGCACCTCCTCCATTCTGCCACCTAGAAAATATCATACATTTTAGCAATTATCATCAAATACGTCTTATTACATTAGCTTACTGTATCACTAATAATAATATACATACAACATTACTTCACACCTTTTTCAACCGGAAGGTGTAGGCAATGGCTGTTAAGCCTCGACTCCATTATGTCTATATCCCAAATGGAAAAGGTGGCGAACCTATTGCCATACTGGGCACAAAGTTTTTAGGCATGAATATTTAACACACATTAGTCAATGATGTGTGCCAGGATTCAAACCCAGCCCCGGGGTAACATTTGCAATCGGCTAATAAGTTTACTTAAATATATAATTGCTTTTGGTGGTAATGAATAAAACTGAATCTTTAAATTATATAAATTACTAGCTGACTCGGCGAACTTTGATCCGCATCAAAAGTAATTTTTCCGAGTTTACAATTAAAGCTCAAAATCTAGAAAATTATCACTTTTCTTTACTAAATTATACATACAAACCACACCGTTGACACCATTTATCAATTAAAAAAAAACGCATCAAAATCCGTTGGGTAGTTTTAAAGATCTAAGCATATATGGTGACAGACAGCGGTAAGCAACTTTGTTTTTAACTATTCAATGAGAGAACCTACAATAATTAAAACTCTTACCTCGTTTATGTACAAATAGTTTATTGCTCTTCCCGACCATTGTATCAGGCAGCGCTACATTTTGCGCTGCAGCAGCAAATTGTATCTTTTTAGTTTTTCTAAATAATTCCGCTCTTTGAGCGTCTCTTTTCTGTTTGTTGGATGAGCCACGATTAGGTTTCGTTACAACAAACAATGCTTTAAGTTCAATATCGGTAATGCCTGCCTCGTTAGAATTAAGAAAATTTTTAAACTTGGTGAAATTACCTGTGATGACTGATTTATTCTTTATAATATTATATGTTAAATTGTCTCTACTCTGTAAAACTGCAACCCCAAAGATAAGTTTAGTTATATCAAAACAATTATTAAAAATTTTATAAGGTACTCTATCTGGATAAAATTTTTGTGAAAAATGACCATGATTAGAATCATTTCTATAATAAAACCAAAAGTCTTGTTTACGGATGTACATTGTTAAATTACATAATATGTTTTAATGCGAAGAAAGTATTGAGCAACATCGGAATCCAGATGTCGCTAAATATGAAATTATGTAGTATTGTGACGTTAAACTTGGCGGGAAAGGAAGTGACGGATGATATTTTTTTTATTCGCCCATTTAGGCAGGCTAAAGCATAGGAGCTATACTGCCTTGTCTGTAGTGCATAACTCAATTTTTGTTCATACATACATACATACATAAGCTCACGCCTGTATCCCATGGGGGTAGGCAGAGACTTTGGCTTTCCACAAGCTACGATCCTGACACACATCTTTCGCCTCATCCACAGTCATACATCTCGTCATGCATTTACGTCGGTTTCGGGTGCTACGCATTTTGCCTTTTTTAAACAGACCACTTATTTGGTCGTGGTAGCTCCGTCTTGGTCTCCCGATCCCGACCCTGCCACTCACATTCGCTTCGTATACTCTTTTAGTCATTCGGCTTTCATCCATTCTTGCAATATGACCAAACCATCTTAACATACTTCTCTCCACTTTGGTCACCACATCATCCTTCAACTTGCATTTCTCCCTTATCACGCTATTTTTCATTAGATCCGCAATGGTGACTCTACACATACTTCTCAGAGAACGCATTTCCAATGCATTCACCTTACTTTCATGCTTCGCCTGCCACACCCAACACTCACTCCCGTATGTCAGAGTTGGTACCAACACACCATTGTGAATCGTCAAGCGTGCCTTTTCAGACACAGCCTGACTACGCATCAAGGCATGCAGTGCACCATTAACTCTGTTACCCGCAGTCACTCTCCTTTCAATATCTTCCTCACATTTTCCGTCTCGTGTAAACATACTTCCCAAATATACAAACTCATTCACTTGCTCCAATTTCTCGCCATCCAATATCATATCACACAGTGTGACCTCTTTCTCTCTCTCCACAACCATAACTTTCGTCTTGCTTACATTTATTTTCATACCTCTTTCTCTAAACCCTTCATTCACCAAGATTAGCATGTCTTGTAACTCAGACGCCGACGAAGCAAGTAATACCTGGTTATCGGCGTACAGTAGGCACTTGACACGCACCTCCTCCATGCTTAAACCACATTCAGTCTCTTTCAGATTTGTCAAACAACTATCCATATAGAGATTGAAGAGCCATGGTGACGCAACACATCCCTGTCGAACACCTTTATAGATGTTAAACCAGTCTGAGTGCGCCCCATTCACCCTGATGCAGGCTCTAGAATTCTCATATAGAGAATTTAAAGCCCGCACCAGGCGCTCGTCAACCCCATATGTATTCGACAGCGTTGACCATAATTCATTCCTGGGTACACGATCATAGGCCTTCTCCAGATCTACAAATGCACAAAATACTTTTTTGGACTTGGCTAAATGTTTTTCACAGATGGTCCGCAGAGAGAAGATCTGATCGATGCACCCCCTTCCTCTCTTAAATCCCGCTTGTACATCCCACAATTTCTCATCTGTTACATTCGTCACTCTTTCAATAAGAATCTTCGCATACAATTTACCTACAACACTGAGAAGACTAATGCCTCGGTAGTTTTTGCAGTCCTGCCACGTCCCCTTCCCCTTGTGCAAGGGCACAATGACTGCTTTGGTCCAGTCGTTCGGAACACAGCCATCACGCCAACACACATTAAAAAGTAGTCGCAACAATCTTACGACAACCCCTTTGCCACTTTTCAGCATCTCGGTAGTTATCCTGTCATACCCAGCAGACTTACCCAATTTCGTACTTTTTATTGCATTCACTATTTCATCTTCCGTAATTTCTTGAACTGCATCGTTTTGTGAGTGAGTGGGAGTTGGAATGTTCACCGGCTCATTATTGTGAAGATGTCCCTCACTACACTCAAAGAGTTCTTCGAAGTAGCTTTTCCAACGATGCAGAACATCCCTTTCAATACTCAACAATCGTCCATCTTTCGCTCTTATAACGTCTAACTCAGATGACCTTGAACCGCCGCGAACCAATCTAACCTGCTTCCAAAACAGTTTTAAATTGGCCCTGAAGTTCTCAGACATCTTTCTGTCAAACTTCTCTTTCATACACTTCTTCTTTTCCTGTACCACAATTTTAGTTATCTTCTTTGCTTCCACATACACACTTTTTGCATTTCTTACCTGGTATACGTTCTCTGTATGACTTTCATTACCTTTCGCTTTGATGGCTAGTCCATCCAACCACGCCTTTTTCTTACATTCCACTACTTTCTTAACCTCTGCATCCCACCAGCATACATCCAACGACCTTCCTTTCTTTCTTTTAGTCTCTCCACATACTTTGGCAGCTGCTCCAACCATACTACTTTTTACAACCTCCCATATATCATTCATTCCACCCGCATATGATACATCCCATACGTGCTTTGTCCTTTCTACCATTTCCCTCAAATATTCCGCTTGCACGTCTATGTCACTCAGTTTTTCAACTTTTATTCGACCAAGACTCGTTGTCGGCTTTTTGTTCCAGTGACGCCAGGCTTTAAACACATCCCTAATTCAACTTACCACCAAATAGTGATCTGTTCCCACACTGACGCCAAGATAGCTCCTGGTATCTACGACTTTACTTTTGAGCCTATGGTCTACAATCACAAAATCAAATCATACTCCTACTTTCATTCCTCTCCCATGTATACTTATGGATATCCTTGTGGTTGAACAGAGTATTCGTAACCACAAGGTCCTTTTCCACACACACTTGTAACAAACTAGAGCCACTCTCGTTTATTCTTTCATCACCATACTTTCCTAAAACTCTTTCAAAACCCTCTCTTTCCACTCCAACCCAGCTATTACAATCACCTATTACCATAATCCTCTCATTATTCTCGCATTTACTTAACAACAATCTCACACTATCCCAGAACTCCTCCTTCTCCGACACTGGGCGCCCGGTATCCGGTGCGTAAACAGCTACCAGAAATACACGAAGCAGACCCAGCTTTAGTCGGATCCACAAAAGTCTAGGACTAACACACTCAAAATCTTTCATACAATTCTTCAGACGCTCCGACAGGACAACCCCAACACCTTGGCACGCGCGTTCTCCTTCTGGAACTCCCGACCACAGCGCCGTTAGATCACCGTGTTGAGAAATGCCCATGCCTTTCCTTTTAGTCTCACTTACTACCATCAGATCTATACGTCTTTCTTTCACTACCTGACAAATTCATTCATCTTAACACTCATTCCTCCCTGCACATTCAGCGTAGCTATGCGGCACTCCGCGGCCCGCTTTTCGCCCCGTGGAATACCTTGGCGTGATATGTGGCGAGCATTATCGCTTTACGTATACTATTATTTTTGTTCATAAAGTCGGAAAAGACAAAAAAAATAGTGATGAATACATGAATACATCTTACAACATCTTACAACTAAATACAAAAATAAAGGTACTTTTCTAAAGAAAATTACATTTAACTCAGGACTGGTAACATTTTCAATAAGAGATTGTAATTATTTACAATACTAGATTTATTTTAGAGTGATAGTAATGAAATTATATATATGAGAATAGGTGCATGGATTATTAAGTAATTGGAGAACGGAAAGCGGGACCAAATTTGTTTGTTTATAGATTTCTAGCAGTCCATGGATCAACAGAAGGCGCTGGATGCCGAAGAATGGACATTTATATACTAAATGATCTATTGTCTGTTCAGCGATGTTACAGAAATTACAAGAGGGTGTATCAATAATTTTCATTCTATAGAGGTGATGATTTAGCTTAGATTGGCCTAGACGCAATCGACACTTATTGGAGTAGAATTTCCTGTTAACAAAACGTGAACTTTTAGAGACCCAAGGTTGACTATTGTCTTTAATACCTAACTAAAGAGGCGTACCAGTGACCTTTGTTTTCATTTTGGATGTAGTTGTTTCAGATTTTTCCCCACACATCAAACGTGCGTTATTTCATTATCAAAACAATATCAGAATATGGTAATGGGATGTCAAGACATTTATTTTCGGAAATTATATTTAAATCAGAGTAATCGATTATTGTTTTGGATAATTTATCTGCCATATTCGATTGCGATAATTGAACCCATAATTTCTTGATGGCGAGAATAATTTTATCTTATATATAGGCTTTTATCTTATTGTTTTTAATGTGTTTCAGAACACTCATACTGTCACTAATTATGACCCATTTTGAATCCTGATAATTGCACTTTTGGATATGTTTCAGGGCGCTTAATATTGCAATGGCCTCTTCTGAAAAAATGCTAAAGTTTTTATTCAATCGATGTCCCTTACCTAATGTTTTACTTCTTTGAAATATTGCAATTTATTGAATTTTAGATGCATCTGTGTATAGAAATTCAAAGTCAGTCCATTGTGCCAATTTCGAATCAAATGAGCGATGAGGGTAGATGTACAAACATCTACCTCATCTACGGAGTCGTGAGGGTACCACTTCAGTCCATTTTTTTTACCAATAGTAAAAATCATATTTTTAACATCAACTTTTTTATTTTTATTTCCAAAAAGTGGGTGCTCTCTGTATCAATGAAAATAGCTTTTGAACAACTACCATCTTTTTGTTCATCACTCGTGAAAATGATCGCTGTAAAGATTTCGAAACGTCGGGAAATAAATAAACGCGATATAATCCTAAAAGTTGTTTTAACCTATCGTATTATAGTTTCATTTTGTTTCAATTCACCCCATTTGACGGTATCATGAAAGACAACGTCTGCAGTGTCCGCCGCTCTGTAAAAGTAAAGAAGACCTACCGTCAAATGGGGTGACTTGGAATCTAAGGGTGAATAAAAATGAAATTTTCCACCAGAAATTTTTAACCAGAACAGTACAATTAATATTTTCTTGCTTAGTAACGAAATAGGTTGCCTATTTGGGGTGCTCTCTGTATCAATGAAAATGGCTTTTGAACAACTACCATCTATTTGTTCATCACTCGTGAAAATGATCTCTGTAAAGAGTTCGAAACGTCAGGAAATAAATAAAAATAAGTAATAAATACACATACATACATAACTTCACGCCAAATCCCTTGCGGGGTAGGCAGAGAGAACAGAGCGCCATAAGGCACGATTCTTACACGCCTCACTCGCTTCGTTGACTTTCATAACTCTTTTCATGCACGCGCGTCGGTTTTTGAGGCTCTTAACATCACCTTCCTCCAGAACACGTTCTATTTGTCAGTAATAAATAAACGCGTTAAAATCCTAAAAGTTGTTTTAATCTATGAGTGAGATTCGCGAAAGTCTTAAAAATAAATCTATAATACGATATTGCAGAAGAACTAAAATGTATTTAACAGTTTAGAAGTAAAAATATTTGATTCTCGTTCTTTTCTTTCTTAATAAATATTAAATTAGTTATTCGATATTTGGATTTAAATAAAAAACGCTAAAATATAAGCAATTCCAATTCACCCCATTTGACGGTATGATATGAGATTAAAAATAGAATAGAAAATTGAATAAAAATAGAAAAACGCTTTTCATTTCAAGTTAATTTATCGTTAATTTAAAAGTCCATTAATAATTTATTGCTATCATTCAACATAATTATGTCATTACGACAGTGTCTGTATACAATTATAATTAATATTACACAATCATTATTATTAACTAATACGATAACTTCTTAATATCGGATATATAATTTCTAACGCCTCATGAATTTCGTTTCTTGTTTTACCACCTGTAACAAAATAACATTGAGTCACAAAATTACTATGTATATTTGCCATTTTCTTAAAATAAGTTCGTAACTCTAGTTACTTTACTATTTATTACTCTCTGTCCCACCACTTCGTCTGCGTGGAATTTACAAAATTTAAATAATTGCAAGACCCGTCACAATCGTTACCGCAGTTTTCGAGATATTATGATGATGAACAGTCTCGGTGGCCCAGGGGTCCAGCACACGGCTTCTGATCCAGAGGTCCGTGTTTGTATCCTGACACTGGCTCACACCAATGACTTTTCGAAATTGTTTTTCGGAAGTTATGTGTGATAAATGTCGATGACTGAAAACTTTGTGCTCGGTATGGCAATGGGTTTGCCACCTATTCCATTTGAGACGTAAACATAACGGCGAGACTAGGCTTAACAGCCGCTGCCTACACCTTCGGGTAACAAAAGGCGTGAAGTTATGTGTGTGATGATGATGATGATGATTTCCCAAAATTTATTATAAAGAGATTTTTAAGGAATAGGAGGGCAAAAGAAAACGGTTCACCTGATTCTGACACCACAACACGGATAGTGTTACACTTGCGTTCGTAAATACAACTTTAAACACAATATTTCATTATAGCAAACATTGAACACTTTGATAATAAGTTAACATAACTTCACGCCTTTTGTTACCTGAAGGTGTATAAATTAAAATCTAGTATAAACATACCAGTGAAAACAATTTTCCCATTGACAAATATTAATAGGACCACCCGTGGGCGGACCATTCTATAAACAAGTCCAGGGAATAATTCTGGTTCGTACGACGCAAACTGACCGTGCGCTTGCTGCAGAGCCTCTAGTCTGATGGGGAATCTTAAATCTGCTGTCGCGATGAAGTTTTGTATTTTAAAGTCTAAAAATTTTGCCTAAAATCAAATAATCAATTAAAATGTGCACAAATAAGTGTAACCATTTTTTTTTTCAAATATAAACATACATACATAACTTCACGCCATTGTTACCCGAAGGTGTAGGTAGCGGCTGTTAAGCCTGGTCTCCCTGTTATGTTTACGTCCCAAATGGAATAGGTGGCGAACCTATTGCCATACCAGGCACATAGTTTTTTTTTTGTCATCGGTATTTATCACACATAAATTTTCGAAAACAAATTCTAAAATTCATTGGTGTGAGCCAGTGTCAGGAATCGAACCACGACCTCTGGATTCAGAAACCGTGTACTCGACCACTAGACCATTAGAAATTAGTAAATAATAAATATAACATACAGGATATCCCAGTTTCTGTATAATTCTCACAAATTTCCTTGCAGCAATATATGAATCATGTTCAGTTCTCAAACCAGTACAAAGCACCTTGCCAGATCTGAAACGTTTAAAATCGGGCTCAGTCAGTGGTGGATTTTATTCGTAGTCTTTTTTATGGATAGGAAGGCAAGCGAGCAAGTGGCAACTACCTACCTACATAATAAACAAGAAAAAATTCTAGATTCAGTTTTATCCAACGATGATTTACATCAACGAAAATACATCGCCTTTGGAACCAATTGACCCATGCCAACGCTCTGGATATTTCTATTAGTGTTATTACAATCGATGCTTTAAAATTCAAGCGCCACTTAAAATATATGTATGACAAGGCAAGGGTGATTTATGAAAATATTAACGCCCATTTAACTTCTATTGATTGGCCTAACTTTAATGGATAAATATATACCATCCCGTACGATAACTACCCGATGGGGAACACCCAGTCCCTCAAGAAAGCTATTAGACTGATACAAATATCCTTACAGATTTGAAAAAAATATGGTAACTTTGTTGATTTGCAGTCATTTAAACTATTACGGGATAGAAATAGACATAGGAAGACGAATCCTACAATTGGTATTCGATAATTAGGTCAGTACATACATAACTTCACGCCAAATTCCTCGCGGGGTAGGCAGAGAGAACAGAGCGCCATAAGACACGATCCTTAAATTTTTCGCACGATTCTTACACGCCTCACTCGCTTCGTTGACTTTCATAACTCTTTTCATGCATGTGTGTCGATTTTTAAGGCTCCTAACATCATCTTCCTCCAGAACACGTTCTATTTGGTCATGGAATACTATATATCTGCTGCGAGCTGGCGGTGTCGCTAGAAATCGTCAACGCATTCGGGACACTCCCCTGGCCGGCCATCAGGGAGGCCCTCGTCTACCACGAGGTGCCTCCCTACCTAAGGTCGGTCATCGGGGCCTACCTGCAGGAGAGACGGGTGGACTATGTCGACCGGAACGGGACGGAGCAGAGGAAGGAAGTCTCGTGCGGGGTTCCGCAGGGGTCCGTGCTAGGGAACAATAGCTTCTTTTTGAACTAATATTGACACATCATGGGTTACCAGGGGTTGTGTAAAATTTATTGTTAATTGAAAGCATTTGTTGTGTTCTCTATTTGATGCTAGCAAGTAATGTTCCACAATTGATTGATGTTGACATAGCTTAAGATGAAGTGCATTAGCAAGAGCCTGTATTTAGCTTTATTCTTATTATCCTTCTCTAAATATTGCAGTAAGCAGTTGGTTCATCTTTAAATAAACAAATTATTGTTTACCTGAAAACCAGGGCTGTAGCTCTTGGATCAATTATTTTCATGACAACTCCATGAAATCTAGCAGGATTATATTCTGAATAACGTGTTCTACCATAAATGTCCTGCAATTTCAGTTCACAACCCAAATTTACAGTTGATACACAATTCCTGAAACATATACTGGTATAAAAATTTGTACAAATGCCTATCTTTTGCTAAAACCCATAATGTTTTTATATAAAAAGGTACAGTTAATTTGGCCATAAAAAAATACAGTATTGTAGAACATTAAGGAAAAACAGATTAACTATTATGTTTTAATTGTTTATCAAAATCTTTATTCTTTCAGCGTTTGCGATTAAAGATATACATCTTGAAAATTATCACTTTTTTTTACTACACTATACATGAGTTATAGATCAAAACCACCCCGTTGACACCCTCTAACTTTAAAAAAAAACTGCATCTAAATCTGTTGCGTAGTTTTAAAGATATACACATATAAGGGGTCAGACAGCGGAAAGTGACTTATACTAAGTAATGACTAGATAACTCTGCGAACTTTGTTCTGCATCTGAAGTAGTTTTTACAGCATTTACAATGTACAGTGCTAAATTTCGAAAATTGGCACTTTTCTTTAGTACATGAATATAGTATGTATACATAGAAACCACCTAGTTGACACCCACTATTTATAAAAAAATAAAATATCATCAAACATCAAAATCTGTTGCGAAGTTTTAAATATCTACACATATAAGGAGCCAGTGAAAAGTGACTTTGTTTTATATGGTGTAATGATGAATTAATACTCACTGTACTTTTATACTGTTTTTAGCTTGATTTGTTCCACTAACCATTGGGGTGAGCGCTGTCATAGAACTATGTGGATGAACAGATTGTGGGGTTATTGAACTATGTGTGGGTGTAAGTGCCACTTCGCCAGGAATGCAGTTTGTTAAATTTGATATAGGGGTTTTTAATAATGTAGACGTGCTGGCTGCCGAATGGGTTGATATTTGAGTTGCATTACTAGTAATATTATTTGCAGTGGTGTTTATCACAGAAGTTTTGTTTGAAGAAACTGGGCCATTTTGTGGTTTTAAATTAGTTTCACGCTCATTATCAGTCACCTCCATCTGCTAAGTGAAATAAAAATAACAAATATCATTAGCAATGCTATGTCTTGAGATTGTGATCCATTTCAAAGCTTAAGTTGTATTATTGCATCAGTATGTTCATAGCTTATATACAAGTTTTTCGTAGTTCAGCCACTTTAATACCTATATAAAATTGTTAAGATGAAATGCATTGTTATTACTATTACTGTAAAGAGTTGTAGTACTTCTACTGGTAGACAAAAAAAAATAAATTTTATTTATTTACTAAGAGCTAACAGCACTATAACAGTTCAATTTTTATCGAAACTGGCTTAATCGCAGAAAGTTGAATTACTGTTTACCTCATTTTTGTCATTATTCCAGTCAGGTATAGGAACTGACGGAGTTATTTTTCGATCTGTGTTCCCATGGGAAACTAATTCATTTCTATTTTCCATTTTAACGGTCGGATAACCACAAAATTATTGGATTCGTGGACAAAAACGTAGCTTTTTTACAAGTTTTATCTTAAATGTCAAATGTTATCCATATGTTTGTAAAATTAATAATCGTGTTATAACTGCTGTCTTGTTTTTCATTTCACAAAACAGACAGACTTTAATAATATAATATATTTAATTAATTTTGATACTACTCCACAAATCACAACTTGTTTACAATTTTGTCTTATCTTGTCTTCGTAGTTATTGGCCCTTCGTAAACTTGGACGAGACTCCGCCAATGTCTTTGATGTTGGTTTCATAAACAGCTGAGAGTATGTACTTCACGGTTATAACAGCGTTACAAACGTGACCCGATTTGGTACAGAAAACACTAATTGTCGGTGTGATATAATCTGTTTGTAAGGGACAAGACAACATAAAATGGTTAGTATCGAGACAAACACATTAGACTCACACAATATTATTGACAACATTTACAGTTTGATTGAGTTTGATATTGTTTCTATTTACAAATTTACAAAGAGTATATATGACGGGAGAGGAAAACTTAGAAGATAGTAGACACTTGATGGAAGTAGGACGAGGAACTTAGGGATGAAGAATGTTGTATAGGGAAGAATAAAGTTTTGGGCAAGAAAAAAGATATGGTTTACATTGCCTTCATCCAAACCACTCTCGCACAAAGCAGTCCTCATCCTGAGCTTGGCAAGAAAGACAGGCGCGCAGGAATGACCTAGTCTTAAACGGCAAATGGTGGAAACAGATCTCTTAGTTGTCTTGCGGTATTTAAAAAACGGAGTGGAGGGAATATCTGGCAGGACATCGGCGTAATGTTTCCCTTTCAGTAGTGTCGAGGTATTCTACTCCACAATCCATGATTTCTTGATCAAGGATTTAGCGACAAGACTTAGGTCATGGGAGCAGGTATAGAAGTGTTAGAGGGTGCCATTACAAATCGCCAACTTGGCGCAGGAGTCTGGGGTCTCGTTGCCAGGAATCCCCGAGTGACCAGGGATCCACGCCAACATTAACTCTAAATGTGCTTCATGGCACTCAAGGAGGGACTATTTGATTTGACGGATTACAGGAAAGCGAGACAATTTAAGGAACGAAAAGGATTCGAGAGGATTGACTGGAGACAGCTTAGCGAATCTGTGAAAATGTTGGTTTTATTGAGGGAATGGGATTTAACAAAAAGGATAGCATCGAGGAGAGCCAAAGCTTCTCCTGTGAAAACTGAAGATGTATGAGAGGATTTAAAAGCTAAAGAAATGTTGGGCGAGGGGATCCATACTGCCGCACTAACCGGACCAGCTGAAGATAGCTTAGCTGCATTAGTATTTATGGCACGCCATTCGCTAAACATTCGCTAAACATAGCTGGTTAAACATTGCAGGGGCATGGACGGAATTTTTATCGACGCCGAAATAAAGAAGGACATTTGGGCGGTAAACTAACGCATTGTAAGGGGTAAGATACAGTGGGTTCCTTGGAAACCGGACAATTGGGTTCTGGATTTGGTTAAGTACACTAGTGCTATAGAGTAGATACGACTTTTTATAGGAGTTTTGGAGGAGATCACGGAGGAGGTTCAGTTTAGGGAATAGGGGGTGACTCGAATTTTGGACTATTTTGGATATAAATATACATATCAGAGAGAAGTTTACAATGGGTTCCTTGGAAACCGGACAATTAGGTATTTGAAAAAAAATATATTGATTTTTTTTTATGTATTTTAAAACTTTATTATTAATAATATTGATATTTAATGCAAAAACTTCAAAAAATTATTTTTTCAATTAATTATAAACAATTAAAAATTGATGAAATTTAAATAAAAATTACGTGACTATAAACGCGCCATGATTGGTCACTATAGTTGTGACGTCATAATGTTATAGCTATTTAATAACAGTACAGCGTTTACGGCTAATACTCATGTCTAGACAATAATATTGAAAATTTATTGCTAAAATACGAGTTGTTAGTTGATTTAAATTAGTTATGTGTGATAAAGGATTTATTAAGGCAAAGTCTGATAATATTCCTGATGTTGATATATTTATGATCACCGATTTTTTAAGAAATGACGTTCGACGACGACGACGACGACGTTTCTTGAGAAAGAATTAAGAGTAAAAATAACGCGTCCGGGGATGTATCTTGTACCTAGTTATCCGATTTTTGCAGCATCTCCTGATGGAATGACAAGCAATGCCATTGTTGAAGTAAAATGTCCCACCAGTCATAAATCATTGGATATTTTTCTAGCAAAAGGTAAAGTCAGCTTGAAGTGTAATGCCCAAATGCAACTACAAATGTTATTGACTGGTAAAAAATAAAGTATCTTTTGTGTTGCTGATCCACATTTTGAAGAAAATAAAACTATTTACATTAAAAAATTTATTTACTGAACTTTCCTTAAATATATAATAATTATTTGATTTGTATACTTAGATAAATAATAATTAATAAAAATGGTATTAAGAAATACTTACATCGAAATGATCTTCACAACAAAAAAAATTCGATTTTGTTTGGGGATTATCACGGTGCACTGCTTGAAACCATTTATTTCGACATTTGTCATCTTGGGGAACATTTAAAAACATTTTATCAGGAGTTGCCTTTGTAGTATTCGTACATAATGGTACAAAACAAGAAGGATAACTTTTGAGGTTCGACATTTTTAATATAAATTTAAATATTTAATAATGACAACAAAATTAAATAGATCAAAACACTGTATTTATTATTTTTCTATCAACTGCAATGAGTGAAAACTAACATTAAGACGTCACACGCGCTCGGGTTTGTTCGGGAGTTGTCGGCGTGTCTTCGGTACTGGATTCAAAAATTTATTTTTATTTTGAAATAACTTTTGAATTATTGCGAAAAAAAAAAAAAAAAAATGTTTTGTTATAAAACTAATATATAATCTTTCAATTTATCACAAAAAAATTTTTTTTTCAAATACCCAATTGGGTCATGGATTTAGATAAGTACACTGGTGCTATAGAGTAGATAGGACTTTTTATAGGAGTGTAGCTACACTAGCACTTTATACTTACTTGCGTATAACTTTTACCAATACCAACAACAGGGGCGTAGCTACCGCCGTATTTGCCGTATCAATTATACGGGGCCCCGGGCCACGGAGGCCCCCAAAGTGTGTAAGGAAAAAGAATAAAAACTTTCTAATTTATTTTATTTTAAAAAAGAACAAAATTATATAAAGCAATTCCTTTTTTTCCCGCCTTAAGCGTGCGTTCAAAAGTTGGCAACACTCTACATCGTTATGGCGGGCTGCGGAACTTCCCCGTTTTACTTACTTCATCTTCAACTCAGCGGGGAGTCCCCGGGGAGTCCCTTCATCGATATCGCGATGTACGTGTACGTTGTAGGACTGTTGATATTTTTAAAAATATCGGATTTTCGATATATCGATATTTTAAAAAATATCAATATCGGGGTATGATATATCAAAAAAAAAAATTGCGTGGAGTCCCGCCGCGCTATAGAAGTGGAACTTAATAACATGTATTCACAATAGCTTTCTTTATTTTTATAGGTCTTCACCGACACTTAAAAATAGTCAATAAATAATTAACAATATAGATTTATAATATACTGCTAATGTAAGTAAGGGTGAGGTCTGATGGTGCGTTGGTAAAACTACCGAATGTAGAATCTAGATTGGCGGGTTCGATCCCCACCCAAGTATAAATATTTATCTGGGTCTAGGTAAAATTTGGCTAGAGGCTGCGCCTCACAAAAGTGAGGCTCTGTGGTTCCACCGCCTCACTCGGTGCTGGGAACCACCAGCCGCGCGGATCGAGGTGGGTGACACGGCTGTCCCGGTGGCGAGGTACTTGAAGTACCTCAGCCTCACCCTGAACAGCCTCTGGAGCTTCGAGGAGTACTTCGTGAGGATGGTCCCCGAGTAGGACGGGTGGCAGGCGCGTTAAACCGCCTCCCCCGAGATTCGCCGCCTCTACGGTGGTGTCGCGCAATCCGTGGCCCTATCCCGCAGTGGCTGTTACGCCTCGACTCGCTGTTTTTTTACGTTCCGATTGGAATAGGTGGTAAACCTATTGTCCTACACAGGGTGCAAAGTTTTCAGCCATCGGTATCTATTTATTACACTCAGCTGTCAAACATAATTTCGAAAAGTCATTTGTGTTAGCTAGGATACGAACCCACAACTTTTGATTTAGGAGGGGGGGTGCTCGACCACTGGACCGCCGAGACTACCGAGATGACTACTATCTACTTCAAAATTGAGTTCTAATATTCACCCGAACATACATATGTCGGCGCAGGACGCCATCTAGCGGTATATGATGTATACATATACAATAATATCATATCATATACAATAACTCATGACCCGGCGAACTTAGTTTTTATTTTTTTATGGGATAGGAGGGCAAACGAGCAGGCGTGTCACCTGATGGTAAGCAATCAACGCCGCCCATGGACACCAGCAACACATATAGTGTTACTGTAGCGTTGCCGACCTTTAAGGGATAGGGGATAGGAAAGGACGGTGAAGGGGTGGGCCTCCGGGTACCTCTCTCACCGAACGAAACGCGGCATGAGCCACTTTACGTCGGTCTTCTGAGAGGGCGTGGTATTTCATCGGTCGAGGCGGTCTATTCATGCAGCGAACTGCTTGGCTCTATCACGCATTAAAAGAAATAAATTAGTGATATTTGTATCTTAAAAAGTTCAATTTGTGCTATTTATCAGCACGCGTTATGGCACGCAAACGCAACTGCTATGTACCGCTATGTTAATACTGTAATATCTTCGTAAATATTAGTTTAAATTACATGCTGTAAACGGCTATATTGATCTATATTAAAAGCACAATCTACTTAAGATAGTTAACTGGATGAAAATTAATGCTGTAATGTTTAAAATTGCTTCGTAAATAAGTCACTATTTCTCGTAAAAAATAAAAAAATATTAATGGTCATTGTGGGTTATCCCTAAGAGGTAGACATACGCCCTTGCGGACTTTTTTGTAGACCTTTTAGAGGTGTATAATAATGTAGTACATTGTTTTCATTTATTACTTAGGGTTCAGGCAGCGTTTTCGATTAAAGTTTTAAATCTTGAAAATTATCACTTTTTATTTTTACACTATACATGAATTATAGATGAAAACCACCCCGTTGACACCCTCTAACTATTAAAAAAAATCGCATCAAAATCCGTTGCGTAGTTTTAAACATAAGCGGCATATAAGGGGAAAGACAGCAGAAAGTGACTTTGTTTTATACTATGTAATGATAATTGATAACCCTATAAAACTGTATTAGGTAAACTGATTTAGTTATGATTACATGTTATTATTAGTCTCGGTGGCGCAGTGGTCGAGCACACAGCTTATGGTCCAGAGGTCCGGGTTCGATTCCAGACTTTGGCTCACACCAATGACGATTCGAAATTGTTTTCGGAAGTTATGTGTGATAAATATCGATTAATGAAAAACTTGTGCCCGGTATGGCAATAGGTTCGCCACCTATTCCATTTGGGACGTAAACATAACGGCGAGACGAGGCTTAACAGCCGCTGCCTACACCTTCGGGTAACAAAAGGCGTGAAGTTATGTTATATTATTTATGTCAATATATTACTGAAATATATTTATTATTTAGTTAAGTAAAATACACGAAATTTATAATTATGTGATTAATTAAGCAATTCATTATATTTAATAACTGTTTTGGTGATATTTCCTTTTATTGTTTAAATGTTTAAATCCATACTGATGCTGCATGAATATTCGTAATATTTATTTTCATGATTAATATCTTAATATTAGATAGTATCAATTCGTTCTATATAATATTTTTTATATAAGAGAACTTAATTTTAAAACAGCCTAGTAGCGCCATCCGCTGAGAGATAGTGAAGTTATTGATTATTAAAATAATTAATTTATATATTTACAAACTATTTCGTACTTAAACTGGTAAAGATATTACTAAAATCTATTATTTAGTTAAGTAAAATGCGCTAAAATTTATAATTATGTGATTTAACAATTCATGATTCGTAACTGTTTTGGTGATATTGCCTTTTATTCTTTAAATCAATACTAATGCTGCATGAATATTCATAATAATTATTTTCATAATTAATATCTTAATACTAGATAGTACCAACTCGTTCTATGTAATAATTATAACATATGAGAACTTAATTTTAAAACAATCTAGTAGCGCCATCCGCCGAAAGATGGTGAATTTGGATTGTTAAAATAAGTAATTTATAGATTTACAAACTATTTCGCACTAAAACTGGTGTCATAATTATCTAAAATTGTTATTTTGAATTTTAACCTATTTTTCAATTATAATTCTCGAGTAGGTTCACTTGTTGTGTAAAAAGATGTTATTCATCATTATTGTTATATCAATTATGACCAGCTAGTACCACCATCCGCTACTAGATGTCTGTACGGGTAGTTTAAAAAGTCGCTATGTCTTTTCGTCCTTGGTTTATATGGATCTTGGCTTTTTTTGTAACCATTATATTATATTAATAGTGGCCGCAAGGGGGCGTTAAAAGCGTTAAATGATCTTGCACGAGACATTAGAAGTTCCACTTCAAAAAAATATCGATATTTCGATATATCGATATTTTGAAGTGAAACTTCTTAAACGACATGCAAACGTTAAACGCCCCGTTTGCTGCCGTTTTAAATTAATCGTATTTACTACAATGCTTTAAAATATTAATGTGAACAATTTTACCCAAATAAAAACGGTTACTCATCCAAGTGCTTACCACGCCCAACGTGGCTTAACTTTGTGATCGGTGAAGACCAGTGAGTCCAATATACTATGGGCGTTGGTTATAGAGGCAGTAAATTAACCAGTCAATATATTAACCATCTATGGACGAAAGGTAGTAAATTAAGATCGTAAAAAACTATTTATTAAGATATCTTCTCTTTCATATACCATGTATTTAGTTTTCGGTATCGTTGTCAGTAAGGTCAATATTTGATTTTGGTGGTAGTAATTATACGACTGACTCATTATGATAGTTTCCTTCTGCATTTTTCGTGATTATTTTCTTAGTATTTATACTTACTCTGATGGATAGTTTTGCAAATGCATGATGGATTTCCTTTTCAAATGGGTTGCTAAATTTGTTGCATTTCCACATCTTTGATAACTTTTCACGACAAAGTACAAAAAACACTACTTGAATATAATTTCTTAAAATACATGCATATAATAGATTTTTTTTTGCCGCAGCTGCGTCCAGCAAACATATAAACGTAAATATTAACGTAAATTATATCGTTGTGATAGTTAACAGTGGCTTAACACATTCATTGACAATTGTTTCACTATGTATTTATGACATAACATAAGATAATTTAGGGAAATTAAAATTATAGATACTAATCAATTATAATCAAATATCAATTATAATCAATATAAAAATACATACTCCTAAAAATGCATGTACAGAAAATTCATATGTTACGTCTATTAATAGAAAGAGGGTGTTGTTCAAAGAGTTTTCCATAAGCCCTGCGGGCCCCTGTGAAAGTGTCTTTAAGCAAAAAAAAAAAAAACAATACGCGATACCTATAAACACTAATCAGTTATAATTTGATGCAAATTTTTTTCATTGCCAAGAATTAGCTTGAACTCGTAAAGGGGAGCTGTTTGTCATTGCTTATGGGATGACTTGACGATTGTTTATTAGTTTTTTAAATACAGTATATTAAGATTAGACTAGAATACGCTTTATTGTACGCAATTTTTATACATTACATTGAAGTAATTAGTACATAGTAAATGTCGATGAAGTACAAAAGGCGGTCTTATCGCATGTTGCGATCTCTTCCAGACAACCTTAAGTTTGCGATGACGATATAATTTAAGTTATTGTGTCCAAAAAAAAATATTTTCATAAAAATATCGATAGTCGATATGTACATTTCAATATCGAACTATCGATATATCGTGAAAAAAAATATCGGCGAGAAATATCTATATTTTTAAGGAAAAATATCGATATTTCGATATATCGATATTTTATCAACAGTCCTAGTACGTTGTTGTACTTTGCATTGGATGTTAGACCACGGAGTGCAGTGCACTTGCACTGTTTATGTCTGTTTATTTACGCGCTTTATATAAATGTGCATTACATTGTAATTCAGTACAAACAATATTGTTCTTCTGGTTTAGCAGTATTAGTACCGATTTGTAAAAGAAATGAGTGAAAGGAAAAGAGATTATCCCAGCGGCGCTGAGAAAAGAAAAATTAAACAGAAAAGGGACGAGGTTATAAAAAAAGTGCCCAAAATTTCTTCATTTTTTCAGAGACAAGATACTGTGAGTGATTTAGATTGGAAAGGTAACTACTACCCAACCCATTTATTAGGGGCCCGTAGTGATAAAATAAACAAGGAAATCTTTTAATTTCGGTCTGTCTATCTGTCCGTCACAAAAAGTTGTCTCCCCCCTCGATTTTCACAATTATACTATTTTTAGGGTTCCGTGCCTTGATTAAAAAAAAAACATAATTCTAACTTATCTATAGGATAGATTTGTTTTGTTGTTTGTCTATCAGTCCGTATCGTATCGTTAATTGCGTGTTGAGAACTTCAGATGTGCAGACTCGCTTTCGGGTTCTCGTTTTGTATGGCCATTGGCCACTACACTACGCGCTGCGTTTAAATAGCACGCACACAGAAATAGATCAAGATAGAACGGCGAATAGGCGTGGCAAGCGTGCCAAAACTATGCACTATATTGCATGCTTTTCGAAACTCGCTCTCATTACGCAACGAGCGTTCCTGCCATGCGTTCAGGACGTAAAAAAATAGATAAAACGTCACTTATATGCCTTATTATGCTGTGGCAAATTCTAAAAACAAAAGTAGTGAATCAAATATGAAAAAAGGAAATATTTCGTATGATCAGTAAGTACAGAAAATCAGTAGAAAGTATTTTTTTGAGATTATAAATTATTGTTTTACTTTTACTATGTTCAATAATTACGATCACAAGTTGTATATTTTTTCGTTATGATAAATATCCATTGCTGTCCGCATTCAACGCTCGTATACAAAAACATTGCGCGTATAAATTATACGCGTAATGTACGTCGAATCGAACGAAATACACAATACACCTGCTAGTTGATCGCTGTGTCTGTTAATCGCTGTGTTTGGCCTTCGAATGTTAGAGATGGGCACTCCATGTATCGTTGAGTCTTAGGACTTATCGATAAATTAATTCAATAATAATTTGAGTATCAGCTCATGTCTTGCTTTGTCCCTACTTTATTCTAACACCACAAATTTCAACCAAAGTGCTTCGTAATTACATTGGCAGCAGTTTATTTGACAGTATAAGTTTTTACCAATTTGACCAATCGCCGATGGAAAATCATTTCGTTCTTCTCAAACGGGCAGTAACCGAGGTATATGTAGACGTTCGGCTTCGTTATTTAACCAGGACTGTGAGGCCAACCCTTACAAAAAGGCAAATACATATTTAATAAATATGTATAGTTTCAAGGACAGTATAATAATTATAACTAAATTTTATATAACATAACATAACTTCACGCCTTTTGTTACCCGAAGGTGTAGGCAGCGGCTGTTAAGCCTCGTCTCGCCGTTATGTTTACGTCCCAAATGGAATAGGTGGCGAACCTATTGCCATACCGGGCACAAAGTTTTTCAGTCATCGATATTTATCACACATAACTTCCGAAAACAATTTCGAAAAGTCATTGGTGTGAGCCAATGTCTGGAATCGAACCCGGACCTCTGGATCAGAAGCTGTGTGCTCAACCACTGCGCCACCGAGACTTTTATATACTGTTGGAAAATATGTTTTAGGTTTTAATATGTCGGATTAAAGTATTTAACATGTTTTACTTTCTATGATTATCGTTACACAAAATCAATAAAGTTGGTAAAATATAAAAATAATAAAATTAACACACGTTGCCGATATTAACATCGATAATCATCATCGTTTGTGTCTCCTAACTAGTCGCCCCGCTCACAATGAAAATGACGTCACGCTGTGGGCGTGGTTTTTCAAAAACGTGACACGCTCGAAATGTATGGAAATATGACATCGCGGCCGTTCTATCTTGATCTATTTCTGTGAGCACGCAGGTGTATAGTAATGCACGGACGGGCTGCAGGTGATTTTGTATCTACTAATAGGTACGAGCACAATCCGCGTAGAGTCTGTGTGCGTCTAAACTGAACACTCTAACTGTGACCCTTAGTAACGTTATTTATTTAGTTTAGTATCAAAGCATTCGTATTTATTTTTTAACAATTACTCGTTTATTTTTAGATTCTTCTGAAGCATGTTCTTCGTCACACATCCATCCGGAAATAGAAGAAAGCCAAGCACATACTTTATCGGATGTCTATCCAGAAATCGAGGAACCCCAAGTCAACGATTCTGATATATTTGCAGATTGTAATATAATTTCATCAGATAGAGGAAATTTTGGTGACAATTTAACTGAATGCGAACGAAAAATAATTTTTAAATTGGGTCCATTTAAACCACAAGGACCATTTCCAAAAGTTTCAGAAAATAACCGACCTTTTTCGGCTTATTATTATTCATATTTCAATCAGGCAGGCATAAAAATTATAAGACCATGGTTATGTTATTCTAACGTTTTAAACAAACCGTACTGTCACTTCTGTTGGTTATTAGCAGATCGTCAAAACAAATCGTACTCCTCTGCTTGGGTTAACGATGCTTCGGTTAGAAGCAATTTCACACAAACTATTCTTGACCATGAAAAGTCACAGCAGCATATTAGTGCCTCACTCTCTTATAATAATTGGTTGCAAGGAAATACCATCGATACTCTATTGAAAAGTGAAATCGATAGTAAAATTACATTCTGGAGAGATGTACTGCATCGTATAATTAATGTTATAACTTTAGTATCTTGTAATCTACCTTTGAGGGGGCATGATTCTGATTCTGGCAATTTTATGGCAATTTCACGTCTGCTATCTAACTATGATGCACCTTTAAAAGAACTTCTTTTAGAAGAACCTAAAGTGCTGAATGTGCCTAAAGAAATAAAAATCTGTGAGTCATTTTTAGGATTTATAGCAGTAACCGGTTGCAGTGCTGCAGGTCTGAAAACTGTCATTTTAAATTTGACTAAAGAATATGGAATTGATTTGACTAAATGTAGAGGACAGGGATACGTGGAGCAAATGTTATGTCGGGTGTGTATGGAGGATTACAAACCCTAATAAAAGAGCATGCTCCAAATGCGGATTATGTTCATTGTGCTGCGCACGCTTTATACTTGGTTTTGAACGATGCTGCAAGACATGTTCGTGAAGTATCGACTTTTTTCGATAATTTAGAAAAAATATATACTTTTTTTGGCAATAGTATAAAACGTCACTTAGCATAGCCCAGCGGGCTATGCTAAGTGACGATTCATCTGAAAAATATTTGATTACCCTTAAAAAGGTATGTCCTACCAGATGGTCTTCTAGGAACGACGCTTTATTAGCAGTAAAGAAAAATTTTTTACTAATCATGAAAACTTTGTACCAACTAAATTTAATTTCAAATAAAAAAGATGAACGTGAAGAATGTAAAAGTATAATTAATATTTTAGAGAGTTTTGATTTCTTAGTGCTCGTTACATTTTTTTCTTCACTATTTGAAATTATTAATCCTGTTTCTAAAGCTCTACAGCATGAAAATAATGACTTACAGAAATCTAGTATTTTAAAGTGAAACTTTTATTACATCGTCTCAAACTTTTTCGTCTGCGTGTTGCATGTCGCGTGACGGTCGGCCGCGGAGTAGGGATAAAGTGAAAGGCGTTCGTCAGAGCGCCTTTCACGTCTATTATCGTTTATTTATTATTAATTAATTACCCAAATATACACTTTATTTTTGTAAATAAATACCGTAAAAACATGTAGAAAAACACCCCCAGACGAGGGATCGAACCCGCCCCGACCTTGTGTTATCGGTAGTGCGGTTTACCGATGCACCACGAGGGCCGTATGTATATTCGTCTAATTACCGTCCTCTTTACCAATTTCGACACATTTTCTAGGATCGGGTTTGTTTGTTTGTTTGTTTTTTTTTTTATAAATTGTGTTTTTTGAAAATTATATTTAAGTACGAATTACATACTAATAAAATAATGAAATATCAATTATATTTTTCGATCTTACCGACAGAATAATAAATATATACTAATATATACTATGTACTAACATATTATATTAGAAACATATACTTAATTTTTTGCAGTGATAAACTGTAATAAAAGCAAAGCAAACACACATTGACTTCGTGTTAGTTAACAACGCCATCTGCTGGAATAGAAATTTCATGAAAATCGTTGGAGCCGATTCCGAGATTCCAATTTTATATATATATATACAAGAATTGCTCGTTTAAAGATATAAGATAAGATAGTGCTCTTTATATATGTATTTGTCACATTTTCATAATAAATCGAAATATCATATTTACTGGAGGAAAAAATATCGTTTTGTTTTGTAAAGATCCTTTGTTGTAATGTTGTTAACGTTTAATAGGTGTCGCGTTATCCCTAGTGCCGAAGCTGGAATACTTGTCGATTCGGGCGACATCTATCTATATAATACGATATTACGGCAGAATCATCAATAGTAGCAACCTAGTAGCGTCATCTAGGAATTCTTAATCTTCAGTCGTTAACTTCCAAAGAACTTGAAAATGATGAGATTATCGAATTAATTGATTTAAATCTTTAACTTAAAGTTAAACGAAGCCAAAGCAAACTTTTAAAAAAATTGCTGTGAAGTAACTGTTTTACACTGTTGCACTCTAAAAAAATATAAATGTAATCATTTTATCAGAATCATCAATTTAAAAAACTTACTAACTAAATTATTGAAAAATAATTATTGAAAAAATATTTTGTTTATGTATATTTAAAAAGTAGATTTAAAAATCAATAACCCAAGACTCAATTTTAAAAGTTTCACTTTTACGGTGGTTTCATAAAACCACACAATTTTTTTATTAAGTAATCTTTTAAATAGACTGTGCCAATTAAGACATCAGAATTCATTTAATAGTTTGCTAAATGAATTCAAAGATTTAGCAAAAGAAGAGGGGGTAACAACTGTTGTTAAAAAGAGTAGGCGAAAGATAACGAAGCGTTTTTTTGATGAGTTATCACAAGATGAGAGAATTTCCGTCCCGGAATCCTATTTCAAAGTCAATGTATACTATTGCTGTTTAGATATATTAATTTCTCAAACTAAAGAAAGATTTCAGAGCCTTTGCAACCTGAGTAGTATATTCGAAATATTACAACCGGAGAAGAAACTCCTATCTTCTTCAAGCAAAGAGATATTAAACGCTTCCGGAAAACTGTCTGCTAAATACAGTAAAGACATCTCACTTAATCTTTGTGACCAATTAAAGGCTCTAAAAACATGCTTAAATTCTGAAATTAAAAAAAATTATTCCATTAGAGAACTCATTGAATTATTGCTAGTAAAATTCAATAGTCTTGCATCCAGTTTTCCCGAGGTAATCACAACATGCTTTTTATTCTTGATCCTTCCAGTTACAACCGCAACGGCAGAAAGAAGTTTTTCAAAATTAAAACTAATAAAAAATTACATAAGAACTTCGATGGGGCAAGAACGGCTGTCAGACATCTCACTATTGTCCATAGAGGCAGAAACTTTAGAAAAACTAAAATCATCATCAGCCATAAATGATTTAATAAATCAGTTTGCCGAAAAAAAGGCAAGGAGAGTGAATATTTAAAATTCGATTTTTATTTGTAAAATGGGTAAATTATGTAATAAATATTTCTTCTAACAATATTTTTTTTCTTTTGTAAAAAATCTTTACCTCCATATAAGGGCCTCCAAAAATTTTTTTATACGTGGCCCCGACAAGACACGCTACGCCACTGACCAACAAACATTACCAAATTACCTTTTACCAAGTTATCCATTACCAAACTTCAAGAACCAGTTACCTCAGATTACCTATGACTCTCTATGCAATAGAAATAGCGAGATACAATAGAAATAGTAATAAATAGTTCTGAGAAGAACTGTATAGACTAGATTAAATAGTTCTCAAAAGAACTGTCACGCTCAGTACACGAGGAGGCAAGAGTGGTAGCTCTCAAAAGAGCTGTTTATTATTTACGAAGCCCAAACACGCAGCGAAGAGAAGACACCCGCTCCGTAGCACGCCGCATGCTGAAATAAAACGTATACAAACTGCCACTGGTATATATAACTTCGCTGACGCAGTTATTCACGCCACAGCGCCGCGTACGCGCGCGCACCTCTCCCCGCGCGCCTCACCTCACATTTTTCCCCCTCTGACGCCATACCATATGTTGATAATTTTGTATATAAAGCCGCACTATTTTTGTAATAAATACATTCCATATTCGACATCATAGAATAGCACATGCGTTTTATTGACGAAGACCTGGAATCCTACATCCAAATCTATTAAGGAAGCCATCAGTGACCACATCAAGATCAGTAGCCGTCAAGCCGTCACGCTTACCCTAAAGGAGTTTTGGAGGAGATCACAGAGGAGGTTCAGTTTAGGGAATAGGGGGTGACTCGAATTTTGGACTATTTTGGATATAAATCTATTAGACAGAAGTTGTCTTCGCAGATTCAAAGGAGGCTCACCACATTCCACCTGCATAGCATTGGTGGTCGACGATTTCATAGCTCCTAGAATGATGCGAAGACATTTAAATTGTAATTTATAAAATTTGTCAAGGTTAGCTTTAAAACCCAGAAATTACACAGCGTTAGACTGAGGAGTGATCTCTTGTGAATTTGATCAACGACAGAAGGGATTTGTCTGATTTGTCTGTAAAGACTACAACAGTTCCATGATGATCAAGCCAATTACTAAGGTACAGTAAAGCCCAGTTAAGACGGTATGTAGCTTCTGCCAAGGATGGAGATGAAATAAATAAGGCCAGATCGTCGCCATATTAGCAGGTAGTTTGTTCCATTCACCAGCCGTGCGAATGATGAAGGAAGATCCAAAGCGCTTAGTTCGTACAGGTGGGATTTCAACAACGTACGGGTGTAGACGGTAAGTACGTCGGGTGGTTCGCCGATAGAATGGGGATGGAGGTTTGCGCACACTCACCAGAGTGTAGCCTATAGAACACCGAGGGGCTGGCCACCTTCCGCCTGTGCTCGAGGCTTTGCAGATCATTGTCGACCATCACAGCCGACAATCTTGTAGCCCGCCTCTCTATCGAATCCAGCAACGATAGGTGACATTTGGCAGCACCAGGCCAAATGTAACTACAGTATTCCACGCAAGATCGGACTTGGGCTTTGTACAGTGTTAGAAGCTGTCCCGGGGTGAAATACTGGCTCACCTTCGCAAGAATGCCAAGCTTTCTTGCTGCTATCCCTACTTTGGACTCGATGAACTGCCCGAAGTTAAGGTTTTGAGATATTCGCGGCGGTCGGAGTATTCCAATGCCACACCCTGGAAAGTAGGAGTCAAGGTGAAAGGGCTCCTTTTGGCAGTGATAAGACACATTTCAGTTTTGGTGGCATTGAATCTCACAAGATTGGCATCGCCCCAATCGGAGACTGCCTTGAGTGTAAGATTCATTCGCTCTACCATGGCCTCTCGCTCAATCCGCATCTGTTCCTGACTAGCCCGAGCTCCTAATTCATACATATCAACGATGGTGGTATCATCCGCATATCCATAAATACCGGATTTAAGCAGGTCGTTAATATGTATTAAAAAGAGCGTTGCGGATAGTACCGACCCCTGAGGAACACCAGCGTTGGTTGACAAAATCTCTGATGCACAGCCATCAACCACAACACGCAGTGATCGTTCACTCAGGAAGTCCCTTATCCATGTGATCAGGCCAGAGGGTATCCCGAATGCTTGAAGCTTGCTTTTAAGTCAGTGAAAACAACGGAGTACCACGAGGAAATGAATTTCGAAAACTTTAAGACATGGTTTATAAAACTATTAGAAAATTTGAATGAGCCTCACTATATTTTAATGGACAATGTTTCATATCACTCAGTTCAAATTAACAAACCCCCCAGCAACAATAACAAAAAAGCTGAAATTATAGAGTGGTTACAACGCAGTGGTGTGGAAGCTGATAGTCAGATGTTAAAAAAATTAAATGAATACGGAAATTAGATTTCTCGATAATACCTACTGACGCTAAGATTCCCGCAAAGTATGGCAGATTTTTTGTCAGTCCAGCCAATTTCTTTGCGGAATTTTCTAAATAAATTAGTTTTATTTCGTAAAGAGTAAAAACCTATTGTAAATTCGCTAAATATGTATTAATTAACTGTCTGTAGATGTTTCGTTTTGTTTATCACGCGGTCCCTATAAGATTTTAAAATTTGAATAATTCTTATTACTGTGGGGCGCACCTATCTAGGGGTATGTTGCAGTAGTGATTTACTTACTTTAGAGTCAGCAATAGTAGTTCGCGACAAAGATCGCTCAGTTTAAGTCGCCGCTCTTCAACGACCTAGTGCGCTCTTATAGTTCGTGAGCTCACTCAGCTCCTAGTTCAAAATGTAAAGGAACGCAGACAAATCGTTCGAAGTCAAGATCGTTCGCACGCGACTTATTCTTGTATGTATAGTATGTACATACATACATAACTTCACGACAAATCACTTGCGGGGTAGGCAGCGAGAACGTAAAAATATAAAATAGCCATTTTTTACTAATAATGGGTATTTAATTTTTTTGCTTGTAGTTTTTATAACTAAGTGTTAAAAAAACTAGGAGGAAGGAGGAGTAATAGGGTACATATAAATTTTTTTTGGACAAAATAACAAATTACACAAATAAGACAACTTATACGGTTTAATAATTTCGTAATTTCTATTAAAACAATTTGTTTAATAATTGATTTGGTTTTGCCGCGAAAAGTTCTGTTTGAAATAGAAATGATGAATTCGATCAGGAACTAAAGAACTAAGGAGCTGGTAACGACCGACATAGTTCGCGCAGTTCACCAGTGGGAGCGATCTTTTGAACTAGGTCGTTCGCGAACTACACAAGACTAGTCAGCAACTTAATCAATATAGTTTGTAAAATAGAAGTGAGTAGTCTAAGAAAAACTATTCCTATTTAAGTATTAATTCTACAAATAATTAATATTAAATTATATTTAAAATAAAATTATTAAAGTAAGTAGTTTAAGAAAAACATGTACTCTTATTTTGATATCCAAAACCACATATTTAATTTACTTCTAAAAATAATTAATACTCAATAACATTTTTAATAACATTAGCCAAGAACGTTTATCGATAAATAGAATTCTTCTGCGCAACACTAAACCGCCATTTTATGCGTCCAAATAACGTCACATCCTGCTTCAATTTTGTGTCGATATGCCACTTCCATAGGTTTCCTACTTCATTGACGCGGTTCCGCTGTCAGTGATGAATATTATTACATTTTTCCTGACATGTGCCATCTATTATAGTCTATGCTAAATCTATGGATTGGATTGATAGTTGATAGCAAAGAGTATACGTCTGTAATAGTATGTACCTTCTGTGTACTAAGTATCGGGAATTTGTCAATAAAACAAAAAATACAAATTATTCATCTAAATTTATTTTATCGCCTTCAAAGTAGGCCCCATCGCTTGCAATACAACATCTCCACCGCTTCACCCAGTCTTCCATACATTTTTCATAGGCTATTTGCGGTATGGCCTTTAGCTCATTCAGCGAATTTTCTTTTATGGCTTCTATTGACTCAAAACGTTTTCCTCGAAGTGGTAATTTTAACTTGGGAAATAAAAAAAAGTCAGACGGAGCCATATCAGGTGAATAGGGTGCTTGGTCGAGAACGTTTGTTGAATTTTTCGCTAAAAACTCTTTCACTATAATGGCTGTCTGTGATGGTGCATTATCATGGTGCAGCATCCATGAGTTGTGTCGCCACAAATCTGGACGTTTTCGGCGGATACTCTCACTCAAACGCTTCATGACGCCTAAATAATATTCTTTATTCACTGTTTCTCCCTCTGGAAGGAATTCGGAGTGAACCACACCACGGTAGTCAAAAAAAACTGTCAGCATCATCTTGATTTTGATGCGACTTTGCCGCGGTTTTTTGGGTTTCGGCTCGTTTTCGAGACGCCATTCTGAAGACTGTTGGCTTGTTTGCATGTCATACTCATAAACCCATGTCTCGTCGCCAGTTATTATACGTTTCATAAAGGTCGGATCCGTAGAAGCTCGGGAAACCATGTCTTCAGCGACATGCTTTCGCTGCCCTTTTTGAACAAAATTGAGCTCTTTTGGAACTAGTCGAGCGGCGACGCGTTTCATGCCTAAAATGTCAATGAGAATATTGTGGACGGACTTAAAAGATATGTTCACCTCACTAGCCAACTCTCTCAGACTCATACGTCGATTTTCGAGCACTAGCTTCTTGATTCTGTCGATGTTTTCTTTGGTCGTAGCGGTTGAAGGTCTACCAGAACGAGGCAAGTCTACTACTACTTCTCGGCCTTCTTTAAAAGCCTTATACCATTCATAAGCCCTTGTTTTCGATATACATGATTCGCCGTAGGTATTTCGCAACATTTTTAGTGATTCACCACATGAAATATCATTCGAAACACAAAATTTAAGGCACACTCTTTGTTCAACAATATTTTCCATTGTAAAAATCGCCGAGGACTCAAAACTATGACCAACAAAAAGTTTAGTTTAAAACAAATTAAATGACAGATCCCGTTCAAATTTTGCGCGCTAAATCAGTACAGTGCTACCAACATGCAGTAAAAAAATTAGAACGACCTCTTTTACGCGGGTCTCTTTATTGACATATACCCGATACTTTTTACACAGAGTAGTATATGTTGTATATATGTAGATGTAAGAGGTTGATAGGCCTACCTATCTCTCCCCGTCTGATTAATGCCGGCGACTCTCAGGGCTCAGTACTCTCTCCAATACTCTTCACGCTGTTCACCAGCGACCTCCCGAAACTCAATCCGGTCCAGCTTGCCCTTTTCGCAGACGACACTGCCATTTACTATGCCGGTTGGGGCCCATCTTCCGTCTCTATTCAACTCGAGAAGGCAGCTGACGCCCTCAGCGTCTGATTTTACAAATGGAGAATCGAAATCAATCCCGACAAAAGTCAAGCTGTCTTGTTTCACAGGCGACGTTCCGACCTGTATCCCGTCAAATCACTCCCTCATTTCCAAATTTTCGGCAAACCTATCCCTTGGGACAGGCAAGCCAAATATCTCGGAGTAATCCTTGATGATAAACTCAGTTTTAATCCGCACATTAAACGTATGCGCTCCTGTGCCGCCCTAGTCATGGGCTGACTTCATTCCCTCATCAATCCTAAGTCGAAACTGTCACTTTCTAACAAGGTTAGGCGTCACACATCTTGTATTAGGCCAATCATGACATACGCAAGCACCGTATTCGCTCACACACACCCACGCAGGATCCATAGGTTACAGACATTACAGAATAGATTCTTACGCGGAGCCACGGGGCCCCGTGGTTCATTCGTAATCTAGACCTCCACGTTGACTTGCTTCTGCCTATTATCAGGCAATTCATGAAACAGTGTTCTATTAAGTTCTTTGACTCTGCTACCACACACCCCAACCCGCTGGTGGTTGCAGCTAGCAATTACACACCCTCCCGCATATCGAGGAGGACTAGACCCCGTCACATCCTCACCGAGCAGGATGACGCCACCACCCTCGCGCAAATCGCGGCTCAAAAGTCTCGCGAAGCCATATCAACACACGGTAGGCCGCGGTTTCGTTCTTGCCGCCGAGGGCGCAAACACGCGCGCGTAAAAATCAGAAACGTGGCAGAGACCACTTTGCCAGCGACCAACCAAGCCGAGGTTGGTATCCCTCCTATGGGGCCCTTGGACCAGGCCGCCTAAATTCTTTGGGTGAATGCCCTCAGCACTCACCACTAGTCCGGTTACACGCCGCGTTAAAATCACAAAAAGTGGTACAAACCACATTGTCAACAACCGTCCAAGCCGAGGTTCGTACCCCACAGGGGGTACCTTGGACCAGGTTGTTTAAACTACCTTAGGTTGAGAGCCCTCTGCGCTCACCAAAAGTCCACCACTGCTATCACATAATACTTTGTACAAGTTGAACATTCTGCTTTTGGAAGTGTTAACGACCAAATCTGAATTCGCATGTTAGCTATTTATTTAACGTAAAAGGCCTTTTTTGCTTAGTTTTTTTATGTCCGATTTGATTATTATAGTGTGTTTTTAGTTGTGATAGTAATATTTGTTGAGTATTTTAGCAGCGGTAAGCGGTAAGTTTTTATTTTCATATATGTATTTGACATTACATCCACGCGTATTTGAGATTATTCTCAAATATGCAATCTGATATTTGGTATGATGCGCTGACTCGGCCGCCGCCTCTTGATCCTCCTGATCCCACATTGATGGTGATAGGCGCGAGTACATCGTGCACGGCTATGAAACGACGACTTGAGCCAAATAACAATAATCCTATTAAAAAACAAATTATATCCCCTGATTCAGCTACCCCTTCGATACAAACTGTTTACTCTGACTCATCCTATACTGTAGGAGCTATTATTAACTATTCTAAATTAGACAAAGGTCCTTTTATAGTACACGTTCCTCGTTCTTCTCCTGATCCATCAGCTGGCGCGTCTATCCGTCCAATTAAGTTTGGCCTATTTTTTATCACCCACAAAGTGAAAAATGTTTGTACAGATGGCATCAAAAGAGTCGGACGAAATAAAATTTCAGTCCAATTTAAATCTGCTGAAGATACTAATGACTTTACTACCTCTCCCATACTATTACAGAGCAAATATGTAGCTACCGTCCCTACTTTCAAAGTGACCAGAATGGGATTGGTGAGGCAGGTCCCCACTGATCTTTCCATGGAAGAATTTGCGAAAGATGTCCACCTACCTACTGGCTGGCAAAATTGTAAAAGCGCGTAGATTAAACAGAAAAAAAATAGATGAAGGTCAAGTTACTTGGGTCCCTACTCAGTCAGTGCATACTTATATACTCTTTGAGTCAGTGGTGGTCACCTTTCAAGGACAATCCCTACCCTCTCAGGTTTTTTTGTATTATACGTCTCTACCTGTTGAAATATACATTTATCCAACAATCCAGTGTCATTCTTTCTCCAGATACGGTCACACTAAGGCCCAGTGTAGGTCGAAACCCAGGTGCTTCCGCTGTGCTCAATAACATCTTGGGGAAAGCTGTGAAGTCACCGAATCCAAATCCTCTTGCCTTTTTTTGTTCTAGTCGACATTTCGCCACGAGCAATGCTTGTTCGGAGCGTGAAAGACGGATTTTGATGCAGTTTTTTTAACAGTTTTGTGCCAACGGGGTAGTTTTGATCTATAATTCATTTAAGATGTTGTAAAAAAATAATGATAATTTTCGAGATTTTGTTTAAATTGTAAACGCTGGCTGAACCCTGTGTGATAGATCAAAACAATATTCTACATTATTAAACACCTTTAGAAGGTCTCCAAAAAAGTCCGCGAAAGCATATGTCTATCTCTTAGGGATAACCCACAATGACCATTTTTATTTTTTTACTTTTTATAAGTAATAATGGCTTATTTACGAAGCAATTTTCAACATTACAGCATTAATTTTCTTCCAATTAAGTGACTTAAATAGATTGTGCATGTAATATAAATGATCCCTTTACAGCATGCAATTCAAACGAATATTTTCGAAGATATTGCAGAATTAACATAGCGGGACAGCAGTTAAAGCCGATAAATAGCACAAATTGAACCTTATGATATCCAAAATTTACTCATTTATTACTTTTGATGCGGAACAAAGTTCGTCGGGTCAGCTAGTACTTGATAAAACGTGTATTTTCCTGATGTAACGCTCATGTCTTCAATCTTGCGGTTGGAGTTTTATAAAAAAATGAATTTTTAATTTGGATCAAATTGCATACGGTATGAAAATTTGATTAAAATCGATTTGTGTTGGGTATGACAGGCTATGCACGAAAGGATAAACGCGGTCGAAATGAGGATACTGCGCAAAATTTTCGGAGACTCTCGCTGACAGCATCGAAAACAAGGTTGTGAGGAAGGAAGAAGAAGGGTTGAAAGAGAGTGTCGATGTTAAAGTAAGAAATACACCGATGATTCGGAATTATAGAACGAATGGATGATGCCAGATTGTCCCAGCAGATGATACAATGCAAAACCAGAAGAATGTAATATGATACGCGGACTGCCACGAGACATAAATAGAACGAGTCCTGGAGGAAGGAGATGTCAGGAGCCTTAAAGGTCGACGACCGTGTATGACAATAATTATGAAACTCACAGAAACGAGTGAGGCGTGTATGAATCGTCCAAGGGACTTGACGTGCAGTTATTTATATACCTAATGGCTGATCCATAATATAATACACTAATCTAAGAGGGTAAATTATTAAAGAAAATATCATTATAATTTTTCGTATCATCTTGCTACTTACAATTTCTTTATTTTTTGTTATTAAAAACATTCGCAATATTTCTTGCGAATGCGAATACCCAAAAACATGCGAATATTCGCGAATACGAATATTCGTTACATCACTACTACAGACCTATAGCTTTGTCTTCTACTTACAAAAACATCGCCTAAAATGGCTGATTGAAAGCAGGTGTTTATTAGCTCAATCGCAGTTTGGTTTTAGGAAAGGAATGAGCACATTGGATAATCTCAGCCTTCTTACTACTGAAATCCAAATTGCTTTTAAAGAAAATAAATATTTAACCATAGCCAAAGGTCGAGCACACGGATTCTGATCCAGAGGTCCGGGTTCGATTCCTGATAATGGCTCACACCAATTACTTTTCGAAATTGTTTCGAAATTGGGTCGAGCCGGCCCATTCATGCAGCGAACTGCTTGGCTCTACCACTGTTAAAAGTTGTTGTTGTCAAGTCCAATTTTGGCAATCACCCTCGCAGGATTGTCTGGAAAGGCTCAGTTCTTAGCCCTCTCCTATGTAATCTGTACATACATGATCTCGAGCTGGTTGTAAATTCATTTTGTCACATTCTTCAATACGCGGATGATCTTGATCTTTACATATCGTTCTCTTCTATTGAGGATGCCACTGAACGCTTAAATAGGGCTCTCAGCTACCTGAGTGACTGGTTAGCTAACCATGGCTTATGCCTTTCACCATCGAAAAGCTCTGTTGTAGTTTTCACCAAAAAAAGGATTATTCCCCGTATATCTATTTCAGTTCATGATGAGATCATTCCACAATCAAATGTCGTTAAATTCCTTGGTATATTATTGGATTCTAGAATGTCTGGTTCCCCTCACTTTTCTTCTTTAGTCCAAAAATGTCAAAAGAGCATAAATATCCTCCGCTGTCTATCAGGAGTTTGGTGGGGATCGCATCCGTACACTCAAAAACTTTTGTACAATGCTATAATACGCAGTCAATTGAACTATGGTTTTTTCTCCTTAACTTTTGTAATAAAACTAATGTCGTTAATCTTCTTATACTCCAATCCAAATGTCTACGAATTATCCTGGGAGCAATGAAATCCTCACCCATCAATGCCATGCAGATTGAATGTGGTGAGCCTTCCCTGGATCTTCGTAGGCCATTTCTCTCTGATCGTTTCCTTTTTAAATTAATTCAGAACAAAAATCACCCCCTTATTCCATAATTATATTATCTATTAGAACTCTTTGGCAATTCTGAAAACAAATTACCTTGCCTTCTCCATAGTCTTAGAACTCTCATTCAACTTCCCAACCCTATAACACTTTTCAACAGTTTTCAATGAATCCAATATATCTTACTCCCTATGACGCGTAACCCTTAATCCCAACATCATTCTTAATTTTGGAATAGTCAAACATGCCTCCGGTGCCCACAGCACCTTTCATGATAACTTTTACCGTCACTTTGGTGGGTGGCATCAATTTTACACTGATGCCTTAAAACTATCGCCAGATAGTTCCGTTGGTGTATCTGTATGGATACCCTCTTCTAAAATTTCTTTTAATTATAAATGTCCTTCTTCTGCTACTGTTTTTACTGGCGAAGCTCTGGCAGTGCTGGAAGCTATTATTTTCATCAAATCGCATAACCTTAATAATTCCATAATATTTTCCGATTCTAAAAGCTGTCTATAATCTATACTCTCCAATCCTTTCCGTTCGAGATCTCTTTCTCCCTTACTCCTAAAAATCAGACAAAATCTTCTGGAGTACCATCAACTCAATATAAAAGTCGTACTTGCGTAGATCCCGGTCACTCCGGAATCCCTGGAAACGTCAATGCAGACTCTTGTGCCAGATTAGCAGTACAGAATGGCACTCTGGAACATTTTCAAACCTATTCCCAAGACCTTTGTCTACTTGCTAAGTCGCTGCAGTATAAATCATGGACAGTTGCCTGGAATACATCAAAATTAATCAAAGGTAAGTATTACGCCGATGTCCAATCGGACATTCCTTCATCTCCATGGTTTTTTAGGTCATGCAAAGTAGAGAAACGTACAGTTTCCACTATTTGCCGCCTTAGACATGCTCATTCCTGTACCCCTGTATTTCTTGCTAAGCTCAGGATCAGGAATTCATCTCTTTGCGAATGTGGATTGGATGAAGGAAATGTTATTCACTTTTTTTTTCTCATGTCCGAGATTGCGACAATCCCTCTATGATGTCCTTCCCTCCGAAATTCCTCGTCCTACATCTCTCAAATGCCTACTCTCTCTCATATCTTCACTTTCAGTACGATACATCTTATGTAAATTTGTAAAAAATAATAATATTTTCTTGTAAACTGTAGCAGTAAATAATTATAACATTAATATAGCTAGTTTAAAATTCATATGTTCGTTTTCATAAGTGTCCTGGTAGTAAACAGTAATAGTGTTTGTTTCTTTCTTGTTATAAGTATAAAATAGTTGAATGTTTAAATCGTATGGGTCATAAAATACTCAATCGAAATTTTGTTTATTTAAATCCTTTCCTTCATTTGTTTCCTCTGGTTTATGACATCAATGCAACTAAGCCTGGCAGAATATAAATATCAACCAGTCATATAAATACGCGCCAATGAAGGAGGACTCGGATTTCATTTACTACGCTGGTTGAAGAAATCCTGCGGTCATCTTAACTGGCCATATTCTCCTCCTAACTGTGCAAATTCTTCTACCTGAAGCGTTCAAAGACTTCAAAGTAGAAAATGAAGAGAGTAGCTAAGTCGTATTAGCTAGTATGCGAAGCCAGTAATAAGAAGTGAAGTGAACAAGTTGAACTATGTTTTTGTCAAAGAGTATGTACATTTAGAGTTTTGGCGGGACTGTGGAGGAGACATGTCCGCTATTTGCATTATTTTCTCAGATTTGTGTTTCAATGGATATTATTGAATAAAATTCGTGGCGTTTTATTTAATAAGTGTTCGTATATGAGTGCAAATGTGGGATATGGTGTAGGTATCGGGTTTAGTGTGTTCTCCTACATTGTCGTCAGAACTCCCTCCGAGTGAGTCCCTCGGAACATCATGCATAAAGTGCCACGACTTTATGGATGATTAGATTAGGTTAGGTTAAGCTTTAGGGTTAGGCTAGGTTAGGTTAAGATTAGTTTAGGTTAAGAATGATGATGCTAATTATAAAATAATAAGACTCGACTTAAAGGTCCTAGCAACCAGGTCGTTAATTATTTAAAAAAAAATGTACATTTATATCTCTATAATTTATGACTTATGAATTGGCTTTGGCCTTATTTACGTATATTGACATAAGGAAAAAAATAACTTAGGAAATGGCTGTATGGTCAACGACCTTTGCCTAGATTGTCAAATTGGACGTGGTAGCAGATTAATGTTTGTGGAAAAATTGCATATAATAAATAATTTATTCATCCCAACTCTCTCTATTTTATGTATTAGTGTAGTAGTTTATGTGTGTTAGTGTTGAATATTGGTGAGTTATAATTTTATTTTAATAATTTAGTACCCGTTGGATAGCTCGAGCATGCAGCAAGAAGACCTATTATTACCTCCTCCAGCTCCAGATCCTCCTGATCCGGCTTCTGATTTAATGATTACAAATGTGAATATTTCTAATGTTTTAAAAAGACGAATGTTGCATAACGATGAGAACCAGGCGAAAAAATTAATAACATCTCCGGATTCAGCCACTCCATCAATTCAATCGGTGTACACTCATCCATCTTATGTAATTGGAACAATTAATAAGTACACTACAGAAGACAAAGGTCCATACGTTGTTTATGTGTCGCGCTCTACACCTGATCCTGCGAACGGGTTTTCGATACGTCCAATTAAGTTTGGACAATTTCTCACTACTCATAAAATTGTCAATATCTGCACAGATGGTGTTAAGAGGATTGGCCGCAACAAAGTCTCTGTTGAATTTCTGTCAGCCCATGATGCCAACAGCTTTCTTTCTTCCCCTTTTCTTCCACTTTGTAAATATGACGCTGTAATTCCCTCCTTCAACATTACGAGAATGGGTTTAGTACGACAGGTACCTACGGAATTATCTATGGATGATTTTGTCAAAGATCTGAATTTACCATCTGGATGTGGTACGATTATCAAGGCACGTAGGTTAAATAGAAAAAAGTTTGAAGATGATAAAGTAATCTGGGTGCCCACTCAGACTGTGGTAATTACTTTTTCAGGTCAGTTCCTTCCTCGTAAAATATTCTTGTACTATACTTCTCTACCGGTTGAAGTTTATCAGTATCCGACAATTATTTGCCATGCGTGTTGCCGTTATGGTCACACAAAAACCCAATGCAGATCAAAGCCCAGGTGTTTCCGCTGCTCCCAGGAGCATATTGGTAACAGCTGTGAGGTGTTGGAGGGTAATGCCTATTGTATAAACTGTTCAGGTAGACATTTCGCAACTAGTAAAACTTGCCCTGAATTGGAAAGACAAAAGTCTATCAAGTCCGTCATGGCTAATGAAAATATTTCTTACTTAGAAGCCTCGAAATATTTCCCTTCCTCCTCCAGATCTTTCTCTGAAGTTCTTCGAGAATCTCTTCCTCAACCTACAACATCTTCTACACCAATGAGACAGAAACTCACTGAGCCCTCCTCTGCTAATCGTTCGTATACCAAAACTGTGTATACTACTCCCCGCCTTCGGCCTGCGTTAGGTAAGTCATACGATAAAACTTCTCATCGTGAGTTAATATCCACTCCTAGTTCATCAGTGCCAAATGGCTGTGCGTTAAGTAATAATTCCCATAGTCCTGAAAATGATAGCATACTGGAATCTATCTTATCCTTATTAATTGACCTTATTTTAAGAAACCCTCACAACCTACCGTCCACCGTTGCCCTTAAATTTGACCAACTTACCTCACTTCTACATCAATCTGGATCCAATACACATTTTGCAGTGGAACAGCAGAAGCATTAATAACAAAAAACATGAACTTTTACACTTAATTAATAAACTCCAGCCTTCGGTCATTGCCATTTCGGAGACATGGTTGAGACCAGGTTCCCGTTTCTGGGTTCCAGGTTTTTCCTGCCTCCGAGATGACGGGACAGATGGCTATGCAGGGAGTGCCTTATTTATAAGGCGTTCACTTTCCTTTTCTCAAATTACCTTCCCATTTCATTCTACTGGCATTAACATTGTTGGTGTCAGGGCTTTTAACATCTCCTTTGTTTCTATCTATATTCCTCACCCTGTATCCTCCTTAATTCCTGATCTTCTCTTACTCATCTCTTCTATCCCCTCTCCCATTGTTCTTATGGGTGATTTCAATGGTCATAATACAGTATGGGGCCATAGTCATACTGACGTGTTTGGACAATCTCTCCTTGATCTCTTTGATGAATCCAACCTTTGCTTACTTAACAGCGGATGTCCTACACGAAGAACCCTCCCATCTCAAAATCTTAGGAGTGCCGTCGATCTATCTCTTTGCTCTCCAACTTTATTTTTCCTCGCCAGATGGTATTGCCTTCCAAGCACATATGGCAGCGACCACTTTCCCATATCTATTTCGATTCATTTACGCAACTCCCCTTCATGTGATCCCTCGCCTTCCTTTAAATATAACTTAACCCGAGCTGACTGGTCATCTTATTCATTTGATCTGGACCAAAAGATCGACTCTCTTCCTTTAAATATAAATACTACTCCTCTTGCCTCCTATATTATGTTCACAGACTGTGTTGTTTCTTCAGCCAATTCTCATATACCTTTAAAAAAATCAAGGAAAGGCTTCAGAGTATCCCCACCTTGGTGGGACTCTGAATGTACATCAGCGGCTGCTGCTCGCAAAGACGCAGAGAAACAATATAATGTGTCAATGACAGTAGAAAACTTTATTCGCTATAAACATTTAGCTGCCAAATTTACCAAATTAGTCTTAAAGAAAAAGCGTTTGAAATGGATTGATTTCTGTGAGACCCTATCTCCTAAGACTTCCTCCTCCCTTGTTTGGAAACAAATTAGGCGATTTAGAGGGTCCTGTAATTATGACAACATTTTAGCCAATGACGATTCTTCTTGGCTAGAGGCCTTTTCAGATAATATTGCTCCTCCATTTGTTCCTTGTCTATCCTCAACTTTATCCTCCCCCTATCCAATATTTTCCCAAAACCGTTTCGATAGCCCATTTTCTTATAATGAACTAACTCTCTCTCTTGACGGATTGCGAGATACTTCTCCAGGTATTGATGGCATACCCTACTCGTTTTTAATAAAATCTTCCGAAAAGACCAAGAAATCCTTTCTATCTATAATTAACTCCCTCTTTGAATCTGGCTTAGTCCCTCCTCAGTGGAAATCGCAACTCATCATTCCAATAAAAAAACCAGGCAGAGACCCTTCAGATCCGAGTAGTTATAGACCCATTGCTCTCTCGTCTACATTGTCTAAAATAATGGAGCATTTAATAAAACAGCGGCTTGAGTGGATCGTAGAAAATAGTTTAATTCTTGCTAAGTCGCAGTATGGATTTAGGAAGGGCCTGTGTACTATGGATAGTCTGAGTATTCTCACTACAGATATTCAAACCGCCTATAAGAAGAAAGAATTCTTAGTTGGAGTTTTTCTAGACATCAAATCCGCATATGATAACGTTCTTCTTCCAGTTTTGAGGAGAAAACTTACGCAGCTGGGAGTACCTGAAAAAATAGTTCGTTTCATTAATAATTTATTGGTCGAAAGATCAGTCATTATCAAGACCAAAAATGGTCCACTCTCACCTAGAACTGTCTGGAAAGGTCTTCCACAAGGATCAGTTCTAAGCCCCCTTCTGTATAATATCTACACATTTGATCTTGAGCATTCCGTTTCACCCTTTTGTAACGTTTTGCAATATGCCGATGATATAGCACTTTATATTTCATCCGCATCTATTACTGATGCTACAAGACTGCTCAATTCTTCTCTCCATTACCTTAATGAATGGTTAGACACCCATGGTCTATCCATCTCCTCTTCTAAAAGTTCTGTAGTTGTTTTCACCAAGAAAAGAACTGTCCCCTCTATTCAAATCCTCTCTAACAATGAGATCATTCCTCAATGTAGTGCTGTCAAGTTTTTGGGTGTCAACTTGGATATTAAAATGACCGGTTCCTCTCATATCTCAATAGTCTCTCAAAAATGTGAAAAAAACATTAATATTATTCGTTCTCTTTCTCGTGTATGGTGGGGCTCCCATCCCTATTCACAAAAGCTCCTATATAATGCCATAGTTCGTAGTCATCTAGACTATGGATCCTTTCTTTTTAACTCCTTTCACAAATCCAACTTAGAAATATTAAATAAAATTCAGTACAAATGTCTGCGTATTGTCATAGGGGCAATGAAGTCTTCACCCACAAACGCCCTCCAGGTGGAGTGTGGTGATCCTCCTCTTAACTTACGCAGGCAATTTCTTTCCGACAGATTTGTCTTCAAAACATTTCAGAACTCAAATCACCCGCTTATCCCGAAACTTAGCATCCTGTTTAATCTCCTGCAAAATACAAATAATCTTCCTCATCTACTGCATAGTTTCAAAATTCTTAATGGTTTACCTAACTCAGTTTGTAAATTTCCAATTAATCCCATTTACCTCTTTCCATACGACGCTTTAGTTTATCGTCCTCAGATACTTCTTGACTTTGGCATTGGCAAGGAATGCGTTGGCGCTCGAGAGGTGTTCAACGACATTTTAAGTCGAAAATTTCGTGGATGGTATTCCATATACACTGACGCCTCAAAACTGTCTATAAACAGCCCAGTTGGCGCAGCAGTTTGGATTCCTTCTTCGAAAATAGTCCTTTCATTTAAGTGTCCCTCTATCACCACGATTTTCACCGGAGAAGCCATAGCTCTTCTAGAAGCCATCCTCTTTGTCAAATCCCATCTCCTCAACAATACCATCATCTTCTCTGATTCTAAAAGTTCTCTTCAGGCGATCATCTCGAACTCATTTCGATCCAGTTCTCGTTTTCCCGTAATATTTAAAATTAAACAGGCTCTTCTAGAATGCCATAATCTAGGTATAAATGTGGTACTAGCATGGATACCTGGTCATTTAGGTATTCCCGGTAATGAGTCAGCTGACTCCTGTGCTAAAATAGCTGCAGAGAATGGCACTGGAGAATATTCCCAAATTTATTCTCATGACCTTTGTCTTACCGCCAAATCTTTGTTACTAAAATCCTGGACAGTTGATTGGAATAGATCCAAACGTATGAAAGGCAAACACTACTCTGATGTGCAACCTGATATTCCTGTTGTGCCTTGGTTTTTTAAATTCCGCAATGCAAATAAATCAACAACATCCACTATTTGTCGTTTGAGACTCGGTCACTCTTGCACCCCCGTGTTTCTCGCCAAACTCAGGATCAGGAGTACAGCACTTTGTGAATGTGGTATGGACATTGGAGATCCAAATCACCTTTTCTTTTCGTGCTGTAAAATTCGTTTCCCCCTATATGATATACTTCCTTCCGGAATCCCTCTTCCTACTTCTATTAAATGCCTTCTCTCCCTAATCTTCTCTTCTTCCATTAATCATTCATTATGTAAATTTATTTCTAAAAATAACATAAAACTGTAAATAGCTACTATCATCCTCATCTCTAGCATATTGCACTATTAAATATCAAGTCTAAGTATGTATCGTAGATTTCGTTACTAATAATTTAGTTAATGTTGTTTTGTGTGTTGTGTCATTGTAGATTTTTCTAGAGTGGGTTTTTATTGTAACAATTTAATTAAACTTTGCTAACACTGCATTACTCCCCGCTTTATGACGCTACCATTACAATCACTGGCAAAATCTGATTGACGATGAAGTCAAAGTCTTTATATAATGAGGGCATCATACTGCAACTGAACAAGCCGCAACAATACCGCTCAAGCCTTCAAAATACCGATCAAGCTCTCTCAGTCACCGTCATTGGCAAGATCGTATCCCTGAGGATACGGGCCATAACTGCAAAAAGAAGAAGACCTTTGCCTACTCACATTCATCAATCAATTTACGTACTCTCTGCTCACATTGAGTGAATTAATAAAACCATCTCTATAATTTATTTATATACTAAACTCTTTGAGTATGTAAATTGGTTTTTGTATTTACTTAATTATTGCAGTGTATCATTTTTTCACTGATTATGTGAGGTTATTACCTGCTTCAATGTATAAATTCCATAAATCTTATTAACAATTGATTCTGAAATTTATCAAGTAACAATTTATCTAGAATAATGAACATTCAGCAACGGGAAGAAAAACAACTGGAGACTACAATACAAGCTATATTAAATAGGGTAAATGACGTGAAATCAGCAACACAGGCTTTAATAGCGAAGTTGGAAAATGAATATGAAACAATCAATTGGCCTACATTTCTAGATAACTATGCTATTCTTTCTGGACATGTAAGTCGTTAGCTATGTGCTCGTAAGTTGAAGTTGTTTAGTAAAAACTGTAAATACTTCTGAAGTTTCAATCTAAAAATTTTATAATTTCAGTTGACTGGATTGAGCAAAATACTTCAAGCTGAGCTAGCAGCCTCTTTGAGGTCAAGGATTGTTTTACCTTTACAATTAAGCTGTGATCGTGATGAAGCCTTGGCTAGAATAACAGAGGGTAGAGTGCCAGCATGTACTCATGATCTAGTGCCAGACTTGCTACGGACTAAGCCTGAACCTCAAGCTGAACAGAGGCTTCAGCAATTTAATCATAAAGCTAGTACACTTAGCTATGATACTGCACAGGCAAGTTTTATCCTGCATCATTTTTTATAGTAATTGTGTACTATGGTATGTTAGCTCTGAAAATGGTATTTACTAGGTGTAACATAACATAACTTCACGCCTTTTGTTACCCGAAGGTGTAGGCAGCGGCTGTTAAGCCTCGTCTCGCCGTTATGTTTACGTCCCAAATGGAATAGGTGGCGAACCTATTGCCATACTGGGTTGTCAGTTTGTCAGTCAAAGTTTGTCAGTCATCGGTATTTATCACACATAACTTCCGAAAACAATTTCGAAAAGTCATTGGTGTGAGCCAGTGTCTGGAATCGAACCCCGGACCTCTGGATCAGAGGCCGTGCGCTCTCCCACTGCGCCACCGAGACTATAAAATAATAATACTAGGTGTAAATGTTGATTATTTTCATTTTGTAAAAATAACATTCAGAAGTAAAAGTACAGAGTATAAAAGTTTTTAAATTTATTTATAAGAGCGAATTGTTTTACCATAATACATTAAAACTAGCCATCTTTTGGTTTTATCTATACTTAAACACCATTTCTGTTTATTAAAACTTTATTTAAAAACTAGTCTAAATTGTAGATAGCAACTTTGATTTATACTATGTAGTGACACCAGTGTACATGAAAAGCTGTTGTGAAATGTTACCAGCTCTATTCCTATTAAAATAAACTTTATGAATATATTTTCAAACTTACAGAAACAAGTGGCGCAGTTTACAAAAGTTGTAAGTCATGTGTGGGAGATAATATCCAAAGGGCGTGAAGATTGGGATGGAGATTCAATGCGTTCCGCTGGTGAGTTTTCCAATGTCTATTCCCTAGGTATGGTTAATGATGTATAATAGACACCTGCAATATAGACAGTGTTTCAGTTAGGCTGCCTTTAAAAAAGCATAGGGTGGGGTCGGAAGTGGGATGGGGAGGCAAGATATCTCTCTCAGCGATCAAAATGCAGCACTAATCAGTTTATTTCAATCATAATCAACCTATCTCCATCCACTATTGGACATAGGCAGTGGGGTAGCTACCAAGGGGCTAGGCGGGGCAGTGCCCTGGGGCCCGCAAGCTCAGGGGGCCCTCCATCGAATCCTTCACCAGAAATCTCAATCGAACCGAGTTTTCGGAAATTGTTCACTTAAATACAAATATGATAGGTTGCAACCCCACCTTATTCATGACAAATCTGTTGAGAGAAATTGGAAAATTACAGGGAATTCGCCTTATCTTTTGACGTAGTGCGTTGTGTCCGGGCCCAGTTGGAACCGGCAGTCCAATGCAGCGGTTTCGCCTTGGCCAACGCCTTCAGGAACCTCCCTTGGCCTTCCTACCTTAGGTCAGTCACATCGGGGGCAACCTGCAAGAGACATGGGTTGACTACGTCTACTGAAACGGGACGGACACAATAGGAAGGAAATCTTGTGCGGGGGGGTTCCGCAGGGATCCGTTCTACGGACTTACAGAGTTTTTTGCTTGTTTATAGTGAACGACCCTCCGACCTGTAAGGTATATGGCCGTTCACTTTGGCCCCACACTAACCGAAGTCAAGTCTGGAATTAAAGTGTAGGACTTGCCACCACCTCAAGCTTATAGCTCTTGATAGGATTATTCCCGTTCTAGAGACAGTGGAACCTCGCCAGTGATTTGGTCCTCCACACCAGTTTGTCCCGCGACACTTATTGTCATCTGCTAGGCCGACACTCTCGTGGTCGCCGCAGGGACTTCGAATGTACGCGCAGGTTTGCCAAATTGGGGGTGGCGATCGCGGCTAGTCGGATCCGCAGGGTAGGCCAGGAGGAGGATAGTGCCCCATCAATGTGATGCGCTGTGGTTTCACCGCCTCCCTCGAGGCCGGGAACTACCAGCCTCGCGAATGGTGGGGGACAGGGGAGTGACCTAGTCGGCGTCTCCCTGGACAATGGCTAGAGCTTCCAAAGTCAAAGTCAAAGTCAAAATAAGCTTTATTTTCATAGGTCTTCACAGACACTTAAAAATAGTCAACAAGTACAATTTTACTTTATTATTTTAATTAAACTACTTAACACGAGCGCTTGAGGAAAGTGCTTCCGTGGAACAAGAAAACACGGACGCAATCGCCACGAGCGGCCCGATTCCGAGTGTAGGGGCTATCATGAGAAGAATCGGGCAAGAAACTCATGTGCCAAATACTCTTTTCAAACTATTAGACATAAATAACAATAATATTAATATCGCTACTGAAAACAAAGCAGTAGACTCGTGCATAAAAGGTGTAGCAGCCAGAATACTCGACCATCACAGCAAATTAACATCAACGTCCTAAAAAGAAAAACTAAGCAAATATATTAGTCGAGCGCAACTGACGCGACATCTTTTATTTAGAGTGGTAACGTTGTGCATTAAATGAAACTTATATGTACATATATTATAAACAATATCAAAGCAAATTATAAATTAAAAAGTGTATATACATAACTATCAGAAATTATTACGGAACGCCTCCACTCCAGAACATGTGAACAAATTTCAACACGCAAACTACAGAATCCGCGTTGAGCAAGCAACTTGACGGTCCCAAGATGACTTGTCCGTCATGAAGTCATTGATGGTGTAATAAGCACCAGCAATGAGACGATCCTTCACCGCCCGACTAAACCGATCGAATGACAGAGCCAGGATATGCGCAGGGACTCTATTATAAAATTGTACACCCATTCCCAGAAAAGACTTATGTACTTTGTGCAGGCGATGACACGGCAACACAAGTTTATGCTTGCCTCTGGTATTAAAATTATGAACATCACTATTTTTAGTATATTTATTCAAGTTTTTCCTAACAAACATTATATTGGCATATATAAATTGTGAAACAACTGTTAATATGCCAAATTCCTTAAAACGTTCTCTTAGAGAGACTTTGGCCCCCAAATTATAAATTGCCCGAATAGCTCGTTTCTGAATAACAAAAATCGACTGAATCTCAGCTGCTCTACCCCATAGCAAAATACCATAAGACATAACGCTATGAAAATAACTGAAGTAGACTAATCTGGCGGTTGCAACATCGGAAAGCTGTCGAACTTTTCGAACCGCGTAGGCAGCAGAGCTGAGTTTTCCCACTAAAGATTTTACTTGAGGACCCCATTGAAGCGTATTATCTAGAGTAATACCTAAGAATAAAGTTGACTTCACTGGGTCTAAAATTGTGTTATTCAGAGATATATTTATAGCCGGACCATTAACATTAGGCATAGTAAACCTTATTATTTTAGTTTTATTGGAATTCAGAACTAAATTGTTAGCCGTAAACCATTCATGGGCATGTGTAAGGGAGCTATTCACATCATCAAAAATGCTTTTTTTACGGTCTACCTTGAAGAGGAGTGAAGTGTCATCAGCAAATAGTACAATGTTACAAAATTTCTGAACGCAAAAAGGCAAATCATTAATATGTATAATAAACAGCAACGGACCGAGAATGGAACCCTGGGGAACGCCCATAGACACAGATGATCCAGATGATCTCACTCCGTTTACATCAACAAACTGTAACCTGTTATTCAAGTATGATGCAACCAGCCTAAGTGCAGTGTTCTTAATACCATAGTGACTGAGCTTACGTAAAAGAGTGTGGTGATCCACGCAGTCAAAAGCTTTAGAGAGGTCACAGAATACGCCAATTACGTCCTGCGAGTTCTCCCAACCATCGAAAATATGTTCGATAAGAGCAGCCCCAGCATCGGTTGTAGAGCGACCTTTTGTAAAACCGTATTGTTCTTTGTGAAAAAGATTATTCAAATTAAAATGGCTTAGTATTTGTTGAGAGATAATTTTTTCAAAAATTTTGCTGAGTGCAGGCAAAATAGAAATAGGACGAAAGTTAGCTGGATCGTTCCTACTACCACTTTTAAACAAAGGTATCAATTTGCTGTGTTTCATTAAATTAGGAAACACACCTGCGTCTACACATTTATTGAAAAGCACAGCTAGGTTTGGAGCTATGAGGACAATAATAGAATCTATTAATTTCACGGAAATGCCCCATAAATCAGCCGTTTTTTTGGAATTTAATTGTTTAAACACTTTTATAATATCGTAAGGGTCGACATGTTCAAATTTAAAAGAAACATTGCACTCGGCCACACTTTCCTTAAGCAGAGTTTCAGCTTTGACGGGACACGAATTTAATGTATTAGTAGTAGTAATGGGAATTTTGGCAAAAAAGTCATTAAATGTTTCGACAATAGCATATTTATCTTGGATAATTTTATTATTAATTAAAAGTTTAATATTATCATCACGGTCCCTTGCACGACCAGTCTCATTGTTGATAATATTCCAAGTAACTTTAATCTTGTTCTGTGATTCTTGTATCCGCTTACTTAAATATATTGATTTGGCAGATAAGCAGACTTTTTTAAATATTTTAGAGTAATTTCTAACATATCTAATAAAAACGGGATCAAAATTCCACTTCTTTATACCATATAAATCATACAACTTAGTTCTACTTTTGTAAATGCCCTTGGTGGCCCAATCGCAAAATGATAAATTGACATTTTTACTCATAGTTTTGGTTTTAAAAATAGATTTATGTTCCGAGTCAATGGTTTTTAAAAGTGAGTTGTACAGTTCATCTGGATCATTCGACATGTCCGGCGAAGCAACCCTAGCCGCGATAGCGTTTTGAAACTGTTTGATGCCTTTCTGGGTTATGGGTCTACAAGTAAATTTACTAACTAATTTAGGCATATTCATCACAAAAACTGCCTTTTGACCACAATGGTCCGATGGCAACTGACTTAATATTTCTTTTTGCACAAAATTACAATTACAAAAAATATTGTCTAAGCAGGTAGCAGAGTGAGATGTAATTCTTGTGGGTTCTAAGAACAGATGTTGTAGTCCAAATGAGGTAAATAAACTAACAAGCCTACTATTGTTAGTTGAATCTTTTAACAGATTAACATTAAAATCACCACATACAATTACATTCCTACCACTTACAATAAGTTTTTGCATAACATCATCCATAGTGGATTCGAATATATTAAAATCACCCAGTGGCGGCCTATAAACACAAAGCACAATAAATTGCTCAAGCTCAACACAGGACAGTTCAACAGTGCGTTCAATGGAGAGCTTTGTAATGTCTCTCCTGTTTTTAAATCTAATATTATTTGATACAAGGATCATGGCACCACCATGATTGGCTTTTTTCCTACAAAATACACTGCCAACAGAGTAGTGAGCATTATTGAAAGCGAGTTCACAAGTTTTAAGCCAATGTTCAGTCAAACATAATACTTGAACATTGTGCTTTTTACAAAATAGGTCAAGCTCAAGTTCTTTGCCAGATAAACCTTGCATATTTTGATGTACAATAGTGAGCAATGATTTAGGTCTATCCTTTGTCGCTTCTATTAATTTAAACAAATAGAAGTGTCAAGATCCTTACAATTAATAGAATGAGGTACTACTTTACAAGTAGCCCTGTCAGTTTGTATATATAATGCTAGCAGTCTAGCAATTTCTTTCCTGTCAGCAAATGGCAGATACACAGTATCTTTTGTTAACCTAAGATTTGTTTTTACACTATTAATATCAAAAACTGATATTATATCCTTCAAGTAGTGTGATAAATTATATAATAGTAAGTTTAAGTTATAAATGTGCCTATTTTGTCTTGCTGTCAGAACGTAGGAGTATGGCAACGATGAAACAATGAATTTGCAGCCAATACTGTTGTGAAGGACTTCCATTAGCTCAATCAAATTCGTTATATCTTTTTTTGTGACAGTAATGCTATTACCATATAGTACAAGCACAGTAGATTCAGCAGTTAGCTTTGTGGATTTTATGTGGTATATAATATTTTCTAATTTCATACTAGGTGAGCAGTGATTGAGAATAGACTGCTTTAAATTATCACTAATCAGTCTACCAAAGCCTTTTCCCAACTCATCAGAAAACATTAAGACCCCTGAAGAGCCATCCATGATAGGTGTTGTCGTTAAACTAGTGCCAGTGAAGCTGGCCGTTTGGAGAGGAAAGTCTAGTTGTAGAGTATGATTGGTCTCTGACTGTGACAATGTTTTATTAGAACAGTTAACTTCATTACACAGTGACAGCACTTTAGCCAACTGCTCATTACCCATCCTAGCTATGTCCTCGTATTTCTCAATATATTCTAAAGTGTCTTGCTCGTATTTCTGGCTTAAGCTAGATAAACAAGTTTCTAAGCTAACTATTTGCCTTTTTAATTCACTAATAAGCTGGTCATACTGAACCCTACTTGATACCAGCTCCTCTTGAGCTATCAGCAACTCTGATTGTAGCTCACAATTTAAATGGTGCATTTTTTTAGTTTTCAGTGACTTTTTAATAGTCAACTCAAGTTTTTTAATTACTTTGCTAATTTTAGTAAACTTTTTAGTCTTTTTCAGACTAGTTTTATATTTTAATTTCAATTTCCTAATTAAATTATTATTTATAGAACTTTTGTCACCTAACAATTGTGAGAACTGGTTCTGAGTCTCAATACTATTGGACACCTCAATAAATCTCTCTAATTCTTCAATTCTAGAATAAGCTACATTAAGGTTTTGTTGTAATTCTGCATTGTGACTCAGAGACCTAGTATATATATCATCACACTCATGGGATGATTTTAATTGAGAGTGTGCTTTTCTTAATTGGTCCAGTGTGTCCATGTGCTCAATGTCTAACTCTACTAATTGGCTCTTAAGCTCTGAAATGTTTTTGTTTAAAGAAATAATTTCACCTTCACAGTCACTACGCTCAATCAGCAATTGAGTGTTATCTTCCTGGTACTTTTTTAGCTCTGACAGAGCTAACTTCAGCTGAGCCTCCAACTTTTTTGCTGCTGCCTTACGGGTTACTGGGTATGATTCCATTTTTAAAGAGTGTGTTATTAAGACCTAAAAAAGTATTTAGAGAGTTAGCCAGGAAAAATAAGGGCAGAAAGTGAAAAGAAAAAAAAAAAGTAGGTATCTAGAAATTAATATGGAAATGTATTATGTGATAATTTAAGCGGGTTTAGATAAGTATAAGTGGAATAACCCAGAGGGGCAACTGAGTACAATTATTTAAAGTACAAATTAACAAATAGACACAACAAGCAATAGTTTAAAATACTAACTATAACTATATAATACTAATCTGTTAATAGATTATTTATATATATCATAAAACTACAATAATAATATATTACTTAAATACTAGCTACATTAGGGACCTAAACTAGCAGTTTAGTAATAATATGTGCAGTCTTCATGAATAAATTAATCATGAACATCATTCATGAATATCTCCATGAAGTTTGGAAATGTCTGAGGCGAAGCTTATCGTCATCAGTTTTATTTCCACACTTTGTCAAAATAAAATGAGACACAAACTGAGCCAGTGAGTGTGGTGTATGTTGCTCACAAGTTACAGCAGAGGCTTGTGAGTTTCACTAATGTCCTGTGGAGTGTGGTGTTATTACAGGTTATCTACTAATAAAAAAATATAATATACTCCCCGGGACAGAAATAAGTGTGATTGAGAAGTCCATATAAAGTTCAAGTAAGAAGCAAAATTTGAATTTGCATTAATTGTTATACTGATAACGGTCACTTCGTCAATGGTTGATTTACACCGAATACTGGGCACAGTTTTACACAATTTATATTCAAAACGTCAAGAAAACTACTTAAATTAATTATACACTGTCAAGTTTATGATGAAACTATTAAAATATTATTTAAATACAAATTTAAAGTAGCGAACACAATTTCACTACATTACTGGCACAGTGTTGCCAGCCGACTCTCAATTCTCCATTAGCACTTTAAAAGAATGGCCCCTAGCATGATGGTTGGCGGGCGCACTACTCTGCCTGCTGCCCAACGGAGGACTGGGAGAGGTAGCTCGCCGCCTCTACGGTGACGGCGTGCTATCTGTGGCCTTTTATGGGGCCTCCGTTTGGACTCGCGACCTCTCGAAGGTCCGACGGTTGCTGGGCTCTACTAAGGAGGCTGCAGCTGCAGCCTGTGGACCCTGATGGCCTAGCGGACATCGGACATCAGGGTCCACAGTCCAGGGTCGTGCGAGGCTACCAGAAGATCTCGTTTGAGGTGGCGACGGTCCTTCCTTTGAAATGTGCTCAAAATCCAACTACAAGCCGATTGCGCGCCACGATTGACAATTGTCAGCCACTATATACCACTACGTCCTGTACACAATGGCGAGGCCTGCAGTGGTCATATCATATCATTGATCATGTCATCGTCATTGATAATTTTGCAGTCTAAAGCTAGGATTTTTTTTTACAAAAAACTGTTAATATAACTGTCATTTAATCAGGTGGTTTTCTCAATCATGTCCATAATGGCACATGTATTTGAGTTTCGAAGGTCACGTCTCACAAGTTTGGAGATTTTCTTATTCAAGCTGGTCCTGGTGGGATCTTCACATCATTGTCTCATCAGCTACAGAAAGTGCGGACCCCTTATTGGTACGTTGCGTTCTATAAATTTTAGCACCCTCTTCCCAGAGAACACCTAACACTTGTTCGAGATCTTGCTCCATATTATTTGTGGTTTTCGGGGTAGCAAATCGGTTCTCCAGTTTTATCTGGGAGGCCCGTTCAAGCTTGTAATCGATATCTACGAGGGCGGTCCGTTAAGTACTTAGCCTCGCCGCCCGATGGCGCACTATCGCAACAGAAATTTACTATCGTGTAGTACATTCTCGTAGACGACTACCCTCGAAATTTCAGTCGAATCGGACTCGTAGTTTTTTTTTGACCGCGTGTGGAAGCAGGAGTGTCCGCGGATTTTAGAAAAATGGAAAAAGAGCAATATCGATCGGTGATTCGATTCTTATTTTTGGAAGGGAAATCGCGCAGCGAAATCAAAGAGCGCTTGGATGCTGTGTACGGTGACTCTTCTCCTTCGATGGCGACCGTCAAAAATTGGTTTAACGAGTTTCAACGTGGTCGCACGTCGGTTTTTGATGAGCCACGCCCAGGTGCCCCGAAAACGGCTACCACGGAGGATAACGTGACAAAAATTCACGATCTCGTTTTGGCAGACCGCCGATTGAAGGTGCGTGAGATAGCTGAGACAGTAGGCATCTCAAAAGACCGCGTGGGTCATATCCTACATGAAATTTTGGGCATGAGAAAGCTGTCGGCGCGATGGGTGCCGCGTTTGCTCACTCCGGACAACAAGCGCAACCGTGAGACCATTTCAGAGCAGTGTTTGACGCTTTTTAAGCGCAATCCGAAGGAGTTTCTGCGTCGTTTCGTGACCGTCGACAAAACATGGATCCACTGGTACACACCAGAGACCAAGGAACAGTCGAAACAGTGGACTTCACCCGGCGAACGTGCTCCGAAGAAGGCGAAGACTGTCCAATCGGCCGGAAAGGTGATGGCCACCGTTTTCTGGGATTCCCAAGGTGTGATCTACATCGACTAACTGGAGAAGGGCAAAACGATTACAGGGCTGTACTATGCTGAGTTATTGGGCCGATTCGACGCCGAATTGCAGAAAAAACGGCCCCATTTGGCGAAGAAAAAAGTGCTCTTCCACCATGACAACGCACCGGCTCACACCTCTGCCCTCACCACGGCCAAATTAGTCAAATTAGGCTACGAACTGCTGCCCCATCCACCGTATTCTCCAGATTTAGCTCCGTGCGACTTCTTTTTGTTTCCAAACTTGAAAAAGTCACTCGCCGGGCAGAAATTTGAGTCGAATGAAGATGTCATCGCCGCCACGGAGGCTTACTTTGCAGACCTCGAAAAAACGTATTTTTCAGACGGGTTAAAGAAGTTGGAGCATCGCTGGGTCAAGTGTATCGAGCTAAAAGGAGACTATGTTGAAAAATAAATTACCACTTTTCCAAAATTTTCGTTTTTCTTTTGTAGGCTAAGTACTTATCGGACCACCCTCGTAGAGTGCCTCGTACAAGTCGGTGATAACTTTCAGTTTTAAATCTCGACATCTCTAAATATGGCGCATATTTAGAGATGTCTCAGTCACGTCCACTTCCGCTGAGATTTCTTCTTGAAAAAAGAATTCATAATAAAGAGTTTTTCCTGTCAACGACCATCTGTCCCCTATGATTTCTGCTACCAAAACCGCGAGGTCCTAGTACTGATTCACCACTTGCTTGTACTCCCACTTTAGCATTACAATCCCGCATAACAACGTTGAAGTGGGCCTTATAGATGGTATGCTTTAAAAGTAAGGCTTTCGAAATGTCTTCATCCATTTGCTCTTCGAGTGTCTCCAGATGTTCATCAAGCCGTAACGGTCGTCCATTATATGTAGCCAGATTCAGTCGGTGTTGGCCGGAACCATGGACGCTGCCTTGGCCTGGGATAGCGGGGCTACCAGGAACTGGGGGCCGTTGTGTAAATTTGTCTGCCATTGGATGAATTATCCATAATCGCCACGCTGGGCAGGCGGGTTAGAGATCGCAGTATTTGGGTTCTCGCATCATTGACGCTGCTGGCCGTCACCGTACTGTACATTTGGAAATTGATATACCTACCTACCGCAATTTGTCGGTCGTCAGAGCCTCGTCCGTTGGTCAGCAGGATGTACCGCAGGCAGGAGAGGTTGGCTTGGAGCACTTAGTTGGTATTTGTGCTCCCTTATTTCATTAAGTTGTGGTATTTTACCGGTTGAGCCGGCCCATTTATGCAGCAAATTGCATGGCTCTACTAGAAGGTTGCATAGTTTTTGGTCACTCATTGTTTGATCTATGATGAACTATTGAACTAGGAGTGTAAGTAATAGAAACTGAGCGAATTGATTTTATTAAACAAATGTAACGTTATACGGCCTCAGTGGCCACGAAACCTTATAGCGATGTAGGATTTTGGCACAGCGCCATCTATCGACGATAATAACATGCATTGATCTTGAATACTCATGTTAAACTTATGGAAGACATCAAATTTATTATTTGTTTCAATATCATTATATTATCAGTTCATAATAATTGTTTGTACTGTTGTAGGAATGCAACCAACACATAGCATAACGGATACCCATGCTCTAGTAACTGCGGTGGGAACAGGCAAAGGACTACGACCGGGAATACCATCAATAGTGCCACAAGTTGTAGGAGCACCCGGTATGGGTCCATCACGAGGCCCAACCCCACTGGGTCCATCCGCGCCCTCTTTACCAAAGGCACCTTCCACCATTAAAACAAATATCAAAGCTGCTAATCAAATCCACCCTTATCAACGCTAATCAAAATAAGTTGTAATATAGCTGTTTTCAATAGATTAATTTTATAATTTAGTATGCTTAGTTGTTACATACTTTTATTTGTGTGTTAATCTGGCGGTGAAATGGTCTTCGTATTGGTATAATATGCTGTCTAGGTAAACTGTCTTGCCAGTCTTGTTGGACAATATAACTGGTAATTAAAAATAGTATGGAAACTATGTGTTATGAGGACCGAGTGATTAATTAATAAGGTGACTAATAAAACAATGCCAAGGTAGTTTAGTGTTTTATTTGAAATAAATATCCACTATATTTTAATACTAGTTGTTAAATGTTAAATTAATATTATTCGTTACGGAATTAATGCACAGTCATTTATTTTTACGAATAAAGTATTACGCGCATTTTTAGATCCGTACAGTAAAAACGGCGTCATGCCTCTGGAAAAATATATTTTATAACAATGTGTTGATAGCATTAGTTTTTCTTACGTCAGAGCACGGCAACCAGTTTAAAGCACTTAATATTACTTTTTTTACCAAAAAAACATTTGCGTGTTTAATTAGTTCAGCGTGTTCACCTGTAACAGAAAATATAACAGTTGAATGAACTCGGCCCCTCGGGTAAGCGAATGCTATAGTGGCGAGGTAGACTCACGATGTCGTCGATCTTGAGAATGGCGCGCACGGTCTCGGTGGCGAGCGCCAGCGCGGAGGCCGTGACGTGCAGCGGCTGCAGCACGTGCTCGTGGCGCATGTCGGTGACGCGGCCGCGCCGCACGTTGACGCCCGCGCCGCACGAGCCGCTCGCGTGCGCCGCGCGCAGCTCCGTCACCGTCTCGATCGGGTTCAGGCCTGCACGCCGAGTGCCCATTAAATACGCACGAGATCGAAATGATCGCGATCGCTCATTTTGGACTTATTCAAAGAATTATTAAAGTGCAACTTCTAATGCGTCTCAGCATACCTTTATAACTTCCCGCCTTTCGCTACCGGATCATGTAGGCGGCGGTTATTAAGTCTCGAGTCACTGTTATGTTTACGTTCCAAACGGAATAGGTGGAGAATACTGGCGAACTTATCGTCATACTGGGCATAAAGTTTTCGGGCGTCGATACGTAACTTTCAAAATGAGCCGGGATTCGAACCCGAGACCTCTCGATTCAGAAGCGGGGCGCTCGATCACCGGACCACCGATAACGTTCAATCCGGGTCGTATTAAAATCCGTCAAGATATACTCGTCGATAGGTCAGCTCCGATCACTTCGAATCACCATTTTAACAAGGACCATAACTGGCAATTTAAAGTGTTAAATCTACAGCGAAGCGACAGTTTCACTTCTTTCGTGCATATTTTTTTTTATCACTGTCAGAGATAAAATAATTATAAGTGAGGCACAAGGTAGGTTCAGATGTCAGATGTAGGTGAGGAACGGTGTCGCGTACCGGCGTTCTCGGCGAGCGTGGAGGGTATCACCTCGAGCGCGTCGGCGAAGGCGCGCAGGCAGTAGTGCGCGGCGCCCGGGGCCCCGAGCGCGGCGGTCGCCAAGGCCGCGGCGGCCTTGGCCTCGGGCGCGCCGCCGCCCGCCAGCAGCGCGGGGCGGCGCGCCACGCAGCGCACGGCGCACAGCGCGTCGTGCAGCGAGCGCGCGGCCTCCGCCACCACGGCGCCGCTCGAGCCGCGCACCAGCACCGACGCCGTGCGCCCGCCCGCGCACCCCGTCATCTGCGCACACCCCGGATGAATAATAAATTATATTCATATTATATCTAGGGCGCGCTCGGCGATTGTATAGTATGTGAGGTGTGATTTTTGTGACGATAATTAATTACTGATCGATCATAAATAAGAGGTGGTCACTCTGACTCGAAATATAAATTGTTCTTTTTAAATAATCTCGTGGTGGGAAACTTAATTCACGCGTCGGCACGAGTCGGCGCGCCTAGCGCCGCCGCGGCCGGCGCGCTCACCTTGACGTATTTCCCGCCGGACTCGTTGACTTCCTCCACGAGCTCCACGTTCACGAGATTCTCGGCCGTGAAGTGATCCAGCGAGGCGATCGGTCGGCATCCGAGAGTTTTGCACACGAACTCGATGTCCTCGCGCTCGATGTCTTTGATCACCATGCACTTGATCTTGTCGAGGAAATGAATCGCGAGTTCGCTGAGAGCGTCCCTGTTAAACGAGTATCGTAATCTATATTCGAAATCTATTTCTAGGTGGCCTCGAAGACGCGACCTATAGAGGTGTAACTGCCGACCCCTCCGCCTGCACCCGTAACAGGCTTATAGTTAAAGCGTAATCTCTTTTCGTACTGCAAATATACAGATTTCTACAAAATTGTATATGATTCCAAAAGTATCTCACCTTAAAATAGATTTCTGAACTAAAAGTACGTTGCAGCCCGCCTTCTTGATTTGTTTAACGATGTTCAATATATACTGACGTTCTTCTTTTAGGACGCGATCCATGGCTGCATAATCCGATACGATGACATTGTGGTCCATCTGTGAATTTTTATAATGATATATAAAAATTATTACCTACATATAACAAACATTTTCATGGTTAAATACTTGTTAAACTAGAGTGCTAACAAACATAAGTGAAATGCAAGGGACTGAAATGACACTGATAATGATGATCTAAAAATTAATAAAAGCATCCCAAAACGGAGCAGTCTCTAAAAATGATCATCATTGTGGGAGTTTAAGTAAATTGTATTGGCTACTAAAACACTGACACCTTATTTCACACCTAGTAGGATATGAAACGGTTAATAAAAAAATAATATAAAATATTTTTTTTTCCTCCATTTATTATAGTAATTGATTGGATTACACTACATATGGATTTGTTTTTTTTTTTCGAAATTGATTTTAATTTTTTTTTGTTAGAAAATTTGCCAGAAAAATGAAAGTCATTGAAAAAAATACTAGAAAAGAAAATTCTAAATATTTTATTAAAAATAAAATAAAAATTACGAGTTTATTAACATGTGGTTACATCGGCTTTTTAATTCTTCCTCACGGGATTTTGAATTATTCTCAGTTGAAAATTATCTTTTTAGATTCAATATTTGTTATGTATCATACAACATATAACTAGAAAATTTAGAGCCAATGAATGAAAACCATGCGTTCTCGCTTTCATAACTGCTTTTATTCAAGATATCGAAAATAAAATGAAAATTTTAGATTTAAGAGTCTACTTCAGGGACTTTCACAAACTATGGGATTAAAGAACATGTTTATGGGAATAATTTTTGAGTGGACAAAATACGTTAATATAAGGTGTTTACACTTATTACTTATTTTGATAGTTGTAAATTATGCCGATAATTGTAAAGTATGCCGAAAAATTTGTTACAAAGGATATGGTTAAATTGAGGTTTGTTTGTTACATAATGTTTGCACAGTATCGTTTTTCATACACTTTGGTTCTTAAGACTAGTATGATTTACTATTACTGGTTGAGCTAATAGTGAAACTGATTCAGTGTTCACTAACAAAATTTTACGTAAAATTACACACACATTACATTACATAGAATTTACAAGAATATTATAGCACCGCGTCCGTTGACTGGGCCCGATTTGGTCGGGCCCGGTGGGTACCGAAATGGACACCAAGGCCGGTTTGCAACCTTTAGTCATGATATATTATTTTGGCATTTACAAATCAACTCACATCAGTTTTCGGTGGTGATATACAGAACTGTATGAGACCAACTTTAGCCTTCTCAATTCTGTGGGGTCCACTGACATTGGCAGCGCGATGTGCTATCACAAGCCCCTGGACCAACTCAGCATCCTCAACAGTACCGCCAATACGTTCTATCACCTTCACATCACGCAGATCAACGCGGGCACCAACACCACCAACTATTGGTTCCATAACTACAAATAGACCAAATTTTTATCTGACAACACTTTTAATTAATAAATAACAATATTTAATAAATAAGGTAATCCTTGTAGACAATCTATTGATAGCTACTTTTGAAGGGAAATAAAAAGCAAATCCAAATGACGTTTGTAAGAGAAAAAGACTTACCAGTGCGAATAGCTTGTACAGCTATAGGAGCAAGTGTGGTTGAGTGTTGAGAAACCACCTTGGAGTTAAGGGATGTGGCTGCAGCTTTCAACAATGCATCTTCATTTGTCAAATCTACAGGTGTGGCCATACCTTCCACCACCTACAAGAAAATTACGCATCGGTATTAATGTTGCCCCTGTGTACTTTCTCTAAAGAAATTAGGCTGTTTGCAACATGTCAAAATATTGGATTATTTTGGACAATTACTATTTTGGATTTCGTCACTTTTACTTTTAATAAACTCATAAGGTGCAATAAGCTGTATGGATTTATGGAACAAGATCAATGACAATAAGAGGTAAGGTGTGAACAAAAACTTATGGCATTAGGTTTCTTTTGAACATCTAAGTTCTGGCCTGAATTTGTTTCGGCAAAACACAGAACACATGCAGATAACTGATAAAAGCATCATCAATCATAATTTTAAAATATTAGCTTACCTGTAGTGCTAATTGTAAAGCTTTTTGGAAACCATCAGATATGACAGTGGGATGAATCCCTTTTTGTAGTAGTTTCTCAGCAGCATCAAGTAATGCTCCTGCAATAACAACCACAGATGTGGTGCCATCACCAGCCTCTATATCCTGAGCACGGGATAGTTCTACCAACTGAAAATTAATAGAAAGAATAAAGTTTTAGGTGTACATTTCAATTAATGTTTGGCAAGTAATAATTCAATTTTTATGTTTGATTGGTCCATCAATCCAATAGCGTTATAATTATACTTGACGACTTCCAGCCTCCCGAACAAGCCGGTTTCCGGAAAGGCTATAGTACCATAGACCACATACACACACTACGCCAAATTATACAAAAGACCGAGGAGTATAATCAGCCTTTGTGCCTGGCGTTTGTGAACTATGAGAAAGCCTTTGATTTGGTCGAAACTTGGGCAGTGCTGCAGTCCCTCCAGAGATGCCAAATTGACTATCGGTATATCGAAGTGTTGCAGTGTTTGTATAGAAACGCCACTATGTCAGTCCGCATTGGGTCTGGGAGTACGAATCCCATTCCATTGCAGAAAGGTGTCAGACAGGGGGATGTAATTTCCCCGAAGCTGTTCACCGCTGCATTAGAAGACGTATTCAAGCTCCTGGATTGGTCTGGACTAGGCATCAACAGCGAATACATCACTCACCTTCGATTTGCCGACGATATCGTGGTCATGGCAGTGTCACTGGAGGACCTTGGTACAATGCTCAAGGATCTCAACAGATTTTCCCAACAAGTAGGTCTCAGAATGAACATGGACAAAACCAAAATAATGTTCAATGCCCATGTCATTCAAGCACCGGTTACTGTTGGCGATGCCATCCTCGAAGTTGTCAACCACTATGTTTGCCTAGGACAAACAGTCCAGCAGGACAAACCGACGGATTCAACTAGGTTGGGCAGCGTTCGGGAAACTAAGGGAAATCTTTTTTTTTTTTATGGGATAGGAGGGCAAACGAGCAGGCGTGTCACCTGATGGTAAGCAACCAACGCCGTCCATAGACAGCAGCAACCCGTAGTGTTACTGTTGCGTTGCCAACCTTTAAGGGATAGGGGATAGGAAAGGATGGGAATGGGGGTGGGCCTCCGGGTACCTCTCTCACCTAACGAAACGCGGCATGAGCCACTTTACGTCGGTCTTCTGAGAGGTCGTGGTATTTCACCGGTCGAGCCGGCCCATTCATGCAGCGAGCTGCTTGGTTCTACCACTGTTCTCGTCCAAAATCCCACAGTGCCTGAAGTCTAAAGTCTATGACCAATGTGTGTTACCAGTGATGACATACAGAGCCGAGACGTGGTCTCTGAATGTAGGCCTCATGACGGGAACGAGCTATGCTTGGAATCTCTCTGCGCGACAAAATCCGCAATACGGAGATACGCAAGAGATCTGGCGTGCCGACATAGCCCGGAAGGTTAGCATGTTGCAGTGGAGATGGGCTGGCCACATCGCTCGACGAACCGATTACCGCTGGAGTAGAAAGGTGCTCGAGTGGCGACCAAGTACTGGTCAACGCGGAGTAGGCCGTCCCCCCACTCGGTGAACCGATGACCTGGTGGAATCCGCGGGAGGCCGATGGATGCAGGATGCACAGGACCGGCAGTTGTGGCATCTATGGGGGAGGCCTATGTCCAGCAGTGGACCTCGAAGGGCTGATGATGTTATAATTATAGGCTAAACGGCATATCTAGAGCAAATGTAATCTCTCATACTAATGCATAATAACATAATGCAATAATATAAATGTGATACATTGTGTATGTACATTTTATTTAAGAAATGAAACAGTAAGTTATTAGCATATTTTAATAGCAGACTAATCATGTTTCCCATAAATCAGCTGCAACTATAATTCAGCTTTAATTTCTAAGGTATAATAGTTACTATAATCTATTTCCTTACCATTTTGGCTGCAGGATGAATAACACTCATCTGTTTTAAAATAGTAGCTCCATCATTTGTAATGGTCACTTCACCATTAGATGCTTGAATCTGAAATTAAACAAAAATGATTAGAGTTCATTACTTCATAAACAGATATCAAATATCAATTACAATAATGTCAGTGGCAGTGAATTCCATATGAAACTGTCACATTAATTGTGTAACATCAGAAATGTTGTCACGTTGAGTGACAAAGTCAATTTACATCATAATAAATTTAGGCTTCAAAGACACGGTTTCCGGGTCATAAATAAAAATACAACTGTAGGTAGTATACGAAAGTTAATAATTATAATCTTAATCTTTAAAGTAGGTAGGTAATTATTTAATATGAGAGACTGGCCAGACATTTTAAAATTGGACGGGATATTCGGCCATTTCATTTGAGACTTTTACCGAGTAAGGAGCCAGAATAACCTAAACCTTCAACTAAACTTTTGATCTTATTGGTGAGTGGTTTAACCAATTCATTTCACCCTAATAGCTAAGATATTATTGCCTGCAGTGCCGTGAGCTTGATGTGCCTGATTTATTAAAAATATTTCATGTAGTTTACTTTATCATGGAAAAGAGTATAATCACATATCTCATCTTAAAGTTTTATGTTCAGATTCTCCTAATAGCAGCATATTGTTTTTATATATATATTACAGTAATTTCTTATATAAATTATTCTGTACAATTAAGATAATTTTGCAAATCAAGTAGGTAGTGGTAACCTACCTACATTATTAATTATGTTGCTTAATAGTTTGTAAATCTAACTCTTTTCCAAATTTATATTCATGTTTATTTAATGTAGGGTTATATGCTTGATCCACCCTGGGCATTTTCCAAATTACTGGCATGTAACACCACTGTCTACCCATTCTGAGAAATGGGGGTCGGTGGTGGCACTGATTGTCGATGCCAGTGAATGGGGATGCTCAGGGGCTGTTACTGGCTGTTTTCCAGACTGGCTGCCCTCTACCTTTACCTCGACTTCATCTCTACTTTCATCTCTACTTTCACATCTACTTTCTTCCACTTTTCCTGTCAACAACTGACAGTGAAAGGCAGCCCGCCAACATCTGGGAGGAGACTTCATTGGAGCACCGGGACACCCCTGCAGTGAGCCTTCGCGGGTCACTCGGCATCAGGTCGTACCTGCTCCCTTCTTAAGATTTGGTAGCCACAAATTGAGGAGCAACTCGATATTAAAAATTAATAATTAATTGTCGAGTGAATTTTTATTTTATATACCCCCGACCGCATTACAATGTGCTTAAGTCTCAGCAGAAGCACACGAAACCGAGGAAACAAAACTAGTTCCAAATTTTATTAGTGATTACTTACCATTTTGTCCATGCCACGAGGTCCCAAACTAGTACGAATTGCATCAGATACAGCTGAAACATTCAATGTAATGTAATGTATGACTACAAGCAATTTATATTTTTCTATTGATTATATACTTGTCTGATTTATTTTAGATCTCATGCAGTGTTTCTTTATGTATAGCGGTGTATACATATACAATTTCATAAAAATGCATTTTTATAAATAGCTAATATACAAAATCATATAATGAATAAAGTAATACAGTAAAATATTAATACAAACAAGCTTTCAATATAGAAGAAGCCAACTGAAACAGTTTGAATATTTTTACTATTGATAAAACAATTGAACATTACAGTTAGCAATAGGTTAGATACACCCATTCCATTTGAGACGTAAACATTACGTAGAGATGAGGCCTAACTGCAGGTGCCTACACATTCGAGTAGAAAAGGCGTGAAGTTATGTATGTTAATTTTATATATTTTCTTAGTGTAAAAATACGAGGGCATGGGTGTTAAGACATGTGGAGAGAATGCAACATAAACCAACAGATGTACACTTTCTGAAAACAAATTGTTCACATTTATTTTAAGAAAGTAATCTAATGTGCAAGGTTACGAACAACAAAGAGCAAAAGATTTCTTCTTGGGGATATAAATATCCTTTAAGTGAAACTATGTTGAGTTGTTTGGACAATTATGATTAATTTTAAATAAATACATGAGTAACATTACACACCTTATTGCCAATTAAGATTGTACTTATGCACTGCATGCTAGAAGATACGATTATACAAGACCAGGGAAATATGAATGCCAATCCCATTAGGGAAACTAAAAGTTGTGCTTTAAGATTATCTGCTAAGAACTGGTAATATGTAATAAATATGAACTTAATAACCAATAAGATTAGGGTTTTCAATAATGAAATCAGCGGTTACTAATAGACCATAGATTTGATCATAGATATCAATCACGGGATAATAAAATTGGAAAGATAAATTATATTTATATATATATTTTATCTCCAATTGCCGTTTCTTTTTATATAAGACGCTTTATTATAATTTTATGAAGCAATAACTATAGATTTTACTCACGAGCGTCTCGCAATAAAATAATTATTTACATTTTAAATCACAGATGTTTTGTACCTTTAGCGGCATTTATGTTGCTGAGTCTAATGTCCGTTGGTTTGCTTTTATCTTTGTATACAGCTGAATTAACTTTAGCAGAATCACCGCCAGCTTTTGGAGCCATTTTGAAATTAACAGAACTTTATTTTAATACAACAAATTATAAGATTAAAATGGATTTTAAATACAAGGACCGACTCCGGCTGCTCGTACTTTCATTTATTTTTTTAGAAATTTGACGTGCATGACACTCATGACACTGACAATTGACAAGAGCATTCAAAATTTAGAACGCCTTTTTTAAATTTAATAGCAGTACCTTAACAAAAAAAGAATGGTTGTTTATTAATGTTATCAACTTGTACTCTCGTAACTTGCACACTTGCAACTTGCACTTACAGACTTTATTTATATATCTATGCGAATATTATATTTATCACATAGTTGAACACGATTGTACAAAACGTTCAAGTAATTTAATAACAATAACTTAATTTTGTTTTATATGCATAATGCATGTTTTTCTTTTCTTTAAAAAAATAGTTTATCATTTTTTTATTATCGTCGTCTCGCTGTAAAACTCGACGAATTCCAGCCTCCGGAGCAGGCTGGGTTTCGAAAAGGCTTGAGTATCGTGGACTACATCCATACTGTTCGGCAGATTGTACAGAAGACTGAAAAGTACAATCAGTCGCTGTGTATGGTATTCGTGGACTACGAAAAAGCCTTCAACTCCATTGAAACTTGGGCAGTTCTGGATGCACTGCAGCGATGTCGGATTGACTGGCGTTATATCGAGGTGTTGAGATGCTTGTATGACACCGCCACGAAGGCTGTTCAGATACAGGACCAGGTGACGTACTCCATCGAGCTTAATCCCTCGAATCGAGCTCCCTGTCTAACACCTCGGTGTTAGCCAAAACGCCAAATTATCCAGTTAGGTAGACGAAACTTCGAGAAGGAGGCCGTAAGGAGGATTCAGCTGGGTTGGGCGGCACTCGGCAACTGCGTCGAGTTTTCAGCTCGCCTAAACCGCAATGTCTGAAGACCAAAGTCTTTGACCAGTGCGTCTTACCGGCGATGACCTACGGTGCCGAAACGTGGACACTCACGGTGGGACTAGTCCACAAATTTAAAGTCGCTCAGCGAGCTATGGAGCGGGCTATGCTCAGGGTATCTCTGAAAGATAAACTCAGGAATGAGTTGTAAGATGTATGTGTGTAGTATGTAAGATGATGATGATGATATCATCTTCCTGGCCTAGTTAGCTTTAGTATTACATGGTATTACATATGAAACAAAATTAGTTTAAATTTTTAATCACACAATTGCAAAATGAAAGTAATAAAAAGAAAATTAATTAAATAGTACTCATACTGCACTAAGGGCAAATTAATGGTGAGTAAATACTAATTTCTCTGCATGGAGAGGTAGCAAGCGGAAAAAGTCTTTCGCTGTACACACTGCTGCAAGGTGCTGAAAGATAGATCTTGGCAAACTTTCTTAAATTTGGGTATTGTTTGCCATTAGATGCCCACCAGGAATAAGGGTCAGGATTGCGATCAATTCGCACTGACTTGAGATAAAAATCTAGCTCACAGGTTATTGTGTTTCTTTCTTCACGAAAAGACCCCAATCTAACCGAGTCCGCCGCCTACGCAAATGTGCAATGCACCAAATGGCTAAGTTCCGCCGAATATCCGGTATCTGGTATGCGGCCAAACTACTATTCGTCACATCTCTACATTCAGGTATATAATTCTTGTTGCAACTTTTTTTTATGGGATAAGAGGGCAAACGAGCAGGCGTGTCACCTGATGGTAACCAACCAACGCCGCCCATGGACACCAGCAACACACAGTGTTACTGTTGCGTTGCCAACCTTTAAGGGATAGGGGATAGGAAAGGATGGGGAAGAGGGTGGACCTCCGGGTACCTCTCTCACCGAGCGAAACGCGGCATGAGCCACTTTACGCCGGTCTTCTGAGAGGTCGTGGTATTTCACCGGTCGAGCCGGCCCATTCATGCAGCGATCTGCTTGGCTCCACGTGTATATCGTTCCTTCCTATTACAGGCCCATGACACGCAATGCGTTTCCCTCTTGTCTTCTCAGATATTGGCGCAAATTTCAAACTTCCGCTTACATATTCATTTCGTATTTTATACATTTTCGTCACTCCACATATCCATTTCAACATTTGTATCTGCGTAGCATGTATTCATCTTTAATTCATACCTTTCATACCCTAACATTCTAATCCATATATAATAATAATAATATATGACGGTAGGTCTGACAATGGTTTTATATATTTTACTGTTCAGCTTGAGAGGCGTTCGGGAGTCGCGAATTGCTCCCGTTACCTGTCGCCACGTCATCCCTCCAATGTTGATTCGATACAATATTAGGATTCGGTTAACTATCTATGGTTACGATCAATGTCGCCGTCGCTTTGAACGTTATATATCTCAGGTATTTGAAGTTAGAGCAAATCGGCAACAACATACTGTGCAGCGCAGACAGGGAGATATAAGAACAAGTATTCTACTTTGTAAAAGTAAGAAAGGGCAAGCTCCGATGGTTCGAACATGTAGAAAGAATGGTTGATGCAAGACTGACTAAGCAGATATACAATGCAAAAGCGGATGGATGTAGGAGTCGAGGACGGCCAAGACACATTCCATGACCAACTAGAACGTGTTCTGGAGGAAGGTGATGTTAAGAGCCTTAAAAAACCGACGCGCGTGCATGAAAAGAGTCATGAATGTCAACGAAGCGAGTGAGGCGTGTAAGAATCGTGCCCTATGGCGCTCTGTTCTCTCTGCCTACCCCGCAAGGGATTTGGCGTGAAGTTATGTGTGTGTGTGTGTGTGTATTCTACTTTGGTTCTGCTGATTAATAACTAATCCAGTTTCTTCTTACATTCTACCATTCTGTTCTGTACATCCTGTCCATCTTCATCAAGAGTTCGATGTTAAAGATTTTTATGCAATCGCCTGTATTTTCCCAGATCTGCTATAAGCGAAATTTACATCCGTCGCCCCCGGTCCCGGTGTGAATCTAAATTCGTTCTTTTCTCGTATTCTTCTTTCTAGTAGGTACATACTACTCTGTGTAAAAAGTATCGGGTATATGTCAATAAAGAGACCCGCGTAAAAGAGGTCGTTCTAATTTTTTTACTGCATGTTGGTAGCACTGTACTGATTTAGCTGAATTTGAACGGAATCTGTCTCATCTGTCATTTAATTTGTTAAAAACTAAACTTTTTGTTGGTCATAGTTTTGAGTCCTCGGCGATTTTTATAATGGAAAATATTGTTGAACAAAGAGTGTGCCTTAAATTTTGTGTTTCGAATGATATTTCATGTGGTGAATCACTAAAAATGTTGCGAAATACCTACGGCGAATCATGTATATCGAAAACAAGGGCTTATGAATGGTATAAGGCTTTTAAAGAAGGCCGAGAAGTAGTAGTAGACTTGCCTCGTTCTGGTAGACCTTCAACCGCTACGACCAAAGAAAACATCGACAGAATCAAGAAGCTAGTGCTCGAAATCGACGTATGAGTCTGAGAGAGTTGGCTAGTGAGGTGAACATAGCTTTTAAGTCCGTCCACAATATTCTCATTGACATTTTAGGCATGAAACGCGTCGCCGCTCGACTAGTTCCAAAAGAGCTCAATTTTGTTCAAAAAGGGCAGCGAAAGCATGTCGCTGAAGACATGGTTTCCCGAGCTTCTACGGATCCGACCTTTATGAAACGTATAATAACTGGCGACGAGACATGGGCTTAAGAGTATGACATGCAAACAAGCCAACAGTCTTCAGAATGGCGTCTCGAAAACGATCCGAAACCCAAAAAACCGCGGCAAATTCGCACCAAAATCAAGGTGATGCTGACAGTTTTTTTTGACTACCGTGGTGTGGTTCACTCCGAATTCCTTCCAGAGGGAGAAACAGTGAATAAAGAATATTATTTAGGCGTCATGAAGCGTTTGCGTGAGAGTATCCGCCGAAAACGTCCAGATTTGTGGCAACACAACTCATGGATGCTGCACCATGATAATGCACCATCACACACAGCCATTAAAGTGAAAGAGTTTTTAGCGAAAAATTCAACAAACGTTCTCGACCAAGCACCCTATTCACCTGATATGGCTCCGTCTGACTTTTTTTTATTTCCCAAGTTAAAATTACCATTGATTAAAACAACTTTTAGGATTATATAGTTTTGTAAGTTTTTGAGAAAAAACCAAGTCCCTTTCTTTTTTCTCAAAAACTTTATAAATAATAGTAATATCAAGAGCCCGTTCAAAATGAAATAATAATCAGTTTTGCAGAACAGCCGCTGAGTTTTCTTGCTGGGTCTTTCTCAGGACTGGCCGCGTTTTTGACCCAGTGGTAGATTTTTTTAATAAACACTACCTTTTAATTTAAAATCAATGAATATTTAATAACAGTTATACTATAATCTCAACCAACTTAGAAAATAAGATAATTTGTAATAATTTAATAATAACAACTTTCACTTATTAAATCATACAACAAAGGATCTTTAGAAGCAGGATATATGAATGCATCTTATAAATAAGTATTTAACTTTTATTCTCATGGTCTGATGTGGGTTACCAATAGTAAAAATCATATTTTAGACATCAACTTTTTGATTTTTATTTCCAAAAAGTGGGTGCTCTCTGTATCAATGAAAGTAGCTTTTGAACAACTACCATCTTTTTGTTCGTCACTCGTGAAAATGATCTCTGTAAAGAGTTCGAAACGTCGGGAAATAAATACAAATAAATAGTAGATAAACGCGATATAATCCTAAAAGTTGTTTTAAGCAATGAGTGAGATTCGCGACCAAATCTTAGAAACAAATATTAAAATTACCACTTCGAGGAAAACGTTTTGAGTCAATAGAAGCCATAAAAGAAAATTCGCTGAATGAGCTAAAGGCCATACCGCAAATAGCCTATGAAAAATGTATGGAAGACTGGGTGAAGCGGTGGAGATGTTGTATTGCAAGCGATGGGGCCTATTTTGAAGGCGATAAAATAAATTTAGATGAATAAGTTATATCCTGCTGCTACGGACTTAATAAAAAAAATCTATGTATTTCTATACTATTCAATGATTATTTATTTCTTGTTGTTATTATAAATATTCTCTATATATCTTGCGAATGCGATTTACGAATAAAACATTGTTACGTCCAGGGCCGCGCCGCCCCTGTGTGCGAAGTGTGCGGCGCACACAGGCGCCAAGACCGTAGGGGCGCTGCGGCCGCAATCGGAATTATTTTTGTTTGTCTTAGGTAACATGTAAATGATGCCAAGAAAATTTCCGAAAAATTAGACGCCGAGGCTGACTAAATTAAACTTCTAAGTCCAGACCACTTTAGTGATGATCCAAAAAAACGCTTTTAAAATTAAAGTATTTTTTATATTACATAAATATGATCCTATATTTCATCATCATCATCCTTTTGAGGTCCACTGCTGGACGTAGGCCTCCCCCATAGAGCGCCACTACTACTGGTCCTGTGCAACTTGCATGCATTGGCCTCCCGCTGATTTTACCAGGTCGTCCGTCTACCTAGCGGAAAAACGACTCTCGCGTAGTCTTGACATCCCGAGCATGCCGGTTTCCGAAAAAGCTTTAGAACCATAGACCACAAACACACCACACTTCGATACTTGAGCTGGACTGCACTTCCTGTACAGATGCGATGTCGATCCGAATCGAATCTGGGAGTACGAGTCCGATTCTATTGCAGAAAGCTGTCAGATAAGGGGACGTAATATCTCCGAAGCTGTTCATCGCTGCATTGGAAGCTGTGTTCGAGCTCCTACACTGATCGCGATTTGGCATCAATGTCAATGGCGAATACATCAGTCACCTTCGATTTGCTCATAATATCGTGCTCATGGCTGAGTTACTAGAGGACATTGGTACCAAGCTCAAAGACCTCAGCAGAGTTGCTCAACAGGTAGGTCTCAGAATGGACACGGACAAGACCAAAGTAATGTCCGATACCCATGTCATTCAAGAACCGGTAACTGTTAGCGATACAACTTTCGAAGTTTTCGATCGCAATGTGACAAGCTAGTCTACTTGGTAGAGCCAACTTCGAGAAAGAGGTAAATCGTCGGATCCTTCTTAGTTGGGCAGCGTTCGGAAAACTAAAACAATTTCTTGTCCAAATTCTTCAGCACGACGTGTGCTTTTGTACGACATTTTGGACGAGAAAATGTCTTCTGAAATCTAAGGTCTATAATAGGTCTATAATCTAATGTGTGTTACAAGTGATGACATATGGAACTGTGACGTGGTCTCTCGTAGTATAGAGTGGGCTATGCTTTAAATCTCTGCGAGGCAAAAACCAAAATAAGGAGATCCGCAGTACGTGACCGATATAGCCCGAAAGGTTTGAACGCTGTAGTGGAGATGGACTCGCCACATCGCTCGATGAGACGAAAACCGTTGTAGGAGTTTGTTCTCGACTGGCGATCAGAAACTGGTCGATGTGGAGTAGGACCGATGACCTAGTCAAAATCGCTGGAAGCCACTGGATGCTGACAGCACAGAATCATGAGATGTGACGATGTGGCGTTGGAGTGCGTTGGTGCTGTTCTTCAAAAAAGGTGATAAGACCTTACTGAAGAGTTACAGACCCATCTCACTCCTGAGCCATATCTACAAGTTGTTCTCGAGGGTCCTCACGAATCGTCTCGCTGCAAGACTCGACGATTTCCAGCCTCCGGAGCAGGCAGGGTTTCGAAAAGGCTTTAGTACCGTGGACCACATCCATACTGTTCGCCAGATTGTATAGAAGACCGAAGAGTACAATCAGCCGCTGTGTATGGCATTCGTGGATTACGAAAAAGCCTTCGAATCCATCGAAACTTGGGCAGTTCTGGATGCAGTGCAGCGATTTCGGATTGACTGGCGTTATGTCGAGGTGTTGAGATGCTTGTATGACACCGCTACGTTGACTGTCCAGATACAGGACCAGGTGACGAACTCCAGGTGGCTGAATCGAGGTGTAAGACAAGGAGATGTCATATCTCCCAAACTCTTCACCAATGCTCTGGAGGACGTTTTCAAGACACTGGATTGGACTGGACAGGGTATCAACGTGAATGGTGAGTACATCTCGCATCTTCAGTTAGCCCACGACATCGTTGTAATGGCAGAGTCGCTGGAACAGTTAAGCGGAATGTTGCGCAGCCTAGACGAGTCCTCCCGACGTGTCGGTTTGGGCATGAACTTGGACAAGACCAATGTCATGTTCAGTGAACATGTCGTGCCCGGATCGATAAGCGTCGAAGGGTCAGTTCTCGAAGTCGTAAACAAATACGTCTACCTAGACCAAATCCAGCTAGGTAGACGAAACTTCGAGAAGGAGGCCGAAAGGAGGATTCAGCTTGGTTGAGTTGCATTCGGCAAACTGCGTGAAGTCTTCAGCTCGCCTATATCACAATGTCTGAAGACCAAAGTCTTGGACAAGTGCGTCTTACCGGTGATGACCTACGGTGCCGAAACGTGGACGCTCACGGTGGGTCTAGTCCACAAATTTAAAGTTGCTCAGCGAGCTATGGAGCGGGCTATGCTCGGGGTATCTCTGAAAGATAAACTCAGCAATTAGTATATCGGCCAGAAAACTTGGGTAACCGACATAGCTCGTAGAATAAGCTCGCTGAAGTGGCAATGGGCTGGTCATATCTGCCGAAGGACCGACGGTAGATGGAGTAAGAAGGTCATAGGACGCCCACCAGCCCGATGGTCAGACGACCTCAGAAAGGCTGCTGGAAAAGACTGGATGCGGAAGGCAGAGAATCGGATGTTGTGGCGCACATTGGGAGAGGCCTATGTTCATGTGGACTGCAAGAGGCTGATGATGATGATGATTAACATGAAAACAAGTGAACACGTTTGAAGGCAAAGATGTTTGCTACCAATTTCGTCTACGCGAATTTTTGTACTCATAGTTTCCGAGATGTCGCGAAAAAAATACTTGCACTTTTTTATGGGATAGGAAGGCAAACGAGCAGACGTATCACCTGATGGTAAGCAACCAACGCCGCTCATGGACACCAACAACACATATAGTGTTACCATTGCGTTGCCGACCTATAATTGCTTGCTATAATTGCTTGCTTGAACTAATTTACACAAGCTACATGTCTCAAGGATAAAATTGCGTCCTCTAAGAAATTTAAAATGAAGATATTACGTTAGTTTTTTTCAAAAAGAGAAAAATTAACTATGTTAATATTTCTTATTTCGATCAAAAATAAGAAATAAAACTTTGTAGAAACATGCAGTTTTATAAAAAAATAGGCGCTTCATAGGTTTCGCACACAGGCGCTATAGAGGGTCGGCGCGGCCCTGGTTACGTCACTAGCGTGAGTTACATACGAATTGATACGAATCTTTCCGAAATACTCGTGAACAATCGTTTTTTTTTCAAAAGTTATAAAAGTCAACGAAGCTACAGGTAAATTAGCTTGGAGAAATTTTTGCATATGTAGTAGTGTATGGTCAGCAAATAAAAAAAGCAACATTTTATTTTTAGTTTTTATTTTTTTAAAGGTAATATACGTTTGTGGCTGGAGCACACCAAATGCGTACGTCTACGCATACGCACTACGTACTAATCTATGGAACTGTATGAGGTAGACAAGCCAGTTCCAAACATTACAAGCAGTGAACGACGGTTTTCACTTCAGTGAAGACGTGTATGAATTAGGTGTTCTCCGGCCATAAATGTTTTATTCTATTAATTCATCAACCCCAGGCATATCACAATCATCCCCATCCTCGCTTTCATCAGATAAATTAATTATGATTCATTCTGATATTGTGTCTAAAGCTGCGTCTCTACCCTGATATTTGTTTTCCTCATCAATAGCATGCAGACAAACTTTTCTCCATTCCTCTACAGTTATGGCGTTCATTTTTTCTTCAGCTAATGACATTATAACCTTCATATTCATTGCGACATTCTTTTTTGCGACATATGTTTTCACTATTCCCCATATATTTTCTATAGGATTAAACTCCGGATGGTATGGTGGTAAACGCAGCACAGTATGACCGTGTTGTCGTAATATTTCGTCTATCTTGTACTCTACAAATCTCGCCTTGTTTTGCAGAATCAGTTCATATAATTGAGGCTTAGGCAACGTGGATGAATGCTCAATGTTTCGAAATGTCAGCCAGTCAATCATTTGCTGTTTTCTAGAATTGCTATTCGGTGCAGGATTTTGTATTGAGTTAAGATATGGTGCGTTGTCAATAACAACAACACTATCTGGTTGTAAGTTGGGTTGTTGGGTTGAGTTGTAAGTTGGTGAGTTTGAATCCACCTTGAATAGTTGTCATAGTTCATATTGTCGTGGTAATCTCCACTTTTTTGTTGGCTTTAAACATAAGCAATGCATTTGGTATAAAGCCATCCATACCACCGGCATGAACAATGATTAAGCGGTTGCCTATCGATATATGTTGCTTCAAACCTGAAGTGCTTCCATCTGACCAAGATTTCGAGAGGGTATGTGATGTATGTATATATGTTTCGTCGGTGTAAACAATTGGTCGGCGTTGTTCACGATATTCAGCAATTTTCATCAAATAATTAATTCGCAAGTATCTAATTTCGTGTTTTTCCATAACAACAAACCTAATGACATGACGTGTTTTCGTAACGTGCTGACACAACCTTTATAATCGATATCTTCTTTCAATTTTGCGTGCAAAGTTTTCAAAGTGGAAACTTCTTTATTTGTGATGTGGAAGTCATGAATTGTTCTTCTGATAACTTGCTGATCAAAGTTATCGATTACTATTGTAGGTTTACGATTCGGTTTCTTTTTAGGAGATTTAAATGTTACTACCTGATCTGCAGGACGACATTTGCTTTCTGATACTACCTTTCTGACGGATGCTATTGAAATTCCTGTTGATTTAGCAACTAATTGAGTGGGGGTCATAATACTGCTCGGGTTGTTATTACACTCGTTTTCGAAATATTTGTACAAACAGTACAAAACTTCTTTAGTTTGAGAAGTCAAAGGCTTGCCTCGACCATGTTTTAACACTGGAGCCATTTTGCATTAACAATATAAAGTTACAACACTTACACACAAATTAAACACTCCAACAAATATTATAACAATAATAACAAACAATAACAACAATCAACAAATACAAAATTTAACAATTAAACTACGTAATAATTATAATTTTTGAATGAAATGTGTGCTTTACGTTCTAACGGTACCAAGCGACTGACGCCGGACTGCACGTGGCACCTGCGGACAGCGTAAACTGGTTTATTCTGGTTTTGTGCGTGTTTCCACTTTCCACTATCAAGTGACGATTTATTTGTTTGTTTTGTTTCGTAATTATTATGGTCAAAACTTTTTACCTATCCCTGCTGAAAAAACCTCATAGAATGTCATAGAAAAAAAAAAATATTCTATAAGATTTTATGATTTACTAATATACGTATGAGCCAGAGAAAATTTTCTCTCAAATATTTTATGATATTCTATTAGTAGTTCGTCAACTCATAGATTCTCATAAAAGTATTACTTCTTAGTTGTTATGAGATTTTATGAGTAGTTTCATTAATTACTAATATTCATGAGATTTTATGAGAACTTCGAGATTAAACTTCAAGTAGCATTTCTATGCGATTTTATGTGAAAAATTGAAAGAAAAGTAGCTCATAAGAAGTTATAAACAATTTATAAGAAATCGTGACCAGTATTGCAATTGAAATTCTTATGACTATATATGAGTATTTTCGTGGACAAATACACATCAAAGTGTACTGAAACTTATCATATTCTATGCGTTAAAAAAGCCCGGAATTCAGTATTAAATCCCATAAAATACCATTTTCGGATCACTTTACAATATATTGTTATTTTGTGATGTACAATGACTAAAAAATTCATAATCAGTTATACTTATTGAAAAAAAAACTAAAGATTTGAAATGTCTAAAAAAATTTTTTTTTAATCATTGAATTATAATATATTAGAATGAAGAAATCTAGTAAAAATTTTTTTTTTAATGTTTCTTTTTATTAAAAAAAAAATATTTTTACTTGTCGTACTTTTTAATAACCACAAACAGTCGAATTGAACATTGTTTTTGTAGAGCAAGATATTTTAGGTCTACTTTTTAGAGGTGGTTCGTAAATACCATCCCTGGTTTTTTACTTGGTATCTGATAGAAAGTACGTATACCCTGGTATTTCCTCAAAATACTTTAAATACTTTCATGGAATAATAAGCTTACATGGCATATAAATAAGGAACATAATCACGTAAGTTAATCTAAATACTTTGAAGGGATTTTATTTGCCAATCCATTTCATACCTAATATCTAATAGCAAGAGGTAAATTTGGCTCAAAGGTCTTTGCAAGTATTTACGTTCAAATACGTCACACTCGAAATACTTTAAATACTTTCATGGCACATTAGGCTTACGCTACATAAAAATAAGGAACATAATCGTGTAACGTTTTTAAAATACCTTGAAGGGATTTTTCCGCCAAACCATATATATGCCCGGTTCATGAATGCCTTTTCTTAGTAGTTCGGCATATAACTGTGAGATGGCGTTGCGAGAAGAAGTCTAATAAAACTGTACAATATGATATTTAAAAACTTGGTTTTTGGCCCTGGTATTTTTTGTTGTACGTACTTTGAAGCCCTGGTACGCGAATTTTCAAGTACGACCCATCTCTAGTGTCAAGACTGTCAAGTGCAACGTTATTCAATTAATCATTGTTCGTGTAGATTCTCCGTGCTTTTATGTAAAAAATGTTTGCTTACATTAAAATACTTGGAACAAATGAACTAAAAATTGTGAACGTGAACGAAATCCAGAAATTCAAGGTAGATGCCTTGCCTACGAAGAAATTTTAATATTATGGTCACAAAACCGAACAATGCATGCGGGTTCCTTCAAAGCAGGTTAGTTAAAAATATTTCTATGTTTTCAAAATGTTATTTTTAGTAAAATTAAAATACAAAATGTTAACTGTAATAACAAATGTTAATTTTATTTTTAGTTTATAATAATTTTAGTCCTATTCATCAGTTTTCAAAAGTTATGAGAATGTATAACGATTTTATGATATTCGAGTTCATAATTTATGAAATCTCATCATTTTATTTCGATTTCAAACAATTTCAAGATCTTGTGAGCTCTAGCTTTGTCTAAATGCAAAAAATGCTTTGAACTTCTTTTTTCTCAACGAATCTGTAATATATAATTTGAGAGCATTGTAAAACATAATTTCTGACAAGAAAGAATAGTAGCATTCAGAATATATTTTTTAATTTACAAAAATTAAAAATATATATTAATTTTTTAATTTTTCATAACTAAGCCTGAAATAAAAAAAAAGTATAATAATTGTTTTAACCATTCAACTACTTCAAATAACTTTCTTTTTCTTTTTGTACGAGAGATTTAGACTTATAGTAATAATTTCAGAATTTTTTTTTTTTCATTCAAATTTTGAAAAGCTATGAGATTCTATTGTACTTCATTTCAATTTAATAATTTATGAGATCCTATGGTATTCTTTGTTATCAAATAATTTAGTATTGGGATTTCTATTTGTTTTTTTTTATTAAATACTCAGAATTTTATGATTTAATCACTATCATTTTTACATTTCAATGATTAAAATTACTTCAACTAAAAGAAAAAAAATGTAACGCTGAACATGAACTTCTGGACTTATTTTTAATTTTAAATATTTTTTTTCTTTTTTCCATCTGTCCGAAGAATTAATCGAACATTACTAAAGATGAATTAATGTGACAAAATATATACTAAATTGCAGTCTTATGTGTTTGTCAATGCGAATTTATGTAAATTAACTATAAACTTTCCATTTTCATTTTGTCTTTTACTCAAAGTAATTTAAGTATTCTTTCAACAACTAATGTTAATATAGGATTATTTTGTTTTTATATTTACAATTGATGATAGTAATGGTTAGGAATGCAATAATTTGCTTATACTGAAAATTAACTTTTTTTTTTACAGAAACTGAAGAGGAGTTGCTCAAACTTATAGAGTCAAATCGAGCTAGGTTTCCACCTGCAAATATATGTGTAACTGCTTCTGAGGACGATACCAAGTTTTTCTATGGCATTAACATTTTACCGTACTGTTTAAAATTACATTTTTATTTATTGTTCTAACTTATTTAAATTAATAAATAATATGTGTTGAGTATATATATTTGTTCAACTTTTATTAATCTTCAGAACCATTTATTAACGTTTTTTTTTTTAATATTTTATTACAGGTGATTATTCACCACTACTTTTTTTTGAACATAGTTCAACTGAATTAAAATTAATAGCTCATCAATACAACATCATTTCGAAATCTCTCCGATTGCTTCTTTACGAGTTTTTATTCCTCTCATTAAATCTCATAAATATTTCTAATGTAAACATGAGCTCATTGATTCTTATAACTTTTACATTACATCCATTATAACTCATAAGATTCTAGATTTATACTTAAAATATGGTGAGATTCTATGAGATACTGAAGCTACTCATAAGATCTCTTAGATTCTAATGAATTATGACCGTTATGAGTTTTTATGAGTAATTTAGTGGTCAAATACACATATAAAACCTTATAGAATACTTTTATATTATTTTTTTTATGAGATTGTATGAGATTTTTCCAGCAGGGATAGCTAAACTACTATCATCTAAAGAACGACACGATATTTTATTGTTTCACGGTTGTCGCCTTGTCGTTTGCTCAAGGACGTGAAATAGAATGAATTTTTTTTTTATAATGTCAAAACCTTTTTCTTTAAAATAAAAACTTGTTTTTATTGAAAACAAAAATCAGAGTGTTACTAGGGATAAGTATAAAATTAAATAGTAATGTAAGGATATCGAAACATTTTTATATAGGCCAGAACGATATAGTGGAAACGCGCTCTAAGATTTGAGTAATATACACACCACTTAAGCAAAAATTTCTCGAGACTAATTTCACTGTAGTGAGATATGTAAGAATCGCGACTTATGGCGCTCCATTTTCTCTGCCTACCTCGCATGGGATTTGGCGTGAAATTATGTATGTATGTGTAGTTTCAAAAGAATAAAACAAGAGTAATTGATCAGCTGTCTAATATATACTTATTTAAGAAACAATTTAAACAATAACAATTATATTATATATTCTCCTTCCTAATAATCGCTTACAACAATTCACAATAAGTTTATTAAACCTTACGTCGGATCAACACGTCGCAGTTCTCTTTAAAGAGTCTCACCCACTTTACAAGATGATGGTAAGCATCAGTTTTATTCTGTTGCTCCATTCTAGATATGACTGCTTGGAGTATCAGTTTAGTCGAAGCTAGTGATATGCGGATAGGTATGGTCGGATCCAGTTCCTGTAATATAAAATAGTCTGATTACCACTCGTCACCAGTCGAAGTGAGCGCGAGAGCCATGTATGTTACTAACAGCATCTCGCACGCGAATGTACAGGTTCGGCGACACGCAGGCGATCCACTCGGGCTGGTTGCTGGAGGCCAGGAAGTGCCGCTTGAAGCGCTGGGTCGTGATGGCGATCACGGGTTCCAGTAGCGCCTCTGGCTCTCGCAGGTAACGTATTGGAGACCATAAATTCTCGTCGAAGCCGTGATAGTAGCACGCTATTACCTGTACATCAATAATATTAAAATATCATTTTTAAATTGGCAAATGGACATATGCAGTCTAATATGTGTCTGTGACAGTGATTAGAAAATTACCTTTTCAAGTTTAACATATTGAGAATCAACATTCCACAATTCTGCAATGGTAGAGATTTTTTCTGCCCAAGAACGATATTCCTTGGCGCTGTATTGTTGTTGTTTAAATTCGTCTTCGTAGCTAGTGACCGTAGCCACAGCCGCCCTTAATAATATAGTTATAAATTTCAACCTAGGAACGGTAATTCTGTCTGAAGCTGTCATATTTATCTGCCTTTGCGCAACATTACCGCCCAATGCTTCCGACAAGTACTGATAATCAATGTCGTACAGATTGTCTAGAGGTTTAGATACTTTAACATTGAAATGACACAGGGCATAGATAGTGTAAGATATTTGGAGATTTAAACGCAATATATCGCAATTAACCATTTTGTCTTGTGCTAGTTCCACCAGCGACGGGGTGCTTTCACGCCAAATCTTCTCATAAAGAATGTTCTGCTTATTCTGTTCGATTGGCCAATATGAAGAAACGAAGAACTTGTGCAAAAATTCTGTTACCGTCCTAAGGAACTCAATCATAATTTTGCTGTCAAAACCGACATCTTGAAGGCACAAAGGATCTTTGGGCAATCTTCCAACTTTGTTCACCAAACGGCAGGTCGCTTCAAAAGTATGTCTAATGTAAGTGGACCATATAATCGAGAACAGTCCCTTGCGCACGTGCAAGTTAGTGATGGACATAATGCATTTGATAACTGTTTCTAGATATTCAATATTATTCATGGATCCTTGCCAGGCCTTGGCGTATTCCCAGCACATGTTCGTTATAATATAATAGGACGACGTGCTCAGAGGGAATTGTTGACGTAACAAAGAAAACCATTTGAATATTGTAGCATTATCATCTACGCAACTGCGTCGGGTTAGCATGTCAAGATATTCTACTTCGTTGTCGCAAGTGAGCTCTTCAGGATTAAAGTCACTACTGGAATATTTATCAATTAAATCATTCACGACCAGAGAACCAGGTGGGACTCCCATTCCACACAACCACTTCGCTACTAGTTCTGTAACAGAACCTTTACCCCTCGTGTAAATATATTTAAGATTTACATTAAATTCAGTAATGTGGAGTTTAGGAATAGGAGTTAGGAAGTCATTGCCTACAAAGGAATCATTGTACATTAGGATAATACTAAGAATAGATATGTCTTCCAATTTTCCGATCAGCATTTTCCATTCTACATTCTCACTCGTCAAAGACTCCCACACGTCTTCCTCACTATCATGACCTTTAAACTCAAACATATGGACGACCGCTTTGCAGGCCATGGCGACCATCATGGTCCTGAGAGGACAAGGCATGTCTACAAGTATTACACGGATGTCTTCCCACCACTGTGATATTTCGTTGTATTCTATTTGCGTGGCTTCCTCAGTAGCGCTGCAGATATAATATAGCACTTCTATAAACTTCTCAATTAATTTCACACTCATTTCTTCTAGAGGCATACTCATTAATGGTATTATTACTAATTTTACTATTTCTTTAGGGTCCATATGGCACTCGTTAAGGAAATCTGTAATCGTGCTAGGGTCTTTAATGCTAAAAATAGATTTATATATAATTGAAGCCAGGTTGTTCATTTTTTCTGGAGATATGTCGCTTTTTAAATAAATATATCGAGATTTTTCATTTAATTTGAAGCAGGAGATAAATTCTTTGTAAGTGCTGGAACTATCATCACTAAAAGTAACTTTGGCGTGTTGTTGAGCTTTGTATTTATTCTTTTCTGCTAGAGATAGCAATTTCTCTAATATACAATTATCATCTTCTAAAAGTTCAAAAGATAGAGTGTGGCTAACTTCTTCCGTATTTGTGTCTTTCGCCGTGTCGATTTCCAAGTCTTCTTTGCCTAAGTTATCCATTTCTGGAGTAACGGTGAAGTACGAACATATTTTATCTTTTAAAGCTGTCACATCTTCTGTCGTATCACCACTGATATACCTATAGAACAATGTTACAAAACCAAGTTTGGCAAAATAGTTTTTAATATCAATATCCGGTAATTTGGCATTTTCATCCTCTATGCTGTCCCAAAATAAGTTCAGGCAGGATAACACTACTCTGGGAGACACGTCATATTTTTTTACGAACAAATCTATGCAATGCTTTTTGATATCCAAAGTTTTTAACTCCGAAGCTTTTTTTATTGAATAGAGTTCATCATCTTCTGAGTTGGATGAGCTCTTTAGATGTTCTCTCAACTCTCTCAGTAGATGTAAGTCTTTGGAGCGCAGAGAGTGCTCCCCTTCTAATGCGTAGAAGAAAGGAATGATGAACCTTTTTAATTTTCCATCAGGATCAATTAGTACACATTGAAAATCAGGTAAGTTAATTTTTTTGTATGTATAGTCCTTCTCAGCACCGACCTGGCCGCAAGTGTTGTACAAAAGCAGGCCGTTCTTGGTCGCTGTAAAGGAAGCAACTCTAGTACCTCTCTGCATCAACCTTATATCTATCAGACCTTTTTTAGGATTGTATATTATTAAAAATATTGCACGATACAAATTTTGCACTGTGTCGAGCCGCGGTTTCTTCTGGTCATCATCGAAAATCTGAAATTATATGTCGCTTGTTAATAAACAGACATACTGACAGGTTATTAAATTTTGAATAGATAGAAAATTCAGAAAATCATCTAGAGGAATCGAAATTCAAAATATTACAGATTAAGTTCTGTCCTAATTAGGAAAGGTAGTTACCATACGATACTTTCACACCTCACTAGCTTCTTTGATTTTCTTGATTAACACTTGTCATACACACTCGTAGGTTTTTAGAGCTCCTGACATCACCTTCCTCAAGGCCACGTTCAATTTGGTCAGAAAATGTGTCATAGCCATCGTCGATTCTCCCATACTTAGCCAATCTTGCATCATCATTTTTTCTAGATAATGTTAATAACCATAAAATTGCCAGTTAGTTAAGAATGTAAATCTCTGTCTCACTTGCACGAATGCACACTGCGCGTCTCTGTAGCCCTTGAACAGTCGCACGAGGTGCCCCCGCGCCAGGTCCAGCACGGCCACGCGCCCGAAGCTGTCGGCGACGGCCGCCAGCCGCTTGTCCTGCGACACCGCCACGCAGCTGCCGTGGCGCTGGCCGTCGTACAGGCCGTATCGCATCGACAAGGTTTCCGTGCGGATGGACGGCTCATTTACTGGCACTGATTTATCTGTACTGCCGCCTCCGAGCCAGCCCCTTCGTTCAAAATTATACGACTGTATCGTAACATTTCTTGTAAATATTTGTACCATTTTCACTAGTCTCGAATATAAATCGGTGGCGAAACCCATTCCGGACATGGGATCTAATTGTAACGGTCATCGATATCTCTCCAGGATTCGAAATTAGAATTTTTGAACTATGAGTCGGAATTCTAAGCCGAGACTTGCGACTTGCGACGAGCGTGATACGACAGGTGGTCCACCTGACGTCAAATCCTTTACACGCGGTAATGATGCATTATTCTGTAGAGTGGTGCCATAGTGTTATCAAGTCCATATTTAAATAAAATTACATAACTTCAGGCCTTTGTTACTCGAAGGTGTAGGCAGCGGCTGCTAAGACTCGTCTCGCGCGTTATGCTTACGTCCCAAATGGAATAGGTGGCGAACCTATTGCCATACCGGACACGTACTTTTCAGTCATCGATATTTATCACACTTAACTTCCGAAAACAATTTCGAGAAATTATTGGTGTGGAGCAATGTCAGGCTTCGAACCCGGACCTCTGGATCAGAAGCAGTGCGAAACCACTGGACCACCGAGACTTCAGTAAAAATAGCCAACAAATAGGGAAAAGGCCACACGGCTTTACTGTTAACTGTCTGGTTAGTTGTATGAATGAATGTAATATGTATAATATATGTATAGTGTAATATGGTCTCATGAAATAGTACCTGGGCTGTGACAGCATTGCACTGAAATACTTTTCTTCTCATCATCATCAGCCTAGATCTGTCCACTGCTGAACGTAGGCCTCCCCCTTTGCACGCCATAACACCCGGTCCTGTGCCGCTAGCATCCAATGACTCCCAGCGGTTCTCACTAGGTCGTCGGTCCACCCAGTGGGGGGGATAGCCTACGCTGCGCAGTCCAGTCCGTGGTCGCCACTCTAGAACCTTCTTTCCCCATCGTTCGTCGGTTCTTCGAGCGATGTGGCCTGCCCACCTCCATTTCAGCGTGCTAACTTTACGGGCTATGTCAGTTACTCCCGTACATCTACGGATCTCCGTATTTCGGATTTTATCTCGTAGAGAGATGCCAAGCATAGCCCGCTCCATAGCACGCTGAGCGACCTTGAGCTTCCTGATGAGGCCAGCATTTAAAGACCACGTCTCTGTTCCGTAGGTCATCGCTGGCAACACACACTGGTCATAGACCTTGGTTTTTAGGCACTGAGGTATTTTGGACGAGAAGAAATCCCGTAGCTTCCCGAACGCTGCCCAGCCGAGTTAGATCCGTCGGTTAACCTCTTTCTCGAAGTTGGCTCTACCTAGTTGAATAGTTTGTCCTAGGTAAACATAGTGATCGACAACTTCGAGGATCGTATCGCCAATTATTACCGGTACTTGAATAACATGGCTATTGGACATGACTTTGGTCTTGTCCATGTTTATTCGTAGACCCACTTGTTGGGATACCTAGTTTAGGTCCTCGAGCATTGCACTAAGGCTCTCCAGAGATTCTGCCATGACTACCATATCGTCGGCAAATCGAAGGTGAGTGATATATTCGCCGTTCGTTTCCTCTACCGGCTGATGGAAAGTAGTTTCCGTAGCCTACACTCACGTCATTGTCGATGTTGCATATTCCTATTCACCCCCCGTTTTTAAGACACCCATATTGTATTACTCCGCTAAATGCTCAACAGAAAGATCATTACATAGTAAAAATAAAATATTTATAATTTCAAAGTAAACTTACGGTAGGGCGGATTTAATTTTATGGGCGACCGCTCTCGCTACATCTTGCAAGGGTGGTGCATTGCCACCTTCGAGGGCGTAATGAAAACCAACGTAAGGATTAGAACCCACTCCAAGAATTAAATTATTGATTGGAGGGATCGACCTGTACCTAAAAGGAACGTAAAATTTAATAAATATAATGATACTCGCTGGCTTGTGGCGGTAGAAGGGGGAATATTTAAGACAGCGTGTATTTATCTATCCTAAATTATAATATTAAATACCATATAAAGGGGTGGTCCATCTTATCACATTTATTTGAGCGAGAATTTTATTTATTAGCTGAGAGAGTTGTAAGGAAAGTATTTCTTTCTACATTTTCAAGTTGCTAATAGCGTGTGTGTTACTTGGTTTAAATTACTCTATGTATTCGTAATGTTTTGCCTGCCTTTTCGTCAACCATACTGATGAACAAAGGCAAATGTTGTTTACCAGACATCATATCCTCGGTAAGTGGACGTAGCCAACATATGATCATATGTATTCTTGAGTTCCAGACCAACAACGGCAGCATCGTTCAACTCTTCCTGATCGGAGAATGTCCATTTACGTATTGAGATACTTCTACTGTCAACTGTGTACTCGTCTTGTAAACCGGCGCGTACTTAAAAAATTTATAAAGTTTAATTTTACAATAAACATAATGGAAAAGACCAATATTTCTAATTAATTATATAGTTTCAGAGATTCACTACTATTTACTATAGCTTACATCGTTACATGACCATTATAATTGCAACACATTTAAATAATGGGAAATAATGGAAAGGGAGGAATCCAGAACAGATGCAAGGATAATGATTGATGATGTAGTGCTGGAACAAGTGAATGAAATTTTTTTATCTTGGATGCGCTTTTAGCAGAGATGGAAGGTACACCGCGGATGTAGAAAGAAGAGTGGCGTTAGGAAATAGCGTAAATGGAGCGTTGGGCAGATTCCTGGGCGCGAAAAACATTAGCAGAAAAGCCCAGCATCCAGAATGCAGACCTGATCCCAACGCTAACTTATGGAAGCGAGAGCTGGGTAAGGCAGAGTGTGCATGAAAGTAGAATAAACGCGGTAGAAATGAGGGCACTACGCAAATTCTGCGGAGTGACTCTCGCTGACCGCGTAGAAAACAAGGTTGTAAGGAAGGAAGTTGGTTTGAAAGAGAGTGTCGGTGTAAAAGTAAGAAAGGGCATGCTCCGATGGTTCGGAAAGTAGAAAGAATGGTTGATGCAAGACTGACTAAGCAGATATACAATGCAAAAGCGGATGGATGTAGGAGTCGAGGACGGCCAAGACACACATTCTATGACTAAATAGAACGTGTTCTGATGGAAGGTGATGTTAAGAGCCTCAAAAACCGACGCGCGTTCATGAAAAGAGTTATGAAAGTCAACGAAGCGAGTGAGGCGTGTAAGAATCGTGCCTTATGGCGCTCTGTTCTCTCTGCCTACCCCGCAAGGGATTTGGCGTGAAGTTATGTATGTATGTACATTTAAATAATCAAAGATTTGATGACTTCAGGGAAAAATACACATTTAAAGGATTTAACATTTATTTTAATGAAAAACCGGCCAAGTCCAAGTAAGACGCGCGCACGCAGGGTTTCGTTACAAAGAAATTGTTGTATGGGAATGCCCTTTTAAATAATTTATATTCATATAAGTGTGATAAATATCAATGACTGAAAACTTCGTGCCCGTTATGGCAATTAGTTCGCATATTCCATTTGGGATGTAAAACATAACGGCGAGTCGAGGCTCAACAGCTTAACAGCCATTGCTCACACCTTCGGGTATAAAAAAGGCGTGAAGTTATGTATGTTAGTTATGCTATATGTTAGTAAATTACGAAACTCAGTCCATTTTTCCTAAAAATAGACCTTTCTGCAGTAAACAGTATATTCGTTGGTGATGGTGAGGTTACATAAAGTTACTTGATTAACCTCTCAACAAAGTGTCAAATTATTTCTACAACAACGTTCCACTTAACGCCCGTAACGCCATCGACCACGACCGCTGGAATTGCCGTTCCCCTGACGCAAATACACCGCGGACGTTGTTGGCGAATGTTATGGAACGCACAACTTGGGCGCTGTGAGCTAGTATATGGCGGCATGGTGAAAACTTGCAGCGGTGTTGTGAGTAAATATTTCGCATGAATATGGCGTAAAATTCAATTCAAAAGTGGACACGGAAAATTCATCAAATTCTGATGACATATTATTATGTCTCATTTAGAATTCCAACCAATTTACCTATATTTTGTCAACGAAGTGGGCGCGATTAGGCCGCGAGCGTCTATGGCGTCGAGCAATCGATAGCAACGACCATGGGCCTTATGTGGAACAATACAGAGGGTGTTACAATGGTTGTAAGCATTTAGCGGAACATACCCATAAGCTACTATTCTCATAGGAAAGTACCTTTGGCGAGTTGCGCTTTTGCAGTCTTGAGTACCGGAAACAAGCTTGATCCTGAGATAATGCATTCACAGCTTTGGAAGAGTATATGCACATCATCAGGTAATATTCCATATGTGCCAGTATGACAAGATATTTTCATCACTGGCTTTTCATCAAGTTTCTCAAGGAAAAGTAAATGTCCAGTGTTGGTATAAAATCCAACACTACCATTATTAAATCCAACAATAACACAAAACCAATCAGCAACATTCTGAAATGTACAATGATTCTGTTAAACCCTTTGTTATCTGTTAAACCTAGATTGTGAAGGTGAAGGGGGACTAAGACTTAGTCTGAAATCTATTAGAACCTACTTAATCTCTCTCCTCTTGTCTCTTCTTCTTGTCTGCTATTAATCTATATACCTTCATAATTTAAATGCCTTAGTAAATGGCATTTGTACATGAAATAATACCCACAAAAAAGACAAGAACATAGTTATTCATATTTATTTGAATTCTTTATCTATATTTAAGTCTAATAAAAAGTGAGTGTCCATCAATAGCTACCAAGGTTAAGAGTTAAGGCATTGCCTTTTTTAATTTTTTTTCAAAAGCATAAGAAATAATACAAACCTGTGAAGACTGACGAGAGGGACATATAGACAACGCTGATAATGCTGTTATATCTGCAGGTAGAGTTCCACTCCATGATACAAGAAAAGTGTTACTGTCTGTAGAACTAATCCATTGATTCGTTAGTAAACACAAACGATTTTTATAACCAGCAGCTAATAAATTACCGCATGAAGATAACGATAGAGCACATTGAGTTAGCCAATTTGCATCTGAAATACATAGATTAATGTTTTTGACACTGTTATTAACATATGTATACAACAAGGTCGATGGAAAACAAAGAATTTGTTAACCTTCTTTATCAGTCACAAATAAAGCTCTCGCCAAACTAGCAATATCACCACAATCCGCTATTTGTTCGACTTGACAAGCCATTTTACAGTTACTGTCTGAAAACTCTTCAAATAAATTTTCTTAAAAAAATTATTTTTAATTTACCCGTATTCCATTATTTGATTCATTCTAATATTTTTATTTGTATAGAATTTAGATCATCTGTCAGACTGTCAATGTCAAATTCCGTCAAAATATTTTTTTTCCAATTAAACCAATTTGGACAGGTTTTTTTTTTCCGTTTCTGTAGTAATTAATTATTCAACCGTACTATATATAATCTCACATAAACAGGCATAATATTTGCTAAAATTTTTATTTCAATGGATATTATTGAATGAAATTCATTGAAATTTATTTATTAAGCGTTCGTATATGACTGCAAATGTGTAAACATAACTTCACGCCAATTCCCTTGCGGGATAGGCAGAGAGAACGGAGCGCCATAGGTCACGATTCTTACACACCTAACTCGCTTCGTTGCCTTTCATAACTCTTTTCGATTTTTGAAGCTCCTTACATCACCTTCCTCCAGAACACGTTCTATTTGGTCAAGGAATGTGTGTCTTGGCCGTCCTCGACTCCTACATCCATCCGCTTTTGCATTGTATATCGGCTTAGTCAATATTGCATCATCCATCCTTTCTACATGTCCGAACCATCGGAGCATTCCCTTTCTTACTTGTACACCGACACTCTCTTTCAATCCGACTTCCTTCCTTATAACCTTGTTTTCCACGCGGTCAGCGAGGGTCACTCCGCAGATTTTGCGCAATGCCCTCATTTCGACCGCGTTTATCCTACTTTCATGCACACTCTGCCATACCCAGCTCTCGCTTCCATAAGTTAGCGTTGGGATCAGTATTGCATTGTGAATTGCTAGCTGGGCTTTTCTGCTAATATCTTTTGCGCCCAGGAATCTGCCTTTACAATATGCTCATTACTTTTATAACATTGACACAATACTTTAGACCCAGAATCGGAACCACCAGCTGAAGTGACGTGTATTGCCTTTGTCTGGTGTGAACTACTTAATCTAGGTTTCTGCTTAGGATCTACAAACTCAAGTGATCTATATCGTGACTCTAGAAATTCACGTAGTTGGTTCAAAGTAGGAAGGTCATCGGATGTACTAATTCTATATTCCCATTCTTTACGTGAGTCAGCATCCAGCCTTGAACAAACAACGAAAATTACGACGACATCCCAGGTACTTACGTTTATATCCAGATTTTTCAAACCATGCAACGTATCATTAGTAACATCTAGTAGATCCTTAATTGCACTACACGATTCAGTTCCGATTTTGGGTTGATTCATAAAACGCTTCAGTAAACAATTCGCGAGGTACTTCTTATTATTATATCTACGACTTAAAGTGAGCCACGATTCTTGATAACTGGCAGCTGTAATAGGCACATGCCTTAACAACTGCTCAGCTTCACCTGATAAGTGGCTCTTCAAATAGTGCATCTTTTGTATGTCATCAATGGAAGTGTTATTAAGAACCAACGAAATGTATAGATCTTTAAACGTTGTCCACTCGGAGTACAAGCCAGAAAACGTAGGAATGGTGATTTTGGGTAACTTAACATTCAACTCTCTCGCGGGATCAGAGCGTACAGTCGTGGGCGCAGTCACCCTAAGTAAGCTTAATGCCTCGCGTAACTCGGCTTTATACTCGATGTACATCTCTTCGACATCATCGTACACATTTTCGGCTATATACTTCGACTGAACAATATCATCACTACTTAATAAAATCTTAGCGTGTGTGTCGACAAACATACGCCATTTCTCATCCAAAGAATCAATGCGTGTCAATAAATACGACTCTTTACTAAGCCTATCCTTTGGCGACTTTTTAAAAGTGATGTATGATTTTTCAATCGACGATTTATAATTCATTTGACTTCTAATTTCTGACGACATCTTGATTAAATAAACTAGAATAATATAATTGAAGACAAAACGACTGAGTGCAAAAAAATGCTAAAATTTGTACAAGTGTTTTTAACTCTCGTAAATTTTACAAGTGTTCTTAACTTGTACACAACCGGACCAAAATTGGGCATAGGTTCCCCGTCGGTTACAAATTAACGAAACTATTCTAAGTCTTAATTATAACATGCATTAAAATTTAATAAAGTTCAAATTAATTGCACATTTCGATAAAGTTCCAGAGTCTTCTTAATTTTCAAACAAAACTGTACTTTATTCTTGAGTAATAAGATCACAAATTGTACTCACAATGGCAAACCACTTTCCACTACTTAGCTCAGGATGATGATGGTTATGTCACTTTTGTGACGTCACGGTTGCACGCTGCCTCGTCGTCACACACAAAATTTTTTCATCAGTGTCAAATTTTCTGGCAATCTATTTTTTATATCTTCGACCAGACTTACTATAAATATTATGCACCGATGACGCATAATTTCCTCGTCTTCCCTTGGTAATCTCTTTTCTCTCATTTCAAGTATTTGTTTTTCAAATCGGAAACGGAGATAACATTTTTGATCCAAGAAATCACGAATATTTTGAGAAAATATATCAACTTTATTCGTAGGTAACGTAACCTTGCTGGCAAGCATATCTATAAGATGGGTCAACTCTTCATATAACTTAGTGTGGTCTGTGTCTTTTGACTCGAACATTTTATTAAATCTGTTCATTTCAATTAATATTGGATATAGAAATGAAATATATGCGTAATTCAAGTCATTCGCATACATAGAGTGCAATAATTCAGCTGTGTGACACCTTTCGTGCACCTTAGCTACGGAAAAATGTGTTTTTAACTCCAGCCACTGCGTATACACGATACAGCGGACTCTATTGACAACCATCTGGTCTGGCATACTTGAACTATTTTTAGAGGTTTCTGTCCATTATTGATGGTTTTGTATAGTTCTCTATAAAGAGATTGTCTGGAAGACGAACGACTAAACCAGTCATATATCTCTCTAATTAAAAACTCCAAATTTTGTGGCAAAAATTCTTTTGCAGCAGCTGAAACAGCCAGTTGTAAGGAATGACACAAGCAACGCACCAAAATCAGGTGTGGTAACTCTTCTTTCAATTTGACGTAGACTCCTTTATTCGCTCCAACCAATCCCCAATCCTTAAATTTTCTAGTCTTAGATCGAATCGTATGAGCGTCTTCTTTATAGCAGAAACATTACCTTCAGCATTACACTCATCCAGTTCAGCAAGGTCTAGTTAAGTGGATACTATTGTTTGGTGTAATTTACTGTAATAAATTATTATCAAACCCAAGTATTTATGCACAGCAATATCTGTAGATTCATCAATTAGTAGGCTGAATGGTTGATCTTTGAAATCTGGTTTTAGAATCTCAGTGAAATGCAACGCTAACACATTTTTCATAACCGAGGTGCATTTAGTTCGGTGTAGTTCAACTTTTTCAATATTTTTTTCATGACTGTGATTAATTACCTCTCCTAAATGGTCAACTACACGTATGCTAGTATGCATGGCTGTGAATAATGCAAGCTTAGCTTCTTTTTGTTTGCTGCCAATAGGCTCTGGCGTGAACGGATCAGAATCTTAGGCTGCGTAATTATAACCTGTAACAATTTAATGATCTAAAGATGTAACATAACTTGGCAATTATAGAAAATTAAAACAGACAAAGCTTTACAGTTCTTTAGCAATTCAATCGATCCAATCAGAATCCTTCACAAATTACAGTCGGCGTAGTCGTATGTCAATTTGTTTAGTTACGCATTTGACCAGTGAATGAGGAATATAATAATTATATAGCAGTCGTTTACCTTTTTGTTTTGTAGATGCTTTTTTGACATTCCATGAGACTTTAAATCTCCATAGTGACTCCTTAAAGTTGTACCACAAAACTTACATTTCACAACTTGACCCGCAGTACTTTCAATAACCTGAAGCCAATCTTTTAAATGTGGGTCTTGAAGCCAAAAATACCGAAGCTTTTGCGTATATTGTGTTTTCGGCATAATTACACACGAAATAAATGCGATGCGATAACTCGGAACACTTGAAGCAGATTGAGTTGCACTGCGTAGCTTTAAGATCGAGTGGACTGAAAAATGTTATACGGGGAATCCCTACGTATATAGAAACAGCATCGTTCTAGCGGATCAGTATTGGCTACACAATAAAAGTAAATACCCTTGAAAAATAAGCAGGCAGAACAAAGAATTAAAGAAAATATATGGAAACGTGTAAGTGGCTGAGTGATTGAATTTTCTGACCACTAGAAAAATCCACTAGCCACTAAAACCAATATTTTGGCCCTAAATAGGGGACTTAAACCACCAGTTTTAGTGGAAAATCTACTAAGTTGGCAACACTGACTTAGGCAACATTTGACGTCTGTCAATTTTATTTTTTTAGTGAAATGATCTGCACAAGAACATCGATTAAAGTGATTGATTCGTAATAGACATGAATTTTTAAAAAATCTTTACGTAAACCCCTGCCACAACATTATTTTTTTTTTATAGACTCGCTAGATATCGCATATAATTAGAACTTATTTTGAAAATATTTTTGATTATTTTGAAAATGATCTCTGTAAAAAGTTCGAAACGTCGGGAAATAAATAGAAAATAAGTTCTAAATAAACGCGATATAATCCATACAAAGTTGTTTTAATGTTATGGTTTACTAGCTGACCCGGCGAACTTTGTCGCATCAAAAGTAATAAATGAGTAAGTTTTGGACATCATAAGGTTCAATTTGTGCTATTTATCGGCTTAAACTACAGGCGCGCTTTGTTAATACTGTTATATCTTCGAAAATATTCGTTTACATTGCATGCTGTAAAGGGCCAGCATCATCTATACTACATGCATATAAGGGGACAGGCAGCGGAAAGTGACTGTGTTTTATACTACTGTAATGATAAGTAAAAGCAAATAGTGAAATTTCTTGTATCGGTCATTTTTACAATAAATTGTAATTGTGATTGAAAAATAATTAACATGTAAAGCAAATTGGGCAGCCCTAACAAAACGAAAAAATATATTTTTCCAAGCCCGCCGTTACAAGTTTACGTTGTTAAATTTTGATGAGCTGTCAAATGTTGCCTACTAAAATGACCCGACTGTAATATATTTTGTAACCGAACTTTGACCCCAAAACCAAATAATATAAGTTTGAGACCTAGTTATCATCTCTTGTAATCATTGTCATTGGTTATACGATTTGAACATGGGAACATTTCTCCAAAACACTTTTTGTTAAAAATTATAAAATAGTTTCACTTTTATCGTCGTTTCTCTTAACCGCACAATGATTTGAAAAAATATTATTTATTAAAATAATATTTTTTTGAGGAAACACTAATAATACTAGGTTTTAAGGTGACAAATTTTTGAAACATGGGACCGAACGCTGTTTACCTACCTACTATTTATATACTCTTTGGCTGCTTACCATAGACTTATCATAGACTGAAGTTGTTATTCTATAATCTATGGTGCATATAATCATCCATTCTAGTGATGTACCAACTCAGAAATTTCGTAACGCGAGTCACAACTAACTCAACTAGAGTAGCTACTCGATTTAGGGAAATTAAAATTCAAAGCAACTCGCTGAATTTGAATCAAGAGGTCGCGAGTTCGACTCCTGTGATAAATATCAATGACTGAAAACTTCGTGCCTGGTATGGCAATACGTTTTATTCCATATGAGAAGTAAGCATGACGGCGAGACGAGTCTTTACAGCCACGGTTTTAAAAAGTGGTTAACTTCGCGACATTTCATATGAAAGATTATTAGCTGTAAACAATTTTTTTTTTATCTACTTTAATCTCCTTTTTTGTGGGATTGAAGGGCAAACCAGCAGGCGTGTCATATATACATAACTGCACGCCTATTCCCTTGCGGGGTAGAAGAGAGAACAGAGTGCCATAGGGCACGATTCTTAAACACCTCACTCACTTCGTTGACTTTCATAACTCTTATCATGCACGCGTGTCAATTTTTGAGTCTCCTAACATCACCTTCCTCCAGAACACGTTCTATTTGGTCATGGAATGTGGATCTAGGCCGTCCTCGACTCCTACATCCATCCGCTTTTGCATTGTATATCTACTTAGTCAATCTTGCATCATCCATCCTTTCTACATGTCCGAATCATCGGAGCATGCCCTTTCTTACTTTTACACCGACACTCTCTTTCAATCCGACTTCCTTCCTTACAATCTTGTTTTCCACGCGGTCAGGAGGGATTTTGCGCAATGCCCTCATTTCCACCGCATTTATCCTACTTTCATGCACGCTCTGCCATACCCGGTTGGGATCAGCATTGCATTGTAAATTGCTAGCTGGGCTTTTCTGCTAATATCTTTTGCGCCCAGGAATTTGCCCAACGCCCCATTAGTCGAGCACCGGTCGAGCCGGCCCATTCACGCAGCGAACTGCTTGACTCTACCACTCCTAAATCTTGGTTCTACCACTCATAATCTCGTCTCGTCTTCTCTTCAATTCACTTCGTTCCATGTCGATGTAATCATGTATTAAGTATTTGAACTCGAGTTGGAGGTGGAGAACTCAAATACACCATCACTAATTTAATATTTGTCAAATTGTAACCTTTGACTTGATTATTTATATTTTGTTGAAAACACGAAAATAGTAAAAATATTTTGCTTAAATTAATCCAACCAATGAAATAAATGAGTGAGCGCTATTTTAGTAATTTTCAAAAGAAGCAATGCTGCACAGAAACAAAATAATAGCGCGTAGCTTGGAAATTCCACACATTACTAAAATTTATATTAGAGATGTAGTATGTGCTAATAAGCCAGAAAATTGTTCTTTACTTCTCTTAAATTCTTGGTAACATCTTGGTACTTGGAATGAATACTGAACCATTTTGTAATTTTTTATTTGATATCTTGATCACTGGCACAGTAATTGAAATGTGATGGGTTGTCTACATAGTAAGAAGGAGATTACGGATCTCCACCCGAATGTGTTTCGCGTTGTAAATGTCGATGAGCATGGTGCATACTTGTGTTCCGGTCAACTGGAAATTACTGAAAACGACTTATTACTCTATCGGGAAGGTAGAGATTCCACTGTTTGGCCGTTACATTCTTTGAGAAGATATGGATTTGAAGAGGGCATGTTCAGTTTTGAATCAGGTAATTCTGAGTACTGAGTAATCTTATACTAACTATAAGCAATTGCACTTCATTTGCACCAATAAATTTCTTTGTGTCATGTTTTGAGAATGGAATTTAAAATGAATCTTGTTCATATATCATTTCCAGGAAGGAGGTGTGAGACTGGAGAAGGTATTTATGCATTTAAGTGTCGTAGAGCCTCACTTCTGTTCCGGACATTACAACAGCAAATACTACTGAAAAATGTAATAAATGTTCATCCAGTATCAAGGTTAACTCCTTCACCACAGAGTAGACAAACCTTACAAGCCAGTGTAGTTCATCGTTCTTCTATAGACAATGGTCAGCCAAATAATATAAGGCCTATAATAAACAACAATCTTGCAAATGTAATATCAGAAACAGCAGTTGCTCGCACTGTAACACAAACACCTAGATCACCATCAAGTGCTGATATATTGGAAGTAATGCCTTTGTATCCAAGGTCAGAAGGTGCAAGCAGTCAGGTCACTAATGTTTACCAGTTCAGGGATTTTAAGAGAGAACATAATAATAATCAGAGTGAGACTGCAGTTGATAGCCGTCATGTGTACTCTAATGATTTGATAAGAGATCTAGCTGTACTCAGGAATACTTTACGTCAAGAGGCTGCTTTGAATACTATAAGAGATATCGAAGATGAAGCTCGATTTCTTCAAAGCAGGTACTTGTCTGAGAATATTGAGAAAAATATACCAAATATTAATCCTTTGTCACCCACATTGAGTGTGACCAGTGATCATTATGCACAGCTAAATGTTGACCAAGAATCTTCTAGACTCTACATGAATATAGAACCAAATGAAACTAATGCATCAGAACCCAAATGTGACACAGTTCCTACTACTCCTCTAACACCAAAATCAATGGAATATTGCAATATAACATTGAGTAATAAACCAGAATTAAACTCTTATGCTAATTTAACACTTGGCGAATTAGGAGATAGTGTTAAGTGTGTGAAACAAATAATTAGTATGACTACTTCTGAACATGTTTATAAAACATCAGAATCTGAACAATTCTCTTCTCTATCTCCAGTGGAAGAAGTAGAAGTGAATTATGCTGTCTTAGATATAGATACAAATAAAGAATCTTTCAAATCTACAAAAGATACTGCAAATGAGAATCAATATAGTAGTTCCAAAAGTGAAAATTCTACTTCATATGTAAAACAGAGAGGCAGAATTATATCACAGTGCAGTGTAGACAAGGCAATTGTTACCAACACTACAGCTGGATCACCATCGGCTACACTTGGTTATACCACTATAGATTTTGATAAAACTGTTGCCTTAACATCTGTAGCAGCAGGAGAAGAGATAGATGTCTGTTTAGAAGGCTCTCGTAAAACAAGACACAACTCTTGTAATGTCACATGTTCTACTGGCAGCCCATGTGATAAAAGTGACAAAAAATAAAAATAGTTAACTTATTTTTGTATTAATACCATATAGATATAAATAGATAGATACAGGTGTACAGTTATAAATACTATATAAACTATAACAACTTTGGTAATTTTTTGGTAAATTTAACTAAATTGATTATTTTAGGTGGTTGTTTAACTGTGTAAATTTATGTATTCAATTAACAAGTTGACTGCTGAAATCAATCCAAGATGTTTAATAAATGTGATATAAGTTCTATTGGAAGTCACTATATATAAATACATTATTTTATTGTTTGATATTACGGTAACACTAGAAATTTGTTGAAGTATATGAAGGAATTTAATTCTTTTTTTCCCTTGGATTCATAAAGGTGTTAGGAGATAGATTTATGTTTAGTTTAAATTTTATTTACAGTTTTGAATTTCATACACACTTTTTTGTCTAACAGGATAATGTAATTGAATTTCGAGCCAAATAGATATGCTACAGTGCCTACCTGCCTTAAATGATATAGAAGTGGGAAAAATATAATTCTATAAAAAAACACTATGTATTGGTAAATGAAATGTGCAATATCTTATTGTATCTAATTAGTTATTTAGATATATTTCCATGACATCATCAGACTATTGTAATACGCTTGCCCTACATTTGAGCCAGAAGATGTTTAGGAATTGATATTATGAGTTTTAAATGATTACTTGAAGTGTTTTGGATTCAATTTAGCTTTAGTAGACAATAGAGAATCAAAGTAATCTATTAAACAATAAGTGATAAAAATGATTAAATAGATGTATGAATGTAGAGGGAGTGGAGACATCCAAGTTTGGATTTTGTTTTTCTGTTTTTGGGATAAAAAGAGAGGCTGCTGCATAAAAAGAGTTGTTTGCTAACTGTATATTTGTTAATTTTATTTTGTGTTCTGTAGAAAAATAATGCATTACAGAGATTTTCATAATAATGATAATGAGTTACTAACAAGTTTACTAATAAGTATGTATGTATGTACCTATACAGTTGTTGACTAGGACATCTTCCCTTTCCCATTTTAAAGACCAGCAATGCAACTGTAACACTGTCTGTGTTGTAGGTGTCCATGGGCGACGTTACCATTAAGAGACAGTCTGCTTGTTTGCCTCCCTATCCCATAAATAAAATAATAAACAAAAAGTTGTGAAATGATTATACTTGAAAATAAGTTAACTTAATATTAAGATAATGTATTTAGATCATGTAAACTGCTCGCAGCTATTTTTACGACTAAAAAATAATTATTAATTTTTGTAGAAATGGCCATTATTGTGCCGTATGTTGCTAATGAGAGAAAGACTAAGAGAATGCAGGCCAATGACATATTTGTGTAGTAATTTTTAAATGTTAGTGCAATGCATTATTTATTTAATAGTTTCTAGTTTATATATTATATGTGTAGGTATGTTTAGTACATATTCGTAACAATTGTTTGTTATTGCCAAAGTAGTGATGTACGAAATTTAAAAAAAAATTACTCGTTTGTAATGTCATTGCTACCCGTGCGCGAAAAATAGGGACTTGCCTGGAATCCAAATCTCCGCTCGATACCTCCATATTGTACCTACCTACTGTAGGCAACGAGATATATTAAAATCTTACGCCCGAATACTGAACCGCCACTCAAATCAGCTGCTTACTGCTCAAATTTCACGTATTCTGTCTAATGTGACAGCTACTTAAACGCTTAAGTCGCGCTTATATATTTGAGTGGCGGTCAGTATTCGGGCTATTGTCTCGTGCTGGCTTACGAAATAAATATTGATATATCTTCAAAATTACTATATGCTCAGTTAGCACGCTCGTAATAGCATAATAAATTTGTAGAATAAACATAATTCCAGAGACTAAGCCACGGGTTTATTTTTGTACAATACCCAAAACGTCCCCCGAGTCTCAACTTACTGCGCACGGGTAGTACCAAATTATAAATTTAGTTATCATTGAATTCGAGTTATCTAGAGATTACTAGGAGATTTGCACTTAAAAAATATTTTTTTACAAGCCAAATATTACTATGAAACTTATTGTATAAACAACGAACGAGTCTCCCTGCATTTAGTGTAAGGTAAGTTATACGTTAGATTTATATTTCCGTCTATATTCCCTAATTATATTGAAGCGTACTCTAATTGTATGCAGTTATGTTGTACTATATAATGTGACATAATATGTAATGTCCATTTAATTTGCATAATTACTTGTTTATAAGATAATTTACACAGTCTCTACTAAGCGTAACCATAATTGTTGTTTGCGATACCAAAGCCATTTGTCTCCAAAGATCTAACCCTTAAGTCATATTTGTTATTCTGAAATTTGAAGAAACTGATTTGGTACTTGTATGAAAATTAGTAAATTTTTTTGTTGGATGTAATTTTGCGCATTTGTAATGTTTAATTGTTATCATCATCATCAGCCTATTGCAGTCCACTGCTGGACCTCCTCTCCCAATGTGCGCCACAACATCCGATTCTTTGCCTTTAATTGTAATTGTTAATTGTAGTAAAATTATTCTAGCTCGTGTGAGTGAGACCTGCCACATTCCCGTCACACTTGACTGATTGCCATACACATTAATAAAGTCAATAAAACAATTACTTTATTTGTAAAGTGGGTAATTGTTTTATGATGAATGAATGTATAGACTTTAGATTATATTATAATGGCGTTTCTATAGTAGGTAGATATCTTAATGAACCCTTAGTTAAAGTTAATATTAACTCTGGTTTACTGATTTTAGAACATTGTGTCCAAAAGTGTATATCTGATTTAGTGAAGATTTGATTAGGAAATTCTAGAAGGAACCACTTGTTTATGTCATAAGAGTATAATGCACCAAACAAACCTTAGAACCAAAGAATTTAATTTAATATTTTACTAGAATTCTGAAAACGTCTCAAAAAAATCTATAAACGAGCTTAATGTTGGTTGGTTGATTTTACTTTGTAATGCAAATAGGTTATGATTAAAACTGGGACGATTACCACACTGTATGTTATCAATGGAATTGTATATTAAATTTTGTGGTGCCTATAGCTGTGTTGGTATGTATGTTTCGTTTTTACCCCTGTTTGAGTCCACATGTGTGTGACAGATGATTATCTATATATATATATATATATAAGAGATTTCCACCTATATATTGACTCATCACGATATCTCTGGAACCATAAGGCGTAGCGACTTGAAATTTGGTAGGATTATTCCTTTCGCCGAGTAGAGGTCAGCTAAGAACGGATTTTACGAAATTCCACCCACAAGGGGGGTTGCGGGGGTGTTAACAATGGAAAATTCCCATTTTTAACCTATAGCTGCTATCGACTTCAAATTTGTCGAAGATATTGCAGTATTAACATAGCGGGGCAGCAGTTATTACTTTTGATGCGAAACAGAGTTCGCCGAGTCAGCTAGTATACCTATATGCCAAAAGACATCGTTTATGTGTGGTGTAGGTACTAGGTGCCAAATGCCACTAGAATGACTAGAAGTACCTAAGTGTTGTGCTTTGTACTAATGCATAAATATTATCATAAATCGAGTTTACATGTGAGGCGTAATATATTTTAAAAAAAATACCGTACGTCATCATTGAGATCATGATTGATTCATATTATATTTATCTATACATAAATAATTGTATATATTTTTGTGTTTTATTGCACTTTCTACTGAACCTTCTATTGAACTATCTACATACCATCCATGACTCGCTGGCGTGACTACTGAGAATATGTCTCGTCCATATAAATAAGTCAATAAATGAAATACAATAATAAAAATATAATTAACACAACATAACTTCACGCCTTTTGTTACCTGAAGGTATAGGAAGCGGCTGTTAAGCCTCGTCTCGCCGTTATGTTTACGTCCCATATGGAATAGGTGGCGAACCTATTGCCATACCGGGCACAAAGTTTTCAGTCATCGATATTTATCACACATAACTTCCGAAAACAATTTCGAAAAATCATTGGTGTGAGCCAGTGTCAAGAATCGAACCCGGACCTCTGGATCAGAAGCCGTGTGCTCGACCACTGGGCCACCGGATTATTATTGGTATAGTATTACTTGTGAACATACCGGACGTATGGCGTTAATAGAAAACATTGTACCGTCTGTATGTTTTTTATGTTTGTTACCACATTACTTTTGACTGGATGAAGCGATTTTAAAAAATATTTTTCTATTTGAAAGCTGGTGCTTCCCATTTGGTCCCATTTTCACCAGGTCAGGGTCAGATGATGGAAACCAGGAGAAATCGAAGGCAACCGCCGAAAATTGTATGAGAATATGGTATTTTTGTTACGTAATAGTGATGTCTTACGGATATGCTTTACTGTGTCACAATATGATGCTGCTGCGCTCATGATGAAGCTCACAGAACTCCTTTGAGTTGGGAGACTGGACTGCTTTTGGTCTATAGAAACCACTTAGTATTATGTAAGGCTAACGTGTTGCTTGGGAGGTATGCTTACATCTAAACCTGATGCTGCTGTGCTGATGATGTAGCTACATAACTCCTTAACCGCCTTAACGGTTAGGAGTTGGGAGACAGAACTGCTTTCGGTCGATAGAAACTACTTAGTAGTATGTAAGGCTAACTTGTTGCTTGGGAGGTATTCATTCTTGCATCAAAACCTGATGCTACTGTGCTGATGATAAGGCTACAGAGCTCGCTTCGATTTGAGTTTGAAACTAACATCTTATTTAAGTTCATAACCCATTACTACAACTAAAAATTTTATAATAAAATTACTTTAAAAAAAAAGTTAAACCGACTTCAAGAAGATAACTAAAAAACTACTTAGTACAAAATATAAAACATAATACTTTATCAAGGCCATCTTCATTACATAGTATAAAACAAAGTCACTTTCCGCTGTCTGTCCCTTTTTATGCGCATATCTTTAAAACTACGCAACGGATTTTGATGGTGGTTTTGATCTATAATTCATGTATAGTGTAGTAAAAAAAGTGATAATTTTCAAGATTTAGATCTTGAATCGCAAACGCTGCCTGAACCCTAAGTTATAGATCAAAAAGATATTCTACATTATTAAACACCTTTAGAAGGTCTACAAAAAAGTCCGCGAGGGCATATGTCTATCTCTTAGGGATAACTCATAATGACCATTTTTACACTTTTACTTTTTGCGAGAAATAATGGCTTATTTACGAAGCTTAAACATATAGCATTGATTTTCATCTAATTATGTATCTTAAATAGATTGTGCATGTTATATAGATGACCCTGGCCCTTTACAGCATGCATTTTAAACGAATATTTTCCAAGATATTGCAGTATTAACCTAGCGGGACAGCAGTTCAAACCGATAAATTCATTCATTACTTTTGATGCGGAACAAAGATGCCGGGTCAGCTAGTGAGTTATAAATGAATGTTTCTTACAAAGTTTCACTTCTTTAGCGCGCAGTGACTCCACTACGCGCACTATTTTTTTTGGGATAATTTTAATTGTACGGAATTGAAAAATCATCGTCAGCTGCATGGGTAGTGGTGGAAAGACTGAGCTGACGCAATAAAGATTAAAATATATTGGAGTATAGATACTCGTTTATTATGAGTTGTAACAGGGCAATGCCAAGTAGGTATCATTACGCCAATCGGGGGTGCGCCAGCTGACCCTTTATTTGATTAGTAGTCATCCGAGATCTATTAAAAGAGATTATACTGGATTCGCATAAAATCGCTACCTCCCGGACCGGTAGTAAGCCGAGGAAGGCATTTATGTGGGAATCTTTCCTTGTCAATTTAACATTGCTGACTCTGTAGACGGGGGGCTGCTATTTGACACCATAAAAGCTAGTAACATATCAAATTACAAATATTTAGTTTTAGTATATTTATACTGTAGATTGTAGTACTTTATCTATATCTTATAGGTAAGTAGGTGCTGCAAGATTTGTCTCGCTTAAAATTATGCAGCCTCAGACACAACCAGTGTAGCTGTTATTGAAAGCCTACAGGAAACCAAAAACTTAAAAAATTAAAGTGCCTACCTATTTTTGTAATAACATAGGAAAATATAAAACAATTATTAACATTTAATCAGATTATTATTTTAATTATAGAGTCTTAGGTACAATATGTAACTTATAAATTAAAATTAACAATTAAATATAGAACAATAACAAGTATCGTAATAATTATTATTAAATAGATATTCAATCAATAGACATGTCATACTGTAATTAGGAATGAGGGCATGTTTATTAGAGTTTAGTAGATAGAATGAAAGTAGAGAGCTTTTATGTTTATTTTATACATAGAATAATATCACATTTTTTTAATTAATCCTAAATTTGAGAAGATGAGACAAGATGGCGGCGGATGCGATCAGTAACCAAGAATCGTGCACTCGTATACTGTTGTCTCCTGTAACATTTAATTTTGATTATAATTACCTACAGCATTTAGACAAACCAGACTTGCATAATAAAGGATACAAAATACATAAGGATATAAGATGATCTAAGCGAGTCTGTCTAATTTATGAGTGCCGGCATCACTTATGTGCTATTTCTAATTCTATTGAATTGAGCTGTTAATATAGATCTGATTTAAAATTGATCTAAAATCAAGTTAAGCCTCCCAAAAGTCAAGTTACATAATTTCACTTGCAAGTCCCTTGCGGAGTAGGTGGAATAAAAGCCAGGTGAAATCTCCTATTGGGCACTAATGCACGGTAGAGCTTAATTATTATTTGGCGCCCTTTTTTTTTTGTAATTAAGGACCGATGCTAGATAAATATACAAAAACACATTTGATTCTTCGTATTTGTAGAGCAGTCATGTAAAAAACTTTGAAAATGTTATCTATCTTTCTCGGTATTTAATCACCGATACCGATATATACTAGCTAATTTCTATTCATTCTTTTGATACTTAAAATATCTAGCTTATATTACTAAGCAAGCATTTTATAAGTCTATTAATAAAATTATGTACTCAAGTACTTACGTTCAGTGACTACACACAACACTATATTTAGAGTATATAATAGATGACGCTTATCTAGTAGTAGATAAAGAACGCATATATTTGACACGTGACTGCCAGATCTTGTAATACCAATTTTAAAAAAGATAGTTTATTAATTAGGTATATTATTATGTTAAACATATATTAGTAGTCAAGGTCAATTAATTTTCTTATTATTATTACAGTTAGCATTAATTATGTTATAACAAAACACAAATCACTAGACACTAACAGTTATATAATTAGAAGGCTCTACTTCATTCGTGCTTTGTAGGTGCATAAAAATACTGTTGATCATTGATAAACATAGTATTAATAAATATATTTAGTTATGTCATTAGTTCTGTTTTATTAAGCGAATTATTCATATAATAGGTATATGGACGTAGCCAGGATATATGAACAGATAAATATAATTGCCTGTTCGGATAATTACATAGATAAATATTATTAAATAACAATGAAAAATCTTTATCCGTGAATATACGTGAGACAAAGTAGTAGATAATATAAGAAAACGGTAGTCAATATAACCCCCGGTAGAAGCGAAGCTTTATACATTTGAACTCATATCCTTGAATTCTCAAAAGCCATCTCATCATTCTGGTGGCGAATTCAAAAAAAGTAAACAAAAAAATAAGAAGCTTCGCTTCAACAGTAAGGGTTTTAGCTATTTTTGTATAATTTGTCATCAGTGTAGTAGCGTATATATAAATTATGAACGTATAGTAATATATGGCGTAGGTATATTGTTTCTTTCTGTCGTGGCTAGTATCTGGACTTACTGGAATTTTGTAACGAGTCGATAGCAGCTGCCGTCTCTGTTGCATTCTCTGGCGCTTCGGTAGTGGATAGCACGACGTAGCCTGGCATCGACCATTACCATTAATGAGTTAGTGTACATACAGACAACACAAATTCATTTGGCCCACACACCATGTACTACATAATTTTTAAAACATTAAAAAAATGTTCTGTAATAACTACAGATATAATAAAGAAATGTGAATTTTCTGTGGTTGAACAAATTGAGATTTCTTTAATCAGATTAATTTGCCTTTGGTACATAATATCATCCACAAAGCCAAGTGCTGTTACAGTGCTATGAGTGCGTGTGTGTTAATTCTAATAAGTGCAAAGTAGCAAAGATCGTCGTGGTAATATTTTCAAGTATTTTAAATATATTTTGCAATCTTTCAAGCAATACTGCCGTTGATGGCGCTACTATATAAGTGATTGACAGCGTTATTTTATTATTTAAGGGGCCGTTCAAGTATTACGTAAGCACTATAGGGTGGGGGGGTCTTTGCCTTGCTTATTTTTGATGACATGGGCGGTAGGGGGGTCCAGATGATGATTGCGTCATCAGTAGCTATTAAATTTTACAAAAAACCTTAGGCCAATCGTGTAGGTGGTCTCTTAAAAAATATTTTTATGAATAATGATTACTTAATTATGGGGGAGGGGGTAAGAGCTTTGCTTACTTTTGCTAACAAGGGACCCCCCCTTGTCCAATGGGGCGGGTAAATAATTGTAATAAATCTGCTTACGTAATACTTGAACGGCCCCTAACTGATGGTAATGGCGCTAAGCAATGTTACGCACATTGACACATTTCCCTTTGACCTTGACAATATTCGGACTATTTTTTCTATTCATTTATCATGTATTATATACATAGATAAATACATAAACTCACGTCTGTATCCCATAGAGTAGGCAGAGGCCACGGTGACGCAACACATCCTTGTCGAAAGATATTAAACCAGGCTGAGTGCGCCCCATTTACCCTGATATATATGTCTATAGCCATACAATAATTCTCGACACCCCAGTACCGCCTGGATCAACTGGGGTATTTCTAGAGGCCCAGGTATGACCGCAATGATAATAATTATTGTTGACTGTACAAATTGTGTCCGATAGTTACTTACTATGCAACAGCATCAAATATCGCATTCGGCGAATTAAGGAAACGATTCGCTGTCTTCAGGCTAAGTACACCTAGTACCTGATACACCTACTCCATCACAAGCTAGTTACACTGTTATAAAGCAGACTACTTCACCTGCTGGTACAAAATCCAGTGTGTCCAAGTACGGTGGGTGAGCTATCAGCGGGTCCGTATAATACATCTCGCAGCGAATTTCGCTGGGTTCGATTTCCTCGGCGCTGAGTGTTGAGTTCGCGTATATTGAGTACACGCCGTTATTTTCTTCTAACACTGTTGTCGACGTTATGTTGTTGCTGTCGAATAAAACAGAATAGGAGATGAGGAAATGGCTAAGTAGATATATGTACAACAAGAATCTTTTTGAAGGCATAGGGAGGCAAACGAGCAAGCGTGACACCTGGGGGGTAGGAAATTAACGCCGCCCATGGACACCTGTTACAGTTGTGTTTCATCCCTTTAAAATGTGATGTGGTAGTGGGATGGGAAGGAAAGAGAGGAAAGGGTGGGATGTATGTGTGTATATCATCGAGGGAAACACGACAAGACCGACTTCACATCGATATTCTGAGAGGTCGTGATATTTCGCTGGCGGAGCCGGCCTACTCATGCAGCGAACATCGTGGATCCGAGTGGTAGTTTGTTAATGCTCTTTGACACTCACCTTGCTACGTATATTGTGAGTTGCGGCAGTGGCGCCACATCCTCCGCGCGACATTCTATGGACAACGCGTGAGCTTCACCGTTCCCAGTGCTGTTCTGGGTCTCGGATAAGTTCAACACGGGACCGGTGCCCATCTCTATAAATGTATTATAATGATTTCTGATCCCAATATCATTACACAGTATAAAACAAAGTAACTTTCTGCTGTCTGTCCCCTTGTATGCTTATATGTTTAAAACTACGCAACTGATTTTGATGCGATTTAGTTAGAGGGTGTCAACGGGGTGGTTTTGATCTATAATTCATATATGATGTTCTAAAGAAAAAATGATAATTTTTGAGATTTAGCACTTTAATTGCAAACGCTATTAAAGTGCTAAATCTTTTTCGTGCTAATTCTTTAATTGCAAACGCTAACTCCGCCGTTGACGGTCCCAAGCCCGTATGTGAAAGGAGGAGGGTTGGCTGAGAGCCGACCAAACCAGCTGTAAAAGGTCAACGCCGAGTCTCGGGCGGCGGTTAACTAACCCGTATGATCTTCCCAGGAGGTGATAGGAAATGATCCCTCCAACCCGCTACTCCGTGGACTTGTCTACAGAATCGGGGACATTGACTTAACTGACCGTGTCAAGAGGTTGAAAGCCTCAATAAAAATTCACCCCAATCCTACGGTGGGCACCGCGCCAATAGGATGAATGGCTGGGGGTTTCAGTCTTTAGCGCCACCCTTGGTGAACCTGGCGAACACCATTGTATATAGCCTTCTCACAGGAATGGCGTCACCCTGGGAGCGACAACCATTTCGTCCAAACTCGTGGGAACAATATGAGTAAACCTGAAAATAAAACACAAAAAACAACAACACAACAAATCTTTCATAAAGGATTATTTGAAACGAGACCAAGATCTTTTTCATTCAGCGGTTGCAATAGCAGTAATAATATGACAGAAGCACCTGTCTGTAAGGAAAACCAACAGAGTACACTGCAGGATAGACCAGACAACCAAGCTAAGAAAGCCGATCAAACATGCTCTCCTCTAAAAGAGAATGCACAGAATAGCAACCAATGGCAACTAGACCGTTTACCTCCTGCAAAGAGAAAGAGACAGGAAAGTCCTACCGGGCAACAGTCAGCGAATAAAGGAATCAATCCTTTGGTTCCTACACAAAACAGATTTGATATTCTTAATGATGAAAATAACGAAACTGAAAACAACAAAAAAGAATATGTCCCAAAACCAGAGCCGATCTTTATCACAGGAGTAATCGACATAATCCCGCTGAGAGACATCCTAAATAAGGCAGTAAACCCAGATAAATATCAAATGACTACACTTAGATCAGGGCATATCATCAAGCTTATCCCAAGCGATATCGAGACTTATAAAATAATACGAGAATACCTTATTGAGAAAGAAATACACCACTACACATATAAATTAAAAAGTGAGAGAGCGTACCGAGTGGTTATCCGAGGCTTACATGCATCCGAAGATATATCACTTATTAAAGCAGAACTCCAGGACAATGGGCACGAAGTGAGACAAGTCGTGAACGTGCAACACCGCACAACAAAACAAAAACTCCCACTTTACTTTGTGGATATAGAACAGCGGCCTAACAACAAAGATATATTCAATATAAGACACATCGGTCAGGTTAAAGTTACTATTGAGGCACCATACAAGAAAAGAGAAGTTATACAATGAAAGAGATGCCAAAGATTTGGGCACAGCAAAAATCAATGTTTTCGTCCCTTCAGATGTGTCAAGTGCGGAAATGACCACCCAACAGCTACTTGCACAAAACTTCCTGAAACAGACGCTGTATGCGCAAATTGCCAAGGTAGTCACCCAGCTAGTTACAGAGGATGCAACAAATATAAAGAATATAAAGAGAGAATATTAAAAATTAAAGTAAAACCAGACTCCAACAAAGCAAGACAGACTATCGTACACACCCACCAGCCAAAAGCTGCCCCAGAAGAACCCCAACCCTCAGCTCAACCGAGAAGCTATTCCGACGCACTAAGACACAGAAACGAATCCAAAAACCTGACCGACCAATCATTGTACACATTACAAGAAAAACAATTAAATGACAACTTGACGGACAATGGACCAAACACTACTAAATTGTTAGACATAATGTTCAATCGATTCCAAGAAATCATGAAAACCATGATGGACAGCATGATGGACCGGATGGTCCAACTAATCACAGGACTGGTCTCACAGAGGGCATAAACCTCCGTATACTCTCATGGAATGCCAACGGGATAACTACTAGACGACAAGAACTTGAGCTTTTCATGGAAATGGAGAAAATTGACATAGCTTTGATTTCCGAAACAAGACTAACTCCGAGGTCATACATCACATTTAAAAACTACACAACCTATAGAACTGACCACCCTTCTGGAAATTCACACGGTGGGACTGCGGTTATAGTGAGGAAAAATATCAAGCATTATGCCTTAAACCCATACAAAACAGATAAAATTCAAGCAACTATGATCAAATTAAATTACAAAAAATCAGATACAACTATTGCTGCAGTTTACTGCCCACCAAGACACTCTATCAGTGCGGAAGAATTTAAAACATTTTTTGCGGAGCTAGGACCGACATTTATAAGTGGAGGAGATTGGAACTCCAAGCATACCTACTGGGGCTCCCGATTAATCAACCCGAAGGGTAGACAACTACACAAAGCCACAGTGGATATGAACCTTGATTGCATATCTCACGGTGAGCCTACATACTGGCCAAAGGATTTAAACAAAATACCTGATCTATTGGACTTTTATATAACAAAGAACATCAGCAGGAACTACACTAAAATAGAGAAATGTGAGGACCTATCGTCAGACCACTCCCCGGTTATTCTTAATCAAACAAAAGTTGCCATTCCCTCTGAGCCATCGACACGAATATACAATCAAAACACTGATTGGGACAAGTACAAGGACATCATCTCTCAAAACCTAGAACTAAACATTAAATTGAAAACAACAGAGGATATTGAAAACAGTATTGAAAAATTCAACTACATAATTCATATGGCAGCCATCAAAACAACCCCTACAAAAAATGCAAATCCCCCTCATAGAGAATATCCAAAGAAAGTAGTAATGAAAGCACTAGAGAGGAGAAAATTAAGAAAGGAATGGCATAGGACTAGATATCCCTCGGATAAAACCAAATTAAATAGAGCCTCAGAGGAATTGAAGAAAATGATTAGCGACTATGAAAATCTCAGCTTTCAAAACTACTTAACTCGCCTGACTCCTAACAAAGACACTAATTATTCACTGTGGCGCGCGACTAAAAACCTCAAACGACCTGTAAACCACATCCCGCCAATCAAAAAAAGAGATAACACTTGGGCCAGATCAAATTATGAAAAAGCGACAGCCTTTGCTGTTCACCTCAAAGATGTCTTCACCCCTCTTGAGACTAGGAATGTAGAAAAGGATAAAGAAATTAGGGATTTCCTTCAATCACCCAACCAATTATGCCTACCACTAAGAGCAGCAACCCCTAAAGAAATTTCTAGAGAAATTATAGCACTACCCACTGGAAAAGCGCCAGGGTATGATCAAATTGATTCGACCCTAATAAAGAACCTCCCGAAGAAGGGCATAATGTTTCTGGTGATGCTCTTTAATTCATGCCTAAGACTGAGCCATTTCCCATCCCAGTGGAAGATTGCACAGGTGGTAATGGTGCCTAAACCGGGCAAACCAGTAGAGGAAACCTTATCATACAGACCTATTAGTCTCCTCCCTCTCTTGGGTAAACTTTTTGAGCAAATAATACTCAACAGAATGTACGCCCACCTAGAAGAAATTCTCCCAGAACACCAATTTGGCTTTAGACAGAAACATGGTACTATAGAACAGGTGCACAGAATATCAAACACCATAAGCCAAACTATTGAAAACAAGCAGTTTTGTTCAGCAGTTTTCTTGGACATAAGTCAGGCCTTTGACAGGGTTTGGCACATGGGTCTTCTTTACAAAATAAAAAATCAGCTACCACACTCATTCTACTCCATTTTGGCAAGCTACTTAAATAAAAGGTGCTTTGAGGTAAAAGTTCAAAATGAAACATCACAGCTATATGACATTAGCTCAGGAGTCCCACAGGGCAGTATTTTAGGCCCAGTTCTATACCTCATATTTACTGCTGATATACCAAAAAAAGAAGATACTATGATAGCCACGTATGCAGATGATACTGCTATATTATCGGTGAACACCGAGGCTGCATCCGCATCAGCAACGCTCCAAAGGCATCTCATAGAAATTGAAGAATGGCTAGGGTTATGGAGAATAAAGGCAAACAACAGTAAATCGGTCCATGTCACCTTCACTCTTAGAAAAGGCGATTGCCCACCAGTTACCCTTAACGGAGAGCAAATACCGCACTCTGACAACGTCAAGTATCTCGGTATGCACTTAGATAGAAGACTGACATGGAAAAGTCACATCTGGACTAAGCGGAAGCACCTTGATACAAAATTCCGAAGCTTGTATTGGTTGGTAGGCAAGAAATCCCAACTGTCTAATGAAAGCAAAATGTTAATCTACAAAGCAATCCTCAAGCCAATATGGACGTACGGCATCGAACTATGGGGCACAGCATCCAGCAGCAACATTGATATCTTGGAAAGATTCCAAACTAAGAGCATTAGGTGCATGTATAACATACCTAAATGCATCAGCAATAAATATATTTTACGAGATCTAAATCTTAATACGGTGAAACAAGAAATCTCCATCAGAAG